>CM050661.1:20100280-21361239 GCA_027574665.1 Rhynochetos jubatus | reverse complement strand
TTATTTGTAACCCTCACAATTTAATGTTTGTATAAATCTTAAAGGTGACATCTTCACAATGTAGTTCTTCACTCTACAGTCCTTGTCTTTCATCCTGCTGCAGTATGTTAAAAATGTGAGCATAATTGTTTGCAGCTTCCTCTTCTATGGGGGTGGTCTTTGTAAGTTTATCTGGTCTCTTAGGAGATGTTGCATCCTCTGGCTGCTGGTATATGGGAAGTACATTGGTACACAATTATTTATAAGCCTTTTGATTGGTGCTGGATCTCCGGTTTTTCACTGCTAGACTCTTTAACTCTCAGAGGAGATTTCTGAACAGCTCCTAGCTCATAAGCAGCAGCTTCTCCTCTGATAACCCTGTCTCCACTCGTTTTGTTTCTTCAAGCTTCTGTCTCTGTGTCACCAACCTAGTCATTAGACCGATTATTATTTAAGCTGATCGTGAATTCTGGTTTGGACTCTGCTTTTGTAGTGAGTAATTAGAGCAGGCGTTTCCCCCATCAATTTGTGGTGTTCATGGAGATGTTGTCACTTACAGAAGACACATAGCGAAAATTTGTAGGTTTTCTTTTTTTTAAAGTGATCGAGTAAAAGTCAGTAGGAAAGGTGAAGCTCCTGGCTGACTTCTAGAAACCTGGCCTTGTTGGCCTTGCTATGTACTAGATATTTAGGGATTTGGTGCTGTTTATATTCCTCAAAGATGTGATTTTTTTTTTTTCTTTTTTCTTGCCTATCCTCCAAAGTCATGAAGATAATCTCATGCTATTTCTGTTAGAGATAAGACATTATTTAAACAGTGCATGACGACATTCCTATATTTTAAAATATTTTGAGATTAAAGTGTACAGGTGAATATGTGAGGTCTGGGCAGCAGATAGTGGCAAGACAGTCATCATTTAGAATGAATATTTTTATCTTTTGAAGTAATGCAGTCATAGAAGTGTAAATTATAAGCTGTCCAACATTAGTTCTTTGATTAAAAGACAAGATTAAATTCTCCATTCAGGCAGTGTGTAGATTTTCCTGAACATTCTGGGAGCTGGAGCAAAGGCAATGACTGAAGGTCAAGGGGAGAAGACTGCCTGACTTGTCATTAATCTTAGTTTGCCTGTGGAACATAGCTGTGGAGAAGTTTGTGTTTGGTTGATTATTCCCCTCCCCCTCAAACAAGAAAACTATGTAGGTTGTGCTCAAATCTGACTTTAGAGTAATTGAGGAGAAATAAGGCATATTGAAAATTGGGTCTTCCAGGCAGTTTGGGGTTGGCTTGTTTTGTTTTATTTTTTACAAAACTTGGGAGCAGGAAAGGCTTGCTGGGATTCAAACCAGTTGAATTTCAAAAGAGAGTAAAGACTTAGTGAAACTGCCGGTCTTTGTGCAGCTTAGAAATCATGTGTACTGGAGGAAGGGTTGCTACAGGGAGAGGTGATCTCTGATAACTTCTGTGTAGCTGCTGCAGGTTACTCTGAACATGAAGGTGTCTAGATGTCAATGTAAGCAGCCTAGGAATGTCCCAAAGTTTGTCACTAGTTCTGTGCTAGTGCCTTGTTCTGATCCAGTTTTGTTGCTCGTACTCCAGCTAGTTTTCTGAAAGTTGGAATGAAAGCAATTGCAATTGCAAGTAAGAGCAGCCAAAATAATGTAGGCAGTGCTTAGAGAAAGGTAGGAAAGATTTACTGTGTCCATTTCTGCTGAATACTTTGTCAATCAATCTTCTCATTTATGAGGTGGTGTGTTGAGTGTATGAAACATCCTACGGGTCTTGCTACATTATTTTTGGAAAGTAAAAGACCTTACAAATTGAAGGTAAGTTGCATTACTACGGTTTCATCCAAAGTACTTAATGATCTAAGATAAGAGAGAATGCAAAACAGCTAAGTGTTGCCCTAAATCTCATCAAAACTACAGCTCTGTGTGGAGAAGTACACATCTTGAATTTGTGAAAGAGACTTGTATTAATTATACGGCATGCCACACTGCACATGAACACCATTAAAAAGTCAGTCTTTAAAATCTTAAAACACTTCCAGTTCCTACAATCCTCATTATTAACATCCATATTCTACATTAATGCTGCTGGCAAGAGGTGAAAGCCATCCAGGGTGAAAAGAAATTAGTTTCATTTTTCAGTAATTATGGGGAAAACCCTGTTCACTGGCTTTAGTCACCCTCTCAAGTTATTCTAGTGCTGCTGGTTAAAAAGATCCTGATCTATGGTGTTTTGCTAATGATCAACAGTTTTAGAAATGACATTTTCCAGCAGCACAGCCTCTATTATTGGGACAATTTTTCCCTCTTGGGCAGCTGCCAGATCTTCCAAAACCACTGGGAAAGCTTATGAAGTCTAGTTTTTTTCTCTTTCTTTTTAAACTTGATAGCACTATTGCTTGAGATGCAAACTAATGTTTCCAGTTATCAAAGGAAAAGGCCATCTCCTCCAAGACAGATATTTAAACAATCTATGGCTGAGGGGAAACAAACAGTTTTTATTATTGCAACTAGGTAAGGGAAGAGACATCGCAGAGTATGGAAAGAATTAAGTGGAAATGACAGGACAGCATGCTAAGGTAGTAGCTGTCTTACAATGTGGTAAATAAACATCTTAATTTGTCAGGTGCACTTTCTTGTTCTTATTTTAGATGGGCCTTTGTTTCATGGGGTTGGATGACGGTAGACAAGTGGAAGAGTGCAGTAGGAAGATGGTAATGCATTTTGAGAGATGCATCCTGGAGGACTGAGTAGGTGCTTCCTATTGAGAAATACGAAGGTTTGGTTTGTTCTTTCTCATCATTCTAAACTGGATTTATGTGGTACTTGAAAATATCAGTGGTCAAATGCCGAGCTGACTGCTAGGTGACTTTCTACTGGGGTGTACCCGGTCACTGGTACGGTTAATTGCTGCTACTTTCAATCTGTCTCATATGAAGTGTTGATTATCAAGTTATAAAAAGCTCTGACAGATTCCCATGCATCCATTTACAGTGCCTTGCAAAGGATTAATGATAGTTCAAATCTGAGCAATTGCTTGGATTCTTAACTGGATCATTTTCTTACAATAAATTCATTGTTCAACTGGCCTTGCACCATCTGTGGCCATTTGCAAAACTCGTTTCACAGAGAAGCAAGTATTTTTTTGCCGGGATGGCTTTTGCCTTGGGAACGGAGGAAGATGATTTGGGTGATCTAGTAGACCAGTAGTCCAGTCCGTTCTAAAATGTCATTACCATGGAGAAGAGTCTGAAAGCCTGACTTGGGTCTTGTAGTCTGTCGCATTGATTGAGGGAAGGGGGAAAGAGTTTCTTACAGGAACTGTAAGGGTGATACAGAGAAGAAACTGTGAAAGCCAGGGTCAGAAGGTGACAAATGGATGAAGACCCATAGAGAACATGTGTGACCATAGTTTGGAAAAGAAAATTTGGAAGTGCTCTAGTCAGAGGCAGGAGGGATGTGGTGTCTTTTAGCACTTGTGGAAGGGCTGTGAAGGTGTAAGTGGCATAGAAGCCATGAAAGAAAGAACGCTCCTGCTGCAGCTTCTGTAGGTGAGAGAAATGCATATAAAACAGTTCCACTGCAGGACAAATCCTGGTCCAGCCACCCAAGTGTGTAGGTAGTGTGTTCTTTCTTGCCAGTGCTTCCTCTGTCCAGGGGTTCTGTGTAGCCTTTCCTTTCCGTTTACCCCATAGCTGACTTTGTGCCCGGCACAGGTTCTCTGCCCTCCCTGGCTTTCACTCCACTGATTTTTATGCCCTAATCCTGAGGCACCACTGGATAAGGGAGAGCATCTATAGGGAGCTATAATAGACTTTGATTATCTGACTTGAAATGGGCACCTACAGCCGTGGTAGCTTACCTTCCCTTGCAGGCTACCCTGTAAAGTAGCCCCAGTGTGATGTTTTGTGAGGGCATGTGATCTTGCTGGATCATGGGAATGATGTAGAAAATTTCTTAAATGTCAGTGAGAAGCAAAATTCTTCAGGCTTTTAATCTTAGCGAGTTCCCGCTTGATTTAGTCAAAACCTTCCCAGATGCTAGTTAGCAGTGAGACTTAACTCTGAAAATGTGGAGACTTGAGGGCCTGTCTGATTCACAGGGGGTATCAGTATCGGCCTAATGGGACCTTGGTTGAAACTTTAATTACAAGAAGACAGTAAAAAGCTCTGTTTAAGAAAAAAAATTTCCCCTTATCAAATTTTGTTACTAGTCTAGTCAGGCTAAAAATTCTGCTTAATCTTAATGATTACTAAGAGTTCTTCATTTCTGTGAGATTTATAGTGGTGTTAAATAAATTACGAATTATTCGCAGGCAGTATATTAAAGGAGATCTAATCAAGATATCCGGAACATTGTGACATATTTAAATCCCATAATATTTAAAAACCCCCCATTTTTGAGGGAGTAAAGATACTTTATATACAATTAGAGGCAGTATGATTAATAACCTTGGGCTCAGATTCGACAGCTTCCTTTGGGATTTGAGGTTTTTTTCCTATATCTCTGGAACCTAATATATGCCTTAATTACCAATCAAACCGTCAATGAAGGCAGAACCGAAGTGCGGGTGTATATACTTGAATTCGCATTAGCATTTCTTCCAAAGTCTTGGAGCAGTGAGGCTGAGTGTACCTGCAGATTTTAATCGCTCTCAGGAAGAATGTGAATCCGTGTTATGAGCTTAGATTTTCCAGACTGGCAGACCTGTGTTTTGCATCAGGATATTTATGCCACATGCTAAACATGCAAAAGGTTGGTGTTAGCCCAAACACAGATGCGTTTAAAAATTGCTGAGGAGATTCAGCCCATTTAAAGCCAGACCGCTAGTTGGGGAGGGCAGTGGAGTTTCTCCCCAGTCCTGTTTCTTTCTGGCAATTTCAGGAGGGATAGGAGATTTTGAGAGACAAGAAACAAACACATCTAGTTTGAAAGCATTCTGGTTGCAGATAATCTATCTGCAAGGCTCGAAGACAAGAAAAGTGTAGTAAGATACTCCTGAGATTTGAACACCCGCGAGTTGCTACGCAGTCAGTGTGGCTTGTGAGTGGGCAATGCTCCTAAAATAGCAAGCCATGTCAGTGTTTCCTTTTTACTGCAGAAACAGAAGGGTCAGTGCCTTCAAACTCACTTGGAATGGGAAGCTCAGGATGTTGGAAGGTGTTACTCCAGGGTGCTTGGCTTGTCAGATATATATGCAAGGAAACTCAAGCTAGGGAACGGGAAAATGTATTTGAACCCGGTCTGTATTGTAATTCTGGGTATTACTTATTTCTCATAGTTTAGAAGGATGAATAGTGGGTGGGAAGTAGCTCCTTGTGAAAGAGGGGGAAAAATGGGTAAATGGCGTATACTACTTGAGACCTCACGGGGCAACGCAACCATGCAGAAGGTAACTGGAAATGCATCTTCTCTGGGAGGGGGCAAGGGTTCAACTAAACTGCACCAATTCAACTGAACTCACTGCCACTGAATTAAATTAGGCCAATACAAAGCTCTTAAACTTAATGAGGATGTCCAGATACCAATGAAACCCTATTGATTTGGAAATCAATTTCTTCAGGGGGTTACCACTTCCAAGTATGCACCAGCTCTGGCATGACTGAAATTGGTCCTCAGTGTTGTCCTGGCAATCAAAGATGAGAACGTGATTTTTATTATTGACTCTGCTGGGCTGTCCTGCCCTGTGCAGTCAGGGATTTCTGCAGACTGTGACACGTGGACTCAGCTTGCTGTCATTCTGGTACTGATCAAACTACTTTGTTTCTTACCATTTGCGCTGCTGCCTTGCTCAGATACAGCTTTAGCAAGCTGCTTTTGTGCTCAACTCCCAGTTACTCCAGAGCAACTGCTTAGTGGTGTTCCAATTAGGATTGGGCTAAATGTTTAGGTGGATGTCAGGATGCTATTTTGGAACCAGTGGTGCAGAAATGAAATGAAAATATGTAGTGGTTGTGCTTTAGCACAGTTTTCTGGAATTCCATTGTTCTCCATTTATTTGCCTCTCTTTCTCATTTCTGTAATCAGAGAGAGATAGCTGGAGCTTCAGGATGTATATATCATCCCTTTATCTTCTGAATTTTTCTGAAATTGATTTTACTTCTGCACATGTTCATTCTTGAGTGTTTATAAGCTGGTTTGGTCAAATATAGCAGGCTTAGCTTTTGATTCTGAATGGTTGATTTTGAAACTCCCTATGAAAGAGCTCCAAGGTAAAATGTTGCTGATCATTACCAGCTGCTGTGTGCTTCATAGACTGTAATGTAAACCTGACATTCAATTTTGGTGGGATGATCTAATGAAGTTCTCACATTTATATTAGACAATAAGAAATACTATTTTTTTTCCATAGATAAACATGGATAAATTGTCAGATTCGTAACCCATCTCATATTACATTTGCTACATTTTCCACGCTGCTTGAAATGGTCACTGTGCACCTGATTTATAAAGACAATATCACCTTGATGAGTACGCAGTGTGTCACTTGAGCAGGATTCCTGTCTGTATGGATTTCAGTGGAGCAATATAATGTGAATCTATACAAATATTGTAACCTCTTGCTCCGTCACATTCCTATCCTATTGGTCAGATGACCTGTGCAGTACTGACTAGGGCGTCTTTTGGTATTATTAAAAATTTCTGATAAAAAAGGAGATACTGGTGGGAAAAAAACCAGGCTAAAACCATTTCTGTTATAGTTTGCTTTAGGTGAATTAGAAATGAATTTGAGACCAGTAAATGAAATGCAATGAAAAACACTGAAGATGATGATTGTCTCATTCTTGAATTTTTCCTCCACATCAGAGACGGTGAAAGATAAGCAGAGCAGTTCTAGGGGATCAGACCCAAACCAGTCAGATAACAGAGGAATAATAGTAGGTGAAATCTCCCAGTTACCAGCCCTAAGCATTAGCATACCTGACTCCTTCTAGGTGTAGGAGAGTTGCTGTGAATGAATCCTTTAGAAACAGGTCAGCGATGTGACGTTGTACAGAAACAGACAGCTAAAACTGTACCCTGTGGTCTTCAGTATATGTATCTATACATAGGCTGGCATCACCTTCCCATGACTTCTCTGTGGCCACATCATGGTGCCCACAAAGGGTTATACAGACTGGGTGCACACTTAAAGATGAAATAACTTTGTCTTGTGATCATAATGTACATTAGTCTGTATCTATGAATTTGAAGGTGAACTGTAGCCTGGAGCTTTCATTTCTTAGGAAAGAAACCACCTTCACTAGTGTTTAATGGATTGGGACAAGCTCTTAGTGCAGTTGCCTTAGGCCATCGCTTCCCATGCTGCTGCTCCCCCTGCTTGAACGTAATCTTAACACCTTTTGCAGCTGATGACATTACTTATGTTTGGATATGTTGAGAGGAAATTTCCTGTATTAAGTGAAAATAAATCTGGACAGGAATCCCAGATTGGGAAAATAACTGTGGGAAAAGTTGGATTGTGAAAGCCTCTTTCATTTTTCATAACTTGACAGTGTAATTTTAAGCTCCAGGAAAAAAATGATGACACTGCTCGAAAAGATCACTGATAGAGAGTCCTATAAAGCTGAGTGTGAAGCATTGGGCCAGCACCACTGTAATAGCTGAATTTAAACAGTAGAATTCAAGTCTCATAGAAGGTGGGTGCATAATGGAAAACTTGACCTCCACTGCAATTCTGTTAAATGTGTGTCTTCAGTTAAAAAAAAAAAAACAAATCACATTGGTGGCAAAAATGGCAATGGATCACAGAATTTGAAAGTTTATTCATAGAACTGGATAAAAATCACTGTGGCACAAACTGTCTGGAAAATGACACTTAAAAAGATTTGCCCAGGTAGAAGTATACTTCTTGCTACATGCAAGTTAATTGTCCACGGAGTTGTGCTTGTGCATATGGCTTCCCCAAGTGTTATTTTTAAATAAATATTTGGAGTTCTTCATTAAACCAGACCAGAAAATATTTTTACAAGGCCGAATGTTTCTGTTAGGCTAGTCATAAAGCAAACATTTCTTCTTCTCTACCATGAGTCACAACTGACCGCATCAATTGCTTCATAATACGTTAACCAAATAGTTTGGTGGCCGTGAGCAAGGCTTATCATGTCTGCCTTCTCATTTGGCGTCGGCATGTTCTGTGCTGCCTTGCCCTTACTGCTCAGGTGATGCATTCTGCGTAAGGCTGTCAAGTATTTTAGGATTAAATTGAAGTGTGGAACAGGTGAGTGCCTGCCATTCTTAAAACTTGAATCCACTGTGAATCTAACTACATGTTTAATTCTGGGCACTTCTATTTGAAAGGGTAGTTCTGAGAAATCTTGGCATAAGTGGCTTACCAGTGGTAAGTATCAGTTGTCCCTGGTATAGGGAATGTAGAATCTCACTCTTGCGCTTGACTCCGGTGCATCATTACAGCAGTATTGTGCTGGAAGCCGTTAGAGATGCCTGTTTACAGGCTTATCTGCTATGTTCCATTGATGACAGCTAAGAAAATTGCTGGCCCCTCTTAACCAGCGCCTCTTGTCTTGGGACGAAAATTAGTTACGTGCGTCTTGCCATATGAAGCTTGGGACAATTCCCAAGGCATTGTTCAGGAGTGCACAGGTGCTTGCTGAGGCTTTGAAGTCACCATAAATAATAATGCCAACCTGAAAATAATCCCTTGAAGCAATATCAGCTCAAACAGGCTGTGCTCTGCCTTGTCTCTCATGTTGTGCTCTGAAAACAAACTACTGCTGCATGCAGATGCGGCTGTTCTGGAATCACTGAAATTAAAATGAACAGATGATGCTGAGATCTGTACCGTTACATTTCTCCTCCAAATGGTTGGCTGGACTATGCCCAGCTACCTGTGTGATTTCTTGTTGGGGGTAGAAAAGGAATGTTTGTTGACTCAGTGATTTAAAGCAACTTGTGTCAATAATAAAGCAAGAGTAATTAAGCAAAACAACAACAGAAAGAAACCTCTTTTCACTTTTAATCTGGTAATTCCAGGTAATGTGGTACTGTTTGAGTTTGCCTGGCTAATTAAGTTGTATTACTGTACAAAGAAACCATTTTCAAATAGAATAACTATTTAAAAGACAATGCATATGTTTGATATTCCGTGTATTCTTTTTACAATTCATCTTTGTGGGGTTATCCCCATTCCCCATTTGTGAGTTCTTATAGTCAAATCTTTCTGTTAATAGATAATTATTATATAGCATGCTGTTTGCACAGATTTTGTTTGTGTGTACGTTCCGTGCATCTATGTAAGCAGATAATAATAGATGGATTTGTGATAGGTGTGCTCTTGCTGCTACAGTCAGCAATGGTGTTACCCCAATGGGAGAAGCAGTGCACAGGAACTAAACGTTAATTCATGTACTGTGTAGTGCATGCAGTCCATGTAAGTGAGTCTCTCTCACCCTGTGGACCCCTCTCTCTCAAAAACTGATACTCTTTGGTCACCCAAAGAGTGGACTTTCTCAGTTTCTCAAAGGAGGCCAAGGTGGGGAACACAAGCACCAGAACTGACCTACACTTTAAAAACTTTAAAAAATATTGACTTTGGTCACTGTGAAGATAAGCTGTAAACTAATAAAAAAAAAAAAAAGTGGCAAAAAAAGTGATCTCCTATCCTCAATCCATCTTCACTTGTGATATTGTGCAGTCTGATGTGTTCAAACAAAAACAGCTGCCCCAGTGCGCTGGTTTTGTTTTAATAATTGAGTGAAGTATCTCCAGTACTGGAAGCAAGCTATGGATGGATTTACGAAGCTGGGAGACAGGTGTGTTTAACCTGTGGGGAGGGAAGATGCTGGGTGCTTTGACTGCTGCCAGCACCTGAGCTATTTCTAGTTATTACCTCTAGGGTGGACAGAGTTCTAAGGTGATAGGAGTTGTGAGTAGAGAGGTAGGGCAGAGAAGGATTGGGGGTAAAAATACTGCAAAATTGTAAGGTGAGAACTAGGAGTACAGTTCTGTAAACAGTCCAGAAGTAAAAAAGAAAATAAAAATTAACTCTTACCTAAGATTCATCAGGAAGAATTTAAAAAACCCAATTGGATTGACAAAATCATTTTGGCTAATTATAGCAATGCAAGATGTTTACTTTGGCTGATCTCTGAGCTAGGCTGTTTGTCTGAAAATAGGAAACTTTTGTACAAAATCTTGAATTTCCACTTTCCATATGAAATTGAATATAGGTTCCCATATGAAGAGGAGAAAATATGGACAAAAGTCAGAAAAAAATTCAATTCCATTATTAAAAATGAAAATGCCCAGCTTTTATATGTGGGAAAAAAGGACAAGATAATCCAAAGGGAAATGAGCAGTTTGAGAACTTCAGCAACAGTTCTGACTAGATGGAGTTTTTATTTAAACAATGAGTGACATGAAAATATTAGTTTGCTTGTCTGTTGCCTCAGCTTTTTTTATTTGTGCAAGATAATGCATCTCTGTATTTTGCTTTAAAATACATATCTTTACAGATTTTTTTTGGCAACCATTTCTTGCCTTGTTTCTACTAGTCAGTAGGGAGAAAGTGAAGAAAGTACCAAGGCCAAATGAATGCACCTAGCCAGTAGTAAGTATTTAGAAGGATACTTCTGACTTCCCTGAGATACTGTAACACAGATGCTACTGTGCCATATGCAGCTCGTCATAGACATGCAAATCATTTATTTAGCGGTCTTTGTTTAAAGAATGCTTGTTTCCCCAGACAAAATAAAACCCTGCCAGAATCTTCATTCTCATTTGTCATTAAAACTGTTATTCCCCTCTTGTTAGATTTTATTGGAACAGTAAAGGGTTTTAATTAAAATAGATTGGGTGTGTGTGTGTGTGTGGAGGCTAGTGGTAGGAAAAGCACCAGTTTGATACGATCAGAAGTGCAATTTTGCTGGTATTTTTTTCCACTAATACAGTGAACACTCTACAGGTGTGTAACTGTACCAACAAAGTCTTCCAGATGTAAACGTGACCTTGTGGCTGTATTGATTTATGGGTATATGTAGATTAAGCTGAAAAGGAACCGGAGTGAGGGAGGAGGAGGAAGGAGAAAGTCAGGTCTGCAATGTGAATCTAGTTGTAGGATTAAAGTCTTTAATCTTCCCCTTAGAGCTCTGTAAAACTAGCAGAGCTCTGAATACAAATGATACCCAGCTTTACTCCGGTCACATCACAGAGCTAGCCTGTGAGTCTGCGTGTTCTCTGCCGCTGCAGTGGTGCTGCAATAAGGTGAATGGAGATTCTTCTCCCAGTGGAAGTTCACCTGCTGGCTTGAAGTTCAGCACTAATCTGCAGGAGCAGTGATAACACACTGTGCTCTGATACTCTGACCTGCTTGCAAGGTCAGACCCTGAGAAAGAAGCTATGAAGGCTCCTGTATGTGTAGCCTTGCTTTGTGTTGGTGACTATTTGTGATTTCCATAACTACAGGCAAATCAATTGCATCAATAGACTACAGTCACTTCTTAGAGTACTTAATGTCATTAAATGCTAATGACTCAAATTCCTAGTGGTGGTCTCTTTGCCTCCCCCCCTCCCCGTAAATCCCATCACTATCAGAATCAATGTTCTCCTCTCTCCGCACTAGGAAGCGATTAACGTGCCATGTTTTCCCCTGGATGCTCTTGAGCGTGACCTGTTGAGTGAGATTATCTGCCACGCTTACCTGTTGGCAGAGCAGCCAGGTGAATAGCCCCAGCCTGTTACAGCTGATCTGAGCTGGCCTAGCAGAAAAATTACTTGGAATAAAAAGGCTGTTCCTTGGCAGGTGAGCAGACCAAAAAGTATCTGAGGGGATAGAAAGGTTGGGTAGGTGGTGAGTAGCAGCAGCAAGGCAGTGATGCAGAGCTTGGGCAGACCTGGAATGGTAACTGGTTTCATGGAACAATGTAAGTTCTGCATTGCCTTTCTACTGCAAACAATTTGGCTGTGAACAAAAATTGAAAGTTTGACGTCAGACAAGATGTGTGAAGTATTTGTCAGTAAGGCTTTCAATACAAAGTATTTTAAAAGTTGGTTTTTTTTTTTCCCTTTTAAAATTTAAAAAAACCCCAAAAATATATTGGATGTTTCTGGAGAAACTGTGATGCACTAAACTATCTGCATGAGGATCTGAACTCATAAATGTGAAACTGCATGAAGGAAGTGTTTCTTCCCAGATGTTGGTATGTTTGTACAGTGCCAGCTGTGGTGGAATTCTTGGTTGTGAAATACAGGCTCTAGAAATTACTGGGGAGCTCAAGTTTGGCATTGTGGCAGAGTTTGAGACTTGTTGCAGTATGGCCAGTTTAAATGTCCTCATTCTGAGTGGTTGAATGACATGTAAACAAGGATACTGTATACAGAATTAGTGTGGAGTGGAAGGTTCAGTATTTGATTCCCACATAGATTTCTGCTAGAGATGAAAAAAGCCTTCTTGTAAGTACAGAAAATGAAGAACTGAACTAAAACACCTGGAATATTTTTTTGCCTGTCAAGTCAGATCTACTTGTTACTGGCATAAACAAGTACAAATTGTTTGCAGGGGTGAAAAGAACTACCCTGGTAGGCAGGAAGTTGCATTTATTCTTGCTTGTTATTATGAAGGAAAGATTTGATATTCCTGGTGACTATGAAGATTAAACCAGAGATTTATGTTAATGCAAAGGATTAAAAGAATCTTAATAACATTTATAAAGATGCAAATGTTCGCCTGCATTTTATCTTTTTGCAGATAAATGTGCCATAAGGGAAATATCGAACGGGGAGAACACGTCCTCGCTCTGAACTGCAACATCTGGTTTAATACTGCACTCACATGGTCATTAAGGATGAGTTGTTTTCACCAGTGTGTTTTTTGAACAGCGTAAGTGTGATGGACTTTTTCTCCCTAACTAACTTACGACTATCAGGAAATAACGATCTACGACTTCAAACACGTAGTGCCTGTTTAGTGTAGGGCGTCATGTGCTGCAGGTTTCAACAACCTGTAAATATTACTTGGTGGGTTTTTTTTTTTTTTTGGTACTCTGCAACTTTCAGACTCATTTTCTAAATAGTAAAGAGCTTGAACTACTGACTCTACTGGAGAACTGCCAGCTGTGTTTCCCCAGTTTCAAACCATCCTCCCAGTGCAAACACAGGCCTTACCAGCATGGAAAATTATGTGCTTTATTTGGGAGCCCTGACATATAATATTCTACATATATGTACATACATTTCATATGGAGAAATTATAGAAAAAATATGATTTGAAAAAGGAGGCAATTAAGGTGAAGGTGTAAACATCACTAGCCATTTATGTTCTGTGTTGGGTTTTTTCCTGCTCTTCAACCAATTGTTTACTAACAGACAAGTATATATAAACAGAAACCACCTGGATTTGTTATGCAATTCAACTGATGCCACTGTGGAAATGTCCCAGCTCTCAAGTCAATATAAATCTTCAAAAGGTTTTGAGTAGTTAAACATCAAATAATCCATATAGTAGAAGTCATAGCTTCGTTGTCGTTGAGAAGGAGAAAGCTGTGCAAAATACTGTTGTGTAATTTTGGTGGTAGTTCTTTCTTCATTGGAGTGCCTGTCTTTAAACTTGGGGAAAGTTAAATTTTGTGGAGCACCAATTAAGTGCAAGAAGAAGTTTGCGTCTTCTTCCATGCTTTCAAATTTCCCAACAAAGTCATAGTCTATTAAACATGGGCTGCAAAGCCTGTTGACGTGATCCCAGTGGATATCCATACCCACTGGCCTGTGTACGTCCAGGAGATATTGAATGAACTCTTTAAATTTGACTCCAGAGCCTGTCCTTAATGCTTCTTTGGTGGCATTCACACGGTATCTGGAAATGATGGCTTTTCCAAATACCGGATGGTAGTAATTGTTTGGATGTTCAAACTTGTCCCGAAAAGCCGACACCAGCTTTTCAAAAGGTTCACGTATGAAAAGCATCTTTGTGTAAGTGTTGAGCCGATGATAAATTCCTTTGTGATCAAACCCATCCAGCCTTTTTAAATAGTTTCCGTAATGCACCGTGTTGTGCTGTATGTCTTTTGTGGAAGAAGCCAGCCCATTAAGAACCATGAGCACCCGTTTCCAGTTAGAGCAGCCGGCTTTCGGTACTTCACAGTATAAAACTCTGTATTTATCTTCCACAAATATTCTAGAAACGTGATAAGGAGTGATTATTCTTCTATTATTACTCTTGTATTTAGAACAAGTTTCCCTCATAATCCGCTTTCTTTCTCTTTGGATATGATAGAGACTTTTCCACTTGTTGTTGTTCCTATCCTCAGATTTAAGTGTGGGCAGGTTGAGAATGGAGCTGTTCATGGAAATCAGAATCGGGCTTTTTTTAATTATAAATCTCCTCCCCCGTTTATGGAGCCCGATGGAATTAATGTCTTCACCTTTCTGTTCATCTTTCATCGCAAACATTATGCTGCTTTGCCTCCTGTCTGCACTTTGAAGCTTAGTGGGCACATTTTCAGATAGGTGTAATGGATCGCTCTGCTTTGCAGTTGCTACTCCGTCTGCGGTATTTGTTCTTAATCTTCTGTCCTGGTTATTGCTGGGAACACAGTCCTGATGGGAAAGACAGATTAATGATGTTAGTAAATGAGAGTGTTTGTCGCTATTAACAGCTTGTGCAACTTAATGTGGATCTTTCATACACTCTGGTTCAGCAGAACTGCACAACAGAATGCATCGCTGCAAGTCCTGCGGGCTGTGCCTACCCTGGGGAAGGACTTTTGTAATCTTTTTCTGTGCTTACATGAAATTCAAGGCTGAGATGAGCCTGAACTGGCAAATTCCAGCTCAGAGTTGGATTGCACTGTATTGTAGGTGGTTCCTGTATCCAGACTTTGGGGTACCCGGACTTCTTTAGGTACTTTTGTCTTAGGTATGTTGTCTTTGAGATTTCCACAAAAGGTATGTATTTTCAGTATATGCAGTATCTGAAGGGGTCTACAAGGAAGCTGGGGGTGGCTTTTTACAAGGGCCTGTAGGGACAGGACAAGGGGTAATGGGTTTAAATTGAAAGCAGGGAGATTTAGATTGGATATCAGGAAGAAATTCTTCCCGGAGAGGGTGGGGAGCACTGGGACAGGTTGCCCAGAGAAGCTGTGGCTGCCCCATCCCTGGAAGTGTCCAAGGCCAGGCTGGATGAGGCTTGGAGCAACCTGGTCTAGTGGAGGGTGTCCCTGCCCATGGCAGGTGGGTTGGAACTGGATGGTCGTTAAGGTCCCTTCCAACCCAAACCAGTCTGTGATTCTGTGATTTTGAGGCCTCATACGCCAGACTGCCTTTTGTCAGTCACATTTGTTGTCCCCCGCCCTCTTTCCGTAGCCTCTCCTTGCAGTGAGGGCAGTTGTGCAGGGTGAAGCCTGAAGAGGAAGGGAGGTTTGTAGCATTTGCAAAGTGGCATGAAGATGTAGAGGGGGCAAGAATGGGGAGCGGGAAGCAGGAAGGACTGCAGGGCGAGCATGGAGGCTTTGCGGAGGTGCGGGTTTGGTGAGAGCAGCATGAACAGGGACTGCAAAGGAAGGATTGAGTGGGGTGAGCCTGGGACCAGAGCCATGGAGACTTGATGAGAAGCAGTGGGGGGTGGGGATGAAGCTGTGGCTGGGTGTCGGCAAGCAAAGTGGCTCTATGGATAAGGGGTTTCTGGGACCTGTTCTTTTTCATTAGGTGGTTCTCACTGGTTAAATCTTCATTTGGCGTACAGCCCAGATGTGCTCTATTATTTCCTGCTTTTCAAAGCAGCTGAATTAAATCCCTGTCTACATGTCAGTGCCTCTAAGACTAAAATGAGGTTCTGGACACTGTTTAACTACATGTCATCCCTGTTTTGAGAACCCACCTGGGAGCCGAGTGGCATATGAACCACTAGGGACTATTTCAACAGAGGAAGCAGATGTAGTTCCAGAATGTTTAATGCTTACCTGAAATACTTACTGTTTATTTAGAGGTTTTATAAAATGTAAATTTCAGATTTTCAATCTTTATTTGCTCCCGTAATAGTATTTAAAACTGGCTTCAAAAATAAGGTACTGAATAATTTTAAGGTGTACAATATGGGGATTGGTAGGGTCATGCTCCTTCAAGGTGGCAGGTTAATTCTTAATTGTAATAGTGATTTTTGGCTTCAGCTGTTGTGTGAAAAAAAGTGATGTTAGAGGTAACCTAACAAAACTTGACAAACTTGTGCTGTCATGGAGGTTGTATCTTGCTACATCCTTCTTTAAGGGCAAGAGGTTAAAAAAAAGTCTCAAAACACAGAATCGGTATTCATTACAAAAAGTGATGGTGACA
The DNA here is from genome assembly GCA_027574665.1 of Rhynochetos jubatus. Lineage (NCBI taxonomy): Eukaryota > Metazoa > Chordata > Aves > Eurypygiformes > Rhynochetidae > Rhynochetos > Rhynochetos jubatus. Next base: position 21,344,967 of record CM050661.1, on the reverse strand, counting down.
AAAGAAGAAAAACAATCAAATCATATTATTTTATGGGTGACTTGCTTAAACTGATAACTGTTATACAAAACTCAAACAGAACAAATCAGTATTAAACACAATTTTTAGAGTGCTATGCAAGTTCTTGCAAAACTTGGGCTTCTAAAATGCCTGGCTGGCTATTCTGGTAGTGGAGGTGGTGTGTGACATGCAGACTGGGAAACCAACTGATAACTGTCATACAGGACACTATGTATGCAGCAGCTGGGAGTGACTGTGGTACTCTTATCTTCTTGTTTCTGGTGGTCAAAGGTGTATTAAAGTTTTTGTCTGTGTAAAATACCAGATCTATTTCTAAATATTACCCTTTACACGGCGACTGAAATTCAATTGTATTTAGTCATGATGTGGCTGATATTTCAAGGTCATCAAGTTCAGGCTTCCTAGATATTCACACCTTTAATGACAATGATGATGATGAACCTACAGTTTTGGGGAAACTCAAATGCCATGTTTTAACTGTCTTCTGTCAGTGTACCTCTTCATCCAAAAAGTCAAGCAGGAGCCGTAGCGATGGAGTGGTGTCCATCACATCACACCGATTTCACCAGGCCATGGCATTTGTGCAGTTGTTCCTTGGCATATTTTGCGGTTGTCCTTTGGCTATGGGCTAGTGACAGCCCCCGCAGCCGCTCTCTGCTGCTGTGAGTGTGCTGGCAGCCACTAGATGGAGGAACTCCACCAGGATTCTTCAGCCTGGTTTAGAGTGCTGCTCCAGACACTCATTTGATCAGCACCATTTCGTACAGATTACTAATATATGCAGAGTTTACAGTATCTTTTAGCATATTTAGTCGAGGAAAAAAATCACAAAACTAAAGTTGCACAGCTAATAAAATTAATTTTTTAAAAGGAAAATTTGCACTTTGTGGCAAAGCTTTGATGCATCTTTCCTTTTCAAGGCTTCATCTCCAATCTAGTGGCCTTATCTGAGCCATCTCTATCTGTATGCTTATCTATATGGGTAAAATTTTCCTTATGTAATTCTGAAAACTTACTTTTTTTGGTTGCTGGAATCCCATGTTATATTTTATCCCTAGACAAAGAAAGAAATTAAAGTCATTATTTAGTAAAAATAAAAACAATTTCATTTTTGCTGGACTGATAACAGTGCGTCCTCTCAGTTACTAAAAGGCAAACAGGAACAAGTTCTGTTAATACAATGATAAATAGACCTGTGATGAATCATGATTAATGTCTATTTCATAGTAACAATACTCCTTGGAAGGTCTCTTTATTTACAGATGTCATAACAATTGTGAAACAGTGAATGTCTCTACCTGTCTTTTACAGATGGGGAAACTGAGGTGAAGACCATTTGCTTAACCTCAGCTAAAAGGCCAGTAGCAGAATAAGAATCAGCTGAAATTCATTATCCCAGGTTAAAGCTCTTAAATAAGACTATTCTTTGTGTCACCTAAAGCTGTGTGTTTTCTCCGCCCTCCCCCTTCTCCCCCCAACTTTGCACAGTGTAGTACTTAATGATAGTAATAGCTTGCATTGAATCCTGTCCTTTGCTGTAAAACCACAGCAAAACACAGTGGAATTATGTATAAGTGAGGTAATGTTTGCGGAGTTTTGGAGACAAAACAATACAGAATTGTGTTGTCCAAATTTTCTGCTTTCTACAGTGATGTTTGCCTGGAAGTATAATAATAAAGATGTGAAAATCCTAGAAGGCAGCTTTAGTGGATGTGTAGGTTCTCCTTACTATTCCTCACCTCTGCTAAGTGTAAGTTAATAATACAGGGATGTATAATGGAAAACATTTCTTAATTACGAAAATAGTTTGGGGCTTTTTAACTTAAAAGTGCTGTCATCACTGTCAGTGTTGCCTGAGAACTTCAGTTGCTTGAAGACTTTGGTTTAATAAGTCTCCATTACGAATCCACAGCCTTTTTGACAGGGACAATTGCAGGTAAAGGTATTGCAGAGCATCAGAAGTGAAAGCATCACTGGGACAGCTCAGTCCTGTCAGGTTAATTTTCATAGTGCTATGAAAGCTCTCAGAAACACCGTGCATACATAGCTCACATCCTACCTTGTTGCAGCTAAAGCAGCTAGTCCAACTTACATGATCAATCATGTTTGTTTTTTAAAATCAGATATACAAACTGGTGTTTATAGTAGAGTCTGAGTAAAATTGCTATGGTTATTTCTATGCTGTTAGAGCCCATCTAGCCGTGCTTGTTACTCTTTTGCCTCATATTTGAGCTTTAATTGCACTGCAGCAATTTGGTAGCAATAAACTCAAGTTAAGGTGGATGAGGATATTGTGATTCTGTGCCCATTAAAAGGAAAGGGCATATTATTTTTACTTCATTAGAAATAAGTTCCAGACTTCTTATAGACAGAGTCTTAAGCCTTTTCCTAGCTGCTTCTCAAAGGCATTTACCTGCAAAATAAGGCCAGAAGGTATATTCTAAAGAGAAACAGGGCTAATGTGTAGCATCCTTGTCTGGCTTCTGGAGGATTAAAATGGATTCTGTTGCACCAGGCTTTAGGAGATGTTCTAGAGCTGTTGTGCAGTTCTTGATGTGACCAGTTAAAGAAATATGCCTGTTCTACTGCTGCGTAATGTGTTAGAGCAATGAAGGTATGGAAACTGCTATCCAAAAAGAACAGCAGAAACTGACTGTGTTCTTTGAAAGAATTGATACTAGAGCATGGGTGATGTGTGTGAACCATGAAAATGATGGTCAGCAGATGTAACCTCTTCCCTTTTGTTAACCCTAAAGGTGTAACTTTAAGCCACTTGAGCTAGATTTGCATTGGCTGCTTGGCCCATTCCCCAAGGCATCATTAAGCTAGCTAGAGTAGGTACATAACTTTTACTTTAGGCTTTCTCATAGCAGAGCTTGAAATGGGATATTATTTCCCCAGTAAATGCAGAACATTGTTATGCTATCTCTTTTCTTACAGGCAGAAATCATAGGTGTCAGGTACAGTTTGGAAAAGTTAACACAGTTAAGAAATTTAGTCTGGTGCCAATTCTGCTCGTTTTCTATGGGTATCTTTTCTATATTACATATCATGTAATATAATGCCCTTAGTTGTTCTCATAACAACGTTGTTACAGACAATTGTCACCATCCTGTTCAGTACCAATTTATTCCTCTCAAGTATTTTGGTTTTGGTCTTTGTTTAAACTGGATTGAGTAGTGTCAAGCTATGCCTTGTCCTCTGTCACAGATCTTGGTGGCTGTCAATACTGTCAACATACAAAGGTGAGAATTTACATATTTCAGTATTTCTCCTACTGTGAACTAGTTATGCCTACTAGTGTGAGGTCGGAGAATGTGTGTTTTCTTCTTCCCCAGGTTGGTTTGGTTGTGGCCATTTGTCTGGACTACAATGGGAGCAGTGGTAATTTGTAGCAAAACCACACACTATGTAATTACCTGTTAAAGTTGGTATGTATCTGCCGTGAATAATAATTATTAAAAAAACTCATAAAGGTGCAAAGAGCAGGTATGAGACCTATCTTTTTTGTGGTTAATTATGAATAATTGTTTTTGCAGTAACATTTCATAAAGGCAACTTATTTGAGAGATGAATACTTTGTACTGATACACTGCTTCAAAAAATTAAAAATAAATGCCAGGAGGAGATGAGTAACTGTTTAATATGGTTCTTCATTCACTGGCTTTAAGATGTAATCAGAACAACAATTCATGTTTAATGTAAATGTTTGGTGAAGCACTTGCCAATCTCTTCAATGTTTTCTGAATTTGTGACTTCTGAAGTTGGCTTCATTCAGCTGTCTTTCTCATGATACAGTCTGTCACTACAGATTTAAAGCTACATGGAAAGAAACCACTTAAGTGCAGTGAACTCAGGGAAGTTACATTGCACAGATCTACTGTACTAATCAAAATGTAAATTTAATGTTATGCTACATCTTTCCTATCCATGTTTCTTACTAGCCCTCAGATGCCACTGCCAAAATGGTAAAATTCTGCTTCTCCCCCCCCCCCCCCAAATAAACTGCTGGTGCCTGCTGCACTCAGGTGAAAGTAGTGACCATTAAGTGTTTGGTACCAGACACGACTATGACCAGCATCTCACTAGTGCTCAGAGAGAGAATAGCTGAGAGACAGACCCATTCTATCAATTGTACATCATTTATGTCAGTTTTTGTGGTGTTCTTTTTCTCTTGTGCAACCATGATTTTCCAGACCTGAGCTTGGCCTATGTTTTATGTCTGCTTTTGCTGTCTTTTGTGAAATATAAGCCTTAAGCTTCATCCTGTCCTACCATGTAGTCAAAGCCATTGTGAGCTTTTCTTTTTTTTTTTTTTAAAAAAAAATGCTACTAGCAACACAATAAAATGGCCTTCATCTTCCCCATGTAATACTATATAGCTTTGCCTCTCTGCCTTCTACTCTATCTCTGTTTCAAGACCTAATTTTGGTTTGCCTCTGGTGTTTTCCTCTGTTCTGAGACTACACTACAGCTGAAATATTTTTTAATAAAAATGATAACTTCAAGTCTGCATCTGTGGCTCCATCCCTTAATGGGCTTCTGTGAGCAGTGTATTCTTGTTTGCCTCATTCTAACTGATTTGTGAAATGTACTCTGGAAGGGCTGTTACTATCATTGCGTGAACATCTGCCTCAAGTCCCCTATCCGCATGCGCTCCAGTCTTAGGTCTTTACTCTAAGACAACGCCACCCACTTAATTGCAAAATGAATAACACAGACTAGTTCTCAGAGTTCTGATTAGCAGGAAAAATGTTTAGTTTAAAAAGAATTTCCCAAAAAATCCTGGTCAAGGAATTTTTTCCAGTTGCTTGTTTTTTTTTTTTTGTGGGGGCTTTTTTTTGTCATTTCAAATGAACTCTTAGCTTGTACAGTATAAAAGAACTGTCCATTTCTGATCCTAACTTACACTGGTGTCCAGCTGTTTACATATTTGAATTAATTATAATTTCTTTAATGAGTAGTTTATTTTTAACATTTCTACCTTTGCAAAATATATGTTTTTACATACATATATATATATATATAAAATATATATGTAGTGTAATATTTGGAATACGTATTAGGAATGTCAGAGGGCTGGAGCCCCTCTGCCATGGGGACAGGCTGAGGGAGTTGGGCTTGTTCAGCCTGGAGAAGAGAAGGCTCTGGGGAGACTTTATAGCACCTTCCAGTACCTGAAGGGGGCCTACAAGGAAGCTGGGGGGGGGCTTTTTACAAGGGCCTGTAGTGACAGGACAAGGGGTAATGGGTTTAAACTGAAAGCGGGGAGATTTAGGTTGGATATCAGGAAGAAATTCTTCCTGCAGAGGGTGGGGAGCACTGGAACAGGCTGCCCAGAGAAGCTGTGGATGTCCCATCCTTGGGAGTGCCCAAGGCCAGGCTGGATGAGGCTTGGAGCAACCTGGTCTAGTGGAGGGTGTCCCTGCCCCTGGCAGGGGGGTTGGAACTAGATGGTCGTTAAGGTCCCTTCCAACCCAAACCATTCCGTGATTCTATGATTTTTAATTATATAAACCTCTTGCTAGAAAATGCTTTTATTTGGAAATTGAGGCCTAAATAATAGAACAAACTTTATGTGTGTGTATGTGTTTTAATCATATGCTTTGTATATATCCTCCTTTTTCTATCTAAAATTTATCATTTATTTGATGAGGGAAAACCCCCTTAAATTCCCCACCTAAGCTACATGTGCAGTACCTCATTTTAACACAGATGAAATTTATGAGGCAAAGAAGGCTTAGCAAAGCTGTAGCACATCTTGAACGGTGCATCAAGAAAGAAGCAAACCTATACAGTGAATCTCTATAAGCTAACCTCTTTGAGTCCCCAGCGAAGCTGTAAGCCCGCAGTGTCGTTTCCCAGAGATGAGTAAGCTTTTACAGTGAATGCTTTGGGTAAATGATACTCTGCCAAGTCCTTGTCAAAGCTAAATACGTGGTGGCAGGACACGCATCACCGTGTTTTACAGACGCTGGTGAAGTCATGTATTTCTGAGACACAGTGTCTGTTTTCACATGGGTTTCCCACTAATTGTTGCAATGGTAAAGGTAACACAAACCAATTTTACTGTGTTCTCTGTGACATGTTGCATGCAGGAAAACCTTCGGTGTCCTGCAGTTTGACCAAGGAATCTGTCTGTCACTATTGAAATGAAACCAGTCAAACACAGTCTCCATAGCACCTTTCCCTTTTATGACACCTTTTTGTATTTTGTGGCAGAATTTTTATATATGCGACAAGAATTATTTATGTACAAGTTGTAAGACTGAATTATTGGGGAGCTCATTTGTAATGCAGCTTTTCTGGAAAAAATTAGATGTTACTGTACATATTTTACTCTGATATCCATTGCAACAGGATATACCATGTAGTGCCTTTTTTCTTTTTACTTTACATCTCAGTGTAGTAAGTAAGTTATTTGTTACTATTTCAGCTTTTCACGCATGAGAAGCAGAGGCTAATACCTGCATTTGCCAAACTGATCTGATTTTTAGGTTTTTACGTTTTGAATTACAAAGTCCAATATTGATTGTCTGAAACCCCCATGTTATGGTCAAATTTTACCCTGAAAAACATAAATCCAGACTCATACGGTGAGTCTTGTTTAGTAGGCAGGTATTTGACTTCTAACGGTGATGTTCAGCTCACTGCATTGGCCCCTCAAGTAGTGAGATGTGGTTTATGCGCTAAGGACTAAGATTTTTGAGGCCCAGCTTCTGCTGCACATCTCTGGGGGGTATCAGATTCTCCCTTACACATCTCCAACTGCCTTGTATCCTTGATGTGCCATGTGTCGGTGCACTGTGGGCTGGAGAAACACTTCCAGGTCGTGTGAAGCTGGCCGAGTAGCGCTGGGGACTGAGCTGCTGCAAGGAAGATCCTTCAGTAAGCCTGGTTGTAGGGCACATGGGCTGTATGCAATATAAAGCTGCTGCTTCTTAAAGATCCTCACTATGAGAATGACATATGTTGGCCCCTGGTCATTGGTGTGTGTTCCAAGGGAGTCCTGATTTTTATAGCCATGATGGAGAACAGGGACTGTTAACTTGAGAGTACTTCTTGCTTCCATGGTGTGCTGTTAGTGTTTCTGCAAATGCAGTTATTGGCTCCTCTACAGTGCTTTCTACACCTCTGTTTCTGGCTAACGTTTAGACACCCCTCTCCCCCCCGCCAATCCTTTTTTGTTGTACTTTTCCTGCTCTTAATATTCATGCTCCTGTTCTTTCGAAGAACTTCCTTCCTGTCACCTTCCCTATGCAGAGAATTCTCAGTCTCTGCTCTAACTCTGTGGTCCAGCACTTTGGAGAATGTAACAAAAGCTAAGCTTGTAGTATTTCCAGAAACAAGAATGTGTGAGTTTTTAAAAATGTTTTAATTGATCCTTCTCAATTAGAAACTTACTTTGGTTCTATCACTTTGTCCTTGCTAGCAAAAATCTATAGGGAAAATCTAGCTGGGATATTTCATACCCTTCAGACGGATGTTCCTTAACAGCAACATCTGACAGGATTACACTTTTATTCTAATGAAAATATACTGCATTTAAAGTAAGATGTATAGATATTTTTTGTGTGTGTGTGTGTGCAGTTAAATGAAACAATGTTTATTTGTTTGCCGTGCAAATGTTAATACTTATGTTCTCATGCCTTCCTGCTTCTGGTATGCCACATGGATCTCCCATTACACTTTGTAGCAAAGAACCTGATTCTTAAGTCCATCTTGCTGATTTAAAGCAGCTGAAAACTTAACAGGCAGGTTTGATGGTTATTTCCTTTGCACAGAGGGGGATAGATAGAATGTTTCTGTGGCTATTTCCCAGTCTCCAAAGTAGCTCTTTAGAGCTCTAAGTAGTTAAGCACGACTAAGTAAAGAGCTGCTTTTTTCCCTAGTTTGGGAAGGCATAAGTAGTTTGCCAAGGTACTGAGGGTTAGGAGTTTTTCTCTCTTTATGGGCCTTCTTTCATATCTTCCTCTGTAAATCAGAACTCATTCTTCCTGAGTTGTTAGCTTTTTATTTCAATCCTACCATTGCCAAGCATGCTATTTTTATTAGTTTAAGTGAAAGCTATTTGAGGAACTTTGAACTCTGACTTCTGGCTTATTCTTAAGCAGTTGTTGTGGTGAAGTAGAATACTCCCCAAAAGATTGCCATTCACCCCCTTTTCCCCCTCTCCTGTGCTACTATTGTGCATAAAATGAATTACTTGGTATTGATCTCCTGCTTTACAATCCGAGTCAGCCTCAGAGAGCTAGGCATTGAATCTAAGTGAAACCGTTAGCTTCATATTTGTAAACCAGGCAAATCTGCAGTTTCTCTGTCCCACAGGCAGCACGCCATGCAGTACTGTGCTGCGGTTGTGTCATGGGGTACTTACGATGGCAGCAGCTTGTGTGCACTTCAGTTGATTAAAACACGATTACTCTGGCTTTTTGTGACTGAAATGACTTTCCATCTTAATGAAGTAAGGGAGTCTCAGGACAGAAGCACTGTATTTGGGGAAAGCAATGCAATTCTGAAGGGCATACCCTGGAAATAATTAAAAGTGGTAGGTTCATCCATCAGTTTGAGCAAGAAAAAATTACAGATGGGGGAACCAAAGTAGAGATCAGTACACACATTAAGTGACTTTTAATATTTGCCGCTTGAGGACTTTCATACTGTCAAAGAACTTGGTATTCCCAGTTCATTTGTGGTACCAATAACCAATCCTGTACGTCCAAATTGAGCAAAACTGCACAAAGTCATCATTGTGAAGCACAGTGCTTGCTGAGTTGTGGCTGCTGCCATGTCATCATTGCTTCCCACTTGATTCCCTGATTAAATCCCTTGCAGCCAATACTCTTGACATAATGCCCATCTTGATGTTGTAACTTCAGTCATCCTTCATACACAGCTTTCTTTGCTTTTTCCAGTAGAGGATTCTTGGAGGAAGAGAAACGGTGGGTACCAGCTCCATACTGCGATCTAAATGTGGGTGCCACCTGAGTATAGTGATGTTTCTCAGGCAAAATGCCCAGGCTATCCTCCTGCTGTTGTTTCCCCCTCATAAAGGCTTTGTACTTCTTGTACAACTTGCCTCATGTCTCTTGCTGTACATAATTTTAAGTGTACCTGTAAGCAATACCTTCTCCTGACACTTCTGTTTAGTTTTTCCATTCCTTTAAAAACAAATTCATGTGTGAAATAATTGTTTTGATATGGTTTGCCTTGCAAATCTTTTGATTCATCAGAGTCAAAGCAAGAGAGAAGCAGAAACCGAAGTGGTAGCATTTTAGAGGAATAAATTCCTTTTGAATCAAACCCCAATTAAAGCATTGCTGTGACTTCCCGGGACTCCCACCACCTGCATATCTGCAGTGACTTTGTTGGCTGAGCATTGTTTGAAACTGTGGTGTTAGTCTTGTCCTGAAAGTTATTAATTTTACATTCTGACTTTTGTAATGAGGCTTTCTTTCATCTGTCCTCTACTCCATTGCTGAGATCACAAGTTGTTTGAAGATAAGATTTTCTGTTACTTGGAATTCAAAACCCCTGATACTTCTTTGACTTGCAACATGCTAATAGAACAGGTATATGAACCCTTAAAGACAGACACATACTACTGTGTTTTTTCATAATGTTCTTAGGTTGTAAAACACACTGAACCCATCTCCCTGACTAAATAATCATGTAACTGACACTTGGTCTGATTTCCTTGATAGCTAATAAAGGAAGAGGAAATGCATGGTCTCTTTACATTGCAAGCTTAATTTAATGAATACAAGAAGCTCATTGTGAATTTATTATGAGGAAGATACCACTACTTGTTTACTTTGTCTTCTCTTTGCTGTTTAACCATCCTAATTAGACAGTGCCATTTTCTGACTTAATTTATATTCAATAAGAATTCTATGAAGAAACCAGAAAAGTCAAGCCTGTGCTATTGCATTCCCCATTCCTTCTGTGGACCTATCCCTGGGAATATCGTTAATTAGCATCATTAGCTTTCAGGCACTGTCAGCAGTTACTTGCAATTTCTACTTAATACCTTTCAGTTATTCTCCATTCTCATTTCTAATATTTGCATATTGCCTTCGTAGCGTGACTTTGACAAGGACATTACACTTCATTCAGGTTTATTAAAAAGTAAAAGCTAAAGTTTAAAACAGCACTGCATTTGCATTTAGTGGCCTGTAAGAACCGTTCAGGTAAGCAGAGGAGTTTCAGTGAATTTCAAGGAAGCACTTCATGTAATTGGTGACTGCAGTGGAAGAGGAGTTAGCCAGCCAGAAGAGCCCACCTAGAACCCCAGAAAAGTTTAAAGAAATTGTGCTGGTGAGACACTAAAGCTTTGGTGGTCTTCCTGCTGGAGGGAAGACAAGGTAATACAGGTAGAATTCTGGACTGCTTTCAGCTCACCCTGTAGAGACATTTCTTTGGGAGAGAAAGCGCAAATGGAAAGAGGGAAGGCTGCGGGCAAAACACGAAAGGTAGATCTACACAGGTACAGAGTAATGAAGTTTGCTGATTTGATAGATGAACCATGGACCAACTACCACAGATGTGCATCTGAATGCTGTGTGTTATTATGTTACAGTCAATTAGCTGGAACTGATATGGTTTCCCTTTCTCCTCTTCTCAAAGTTAATTACTGACAAGTCTTCCTAGTATGAGAGATCACTATTGTAGTCTTAAAAAAAAAAAAAAAAATTAACACCTGCACCTTAGCTAGAAAACATGGTGCACAAGGGGTGGTAATTGGACAGACTTTGATTCATGACTGCTGAGAAACAAGCAGGAGATAACAGTTCTGGGAAGGCTGGGTGTGAGGGGCTGAGCTCTCTGCCAGGCCTTTTATTCCTGACTAATGAGCAACTGAAGAACAGTGGTGACTTTCTGGTAGTTATTTCTCACCAGCTCTGCTCTTCTCCTTTGTGGAAGACTTCTGTTCCTTGGTAAGGAGCTCAATGCCCTCCTTCTCCAGCCAGATTTTAGTGACTGATTGGTAGAAAAATTTGCTTGGATAAGAACAGTAGCTTGGATTGACTTTCATATCAGCAAGAATGAGGGGAAAATGATTCTGCTCAAAAACTGAGTGCTGACTACTTCCAGTATCCATGTGGCATTATGTGCTACCCAGGCCTTGTGCTCAGCTGGAAACCAAGGTAGGAAGAGTCAAGGTACAAGTCTTGAGTTTTTGTGAGCTTGAAACTTTATAAGGGTAAGTGCTGGCCATTTTAAGATGTTCTGAAACTTTCAGAACTCTCAATTTGACCTTTTTGTGTAAAGCTAGAAAAATTGGTGTTAGGCTGGGAAAGTGGCCATTATTTAATTTTGAAGTTTATAATGTTTTCAGGAGAACTGTCCTACTCCTTGACTAAATATAGTGAACCGAACATGCTAGCCAGGAAGAGAAATGATTGAGTAATCACTGGTAATTCAGCAAAAGGCCATGAAGTTGAAAGTGGCAAGAAAGGTATATGTATCCTGAAATGACTTGAGAATAGAACAGATCTCTCCTCTCTGAAGGGATTATGCCTTGTTACCTCGTTTAGTGATCCAGACCTTTGCCTGTCCTTCCAAGATCTTACACAGGTGAATACCAAACTTTATGACAGTCTCTCTCTTCCCAGCTTCTGCATTCAGTGCGGATGCAGATATTTTAGGGATGGACTTCCAATCATAACTAAGGGGAAGGCAGTCTTCAGTGGTATTTGGTTTAGGAGTTCTGCTGTACTCATAACATACTTTGCATGGCTTGTGTGAAGTGAGTCTTCCAAAACGGTGCCCTTCCTTTCTGCTCAGAGAAAGGGTTGTATTCACCCTCCGCCAAAGCTGCGATTGCGTTTTTCTACTTTGGACACCACAGTGAGAGATTTGTCTTGAGCCGCATGTTTCACCAGAAGTGTGTTATATGGCAGCTGCTCACCTTTATGTCCTTGAAAATAGTAACAATGCTTTCTCCAGGGAATTGAAGATATGGGCTAGGATAGCTCTACGAAATGTACTGAAAACAGAGAGATGTGAAACAGACTTCTTATACCCAGAGGCCTCTAGTTTTAATACTGTGGAGTCTCCAGAGGCTGTAGTGTTGTTTCAAGAAATTTAAGAAATTAAGCATAACCAAGCCAAAGCACAAATTCACAGATTGTTCTCAAGTCCAATTAATAAAGAAAGAAACAATGTGCTGATATGTCAAAGGACTTCAAGGCTATAGTGGCAGATGACATGGAACTGCATCAAAAATCAGATGCAGGGAGAGTGGTGCCTGTGTCTGACAAGACGATGTCAGCAGGTCAAAGAGACAGTCAGATGCTGTTATTGTCCATGGAGGCCACCAGGCATAACGGGAGGCACTTCTCCATCAGTAAAGTGGCAGTTTGGTGTTTGTGTTTTCTCCTTGGCAGTGTAAATGTCAATGGAAATTGGTAGTTGGACACCTGGAAAGCAAGCCTTGCTGTCCGCACAAGTTGTCAAATATCTCTTCACCTCACTGCAAGGGACAGTGCGTGAGGACAGGAGGATTTTTTAAATGAGGGAGAAGTTGCTCTAGTGAATGGAATCAAGAAGCTTTACTAAGGTAGTCTTGCTGCCTGAGAAATCTGATTCATTAACCCTAGGCAACAGGAGAAGAAATTCATAGTAACTTGAGAAAAGAGTATGAAACAGGGAAAGAGACTGTGTGAAAGTGTTAGACTTCTTCCAGGAAGATTTGAAATGAGCAGAGAAACGCATTCAGGATTGAAATGGGAAGAACTCCACACGCACACACTTGTATGTCAGGTAAAGACTGGTGGTTCCCAGTAGATCTGAACTCTTTTGTACTAGGCCGTGCTAAAATGGACATGCATTGTTGTGGGTACTTAGGGCTTCACAGGATGTGTGAGTGTCTTGCACGTTCATGTGCCCATAGAACATATGGTTTGAGCTTAATGAAGCATTGTATCATGTGGGCATTATAAGATAATTCAACAGGAGTGACATTTGGAGGACATTTGCTCTGTTAACCACTACTCACAACTCTTATTAGGAACTGGATATCTCAGGTTCTGATCCATTTACAGCTTAGTATTGGCACTGGAGGGAGACCTTTGCTGCCTCTCTCTCTACACACTTCCCAGCGTGAGGCTACATCTCCATTCTAGCATTATTTTTCTACCCAGATCTGACTGCAAATACTTTGGATGGGATGCACAGGGAGCTGCTGTTAAAGTACATAGCTTTCCCTTATGCACGTGGCTCTTCTCTTTACTAGTCACTGCCTCTGCCAGGTCCCTGCATTTTCCTTCCCTTCCCCTGCACAACTTAGAAACATGGCAGCTGACAAAGAAGTAAAGGAGGAGCTGCAGCAGTGGTGTGGCAGTGTACCTCAGATGTGTCGTTGAGAGAAAAACAGCCTTTTCTGGGGACTGGTGATTGTTCTCTTCATCTCCACACCTGGATGAGCTATGCTGGTCTTCTGAAGGGGTTCCCCTTGCTACAGCAGGCAGGGACAGGTATTCTCCACTTGGTCCCTCTGCCACGTATCCTACCGGTACCACTCCATCCTGTGCAACCCTCTGCCTGGGATGCAGGATCCAGAAGGGCTGTAGTGTGTTTGCTTCACTGTCCCTCTGAACCTGGTACCTGAAGTGAGAACCCCGCTGCCACTGTTATGGCCACATCCACATTTTCCATTCACACATAATAGCACTTCCTAATTTTTCTAGTATCCCAATGTAGAATGGTGCATCAGCCCAAGAAAAGGTTATGTGGACTGAGAGATTGAATTGTTTGCATCTACCTTGACAACCCAAATTTGGGATACAGTTGCTATGACAGTTGAACCGCCTGATTTTGTAAGTCAGTGTGTACCACCAGTGAGTAGCCAATTGGTTGCTGAATATGGCTAGCTAGGAATGGAACTCCTATTTAGCCGATGCGAGTGTGTGAATGTGTCTGAGGTCATTGAAAGCTTTTCTACGATGGACATTGTTCAGAGCATTTCAATGTATTCGTGGTTCACTCAGTATATTGCATACAATTATATACAATTTATTCTCTCCATTACGTGTTGGCTGAAGGATCTCTGAGGTAATCTGCCGCTCTAATGCAGTCTTCTGAGACAGCCGTCTTACAGATGGAACTATCCTGAGAGTGAAGCACACCGCTGACTGGGTCTGTGGCTTACACAGTGTAATTCGATATTGTAACTCTTTCTGATGCTGCTGCTGTAGTGCTGATTAAACCCCAGGATTGTAGCAGAAAACTATGCATGTGCAGGACTTCACCTGTCTATCATCTGGAAGGCAACTCTCTCGCTTCAGATGTGGACTTTTTACTGAGTTAATATCTTGTTGAGTATTTGTTGAGAACACTTACAGGTTTCACTCTTACGTGTAAACACTAGGTAAGACCTCTTTTAAAGTCTTTGAGAGTACTTTATGCAACTCTACTAGGGTAGCCTCTAAGTCTCAAGCTTTTGTGTTTATCTCAATTGCTTTTCAAGAAATATTTTACCTTTGATAAGTCAATTAATTTCAGTCTTTATTTCTAATTTTGATGTTACGTTAAACATTTGCATTCAAAGTTGTGACTCGTAACTGCACGTAACTAGTTAATTTAAAATGAACCGTGTTCATCAGAAACAAACCTTTTGCAGAATCACAGAATGGTCAGGGCTGGAAGGGACCTCTGGTTGCCCAACCCCCCTGCCAAAGCAACCTTCATCTAGAGCAGATTGCACAGGAATGCGTCCAGGCGGCTTTGGAAAATCTCCAGAGAAGGAGACTCCCCCACCTCTCTGGGCAGCCTCTTCCAGTGCTCTGTCACCCTGGCTACTGAGTGAAGAAGTTTTTCCCTCAAGTACAGCAAAACTGTACTATTTACTATTTGCAAATCTGATTTGGTGATCTTCTCGTAGGCTTGTTGTTGATCTATTGGGGAAAAAGAAAAGAATATATATTTTTACTCCAGTGGCTGAGTTCCCTACAGCTTTATTACTCGTTGTTAAGAAGTGGAATATTTAAAACCTTTGAACTCCACTGTCGGAAGGTTTGCTACTCTGAGAATTGGAATTGGAAGCGTGGGTTTAAAACCAGAACAAAAGAAGAAAAAAACAACCAAAGAACCCCAAAATGTAGTTACAGTATTATAACAGCCCCTGTTTAAGCAATAGTTATGACTCTATAGCACTGTCTTTTCGACTAGGAAAAATTCGGCATTTAGTTCCGTGGGTCCAGGATCAGTTCCGCACTGAGCGAGTAGTAATGCATTATTGATTTTTGCAAGTGATGGTAAACTGCTCTTCTAATCTTTTTACTCATGCTGTGTCTTCTCACTGTACTTTTTCCAGAAAGGACTGGAAAGTTAGTGCTGCTCCACTGAAAATGTATATTTTGAAAAACTACAGTGAGCTTGCACAAAGCAAGTTTCTTCCTGTTAAATTTTGTTAAAGAAAAAATATTGGATAAATATGTCAGTGACTTTTTTGGCTTCTTCAAGAACTTTTAAGTAGGAAAAGAAATATGTCTTAAAGATACTCAGAATAATGTTTTCTTCACATTTTTTCATTTCTTTGTGTCTCTGCCTCAAGAAAAATGAAAACCATCAGGAAGATGTATGGAGAAGAACATCACTATTTCACACAAACTCATGGTTTTCCAACCTCTTCTCCTTGCATAAAAAGGGGACACCATTTTTAAAACTGTCATAATGGCCTGTAGGAGAAGCTTTAATTATCTAAAAAGAGAAAAATCCAAAAGCTGTAACACAAGGACTAAGTCAGATGTAAAAACTTCTTGCACATCGTTTAGAATGAATTCAAATGTCTATCAGTGTTTCCTGATGCAAATCTAGCCTTGCTTTTTTTTTTTTACCCCTTTTAGATTTTCTTTTTCATCTTAAAAGAGCTAAGGCCTTCTGGCAGGAATAGGTTTTATGCTTTTCATGCAATCTCAGATTCTGTTTTCACAGATGCTCTAAACTTTCTTTGGTGGAGCTGAAATGAATTGTAACTTTCAAAGGCACACCACATGCAATTTCAGATAGCTTTTCGAGACCTTCCGCTATACAGGACATAAAGATTCCATTTATTTTGAGGAAATACATAGCAGCATGGCCTTGAATCCCTTCCCATAAATGCTTGTGCATTTGGTTTGTTTGCACAAGAGTGAAATTCTTCAGAGTGTATTCCTCAGAGAATCTCCCGTGCCAATTACACAGAGGAACTTGAGGAACCTGCATTTTTCACTTGTGTGGTTTGCATGTGGTGCAGGGCTGATAATCTTATAAAAGAAGAATATGTCTTCCATGAATTAAATCAAATCATTAAAATTACAGGAAGCTTGATTTGATCTCCACTTACTACATCTTAAATTTAAATCTATAGCTGCATTTTGCTTGTAAACAAATGAGACTCCAGACTATCAAGTGACATCATTTTCTATTTTTCCCCATTAAGGAAGGTGCTAATTGCCAAGCTGTTGACAGCCAGTGCTGGAAGACTCAATGTGAGTGATTTCCTTGGTGACTGTCAGACTCTTCAGATAGGGCTTTCAAACTTCGTTTGTAATAACAGAAACACACTGTGGGAAAAATAGGCAATGTGGTCTTTAGTGAGCTTGTTTCTTGCCCATATACTGAAATCAGCTACCAGCCATTCCGGCTTCCTATTGGTGTATTAGCTTGGGGCACTCACTGAAAGACTAAATGATTCATTGTGTTCTTTGTTTTTACTGAGACACAATAATATCCTTAAAGTTTAGCCACAGAACCTCTGATATAAAGTCTGAACATCTTGTTTTGCAACACTGGGTCCTCAAGAGATCTTTTCTGTAGTGAGTGATTTTGAATTTCATCATGGTGCATTTCTTAAAAATGCATTCTATCATACCACAAGACAGCAGATACTGTCTTGGAGTGAATTAATAGAAGAAAAATTCTTGAGTAGTCTGCTGTTAGTAAATGGCTAAGCATGGGTCAGGCAATTTCCAAGTGTGTTACTTAATGTAGGCAACACATTGTGTCTTGCTGGTTATACTTTACATGGGCTTAATTTTCAACAGTTTGCGAGGTGGTAGCTTTCAAAGACTATGTAACGTAAATCTGTGAACTTTGCATGTTTGACTTGGTCTGTAGGTGTGGGTTCATCACTAAATCCCTCTGCCTCAGTCTCCACAGCTATAAATAGGGGGAATGTGCCTTTCTCAGAGGAGTGCAGTGCATCTTTATTGGCTGACCAAGAACATAAGTGGTTGGTGCTCTGCAAATGTTATAGTGGTGGTCTCCTTCACAAAGGATTATATTGCTGATCACAAGCAGTGCTTCTGAACAAAGAATGACTTCCTAAAAGGTTTTCCTGTCATGTTTTCTGCTACCTTCTTTGTCTTGGAATTTCTTCCAAGCTCTGTCTGTGTTTATGTGTTAACGTTGGTGGACATACTCACTGTTGACACACATTTTCCCAGTGCTCTTACTGTGCATCCTTTGATGGGATAGATTTTCAAATATCATATCATGTTTGGCCTCACATCCTATCTCACCTGAAGTGATGGTGGACTGACTGATGTAAAGAATAGAAATACTCCTTGCAAAAGTTAGATTTGTGTATATATGAACCACTTTTGTGTGATTTTGTGTGCGGGGGCTTGTCAGCTTCATTTGGTTCTATAGAGCGTCTCAAATGAATTCCAATAGGGGTAGGATATATGGCTATTAAATCAAGAGGTTCTAATGTTTTCTTGAAATACTACTTTCTGGTCTTATTCTGAAAATCTGCATAACTAACACTGTGTAAATTAAGCCTGTTCCAGTAATTTTTAGTGAGTATTTCACCTTTGTCAGTAAAATAATGCAAAGAAATTCTTCCCTGTTATATTAAAACTACAGAGATCTAAAACTAGCTGTAGTATCTTTGCTTAAACCATAGTCCTGTGTGAGTCCTCCAAAAGGAATTTGTCTGTTTTATTGCTGTGCACCAATTTTCCCCATAGATCTGTGTCACCTCCTTGTTCTCAGGGTTCTCTTTCTTCTCTTTCAGCACCCTAAAGGCATCACAATAACCCAAATGAATATACGCAAACATCTTAAGAGAGAAGAAGCGCCTATTAGGATTTCTAATGTTTTGAACATTCTTCCACCTTCCCTTATCTGAACGGGACTTTGTTTAAGCAATACACTTGGAAATAATTAGAAATCCAGATAGGGATTTCTCTTGCCTTAAAACTACAGAGTGACTGGGAACCTTAATTCACTTGTTATTGAATTACAGAATTATTGAATACTAAAGTAATGCAGAAACCCTAGGTCGAGTCAAGGACCCCATTTGTTTTAACTGGATTTAATTATTTATCTGTATTTAATGTTTAACGCACATGAATGTCCACATGTTCATGACATGTTAAATGCTGCTACTAGTTCAAAACTGTTGAATAAGAATTCTCCTCTTCTATGCATCGCTTTTATTGAAATTGAGAGGTACACAAATGAACACATCGTATCCTGTATTTTTATAAGAATACTGCTGATTTCATTCCATGTAAAAGTTATTTTAAATTAAATTTAAAAAGTGTAGTCTTTCAGACAGTAAGTTACGGCACTAAGAACCTAAATCTTGTTAGACATAATTCAATAAAGGGCAGAAAATATTTTAGTTGATTTTCATTGTCCAAATTCAGAGCAAAAATAGATAAGGTACACTTATTGCAAAAAGCACAACATGGAAATCTAATGATTTTCTTCTTTCTTTTATCTTCTTTTATAGCTGAAGCTGCTATTTTTAATGTACATGAAAGCTTTTGGTTTTGCAATTTTGTATTAAAAAAACCAGGAGTATTCTTCTAGGACTTTATGCAATTCATAAGCGGGTTATGTAGTGAAAGCTAAAAACCTCTCTGTTTTATGTGGCTCACTTCCTAAAAGGAAGCTTGTATAGCAGTACCGCCATCTCTCATCAGATTAAGGTGAACCTGCATAACAGCATGGGCATGAAGATATCAGGCTCGTAATACTTCTGCTCATGGTCCGTTATTTTTTCATTGATCTTTGCAAGCCTATAACTCTTTTAAAAAGCCTGTCATTAGACAGATATTGAAAGGAAAATGCTGATGATGGCTCTACAGAACCAATAAAGCTGCCTTTATTAGCTTTTATAAAAGTCTTTATTGCTCATAGGGTCTTAGTCTCAGCAGGCAGTGAACCACATTTAGGCACTTAAAACCTGTTTCTCCCAGGCATCTCCAGAAGCCTTTGCCCCTGCACTTACAGTGCTCCACCCTTGTCGACATATTTCTTTTCTAAGTTTCTGCCAATAAAGTCAAAATGCAAAAGGTTAAACACGTGTACCTGCTCTCAGGTGCTGCCAGCAGGTGGAAGAGGTCAAGAGTGGCTTCCTTCCCCTCCTGGGAAAGGAACCAGTTTCTTTCTGTTTCCAGCATTACAATAGCTAAGACAGTAAACATTTATTTTCATTAAGCACTTTGCTATAAATCTCAGTTTAATATCCGCTTCAGATGTTCTAGATAAATCCTTAACCTTTCAGTTGTTCCCTCCTGTAATCCTGTATCACTGATGAATCTTGGCAGTGACAAATGGCACTGTTAGACCCTGCAACTACTTCTGTTCATGTTCTTCCCCTGTGCGTTTTCTTTAGAGGGAGGAGGAGGGGAAAGGGTCAGGCTGGGGAAGGCAGTGTGAATATTAATGCCCATAAATGGCATCCTTCTTTCCTCCCCTTCCCCAAACTCCGAGCCTGTCTCCAAAAGCTAGAAGCTGCCCTCTTAAGAAAAAAAAAATTAGTGAGTTGACTGATAAAAACCATTTGCTTGTCTTGGTAGTAAATTGAGCGATCTTAGATGATCAAGTAGTGAGCTGCAGCCTTCCAGATCACTGAGTTCCAACAATGATGCACATGGACACCTGAAGTGGGTAGATTGTCTCCTGAAGTGGGAACTACCACATGCTGCTGAGATCACTTGCAATGAGTTAGCGTATTCTGGCAATAAAGTGTCTGATAGCACAGCCACTATGATTGAAAAATAGTGATGCACACCTCCTTCAGCAACCAGGAAGTCCAGAAATCTGCTCCTTTATAAAGTTTCTAGACCTCTGTGACAAAATTACTAATTGTCCCATTGGAGAGAGAGCTGTGGTCATACCAGTGAGAGTTAACATGAGGTGAGTAGCAGGTTTGTGTTCACAGAAGGGTCCATAGGGTTGGAAGGGACCTTAAAGCCCATCCAGTTCCAACCCCCCTGCCAGGGGCAGGGACACCCTCCACTAGACCAGGTTGCTCCAAGCCTCATCCAGCCTGGCCTTGGACACTTCCAGGGATGGGGCAATATTCCAATGTTGGACTGGAATGAACTTGAATGCTGGCACTTTTGGGTCTGCCCCATCTTTACTGCCACCTGATGAGAAGACTGGCAGACAGGTACAATAGCAACTGGAACTTATGAATAGTGTTATTCCAGGTGTCAATGTGCAAAGGTCGATGTAATTAAGCAATTGCCCTGTCTTCCCAAGGAAAAAATAAAAAATTTACTGTGCTGCTTTTTCCAGTTAAGATCCAGAATTTTGAATCAAAGTTGAAATGTAAGTTTTAGTGAAAGAAAGACAGCAGATTAATTTAGGAAATTCTCATTTTGGGAATATTCAGTTTCTCTTATAATTGTATTTCCTAGAATATAGTTTGCATGACTATCAGAAGTATCAATGCATAATATGTTTAAAAAACTCCAAACCAACCAGTGGCCCCTTAATCTTCTAATGCAGAATGAAGTGTTTTAATTGTCTGTTTTCTGTTTGGAAGAAAACAGTACAGATGATTTTAAAAAAGTAAAGTTCAGAGAACATGCCAGCTCCTATGTAATGTCACAATTGGGTAGGTAACACTACAGTTAAACTGTCATGAAACAGCATAAAGCTGTTAAAATTAAAAAAAAAGGTAAGAATTAATATCTCTTTGATCTGAAAACTGTTGTTTGGGGTAGTGGGAGACACTTTTCAAAACCTGAGTTTCACGTGGATAACCTCCTTTGTGTGTAGTGTGTGGTAGTGGGGGTCTGTACTGATCAGATCTGGCCTGAGCAAGCTGAACCCGGCCGTAGCGCTGTGCACTTGTTTGCTACACACTGTGGATCGGGTAGAGCTTAAGACATCGCGTGAAACTGCCCTGTGTTGGACCACAGGGACGCCCAGCTGCAATGCTTCTGCTGTCCTTTTTGGTAACGGCATGGCCCCAGGAAGCTTTGAGTTGAGTGGGAAAGCCATTCAAGAAAACGGCTGTGGTATCAAAGAACACAGCAAAGAAGACTCCGTCTTCTGAAGAGGTGACATGTCAGCAGCTCCAGGCACATTTAAAAGAGCCGAGTACATTCAGTACCTTCTAAGACCTGGCTCAGACCCTAAATTTTCATGATGCGACCAGCTCTATCTTGTTTCCGGTTATTGGTTTAGTGGGAATAATCTTTCTTAACAAGCTCTCAAGGGTGCCACAAAACTTTATTAATATTGAGGAAAGAACTTGGAGATTCTCCACCCCAATGTGGAACGTAACAGTAAGGATAATGCTTTAATAGCATGGTTTTCTTTGTCACAAAAAATAATTAATTCTGTCCTGTCACTCTGAACAACTGCAGCGATTTTTGTGCTGTTTGTTAATATATTTAGATTAGATGCTAAAGTGAAAGCCTAAACACGTTGTCATCTTCAGACACACTCAGGCAATTAAAGTGCAGCTTGTGTTATTGTTTTATAATTCAAGCCTAGTGAAGTCATAAATTAAGAAGCTCATTAAATTTTGAATTGCATTAATAGGAAAATTCAACTTATTAAATTCTTCGGTAAGGCCTAATAACCAAACACTGGAAATGCCTCTCTATTTTTTCTCTGTCTTGGTTAATCCTTGTTGTCCAGATAGGCTTCTCTACCCTTAATACAGGAAAAATAAACTAATAGGAACATAAACTGTAGAAAACAATGTCTCTTGCATGGAGTGTAACATTGATCCTCCTTGCACATTTTAAAGGATTTTTGTAACCAATTCCCATGACTGACAGCCTGCCCCATGGATAGCTGCAGGCATCTCAGCAGCAAGGTGCCAGCATCTTTGCGCTCTGTGCTTGGCACTGCTTTGGTTGTAGCAGCCTATCAAATGAAGAGTGATAAGACTGTTTTTATTTGGCAATGCATGACACAATTTGATGCTGTGCGTTGAGCTATTTAAAAAAGGAAATATTAAAAATATCTCAGTTTTCCCTGCAATTTGAAATGATAAGTGTATGTATTTAATGGAGCATGCAAATATGAAACTACTCAGTGAGCTGAGTCTGTACTGGTAGAAATGGCTTTATATCCATTAAAATCATAATGACTGGATCCACAGTTGTAGGGAATTTCCTTACTTCATGAAACTTTTGTTTGTTTGTTTGTTTGGGTTTTTTTTTGTACCAGTTAATGGTTCAGGCCAAAGTTGTTTGAAAATCACTGTAGTTACACCCATAATGTCGTTATGCTGCAGCTGATTCTTTCTTTATTCACTGCATGTTAGTATGCTCATGTTAGAACAATACAAGTGCTACAGAAATTCTTCATTCATCTTGGTAGGTGTTGTTGGTGTTTAATTCATTCAGTGGTTATCTCAGTTATTGCCAAATTCATAGAATCACAGAATGGTTTGGGTTGGCAGGGACCTTAAAGACCATCCAGTTCCAACCCCCCTGCCATGGGCAGGGACACCCTCCACCAGCCCAGGTTGCTCCAAGCCTCATCCAGCCTGGCCTTGGACACTTCCAGGCATGGGGCACCCACAGCTTCTCTGGGCAACCTCTCCCAGTGCTCCCCACCCTCTCCGGGAAGAATTTCTTCCTAATATCCAATCTAAATCTCCCCGCTTTCAGTTTAAACCCATTACACCTTGTCCTGTCCCTACAGGCCCTTGTAAAAAGCCCCCCGCCCCCAGCTTCCTTTTAGCCCCTACAGGCACTGGAAGGCTGCAATAAGGTCTCCCTGGAGCCTTCTCCTGTCCAGGCTGACCAAATTGTAGTGAGACAGACAGATAAAGGATCATGGGGGGGCATGAAACGCTTTGCACATAGTACTAACTCACTCTAAGTATATGCACAGAAAGAAAAATGTATGGCTGGATAATTTGAAGACTTCATTGCAAATGTGAATGTTTCTGGAGGAGACTAATAAGCTTCCTGCTGCCATTCAAAATCTTCTGTATGTAGTCGTACCTACCAAAATGCTGTCTACTAGCTGCTTGCTCAATTAACTGCTCAATCTGGACAAACAAATGCCATAGGACAAAAGATTCTTAGATCATCGTGACGTGTATAATGATTTTTTTGCTGGACTTCCTTAAAGGCTTCAGAGCCATGAGAGAGGACTTATCAAACGGGTATGTATAAATATATATAAATGTATAAATACAAAGTATTTATTTCCAGAGCTAAAGATCGTCCCACCCTCAAGATAGAGAAGCATGTTCAAATGTTTAAAATTGTTGCAATCATGATGAAGATACTCACAGTGAGGAAATACCTGTCGGTGAAACTTCAGTATGTTATCCCCCTCCTTCTGCAATGTGGAGGATTGCAAACAAGTTTCTACGTGGGGGGCTATTTTGTTGAGTAGGCACCATCAACAATGAAGGGGCTCACTTTTGTTTATTTTGAACCAGTATAGCTCAGTCTTAGGCCAGTTGTTCTTCCTGTTGGCAGCTACAACCCGTTTGCAGTTCCAGGCTTCCCAGTAGCACTTGTGTTTCTTGTAGTTGGAGGTGTGTAATAGGGAGCTGAGACGCTGTCAAGGCTGCCTGGCTCATGCTACAGGAATAGCGTTTCGTACAGAAATGTAGAATTTCATGTAGAAATGTGATCTGCATTGAGATGTGCTTAAGCTTGTTTTCCCTAATCAGCCTCAAGATGAAAACTATTTTCTTTGGTTCGATTTAAGCATTTATCTTGAAAGTGTGTAGCTGCAGCGGGAAGTTTGGTTAAACTACCTGTAGTTCTGTGCCCTGCTTTCTTCAAGATGGTTTGTTAGAGCAACAGGTTCTGGCTTTGACATTTTTTTCTATTGTCAATCAGAATAATAAGTTTTAATGTACTTTTCTGTTTATTTCTTTGAACAACACTCCTGTAATAAAACATATTAAATAATTTCATTAACCTTGGCCTAGACTTGCACTAAGAAACTCCTTAATTGGGCAAGTGTAGCACAGATGTGAGGTCTATGATTACTGCAGCGATGCCAATCTACTAGCAATGTGTCACTTTTAATGTGACAGCTGTATTCCAGCAATCAAGGGTTACAGCTTCTGGCAGCGTGAAGTTCTCATTATGCCATTTCTGCTCTGCAGCAAAATAATTATTTCAAGGCAAGCTGCTTCCTTCTCATCCCTAACCTGAGATCCTGAGATCAGAAGTCTTCCTGTTTATTGTTTTGTGACTTTTCATCTAATCATTATCTGCGGCAGCTGGGTTCACGTTTAAAAGTTAGTGTTCTGAGACTGACCTAGGGCGTGGTACTTAAAAAACCCATGAAAGGGTGTGTGTGTGTATAAATATATGTGTATAGTAAAAAAATAAGGTAACAAATCAGTCTGTTCCAAAGCACATTTGTCCTTTGAGTAAGTGAACTGGGAATAGCTAAAAATTATAAGGGATTTTTTTTTTAATACTTAATTATGTCGTACACACAAATTATTTTTATGAACTTGTCTTTCAGTTAATCTATGAACTATTAAAATGAATACTGTCTATAATGATTTCATCTTGAGAATTTGAAAGTAAAAGCCATGCAGTATCTATCTTGAGAAGTTGCCACAGCAGAAGCCTGCATCAGTGTGACTGATTTCACTTGAGATATTTTTAAGAGGAGTATTTTTGTTGGTTTTATTCTGAAACAGTGAATTTTATTTAAAGTCCAAGTGGCAATCAATGCGTAAGGGAACTCTTAAGAGGTATTATCTTACCACAACAAAATATGCTCACATTTGCAGAGGTGAAAGGCTACCCTTCTATCCCCTTTCCCCCTCCCCATTTCTGAAATCGCTCTGGGCATCTGAGCAACAGCTGAAGGAGGATGGTTGTGTGATTTGTTTGGTTGGGTTTTTTTTTTTTTTTTATGTGTGTCGTAGACCAAAGAATCAAGCTAAATTAGGTGGGAAAGTAGCACCAAAAAAGCCTGAAACAATTCTGAATTGTAACTACATGACCAAAAATAGAACCAGCTTTTCTAGGATCTAATGACTACAGTGGTGATAGCAATTGCAATGGAAATTAGGAAAGTATCTTGCAAAGAGAATCACTTTTCATCAGTGCCTTATTTTTAATAAATCAGTGCTGAATTTTAATTTGTAATTCAATTTCCTTAATGCATTCACCTTGTGTAACTGAGAAATCAATATCATTGGATGAATATATTGGTTTTGCCTCTCTACTTTAAAGGTCACGTCCCAATTCAACAGCTGTAAAAATGAACATTTTTCAGTAATTTTAGAATAGGTGAGATTTCTCTGTAGCCTTAAGAAAAGTATATACTAACATGCTTTTGGCAGCAGAATAGTTTGATACATTACTGCTATGTGACAAACCCAATACAGAATCCTTATTAATAATCCTATTAATGTTTCATCTAATGTGAGAGAAATGGTAAATAAATTGTGGCTTTAACCCACTGCTGAGCTTCCAATTACTATTTTTCTCCCTATCTGCTCGCAATATATCATTTTTTTAATGTGACTGAAATGTTCTAACAATCAAGGGTTAGGATCCTAACAGCATGAAGTCCTCATTACGTGATTTCTGCACTACAGCAAAATAATGATTGTGGAGCAAGCTGTTCTCCATGTAACACTTACAGAATAACTCATAAGACTACCCATTTACCAGCTTCTGGTTATGGATTCAATTACTTCATGCCTCGGGTTTGTGGATGTTGGAATCATGTCATGCATCTGTCTTGAGCTGTGCCATAAAAAGCATTCAGAGTGAATAAATTACAGGTGATGTTCCCCAGAAGCACTCTGAGGATTTTGCTTTCTCCCAAGCCACTCAAGGCCCTGTCTTCTAAAAGTTTAATGAAGGTTTCATAAACCATAAAAAAGCCCACTAGAATGTCATGACCTTTCATTTTCCGGTACTGTGCGAAAATCTACGTTTTCCACAATTAAGAGGGAGAAGAGTATTACACTTGAGAGACAGCATTTAAATGGTGTGTTATAGTCCCAAAGACATATTAAACGGATCTGAAGAGGTAAATAAACAGTATTTCAGAGGGCTATGCAGATCTCATAAAGAGAGATTTTATTGTCCCAAACAATAGGTCTTTGTATCAGATTAATACAGTTTGCCTCCTTCAGTATGCAGTAGAGAACTGGCAAGGAGAGGAAATCATGAATACTTAATTATTAGCAAGTGACTCCAGGTACAGCTGCTGTATAGCTACTATTTCTTCTATTAAGCATATAGCAGGGGGAAATTCAGGGGCCTGACTGTACTTCATCTGACCTACAGCCCAGTTCTTTTCCTTCCTGTTATTATAGGATAAAATTAAAGCATACATTAATGTAAAGTTGACCAAAAGTTTTTTCAGAAAAGCCTGTGTTTTCAAAGGGAAGGGATCCTGCTGTGCTGACAGTGTAAGAAATCTTGCAGATGGCAAGCAATTGTTGATGGGTGATCTAAAGTAATTACCAAGTTTGAAACTCAAAAAGCGTACAAACCCTACCGCAGCTATAGTTCAATTATCGACCGTGCTGTTATGAGAAATTTAGCATTAACTGTTGTTCATTTGCTCTTTGGTGCCCTGGAGAATGCAGTAAGATGCTTACTTGAAAACGGAAATAATGAATTCACTTGGAGCAGGGTCATACTCTTTTTCCTCCTGGTGTTTTTGTGGTTTTGGGCTTGGTATGGGTTTTTTTTCCTCCCTCCTTTCTCAGCTTTACCCAGTAGAATTTCACAGAGAACGAGGTAGTAAGGATACCGATACAATCCTAACTCTCCTTAACACCTGGTAAACTCTGCTGTGCTGCGTAGCCGTAAGTGTGCTCTGCTCACACTTTGGCTTGCAGTCCACAGAGCTGATGGGCAGTGTGGAGGCAACTACGCTGTCAAATGTTTTTTGCTCTCGCAAGTGCTCTGAAGCAACCTGAGGGAAAAACTAGAATCATAGAATCACAGAATGGTTTGGGTTGGCAGGGACCTTAAAGATCAACCAGTTCCAACCCCCCTGCCATGGGCAGGGACACCCTCCACTAGACCAGGTTGCTCCAAGCCTCATCCAGCCTGGCCTTGGACACTGCCAGGGATGGGGCACCCACAGCTTCTCTGGGCAGCCTGTCCCAGTGCTTCCCACCCTCTGCAGGAAGAATTTCTTCCTGATATCCAATCTACATCTCCCTGCTTTCAGTTTAAACCCATTACCCCTTGTCCTGTCACTTCAGGCCCTTGTAAAAAGCCCCCTCCCCCAGCTTCCTTGTAGGCCCCCTTCAGGTACTGGAAGGTGCTATAAGGTCTGTCCGAAACCTTCTCTTCTCCAGGCTGGACAAGCCCAACTCTCTCAGTCTTTCTTCTTAGGAAAGGTGCTCCAGCCCTCTGAGCATCTTCGTGGCCCTTAATTAAGATTATTCTGACATGATGAGAGAGAATTATGCACAGTACATTCTTAACTATTTCAGGGATTTGGCTGACTGTAGCAGACTGACAAGTATTCCCTCGTGTCTGACAGGGAAGCCCTGTAATTTGGGACCATTCTTGTTGCACGCAGCCATGGAGCGGCAGGATTGGACCGCACGCATGAACTGCATTAATGAACCTTTTGCTCTAAAAAATTAGGCTTCCACGCCTCAGAAAACAGTGGTTGTTTTCCCAGAGGGTGACATGTATGAAGGATTTTTGGATGTAGATACATTGTTTTGACATTTGCTGCGTGTGAAATATGTGCCTTGTGGATAAAAAGTGGGAAATACTAAAACACCTCAGGAACGTCCAATCAATACGCATGGCTCTCTTGCTTTCAAGGCGTTTTACCCATTGACAGGAAAAGAACTCTGCTTAAATTATGGCTTGCTCAGCGCCAGACAGCAAACTATAGATCAAGGGAGACTGGCACCCGAGTGTTACGCTTGCGATTAGGTGTGGGGTTTTAACAAAGATAGGATAGTGACATTTTTATGATCTTTTTCCCTAACTGCTCTATTTTTGTAGCTTTCAAAAGTGTTACTTTCCTGACCTTTGTTTGATACCCCCTGATTTGCAGGATCACTCAGAGCAACAAGGTGCAGTTTCATGTATCATTAATTCTCTACAACCTTGTTGTTTATCTCATCCCTTGGTATCGTATCAGTGTTTAGTTTTAACAAAAGATTAAGGATTTAAAGTCCCATTTCTCTTACTCCTCCAAAACTTAAGGATGTTATAAATAATTTTATAGCCACATGGCTAGCATCATACATCAGCTGCATAACTCGTGGCAGCATTAGTGAGGAATATAGTGGTCATGTCATCATGTGGCTATGCTAACATAATTAATAGATGGACATACATACGTGAGCTAGTGGGCAGCCTACTCTAGAGACAACGCCCAGAAAATCATTACCTTGCAATATACTGAAAATATGCCCATTGTCCACCATCTATTAGTCTAGGGAGTGTTTGTTGTGTTGAATATACTGGATATTCATCCATAAAAACTACTTAATTCAGTAGGTATCATGGATACCCAGAATAATAATGTTTAGTGGGTAACGCACCCAGAGAAACAAGACTGAGAGGGTTCTAAGTACAAACACTACAGACCACATAGAATGGGAGAGAAATAGAGAAGGTTGTGTACGAGGAAACTGGATTTCTTCTTGTGATTAAAGAAATCAGGAGGTACAGAGCTTGGGCAGGGCAAGAGTCTGAGAAAGTCTTTAACATCATCTTTAACATAATTTTTTATGGGAGAAAGGATTTAACATAATCTTTTCAAAAGCTTATGGTGTACCCATGTTACAGACAAATGCAAGATGTTGGAGACTGGATCACTGCAGTCCCTTTTATTCCCTCCTACCAAGTCCCACAGTTGAATTCTGAATTACTGCATCCTCGGTGCAGGTTTCTGGAAGCCCTGCAGTGGCAGGAGGTGGGACTGTTCCTGAGCCAGTGAGGAATCATTTTCCCAACAAAAGACTCAGATGGTTTCCCTGATAGATGACGAAGTTGCAGTGTCAGCTGCCTTTGCAACAGGACAGGCTGAGATTTGTCTTCTGGTGTAAGAATGGGGAGACATGGGGGTATAGGAATATAGACATGGAGAATGTGGCAGAAGTGGAAATTTTCTGGGCTGGTTGGCTGAGTTTTGAGGAGCTTCAGGGCATGTTACAGTCATGGTGGTTGTGGAGAATTTTTAGCTAGATGCGATTCTGGGAACAGAAATACATGTATGGGATCGGTCACCCATAGCTATCCCAAGAGATGACCTTCTCCTGCTTTTCCTATGCTGTTTCCTTGCTAGTATTGTTAGTAACGTGACAAAGCAGTCGCTCACATCAGCCGTATTTTCCCTTACTAAAGGTTGTCTCCGAGGTTATTTAAATTCCATTTTGAAAAAAGCTACCGTTGTTCGTCACTATCCTGACAACCCTGCCTGTATCCTTGTGGGAGCAGCATGCTCCAAGCCCAGCTGATTTCCACCATGGATTTGAATCCTAGCCTGGGGTGACACTGACAGGTGTGGGACTTCTCAGTTACCTCTCTCTGGCTTCTCCTTGGAGTTGGGCTGTTCCTTTGCACAGTGTGGCAGGTGTCTGTAGGAGAATTTACGTTAGCAGAGGGAGTTCGGGCTCTGCTTCCCTGACAGTGCCAGGCTACACATCATCTAACCCAGCGCCTTTCTCTTGTAGTACAAGCGGTTATCAAGCTGAGGTGCTTTTCAGCTTGATGGTTTGGACTCATGGAAGTATGATGTGATGGGTTGCTGTGACTTCTTTCAGGTCTCATTGCTGAGGTTGATCTTTTCCCATCCTTTCTCTGTGGTAGCCACTCACATCTGGCAAGTAAAAACATGACTCGTGGGATAAGTTGGATAGTTGTGTACATTAGTGCAGACGTTAATTCAATAAAGAAAAGTGTCTGCTTCAGTCATGGTCCTCAGTCTCTTTTCTGTACCCAAGTCAGTGATTTCCTGTAGGTTTCTATGGTCAACCTATAAAGCTGAGTACAGAAAAAGAATCATTGCCATGGAAACCTACCAGAGAGTTTGGGAAAGGATACAATTTCCTTAAAACATGATAGGATAGCAATTGTCTTAATTACTTTTATACTTCACTGAGATACTTTTTGTTGCTTCCTCACTACAGAAATATGACTTCATAATATATGGCATAATATTTGTTTTGCTGAAGCCATAACAGTCGCTTCCTTGGGACCAGATTTTTATCTACAGTGCTTAAAACTGGCTCATGTAAAAGAACTGGCCATTGTTCTACAGACATACCTAAATGTGAAGGCTGACTATATGAGATATGCCTGGCCGCTGAGCTGGGAATCATAGATCAAACTATATTGTGCACATAACTAATAAGTCAAAAAGAAACCAAAAAGTTCAAATAAATGGGCCATTTATTGCAAGCTGATCAAATGGCAGAACTGTGTAGCCAAACCTTTACAGAATCACAGCTTGCTTTAGTATCTTCTAGAAAGAAACCTTGGGATTTCCATTCATATACCTCACTAGAGGTAGGCTCTTTTGTAATCTCTATCTTATTCTTAAATAGGAAAGGCATTATTTGCCTTTGTGGATGCACCTAAGTGGAGTCCTGGAGTGACTGTTATGGACTCAGGTAGCTATCATACCCTGAATTAAATTCTAACTATCTATGTAACATGTCTTTAGGGTTGATGTGTAACACTTCGTAGTGTGAAGCATGTGAAGTTTCACAGTGAATATTGCATTTTTATTGTCATACGCTGCTGGCTTTTCAACAATCTCTTTGCATATCGTAAATATTTGCAGCAGTTTTTGTTTTAAAAACAATCGTACGTTTGGGTGCTCATAAGGCTTCAAACTGCATAATGCTCGGAGTACTTTGCAGAGCTGTTACCATAAACATGCAGAAACATTTTTTTCATCAATAAAGAAATCCAGCGAGCATGTGTGTATATATATCTGAGTTTCCTAATTGCAGAAACATTACAGGTACCCGCAGAGAAGAACAGGACTGATCAAGACTCTTGAACTGTTGCCCTTGTATGTTTTGTCCTACAGCTGAACATGCTATTAAACCAATCCGGGCATACCAGGCAACAAGGTTTGATGAGACCTATTGAACACAGAATTTTCACAGTGAAACTGCACAAATTTATTTAGCTCAAGCATCTGTTTAACTATTAAACTCTGAATAACAGTGTGGCCTTTGCTGTAACATTTGCACCTACGTAATGTGATTGATAAAACCAGGAATATTGAGTGGAATGCAGAATACAACAGGAATGTCTCTGCCCGAATCCAGTCTTGGCTTTAGCTTTCCCGGATGCTTTCGTGGCAGGATGTGCTTAATTGCTTCTCAGTTAAGGAGGGTATGTTAGTGCTGTACAGGGACTCTGGAAGAGGCTGCTCTCTCACGTATGAGACACAGTAGAGTCACTTCACTGGGTTTAGTGTTAGTCAAAAGCACCTACTTTTGCTACTTTTTTAGTATAATGTCATGGAAGCTTGAAACCGTTTTTTTGGTCTATGGTGCTCTGAAAGGAAGCTGAAGGACAGCCAGTTCTGTGCCGCTTAGAGGATGGATAAGCAGTGCTTTAGACAACAATAGATTATCTGTATGCATGAAGCAAGTCATCTATCCATAAGCAAAGATGGTTTCTGTCTCAATTAACAGGGGAGGGGATTGTCCTGCTCTACTCTGCTCTGGTGAGACCCCACCTGAGCACTGCATCCAGCTGTGGGGTCCTCAGCACAGGAGAGACATGGACTTGTTGCAGTGGGTCTAAAGGAGGGCTACAAAAATCATCAGAGGGCTGGAGCGCCTCTGCTACAGGGACAGGCTGAGGGAGTTGGGCTTGTTCAGCCTGGAGAAGAGAAGGCTCCGGGGAGACCTTACTGCAGCCTTCCACTACTTAAAGGCGGCCTATAAGGAAGATGGGGACAGACTTTTTAGCAGGGCCCGTTGCAGTACAACAAGGGGTAATGGTTTTAAACTAAAAGAGGGAAGATTTAGACTAGATAGAAGGAAGAGTTTTTATGATGGGGCTGGTGAGACACTGGCACAGGTTGCCCAGAGAGGTGGTGGATGCCCCTTCCCTGGAAACAGTCCAGGTCAGGTTGGACGGGGCCCTGAGCATCGTGATCTACTTGAAGACGTCCCTGCTCACTGCAGGGGGTTGGAGTAGATGACCTTTAAAGGTCCCTTCCAGCTCAAAGCGTACGATGCCTCTATGAAAACAAAAGCGTCGAAGCCTGTGACAGACAATGGGAACACTGCAGTAAGTCACATATGTCTTGAACACCCACCCAGTTGTTGCAGTTCCTGACTGGTGAGTACAAGCAAGCACGTATGTAGAAAATCTCTTTCAGATATATTGTAGATCCAAGACTAATTGCTAGCTAAATGCAAGTATATTAACAGTAGAAGGCTCGGTTTTGGATGTGT
This sequence comes from Rhynochetos jubatus, assembly GCA_027574665.1. Lineage (NCBI taxonomy): Eukaryota > Metazoa > Chordata > Aves > Eurypygiformes > Rhynochetidae > Rhynochetos > Rhynochetos jubatus. The sequence continues at coordinate 21,312,338 of CM050661.1, read as the reverse complement.
GCCACTGCTCATTCTTACAAGCCAGGCTTCTCTGGACACACTGCCTTGGCTGGGGACCCCAGGGTGGCAGATGCAGTCTGAGCTGCTGGGAAATCGTGGGGCGAGGAGTGCGAGATGTCTGAGGTTTGGCTCTGGCCAGGCACCACGACGGCACTTCTGACTGGGAATTTTAGCTTTGTCTAGACACACTTGGTTTATAATTTTGTTTCCCTCTAAAGTTTTAGTTTAGTTGTAGTTTTCCTCAGAAGAATTTTCTCCTTCCTTGGCCTTTGAAGATGCTGTGATTTTTCACCTCGCAGTATTCGTGTAAATTACTTTTAGGAAAAGTCATTTTTAGAAGACTTTTATCTTCTGATCTATAGCATGGGGAAAGGCAAAGAAACCTACCAAAGGAAGCTAAATGAAACGAATATAATGATAAAAATGGAAAAAGACCCCAAGTCTTCAGGCTTATGATAAATTTTGTTGGCCAAATGAAGCATTACAGGATTCTTTCAGTGACACCATTCTGTTTCTGGGAATATAGAAAAACGCCCAAAGCTTCCCCATTGCCGATGACTGTGCAGTTCTGCTAATTGTAACAACACTTTCTCTGCTGTGAGTGCCTGTATGAAGCTGAAGCCATTTAAATGATTTCTCTTAGGCCACTGAACTCCGTTTGATGGTAATAACTTTTTGGTTGCTACAGCCCTGTGCTGGTTTCAGAGCAGTGACCTGTAGATGAAAGGCTCCGTATCCCATTGCCAGTCCCCTGAGTTAGCCAGTCTTGGCCCGTTTTTCTTCTCTGCAAGCAGTGGCTTCTGCCTCTGGAGTTACTGACTGAAACCAGCAGCAAAGAAATCATTCTGTAGCTCATATTTCCACTTGGGTTCAGTGCTCGGGATCACAACAGAAATAAGTGTGTCGAACCGAAAGGGTCTTTCCGCTTTTTAAAAATGTTCTCTGTGATATAGATGTTACAAAAGTGCTGTGTATTCCAATTAAACTTAAACAGCAGCTCTAGCAGGGAGCAACTGCTGTGCACTCACAGGATAAATCAGCTTTCCTACTGAGTTCCACAGCATAGTTAAAAAAGGAAAATCTATTTCAGCAACCTCCATAAAAAGCACATGCATTTTCTTTCTCTCTTGCTTAGTCCTTCACATGTACTTCTAATTTTTCATGGATTCTGAATACCTATGACTGTATGGGGTCAAAATCCTTTTAATTTCAAATTCTTAAACAGTACTATCATGTCTGCACCATCTTTTGGAAGGCAGATGATGGAGCAAACTGGGCTTATCAGCTCTGAGTTTTAGTTCTCCTCCAGATCCCCTGTGGGATGTTGTGCAAGTCATTCCTTCCTGCAAATGAGAATAATGTTTCTTTCGTTGTTTGGCTCTTTTCCTGCCTCAGGTGGAAAATCTTTGGGATGGAGATATTTTTTGGGCTGTTTACCCCCACACCTACTGCACTGAGTCCTGAACTGGGCTGCAGCTGGGGAGCAGTGTCATGGAGCTGAACCAAATCCAGTTCATTGTCACCATTTTCATTGTTTCGATCTGAGCCCTAACTGCATCTGAACCCATGGAATTTGGCTCATATATGAGTAGAGGAAGATCTGGTTTGAGTATCTGAGTATATAGAAACACCAACAAAGATAAACCTCCAGTGGAAGACCCACCATATACAATCCGTGGTGGGTGGTGGCTCTGTTAGCCATGTTTTAAGACAGGGGATATTGTTCACACTTAGCAGAGCGGTCCAGTGCTGTTCTTTCCCCTGTGGTTCAACAACAAAATGCGCTTTTCACTTGGCCAGCTACGAATGCATGCACTACCCTTGGTTATGTTTCTTTTTGCCTCTTGCTACCGTACTGTGGATAGAAATGACCTTAGCAAGGAATATTAAAAACTGACACCGGCTTGTGCAGTGCTTTGACCGTTAGAACCATCTTAGCCAAAAGGCTCAGGCAGCCAACTGTGCCCTTCTGTGGTCTCCAATCTGACCAAAAAGAGAATGGATTTAATTAAAGCTATTATGGAAGTAGCACTGCATAATGATTTACCCTGGGTGTGAGCCAAAGTCTCATTTGTTGGAGATTAATATAACTTCATATGTTTGAAAGGCTATAGTTCTCTATGTTAAATGTAATAACTGAAATTTCATATCTGCAAGCCTAGTTGTTCCAGGCTTAAAATGAGAACAACTCTGTATTTACTCAGACCGTTTCTGTTGTTTGAATCACTTTATGGATACATGAAAGAAAGTCTGATGAAATGAATTATAGATATAAAAAATAGGAAGAGTAACATGCGTTTCAGATTTTTATATTGTATAAGGGGAGTCTTGGGAGTTCAGCTTTTTTCTTTTTCCCTGCTGCTTTTTTTTTTTTTTTTTCCCCCATTGCCTTAGAAATTGAGTTGAGGACAAAGAAAGATATTAAAAACTAGTTTTCCTGACTCAGAATAGGAAGGACTGTGAGGCAGCAGGGTGCTCTGTGCATTGCAGAAAGTGGATAGGAATCAATAATGAAATTCTAAAGATACAGCATTTTACAAAGTGCATCAGAGGGACAGCAGTCTGGGGGATGTGTATGCAGCTTTGCAATAGGAAGAAAAGTCCTGAAGTATCCATTAGTAACACTAATTGCCAGATGATTTCTCCTGAAGCACATGAATATCATAAGAAATCCACAGTGTTGCAATAAACTAAAAGAGGCAGCTCCCAAAGTGCTACCACCTAAGAGAAGGGGGTAGTAACACACTTTGGGAAAGGGACATCTTCTGGTATACATTTTTTTCATGTATACCTTATGTATTACCTTTGCAGATGGTCATAATGGCTGTACCTGATGTAGTGATGGCTCAGAAGGATTCTGCCTTCCCAAGAAACAGGACAACAAATGGACATAAAAGCTTTCCAAGGTCTATTTAGAGGAAGAGTCAATGTTAAACAATTAAAAAGATTTTAATTTGCTATCATATGTGATGAATTAAGAAGCAGCAACATCTTTGAACTGTTGATTAAATTGGTGTTTTGTGCATCGCAAGGTGATTTCTGCTAACTACATTTTTCTCCAAATTTCACATTCTCTTCATAAAATGGGCCATTGTTGTTTAATAAAAGGATGGATTTACATCTACCTTGAACAGAAGGAAAAGGTACCTGAAGATTTTGGATGACTGTAATTAGCCAGTTATCCTTGATATAGCATTACGTTACTGATATGTGGTTATGAGTCTCTGTTGTATTTTGTAGAAGTAACAGGAAAAAGGGAACAAAGCCAACATGAGACAAAAATCTGAAAGCAAACAAGCACTGTGGTATGGTTAATGTTTAGAGGAGAGCTGTTGGATAATGGTGTTGAGCTGATTATAGTAATTTTTCTCTTTAAAGTACGCATCACTTTGGATTCGAAATGCAATTTGTTTTATTTTTCACTGATGTCTTTCTTATTAAACAACGTGCTCTTTTAAGAGGAAGAGATGCTTGAAAAAATAAGTTAAGCATTGGTTTATTGAAATATGTTTAAATACTGATGATTTTTTTTTTTTTTCATTATTAGAAATATGTGAGTGTTTAGTCAAAAATTCCAAGCCACATTTCAGATTGACATTCCCAAAGTAAACACTTTGTGGTTTGACTGAAACAAATATAGTCTCCAAAAGCAGCTGCTCTTTCAGACATGCTGATGTTCATCCTTCAGCAGATGTAAGGATTTCCTGGAGATTTTTCTGGAGTTTGATACCCAGTCCTTTCATTCCCACAGTTCTTGGTAGGAGTTGTTTAGGTGGCTACTTTAAAGACCTATTGGATATAGCTCCAGATGCACTTCATTATTTCTGGCTTTAGAAGAGGTAAGCTTTTGCACAGATCTTTGTTACACCTGTTTTAACATAAGCAAGTCCTTTAAAGACTGTTAGCTGTTGATAATATTTTTGGAGTATGAGGGCTTCCAGACACAATCAAAAGTTGGGGCTGTTCTCGACAGACCTTACTGTCTAAGAGGAAACTTGGAGACAATGGAAACAATGAAAGGCTGGAAAACATTTACTGTATTACTTTTTGTTCCCAAACTCAAAGAAAAATTAATTAATGATAAAGCTTGACAGTGTTTCTGAAGCTTGAGCTATTCTGTTTAAGGCTTAGATTTTTCATTGTCTTCTACCGTAACATCTCCAGAAATATTCTGTGAAATAGGAACCGTCAGCTTGCAATTACGGTGTCAGTCCGGTTTCATGGATAGCTTTCTGTATAGCAGGAGGTCACAACAGGGTGGAATCAAAAAAGACATCCCAAGCTGGTTTCCTGTTTCCTTTGAAGTGTAACACATCCCAGAGCTGTCGAAATTTCACAACACATCCTCAGAATGCCGAGATGATGAGACCAAAATGCTTCTGTTTTTGAGAATTAAGCTACCATAACTAACTGTGGATGTTTGATCACAGGCCATGTATTACTGACCATCTGTGCTGGTATTGGGTCCCTTTATTAACAGGAAAATGGAAACATTTTTTCAGGTTTAAGTATTAGATTGTTTTCATTTGATATGTTCATTGCTTCTGTTCTAATAATGAATCGAAATGTGCTGGGTGTAAAATTGGGATAAAATGCTGTTTGTAAAAGCAATTATATTCATTTTAATTAATCTGATTTAACACAAGATTTTCTCAGGGATTAGATAGCATTCTTTATAATAATTATTTGAGTAATAATGGTTGGTTTTACTAAATAAAGTATGATCACTGGTATGCCTTATCTTTCTTTTGAACTAATACTCGATTTCCCTGCTTTAGTAACAATTACAAGAAGGAGGATTGCACAGTCATAAAATTCAAGTGCCAAGTGCAGAAGCTTTTGCATGTTTGAAATAATGAGAGCTGAAGAGAGAGCTTCCTTCTTCGAGAGTCTGCTATTTTGGCTAAATTCTGTAAATACTTCTTTGGTATAAGCCAGGTATTTTTATAAACTCAAAATGTCCTTTCAGTTGTTTGCACAATTCTTCGTTACAGGCTTTTGAAATGAAGAATTATTTTTATCGGGGAAAATTGAACCATTTTGTTTAAGACTGAGAAGGACATTTTGATGTCTCTGATTTTATCTGAAATTTTTCTGGCAAAACAGACCACTTTTGCAAAGCATTTCACTTTTCAATAGGTATTATTTTTCCAGTACTTTAGTGAATAGTTCATATTGAAATAGGGGGGATGTGATGTGCTAGATAAAGTTTGTATGGGCAGAATGTGTAGTAGTGGTGGTAATTGTGTCTGAATAACTGATAAAATATCACTTAAGTTCTGTCTCTTGCTTCTGCTGGTGGCAAATACATTGTGCTATGGGCACCACAAAATGTTGGAGACAAAGTGATTTTGCTTTTAATCTATTTTTGTTTTTAAGAATTAAAATACAATATATACCTCAGTGTCTAACATGACAATAAATCAAAATGCCAGCATTAACTGCTCAATTCCGTGACACAGCCTTATGACTTCAGCTCAGTTAAGGGTCTCACCGGCCACCAATATTTACCATTCAGTCACTGCAGTCTTGTAGTGCTCAGATCCTCAGGTTTTGTTGAATGGCCAAAGTCTGAATTACATCTGAGTTCTGGTAATGTTTATGATTACTAAATGTTGAATTGTGAATTACTTTTCATACCTATAACACTATATACCTATAAATTTCGAGTCTGTTCTAGAGATTTCAGAGCAAATAAAAGGTTTTCTTAATGTTGTAGCAGATGTGTGTTTGCTTCTAATTACTATTCACAGTGCAAAATAGCTTTGTGTAAGATTTCTCTTTTAGTACCTTCCCTTGCCCGTAGTACACCAGACAGTATAACTGCACGGGACCATGTTTATAGGCTGGCTGCTGCTTAACCTACTTTTATTAGATTTGTAGGTGGGGCAGCTTGGAGATGAACTTCAACTGATGTCTTCCATTGAAGTTGGTAAGAACTGCAGTTGAGAGATTATATTTAACCCCCTGTTGGGTAGGACTTTACCCAGGCAAATTCACTGTATAAAAACAAAGTGCAGATTCAGCAAGCCATTTATGTTGTTAGCTTCCCATTGCCTCTAGCTTTCCACTATTTTCTTGTCTTTTCTAAGTTTTTGAATTATGTAGGGCTGTGTCAATGACATCTACCAACAGCACGTCGGGCTGCATGAAATTTTAAGTGGTCAAAAGACAAAAATAGCTAGGACTTTCTGTGCTATTGCCATGCATAGTGCTTATTGTTGTGAGTACTAAGTCTTGGGTTTTTATGTTGGGACAGGTCTTGGAGACAGTAATTTTTATTATTTTTTTAAATTTAAACTCTTAATTTTGATAACTGTAAACCAGTATTTCTGCTGTCTCTTACTAAGTTACTCCTTTCAAGGGATTTTCCAGTGTTCTTTGTCACTGATTCATTTATAATTATCCTATTTGGCCGGACTCTGTATTCTTTAATGTCTATTAATATGTAGTCATGGCAAGACAACCTCAGTGCAGTAAAGCTCAAAAAAAATTGCCTGCTATTAAATATCTATTACAAGGGTAGATGTCCTTTAATTAAAGCATAGAGGAAAAAACCAGTTTGCTAGTGTTTAGAAAAATATTCATAATAGGTTGACATGCTCCTGTTTGGGAGTCAACAAGAAATGAAAAAATCCTGTTTAACCCAAGGTCGCAGAAGTAGAGCCTGTTAGAAAGGGCTGTGTATCTGAAGTGCAATGCCAAACCGTTTACACTTTCTAAACGCATGAAGTGTGCAAGGTAGGATGGTCTAATGTATTTTGCAGTTCCTCATTAATCTGCATTTTAACTGAAAAATAGTTTAGCTTATTCTCTTTTTTGTTAGTAAAGCTGTAACCAGGTGAGCCCTAGGAGGTTAAAAATACAAAAATAAGCAGAAAAAGTGTCAGGAAATCATATAAATTTAAACTTTTGAGTATCTCTCTTCAAAATGCGTGCCAGGTGTCGCTTTTCTGACATTCATGCCCTTGTGCCTGTAGTTAGTATGGCAGAAATGTTGGGGATTTTAGTGTGCTATGGGTCGCATAAGTTTCAGAGTCCGTTAAAACAGACAGAATACAGGTTAGCAGTTGGATTTGGAGACTTTCTATGTTACATTGATATGATTTCATGACTGCCTCTTCAGATTTCTTTGATGCTGAAACAGCACAGGCACAAACATTACTGCTGGGCTGGCTTATGCGTGGATTCGATGGGGGTTGGTTAAGTCTGGAAGAAGACAGTGGATCATCTTGGAAAGATAAAAGAGGGGGAAGATTCAATACAAGTAATTTTTGAAATTAAGCCTGCTGAATAAAGCCATAATTGCCAGCTAGTCAGATTGCTGAGTAGTTTTGACTGGTGTAATGCTACTGGAACCGGTAGTTGCATATGCTGGCTATTACTGGGGGTGCTAAATTCCTGCAAAAGGAAGGCTGCATATCATCACAGCAGCCAGCAGCACCAAATGGCAGCTGCCCCCTCCCCCCAAGGCCCTGTTTTTGTTAATCCCCTCTGGGGGATGCTGGAGTAAGCCCGGCCTGTGCCAGGGCCTTGCTTTGGGAGTGCTGCCCTGTGGTCCGCAGTGTCAAGCAGGGGATGGTGACAGTCCCATGGCAGTGGAGTGGTGCCTGCTCTTCTCGTCCCAGCCCTGCCAGGTGGGAGAGCTGGGATCAGCTCTGAGGGTACACAAGAAGGGCCCTGAGGATGCAGGACAGAAGCAGAACCCCTGGTCTCTGTTTTCTGTTCAGGATATTGCTGCCAGTTCTCTAGATTCCTGCAGACTTGGGCAGTGTCAAATACAGACGTGTTCCTTCTTGAAATGATCATTTCCTTGGCACTAACAGGAGACCAGCAAGCACGTCCATGCTGGCTGTAGGGCACTGAAGGAAATCCAGTGTATGATTTTATAACTTTCTTATTATTTCACAGTAGAGAGCCTTTTTCTTTTACCTAAACGGTGGGTGACATATTTGGGAGCTGAAGTTCAGCAGTGACGAGGCAGCTCATGTAAATTTCTCTGGTGTAACTGTTTCCACATTTATTTGGAAAAATTCATGTATTTGACGTACATGTATACTCTTTATCCTTCACGCTGTTACTTTGTCTTCTTTGTGTTTTCACTTCTGATCAAACCTGCATTATAAATATTCCACCTACTTATCTGTCCAGCAGCATCCTGACATCATGAGACCAACATCATTTGGATTTTAGTGGGAAATACAGATTTGAAGGTCGGTGATGGAAATATTAATGCTGTGTTATCTAGAAGCTGAGAGTACTTTGCATGTCTGCTCAGAGATCTGAAATGGTGTAATTTCAGCAGGATGAATTAGTTGTCAAAACTTTGAAAGTGTATGAAAATGTAATTCATCACAGGATTTTTCAGCTCTGTGTGTATTGCCAGTAGAAATCTGTACGTGTGTGGTAGGAGTAATTTGCCAGCATTCAAATCTGTAGGAGGTAAAGAGAATTAAGATTTTGTGTCATGGTATTTCCTTGTGCATTGTGATCTGACCTACTTGGCCACTTTCAGTTGCGTGTTAGTCTTGTTCTGGGTTTAAAAAAAAGATTAGAACATTGGTTTTCTTTACCTACCCTATCCTGTCTGAGCCTTGCTCTTAAAATATATCCCTGACAACTATCCCATTTCTCATGCATTGAAAAGAAGGTGGTTATGGCTTCCCAAACACACTCTGTGCAATTGGAAAATAAAAAGATACTGCCCTGTCAAATGTTGAAAGAAATCTTCCTTTTCAAGAAGCAGAAGAAATTGGCTGGCTGGGATTAAACAAGGGCAGGAAGTGAAGCATTTGTTTGTTTTATGAAGTCTGGTGAATTTTGATAATGAGTTCTTTAAAATATATGATATTGAAGCTTTTCTAATTCCAGACAGATAAGAAATAATAGTTACATATTTCAACTTCAAAGACAAAGTAACCTTTTATCACCTAATTTAACAATCTTCTTAGTAAAATGTCTTAGAAGAATGTGAAATATTATTTAAATAATAAAAAAGCACCATCTTTGAATAGCAGAGGTTTTTTAATTGCCATAATCAAAGTCCAAACACATTTCCCTGCGTGCTTTAAATAGATTCTCTTAATGACAGGTTTTTCCTTAATGAGCAGGAGAACAAAGGGAACAACTCTGAGGGTGTCGGTGTGACTTCAGTATGACGGAAGTTCTGATGTTTGACAGCCCCACTAGAAAAGTAGGAAAACTGGAAGTGCTTTAATTAATGCGTAACTATGAAATGGTAGTTTGCAGTTTAAAATATAAACTTTTTTTATATTAGCATTTGAATATATGTTTTAGGTAGCAAAAAAAAAAGCCGAAGAAATCTTATGCTGTAGGTCACATAATGTATTAATCCACACTTTTTTGGATAAATAATACAAAGTATCTTTTAAAATTGGACACTCTTGAGTTTACTAATCTTTTCTGTGAATTTTGTCAGTGATAAATAGCTTAGAATAATTACATAATTCATGGAGATTTTGGAGGTAAGTCCTGTTCTAGTACTAAATCTGTTCTTTGAGCAGGGGACATGTCTAACAAATGCGTTAATAAATAACAGCAGTTAGTATTACTTAAATTCATGTGATCAAATTAACTGATGTGGTATCGTACTTAGCAGGAAAGGAGGAGATAATCTCATACTTCATGGTGAATCAGATTTTCTACAATTGACTTAGTCTTAAAAATAATTTCTACGTGTGGTCCTTTGGAGGGAGCATTGTAGCTTTTAATAAAAGAGATGACTTCTTTGGTATTAACAACATCTAAGCAATAATTAAGGTAAAATACAAAATTTTACAGGAGGGATAGAAATCTGGTCTTAATATTGGATCTCAAAGGAACTTCAGTGAGTCCCATTTGTTTTCTAAATCGTATTTGTTTTCAACTATTGTGGGGTTCTGTAAGACTTCAAAGGGGTTTTATGCTACTAAGAAAATTCCAGATACCCTTTGGGTGTCCTAACAGCAGCGTAGTTGCTCTGCTGCAATCTCCCGTGCCTGGGTGGGGAGCTGCACGCTGGCAGAGCTGGCGGCTGGGTGCCAGCGGGCGTCCTGGGCTTGAGCCATTGCAGGAACGGCTGCCTGTGTCTGCAGGCGGCCAGGAAGGGTAACGGCCCAACTCTAGGAGCTGCAGCCAGCTTAATACCACTATTCCTGTTGTAGCTTTCCTCTACATTCCCTGCAGCCTAAAAGTATGTTGTTGGGTGCAACAAGGAAGGGCCCCAAGGTGGAGCTGGGAGCAACGGGTTGGCAAGCGGAACCGGGGCTGCGCGACCTCGGCTGCTCGAGCAGCTGCTCTGCAGCCGTGAATTCAGAAAGCAGGGCCCTGCCCGGGACATGGGGTGTTTTCAGACGGGAAGGGATGTTTGCACTCCTATAAGCTTTTTGCTACCGTGTCAAATTATACTTATTTTTACAGCCACAGGTTGCCTCAAGAAGAATTACAGTCTTTAAATAATTACTGTGATGGTGTACTAAGACCGATGATCACTTGATATCAGTTTATTGGAGAGGAAGTGGCCACCACTTTTTGAACGGTGGGAATTCCTTTGTTTTCTTTTGGTGTCCATAAAGCTATGAATCACAAAAACATATGGATAGAATCCGGGCTGTTATCTGAAGTGTAAATGAGAGACAGGGCTGGGGCACGTCTCCCTCCAGCCCACTCCTCTTGTGGCATCTGCTGGAAAGGTTACTGTGCAGAAGCAGTCTGATAAGAATTTCCTCCCTTCTGCTCCCTTTTCTCTCGGAAGCATCTGGTGCAAGAACAAACCGCAATATAAAACTGGGTTCATTATTAAACCAAGAGATTATAATTTCCACGTCATTCTCTCTGTTCCCCCCATCCCCCTTCCCACTGTTTGATAATAATCTAGTCTCATAATGAAATTCATGAGGCCGCAACAACAAAGGAGCTCATGGAAGAGAACAGGAGCTTGTCAGATGGTATAGATTTACATACTAATGAAGATTATGATGTTATTAATATTACAAAAACATGGTAGTATCCAAATGCCACTGAAATGGGGAATGATAGATCATGATTAAATTCTGAAAACAAATTGAAGAATGTATTTTACAATATAACTACCTCTTGCAGCTGCTGAAGACAGAAGTAAACCCAGCTCTTGTAATGGAGTTATTTTGATTTGTGTGTTGTTTCAAGAAAGTTAGTAAATGTAGACTTGCAATATGCTTTATTGTCTGTACTTTATCGGAAAAAACCTCAATTTTCTCTCTGGCTACAAAGGCTGATCACAAGAAGTCCATGGGTCGAAGTTCATAGGACTGAGGTTCAGAACATCATGCCTTTGACTTCCAAGTGTGAGATTAAGGCAGGAAGTTTATCTACCACTGGGGTTTTATTCCTGCCTTTGCTATAAAATTCTTGGGTTAACTTTGGACAACCTTATGATATTTCCCTTTGCTTGCTTGTTCAGAAAAATGTGTTTATAGACTGCACCGAGATCAGGGTAAGAAGGGCAAAGAAGAATTAAAGCTTCTACAGCTCACATAGTAGGCTTTCCACATCCCATGTCTTCTGAACTGTTAAAGGTCTTGGTTTGCTCCAAAAAGAGCACTTGGCATTTGCCAAGTCTCATGCCCAATGACAATTTGAGCAGCAGTCTTCTGGGCTTGATTCCCTCTTCTTTCTGCTTTGCACGACAATGGTGCCTGTACAAAGACACATGATGCTGTCGGAGCATCACCATCATTGTGGTGGTTTTATATCTACTCTGCATAAACAGGAACGAGTCCTGAAGTGCAGGACTGTAGACAACATCACTTCCAGTAGATTTGCCTTTCACTTAGAATACGAACAGCAAGGCTACCCTTGTTACATGCAGCACTGTGACTTTGCAGCATATTACCTTCTGCAGTTCAGCAAATTGGAAGTGTATGTTTGGGAGGAAGAAGAGGAGGATCAGGTTTTCACAACATTTGGCTGCTATAAAGGCTTGTTCTGTCGCTCCAACAACACAAGGAATTCAGTGTAAGAGAAGGCTCGGTCGGTCAACAGGAGAGGTATGGAAAAGCTGGAGTGTCTCATTGCTTGGGTGTGATTGAAGGTGGTGATGTGTTTGGGAAGAATTCAATGAGTCTTAGGGACCATGATAGACTTGAGTGAAATTTATTGTTTGTCAGTGTTGGTGAGCCTAACAAAGCACTTTGTGCTTTTCTGTTACACTGTGCAACTTATCAGGGTCATTTTGCCCAAGTGAAAGTAGTCTAAGCCTTAAATCTAAGTCAAGAACGATGCTTTGACAATGAAGCTTGATGAGGACAAATTGCACCCTTCAGAGTCAGGTGGGCGCAGTTTTGATGCGGTCAGCGTGGCAGTGGGATGCAGCAATGTGGTCTGCAAGCCACGAGTGCTAAAATGCCCAGCATCACACCTTTGCTGCTCCAAGGGCTTGTGTGTGTATTTGTGATGTGTCTGAAGGAGAGGCGGGATACAGGCAGACGTTTTGTGCTCTGCTGCTGGTCAGCCTCTCGCAGAGCTGTAAAATGGAAATACAGGAGCCATGAAGGGGAGGTGGCAAATGCTGATCATCAGCAGAGGACACTGCTGCCCTGCTCCACGGCCTGGGGGAGCATCCCAGCCCACAGCCAGCTTCCTGGGGCTCTATGCAGGGAACAAGGATGGGTCCATTATGCAAATGCTTCTGTGAAGAGAGCCATGGATTCATGTTCAAATATTTTTAAGTGTCTCTGATTATAAAATTTGGCCTTAGGCAGATATTTCACACTGAATTTTAAATAATGAAAAGGTTTAATATGGTTCACATTAGAAACAACTTAATTCTTTTTAGGGATTGTGAAGTAAGTGTTTTCATAATATTGTCCTATGTTTAGTAGCTTTCATAAGGGCTTGGAAGGTTTCCAGTATCCCTTTCCTTTTTCTCACTCTAGCTAAGGGTTTTCACTTTACTGTTAATGTGGATTAATAAATCTGCATTAAATAAAACATGTAGCAAAGTGACAGTTCTGACAGCCCAAATCGTACTCACTTGTGACGCCTTCCTTCAGAGACATTGATGAGTGAGCAACAGTTCCTTGTCGTGCTGCTTTATCTGATCTAAAACATTTTAATTGTGAGAGCACTAATGCAGCGTGGTAGCCTGGGAAGAAAAGACAGCTTGTTCAGGCTCTCCCTTGGGCACAGGAGCCTTCGCTGTTCGTTGGCGTCTGCCCCGTCACAGGCCCCAAGATGGATGGTGGTACCTGCAGGATGAGCTTCGCGTGGCAGACGCTGGGATATGTACTTCCTGATGAACAACTGCAATTAGGAACTCCGTGGATGTCTTAGCAGGCCTTCTGACAGTCCGACTCTGCTCTCTGGCTGCAAGGGACGCGTGTCTCTAAACCCTCTTCCTTTAGCTCTTCCCTTCTCTCAGGCTCCCTTTGCGTTTTTCCTTCACCACAGGTTTTCGTAAGGGTCTTTCTGTGGCGAGAGGAATCCCTTGTGAGGTTGTCACAACCTGCCTGTGCAACTACTGTGTATCTGAGCATGCTGCCAGCTTCTTTCCTAACCCAGAGCTTACTGTGAAAGCCTGACTGACCTGGCCCCTGATGGTGTAAATCAGGAATGACTTCTTATCATAAGCTAAGGCCGTTGGGCAGCTCAGCTGTGCTGCCCTGATAGATACTGCAGGGAGGCTGTGTTAACTCCATGGGTTAAGGCACGGAGCCGCAGGTCAGAGGGCTGAGGCTAGAACAGTGAACTCTGGGTGGCAAAGGGGCCAGCCTGTGTAAAAATGTCATTGCGAGTTTGAGACCAGTTCGTAATTCGTGCTTCTCTATTAAACAGTGCCAATCACTTGAGGTGAAGCAAATTCAGAGAAACGTTCAGGTTCCTCTTAGCAACCCTTGCATCCTGGTTCTTCAGGCTTACTCACAAAACACTTCAGATTGCCAAATATTCTGACTACAAGGTAGAAGCCACTGTACTTCCATTTCTGGCTTTCACTGCTTAGGAAAACAATGGCAAATCAAAGTTCAGTGGGGTTTTGGCTAAGACTGTAGTTCTCTCCCTGACTTCCTCAGCACTGACAATGATCCAGGGCCCATTTGCCAGTGTATGCATTAGTAGCCTTTACACAAAGCACAGCAGTAGCCTGGTATTTAACAGCACAATAATTGCATGACAGCATCATTTAATGGAAGTCTTGGTAAAACTGGAGGTGAAGAGCACTCTTACGCTTTTACTGTGCTCAATAAGACCTATTTTTAACATATTTTCCAAGGAACTAGTGACTGTTTTGCCAAAGTTATATTTTTTTTTGGTTTGGTTTGGTTTTCTTCAGTGTAGCACAGGGACTCTATTTAGTATGTGGAGCTGGGGTATTTACCAAGCCACAGTTCTCCTTCCTTCCTTCCTCAGCCTTCCTCCCCTCAGGTCTGTTACCACCAGCGTGTGCTGTTCCGGTGTTTCTGGGGGGCTGGTGCTGTGCTGAAAGGCTGGTTGACTGTGCGCACTGATACGTTCAGATACCAAGGTTGGTCTTGGTTGTGGTTTAAGTAGCCTATTATCATCACTGGGATTTTCATGGTTACTGGGACCGAGGCTTCCTTTTGTTCCCCTCTGTTCTTCCCCTGAAATCATGTTAGCTATGAGGACACTGCTTTATGCAACAGAAATGAATCCATTATCTGTGAGAGAACCAGTTTCTACAAAACTTAACTACTGGGGTCAGAAGCACTTCACTTCCTTCTTCCAAACAGAAATGTCAATACAATGCAATTTTCAGTTCTCTTGAATGGGTGCATAGCTTTGAAGGAGTTCATAGCAGGAAGTGCTATAATAGCCTCCATTCAGTGTTGTTGCAGCCCACACTGGTTTTCATCCAAGGGACATATGCCATTGACCGGAGAGGGGCTGTTGCTTCATCTATATGAAGCATCATCTGCTCGGAATAAATGCATTTTCCTCACTAACAGTGAAGTCTGATTTTTCTCTGATGTGTGAGGCTGCTTTGCACAATTCAGAGACAGTTATTTCAGATTTGACAGAGACAAGGGGAAGAAAATTGGCTCCTAGAAATATCTGCTTATTCTTAATCTTTGTGGTAATCTCTCATGGAGGTACGATAGGCCAGGCCAACCTGGTTTAACTTTGAAGCCTGCTCTGCTTTGAGTGGGAGGTTGCACTGGAGACCTCCAGAAGTGCCTTACAGCCTGAAGTTTTCTGTGATTCTGTGACACCCATGCAGTTTAGCAGGTCATCACGTATCCACTACGTTCGTATTTTGAACGGCTTAATGCTACCTTTCACAGCTCCACAGCAAAATGCTTTGCCTTCCTTTGGAAACATTAAGGTGTCTGTTGCACTTTCAATGATTCCTAAAAGAATTAGAAATGGACTTTATGGCTTAGATTCAGTGGTGGTTTTGAGCAGAGCTACAAGGCATGGCTGGCCTTAGCGAGGTGGTGGGTGTTGGTAGGAACAGGTGAATACAGGAGGGTATTCCAAAGGAAAAATGCAAGTTGAATCCTAGTACTTAAGAGGTGATTGCTCTGAAGCAGTGCTTCCTTACTTATTTCGGTGTGATCTTGATTTAAATTACCTGTCTGCTGTTTCCTTTCTGCAAGAATTTTGCCTGTAAGTGGTGCCTAAAGCCATGTTCTGCAGAGCCAAAATTTTGCTATTTGAGGTTCAATTGATTTCCCTTTCAGTTTAAAAGGAAAGCTCCAGGACATCAAACATCAATACTGTGACATTGCAGATGCTGGGCAGCTGATGTTAAATGCATCGCACGTTTGGATCTTTTCCTGTGGCTTTCCTTTTGCTCAGATGCCTTTTGCAATTTCTGAATTCTTTTTCCCATCACAGCCTCATTCCCCTTTTAGTTTTTTTTATTGTGTAAAGCGCTCTTTTTAAAAAAAAAAAAAAATTTTTTTCAAAGGGTTTTCTGTACTTGGTACCATTATCGTGTGTCTGTTTTAAGTCTCTCTTTCTTCCTAAAACAATTACCTCATCATCTCAGATATACTTGTATATTAACAGCTAATCATCTTTTTACCCTCTGGTCTTCATGCCCTTCTTCACACAGTTCCTGACCCCTTTATCAGCGCGCCTCCCCTATTTTGTTCACAATTTAATTTTGGGATCATTCTGTCGCCTTTCATCTCTCTGCGCTATGCATATTCAGCCCAGAGTCTCTTCTATCCAATTAACTTTGTTCTATTTCCTCTGCCATTGGAAGAAACTTCGCTGATGGACTAGTTCACACAGCAGCGTTCCCGTCTCTGGCGCTCAGCCTGCAGCAGTATATCGGCCCGACCACCCACGGAAGCCAGTGGCACAACTGCGCTGGCAGCAGCGCTACAGGCATTAGCCTTAGATAAGGTGCAGGGGTGCTGCTTCGTGCCACTTTCAAACAAGCGCCCGGGGGGAATAGCGAGCCATGTTATCTGTTGCCAGCACGGGCAGAGATGAGAAATGAGCGGCACACCCGCGAGCATTCCCACAGACACAGCCTCGCCAGGGAAATCCGCAAGGCGGTAACAGTATTATGAACTGGACCATGCAAGTAGCAATATTTTGATAAGACTTTTCCCTGAAAAAGCCTTTGCTATACTCGTGGGTTTGGGTCCATGAAAGGAAAAAGGACTTCAAGTTTACACGCAAGCTGGCAGGATTTTAACACAGGAGCCTTGTTAGTCTGCTCTGCAGCACTGATAAACACTCAACGCGCATTGCCATGTCTGTAAGTATGGGCTGCGTCTGGATGCTGTAACCAACTGTATCTAAACTGGAATCTTCTGGTGAGGATCTCCTTTCTCTAATGGATCACCTGGAATTTCCTATAGCCCTTTGCCTTCCCACTGGTTTTGGGAAGTTCAGAATATGGGTCTGAACTTTGCAACGTGAATCTCTCTCTAATGCAGTTAAGCATCTTTTCATTTTGGGTTCTCCAGTTTCTCCTCCTAGTAATTCAGAGAACGACTTTAGAAATCACACAAGAAACCGCAGATTCCAACTATTTTAAAATATTTATTGAGGAGGATTTCCATGAGAGAATCACCTAAATTCCTGTAAGTTCATGGAGAAAGGTAGGCGAGTCATAACTGTGTTTTCATCCCTAACCAGAGTCCCAGTCACACACAAAATCCTGTAAGCTCACACTGATAGTGCTTTCAACTTGAATTCCCTGAATCTGAAGTTACTACAACTTGGTTAATTACTATTGTGGACATTTATGAGGATTCAAGCTAGTGCTGACAAGTTAATGCTTTACTGCTGCCAGTCTTCCAACACCTTCCGTCATTTTTCATGTCAGCCTGGAGAGGACAGACAAGTTATCCTGTAATTTATTACCAGGAAATCATAAAACAGAGAGGTCCTGAAGAAAGTTCTCCAGTGGCCTTTTGATGTCTTATACAGCTGTATCTTCTCTTTGAATTTTAAGTGAATTTGTCCTTTAATGAAAAGATGATTAGTTAACGCTGAGCTTGGTATCTGCGCTGTTTGCATTGCTCTAACTCACAGTTTAGAAACCAAATTGTGTAGAAAAGCACAAAACTCTGTTTCTGATGGCGCTTTGTAAGATAAAGTCACAAGGACACATTTTTTCTCTTGGGTCTCATCAAACCCAGCAATGGATGACGCCAACTTCAGTAAGGCAGACATCGTATGAGGATGTTACACGTACCATTAATCAGTGTTCTTCTGGCGTATGTTCAGTAGTGTAATTCCCAATTTATAGCAGCAGACATGCACACAGAATTGATCTGAAGGCGTTTCGTAACGTTGTCATTCTGCACGTGGTTTTTTGCCATGAATGTAACCCTTTTCCACCTGGGAAATAATTTTTGTACATGTTGTGGCTAAGGGTGTGTGGTTCTTGTGTGCCTTATATTGTGAGGGGGAAAAAGGAGGTTTAGATGTCTTGCTAACAGATCTGTTCATGCCTCTGGGTGTATGGCTGGGTTTTGTACTTGCATTTGATGTCCCTTCTTGCAAACTGCTTTTCGGCAAATGTAGGCCAAGTTTAAAAAATCAGTTCTGTGATGTCTCTATACACCTGAAACGATGACGTGACATTTGAGCTGTGTGCTAGCCTTGCTGGGATGCAGAGCTGTGGCTCCCGAGCGCCTGGGGGCCAGGTACAGGCACAGCAGACTTACGTACAGGCACAGCAGACTTACGTACAGGCACAACAGGCTTGAAACGGGCACTTCCCAGGGAGCACCTGGAGACTGCAGTCACTCGCCTAATGTGATCTTCCACTCTCAGGAGAACTAATAATTCTAACTACTATAGGAATTTTTCAAATAAGGAGATTTGGAGCCCAGTTCTATCAGTAGCACAATTCCAAAACTTTTCTGCATGGGTCTGTGAAATACAATTTTAAGATTAATTTAATCTTTATTTATTTCCTGTTTCCAAGTTGATTCTTGATCACGTACAAAAACTTTTTATGTTGCTTTCTGGCAGATCATGAAAATCTTTTTTTCATAGCAATTAGGAGTGCACCATTTTAATGTAAAGGGTTTTCTAGGAACAGCTAGAAAGCAATTCTTTCAAGGCTTCCTGTGTATGTGTAAATGGCTCGTGTGCATGGTGCTGCTTGACGTTCTGAAAAAATAAATTCAGATTTCTGTGTTGGACTAGGCAACACGGCAGCGTTTTAAGGTGATCATAATTTACTGCAGTAGCCAGCAAAAGGACCATAATTAAAGAATATTAGTTCAATATTTGGACTGGTGAACAATGGGGAATGTGGGGAGAAATACTCTAGGATATATAGGAGCATAGGTGAAAGGAACACTCAGTAAAAGGTTGCCCATTTATTGGTGGAAGAGCAAAGCCATTCCCATGCAGTGTTTAGGTGTTTTCCACCTGCTTGAGACCGGCTTACTTTGAAGGAAACCACACTAAGATGTTAGGTAATTTAAAAAAAAGAAGAAGAAAAAAGGAACATGGTTTGGATGAACTCAGTACCGACTGTCCCAGTTTACAGAGCAATATATTTTAGCATACAGCTGGGAGGACTGTTTTGTACGGGGAGAATGTTTTTCGTCGTGCCTGTGACCCTATGGATAGCTAAGCCGTGATCAGATGCCTTTGCCTTTACATTTCCCCAAAGCAGGTCTCTTCTGAAGCGAGCAGTGCATGCTGAGCTAGAAACTCATTTGAAATCCTGGCTTGACCCGTTCACACGTGTGCTGAGGAATAACGAAATGACTTTTCTAAAGGCAGATTGGCCTTCCTGAACCCTAGGGAATGATGCCCTTCAGTTCCTGGCAGGATCCTGGTATTCAATTTTCAAAGGGCACACACAAAATCATACTTTGAAGTCAGCATCCAAATGAGTCATAGTCCTAGTAATTTGTTTGACTTGTACCTTTTTGAAGGCAAAAGGAAGAAGGTGCATTCTTTCCGGTTTGAACTAAACACAATGTGTAATACTGCGTTGTGATTAAAGATAGTAGGAGAAGGGTGTAACATTAAACGAGAAGGGTGTGATGGGCTACTTTGGAGACAGAGACCAGAGTGTGTCAGCCAACTGTGGCACAAGAAGGGGGATAAGAGGAAAAGCGGAAAGCTGAATACAGAACGCTCCCCCTGCCTGTGTACGTGCACAACAATTAGATCAAAGACCGTGATAAGCATGAGCTTGATGAAATTTAAAGTCGGCAGTGCTGCCGATTTGGGTAACGAGGTGTCACTAGGGTGAAGATCACAAAACGTAACTACAAAAGAAATAAGCCTGCCAGGCATTGTTACACCTTGCCTTTTGACTACAGTCTGAAGATTCTCCCGAATCCTTTATGCAATGAAAGTTTTCAATAATGTGATTAACCTTAACTATGTCGTTAATGTAACACTGGACTTGAAACGTGCTGTGCTAGCTTGGCTGCAACCTCTCTGTTAATCTGGTATTTTTCATTGATTAGTGTGCATAATAGTAGGCAAAAAGATGCACTTGAGTCAACTGGGTACCAACTGCACCCAGGAGTGGGCACACAAGACCCCTGCTGGAGAAACATTCACAGCTTAAACCACAGAAGGGAAGCGAATAGATACAGATTCTAGTTGTTTCCTGTTATGCTAAAATTCAAGATCATTAAAATTTAGAAGTTTTGAATAGTTCACAATTCAAACTTCATGTATACTTTAAGCACCAACAGTACTACGATGTTATACATAACCAAGACTAACTATCCATAGAGTTTAATCAAATGGGCCATATATTAATTCTGCTGAAGTTAATGAGTGTTTTTTTCTACTGATTTAACTTGAAGTGAATGCCAACAATACCCTAGGCCCTGGGAAGATGCTAACACACTCTTGTATTGCACATCACCATTTGAGAAATCTCAGTGGCTTTAAGAAGGGGATTTCCCCCAAACAGTATGGTTGGAGAACTGAGGCATAAAGGTAGAGGTTTTACCTGAAATCACTGATTTACAGCTATGCATCGTCAGGGGGAGAACCTCTGCAGTATATCTCCCAGGTAATTGTATTCCAGTCTTATTTTACCGTTGTATTGACACGGTTCCATTAGTTATCCAATATTCCGCAGACGTTTGAGAAACTTGGGTCTGAAGACTTACATACCCTGTGAAATATGCTGGTTCCTACTGGATAGAGTTATTTCACTAGAAACGTCTCTCAGGATTTGGGTAAAGGCTGTGATTTTTATTTTGCATGGTTTCTGCAGCAGGGTGTTGTGAGTTCGTGGAGCTGCATGATATTACCAACTAAAGTGTTAGAAAAAGGCATGAGGCTGTGAAAGTTCCGCGGGGCTTGTCATGCAGAGGCTTTCTCTCCGCTAAACAGATGATTGTTCTGAGGCAAACTGATCAAAGAGTTTGCCCCACGTTTCCTACTATCCCGCCTGCCAGTAAATATCATTCAAGCAAAATAGCGAAGCTCCTTATTTTTATTTTATCAGCCAAATTTGCACCGCTTTTGAAAATACCCTTCATCATCTTTCACTGAGATTTTGATTAAGTGATGACTGGTTTAGCTGAAGTGTTGCCCTTCACATTAATCTTTGCATGATGAGTGCAACTTTATTTGGCTGTTATTTTTCAGTTCATCTTTGGTACGTTTTTCTCTGGGATTGCTATGCATTTACTATTTTTTTCTCCCTTCTTTGTCCTTCATAATAAGACTCATGCCTAATTTCCAACAGTGCTGCAGATTTATATAAAACTCATGATCCTACGCACAAGTCTGTGAAATTAAGCTGATCCTCTGGTTTGTACTTTCAAGTAGATACTTACCCTTTGCCAACTAAGAGGAGTTTTATACCCTTTTTACCCTTTGAAAGGCTTATTTGAGGTATTGAACTTTCCATGGAGTGTAAATGATCGCTCAGTAATGTTATGGCTTATTTGTCCTACAGCGGTTTTATCGATAACCTGATCACATTTTCTTTGGAATCTATTTTTATTTTTCATTTTGTCTACTTCTACGCTTTGGAGGAATTAACTAAGTAATGAGGATAGAGTAATTTTAATTGTGTCCCACCGGGTTATTAAATTGTCCCATGACTGCTATATCTGAGTGCCTGTTGGAAAGAATTAATTGGTGACAAGTCAGGCAGGGAGGGGAGTCCAAAACCCAAATTACAGACACGTTTGGTTTTAATTTAAAGAATCACTTTGCTTCAGTGGCCACATTGATCTGCTCCTTTAATATATAACAAAATATCAACAAACTTAATTATCTAGTTGCAGAATGTCTTAGTATCTAGAAAACGCAGTACTTCATCACTAACCTGGAAGGAGGAAATGCAAAACTCCCTGATATTAATGGTCTTTAAAGTATAGCTGAAAATAAATTAATTATCCACTTCAGCATACTGATTATTGTTCATATATGATTTCTCAATACTGTCTTGACTATTTTGAGCTATTGACAAACATTGCATTTCTATTTCCATTTTGGTGAAGAAGAACGTGCTTGTCGCTGAAGTTCATTTGTCAAGATCTTTCTCTTGCACAGTCTTCCTCTGCTAGTTTACTGTCTGGGTTAACTGACTGACGTGGTTTGCTGGTTCCACTTTCCCTTGGGTATCCTTATGATAATTCAAAGCTACCTTGCATTTATCTACCTGTTCCTATTTTACACAATCTACTAGAAAGCCTGTCAGTACCAACTATTCAACTGTATCTGTTTTATGAAGCTCTGCTTTCAAAGACATGTAAAATTAAGTGTTAGTCCAAACTGCTGAAGAGTTTTCTCCAATTAATGGAGAGGGGAACAAAAAGCCAAAAAAAAGAAAGAAAAGAGGGTATCTTTAAAAAACAGACATTCTCAGAGAAATTAAATACTGTCCGTAACACTTTGCCTTCCTTGGAAGGTTTGTATGTTGTGCAGTTCTGGAAGAAACATTTACAGGTCTGTGAGATAAACAGCTCATTTTAGCCTGGAAAGAGAATAGCAGGAAAAAAGCAATAATGAGCACAGTCTAAACTGCTGCTTCATGCTAATAACCTGAAAAGAGCAGAACTTGTGCCGACAGTTCGGTCAAAACGGCCAGGAACCGTGTCATCCTGGGGAAAGAAATGCTAGAATTCACTCGCTGCTCAAGAGGCTGGATTGCTAAAACTGCCTTGAAGTTCTCTCGTGATCTGCTACTGAGAGGCTGAGAGTCAAAACTGCGGAGAAGTTAAGAAGTAAAAGGAGAAAAGAAGCGAAACCTGAAATAAAAATAATAGATTCAGAGGCTTTGACTTCAGGTATTTTTTTCAGGTTTTGCTTCACGAGAGTATTTTTTAAAATAGTCTTTAGTGGTCGAAGTGTTGCTGAAATCAGTCTGCCTGTCCCACAATGAAAATGTAGACTTAGAAGCTAAATTTTGGGCTGCTAAATTTGAATGTGTGGCCATGATCTCTAGAGAGATGTTAGGAGATGCTGTATTCAGAAAATGGCTTCCGTGAGCTCGCGTTACCCACAGTTCTTAATGCCCAACCCTTTTGTTTATTCCGAAGGTGCAGCAGGTTCTTGTCTGAGCTAGTCTGATTGTCCAACTACAAGGTGATTTCTTGCTGCTCAATGTGTCTGTTGGTATAATTTTTTTCATCACAATTAGTAATTCACAACTGCAATCAGTTGATTGGAATTTTATGGCACTCACAGTGTCATTACTGTCTCCAGGACATACTTCCCACTAATTCCACTATGAGAGCTTGTATTACCTCTGAATTTTTTCCAAAGTAGCAGGATACAATGCATTGACTTTACTGGAGTACACTATAAATCAGGGGCAACAGTTAATGAGAATGTACTGTAAGGTACATAATGATATGGGGGAAAAAAGATAGGAGTATTTTTAGATATATAAACTAATTATTGTAATTTCACTTTCCCTATGCTATCTCTTTTTCCTAGCCAGGGTAATGATCTGTCTTATCACTAAAGTGGCTCTACTAAATCTTTTGAAATGTCAAAAGAGAACTAATATTTACATCAGAATAATAACTACAATTACTTACCCACTTTCCAATTCATTTGGAGTCAATTATTCTTTAGTACTAAGAGAAATAGAGCCTCACTGCAATACTGGAATGAGTTTAATTAATCCTTTTTCACATACAGCAGGCTGATAAATGACATTCAGCCTGTAATTTAAGAGCTTGGGGAAATAGTATGACATCAAGGGTGCTTTGACTGATTGACAGTTTAATTTATTACAAAGAGCGGTAGCCTGTCTTACCTTGGAGTTCATTCCAGTTTTGCAATTAATGATTTCAACCAAGGAGATCATCATCATTCTAGGAAGACTTTCCAAACAAGATTTTTATGAACTTCTTGGCATCACCTATCAATTACCACACATTTGTAACCCTTTATGTTGTAAAAATAACAGAAAAAGAATGCAATGTGTAATAACAAAAGTGGTGCTGAAAAGTTTGTAGGAACTAGAGAATATAATATATTTGTCTAGGAGAATTTCCCACAAGTTGCTCTCATATTTTCATCAGGAAGGAGAAAGGGTAATTGGATTTAAATGTCAAGATGTTCCTTCGGTAGGATTGAAGTCACACATCTATTTTCTCAGCTACAGTTTTTGCTTGTAATTATGAAAACTGCACCCACTTGTCACTGAAGATGACAGTGAAGAATTCTCTAGGAGTGAATTAAGTGCTGAACCTTAACCTGAAGGTTTGGCAGAAGCAACATAACGCCACTGGTACAACGAGAAATAAATGATTCCATTGGAATTTGTAGATTGTGGGTGAAATAGTGAGTTTGCTAGAAGCAACCCAGATAAATTAGGAAAGATTAATCCAGCAACAAATTTCTAATTGAGGAAAACACAGATTCAGATGTCTAAGAGGTAAAGACAGGAGGAAAACACTGGCAGATTTGTTTTCCTATCCATCCCCCACATTTTTCTAGATATTTAGAAGCAAATGGAAAGAAACGTTCCTAGCATGTCAGTTATTTCCCTAGATTGGCACTTGTGGGTATGTTTAAAATATTGGCAAAAAAGGGTTTTAATAAACGATACAGAAAAGTGCAGATAGCTCCTCAAACAATTCCCTTGGCAGCAATTCTGTTCCATGCATTTGACCCTTACTGCTACTTGGTAGGTGTTGGCTTCTGACCCCTGCTGATCTAAAAAAAAATAGCTTAAGCAACACCGTTAATGCTAATTATCATTTGATAAAATGGGATGAGAACGGTCCTCTTCCTTCTATTGTCTGTACTGGGAAATGGTGCATGGTCTGCCACTTGCTTTTTCTAGAATCTCTTGAAATTAGAGGAGAACCTAGGGGCTTTCCCTCATGTTGCTGAGGTACGAGGAGAACCCCCATAAAGGCCATCTTCTGCGAGTGTTGGGCTCGTACTCCTGTTGAGTGCCGTGTTCACTGTAACTGATTACCTGTGTAAGAATACTTGTGAATAAGGAGAGCAGAATCTCCGTTATGCCCCTCTGCGTGCTATTGGTTACAGCAACGCTAATATGCTTAACATAGCCCTGTCTTACCAGCGCAGTTCTCAGTGTATTTGTTAATTTTTCCCTTCTATAGCTCAGGTTTCCTACGAGGATGCTTGTGATGCTTTAGGAAGTGCACAGCTCCTGGATTCTGTTTGATACTGAGGTAACTGCTGTGCCTCTCTGTCAGTCTGCACACTCTGTTTTCAATAGGTAATATTTTTGCTTTCTCTTAATCTGTATTTTTCACCCCTGTTCTGGACTGGTATTGCGAAGATCCAGCAGCATTGAAGGCTGGTTTACTAAGAGTACTTCAGTGTGTAAGTCTGTACGTGGATTTAACAAGGAAATCTTTCAGGGAAAGAATTAGGGATCTGAGCTTGCCTGTTGGTTCGGATCAGGAGAATTCGTAATGAAGAGGGATGGGGGCTGTAAAGCCAGTGCACTAGAGGGAAACCACATTAACTACTCTGAGGTGAGGGAGAAGTCTGATAAAGTGAGGGAAAAGAAGCCCTGACCACCAGAATTAGCGTGGTTTGTGTTTTCTAATTAGTTTCTAATCGATTTCTACTTCTTCTGCTTGATCTTTTAAGTGAAGAACATTTAGAAACCTGGTAGTGGTGGTAGAGCTCAGAAACCTTGTTCCAAACTGACAGGTGGGCTACACGGTGTACTTGTGATGGCTCCCCGGCGGGCAGTTCAATCTCCAGGTGGTCTTGCATGGACCTTAGCTGTTCATGCTCGGAAGAGCTGGGCCCAGAGGCTGCATTTGGGCTGAAGACCTCCGCCTTAGTTCGGGCACTGGTGGCCAAACCCCCTGGCACAGGGAGAAGGACAGAAAACGGCACTGACTGAGACAAAGGGAGTAATTCTGTTGGTGCAGTTTTCCTGCTTCCCGCACGCTTGACAGTTCAGTGAAAGCGGTGGGAGAGCGTGAACACTGTCTGAGGCTGGGGCTGATTTGCAAGGCTCATCATGGAGAAGAGGAGAGCAAAAGTTTTGGCGTTCCAATGCTGTTCAGTGCAGTGGGTGACTGACAGGTGCCTGGAGAGCGTTTCCCCCTTCCTCCTCCTGCTCACTCTCCAGGTGCTGTAGCGCTGATGTACCAAGGCTGCTCTGTCAGAAAGGCTAATTTGACAGTTACAAATTTCTAAATAACTTGAAGTTTCTGAGTACTTAATGGAAGGAATTCGTAAGAGATACGGGGGTTGGGAGCAAGAGCCATCAGACAACCTACTGTTGTTGATACTATTTACGGTAGTGCCACCTTATGCCTTTACAGTGCCTTCCAGTTCCTGTGTCCTTGGTGATGAGTTGTGTTTGGCATCACTAAAATTCAGTGGGTGGACAGTAATAATCCGATGATAGATTACGTGTGGCAGGGTAAGTGTGTGGCCATGACTATTACCAAAGACGCAAGTGCAAATCCCAGTTCTTACAAATAGTTCTTACAACGAGCTTTCTTATCTGTGCATCATAAGCATGGCCACCTTCAGACAATGGATAATCAGTACAGTAGATTTTAGTAGTTTTTATCTAAGGATGAAAACCTGCAATCCTTTTTTATACAGATTAACCAATATATGGGGAGTATAGCAACTAAATTAAAAAATATGGCTTTATTTTTGTCTTTTACCATCACTGCATATCATCACTTTGCAGTTCTAGGTATATCATTACTCACTGGATTGTTATTGAAATGCTTTTTTTTATACCTACCCTTAAATGTCAAGATAAATCTTTGCTTGTACAATTGACTTTGAATTTCTAGTTGGATGGGAGCTTCAGGGTGTGGTGTTTTATTGTTTGTTTGGGCTTTTGTGTTTTGTTTTTATTTTGTTTTGCTGCTTCAATCTATGAATGTGAAGGAAATTAAACCTCCCCCTTCCTATCAGTTTCGACTGACTGGTGTACCTGGCGAGGCTCCTTCTGTACCTTGCCAGGTTATTTAGTACCATATATCACGTGTAATTAATCCAGTCCCTGAAGTTATTTTTTAAATTCCACCAGTTATATCGAGGCAACACGAATTCCTGTTGACTGTGACTCATCGCAGGCCCTATGTAGTCTGATACTGGGACACCGGTAGATGTGATGGAGCTACACCTTCGTTCCTCATTTCTGTTGTTTTCAGTTAAGAAGGAATATTAGGAGTTAAGGTTTTGAAGAACACCCAGCCAGTATAAATTGACTTAGAACCATTAAATGCTTATCCACTCATTAAAGGCATGAGGAAATCCTGTGGATTCCTTTTTTCCATGGCATTTCTTTTTCCAGACAGAGTTAAGTACCTTATCTTAATGCGGCTGAGCGGTACAGAAAAAGAGAAGTCGTGCAAGCGCTGGCTGTCGCTGAGGGGAGCGCTCCCGCCTGTTCCAAAGGGAATTTGATGCGACTGGTCAGCAAACAGAAGTACTTTTAAAAACAGAGAGTGGCATATTGGTAGGATAACCAAAGAACCTGAGGCCTTGCATGGTCTGAACAAAATATAGGTTCCTATCTTATATGTTACCTGCTGGAAATGTGCAGAGTAAGACCAGAGAGCCTGGAGTCCTTCAGCGGCCATCGCTCCAGAGAGCTGGAGGAGGCTGTGATCTGCCCCCAGACACGGGAACAACCCCCCAGACTATGGATAAAGTACGAGGAAGCCGAAGACATCAGCCACTGTTTTTAAAGTTGTGGGATTTTACCATCATTTTTCTTTTTTTCTTTTCTTTCCCCAGTATGTGCAGACTGCAAAAAGGGGCTTGCAAGGGAGGAGGTCCATGAGGTCATCCCTCTTTGGTACTGTCTTAATTCTAAAATGCTTTAGAAAAGGGCACATGGCAGGCCCAGCGGTAAGCTGAAATCTAGTGTGTACAGAAAGTTGTTCTAGGCTTAAAAAGTTCAGGAACTTTTGAGATGCTGAGGTACATCTCCACAATGCCTGACAGATGCCTACCTAACCAGTGCCTATAAAGAATGATTGGGTTTCCATAACCTCTCTTAGCTGCCTGTTCCATTATAATTACCTTTTGATCTATAGACTTTTTCCCAATCTAAGTCCTTTTCACTGAAAATTAAGCCAATTATGTCTTGTCCTCTCCCCAGCAGACACAGAGAATAATTCATCAAACTCCCTCTTAGTAAGAGCATTTTACATTAAGACAATTTGTCTCATCCTCTTCTGATCCTCTCCTTTCTACATGGGGGGGAAAAAAAAGCTGAATCTTTGAATTTTCCTGTGTTTTTTTCCAAAGCTTTTAGCATTCTTACTGACTTCCTTGAAACTCCCTGTTCTGATCTGCTTGCTTTGACAGGGTGTGCCTAGAAGCCGAAAAGATTAACCTCTCTTCAGACTCCAGATCTTTAGGATGTCTGATCCTAGCAATCGGTGACTAAAACAAGAGTCTCGTGAGCATCTGCTGTATTTGCGTATTTGGTCAGATCTGCGAGCAGATGATCCCCTTGTAGCCACTGTAGAACATTTCCTTAGCTAAACAGAAACCATCCTGAATTAGGATGATCTTTACTCCTATAACTGGTCTTTACAATAATACCTTAATGTGGTTTTTTTGTTTACTTTTTTTTTTTTTTTTAAGTTTTTAAAGTTTGTTCCCTCTCGTGTCTTATAAAATGCTCAGAGACAGCAAATGTTAATAAGCTGAGTACAGGAGTAGTGCTGAGGAACAAAGGAAATGCCCCAAAATAAGGTTTTGTGCAGGGTCAGTTAGAAAACATTCTTCTTGTCTCCCTTGCTTTTTTCGCCTCTCCGTAACATTGAAGTGGCAGTGGTAGGCTCAACGCGCCGTGTGGTATGTAGATGTTCTACATGATCAATAATTTATGAGGTTGGCAATTCTTAAAGAATTAAATTTTCAACAATGATAGCAGGTTCCTTCTCTGCTCTTGTAGCTATTATCCCACTGAATAGTTATATATCAACAAATGCTGAAATAAATATTTCAAAACGCATCTTTTTAGAATGTGACCCACATTTTGACTGACAATTAACACTGGGGCTGTATAAAGAGCATGCAATTTTTTGCATTTGGGTTATTAATCATCTCCGGTGATGATGGCTTCCTGTCATTCCCAAGTGACTGAACTATTCTTTGTGCTCTGCCATCATTTGTAAATTATGGAGATAATGATTTACTTGAAGAGAATCCCATTATGTAAGGGGGGCAGACTCTTATAGTTGTAAAATCCCACCAAATAAGGTGGAAATTCAGTACAGTAATGGGGTCACTTGAGATTACTGATTTCTAGAACAACGAACCGATGAGAACCGATGTCCTCCCCAAACTAAAGGCAAGATTTGTCTCCATCTTTAAACTTGTCCATAGTTGTAATGCTATGCTGGAAGTGTAATTTTCAGAAACATGAAGTATCTGCATGACTGTGGTTTTGAAAAATATTTCATAAATGACAAATATGAAAAAAATAGATAAGCTTTTAAAGACCTTTGACTTGAAGCCCTGAAAATTAGAGGAAATGTGTTTTCTGGCTTTGTTCCTGTTCTATCAAACACTTTAAATAAAAATCGCTAGCTTGCAGAGCCTGTCCAGCTTCTAATTTCTACAGAAATTAATTTAAATACAAATTTAATTGCTGAAGAAAAATGTTACCAATTATGTAAAGGAGATGAAAATGAAATATGATTTACTTTTTATGCAGGAAGGAAACTTTGATATTCTGCAATAATTTAATCTGTAAGAGCTGCTTTGAAGTCGTGCACAACCGGGTGGGGATACAGCTGAGTCTGGTTCCAGGCACAGGCCTCTGATATGGACAAGGTGCTGAGTCCGCTTTACACTCTGCTAGCCCGCAGTAAAGGTTTCTGTCCCTCTGGGCACACCGAAGTAGAGCCTGCTTTCTGCAGTGGGGATGTGTCTATTTTCTCAAGCTTCCTATCCACATTAAAATAATAAACAGAAAAGACAATGTCTTGCATGAGGCTGTGGCTGAATGAGTTAAATCCCAGTCAGTGGCAAAACCCCACTGTGGAATTTTTAGGCTGGATGTACAGCTGCCATTGGTTTACTCTCACCTTTCTTCCCAGCGAATCCAGGAGACTGAGTTGGGTTTCTGCTGATCAACCTCTTTTGTTATATCCCTTTAAAACTAACCTTGATTTTTGGGTTGCACGTGGAGGATGCCTGCGTGGCCTTTCTGTTCTGCAGCCTCGTGCAGAGCTGCGCAGTAGTGTTTCCCTTGGCCTTGCTCATTCTAGGATGCTTTGCAGGAACAGGATGAGCACTGGATTGGGACCAGGAGCTAAGCTAATAGAACTCTATTTTAACATGAACAAAATGAAATGAATACTGCATTTTAATTTCAGCTACCTGGGTTTAATTTTGAGTTTTAGGGTTGCTGTCTGAATAGTTATAGTGAATTTGTGAGTCACTGTTCTTGCCCATTGCCCTTCTAGCACTTCTGCTGTATTCACAACAGCATCAGCCCAATTTCTCTGATTTGGTTTATTACGTGGGCAGTGTCCTCAACCAGTGACGGCCAAGGGAGCGTGCTGCTGCTACTGGTTTCTTCTTCAGTGATTTGTAAGATTGATTACTTCCCCTTTCCTGTTAATGTATCTTCAGTTTATGATATACAATATCCCTATTGAGGGAGCAGAAAAGGAATCTGGTTTGCAGTATCTAGCAAACCACAGTTTGTTTACTTATTGAGCTCATTTTAATCTCTGGATCTGTGACCATAAAGTGCAATGTGGTTTTTCCTTTATCTCTAAATTAAGGTAACGGTGGGTGTGGATTTATGGAGAGGTTTAGTTATATCAGACAGAAATGGGTTTTGTTTGTTTTGTTGGATGATTCAGAAAGCTGGAGGACCGTGGATAAAGAAAAGTTCTTGCTGCATGTGAGGGTTGTTAGGTTGCCTAATCTCTCATTAGGAAGCAGGATTCAGAAGTCTATAGATGACTTTGCTCATTGCAGAGATGTAAGATAAAGGTTGAGACTGAATTTGTTTCTGTACATTTTGTGAAAATATTACGGTTTACATCCAGCCTCCATTAGCAACAGTAAATTTACCGTTGTAAACAAGGGAATATGGAGAGAATATAATACCGAGATTTTCTTATCAAAGATTTGTATATATGCATTACGCACGGTGTTTTCAGCTAGGACTGTTGTCACCTACTGGACATAAAGTAGAAGATGGTTTGGGTAAAGGATGATATTTTCCTTGATAAAGTTCTTTCTAATATCAAGAGGATTTGGAATATTTTTCCCTTTGCTTCATAGCCAATCCCCTTCAGGAATTTGGCTGGCAGCTGCATGTGACTAGGTTATGGTGTTTTCCCATGTTCCCACTGTCATCTGGGCTGCTGTCGCTGCCTTTGGACACACTCCATGTCATGGCAATGGTAAGCTGAAATTTATTCACTGAGCAAATCCTTATTGAGGAGTGCAGTACACTGGAGCAGGCTAAAAGCCTTCACAATCGGTTGCAGTGACTGAGATAAAGAGCAGTAACTTAGAAAGGTTTTGTGATTCAATTGTACTTTAGTTGTGTATTTGTACCTTTCTCTTCCCAGGCAATATATTTAGCAGCCTCTGGAATTTATGATGAATCCCAGTGGTGTATCACAAAGTTTTGGGAAAGACTTATGTTAAAGCTATCCTTTTTCTCAAAGTTGGTGTTATTTCCTTCCTGCTGGTGAATCTATGCCATTTTGATTGCTGCTGTTTTATGTCTGCCAGGGATGACTTGTACCTCTAAGAACTTGTGGTTGATTTTGGTGTGCATTGAGGTTCAGGATTCCTATCATATTTATATGCTAATGTTTTAATTCTCCCTCCCTCATTTTACCTAATGACTGATGGCCTTTCTTCTCTGCTCCCCATCTAGTAACATATTTAGACGTTAGGAATAAATCTTCTCAGCAAATGAATTGCTTATGTGTGTTTGCAGTATGACATATCTCTCTTTTGGTATGAGCAAATGTTTTGTTTACACAGGAAAACAAATTCCCTAGCATCTTTCTTTTCCTTTTTTTGTGCACAGAGTTAGGCACTTCAGCATGGTTATAATAATAATATATAGCTAGTATGCTGTGTTATGAAGACTCTAAGTACATAATGTAGTAGATCTATTACGTGAAAGTATACTTAACTAAAAAATCCTCCTGTGATGCTTGAAACCGAGGGAGCCAGTTCACATTCTGTTCAAGCAAATCCTCTTCTTTGCATCCTTCTCTGACTGCTCACTGGAAAAAAGTATGCTTGTGTGGAACTAAGGTGTGTTTGGGGTTTTTCTCCACACACTCCACACCCCATTCCGCCCCCCCGCCAGTAAAAGTCCTTCACATACCTGCAGAAGCATGTGCATTGTAATGTCCATGTGCATGGACTAAAATTTTAAGTCCACTGCTTTCCACCCTGACCGTGTTCATCATTTTCTGTTAACTATGTCAGCTGAATGAAATGACATACTAAAAGTAATGATTCTCAAAATTACTCCATTTCCTTAAACAGGTCAGTATGTAGCATCAAGAATAAATATTTAGTTCTTCACAGAGACCCTTTCTAAAGCAGGATAGCGCTTGTAACCCATGTTAAAGGACAGGATATTCCCAAGATTTTGCGTTACAGCATTTGTTAAATGTGACACAGGCTGAAGGGGAATTTTCAGTGTATCCTGTACAGGTACCTGCTGGGCTGAATGTGCTGGCAGAAAGAAATCTTCACCATATCACTAGACTGGAATAGAGCTTGTAGCTGGCTATTAAGCCAACTATCAATCCTCCGTGTCACTGGCGAAGAGGGCATGTTTGAGACAGACATAACATTTGCAATAAACACTTCAACGGTGTTATCTACACACATGAATATTTTATCTTTCAGAGGTCTGATGGTGAGGGTATTAATGTCAGGATTGAAAGACTTGACCCCGCTGCTTCCCCTGCAGAACCCCTGCAGACGCTAAAAGTGGTCCTGACATGAAGTTCTGCAGTGAGGTCCTTTGAAATATATGCCAAAGACGGAAAGAGAAACAGGACAAAGAAACAACATCAAGGCTGTGCATCTTGGATTTTAAGAGGAAAGTGAAGCAGCTGTGAGCAAAAGCTCCTTTAAACAAAGACTGACACAAACCTGTAAAATGACCTTTACCCAGAGTAGTGTGGATGTGATCAGTGAATTCGAGAAAAGCCGAGGTGCTGTGCCGTAGCTTAATGAGCTTCATGGAAAGGGCAAGCATGAAATTAGAGACGAATTAGTTTGTTGTAACTCAGGTATTTGTCATCTTGTTCAGTAAGGATGTTTTCAATTATTTCCAGTGTAAGAGTTGAGATTAAACAGTTCTAAAAATGGAATGCATGGAGCAGTTTGGAAAAGATGTAATATCTTCTGTGTTCAGCTGAGACTGTGATACTGGAGAGAGGGAGGTAAGGAATGAGTGAATGAATGAACAGCCCAGTGGAAGCTCTGGCTGTGTGAAGAAAGGGAAGAAGTGAGATATCTACAGGAGATATTTTTAGAAGTGGCTAAATCACATCAAATGCAGTTATATAGTGGTGTTTCTCATTGAAAGGATAAAGTTAAAACTGCTCAATTCATATGGTGTATTAGAGATCTATTTATTTTAGCTGTTACTCATCAAAAAGAAGCCATAAAGAGATTCTGTCCAGGTGAAAGAGAAGAAAGAACCAGAGAGTAATGGTTTAATGTTTTTGACTTTCCCATTACTGTCTTGTAACTCCCAAGAAATCCCGATTTTGTAATGCTGCAGAAAAAAGCTACTGGTTCAAGGGACACTGCAACTAATAATTGTTGGACCGTGGGTGAGCGCATATCCGCGTGTGTGTAAAGGCAGCTGCTGACCTGAAGGCAGTTATTTTTGAGGGAGTGTGTGACTAGATTTGTACTAACAGTGGAGCTGTATAAACATGTTTTTTGCCAAGCCAATTGTGATTAGAGCCCCAGTAATAGGAATTTCCAATATGGGATTAGAGATTCCAGAGTAACTTTAAATTAGAAATAAAGCTGGCCAGGTTGGTGGAAGCACTGTCAACAGCAGCCACCTCCAAAACTATGGGCAGCAAAATCGTTTTGCAGGTTTTACAAACAAATAAGGAGTAGGATTATTTTTTTAAAATGTATGTCCAGTTAACAAGCCTGCTGGCCGGTTTATAAACAAAACAAGCATAAGCAGCGATTTGCTGATAGTGAAACCTATACACGCAGTTTCTCCTTTTTGAAGTCGCAAAGCAATCCACGCAAGGATTGTAATGTGTGTGGGAAACTAACTAAAAAGAAGATTACAACAGATCTTATTAAAAGGGATATTATCAGATGGCAATTACTAATTATGTTCTTCAGAGATCAGCCCTGGCTTAAGCCCGCTTGTTGTATCGATTAATGATGTGTGCAGAAGCAGACATGTACAGAAACGTGCCGATAGCATGAGTGGAGTGAGATGCTGCAAACACTAGAGACTGCAGAATCACATACAAAATTAACAGCATGAATTTGCCTTTTTTGTACCTTTAGGGGTCAAATGTAACTTCATGCTATGAGCATCACAGTTTATGATGTGATGGAAGTGAGGGAGGAGGGAGGAAAAGGGCTGGCGGGCTGGAGAACAGCTGGAAGTGCCACCAGGCCGCGGTGGGAGCCAGGCTGGTGTGGCTCTGGCAATGCCTGGCCAGGTGCTGTTTAACTGCAGCAAGGGAACAGTGGCCTAGATGAATTGTCCTGACCTCCAAATGGGGCAGTCATGGTGGAGGGGAAAAAACTGTTCCAAGAGTCAACTATGGAAAAGACTATATTCCAAACCAGTTTTCTTTGAGGTCAGAAACCAAGGGCTTGGTAAGAGTCCTTGGATTCTACAAGCAACTGTACACAAGGGGGTTTGAAGGGAAACCAGATTACGGTTTGTTTGCTGTGGTGTAAATTACAGTAATACCATGCTGCAGAACTCCTATCCATCATCTACAGAGGTGGAAGATACTGTTTTTCCCTTGACTGGTGATTTTACTTTTTCTCCTGCTAAGTTAGTAGTTTAAGTGCTTTGAGCTCCATAGCTCTCTGTGTTCTCTCAACCAGGGCATCCATTAAACCCTTCCCTGAGCCTGCACAACTTGATCAGGTGGCTGTACCCATGCCACACTCTTTATGGGTTTACATTGCTGAATTACCAATGCACTTCCTACTTGTTGAAACAGTGCTCCACATTTTTCAACTCTGAGTCAATCCTGTTCCTTTTTCTTCTAAAGCTCACCCCTGCCGAAGGTATTCGTTGCTTTCATGCTCGGGTGTGCTCCAGCTAAGCTGGGATACTGCTTGGTGGGTGTGTACGTGAAGATTTCTTTATTTCTCACCAGGGTATCAGAGCTGGAAAATCTCACATGTTACAGCAGGGTATTTCTTTTGTCTGTGTGGTGGAAGGCGTATAATGCTCATTTTCAAAGTCTTTTATGAGTCTACTTTTTGTTAAGTTGCCATTAAATTCCTGTGCCTTGCACTAGGAGCTTTAGGAAGCACAGGCTTCAGTATCAGATAAAAACGTGTCCAGTCTGCTTTGACATCAGCTCCCCGTGCTGCACAATGTTCATTTATTTTTAAGCTACAATTTCCTTTGTATTTGCATTGGAGAACAATACTGTGAATGCACAAAGGGAATGTCACACGCGGGTAGTGATCAAAGTGGCCACCTACCACTCCATAAGAAAAAAGTAAAGGCTTGATTTGAAAGGTGCCAAAGTTAAAATTATGAAATTGGGCACCGTAGTCTGAAATACACCGGCGTCTGTAATTCGTTCTTTTTCCTTTCAGGAGAGGCTCAAGTGGCTGAAGGTTCTAATCAATTAATGTTATACTGTGACCTTAGGGTACCTATAGACTCTGAAAAGTGTGGTGTTCGTGTTTGCTTTGCACGTGATTGAAAAGAAGGTATCTCAGAAAGTAGGTTGTATATGGTCACAGGGTTAGCAATTGCCATAAGATTTTCTGGAGTTCATTTCCCATCACATGAATATTTTTCTCTTCTGTCCCTGTTCTCCACTCAGAAGCTATTAAAATCCCTAATGGGATGGCAATTAATACAGCGTGTTTGGATTTACATTGGCTAAATTTTCACTGATGTAGTGAAAAATATTAATTAGATTCCTATGGTGGCAGCTTGTGCCATCCTCTGCCTGCATCGCAGGG
The DNA here is from genome assembly GCA_027574665.1 of Rhynochetos jubatus. Classification (NCBI taxonomy): domain Eukaryota; kingdom Metazoa; phylum Chordata; class Aves; order Eurypygiformes; family Rhynochetidae; genus Rhynochetos; species Rhynochetos jubatus. The sequence goes on along the minus strand of CM050661.1, from coordinate 21,276,281 downwards.
GCGTCCCTGGTGTGAGCGCTGCTGGCAGAGCTGTCTCTGCTCTCTGGATCTGAGCAGTGTGAAGGACCTTGGCAATTCCTGTGCCCTTTGCCAGGGATGATACAGACTCCTGTCTCTGTTTGCTGCGAGGGAAGTGCTGAAAAAAATCATCGCTTTGTTCTCTTAAAACCTGCTTTTCAAAAAAATGCTGTCAAGAACAGCCCAGGGTTTTGAGGAGTATGGTTTAGATAACCTTACAGGGCTTTTCTTTCTTGACTTTTAAGACATTTTTGATGTTGTGAAATTTCATTAACTGGTGTGATAGAGGATGAGTTTATATTACTGCTCACCAAACCAGCTCCTGGCCAGGACAAGACAACCCACTCTTACAGCCAGCACTCCAGGTTTGTGCGGCATGTCAGGCTTCACCTGCTTGGGTGCAGTCTGCTAACGAGCCTGAAGACCTCCACACCTGTTCTGCGGCAATAAACTCTTCAAAAATTGAATGATGAACAGGAAGGTCTGTGGATCGTGAATGTGGAACGTCAGAGAGAAGAAGTCGTAAGTGAAAACAAATCATTCTCTTTCAGCTTCCTGTTCACCATGACAACTCCAATATTTAGGTAGCTGTAGATGCACATAAATTTCTACACATAGAGGTCAGAGTGTTAAAACACTGCAGTGTAAAACTGCATCTTTGGTACCAGCTGAACTACGTCAGAGCCCATAGATCCCTGCAGCTGTTGAAAGGTTGATGAATATACAAGGTGAAAGGTGTGTGAAATAGTCAAAATGAAATGAAATACAACAGCAGATTTTATTTGTTTTCCTGAATGCTGCTGAATTTGACAGTGTCTGTTGCACATATTTTATTAAAACATGTGGTGTATGCTTTCCAACCAAAATAATAGCTCTTTGCTAAAACTGTGGGGCGAGGAGGAGGCACAGGAAGAAAAGAGAAATGAGGAATTCTGTTGTTTAGCATGATTATCTGTTGGAAACTTCTGTTTACACCCAGCATTGCTCATTTGTCTCAAAAGAGAGTGAGTCTTTGAACACTAGTGTAGCGTGGTATCTGCACAGAGACAGCTCTCCTGACGTTTGCGTTGGTAAAACCCCCAAAGAAATGGACCATTCCTAAAGAGATATAAAGTGTGAAGTTTCATTACATTTTGGAATTTGGGAGCTCCGGTTGCTATCCAGTGTTACAAACTGCATTTCTAGCGATTGCACATCCACCACTGCTGCCAGCTCTGGAGGAGTGGGGTTTTTCAGCTGTTTTGGATCCACAAGTGCTCTAGCAAGCTGTTATGGATACCACAAGCCACAAGAAAACCTTCAGTTAGCATTTGACCCTATTAGCCACCAGGGACTCCACACCTCATGTTAGTTTTACTGCTTGAGAAACTATTTGTTGATTTTTCAAATTTTTTTAAAGGACAGAATGTAATTTGAATGCATTTGCTGAACACATTCTCTCTAAAAGCATAGGACAGCAGTTCATAGATCTGTAAAGGGCTAAAACCCTTTCCAGTCTTAGGTGGTTACCATACTATCCAACTTTTTATACTCTGTACCATAATGCTTGAAATACTTGGACGCTACACTTTGTTACCTCCAGAAACATCATTTTCTATCGAGGAATTTTCAGGTGACCTCATCTCTTTGCACCACCTCCGGGGGCAGCCCATTCCAATGCCTTACAACCCTTTCAGTGAAGAAATTTTTCCTAATATCCAACCTAAACCTTCCCTGGTGCAACTTGAGGCCGTTTCCTCTCATCCTATCACTTGTCATTTGGGAGAAGAGACCGACCCCCACCTCTCTGCACCCTTCTTTCAGGGAGTTGTAGGGAGCAATAAGGTCTCCCCTGAGTCTCCTCTCCTCCAGGCTGAACACCCCCAGCTCCCTCAGCCGCTCCCCACAGGACTTGTGCTCCAGCCCCTGCCCCAGCTCCGTTCCCTTCTCCGGACACACTCCAGCCTCTCAGTGTCTGTTTTGGAGTGAGGGCCCCAAAACTGACCCCAGGATTCAAGGTGCAGCCTCATCAGTGCCCAGTACAGGGGGACGATCCCTGCCTTGGTCCTGCCGGCCACACTATCCCTGATACAGGCCAGGATGTCACTGGCCTCCTTGGCCACCTGGGCACACCGCTGGCTCATATTCAGCCGCTGTTGACCCAACACTCACAGGTCCTTTTCTGTTGGGCAGCTTCCCAGCCCCTCGTCCCCAAGGCCGTAGCATTGCAGGGGGTTGTTGTGACCTCAGTGCAGGACCTGGCACTTGGAACTTCCAACGCAGTGTGGCTTCGTTCGTTTATACCATGTTAAATGACCAAATGGGAATTGAATGCAGATAGCATAAAAGATCAGCTTGGTCGATTTCAAGAGACAGAACTCCCAGGATCTATTCCTACGTCTTTCAGGAATTTCCTGTCTGATGCCGTTAACAGTATTCGCTTTAGTTAACCTTCCTGAAAAGATGAGGTGCCAAGTGCTGCCTGCCTTAGAGTAGGTGTCACCCAACACATTCATGAGTTTTAGACAGCCGGTGGAGCAGTCCTCCAGGCCTGTGCCAGGGTTCTGTATGCAGTTATGACAAAGCACTAGATGCTTCCAAAGGTGTCCAGAGATTGCTCCTGCCTGTTTTCTCTTGGGGACCAGTGCAGGCAGTTGGGCTCCTACCCCATCAACATTTTCCAAGTGCTTTGAATTCCATGGATAGAAGCTGTTTCAATGTACAAAGCTAGTAGCAGTTGTGCTAGCAGTTATCTAACATTGTGGACTTGATTTTTAGATGTTCACAAATTGTAACTGAAGAAAACGGAAGTTTACGCCTCCCTGAAGTTCACGTGCGATTGGCGGACTTTGCTCAGCTGGTATTTAACGTGCCAGTGTGACGCTGAGGCCTGTCAGACTTCCCTTGGAAAGTGCCTGCAGTTTTTGATTAGAGGGTGGAGTACCCAGGAAATGTGTTGCAGAGTTATTAGAAGGGAGTTACTTTCAGCGTCAGCTCTTGAGTGTAAAGGCTAGTGACAGGCGATAAGCGTTCAAAGCAGTTCATGCTTAATTCCATCTGCCAGCTTCTTCATTACAAGGAAAAGGAGGGAAGGAAATACAAAGAAAACCTCATATGATGTACCTATGTGTTTGCAAACTTGTTTTCTGCCATCTATAATTGTGGTTATCAGCTTCCATCTATAACCCAGTAATTCACTTAGTGAATGTAATTCCTGTTTTGTTCGATAGGAGCAGTAGGATTTCTGATGGAAGACTTAATGTTGTATGTTTTGGCCTAATTTTAAAAGGTCATTTTGAAGCCTGATTCTTGTGGTGTATTTTACACCTATGTTTTCAAATAGCCGCCCATGGCTTAGCCAGGCGTGCTTCGGTAGGGGTTGTGTGCAGGAGGGGTGGCACTCTCCGGAAGCACTCAAGGGGAGGCACCGACGTAGCGATTATTTAGTTGTCTCTCCTGGCAATCTCTGAACTTGTCTGAAATTCTCTGTTCCTGCTAATTGCATTTCACATCCAGTATGACACGTCCAGACTGACAAAAGGTAGTAAGAATTGCAATTATTTGTTTTACTTCTCCATTACTTTTGACACTATAAAAGTTCAAAGCGTCGAATGAGTTCTGACTGTGCTTTTGTCTTCCTTGGACATTTGTGGAAAACGTTGCATGATTTTAGCCCAGACTGAAGTACAAAAAGCCCAGCAGGAGTTTTTCAGCATGGGGGAGTGCCTGTGTGTCGGATGCCTACATCACGCTGTCCTTGGCACAATGGTCATTGTATGCTGTGAGAAATTCTCTACAGAAAATAAATGTTGAAACACCTTGGAAAGTTAAATCTTGAGGCCAGAGGCAACCTGAACTCAGAAAAAAGTATGTTTCCAGTAGGAAAAAGCTAGCCATAAACATATAAATATTAGTTGCGAATGGAAATAGAGTGGTGCTAATGAATGAGCAGGCTTTAAAAGCTGGATCACCCACTTGTCTGATAATATTAGCATTGTAGATATGCACAAAATTAAGCATTGCGGTCCGGATTAAAGAAAAATAGGATGGTGTAAGTGCAGGTGTATTGAATGAAACAAGCATAGTAGAAAATAAAAATATCCAGTTATTGGTGTGCAGAGCAACGTGCAGCCAAGGTCTTTGCAATGATGCACCCAGCTGCATATGCACTGCTTTTATGTAAGAGTTCTGAAGTAAAAAGGGTGACACCACGAAAAGCTGAATGAACATTTTGTATCATTTTAGTCATGTCTTGCAAGACTAAAGCCATGCTGGATGCTGAGGGAGTACTGCACACTGCTTGCAGGGTGGTGTGACACCGGTGACGGGCAGGAAGGGAGCATCCCCGTTCTCCTGCAGCACTTGTACATCACCTCTGCTCTGGCAGCGCAGGCATCGCTACCTCCAGCAACGTAGTCACATACAAGCAAAGCCGTTTCTCTGCGTGACTCTACTTCTGCTGTAATTTGGCACAGGAATAGAAATTCCAATTTCTGCGTTGGAATAGCAGAAAGGCCAGATTCGATTTTTAAAATGTATATGGAAATACATGGTAAAGTTTCAAGCAAACCACAGTCCTTCAGCTGAATTTAACTAAAGTTCCTTCACTTAATTTCCTCTCTGCATTCAGGTATGGAGATTTTTTCACAACCTGACCTTGCAGCTCAAGGCACAACACTCTACATGTCTTGCTCAAATGAGATTGTAGCCATCAATACCCAAATCTATGCAACTGACTGCTTCAATACTGCTCATATTTCATAGAATCATAGAATGGTTTGGGTTGGAAGGGACCTTAAAGCCCATCCAGTTCCAAACCCCCTGCCATGGGCAGGGACACCCTCCACTAGACCAGGTTGCTCCAAGCCTCATCCAGCCTGGCCTTGGACACTTCCAGGGATGGGGCATCCACAGCTTCTCTGGGCAGCCTGTCCCAGTGCTCCCCACCTGCTCCAGGAAGAATTTCTTCCTGATATCCAACCTAAATCTCCCCGCTTTCAATTTAAACCCATACTTCAGGCACACTAGAAAGAGAGACTCCACAAAACAATTTCCTCCATGACAGATATAATTCCCAGGACCCTCTATGGTCTAACAACACCTTTTTGAACTATTTGCTCAAGACAGCAGGTGCAACTGCATCAGCAGCAGATTATAACTGAAATTCCAATTCATAGCAAGGTTGGGAATATTTATTTCTCTCCCAGTTGGGTGTAATTTTCCCCTAGCAAGGGGATGATTTGAACAAGAATTTGTCAATTTAATTATTTCTCTATTTCATAAACAATTGCTTCTAATTTTTATTTTTATTAAGAACCTTTAAAGTAGTCCTGTCTCATGCCTGAAGGATAAGTTTCAGAAGTCTTGAGTATTATAGGTTTCTTGATTCAGACAGTTTTCCTTTTCTGTATGTGACCTGTGAGTATTTAAGAATAAAGAAACTAGTTGTGGTGCATACTGATTCTGGGACTCGGAAGAAGACTTGAAAGTGCTGCCTCTTGGGCAAACTGGACAGAACCAATCTGATTTACAGACTTGTGTTGGATTTCTGAAAGCACTTAAGTCGTTTAAGACCAGAAGTACCATTGACTTGAAAGCCAATAAGGTGTTTCTGAGAATCCCCTCCACACTTATTTTGTAATATGCAAATTCTGCTGCAGCAAAGGCAAGCAGAACATGCAGTTACTGACTGCCTGCACCAGATTACATCCTAACCTTCCGCTGGATCTTTTTGCACAGAATCATTGCAGTTCATGCCTTCAGCAGTTCTGCGACGGTCCAAGGAATGGTCTCTTCCTGCTAGTCTAAAATCTTGGAAGAAAGACTTAAGATCTAGACCACAAAAGTTTCAGCGCAGGCATAGAGATTTGGGGGAAAGTCTACATTGCATATTTACAGACTGGAGTCATATCGCTTCTCTGCCTTTGGATATTTATGTGCTTGCTGTACTACTCCCACAGGTGCAAAAGGTGTACGTTACAAACAGAACTTTGAATTGTGGCCTTTTTTTTTTTGGTGAGGGCTCATTTTGTCTGTCTTTAGGCAGCCAGTGTAGGTATTTTCATTAGGAAACTAGGCTTTCCATGTATTGAAGGAAGAGGGGCAGATTAGAAGATGTGAATACCTTCCTTTGGATTCACCACAAAACAAAGCACAGTGAAAAACTGTGGAGTCGTGCCATCTTTTATTAGTGGAATTACACAGCTCCAGTTTTTTTCTGAGTAGAGGCTTGGAGTCAGGACTAACAAAAACATACTCCTGGCAATGAGAGTGTCAGAAGGCAAGCTATCCTTTGAATCTGTTGCAGCAGAGATGAGGTTTATGGTTACATGATGATGTTATGGTTTATACTCATTTTAATGTTATACCAGTGTGGAGACAAGAGAGATTTACTATTCCTGGATGCTTAAATTTTTATTGTATTTAATTTTTTATTGGGACTGTAGCTGTAATAACTAGTGCGTTTTCTCTCCCTGTGCTGCTTTTCCTTCCCTGCTACGGTGCCCAAAAAATGAAGAAAGGTGTCATAGCAAGAGAAGTGCATCTGTGTTGCCATGCTTTGACAGCTTCTCGATTTCTGCCCACAAATGCTTATACGTGCACTGTAAACACAGACATTTCACTTTGCATTTTTCTCTTACATAACATTATTTATTTATTACATAAAATAAAAATTAATGTGTCAGGTCTCTCTAGCGTAAGTCCAGACTACCTGGTGGAATTTCAACTGAAGCAGGAGAAAACGCTTTGATGAAGGCATTTTCCTCCAAACCCATTACAGCCTTTCCAGAAGGGGCTAAAAATGAGGTTGGAAAGGTGCCTCTTCACTCTCTCTTTCCTAACAGGAAACCTGATCTTGTTCGCAGTCTAACAAACCCATCTAATCTTTGTAATCCTACCAACTCTCATTTTTCTTTTTCTAGTTGTGTGGTATTTTTCTGCTCTTTGCTGAAATGATTGTCCGGAGGAGGTAATGAGTTCTGTGGGAACAGGAGGCTGGGCAGACATTCAGTAATGATGATTCTTGTGACACTTGCAGGGGCACATGGAGAGCTGTGGACATGCAGAGAGCTGGGGAAATATGTTCTCTCGCCTCTGAGGGCTCTCCTTAGCATTGCATAGATGAGTAAATGCATTTGCTGGTGCTGGAAAGGTTAATAGACCTAGGAATGCTCTGTTCTGTGCTTCAGTAACAAGAAATGTGTCAAATGCCTCTGTGTGTGTGTGTGTGTATACCTAAATACTCTCAATATAAGTGTGCATGTGTCCCCTAGCATCAATACTGAGTGCTGCTGGAAGAAGGAGGAGAGCTCAGATGTAAGTGGTCAGTGACATTCTGGACAGGTCCCCATAAACCTGTCCACTTGGGGAAACTAATTTGGAGCTGAAGACGTACACGGCTGATTTTGAATCAGTGCCTATTTGTGCCTTAACACATCAGAGAGTTTGTTCAGAACAGTTAGTTCATCCTTGTGAAAACATTAGCCTTCTGTTGCTGCCAAGGTCATCATCAGCTTCGGTTATGTGGTGCCCTGGGACACGTTTCCAAACCAGGGAAGTCCTTGGAAGGTTTACTTCAGTGTCTGTCCTTGTCTCCAGTAGAGACATATAATAAATACCTGTTACTATTCTTAACACAAAGCAGATGCGTTCTTCTGGGCAGTCCTTCAGCAACGTACACAGAGTTAAGACCGTTGTACCGAAGTGCCAGCAACCAGATTTATTTGTTTTTTCTCTTTTTCCTGACTATGTTGCATTTGTTTGTGATGTCTTACCACAAAATGGTTAGCTGCTGGAATAATATCACTGGGAAAGTGTGAGGTGGTGTGTCCCCAGAGTGCTCGATCTGTGTAAGTGGTTATGACCCCTCCCCCTAGACCCCACCTCAAGTAGTTGAGAGTCCTGCCTTTACTCCACGTGCCCAACCTGGCAGACAGGACTGGTTGTCACAGCATTGCTGGAGCTGGGTTCAGTCCTCATAGTGAGTGAAGACGATGTGACGAAGTTTGGCAGGCGGCTTAGGGCTGTCTCACGAGAGCGTGCTGTACATCTGTACTACATCTGCCCTACCTGCAGCATAACTGCTGCTGGCAAGTGCGCATCGGGGAGAAGTAAAGGCTGCTTATGACCTAGAAGGCTGAATGTCTCCAGCTTTGGCGGTTCAAATCCTTTGCTATTCAACCCCAGTCCAGGCCAGCCTCCTAGAGCCATAACTGAGCCTTAATTAGAAAGCATAAAATTAGTATGCGAGAATTCTCTTAATTGGGACACCACAGTGGACCCATTATCTCCCTTAAAGGGAAAGTCATTTATTCTGTAGAGCTTTGAATGTAGCATGTTTGCATGTGATAAGAAGAATTCATGGGCGGTTGATAAATCTAAACAGGCAAAATACAATATCAATTAAATTCATAAAATACTTCCTGCCTTTTTTTTTATTTTATTTTTCAGTCTTTTTAGGGTAACTTATTTGATAAAAGACAAGAGATGAACATTTCACGCCTAATCAACACCTGGTAAAACACCACTTCACTTCTCAGTACTGACCAAATGTCACCATTAAGCAGAATATTTGATAATGCTGTCATGCTCAAGCAGCAGCTATTGTCAGTAAGTATCATGAAACAGAATTGCTTTCCTTGAGGAAAACCCAATTAAGAGAATTCCGAGTAGCAGTGAGTAGTCTGCTGCATTCCTAATGCTATTGATCATGCAGTAGATTCCTTTGATAACTGTTCAAGGCCCTAAATCAGGTCAAAGACTTCTATGAAGATAGATAGCTTTATTTTTCATGCATGTGAACACATATGATAAATGAAATGATGATGCTTTTATTTTGGATTTATTGAAACGTCATAACGGCTCGTTCAGAATTAGAGTTCATATTCTACATATGAAGGCAATAATGCAAGCTAAACCATGAAGGATTAACCTTCACCTATCTATCAATAATACGAGGGTAATAAAAGATACGTACAAACGAGTGCCATGACATTTTATGTGGTAATTGAACATGGACATTATTTACATTTCATGTGAATTTTGACACATGGATTGGCACGCCTGAAGGTTTGAAATCAGATGGTAATCTAGGCTGTCGTTCTGAGTAACACAAAGAATCACTTGCATACAACCTTCTTACAACTTACTCACTGACCTTCACTGTGGAACCCCTCAGGTTTTTCTACCTTCTGAAATGAAGGGGTTTTATTTCAAACGTGCTCAGACAGGAGAACGGAAGTGTTGATAATGAGTGGGAAATTGACCTTTTGTTCTGAATTTCAAACGTTTCCATCTTCTGCAAAATTCTCAGTTTTCTTACTACCAAAATCAACATTATCTGTCAACAATACAAAGGGTGAATGTAATTAACCACCCACTCACTTGGAACAAGTGGTACCTTAATTCATTTAATTTAGAACATCTAAAGCTGTCAGTGACTTGCCATCTGCTAAGGGTACCTGCTGTAGTCTGAAATGCCCCCTTAGTGATGCTCGAGTTTGGTTATTTAAGAAGTACCAGGTTTCCTTGGCTGTATTTTGAGAACGTGCTAGTGTAGATTTTACTTAGATAAAAATTGAGCAACAAATTGCTTCAGGAGGTGTAAATTAATTTCTCCCCAAGCAAATCTCTAATGCCTCTGATGCAACTTGTGTCAATACTATAGGAAAAAGAGATCACATGGCATCAATAAATGACTGCATATGCCCAAATGAAGATCTTTTCTTTATGCAAATACTTCTGAAAGATGCGGATCCAGCTGCTGTTTCATTGTTTCTCAAAATATTTCTGAATGGGCACCAATTTAAAATGATGCTAGAAGATGAAAGTCTAAATTTAATATTATGATTTTTTACTTCTACTTTTGCGTGCCAGTAAGTTTTGCTAACAAAGAACAGTCATTGCAACTGGGATACACATTTGACAGAGTAGAAGAGACTGGGTCTGCTCTACGTCCCTCAGCTCTGGAGGGGCTGGTTTGAATGGCAGGTGAGGCGTGGTTTATGGCACAGGGAGATGTTGAGGTTTGTTTTCTCAGCTACATCTTTTATGCAGATAAATACAGGTTATCAGTTCCCAGTTCCCAGTTTCATCAACCTGGCGCCTTTTGTGACCATTGTCAAGAAAGCTTTTGAGCTTACTACAGTCTAATGTCTATCCTAATTTACATTCTACTGTAAATTAAAAGCAAGCCTTTCATAAAAGCAGCAGGAATTGGTAAAATCAGTGCCAGTAATAGAACAACAAATTGTTGAATGCTCTTTGGAACTGTGGAGGAAAGGTAAAAATACTTTACTCTTAAATGGCAAATATGATGCCAGAGACTGAGTTAAAATTAAATATGAATTATAAGCAATAAAATGATGTAACACTGGCTAATGAGTCCTATCCCACCTGTAACTTGGCACCCAAGGCTGCAGATGTACAAAAGCTGGCATTAAAACTAACAAAAGCTCACAAAAGTCTTTCCTGTGGCTTCAATATGCTTTGCAACAGCAACTGATTGTTTTGGGGGTGACAAGTACACAGCCACTCATTTTATTTTTTTTAAATGCCCCAGAGTTTCTCATCTTGTAGTGTTACAAATCTTGGCAGGTTTAAAATTTTTCTTTGTAAACACAACTAGTGCAGATTCAAGCATTTTTCCAAGTAATTTTCAAAGCTCGGCCTGTATGACCATGTAGCTTGGAAAAGGAGGAAGAGGAATTTGGAAATCCTACAGAAAGTGTATGTGCAGTGCTTTCAAAATCAGCTCAGCTTTTGGAAAGTGCAGTGGAAAAGCCTCACATTGTGACCCTTTAACCCCACTCCCCCAATTCCTTTTTACAAGCATGTTGTGTGCCTTTAGATTAAACACCTGTAAATTGCCATTGTAAGTATCGAAAATGCATTTTTGTTTGCTTTCACATCTACCTTTTATTTTTGCCAACGGTTAGGAGTTATACTTGTGGTCTAATTCTTTCCCTTCTGTAAGATGTGCAGCTGTAAGGACAGCTGACGCTGGCGTTTGTGCCTGGCTCAGCAGGGCCAGGCATTTGGGCACGGTTCAGAGGGATCTTGTGTTCAGAACAATAACAACTTTTGCACTGTTTCTAACTTGCAGAATCCTTCCCAAAGGCTACCTGGTTTAATCTTTCTTGTGGCTCTTTGGAGATTTCCTGGGCTGTATCCAGAGCAGCGTGGCCAGCATGGCGAGGGAGGGGATTCTCCCCCTCTGCTCTCGTGAGACCCCACCTGGAGTGCTGTGTCCAGCTCTGGAGCCCTCAACATCAGAAGGATATTGACCAGCTGGAGCAAGTGCAGAGGAGGCCACAAAGATGCTCCGAGGGCTGGAGCCCCTCTGCCATGGGGACAGGCTGGGAGAGTTGGTCTTGTTCAGCCTGGAGAAGAGAAGGCTCCGGGGAGACCTTATTGCAGCCTTCCAGTGCCTGTAGGGGCTACAAGGAAGCTGGGGGAGGGGGGCTTTTTACAAGGGCCTGTAGTGACAAGACAAGGGGTAATGGGTTTAAACTGAAAGCAGGGAGATCTAGATGGGGATATCAGGAAGAAATTCTTCCCGCAGAGGGTGGGGGCACTGGGACAGGCTGCCCAGAGAAGCTGTGGATGCCCCATCCCTGGGAGTGTCCAAGGCCAGGCTGGATGAGGCTTGGAGCAACCTGGTCTAGTGCAGGGTGTCCCTGCCCCTGGCAAGGGGGTTGGAACTAGATGATCTTTAAGGTCCCTTCTAACCCAAACCTTTCCGTGATTCCCACACTATGACCTGTCTATGGCCAGAGAGTGGCTGTTCCGCGTGCCCTGGACGAGGGCTGTGGATGGTGCTGGCACAAGCGTTTTGCATAATGCCCTAGAAAATGCTTCACTTACTCATTAACAGTATAGTTTCAGATGAAAACTTTAGGTTCACTTCAGGCGATTGTTTAGTGTGAAGAAAACCAAGTAATGTAGGGAAAAATACCTGCACTCTCCAAGTGATTTGGAGAGAAGCTTCTGCAGGTAAAGCCTGAAGTGGAAGGATTCAGTACATTTGATTTCTTTTCACCGCTCTGAGCACACTCCTTGGTTGAAGAACAACAGGTTATTTAATTTTCCTGTGACCCAGTTCCCCTATATAAAATGAGGGCAAATTCAGGTCCTTGGATACACCTTTTGTCTGCCTTGTTGGTTGAGTTTGTAAATTCTCACATGCTCTGTGTCTGTGCAACAGCCAGCACAAATGGACACCAGCCTGCAGCCCCAGGGCCCCTGCTCTCTTCGCTCTCTCTTCTAGTTCTTGTAAGACAAAGAATGAGACATCCTGAAAGTATTATTTTGAAAAGCCACATATGCTTGGAGTCAAAGTCCCATTTGACTTGGCCAATAGGTCATACAAATGGGACTTTGTTTTCAGGTGAACTCAGTGGGTGTACGGTTTGTCACACCTGGGTTTGTGCTTATTTTACCCTCTTGGCTCCAGCTGAGGGTTGGCTTGCAGTAGAATTTGGGCAAAGCAGGGCTGTGATGGCCCAGAGTTTTCTATCTGGCGTGTAGTTCCTTGCATGTTCTGTGGCATGAAAAAGCTTCCCCCCACTCCTCGCCCTTCTCTGGTTGTGCAGTTGTGCCCCTTCAGGTGTTTGTTCAGCAGGGCTGTGATGCAGGGGTTGGGGGATAGAGGAAGCACAGGGACTTCCCACGTGGAGCACCACTCAGCTGTGCCCGGCTGTCACTCCTAAAGTGATTCAGTTCACCTTCCCAGCACTCCCACTTCTTGGTTTCTCTGACCTTAACAGAGCATAGTGTTCAGGAGACTGCTACAAAATATTTCTCTCTTTCAGAGTGCTGTCTGCTTGCTAGTAAAAAGAAAATAAAAAACCTTATAGTTTTGATAACAGGTTGTAAAATCATTCCTTAAATAGAAACATTTATCCTTATCCTATCAGTTATAATGTCTGGCTAGGAGATTTGGAGTCAGTCAAATGATTCATACTATGGGTAAATTTTATCCCTTCCAGTGTAGGGAAGAAAGTAATTTCCATTTCTTTTTAGAGCACAGTGAGCCAATTTGCTCTGAGGTTGATCTGTAGGCTAAATTGTGAGGAGTCATGCTGCAGACGTTGTTTTGATAGAGAAGTGTGTGTGGGGAGAGAGTTAAAATGCTTAGCTGAATGCTTAAATTCCTCCTTCTCTCATACCCTTGGTGCTGCATCGACACCTTTTTATTTCAACAGTTCACAGCCTCTCTCCTGCACCTTTTTCTTTTTTTTTTTTTTGCTGATCAAGTTATTTGGAATGATTTAATCACTGATCATAGCTCTCCTCTCCAAGGGCTTTAGAAAGCTGGTACCCCCAGATGTTTGTGTATAGTCAGTGTTGTAGTTTGGAGACGGGGCAGCGTTGCTGTTTGTACGCTCGCAGTGGAGTGTAAGACCTTAAACATCAAACCAAGCTCTTTAATGCTAAAAGCTAGCTTTGCTTGTTAATAATTTTCTTTGAAAATGTTTTCATTTCTGTTTCCACTGTTTTCATTTCTGAAAGTGGCTTACATGCCAGGCCTCTACTTTAGTGTTCACATTTTTCACTCCAGGAGCAGTGGGGTACTGGGCTTTACTAAATGAACGTACTACAGATCCCCCCTTTGCGCAGGTACCTTCACAGCACTCTTCTGGTTCCTGCTGTCTGAAATTGCTCTTTCCATAACTAGTGCCTTTCAGAGACTGTTTTCATTTCAGGTGGATGTGTTTGCTGACTGTGTCAATTTTTGTTTAAAATGACCCATATGTGCTGTTTGCAAGGCAACCACTTTACTCATAGGTCTTAAGTGAAAGGGACAATGTCAAGGTTAGTAAGGCTCAATATCTGAGTCCTGAAAAAAATAAAAAAAAAAAAGGAAAAAAAAAAAAGGAAAACCGCATAGAATTTTATTCAATTATCTTTTTTTCTGCTTTGAATAAATTAAACTGCACACCCTTTCTGGGGAGAGAGAAAAAGAGTAAGAAAGGGGAAAAAAGGAAAATTCTCACCAAGGGCACAGAATTAATTACAAAAAAGTCTCCAAAATATAGGCAAGATGAGGGCCAGATAACACAACCATACACAACTGAGATAAAATCGCTGTTTTTAAAACAGTCTTTAGAAATTATAAAGCTATATGCACATTATGCTCTTACAGCTGCGCAAGGATTTAATAGCAGAAATGAATTTTGTACAAAACTGTCCTGGTTCTAGCTTTTTATAGTATCCCCAGACTCGCTTGGGTGAAATGTAAAGTCTGTGTTGGCCACATCATGGTAGAGAAGCTAGACAGTTTTGGAGATGCATGCAAAATGGAAAGCCTGTTGGCATCAGCTACTTTTGGGGGCAGGAGAGGAGAGAATTTGATTAATACTACAACCTCTCACTGAATCCTGGTGGGTAAACCAGAAATCTGTTGAATCTGTAATAGATAAAATTGTAGGTCCACCGCTAGATTTTCCTTTTGTGTACGCTAATGAGCAATGCTCATGTGTAATATGTCCGTTCCTTTCATCTTCTGATGTTATTTACCCTGAAAGAAAGAGCAGCATGCTACTGTTAGAATGCTTACCCAGTTGCCAAGATAACAGAAGGACACCTCACCAAAAACGTGTTAAACCTTTCATCGATTGCAGAAAACTTCAGAAAAAGGAGAGAGTAACTGTTTCAGAAATGGTTCTTATCCCATGTAACCACTTCTTTAGAAGTCGGAATCGTTACTGTGCATTCTGAACTGGGAATATCTCATTTATTTGCATTTCATTTGTTTACCTTATCAGTATTTCGTAACTAAATCCAGGAATGCTTCTTTTATTTGAGTGTGCTACCAAGTTTCCATACTACTGATGATAAATATTAAAAAAACTAAGTAAGAAAAGATAACAATTAAAAATATTGCCCATTATTTGAACAAATACCTAATATTTTGTGGTCTGCTGAATGGAAGAAATTACCTTTTTTGAATGTTACAAGCGTAGACTTGTAAGTGTTCCTCAAGCACCCGACTCTAATGTATATGTCCTTCTTAAGAACACATAAAATAGATTTCTTCAGTTCTTGTGGTTTTGCTGCCATTTCATTTATTGCATAGGAATCAATACTCTTTCAAGTATAACTTGGTAATATAAAAATGAATAACACAAGGTGCATATTTTGCATAGTAAACAGGAGCCAGAAATGTTCTCTGTGCTTCTGTTCCAAAATTTTATACTACTTATAATTCAGCACATGAACCTTTTAATTCAGTTTCAATAAATTGCTTATGAGTCCTTTGAAAGCCGGTCCAATTTAATAATGTTCGATGACAAGAATTAACTCCATTATCTTTCCTCATTAGTGAAGGTGTGTCAGACATAAAGGATCCTACAATTGCTCTGTAGGAATACTTTATATTTGTTTTTTAATTAAGGCATTTTAAGAATTAGTTCCTTTTGAAAGTTCACTGGTGACAGTTATTGAATACTTATTTAGGCCAGTTTTCTTCTATTTTCTCCATTAGTGGAGTAATTTACTGAACTATGAAGAACCTTAACTACGTTCAGGGATTTGTGATTTAACTGATCTGTGTTTTTATTTGGGACATTTCAGACTCACAGCAAGCTCTTTGATGATCTGCATTTCGTTAGCGATGATAGAGTTTTACCACAGACATTTTGATAGAAAAAGATCTTCATAGTCATTTATTCTTTCCATTTTTTCACCAAGGTGCACCAGTGCTAACAGTGGAGGAAACCCCCATGTTGTCGTGTTTTTAAATGCCAGGAATAATTAATTTGCCATAACAGCCACCTCTTTTCTGTCAGTAACTAGGTTTCCTATTGTCACAGGAGACTGAAACAAATACAGATGCCTAAGTTTGGAAATGTGCATGCCTTTGGAAGTTTGAGCTTCAGTCTTGGGAGATGAATTTCCCCTGATGGCTAGTAGGTGCCTGAATTCCCTTTTTACAACTCCTCTCTATCCTTTTCTTTTGACTCACTTGTGCTAGTTGCCATATCATACACTATGGTAGCTGAACATTATTTTCTCCAATATTACCAAAATCCCTCAAAACCAACCACCACAAAACTTTTTTCTTGTGTAACATGTAAGTAAAAATTATTTTTTCTCCAGATTCTTTTATTGCTTTCCCTTTTCTTCTTGCTGTTGTCAGAAAGGTTCCATGCTATGGTGCTGTAAGGAAGGAACGAAGCATACCAGGAGTGGACAATGAGAAGCAACACCTGAGTGTGAGAAGACAGAGACTCTCAACCCCACCTAATAATAATTTTGCTCTTGGTACCATCAACCTTCACCCCCCCTAGAGAAGTGAAATTGCTTTATTGTTTTGGACAAGTTTAAAAACTCAATTCTGTTTTTGAAATCTGCATTTATTTTCCTCTGAAAAATGTCAGTGCTTCCATCAGTCAAAAATGGAGCTCAACAGATCTTTCAGTCTCTGCTGTCTCTGTTCTTCCGAGTTCTGCACTGCTACCTCTCTCCTCCTTGGGTTATTGACTTGCTACTTATAAATACATCACTTCAAATACAAATCTCCATATAGACAATTTCCATCTCTAGAAGTATAAGAAGAAGTCTTGCACTTTTCGGGACTGTTTGCTTCATTTCATCTCATTTTATTTCTAACACTCCTGGTCCAGCCTTTACTGACATTTATAACCTCCTTTGAATTTTGCATTGGGTACATTTGCAGTTGACCCAGCAGAGATAAGTATCGCCCTACAGGGATCCAAGCAGGTCTGAATTTTCATGACCCCTTTCACATGTGTAAGATTGACAGGGGTTGCCTTTCCAAAGAGAAACTCCAATCCAATTCTGAAACAAAGCACCCGCTCTTTAAACTGATTTAAACCAAAGAGACAATAAGAAAGGAATGAGATTAGTGGACCTTGCTCTTCTGTACTGGAATTAACTCTTTCCTTTCTGACCGAGTAGAAGTTGGGAAGCCAGGATGCACCAGCACAATGCTCAGTACTTTTTTTACTGACAGACAAGGTGCTTGTAAGGATTTAATGGAATATCTTAATGCATCACGTTTTGTCAAACTGAATTACTCGTCATACTCTTGAATGCATTTTTAAACGTAATACCTTAGAAGGGAAGCTAAGCTGCTGATAAACAGAAGTGACACAGTGACATGCTTAAAATTAAAAAATTAGAAGGAGGGAGTGATATATAGAAAGCTGAATACACACATTAAGTGGCTTTAGGAGTACTTTTTTTGCTGTTCTTCCTTCAGAAAAAATACAGCAATCTATACTGTAATCTCAAAAGCTAGGTGCAGACAGGACTGACCTTTTGTCTTTTTACACACATAGACTGTCATTAATAGTGTCCATGCCAAAATTCATCATCAGCAGCTGTCCAGCCAGGCAGAAGAAGCAGCGGTCATTCTTTCTAACAATGGCTCCTACACTTAGGGGACATATAAGACATTGTCTAGTTCCTTTACTGGTTGCAAATAATTTTTTTTTTTTTTTAATTCTGGCAGACCTCTGACTATTTGTTATTTATAGGTACTTATATGAGGAAAATGACGGACCTACTACTTGTTCTTGATATGGTCTTCACTCTTCCACTATATTTCAAAGAGAGCTTGACCAAGCTCTTGAACATTTGCAAATTCTATGGTAAGGGTAGTATTTCAAAGAATTCTGGAAAATTTTTGGTATATTTGTATCATCTTACATGTCACAGGGGGAATGTAAGGAACAGAAATCCTGGGGGATATGTTTGGGTCTTCATTTACTAGTAGGCATTGCTAAAATAATGTCTTTCTGGTTAGGTAGACCATTAGCACCCACTCTCCTCTACCTAAAGTTTTTCTCTCTGTTGAACTGGGTTCTGTCATACTATGAAAAATAAGAGCCAGGTAATCTGTGGAGCCCAACAGACCTGCCTGTCTGTTTTCTGTAGAAGGTGCTCAGCTGCAATGATGATAGGAAAATGTAAGAGTGGGTAAATAAATGACTGTGTACTATAGAGAACAGTAGGAAACACTCCTTGTATTTGCATATTTCTATCATTTTAAGAGCCAATTGTAACTGAAGTACATTTGAAACAAGTGGAGTCAAAATAGGATTAATTCAGTTCCAAGGAATATATTAATCACAGGATGGCTTGGGTTAGAAGTGACCTTAAAGATCACCTAGTTCCAACCCCACTGCCGTGGGCAGGGACACCCTCCACTAGACCAGGTTGCTCCAAGCCTCATCCAGCCTGGCCTTGGACACTTCCAGGGATGGGGCATCCACAGCTTCTCTGGGCAGCCTGTCCCAGTGCCTCCTCACCCTCTCCGGGAAGAATTTCTTCCTGATATCTAATCTAAATCTCCACGCTTTCAGTTTAAATCCATTACCCCCTTGTCCTGTCACTACAGGCCCTTGTAAAAAGCCCCCGCCCCACCCCCCCCCCAGCTTACTTGTAGGCCCCCTTCAGGTACTGGAAGGTACAATAAGCTCTCCCCAGAGCCTTCTCTTCTCCAGGCTGAACAAGCCCAACTCTCTCAGCCTTTCTTCATAGCAGAGGGGCTCCAGCCCTCTGTTTATCTTTGTGGCCTCCTCTGGACTGGTTCCAACTGGTTGATATGCTGAGAGCGCCAGAGCTGGACACAGCACTCCAGGTGGGGTCTCACGAGAGCAGAGTTAGAGGGGGAGAATCCCCTCCCTCGCCATGCTGGCCACGCTGCTCTGGATACAGCCCAGGATATGGTTGGCTTTCTGGGCTGCCAGCACACATGGCCGGCTCATGGCCAGCTTCTCATCCCCCAGTACCCCCAGGTCCTTCTCCTCAGGGCTGCATATTGCTCTAACATACACCAGTCAAGCTACTGGATGGTTCTTGGGAAAAAGGCAAGTTATGCAGGAAGGAGCATCAGGAGGAAGACTTTCAGTGGGACATACATGTGTACTTCACCTGCTGCTCTGGCATGTCTTTCATGCTCCGCAGTCCCACAGACTTCAGTGGAGTTTGGGGAACTCCACTATGAAGCTGAATCAGGGAATAAAAAGATGGATCAAAGTATATGTTGAAATCTAGGAGATGTGAATCGCTGCAGGAACACTTGGGCTAGTTACCTGACTTCAGATGTACTGGACTCCATTGTGACTCCAAGTGTGGAAAATAATACTCAAAAGGTAAATCTGAAATTGGGGCCCCTCAAGACTTGAATTTTCCCAAATTGCTGAACCTTTAGCAACATCCATGGATTTAACTGGAGTATTCAAACATAAGAAGCTTGGAAGATCACTTAGATTTTATAGCAACATAGATAAGGATTAAGGTACATAAATTTCCTGTCTCTAAGCTGGGATTCTCAGGTGGCTTTATGAAGCTAAGTGTATGTATAGGAACACTCTCTTATCATAAGCATATTTCCCTTATGGCATGTTTCCTGCATGATCTCTAGAAAGAGTTCTATTTTTAGGTGTGTTATTTAAAATATTATACTGCTGGTACATCCAAGCATTGCTAAAAACCTCTCAAAACACTTTAATAGGAATGATTTTAAGGCCTTTTTCTGGCTTAGTTGCAGCTAGAAATAATGGAAATAACAAGCCATTAAGAAGCTAGTCACACTTCTTTAAAATTGATACTAAGCTGTTCATAACACATTCTGAACAAAATAACATTTTTTTATTTGTTCATTAGAGAATGTGCCGTAAGGAGAATGGATTTTATTGCAGTAAACTAAAATAGTTATGCACAGAATAAATACATGGCAAAACAAGGAGGCGGAAGATGAATCTTAGATCTATATGCCATAGTGTGAACTGTTGTTCAAACAACATTACTGGCTTCATTCTTGTCCACATGGAAAAACAGAGTAGGAACCTGTACTTACAAATGTCTTGACTATGTGTGGGACTCCCAAGAAAGAAATGCAAGTACTGGATTACAAGGAAATGAATATTTTACATGCATTTCATAGTTATCTTCAATAGTTGTCTCTCAATTCTTTCCTCACTGATGCTTGTTATCAGTAGTAATGCAGACATGACTGCTCAGCACTGACACGCTGCTGAACACAAGGTGCATGTCTATTAAGACTGGATTTACAAAACAAGACAAGGAGCAGCTTTTTCTGCATGTCTCGGTGTCATTGCAGTGACGATATGACACCATTGCGCACTGCAAGTGCTGTGAAGTTTTTAAAACTGAAATTCAGATATATCAAAGCGCCGTACTGAATTCCGATAGCAGGTGCTGCTCCTCTAACAGCTCATCCGATGGACAGTAATCTGTGTGTGCTCATGTGCGCTTCTGTTTCTCCGCTCTGGCTAACTTCTCACCTTGCCTCTCTCTCCAGGCCCAGCATTTCTTCCAGTCATGCCTTTGTGAAAGGAGGCGATGGCTCAGCTCAACCCATACGTAGCGCACACATCTCTCCTCATCCTCTGACCTTATGAATATTTAGTAATAGGGAATTACCGTTTACTTTTGCATGGACATAGGATTATATAACACACAGGCTTTAGAAATGCCCCCAGAATAATTTTATTTCCTAGCCAGCACAGGAATGTAAGACTACCATGGCCAATTACTTCTGTGCATTGTAGAAACGTGCGAGCAGTAGGCAATTTACTGTAGGAGCGCTCCCCGTGGCAAGTTTGATCACTGTAACGTTGGTGACTGATCCTGAAGTTGTTCTCAGAAGGTGAACAGCATGCTGCAGACCATCCACAGAGCAAAGAAGTTTTGATGTTAGCTCATCCTCCCAAGTGCTAAAACATACTACATGAAGTACTGTTTTCTCTCAATGAGAATCCTAATTACTACCCGTTCCCTGCCATGCAATGGAGTGACCAAACGTTATTGTCCCAGACTGTGCTGGTTTTAGCTTGTCTCCCCAGGCTCTGAAGGAAGATGTTTAGATCTCATTATAAGCATGCACCAGAATCTAGTAAGTCCTTCACAAGTCTATAATGTGGGAAGTTGCATTTTATCAGCGGCAGTTGCAAAGTGGTAGAACTTTCCTTCATTTCCCTGCCCAGGCGCGGGGGTTACACTTCGCTGTGACAAAGCATTTGCTGCAGGATTTGTTTTCCTTTCAACTGCACCATCAGCTTAGACCAAGAGCAGGTAGTGACAGCCACTCATGACATGCTGCATGATGTGGGACATGGTGCAGCAACTGTCCTGCTGTTGCTCTGCTCTAATAAATGAGGAACCTGTGGGTAAATTACAGCTTGTGGTGCATGATCACGGACATTGTAACTGGCTGCACCGCAGTTGTCTTAGCAACAGCCACATCCCACAAGCTAAAGAACAGCTCCTTAACTCACAAGCGGATAAAGAGACATTGATGCTTTGTCTTCACATGGAAAAATACATGCACATTGTATTGTGTTCTCCTCCGCATTAGAAATAATTTCTAGGGAAAGCCAGTGATAAATATACATTTCCTTCTACATGACTGGCATTCGCTCATGTGCTATGGGACACTGTAACCAAGAGGACATGCGTATCGTAAACCTGCAAAAGGCAAAATGCCCGTATGTTATTTTTTTGGAACACGGAGTATTCTGTACAGACGAAAAAAATCTTGCCAGAAACCTGATGAATCACCACAGCGGGGGCTTCTCCGGATTGGCCTCATCCATAAACAGCAGATACAAAGGAGCGACTCCCCTAATTGTTGCTGGCTTTGGATCAGAGCTGGGTATATAAAATGAGCTTCTAGATTCCCTTCCCTGTGAGTGAGATTCATCGAAATGAAATAATTTGATATAGGCACCAAAACTTGAATTATTCAATTGCTTTTCTAATGCATGGTTTTAAATCCGTGGGTTGCGCGAGGCTGGCAGTATGAATTGGGCTTGGGGGTTGTGTAACTGGTCCTGGTACAGCTTCGTGATACAGCAATGTCTGTTTGCTGTGCTTTTATCCTGTGCTGAAAGGAGAGTGATTACTCTATCATGATTGGATAATTTTCAAAGATTTTAGTGGGGATTATTAGTTTTACTGCTCTAATAAACATATAATTAAACAATGCCTCTGCATTATTGGATCCTAGTCTGCTTTGTACACAATGGATTTACAGTGTGTCAGTAAATATTGGAACTGTGATGTGGTAATTAAGATTTACATAAACCTTCTCTGGGAGGAGGACGGGAGACTTCTACTGTGAGACTCAGCTGAAGTGTTGCAGTGACAGGAAAGTATCTGAATGCAGGAGGAAACGCTGGCTAGTTCCCACCTTTCTCCCCAAAACTACCTAGTTTTGTTCAAGTTTTCAGCCTTAAGTATAGCGCAGTCTGCACTTTGAGGGAACAGAAGTCCCTCTCAGAGTCTAAGACAGCACTCCCTGACATAAACCAAGGCAAGTGAATAGCTGATCTGCAATCTGAAAGATAACCTTGAAGCAGGAGAACATATTTGGGAGCTCTCTTCCCCTACTAGACTGTTACGGCTCTATTCAATTTGACATGCCGTGAATTGCCAAATGCATTCCACCAAAGGACTTGAGCTGAGATGTTCAAACCTGACATTTAATTAAAAGCACAGCATACTTCATTAGAAGTGGTGAACCACTTTCAGGAGTGGGGGAAAAAAAAAAGATCCGAAAAGATATTAAATTATCAATCAAGCAAATTGCAGATTAGGTACCATATTTTATGAATATTTTGTGAAAGTTGCTCATAAAAAATGCAGCTCTTGACAGAACTAATATGTTCAGGTTAGTTCATTTTAAGTACTAATCAGCCTTGCACGGTGCACACGCTGTTTTCTTAGCTGGGGGAAACAACTGAGTGGTATACTGAGGTTTCATGTAGATTAGGTGATGATTTAACTTGATGTAACATGACGTAAGCTTCTCCTGAGAAAGATTACTCAAATGGGTCTCAGCAATATGAAATGATGGAGACAACCTTTATCAGTGCATCGTTTATCATAGGTTGTAAGGATATCTCCCCTTTGAGGCTACTTGGGTGGAATGGCTGAACCCTAACATAATTCGGAGTGAGCAGGATTCAAAGGTGGCGCATTGAATCCCATGGTGGACAACCCTACCAAGGTTGAAGGACATTGAATAAAGATGAGAGTAGGGCAGAAGGAAGGTGTTACGTGTTTCCAGTTGTAACACTGACAGCAAGCAGCTGCACAGTATATATACTCACCAAACCAGACAGAATACTCTATGGGATCTTGCCCTCCTCATGTTACTCTGTGCATGGTCCATACCACTGTTTTAAAAATTTAGTTTTAAGTGTGTTTTCCTGCCCCTAACACCCTTTGAACCCACTGGGCAGGATCAAGTTAAAGGATCAGAAGGGGTCTCAGCAATAATTGCGCTCTTACCAGCTTCAGGGCAATGGGCAACTGAGTAACAAAGGCCTGTAAGTGCCCACGCTAAGGGAAGGTGGCAGTGCGAGCCCTCGTGCCAGGTAGCGTGCCAGAATTTGCCAGGCAGAAAGACTTCATAAATGCCCCAACTGCTAGAAAAGCTTCGGCCTGAGCAGCTCAGTTCTTCAGTCACCATGACACACAGACCTGTAGGAACACCAGGGTTTCATTAATCCTGGTGCTCACAAAACTGCTCTTTAAACAACTGCTCTTACCTAAGGTCAACCTGAACGGACCGCTACTGAGAGACTCTGCGAGAAGCACCTATTGTGTAATCAAGGAAATTACATTGCTTTGATTAAAATGTTATCTTTGGAGATTGTTTGGGTTTTTTTAATAAGAGATAAGCACTAGAGATTTTTGAATTTACCTTTGGAATCAAACAATGTCCAGAAAGATATCATTCCCAATACGCAAGGTCTTAACCATGTGGTGTCAATGATCCCTTAGTGTTCATGTGAATGAGATCATAACTATTTGTCAGCCTTTCCAGAATCAAGAATCTAAAATTGGATTTTGACTTGATGGCTGCTAATTGTTGCCATTTAGTTATTTTCCTTTTGTTAATAGATAGGTATGCTCTTGTTTCTGCGGTACGATGTCTCACTGATAGCCTGTTCATTATCAAACACATGAAACAGAAATGAGTCTGGTGGGAGGAAAGTGAGAGATAGAGTAAATATTAAAGAAAATTAAATAGCACTTACAGTTACGTAATTTTGATTTTTGAATTGCGCTGCAGTAACATCTACCCAACTAACCAAGCTTTTACTCAGGTAATTTGCATTTTCTCTCAAACATTAACATCAGTATTATAAGGTAATTTAACTCTTTTTTTTTTTTTTTTTTTAAATTAAGGTGCTTTAAAAATTATTTTACAGGTAGTGCCTTGCAAAGTCCATAGAACAAATTATGTAATTATTACATTATGCTAAACATGTGAGTTTTATAGTAATTATACTATAGATTCAGTCCCTGGAATTTTGCCATAGTTCATTCTATAATATGGCTCTCCTGGGAATTGAGTCATTTGGCACCTGATTGCACTAATTGCCATTGAACTTCAAAACCTTTAATGCACTGAAAATCCAAATATTTAACATACACTGATATTTGCAGAATGAAAAGGTGGAATTTACACAGAAATATGATGTCCAGTTTCTTTCCGTAATAATGCCAATAACAGAGTTAACTGATTAATATTTAGTGCAGTAGTAAATGTAAGGAGTTGACATTATAATGTTATGATTATGATCAATAATACCTTGGCCCTAGGTGAGTTTTTCTACTCTTGTTCATTCTTTGTGTAACTTGGTAAGGGAGGGAAGGAAGAAGCAATCAACTAATGAACCAGTTTATAAATATCCAATACACATGCTGACCTATTTAAAGGATTATGAAAGGGAGATTATTGTAATGTCTAAATATAGACAACGGTTTCCATCTCTATCAATAGTATAGAGAATTATTTTCTACTTCTTAATTGCTAACAAGAATGAAAGAAAAGCTTCTGACGCTTAGTGGCATACATAACTATGAAACTCCTAATCAGTGTGGTATTTTCAACCATTGTATTTATGTAGGTGTATTTATGTATTTATGCACGGTATTTATTTATAGGTTTATGTTAGATGTCTTTACACCAAGTCATTTTGTATTCTACTGCCATTTCCCATTACACATTTTGGTGTATATCTGGGAAGTGTTGTTTTGCTTTCTGAGCCTCATTTAGAAAGAATTCTGTTAGAGGCCAAAGTAGACACTCGCTACCAGGAAAAGAAACAGAGAGGAATTTGGAACCCTTGATCAGAAGCATGGAGAATGTTGTTCCCAACTATCTGACCTGTAACCGGCGGTTTAGGTAAACCTTTTTCTGACCCGTTTTAGTTATTCTTCACAACATGGCACTAAAATTGCTTTTTTAATCACCCTTCTGAGTGTCACTTAGTGGTCCAGATCCCTTAATTCTCACTGAAAACGGACTAAATACTTTTGTCTATCATAAGAACATCTTTGAATAGTAATTCTCTCTCTAGCACACATAAATGTCATCTTCCATATATTTTGAGTTCTTGTGAACTCTCTGAGTATGTTACCAGTGTGATACCCATCTTGATAGGTTTCTGGTTTAATCATCTATATTAGCTCTTTGCAGGAGGCTCAACTGCTGTGGTTTATTTCCAAACTTTACTTCTGTTTGTACTTGGCATTGTCCTTGTCTTATTAAATCACTGGAATGGTCCCAGATCTTATCTGTATATTGCATGAATAATTTCGGCAGGTCATCATTTTCTGACAAAGCAGCCTGTGTAATTTGTGAAGATTTGCTTGTCACATAAACCCAAACTGGTCTTTTCCCAGAATTGCTGGCATCAGCACTACCTCTAGGTAAAACCATGAAAACGTAATTTTTTTTCCTTGTAAAAAATCATTTGGTATTTATACTAGCAGCATTGCTTCAAAGACATCTACAGCTTTGAAGCTAATTCTGCATGTGTAATAGTTGATTCATTCTAATGATCCAAATCTTTCAGGTGACTGTTTCATTGAAAAATTTGCTGATCCCTAGGAATACAGAGAGGAGGGCTCCTAAATCTGTGCACTGCTGCTGTTCTGCGGTCTCTGTTACAACGGTTGTG
This sequence comes from Rhynochetos jubatus, assembly GCA_027574665.1. Lineage (NCBI taxonomy): Eukaryota > Metazoa > Chordata > Aves > Eurypygiformes > Rhynochetidae > Rhynochetos > Rhynochetos jubatus. Next base: position 21,250,311 of record CM050661.1, on the reverse strand, counting down.
TGACTGCTGCTTGACCAGCCAAATGTGGACTGGGCGTCTGCTGTCACTGTGGCCTTGGTGGGGACAGTTAACCTTTCAGAACTTCAGTTCCCTGCTACCAGATGTGAACAAGAGCTCTTTTGTATCTCATGGAGGTAAAGGTGGCATCTTGGAGGCTGTGAGGAACTTGGCCATTGTACTACAGTGATGAGGACCGGGTAGGGAAAACTTTTCCAGCAGGAATTAGAGAAAAATATTCTCTTCTATCCATAACTGGGAAGGTGTCCTCCAAAGGTATCCCAGTTACTGATGCCTTCTGTCACCCTGGCCAAGTAATAATGGCCATCAAAATTAAAACTGGGCACAAGGTGCCATCAGTCCTTAGCTTGAAACTCGTCAACCTGAGAGAAAACCTACTATAGCACCTGTGCCTGAGAGGAATAGGGCTGGACAGCATTTATGTTCTGAGTACAGCTAAGTAAGACCTTATATTGAAGAAAAGTCCTTTACGGCCACGTGCTGAGTAAGTTTTTATTTATTGTAACATTCCAAATACATATGGGTACTTGCTAATGCAGCATAGATGCTGCTGACATAGTGCTGCTTCTGGAATAAACCTTCAAGAGAAAAGTCAACAGAAAACTGATGAGATTTAATGAGTGAGCTGTGCCAGACACATACTGTAAAACTGTTTGCCGACTGTGCATGTATAGCTTTATCCTAATCACTTCTTCACCAAAAATATTCCTAAATATGCTCTTCCCACATTACAAACAATAGTATGCATTCATATAAAGACTGAAGAAATCAGGCATGGAAAGTCCTTCAGCTTCTAAGGACAGGTTGGTTGGTTTGTTTTCTTTTTTTTTTTTTAAAGCAATTCCTTAAGAAATATTTGTGCTGCTTCGCAACAAAAAAAGGATTAATTGAGCAGCTAATCAAGCAAGTATCCTGCACCAGTCTCTGGTGATGGTTCAGGTGAGCCACGTGCCTAAAGGGAACCATGCAGTGCATGCACTCTCACCAGTGGTATCACCCCCACTCTTACTGTTGAAGTTATCTTGAAGGTTTGCAGGACTTCTGTCTTCAGCACTAATGATTAGGAGAAAAATGCTAAATCTTAGGTATTTTCAAATGCATCTGTGGTGGAAATTTAACATTTAAGCACGCTAGCTACATATTACTGACTTTCTGCTGTCTCCTGACAAACTGGAGGGTCTGCCTATAGTTACTCATATACTTGATGCTCTGTCACTTTGTTCTTTGACTTCCTCAAGCTAGGCTAATTGGATGGCTCTGAAGAATGCGGGGAGTATTTTGGCTTTTGAAAATGTTCTCCTTTGCAGGCTGCTTTCCAACCTTTTCTCCCCTGCTTAATGACCCATTCAAAAATTTTCCAATGAAATTCTTAGACTAGATTTACATAAGATCATTAGAGTATTCCAACTCCTTTACTTTAAAATATTCATGGCAGTCTCACATTGCTGGCTTCACAGAACCAATTCAGGCAATACTCCCATCAGCTTCACTGAATAAGGACGGCAGGGTAGAGCTCTAATTGTCAAAAGCTCAAAAGCTTCAGCTTTGGTAGCCGTACTCCATGTCAAGTACCAATTCAGACTGTGCATTCTGCTCACTCTGTGGAGTTGGGGAGAGGCAGGTTAGATGCTTTTTATTGTCCCCAGTCTTTGAAAATGAATTGCTGGGACTTGCTGACTTAAATCCCAGCCTATGAAGACTTTTCTGTATTTCATCTGTGTGTAAAACTGGATTTGCAGCTTGAAAAGCAAAGCAGTCTGTGCATCATTATAATAAAAACGCTGTGCAGATTTTTAGCTTACTGATCTATTATAACACTGGCTTTGGACAATTTTAGAATGGCAAAAGGTGTGAAAGGATGGCTTGGTTTGTCCACAAAAATAGCAGGTTATATATGAGTTCCCTCTTAGCTTAAGCAGTGAAATTCTTTTCAGCTTCAGTATAGTATAAACAGTTTCTTTGGGAAGCAGAAGGGCAGACATCATGTCAGCGCACAGACCGGCAGGGAGGAGAGCACGCTGGAGGCCTGGGGTTGGAAAGCTGACTCAAGGGTCACAGCAGCAGAGAAGAATAATTTGAATTTTCTGCTTTTGCCAATAAACTTTGTGTTGAGCTACTGCACGCTACGACGGCAGTGACTGCAGCAGCTGCCTGCAGTAGTACACGTGCCGTGGGCATCCGTGTGGTATAGCACTGACACCACTGGCCCTCCTGCTCGCGTGTGTGCCAGCTCAACAGCGCACGGGGCCTCCAATTCCCCCTTTCCTCTTCAGCCACTTCCAGTGCTTGTGCCTCGTGAGCCCAGATCCAGACATGTTTTGCTCAGTATTGTACACTCCTTCCTATTCTGCTACTCCTGGCTTAATGAACAACCCGAGATGCAAAGAAAAGTCTCTGGAGAACAGTATGATGTAAAATGTCCCACCATCTTAAAAATTTATTACTAAAGCAACTGTGCTCGGATATATTTTTTAAAATGGAATTAAATAATTTAAGACTGTTTAAAATATATGAATGTAAGTTTAAATTAATCAGATTTTTGTGTACATTGCTTGGCAAAGAAAACACATCTCAAGGGGGTTTGTTTTGTTAACAAAACTTGCCTCCCCTTTCTTTTTTTTTTCTTTTTTACCACAGAAGCAATTTTTGGAAAGGCTTTTAACAACATTTCCATAAAACTGAAGCATGCCCTTTGTCCTGCCTCCAAAACCATGCATTTCACAGTGAGCAGACCTGTTAGCCGTACCAAAGGCAGATGAAAGGGATCTGTCTGTCAGAGACAGAGGGGTGTTCAATGGGGGCACATGCACCCAGCCCTGTGGCTCCTGGCCTGGCAGTCTCTGGGGTGGCTGTGGAGCCACTCTGCAGGTCATGCAGAAGCTGGTGGCAACTGGGAGAAGGAGGGGAGAGTGGGAAGGTGTGGGCAGTGGTCAAAATGGCCTCCTTGAGCTGCACGCATCAATGAGCAATCGGCTGCAGAACAGGCAGGTTTGGAAATGAGTGCCATTTTGCTTGTGTATCGTGTCTGTGGCTTTTTCTAGGGAATTGGACTTACTCTGCCCTAGAGAGTTGGCAAAACATATTTTAATGTCTGTGGTAATGGCCGATCCCTTGAAGAGTGACTGGTCAGCCAGAAGCTCAGTTTCTCGAGTTCACTCCTGTCTGGTTTTAATGGTGTGGATATTCAGGCCTACCTTACCAGGAATCCAGGCTCCTGCTCTTGAACTCATCTACTACAATTCCCCTTTTGCAGAAAGAGTCAAATGTTGAGTTAGAAAGTGTGTGGCTGACAGGGATGTGGAAAATTCAGCCGGAACCTCATGTGGTGCTGAATTTGGTACAAGGACAGGCTCTTGGGTTGTCTGTGTCCAAGGCGAATGCCACACCTACCAAGCCAGAGTCTTCCTGGCCCTCTCTTCTTCTGAAGTTGTTCTTTGGGGTAGGACAAAAAAAGGGGTTTTTCCAGTGTTTATCTGTTGGAAGTGAAAGCAGCAGTTTACGTGCTTTAGTTCTAACTCCTGTGGTCACAGAGATTAGGAAAAAAAATGTCCAAAACCTTAAAATTGATTTAAGGTATAAAACCTTATAATGGATTTTTCTTCAGTGAAAACTATGAGAAGGCCTAGCTTTACCTCTTCATTTGGATTAAATCATTATGGATTTAAGCATGGTAACATTTACCTTATATATGATACTATGTTTTTGCAGAAAGCTTGTAACCAGACAGAACATGTAGGACAAGAAACCGCTGGAATTATGGGCACTACCAAGGATTAAAAAAGCTAAATATTATCAATTTGCCTGTATTTGACAGTGGCCATGTTTCTGCTCCTATAGTTAACTAAAGGTAACAATTAGGGCCTTAAAAACTAGTTCTAGTAATCCCTGAAGGGCTCTTATTTAGCTGCATATTTTTGATAGTATCTCATGACAGAGGCTATTGGATCAGTTGAGTGCAAGAGTTGCTATAAATGACAATGTAGAAGAAGTATTTCAGATGCTATCTGCATACATTCTGGTATTTAGATGAAAGCCAAAATGAGCTTATCTATAGATCGCTAGGTAGGAAATGATTAACTGTCAATCATGTGACTTGGTTAATGCTGGGACACCCAATCTTCTGTTACTGTTCGCACAAGGTCTGACACATTATTGATTTCTTCAGCATTTGGATATGAGCAGATATGTATGTCTAAAAGAAGCTGTCCAGAATGTAAACACGGAACACAAAGGTTTGCATAGATGACACAGGACAGGCAAATGTTCTTGGCTAACAGAGCATACCTGACTGACACTGCATATCTCAAATACAGTAGGACTGGGGGGTTTTCCTAAATAAATAAATAAATATCTTCCAGAACAAATATTTTCTAGTATCAAGCCAGAAGGAATATTTCTTTGTAAATCTGGTGAACATGTACAATGTGTCCTGCACTCTAAAAATTGCACAGCCAATTCTTTGGACCAAACTGGGTTTGACAAGTGGAGCAGTAATATTTGGCATTATTTGGTAATTTACCCATTTTAACATTAGAAGTTACAACTGTTTATGGAATTTAAGTAGTGAGCTATTAGAAGAAAAACATCCTTCTGGGAGCGTAGTGGAAAAAACAAAATGATGCATTTAAAATATTATTTAATATGAATGAATTCTAAGCCAAGTGTGACAAACAACAATTGCCAGCTTCTCATCTTCTCTTGTACCACTGACTTGTAAACTATAATAACATCTGTATTATTAGCATTTCTAATAACTATGCTTGTGATAAACGATCACATCAAATTTTAATAGCTTTCCTAATGTTCACAAGAATGATTGCATGATGAGGTTACCTTCTCTTAAATTTTGTGTGCAGTGTACTGACAAAACTCAGCTTCCTATTGGAACAACTTCCACAAGTACATTGCAGCAACAACAGAAGAGCGAAGCTATTCCCAGAGCTTCCCAGAAAAATTTCCTTTGGGAAGGAGGTAGGGACTGTGTGCATGATGCATTTTAGCATGCTACAGAGGCAGTAGCTTGGTTATAACTTTTTGCTACAACTCAGTTTACAGAGTGTATGTCAAAAGCAAAGTAAAAGACAACAGCAAACCCAAATCAGGACGATACCAATAGAAGTGATGACTCCTGATCTTCTGTATACTCAAATCACTGCTTCTTACACTGTCAGAAACTTTTTGCACTATAGATACTGTCTATACAATTAATGACTCTGTTTTTTAAATGAAATCATACCTAAAATATATCACAGGACCAGAGTATCTGAAAGAAGTTACTTGAATTCATTAAGTTCTTTCAGGTACCTTTAACAAAAGCAGGAAGAGATTCTTCCCTGCGAAGCGAGGTTCCACCTGCCCTGAGCGCAGAGGTAGGGATTGCACAGGATACAGCAGAGTGTACTGATGGCTTAAGGGAATGTGGCTGTCACCATGTGCTGTTCTGTCTCACCTTCTTACGCGTTTTACTTCCAAATAATACAGGATTCACCTATTCTGTTTGCTGTTTGATTTTCTATAATGTACAAAATTTACCACCACATTCCCTGAGTCTTCCAAATGTAATCCTTCGTGGGTGATTTTAGGCCTTGTCAGCGACTCTGCTAACCTGATAAAAGGGCCATTAGGAGTTGTCTTACAGCCAGGCTGGTGGCAAGGATGAGACCTTACCTAGCATGTTTCCCTACCTGGCAGCTCACACTGCTTCAGAGGGTCTTGCATTACCCTTAGTGCAGGGAAAATGAGCAAGGATAGCTGTGTGTACTCAGTGGATCAGATTCCAATCTTCGTTACAACCGTCTGTATCTCATTATTTATGCTGGTCCACAAGAGATCACAATCTGGTGGCTTGATCTATGCTACGCGGTATAGAGGAAGCTGAATTACCCAGTAATTTGGGTCCTACTATTTTTGTCACAGAGAATCTGTACAAATGGTGTGTTTATAGTCTAGCAATTCAGTCGTGTGTTATTTAGGGGCTGCACTAATACTATAACAAAGTATAAGAGCAAAGATCAATAGCTGATGCTTGAACCCTGAGATGTGCCTGCTTTATAATCCTGGAAATACGTGCTTCTTTATGGATTTACATGCAAAAAAGCCAGTCGAACTAGCACTTCGGTTGAAAAAGAAGTGCTCAGGTAGAGAGAAAAGGAGATCATCCTGGATTTCCTGGGATTCTGAAGCATACTATAAAATGCTGGGAAAAAGTCAGTGTTACATCTTTCTGTTGTGCCTCAAATCTAGTATCCAAATACAACATAAAAGATAAGATTATATTTATGATCAAGGTTTCGCAAATCTTTGCTTTGTTCGAGACATTAATAAGGAGTGAAAACTGTTGAGGTGGGGCTAAATTAAAGGTGACACTGAAGCAAGGAAGCATCCTGCAATGAATAAAGGACGGCACGGCGGGAAATCCATGGTAGCAAATACCAACACATGCCTGTCAGCTGCTTGGGGGTAGGACCAGGTGTGCCATGTCCATGGCTCTGGGTCTGCCACTGACCATTGGCTTGGGGGTAAGGACCAGCTGTGCCATGTCCATGGCTCTGGGTCTGCCACTGACCATTGGCTTGGGGGTAGGACCAGCTGTGCCATGTCCATGGCTCTGGGTCTGCCATTGACCATGGCTTGGGGGTAGGACCAGGCGCGCCATGTCCATGGCTCTGGGTCTGCCACTGACCATTGGCTTGGGGGTAGGACCAGGTGCGCCATGTCCATGGCTCTGGGTCTGCCACTGACCATTGGCTTGAGGGTAGGACCAGGTGCGCCATGTCCATGGCTCTGGGTCTGCCACTGACCATTGGCTTGGGGGTAAGAACCAGCTGTGCCATGTCCATGGCTCTGGGTCTGCCATTGACCATTGGCTTGGGGGTAGGACCAGGTGCGCCATGTCCATGGCTCTGGGTCTGCCATTGACCATTGGCCACAGACACTGCAATACGCTGCACAAAATCTATGCCCTGGCAACTGAACACATTGAGCTGGCATATCTTTTATCAACCTGCTTAAATCCATTCAGCTCTAATACGTTAAAGGACAAAAGACCTCTCACTATTTCTTTAAAGTTTGATTTGTGAGTGTGTGCGTGCACATGCAAATTACAGATGCACATGGCTTTCACTGTCACGGATAGAATATGTAACAGTAAATTGCATAGCCCCCTGGTAAGTATGTTTATCATCAATTTCCCTGAGGCTCTAAGCATCTCTTAAGGACTTACTCTGACTTTCTGAACCACTGAACTGCTCTGAATAACCAACCTTACTTAACCTGACATGAAAATTTCCTCCTTTTTGCAGCCCCAAACCCACTCAGTTCTGCAGCAGACACTTCTTTATACGGTTTAAATGTTACGAAAACCAACTGATACCTTAGAATAGGGCAGGCTGGCAAGCCTGCTGTCCTCGGGGCAGCCCCTTTGGCAAGCACACACTGAGCGCAGAAAAAGGCCGGCTTTGGCCATGTTTGCCTTTTCACCCCAGCTCCAGACTGGCATGTGGAGGGCTGGAACGGGAGTGTTCTCTGTAGCCCAACACATAAGCAACCAGCTTGGTCTGCCAATTTGGGCATAATAGAGTAATTTGCGATTGCTGGTCCTGCTGCTCTAGCTAGTGGTGGGGGGCAGAGATATCCCAAGTCTGGGAATAGATTTTCAGGTGGGGATGGAAAGATGGACCATGGGTCAGATGGAAAGGGACCAGATGCACAAGGGGGAATAATCGAGGCTTAAAAAAAAGATGCTATTGCCATGGGAGATCTAGGAAGGAGAGGAAGACTTAGAAATGCAAAGAAATTGTCTTTGGTGGGAGGAAAGGATATCTCTAACACCAGCGCTATTCCTTTACTAGCAACAATGCCACTTGTTCAGCAGAATTTTCACCTGATTTCAGCTATTTAAAAAGAAACCAAAAAAAAGAGAAATGTTCACTTGGCAAAATGGCCTCTTCCCCTCCCCCCAGCTCATTTTTTAAAACTGCAGGATCATTTATTTTGAAAAAAAAAAAAAAAAAAAAAAAAAATTAAAACGTCAGCCCAACTAGACATTCCCAGCATGGAAAATGTTAAAGAATATGTTGTAAGCTCAGCAGCTAAAGTACAAGATCTTATAAGGCAGTGCTGGGTAACTGCAGTGACATGGTGCTCATCTTCACTTAGTCCTAGGTTTCAGTGAAGACCTGGTGCCAAAAACTGTTTTCATGCAAAATAACCTCGTTAGCATAAATAACCTGGTTCAAGATGGAGAATTTGTGGACCTAGTTGCTTTATCTAACCATACAGCTCAAGAACAATTTGCCTCTGTATAATCAGAAAATAGTATAAAACCCCTTTTTTTAAAAAAAAGAGAGAAGAAGAGAAGATGGCTTTGTGCTAGCAGTATAAAACTGGGATTGTGGGGTTCTTGACACAGATTTCCCACAGATTTTCTGTATAACATGACCAAACGACTGTGTATCGCTTCCTTCGCTGGTAACATGGGGACACTCGCAGCATGTTTGGAGGTGTAATTCATATTTGCAAAGCGCTTTGAGACTCTCAGATTGAAAGTGCTGTTAGCACATAGTGCTGACATTAATTATTAAGTCGTAAGTGGGCTCTGTGGATGTCTCACAGCTGGCTCCTGCTAACCCAGGGATTTTGGATGGCTAGCCCATCAAATGAAGTTTGTTTGACAAAACAGGAAGTTTTCAAGTAGATTATTTGGCAAGGGTGGGCTTCAGAAGTATATCCATGGACTGAGAACAGTTTTTGACTCAGTGGAATGTGAGTAAAACTTCCAACAGATTCTAGAGATTTGGAATATCACTGTGTTACTGGGGTAGGTATGCATGAAATCCCCCAGTATACTCCAAAACTGTACTAATGTGAGAGGCATTTTTCTTCGTGTTAGTGCAGTACTGCCCTAAGCTGATCTATTCTAACAGGCATGTCTGTAACCATCATGTAGATAAATCTGTAAGGTCTGTGTTCCTTTGAAGCCAAATGAACTTAAAAATATAATCCATTTTTAAAATACTTCTCTTTTTAATTTTTTTTTTTTTTAATGGATGTGTTAAAGTTTTTCTACTCTCAAAAACATGGGGAAATCGGAATGTTGGATTGTGCTTCTTGTATTAGGTGTTGTTGTATTGGTCTTGGATAAGGTGAAAAATAATGCAATGGAGATACATGTCCCATCCCTGGGAGTGTCCAAGGCCAGGCTGGATGAGGCTTGGAGCAACCTGGGCTAGTGGAGGGTGTCCCTGCCCCTGGCAGGGGGGTTGGAGTTGGAACTGGATGATCCTTAAGGTCCCTTCCAACCCAAACCATTCTGTGATTCTATGATTTTGAAAGGAAGGTTTCATTTGGATGTATAAGAAAATATTCCAGTGTTTCAATATGGCTCATGAGTTTTAATGTAATTGTTAAAAAAGAGAAATCTTTTACAACTTTAAATTTTTATTTCTAGCTACATATATGCAGTAAACAAGAGAGTAATTGATGAGTTCAGCAGGTAGCCTGTGCCTTAGGTTCTTCCTGTGCAAGCTGGAGAGAAATATTCATTTCACATACACTGCAGAAGCTCAAGTCATTTATATTTGGAAGGTGTTTTCACCTCTTTGGATAGAAGGGCAAATATTCATATTTCAAAGTCATATTGAAGAAAGAACATCTTTTTAAATCTTTTTTTCTCTGTAATTTGTGATCTGTTGAAAAACACTTCCCTCCTAAGCAGACAGACAGGAGCTAATGCGTCGGTGCTATTGCAGCCCGTCAGCGCAAGCGAAGGTTTACCAGTAGCTCGTGTGGTGAGAACCATCTTGCATCTGTAGCACAGTGAGGTTGTTGAATATTAGCATCTTTGTAGATGGGAGATCTTTACAGTTGCTGCTCAAATGCTGCAGTAGTTTGTGTTGCTAGGGTTATTTTACAGTTCAGTTGGTGGAAGTCGTATTAATGGATGGAAATTTGAACAATAATTGTGCAAGGAAAAGTTATACAGATTTCTCCCTTTATTTTTCTTTTTGAAATTGCCCCCTGAGCAACTTTCTGACACCAGAGCCTTCTAACATCTCTAAATGTTGCTGACTGAGAAAACAAACAACACTGTCACAACTGGAAAGTCAAAGCAGGAAAGTGTCTCATTTGTAGAGCGATTCATTTCGATTTTCATCTTGCTGCTGTCACTGAGGATACATGAACAACAGCAGTTGGTATTATCAGGAGACCTAAGCAGACCTGTTTCTTGGCTGACTTGACAGCTGTTCCGTGAAAGAGATTCATGCTCACAAAATCAAAAAAGTATGAAGACCAGATTTTCTTTTTAACCCTTTCTTGGCTCACTGTACCTGCGTTATGCTTTAATAAAAAACCAAGGGGAAGGATCAGGTTGCTGCGGGAAACAGCAGAGGGATTTAGTTTAGCAAACTACCCCAATTGTCCTATGTAGCACTCCTTAAAGCAGCGTCTCTGACCTTGTTTGGATCTGCACGGAGTTTGGGAAACTAAAATTCCCCTGTTACGGCAAGCAGCACATAGCAGGGAAGAAAGAAGTTTACGTTATTGTCCCAAACGCTTCATTTCTCAGCAATCTGTGTCCCTTGTCAGGCGGCTTCTTTTCAGCAAGAATCAGCAAATATGCACATATTTAAATGTTTTAAAAACTATATTTCATTTTAGTTTTCTGCTTGCTGGTTTTGAAAGAAACATATTTCAGCAGACGCTATTGCCAGGGTTGTGTTTTTTAAACAGTAAGGATCTCCTATTATAATGGATTTAACTTGGCTGTTCTGAGATTTAGTTCCTAACACAGCATCTGTCTGCATGTTGACCCTTTGATACCCCTGTGATTTATGCTGTAAAAGAGTTTGTGTCAGAGTTATTCAGATAAGGGGAACTTTAATATCTGTTGGTTTAATACGAGCGGTGATGACTGCACTGCACTAACAAGCACTGGGGACACCCTTCCGTTTAGCTCCTACTGCAAAACTCTGCCAGTTTATCATACTCTACTACGAAGTGTTGCTGCTGTGAATTGTTATAGTCAATGGGAAGTAAAAGACTGTGGAAATGAATCTCCATGAGAAGTCGAACTTGATGTAAGACTGTGCTCCATCACAAGTACGTACACCTCGCCCCTTACACCGGAAAGATGGCAGATTTCAGTGAGTGTTTAGGTAGAGCTGTGGAGTTTGGTTCCAACTGCATTGAAGACAAAACGTAAGATAACTGCAGTTCATGAATGATACTAGGGCAATTCATTCCAGTGAGCCCAGCCAGTGCTCCTGGGTATCCCTTTTCCAAGTCTTTTGAAAGGTGCTGTCCCACTTCTCGGAGGCTGTGGGGCCCTGTTGGGATCAGGCATAGGTGTGGTGAGGTAACTGCTTTGGTCTGCAACCATTTCACCATGGTTATAATTAGTAAATTTAAATTAATCACCCACTTATCTGGAACTGGTGTCTTGGATTGCCTCTATATCAATCTAATGTAATTATTTCATTAATTATAGATACTCAGTAAGGCTGTGACACTGAAGTTTACAAAAGCTCTTTGGGGATCACGCTTGGAGATTTTGTTGGCTCTTTGGATTTTCCTGCAGTGGGACATGTGTTAACTATTGCATTTGCCTTCGCAGTTGGATATGAAAACAAGCCTCAGCGTACTTCTTCTACCAACATGCATGTGAGCACAGGCTTTGCCGTGCAGCGATGAGATCCTCCTGTCTAGCACAGCAAAGCACAGAATCGCTTTACTCATTATTACTGCTAAAAGCCATGGACGGGACTGCCCTTGTTAGCAAGTGCTGTTTCCATTAGTGTATGTTTGCAGAACAAGTCTATTAAATATGTATTAAACACTTTTCTGGACAATATATGGCATGTGCATATGCTTGTAGGGAGGTGCAGATGACACTCGTTTGAAGTAATGCTTCATCAGTCATGAACTCATTGCTCGTGAGCCACTGAAGCCACGTTAAATACTGCCCTTTTTCACAGGAGGTTTTCTGGATCTTGGATACCTACTCCCAAACCCATACTCAAACAGAAGAACCTGATTTTTGCAATTAGCTGAAGGCTGCAGCTAGCAGTACTTTTACTGTAGATGAATATAAGCAAGCCCTCATCTCCTACCGCTCGTTACTGAGCAGGTACACCATACAAGTATTTGCTTCTCATTACAAGCCTTATGCTGAAAAGTCTTGCTGAGCACCAGAAATCTGCTTATTAGGTTGTCTAGAACATGCAATGACTTTGAACAGTGAAGGGATGTGTTCAGATGTAGTGTCGTGTTGTCTTAGTATCTGCCCTGTAACACCTAGCAATGAGATACGAGGGATGCAGAAAGGGAAGGAAACAAAACTGCTGGTTACTTTTAGAAATCTATCTTTTCCAAGTAAGCCTCAGATAGGTTTTCCAGAGCTGCTGCTACTTACAGAAGTCATTCACCCAACTTTTTCTTAAGCATGTAAGCAAAACTAATTCCTTAGTTCAAGCGTCGGATGCATGGAAGTGCTTTGCTAGATTCAGACCTGCAGTCAGTCACTATCAAATTCACCAAGTGCTATGGTTTTTATCCAGGTTTAAGCACTTATCCCAGATTTTTCAGCCCAGGGTTTCCTGGGACCTCTTACATGTTGATACCCTTTGCTGACCAAATGCTCCAAAGTTTTTCACAACCTGGGAATTTCAGCAAAGGGAGGGAGCAGTCTGGCTGTACTTGTACCGCAGCACATGCTTCGTTTTCCAGGGAGTGCTTTTTTTTTTTTTTTTTGTCGTTTCAATGCAGGCAAGAGTATTGGTTGTAAGTTCTGAGTAAAAAGCCCATGCATGCATCCACCCAGATATGTGCACATAATCAGCACAGTCCTTGGTTTACCCATTGGGTAGAAGTACTGGATTGTCTTATTGAGATCGTAATATTTGGTAGCAATGGAGTCTGGATGTTTTAAACAAGGCTATTTCTTCCAACTCCTTCTTCATGAATAAATTATAAGTTGATTAATTATGTGATTTTATCCCATTTCCTCTTAAAAGCAGTCCTGCTGAGATTTTAACATGTGGTTACAGTGAAATCTAGGTGGTTTAAACAAAGCCACCCCTTCCAAGTCTTTACTTTTTTATTAATAAATTATGAACCAATTAATCAGTTTTTTCAAATCCTCCCTGAAAACTACTGTGCTAAGTCAATTGTAGAAATATTGTGTTATATGCCTCTTATATTCTGGATAGATAGGTTGATACTGAGCCTCTGAATTTTTCTATTCTATTACAGAATTATAGAATGATTGTAGAATTATTATTAGGAAATAGTACAGATCTGGGTCTCCTTAAGAATATGATTTGCTCAGGAAGATTTTTCATATTATTTGATTTGCAGAGTATGAATTAAGAGCTTAAATTCCTTTTTTACCTGCTTTATAGTATTTGTTGTATCACATAATGACTCCAGATGTAAGACATTCATCTATTTTTTATGCTAAAATAAATTAATTTTAAAACTTTAGGCATCATATACCACGTGAGATGGTGAATATAAATATGTATCTATAAGCAGGGACTGAAGAGAGAACAGTAAAACCCCCCTGAAATTGGCTGGAAACAAACTGCAAAAGCTGAATAAGCAATACTTTATTAGCATTTCTGTAAAATATTTAGGTAACCTCTACTGCATGTAACACTCTACCATGTGTAACACCTGTAGGACCCACCACTTCAGTTTTCCTACAGTGAAATAAAGCTGTTTCATGAAATACGTGAATTAGGAATCATTTGTTTCCTGAATCTTGTTTTCTCATCCCTTGCCCTTTTGTGCGGTTTACACACTAATTTAAACACCAAGAATTGAAATGTGTGCTGTAGTCTCTGCTGTAGCAGTGATGCAAATCTGCCCTGAATGAAGCAGAGAGTAAGTGGTGTACCTATTTCCCGTTCCGCTAGCAGCCGGTTGTCACTGGGGAGGGCTATCAGCTGGCCCTGGCCTCTGCCTAAGCATGACAGTTCCACCCAGGTTGCTTTGGACTGGTTTATCAGGATCAGATGTTGTGACAGCAGAGCTGTCGGAGCAGAGGTGAAAGGGTGGGAGGGAAGGTAAGGTGTGGGGGTGACGCGGTGTCCCCGCAGCCCTGCTTGTGTGCTGGGACGCGTGGTCTGGATGCTTCCATGCAGGGAACAAGCACGGAGCGGTGTTCTGCGTAAGTGCTGTTGTCGAGCAGGAGGGGTTTGCTCTGGCTTGGTATTTGCACTTTCTGGAAAGTGCCCTCTGCTCAGTGACGGCAACTGCAGAACAGTAGGACTGGGCAGAAATTGCCTGTTAGCAAAATCACGAACCGGCTCTCCACCGTTCCTCTGTTTTACTTTTGAAGGTGAACACGAGAATTTGCCTTCTGTGTTCTCAGAAAGTTGGAATCTTCTCTTTTCTTTTTTTTTTTTTTTCTTCCCAGAGAAGGGCATGAGCATAATGCAGTTAGCTGGGGAGGGCAACGTACCTAAATGAATCAAGCCATGATTTCAGAAGGGTTGGTTTCTGAAGGTGAAGCCTGGGAGGCTGAGAGCCTGCAATGCACCTCCAGTGACATTGTTATTTCCCTAGCTTTCTGCGAGAATGCCTAGTAAATTCAAAAGGTGCAACATTAATGCTTGCTGATGGTTTCAGCCACTCATATACTCACTCTCTGTATTGAACAGGAAGTGGGAAATAATAAAATTAATTTATCCCTTAATACCTACACACACTGTGCTAAATTAGCCAAAATGCAAAAGTTCTGCTCTGAAGAGGTAGACAAATGAGATAGTTAATACGTTGGCAGGGGAGTATATGCAGCTAATAATTATACATCTTGTTAAGCCCTTTATTATGTCTCGAAAAAGCAGCAACAGTTTCAGTTGGGGACCCCTGATCTTTCAAGCATATAAAATTTGACATAAATCCATCTCCAAACTGATTTTCTAATACTTCAGTTCCTATAGAAAGCCTGTGCATTTTCAAAAAACCAGGATAAAGCAATAGGATCTATTACCCACTTGGTTATTAAATGTGACTCTTGCCCATAAATCCAGAATACTGATATTTAAATACATTTCGTCATTAGAAATTTCTGTGCCCTTAAACTAATGTTAAAAATAGAAATGCATGGTGAAAAGCTGAGAATATGCTCCAGTAGCTAAAAAAAAACCCCATAATCACAAAATACTCTGTGCTTTGCTACAGTGAGTTCTTGTTTATCAGCTGAAATGCATGTTGCTGTTAAAACTTGGGGGAGAACAGGGTAATCAATAGAAAGCAGGTGGGAAAAGACACCCTGCGTCTGATGATTACATGTGTTACAGTAGCAGTTCAGAGATTACTTTAATAACAGACAAGGCTGCAGCCTGCTGAGCAGATGTACGACGACGCGTCCTTGACCGTGCACACAACATGCCTGAGCATCTTGCTGCAGTTTTGCGCTTCACGCAAGGACAGTTGGCTGCTAAAAATAACTTAAGCGATAACAAACTAAAATATTAATACGTTGTGGGGTGTGATGATTCTGTGTACACCGAACAGCACCGCCATGCAAATGGTAAATGTCCAGAAGGAGAAGAGAGAATTAATTCTCATATTGCCACGTTGAAATGGCTTAAATATGCACCGAAGCTATTTTCGGTGACCAGACAATTGCATCCTGTATGGCCTTCTGAACGTGAAGTGACAGCCTGCTACAGGAAAGTGCAATGCAATCATTTTTGGGCTGGAGCCAGGCATATCAATCGAATCATGGCCCCTCCATAGCAGCTCAGTGAAAGAAATGCAGAACGAGCGTGTCATTTTATATTGAACAGAAGGCTAAGAGTTTAATGACTGTTCGGGGACCTCAGGCAAGACTTCCATCAACATAGTTAGCCACTGTTGTTTTCAAAGGAGCCATGCAGTAAACACTAAAGCTGTAAGAATTTACTGTGTGTCCCTTGGCCCGTGCGAAGGCTGGCAGCGTGCCTACATGTGCTGCTTGTTAAATATAGCAGAAAGCCTTTCTTTTATACCACTTGTGACATTTATGAAAATTAGGGTCCCTAGTTAAATTAATTTTAGGGTTTTAGGTCTCCTAATGCTACCAGTAGAGCTTCTACAAGACTGGTAATTACATCTTCTATCCAAACTTTTAAGTCGGAGTGACATTGCTGGCATGTGGTAAAAAGTGTGAGGGAGTTCTTCCTTCGGCCTTGAGCACATAGGCCTGGAGACTGTTGAGCTTGCCTAGTACTTCAAATTGCCTTTGTGCAAGGATTTATCTGCTGAAACAAAACAAGCGAAAGAAACCAGTCGATATTATAATCTGTGTTGCATGTGGAATTGCTCATTGATCGAGAAGTCTGAGGTTCATGGTACCAGCTCAAACCAGCTCAGGAACTGTGCCAGGCGTCCCTTTTAGATAGCACTGAGGTGTTAACTTAGAGCAAGAACAAACGGAACTCACAAAGAGCATTACTTTCATCCTTTCGTATCTAAATGTGGAGCGAGATAACAGGTATGTATTTAGTTGACAAATAAGCTATTTTCGAGCTAATTTCCTGTATGATAGCAAAGGTTCCTTTTCGAAACAGATTTACACTTTTTTAACAAAGTACAAGCAGTACAAATGCTTAACAGGAACAGCTCTCCTAGTTTATTACTCTTTCAGCATGTGTGCAGTGGTCTCTGCCAAATAATACTTCGTGTAGAAGACGTAATTAGAAATCAAGCAGGTCACTAGCTCCTTAACTTCCGGCAAGTACTTCTCTGACAGATTTACAGTACCTGGAGATCTGTTCCTATTATCTGTAATACCTCAGGTAAATTTTAAACTAAATCTTCTGATGTATGTTTAAACAGGAATGCCTGCTCCACTGAACAGCAGCCAGACACACGTTCTTGTGGAAATAACAGTATGAAAAAGGCAACCGGCTACCAAGGGTGTGGGGCTGGATACGGGTGGGGATGCACTCGTATGAGGAACGTGGTAGTTGCAGTGCTGTGTGCCTCACCAGCTGGGCAGGAATCCTGCATTTCTTCATGAAAATGGAATTCAACCCATTGCTTCCTAGGACATGTTCACCCAGTAAAAGGTAAATAAGTCCTGGTAGACATGAGCATCGGCAGTACAACTTCAGGCCTAAGTCTGAGCTACCATGCTGCAATTGGGGGCAGCTGGTTCAGACTCTCCTTTTGCCTGGGTATTTTGCTGTTTTCTGTGGATTAATCAGGTGCATACTGTATGCAGTCTCTATTTCCAGCTCTGGACTTGAGGCAAATTCCATCTACCCAGCTATGTTTAGGTGACATTCAGTAGCAGCATAAACGTGTTGAATTGATCCGCTTCAGATAATGTTTTATTACTTGGCCATTTAATAGCAGAACAAATAAGATTCTTCATTGTCTTTTTCACCACAGCCTTTTTTCAAAATCTGAAGATAGGAAAATCCTGAAATGTTTTTCTCTTGGATCATTTAACGACTCTGGGCTTGATCCTGTAAGCTGTAGGTAGTGAAAAAGCACAGCTAAGCCACCGGTAGGATTAAAGAGCATGCTGTGTTTATCTCAAAGAGCAGTAGTGGAAAGTTAACATTGAAGTCTGGCGTGTTACTGGAGTCTGAGGATATTGCTGCCTGCCTAAGTCACTGTGAGCCACTGGGCTGCAGCTGGAGGGACAGTATTCACCCCAACTGCTACGGGCATCGTGGCAGTTGGTCTCCATGACTGGCTGGGCTCCCACTTTTCCTTGAAGTCCAATGCTTGCTCTTTGAAACCCAAGTTTTTTATGCAGCAGCAGGAGAATCTCAAGCTACAACTGGTCCAGCCTGCGCATCCTTCCTGCAGCTGTGCTGCCCCTTCCCTGTGGGCCCACTGGGTCTGACACTCCCGCTCGCCTGCTCACTGCTCTGGGAACACCCAGCACTCTTCCCTGGGCTCAAGACCTGAACAAACTCTGGTCCACCATAGAGCTCAAGTCAGCCTTGGGAGAAGTTGGTTTTAATAATAATAATAATAATTTAAAAAAATTATTCCTAGTTGTCATATTTTAAACATGATGTAAAATAAGCATGAGTGTTTTTCTATATCCCTTGCTCCTGCAATCAGGTAATTATGTGAGTAGTTCTCAGTTTATTTTTCATGAAAACAGTGTTCTGCCCTCATATTAACAGAAAAATATTAGAGATGACAATAGAAAAAACCCTCTACTATCTTAAGATTAACCAAATAAATACAAAAAGAATTAAAAAAATCTTGTACATTGATACTGTGAGTTCAAATAGCCTTCAAAATGTTGATGTTATAGGTGCTTTATATCTTCAGCCAGCATTTTAAAATGGAAACACTGAATTAAAAAGAGGTTTAGAAGAGCAGAAGCTGAAATATACACCAATATCACAAGAGAGAAACACTCTTGCAATGAGGGAGGAAGGGAGAAGCACAGGCATTGTTTCTTTGCTTCAGTTTCTCACAATCCTTAGTCTGTTTACACAGAGATGCTTTCCTCTCCTTGTTATATCACTCCATAATTTAAAGTATATTTCACTCCATACATTAAAGTATATATCACTCCATAGTATAAAGCAAATATTCCCATTGTGTCACTGATCTCCATAGGAGTAGGAACATGATTAGGGTTTAGCATGTATGACTGCGTTTGCAAAATCAATGCTTCAGGCAACGTCTTTCCAAAAAGATCCCTGCAACCTGGTGTTAGATAATCATCATAGATGTGCTGTGGATATAGCACTTCAGAAGGTATGGAAATGGATTTGAAACCATATGAAATACATCTCACAGATTCCCCCAAGTCAAGCCTTTGTTGGATAAGAAAATGTAGGAGGCTGACAGGCAATAACCTCCTTGGCAACTCCTGGGGGGTTGATGCTTTAAGGGTGACGTTGGAATACTCATCTAGAGTATAGGCAGCAGACTTGTCAGTGGTGGGTAGTGGGGTGCTCCCAGCCTCAGGTGCTTTTGGCAAAAGATTAAGGAAAAATGTTGTGATGGCAGCAGAGGATGTGGCAGAAACTTCACTGCACTTCGTGAATGAAAGCAAGTGCTGCTGGAAATGGATGGTACTCTCCAGTATCAGTGCAATGTGGGTTTCATGCACGTTGAATCTGGCCATCTTTCATTAAAACCTAGTGCTAAACTGGGTTTGCTGAATACATCTGTTCAGGCTACGGGCCGCCTGGAAATGAGTAAACCCTCCATGGGACAGGAAATCATGTGCGGTGATGCCTGGTTAGAGCATCCGAGAGAGGCAGTGGACTATATTGTGTGCTAATGTGCAGCAATGCGGTTCCACTGAAGTCACAGATTTAATGTAGTTGCTGCAATTTGCCTTTCTGGGTTTTTTTGGTTGTGTTTTGTTGTTTGTTTGGTTGGTTTTTTTGGTTTGTTTTTCTTTTCCAGCTATACAGATATTGCAGACTTAAATGGGCTTGGGAACAAAACCTGAATGATATCGTAGAATAGTTATTATCAACCCAGAAATGCCGTCATGGAATTTGAAAGGATTGAGAATCCCATATGAAGAGATCCCAGGATTCGTAAGTTTAGGGAATTGCTTTTCAGTCCTTTAAATTTACATACGCCCTCTATTGACTTGGCCAAATCCAGGGATGTAGCAAAAATTCCTTAAATAAAACCTGGAAATAATGTCTGAAGATTCCAGGCTGTTCTATGAAAAAAATAAAAAATTACATTATGTGAGCCTTATTTTTGGTTACATAAATGCCTCTCTATACTTTCTAACAATTTACATTGACTTTTCTAGGGTATAAATTACAGTGGAAAAGCATAAATGAGACTCAGACTCCATGTCGTTAAGCAAACTGAACCCGGTAGCTGTGTTAACGGATACGTTTTTGTCACGCTTGAACGCTTCCTTTCTCTTTTTCATTTTATTCTGAAAAACACACTCAAGAGGGCACGGGTAGAGAGCATTTTATGCAAACTGGGTGGGATTTCCTTGCTTGCCTCTCCTCCAAAGGCATTTCTCTTTCTTGCAAAGATAACTACTACTTCCCACATCTTTTAATTTCATGGGTATTCAGAAGAAGCTCTTACATTACAAACTGTAATCTAAGGATGAATGAAACATGCTTCTCTGCTCTATCACTCAGGTGGTTCCAGAAAATTGAGAAGTGGCAATAATATTAAAAGGCCAATTTTGATTAAAACAAAATATCTGTACATTGGCTGATCTAACTTCAAGCTATGGAACCCTGGAAGTTGATAAAGCCCTAGGTTTGTAAGTTTGATCTCTTTCTGGAAGCTGATTTCAGGTGTTTGCAATGAAATGATGTGTTTGTAAGTAAATATTCTATTACAATAATATAGCAAAAAGAAATATATAGGGTAACTAATATTAAAACAACAGCATATTTTCAGTGATGAACTTAAGCTTTTAAAAGCATATATGTATCATGATATATACTGTCTCAGATGCCATTTTCATTCTTTGATGCTTTATATGCCAGATTAATAATTTGGGAGGCATAAAAGAATTTACAACTTAATTTCAGAACATGTACTCACTGCAGTGTTTTAACTCTAAAACCTCTGGAAAGTGAGTTGCCAGACAGAAAGTAGTGGAGACTGTTACACTTTAAGATGCTGCTACCCTTTATCCATTTGTTTGGTTTGATTGCATCAGGCGTTTCCATGTTAAATCAGCAGTCTTGGCTCAAAGCACCTTTATTGGTGGTTTAACTTAAGGCAAGTTTAAACTAACCCCCAGGCATGATTAGGCTGAGTCCAGACTACCATTGCCTTAGTTTTGTTGCACGATTATTTTGCAACTGGGAACAGGGCTGGTTCCAGCAGCTGACCTTGCTGGAAAGATAATGTATGTATGTAGGAGGGCGAAGCAGTTGGACTTGCAAACTGAGTTGGGCTTGTAATAACCCAGGGAAAAAGTTATTTTTCATGCGTAACAGTTCTGTAAACAACTGTCTGACTTTGCACTGAAAATGAAAATTCATGAAATTTGTTTGGCCAGCCAAAATATGGGAACAGTGATCGCTGGTAGAGAGGCAGGAGCATAGATCTCATTGGGATTAACTTCCCAAATTGGCTCCAGTCTTCCCAAAAACCAAGTCTTGCAAAATACACTATTTTCACAATAGTATATTCATAATCTTTGATGACTGGCAAGCAAGCACAGGATTACAAGGTAGAAACAAAGATTTTAATTTTTTTTTCTCATTTCTTAAATTGTAGTAGACTACATATATGTTTCCCTTCCAATTTATCAAACATGTGGATATGTAAACTCGCCTCTATTCAAAGATTCACAGAGTGTCAGGGGTTGGAAGGGACCTCTAGAGACCATCTAGTCCAACACCCCTGCCAGAGAAGGATCCCCTAGAGCAGATCACACAAGAACAAGTCCAGGGGCTTTGGAAAGCCTCCAGAGAAGGAGACTCCCCCACCTCTCTGGGCAGCCTGTCCCAGGGCTCTGTCACCCTCACAGGGAAGAAGTGTCTCCTCATGTTCAGGTTGAACCTTCTGTTTGCCAGTTGATGGCCATTGCCCCTCGTCCTGTCACTGGGCACCCCTGAGCAGACCCTGGCCCCACCCTCCTGACACCCCCCCTTTAGATATTGATCAGCATTGAATGACCACTTAGAGTTCTTCAGAGTTATTAATCTAGGTTGTGAATGTCCATTTATCCCCGTGCAGTGTTACTTGAGGCTTTAGTACTTGAAAGAGCCCTATGCATGTGATCCCACAGTACCATATGCCATTTTCATAAATGGTATGTGCTAAATAAATTTATTATAATTAAAATGGCAGTTTCCTGGAATGATTGCTGTGTGCCATTTAGGCATATTCAGGGAACTCTGATGCTCAGTGGACTAGGCGTGGTGCTACCATCTTATTAAACAGTCCCATAGGGTTCCATCCAAGACAGTACTGGTAGAGCCACCCAGAAACATGAGTCTGTAATCATGAGAAGCAGTTTAATCCAAGTTCATAAATGTCAGATCTTCCAAATTCATGTGCATACTGTGGGTCGCACACATTCCCATATGCTTAACTCGTGTGTGCCAGTACCAGAAGGGAATCCATCCTGCATGTTCCTATACCTAATGGGTGCCCTTTCCTGCTGACATGTGGCACAGAGGTACTGAATGACATTTTGCGTGTTTAAATTAGTGTAATGCATTTTCAAAAATGTGCTCAGAGCAGAGGCAATATTTTAAAAAAAATTTAAAAGATACTTCCTGTCCATAAATTGTGATTTTGAATTTCAAAAAGGACATATTGTAAAATCTGTTCTGTGTGCAAAGTCTTAGTGCTGCTTGGCTGTGTCATCCAGCCAGCCTCCAGCACGCCTCCCCATGTTAACCAGAGGGGCGTTCTGCTTACAACCTGGCACTGTGAAGCTCATAATTATAAATACATGACCGGAGGCTCTGGATTTACAGCCAGCCTGACTAAAGCTGGACTCCGAAACACGTAATTCTTCACCTAAATAAGTGTTCTGGTTTTAAGCAGTGCAGTTTCATTCGGTGCCGATTGTTCAGAAGGGGAAATACTCCAAAAGGATGTGTATTTATATGTGAAACTATTGTGTTTGTATGTAAAAAGTTAATGTTGTATTGATTTGTTTCTTTTGTGTGTTTTTGTGTTGGTTTCAGTAGGGAAAAAAGAAAAAAAAAAGAAAACTTCTGAGGGACAAAATCTACTGTTTGGTTGTGTAAATCCAGCTACCTTAGAAATAAAACGCTTTTGTTTGTCTAAAAAATAATAAAATATATTTAACCCATGCTGTTCAGGGGTTTAGATAATAAAATTATTTATTTAAAGGTTCAATAATAAGCTTAGAAAGCAAAATTGATACTTTAACATGCCTCAGGAATCCCGAATAGCTTAGCAGACAATTTATACTGCTTACTGAAACAGTTACCCTCCACTCTTCTGCTAATAACAGCCACAGTGATTTAAGCCACTGTATTTATACAAAATAATTAAAATGTACATCTTCACAGAGAACTGATGCATAGTGTTAATATTCATTTGACAGACGAAATCTCT
This sequence comes from Rhynochetos jubatus, assembly GCA_027574665.1. NCBI lineage: Eukaryota > Metazoa > Chordata > Aves > Eurypygiformes > Rhynochetidae > Rhynochetos > Rhynochetos jubatus. Next base: position 21,227,277 of record CM050661.1, on the reverse strand, counting down.
AAGGATGAGGCTTATCACTGAAATAGCAGTAGAATTTTTGGGGTGTTGCTAAGCAGTATTGTAATTATAGGGTTTGTATATAAATTGCTCTTGTGAGTGAGAGGAGGTAATGGCTCATGAAAATGCATTAACCTCTCACACCCAGGTGTGAGACAATGTATATTCGCCTCACTCTTATAGGGTACAAACTTGCAAGATTCCCCTCAATTTCCACAGAAGGGGAGAAGATTGTAAAATCCATAAAATCATTATGGTTGTACCTAATCTATTTTAAAGAAATACTTGCGATATGTGCATTATTAACACAATGAGATAGGCCTGTGCTTACGGGCTGTGCTGCCAGTCAGCTTCCCAGACACAAATATAACCACACCAACCCTCTGGTCTGCGAAGTGTCTGACAAGTGTTTACATGTTAACATTCATTAGAAGACTCGGTCAAGCAATTCATGCATGATTAATTGATTATCCCATGGTGACAGTTCATTTTTTGAAATAGCTGCCAACCTGAGCAGGAGCAGAAGTCAGACCAATGACAAAAGACGCTGATGGACAAACACTGGACTTATTGAATAGCTGCTCGAGTGACAGACCGGCATCTACAGAGTTTAATCAATGCCTCAAAGACATGGCAACACTATAAAGTCTGTTTATTTCTTTTCTGTGCATTTATGAATTGTTAATGCAGTCAATAGATATTAGCTTCATTTCTTGTTTGGTTAAAATGCAATTTGAATTTGCAAGTTAAGAGTTGCCTTGATATCAGTTTTTGTACAGTGAAATTTATGAGTCCTCTCAGATTTACAAGGTTTTATTGATGGCTAGAAAGCCAAGCATAATTTCTTACTTTGTTTATTCCAAGCATCACAGAATTAGTAAGAGTCGACATTGCAGGGCTTCTTGAATAAATTCATTTCCTTGGCAGTGTGTGCATTTTGAATTTTCTTGAGTTAAGCCAGAAAAAGTGGATGCATCAGCACAAGCTAGTAAATAGCAACTGCACTGCAAGAGGATTTCAAGCTAGAGCAATGCAAGGAAGAAGCTCTAAACCAGAGCAAATTATCCACAGACAGTAAATGTGTTGGAACAGATCATCCCTTGCCTAATGGTACTGAAGTCCATTGAGTTACCCAAGAGACAAGTTTGGCCCAATATTAATTTGCAGCAGATGTTTGACTAACTAATTATTTGCAAGAGCTTGAGTGTATTGCGATATAATTACTTGATATTGCAGCGTACTGCCTTCAGAGCTTGTTTTTGTCTTATTCTTGCGGTAGAAACAATGCAGAAGTCACGGTGTAAGTCTTCTGAACAATCACTTGGTTTTGTGAGTATAAAGAAACAAGAATCCCAAATCATTAAATGACTGCGGCTTGCAAATGAAGTCAGAAATGGACTGATCAAGCCCATGGGCAGACATTACTTTGAGCCTTGATCAGACAAAAATATTCAGAGAGCTGATCTTAGGTGACCTACCTCCGTTTCCCTCCCCTCTCGATATCCTATTGCCATGAACATTATACATATAGGGTGACAGGGCAGGACCATCCTGATGCAGCAGAAGTGGTTCTTTGTTCCTTCTGGATCCCTCGCTACTGAGAAGCTGCCATAGTTCACATCTTTCTTGACAGTGCTGCCTGAAGACTGGAGCTTGTTCTCCTAAAGTCAGTAAGAGTTACCACTGAATTCAGTTGCAATTTCCACTACCGTTGCTGTTGTTTCGTGAATTCCAAGAGTTCTTGAACTGAGCCCAAAGCTCGACGTTTTCAGCAACAGGCTGTAGGAAAGAGTCTTCTCTATGCAATTCTCTTTTAGCGCCACCACGTCACACGTTTCTGTCCTGTTTGAACCCATCAATTTCTGCTATTTGTCCTCCCTGAACCATGCAACCACCATGAGCTGCTCTGGGCGCAGCCGTGATGCCGCAAGCAAATTCAAATGAAGAACAAAGAGAATCATCATGCTGTCTGTCTTCTGAATTATGAGATTGTTTGGGAGTCACAGAAAGAGAATTTTATGAAGATAAATTCAAAAGATTGGGCTTCTTTGACAAAGTAAATATGAGTACTCCTGGGTTAGGGCATAACCTATCTATTATTAATGAGAATATTGAAGAAACTTTACCTGTAGTAGTTTATTCCGTAGCGGACTACCTTGAACTTTCCTCTAAATCATATGATATTGTCCATTCCTAAAGACCGGATATTTTAATGGCTAGATGGGCTGTTGATCTGAGCCACCATGGCAATTCCTATGCTCCTATTAACAGAGGCTGCTGTCATTTCAGTGATAATTAGCAGGCAAATCCTATTACAGGAGTAAGATCACCTAATCCTCAACTCTGGCACATGCTATTCACTATGATAGGTGTTTAATTACAGGGCTTCTTCAGGCTACAATACTTCATGTGAAAAATCCAGAAAATACAGGAATTGTGTTAAAAGACTTCACTTACAAATGGCAAGTTAGACATCTGCTACTTCAGAATTATTATTCCAACCCTTTTAATTGGCATAACTATTTTTTGTGCCGTTCAGAGCAGGGTTTTACAACTTGTAATGTAGGAAAGCCAGCAAGGTCTGAAGAGTTACTAGCAATTTTCCTCTCTTCTGCATTTTTAACTTGTTTACAAAGGTAGAAAGCAAGAAAAAGATACTTGCAGAGAGCCCACCAGGTACATTATCCACTCGGTGGTTTGATCCTTTTAAACTTGTTCATTAGGTGCAGCAAAGAGAGAGAAACATTGCAGGAGTGAACATGAGAGAGCCTGGTTGCACACTGTGATGCATTCAGCCATTAAAGAGCCCATCGTCGTGCTCCAAGAATCCTTCCTTGGATACTGCAGTTTGGTGCACACTGAAGAGTGTGGCAATTACTCAGCATGAGGAAATCCAGGTTTTCTGTAACAGTAGGTACTGTCTTGGGGTTTCTTGTTTGCTTGGTTTTTATCTTTCTTTCTAATACGAAGGGGGCTACCTCCAAGAAATAGGAAACCTAAAAAATAAGATGAGTTAAGGGCAACCTGTACTTTCTGTTTAAATTGGAGCATAGAACAGTTTCCATGAAGCATGATGATACGTATTAGAAGAATCCCTTCCACTCTTGCGTAAGCTGTCTTTGGTCACCTGTCGTTTGCATAATAAACCTTGTACTTTGTCCCATGTATATTTAACTAGCTCTTCCTTATGTGACTTTCTACTCTTCAGTATTTGAAGTTTTGAAAACTATTTAGCACTTGCATATATCTGCTGCCTGTAGAGTTACCAGTTAAAGTTTAATGGTGGGAGATTGAGATCTTTTTTTGTTGCTGCTGCTTTGGAAAATGCCACCTATACAAACCTGGACCATGCAAGCAGAATTTGGACTTCAAGGCTGCACCATAATGTTCAGTTAGTGTAATGTTACTAAGGACTACCAATATCAACACATTTTAAAATATGTTCATTATCATTTCTACGTCACAGAGCTAGAATAACAGCTGTGAATCTCTGTTCCCACGATATGCATGCTATTCCTGGTCTTTTATTGAACTTAATAGTTTCCTGGATTAACTTCTCATAGAACCATAGAACTTGTGACTTGGGGTCTCCGACTCCTGCAGGTGTGCTGTCTTGGGCTGATGCTTTTTCCAGTTACCACAATTAAATCTCAAATACAACAATGAAACAAAACAAGTAACAATCCTTCAAAAATTACCGTTATCCTTTTTCAGAAAAATCTATTTATTTTTTTGAGCAGCCTATGCTACTCTTGCTTCCCTTATTCTTCCTCAAAGCCCAGGATACACTTTCTCAGTAGTTCTTTCAATTAGAAGTATCAGTATTATGATTCTTTGTCATGCTTTGTATTTTGTTATCCCAAGACTCTAAATCTGTTTCTTTTCTCTTCCATGTTATCTTTAACATCTTTATAACAAAAGTGCTGCAAAAGCTATTGGAGAAAGATCAGTCTGTCTGACAACATCATTCTTTGCAGCATGGTAGATTTTGAATAGAGGCTACCAGCTCTGTTATATGAAGCAGCATTCTCTTAACAAAGGAGGATAAGCATCAGAAGCATCTGGGGAAAACCTCTGATTCAAAGTGCTGCACTGTGAATATGAATTTTAATCGGCAATAAGAAAAAAACAGAGCATCATCTTTAATGAGCTGAGTTCCACTCTATTGATGCACAGGGGCTGAAGGAACTGATAAGTACTTGGGACACAATCCAAAGCAAGTCAATGGAAAAGTTCCTAGTGACTTCAATGGTCTTTGAATCAGGTTTTATAAAGTTATTTTTAAAGCACATAAATCTTCACCTGCATTAGGAGCTAACATAACCATTGAGTAAATTAACCGTTCATGTGTATGAGTGGACAAAGCAACCCTAGAAAGATCCGTATGCCCAATGCACCAAAAGGTTGAAAGCAGGTGTTGTTGGAAGGTGCTGAGACTGAGCACTTGTTCTTTTGGGTGTTGAGGTGTCAAGGCCCTAACTTGCCTGTAGGATTGCTAGATACTGTGCCCGCCCTGTCACGCTCTTCCGTAAGGGCTTGTCTGACACTGGCTGAGCCGCCCTGCAGCTTAAAGGGTGAGGTTGCCATCAGCTGTAGCAGAGAGGCCATGGGCACTAATTCTGCATCCTTTTGGGGGAAACTGAATTTTAAACCAACCTGGCAATTCTGAAGCTTTGGTTATTTCCACAGATGTATCTTTCCCTTCCTGTTGTTTCAGATATATCAATATATGTTAGAAGAAGAAATCTGAAAGTTTTACGTTCACATGGACGGTTTAATGCAGTTGTCATGAACAGCTGGAGTGTATCCAATGTGCTGCTTCTCTGTGCCTGGCCCCCATGGAATTGTACGCAGGGCTGCTCACTCCTGGGGTGCTAGATAAGTAGTACAGGTAACCACAGGGAGGGGAAGAGGAGAGCTAGATAGAGAGTCATCCTCAAAGGTTCTCCGAATAAAGACAAAACAAACAATGTGTGCCTTCTGAAGAAATGTGGTGCTGGCTTTTTTCCTCCTTAAAGCTGAGCGAGGCTGCAAAAAAGGGCCATTAAGTGCAGGCACATTTACTGCTGACCCTGATCCTGCGCTGGCCAGTGAGAGGATGCAACATTTCAGCTGTGTGGTTATTTGTATCTGGTGTGGACCACTCCTGATATTACACACCCAAGAAGGACTGTGTTTTACTTCGATCTCCTTTTGGGGAGAACACTTCTGGTTTGGAGTTCAAAACCAAATGTATAGCTTTACATTCATTTCTGGTAATTATACCTTTAAAACAGTCATTTTAACCTTCACTAAGTCAGTGAGCCTTTAAAATTATGCTGTGGACATGTGGATCTCTGTATATTGAGGTTTGCTAGGTGTAAGCTTACTTTTCTTATCTTTTTTTATACCTTTTAGTTACCTTAAAAGCTTGGACTTCCAGGGGTCCACAGACCACACTGACTTACTGACAGCTGCTGCACTAAAGTGACTGTGGAGAGGCAGAAACAGGGATGCCAGAGCTGTGCTCACAGAGCAGCTCCACACTGCTTCCAAGTGTCTGGCATCTGGGCTGATTTCAATGGGGTCACAACCTTGGTGAATAAAGGAAGGGCAACCAATGTCATCTACCTGGACTTGTGCAAAGCATTTGACACTTTCCCGCACGACATCCTCGTCTCTAAACTGGAGAGACACGGATTTGACAAATGGACCGCTCGGTGGATAAGGAACTGGCTGGATGTCACACTCCGAGCGTTGCGGTCAAAGGCTCGATGTCTGAGTGGAGACCAGTGACGAATGGCGTTCCTCAGGGCTCGGTATTGGTGCTACTCAACATCTTTGTCCGTGACAGGGATGGTGGGATTGAGTGCACCATCAGTAAGTTTGCTGATGACACCAAGCTGTGTGGTGTGTCGACACGCTGCGGGGAAGGGATGGCATCCAGAGGGACCTTGACAGACTGGCGAGGTGGGACTGTGCCGGCCTCAGGGAGTTCAACAAGGCCCAGTGCAAGGTCCTGCACCTGGGTCAGGGCAATCCCAGCACAAGGACAGGCTGGCCAGAGAATGGATCGAGAGCAGCCCTGAGGAGAAGGACTTGGGAGTACTGGTGGATGAAAAGCTGGACATGAGCCGGCCGTGTGCACTGGCAGCCCAGAAAGCCAACTGGATCCTGGGCTGTATCCAGAGCAGCGTGGCCAGCAGGCCGAGGGAGGGGATCCCTACTCAGCTCTTGTGAGACCCCACCTGCAGTTCTGCATCTAGCTCTGGGGGCCCCCAAGTAAGAAGGATATTGACCAGTTGGAGTGAGTCCGGAGGAGGGTCACCATGATGCTCCAAGGGCTGGAGCCCCTCTGCCATGGGGACAGGCTGGGAGAGTTGGGCTTGTTCAGCCTGGAGAAGAGAAGGCTCCGGGGAGACCCTATAGCACCTTCCAGTACCTGAAAGGGGCCTACAAGGAAGCTGGGGGGGGGGACATTTTACAAGGGCCTGTAGTGACAGGACAAGGGGTAATGGGTTTAATTGAAAGCAGGGAGATTTAGATTAGATATCAGGAAAAAAATCTTCATGAAGAGGGTGTTGAAGCACTGGAACAGGTTGCCCAGAGAAGCTGTGGCTGCCCCATCCCTGGAAGTGTCCAAGGCCAGGCTGGATGAGGCTTGGAGCAACCTGGGCTGGTGGAGGGTGTTCCTGCCTATGGCAGGGGGTGGGACTGCATTATCTTTAAGGTCCCTTCCAACCCAAACCGTTCTGTGATTCGATGATAAATTGATAAATGTTCCTATGAGGGAGCTGTACAAAACTGTTTATGCATGTCTCTAGAGTAAAATTTTGCTGGGGAGAAATCCCTCTATTACATCTTCAGACCGTAGGTATACGATATTATGAGCTAGAAGCTGTTGAATCTTAAGTGGAAGGTTTAATTCCCAGGGTTTGTACCCATTGCATGGGGATGTTTTGTTGTGAGAAATGGTGTCTACTAAACCTCTATGTAACATTATGGTGCATCATTTTGTTTGCCATGTCCAGCAGAAAAGCAGCTGTCACAATTTTTAATTTTACTGCTTTCAAATAACCTTTCCAAATGCTAATTTTTGTGTAATGCATTCTCCGGTATTTTTAAATAGGCCAACATAACAGCATGTAATTTGCAGTTTTGCTTTCTGTTTCGAAGCACCTGAGCTAGGATTTTTCATAAGAAAATTGATATCTAATTTACCACCCATATTATTCTAATCACAGTAACAACTTTCAGTTTGCATACTGTGTAATTCTGTTTTCACATTATTCAGGACCAGTTTGTATCTGGTGAACTGATAATTTTTTCTTTAGTTTCCGACAGTTATTTAATTGTCTTGTTAACACGGATCATTTGATTTTATATCAGATTAAACTGCTGTCTCGGTGGTTCATTCTTGCAATATGCTGTATTGACAGAAAGGTACAGAGAATTGGAATGGCTATATATCTTATTAAATGTGGGTTTCATTAGCATATCACGTTAATATTCTTTTTGGTTCAATAAATTTGTGTGGCACTTAAACTGTTGCCTTCTATATAAACTTTGGATAAACATTCTGAAGTTCTGTGTTGGAGTTCATTAGGTTTTGTGTATGGATGTATAGAGCAGGAATCCGCTTTCATCTTTTTGAAAATAGGGAGGAAGGTGCTGCCTCAGCAACGGCATGGTGGTTGGCAGGGTATCCTGCAACACAGTTTATGGTTGTTGGGTGGGTTTTTTGGTCTACATGATTTATGAAATAAAGACATTCTGTGGCAGTAATTATTTTGTTTAGGACTAGAACGCTTGAGGAAGGGACTGTATCTTTAGCTTAATAAAATTCTGTAACTAAAACTAAGTCATATTTTTAATATCTCTCCCTTCATATCAGGTAGGTCCGCAGAAGACCCATTCCTTGGTTGTGCATCACGGAGAGCACAGACAGAACTCAACACAGCAGCAGAGCACGTTGTGTTTAATGCCATGTCTAGAGGAGAGCGACGGTTTACTTTATAAATATTAGATTTCCTTCCAAACGTCACTTAAGCAGCCTGTGTCAACATTTTGAATGGGTAGCTAAAGTAAAAAAAGTTGGGAAAAGAATAAAGCGAGGGGGTTTCTTTTTACTTTTTTTTTTTCAACATTGCTTACCTTTCAGTGTGGATCATTTCTTTTAATCCAGAATATTTCATTCTGGTTTGGGATGTGCTTTATTCTGGGGTGGGTGGGGGCGTTCCCAAGAAATCAAATCTTTCAAGATTTACATTTCAAATATATTTCACTAGAAATACCGTTCTTGGTTGAAACCATACTTTTCAAATTACCTATTTGAAGAATACAGAGTGCTTGCTGGCTGTCCGGTGGGAACAGTGAGAAAGCGTCCTCGACTACCAAGAGCATTATCAGATGGCACTCCCCCTGGGTATTGATTGAGTATAAACTATAGTGCCAGTAGATAAGCTTGAGTGGTATTTGTTTGAAACTCTGATTTATCAGGGGCAGGCAGTGACATGAGCCATTTGGCATTGACACACGGCAGTCACGATACAGCCTCGCTGGGTAACACCCTAATTGCAGAATGTTTCAATAGCGTTTGAGCATTGCTTTTTAAAAAGCAAACTGCCGTGTGTAAGTCCAAGAAGTGCCAAGAATAAAAACAGAAAAGTTTTCTTCCCCTTAGTATAAATAACCTACAAGATAGATTTGATTTGAAGAAACATCTTGTCTTACCTTCACCACCTCTGAGAATTGTGCTGTCTTGTCAAGTTGTATTTGACACTGACACCACAGTGGCCCACTGCGAGGATGGAGAGACTTCCAGCCCGCTTTTATTACTACTTCTGCGCTGAGGGATAAAACCCCTATCATCTTTAGGACTTGCTCTTGCCCAGAGAACCGTGCAATTATTAAACCTGTTGCAGAGACAAGGAAGCAGCTAAATCAATCAGGTCTCCTCAGCAAACTCATTAGGCACTACCTGGGCCTGCTGGTGAGGGAGAGGGGACATTTTACCTCCATAAATTAAAACAGCACGAGGAGATAACAAACCTTGAAAGCATAGTGTGGAGCTGTTCCCGTGTATGTTGCATACAGGTTTTCTGCCTGACACGGCCAGCACCCCAGTGGCTCCCAGCCATCAGGTCTGGCCTCAGTTGGCTGGGCCATGGCAGAGCGCGTGCTGCCCAGGGCCAACACGCCATGGCTGTGTGAGCGCGGCACTGAGTGCTCTATTTCAGCAATGGGGTGCTGCGATGGTTTCCGTGCCTAATACGATTAAGCCCTGTGACTTTTCAGCTCGCTGTGGGATGCTGCTGTTTGTCCACAGCAGCAGCCGTGTCAGAAGTCAATGGTCACTCCGGCCTGACCTCAGGCTGCTGTTCAGCAGTGAGTTTGCTTTGGCTGTGAAGTCTGTATTTATGAGTCTACCAATTTTCTCCTCCTTGGGACAGGAACATTTTCAGAGAAGCGACTTGTGGATTGTCCCAGTCTGTGTCTAAACATCCCGTTTGGCCACCCAGACCTGGCATTTCCCCTGCACGTGCCCTGCAGCTGAGCCAGAGCTGTGAGATGATGGACACAGCAACCCAAATGCAGCCGATGCATTCAGGAAAACCTTGTGAAATTCCTGCCAAAGAACGTTTCAGATTGATAGATAAAAGACAGAGGCAGATTCCTGCAGCTAGGCTAAGAACACGCAGTCCTTGCATGCAACAGATCCAATGAGTGCTTTGTTTAGGGAGCAGAGTCAAAGCCAGGGAACAGGGTTGCCTTTTCCCAGGTGAGCCTCTAACTCTGGGCACCTTCTCCATTGAGACAGCAAGTGGTAAATATTTTGCTGCTATCGAGACCGGTGTTGCTGTGTTTGCTTCTGTTTCCTCTAAATGACTACCAGAAGATGGTTTGTCTTGCTAATTAGAGCTGCTCTTGTAGCAAATAGGATTTCTCTTGGAATATTAACAATTTGCCCTTCACTTGAATGTTTTTACAGCATCATGGTTCGTTGCTAAAAGGAGAGAAACTCAGAAACATTTAATTAATGAATATTAAAATATTCAGAATTCTTGAAATGCGGTCTCAGCAGTTCTTTGCGAAGCATCTTTCATTATAATCAAATGACTGTCTGTGGTGGCGTGGAGGGCTGGAATCAAAGTGACTGACTGCTGTAAAAATGCCTATAAATACACGCACCCTTCTGAACTCAGTAGGAGCCAGCACTTGACTCACGCTCCCTAATTTGAGGAATTTGAAATCTAATTAACATTAAATTGCAACAAAAATATACAAAGATCAAGGGACAGCAGGATGCCTTCACTACTCAAGGCAGGGACAGGGCTGGAAGCAGCATTCTTGAGAGGCGACAGGTGGCTCAGTCCCACTCCTCAGGCTGCATCATGTGAGATGTTTAAAAGTGAGACTTTTTCCGCCTACCCAAAACTATAAGTAAATAACAAAAACATGCAGTGAGGCCGGTGATGCAGAATTTTCTCCCCAAAGCCCTGAAGTCAAGGGGCAGGAGGTGCCCATGTGACAGCCCTGTGTGGTGACAGTACCTCTGCTGACCTGCTCAAAATCATTCAGAGCGCAAAAGAAAATCTTCTTCGCGCTTGGAAGGGACTGCGGTGATGGCCCATCCAAGACTAATGTGAAGGGTAAATCAAGTGCAATTCAGCCTTTGAAGTTGAAGGGGAAAAAGAGTAAAATCCACTCGTCTGTACTGTAGGTCTCTGATTTCTAATCTGTGATTTCATGGAGGAAAGGAATTGTGTCACTGAACTCCTTTTAGGAACTGTGTCCTTGGCTTATTAACTCACTTGATGTGTTGTCCAATTTTGGGGGGGAAAGGGCTGCATTTGTGTGGGGATGGTAGTATTTTAGGAGATGTCTTTCTTAGTTAATTATTACCTACTGAAACATTACCTAGGAGATACTCTTTCTGTCATGCAGCTTGATACTTCATGTGGTAAAAGGTAACTCTTCCATAGTTCATTAAATTATGTTGTGGTGAACTTATCTCCACTGGGTCTCAATTAAGAAGTGAAGCCAGTGCCTTTAGAGAAAAAGGCAGAGAACAATCAGAATATACTGAATATATAATTTGATCTCTGGAAACAAGCAAGAGGAAAAATATGGTGTGCAAATGTGTAGACATTAAGAACGGGCTGTGACTCAAAGAAGACGTGTATGGAAGTATAATATAATTAGATCATTATTGTTCATTAGGAATATGCAGTGTTTTTAAAAATTGTAGGTGTTCTTTCGAAGTTCCTTAACTAGCACAAATTTACTGCAGTAAATATTAATTTTCCTTACTACTTGCCTTGTCTCCATTTTAGCACCCCTAGCAACTTCAGACATACTGATCCTGAGCCCATTGTCTTTCAAGAATTATAAAACTGCAGTAAATTTTATCTTATTTTCTAATTTAATGAATCATTTTGGGTTTAATATTTTTTCTTTTCCTTTTTAAAAATGTTTAAAGTATCAAAAAAAAAAAAATCCACCAAGTTCCTTTCATTAAATAATTTCAAATGCGAAGAACAGAAAATGAAGTTATCTCAGACCTCCCTTCCTACCAGTCTTCTTTGTGTGCTGCACACATCTTTTTTTTCTGTTTCTCTTCCTTTTACATGCTTTTCTTTCCTAACGCTGTTGTTAGAATGATTTGCTAAGGTTTGTCCATTCTGTTTTTCTCCTACAGAACATAAATCATTCCCAGAAGCAGATATTGGTGAAATATTCTACTGGAACAGGCAGTGACATGGCTGGTTTAACATGCAGCACTGAACACATCATCAGTATATAGGAGTTAAACAATACCTGACTTTGTACATTCTTGAGTAACTTAATTCCCTTCAATAGCATGAGAATGAGCAGCTCATAAATGCAGAATAATTGGAATTTTAATTAGGTAGTGACTTAAGGATGCCTCCTGTTTACAAGGTAATAACATCTCTTGAGCTAAATGAATGGAGGGGCAGGTTTCAATTTAACAGCTTATAAAAAATCAGTTGATTGGTTTCCACCATTAATCTTGGCTGTTCACAGTATCTAAGTGAACTCGGTGGCTGAGGTGCCAATGTTTGTTTGGGGCATGTGATGGTATCCCAGCCCTGCTTAAGTTCTCACCAGAGTCTTTAGGATGAGTTTTAAACAATTAGAGTGAACTCCATTAAACCACAGCAGAATTGCTTGGCTATGGCATCAAACTCACAGTATCTGCCTGCAGGTGTATACATTTACTTTTGTGACTGTTTGAATACACACCTTTTCATTTGTTTACAAAGGAGTAGTGAGAGGAATTTGTTTTCCTGTATGAGATAAGCATCATCGTGTTTTTTCTAGCAGCTGCATGTACAATTAGGAGGACCCAATTAAAGCTGCATTCAGTTCACACAGAGCGGCAGTGATTGCTGTCTGTAATTTCTCCTGTGGTTTGACTTATGGGCATTAAGCTATGCAGAATTTTATTAGCAAATAAAGTCAAGTCAAACAAGTCAAGAACAAGACAAAAAATAAGCAACAAGCTGGAAACTGGTACGTAGGGTCTTGGCTGTTGTGTACTACCTACAGCTTGAGAAAAGGAGTCTCCTGTCCCACTCCTCTCAAATAGCCACTGGGCAAATCACCAGTTTCCTCTGTTTAGGCTTGTGCTTTCTCTCCTCCTGGCCCCAAGAATAAGTATTTGCGTGTCTCCTCTGCTTCCCCGTCAGCCACTCTGATGGCAGTGGGTTCAGGCCATCCAAAGGCTCTTGCAAACTCATGCCTAAAATAGTTCTAAAGCCAGCTGTACCTTCGTTTGTCCCAGGTGTTATCTGTGCCATCACACAGAAGGCTCAGCACTGCCAATCCTCATGCCAATGGAAGGAGAAAGGTACGTGAGTTAGAATAGAGAAGGAGCAGGGCACTGGAGCACGGGTGCCTTCTTAAAGGATGAGGAAATTCGTTTACAACCTGCTTTCTTTGCTCTCCTGAGGCTCTTCAGTTCCCACTGCTCCATCAAGGGACTTGGTGGCCCTTGATTTCCTCCCAGCCCGTGTAACTCTCCGTCCGTAGGTGCCTACATACTTGGTGGCACAGCGTGTTTTGCTTTCATCGTTCAGGGACACCCAAAGTCTGTAAACACTGACCTCTTGGCTAATGTGCTACAAAGAGCAAAACATCAGACATCCAGTCCCTGAAAAGAGTTTTATCAGAACGGTGTGTTTTCCAACTAAAAAGCAGGAGCAGAAGCCCCCAAAGACTCCACTTCTGTAGGTAGGAACAGCCAGTGGGTAGTAGTTCTGAAAATAGAGGGAAGGAGCATGTCTGAACCGCCTGACGTGGAGGAAGGGCCTGGCTGGAGCATTTTTCCTCTTAATCACCACGTAGACCTGCTGAAGGGGCTGACACCAAAAGGGGACAAAGATGGGACTAAATTTTACAAGATGCAGAATATTCCAACCCTCGGACAGCAGAGTACGTGCCAACAGTCAGGCCACGTAGTTGATACTGAAGTGCTTTTCTGCACTGGTGGTATGAGCTAGCATCTCGTAGGATAGGGCCTGCACAGACTAAGATTAAAATCAGTTTAATCACCTTGCGTGCGTCAAGTGGGACAGATCCAAGCCCAGTCACTTTCAGAAATAGATTATTCATTTGGGGAAAATTATAAAGATGTCCACATTAGACAAGAAGTTGCTCTTGTGCAGGGCTTATATAAGATCAATTATTTGGCTTTTTATGCTCTCTTGGCTGGTACTACAGCAGTAGTTAACTGGCAGTTTTGATGTGATACACAAAGCAAGCCATAACGCAGAAGAAAGCCACCTTTAATTTCGAGCTCCACTAGAATCACGAAAGGAAAATTAATGTTTACTAAATGAAAAAGGATGATATTGCTAGAGAGAAGAAGTTCTGGTTAAGCTTTAGGGGAACATTAAAAACTTTTGAGAAATGGAAACGTATCATAAATATGTTTAAAATGGCATAAACTTCAGAGAATCCATAAAGTATTTTAAAGATACCTAAGTTCCTCAATGTGGTATGTTTTAAAAATCAAGCAAATTGAATGATGGCTGACATATGGAAGGAGGCTTTCTAGTACTGACACATTTTCTATGAAAAATTCAACATAGCCTTATATTTAGAATAAATGTTTTGAGGTGAAATCAATGTCTGCTGATCAACTTTTGCACATTTCTGTAATGCCTCTGCAAATTTCCAGTGGAATCTGAGAAGCATCCAGGCTTGTTCCCCAGGAATATACTTTGATAAAGCTGCCATTCTGAGAGTCTGCTGACATATCACTGTGCGGTTGAGTTTTGCCTGTGATATGTTGCCAAGCGCCATGAACGAATGCAGCTCTTGAGATGGCAGGTCACTTTTTATTTTGCCAGCCACAACAAAGAAGTGTCAACCTCTGACAGTTTTTAAAAGCAGGCTTTAAAAGAAATATCAAACCTTTTCTTTTAACCAGTCAGTATCTGAGAAGAAATGCTCACAGAAACAAGAGAGGATAGGGAAATTTGTGGAAGTGGAAGCTGCACTACGTGCGTGATGGAGCACTACATCATTCTGGCTTTACGCTGATAAATACATTTGGGATTAGGTGACACAGACTTTATGCTATCAAATAAATGGGCAGTGGATCTGGTTCAGTCATCTGATATGTGTGTGCACCACTGCAGTGGGATTATAACTGCTGCTGGTAATGCACTGGATTTTGTGAGAATGTCACGGTTAATATGCTTTGTCCTTGCATATTTGTTGTGGGAACTCGCAGTGCTTGAATCCCCAGCAGAGAACCCCCTTTATAATAGGAAATGGAAACATTTAGCAGGTGAATTGACTGAATGAAATACAGCAGAATCTAGGAGCAGTAGGGCAGGACAGGAACAAACCGTAGCAGCTTTGGATCCCAATTCCACAGTCCAACACCAAAGGGCTCTGACTCCTGTGAAGCACCTGCTGATGGTGGACAGGAAATATAGGTCCTATAAATGCTGTCCTGTGATGCTACAGCTTAAGGGCTGTATTTGCTTTAATGAGCTTTAGGTTAAAGTATGTTAACAGAAACGGTAAAAATAAAGAAAAGGGGGAAAAAGGTGGTGCTTTTTCAAGCCCATGTCATAAATAAGTGCTGCATTTTTCGTAAGACTGCCAAAGATATGGCATAGTCCTGAAAGCAGGGAAAGAGCGTTGTAGGAGACAACCTCCGTATATTACTTGTGATAAAACAGCTTAGACGTGATTGCTTTCAGCACTAGTCTGCATTTCTTTGGAACAGGTTTGCACTGGCAGTGTGGTGTAGGATTTCCTTTGTAACCATCTGGACAGCGTTTGATCCCCCTCAGACTGATGAAGTCATTGCCAGCACTTCTTTCCAATGTAAAAAATAACGAGCTTCACGTTTACAGTCAGTCCAAACCACAAGCACTTCAAGCAACAGAAAAGGGAATATCGTACCCATAAGACCACATTTCCCTTGTAAGTGCCTTGCCTCAGCAGACAAAGAAATAGGTAGTTTCTTTTCGTCCCGGGAACTGCAGACTGTTGGGAACGAGTTTGCACACAGGGGAGTTCTTTGCTGGGGGAAGTTCAGCTAAAGAAGACTCAGAGGATGGGACTGCAGAAGGTTCATACGTAACAGTATGCCACTTCTGCCTGAAAAGAGCATCGGTGAGCCCACTCGCCTCCGCTACACATTCTTTTGTTCTTGATTTCTGTTGATGCTGTTAGTTGAGAAGCAGATTAAATAGCTTCCAGTTTATAAAGAGAAGTAAGTTGCAAATTGTAGGAAAATTACTTCTGAAATTATATATCAATGCTAGTTCATTTTCAATTGTATTTATAAAAAGTTTCCCCTATGACAAACCAGCGGCACATTGTGCACTAGGACAGCATTACGGAAATGTACAGCGAGCATGGAGAGTGCATAGGACTGTAATTTGTGAGTAACAAGGACTATGTGTTCTGAATAAGTAATTAAGAACATTTCAGTATAGCTGGAATATTGGTATTTGCTCTAAGGCTGCTGCAATATATAAGATTTCTGCCCTGTGGCTCTGTTGTGCCATCAGCTTTACAATAGCATTCGGCATGCCAGCCCTTCAGACTGCCGTCTCTCCTTCCTCCCTCTCCTCCCCATCACACCCTTCGTAAAGCAGAAAATAAAGAATATGACAGCATTATGTTAGAAACTGGTAGATGAGGTAAGGACAGCAATCACTGCAGATGCAATCTCTGCCAGACGAGTTTCAGGCTTGGTTATATTCATACTTGACTTTCAAATTCTGATATAGTCAGAGTGCAAAGCCATTTCCATTCTATTCCCTGTTTTTACCCTTTTGGAGCTTTCACAACATGAATCCTTTGAGATGCATTTTCCACCTTTTACCAGCTCCCAAAGGAGTGTGTGTCCCTATATATTCATCTTAAAGGTTCTAACTGAAGACTTTTACGGGTTTGTGAATTCAGTAACCATATGGCGAAAACCCAGTAATTTTTTCCCACGGACGTATTCACCATATAGAGAGAACTCTGCACATCAATATAGGTGCAGAGGAATATTAATACTTCCCCTAGTTTTCATTTGGTGAAATCTCATATTAGAAAAGCAGATACCACTTTAGAATATCCCTTCCCTTCACACTGAAGTCCATAGAGTACATGGTCTTGAGTACAGCTACAGATATCATAGTACAGCTGTAGGTACTGTGTCCCTGGTGCAACTTGGAGGCAGCGCTCCTGGTATGCGTGACCCCACCTGCTATTCATGGCCACAGTCCTGTCTCCAGCCCATGGACTGGCTGCTCTGCAGCTCAGAACTTTGTGTAGGCGTTTGGGATCCCCCTGAGAGCTGTCAGGATATGTTGCATCCTCCAGACGCTTCTCTCACTCGCTGAGTTGGTTTGTGTAAGTTGCTCTCTCCTGTAGCACATCAACGCAGCGCTCACAAATCCAAGTTCCCCGTGCTGTCAGTGATCTCATAAAGTGCAGTGGCGCTGGCCAAGGCTGTAAAGGTGCTTGTTAGCCCTGTCAACTCTTCCACGGCAAACCCCCAGGGAGAAGGAGCATGC
The DNA here is from genome assembly GCA_027574665.1 of Rhynochetos jubatus. Lineage (NCBI taxonomy): Eukaryota > Metazoa > Chordata > Aves > Eurypygiformes > Rhynochetidae > Rhynochetos > Rhynochetos jubatus. The sequence continues at coordinate 21,210,241 of CM050661.1, read as the reverse complement.
TGTTACACTGAAGAAGCCTCCTGCTAACCATCGGGCTGGACAGGCACCTTCCCAGCTGCTTTTGGGGTTCCAGGACAAACAGCGGTGGAGTGGCTCTGCATTTAGTTACTGCAAAGTTTTCACGTGTTTAATCTATCACAGACAGGAAGGAGATTTACACATTCAAAAATCATTAGGATGGGGATGTATGTAGTAATTTTTTCTTGTGCGCTGTGTGCAAATGTGCTTGACTTACCCAAAACAAACCCTTTCCTGTGTCTGTTTAAGAATAATACCATGATTACTGCAGAAGCTAAGTTTTATATAATTATACAGGAAGAATTATTGCATTATTAGAGCCCTGCATTTCTGTATGGTGTATGATTATCATTCATACCACTTCTCAACCCACACCCCTGCATTATCCTGCCTTCTCCATAGTGACAGCACTCTTCATAGACGCCGAGAAAATGACTGTCGTAAGGGAAGTTATTGTCTCTAATGACCACAGGAATATCCACTGAATTTAATATATTGGCTTGGAAAATCTGTTTTGCCCACCCCAAATGGCCATCTGCCTTAAATATATCTGCTCAGAGTGATGTCCATTATATAAATAAAACTACACAGACAGCATGTTTGTCAATCTGCAAAAAAGGCTCTACACCTGCTATCCCAGGCACACAGACTTTGTAAGCATTGGTTTCCAACAGATAAATGTAATCAAGGTTTATATGCTCACAGAAGCCAACAGGATGGGATTGTTTCACTCGAAAGATCAGAAGAAAATTGTAACTAATGTTGTGGAAAATTACTTTGATATTGCTTTCTCAGTGCAGCATCACAATTAGGTAGCAATGTGAAGCACAGGGAAAGAATAAATGAATAGTAACAAATCAACACAAACAGCTACTGTCAGGAGTACTTTGCTCAGAGAAAGTAATGTAAGCATTACTTAAAGTTTTATGACTGTCGATTTCATACTGGTTTAAGTAGTACATCAAGGTCTCACCATCATGCTTGCTGGGGCTAAAACAATCAAGAACAATTTCCGGAACAGACAGATAAAAGTAAAGTACCAAAGTATTTTTATTAATCTTGTTTCATAAGTTGTACTATCTTAAATTAAAGATGACTGAACGTACTAACAATGAAAAATGTCCTTTTGGACAATGCGAAATTCTCTTACGCTGCTTTTCAGTGGAAAACAAACGTTCCTGACTTTTCTCCAGCCTTCCTGATGAGATTCCAGTGCCTGGCAAATGCGTTTTACTGCACCGTAACTACAGGGAAAATACAAAAGCAAAGGCTAATGCAATAAAACTTTGCCACGCAGAATCTGTTGTCCTAAGTAGCTTAACGACACGTGTATTTGTTCAACGCTATTGAGGGAGCAATCAGACAGGCAAATGATAGCAATATCCAATCTCCATTGCAAACAGGTCCTTTTAAGGAGAAACGCTCAGACGGGGGAAGGGAAGGATCCTGCTCAGCACAGCAGGAATGTCGCTTGCGATTGACACATTTTCACAGGAGACTGTCTGGTGGTGAAATATGCCTACCTCTCTTTTTAATGAAATGAATGGATATTTTACCCAGTGTCCTTTAAGCTGCCTAATATGTTTTACTGATAACTACTATCATTTTCAGAAGCAGGGGATGTGAGGAGTTTCTGAGTCCACCGGGAGCTGAAAGCACTTAACACACGTGAAAATCAGCCAAACAGAAAGAAGAGTAATTGAATTCAGCACCTTTCACTCAAGGGTACAGTCTGGTTCCTATTAACATAAACAGTAATTGAATGTGAGAATCCAGCAATTGATTACACACCTTTGGCAGTAAAAGCATCATTGGGACGTTCATGTTTTAGCTGTGCAGAACCCTACCCCCAGCAATCATTGAGCATGTTATGCAGCGCGTTTCCCTGCCGGGGGTAGGAGCTCTGCTCAAACTTGCTTTTATTTAGATGCGCTTGGGTGTCCCCCTCTACAGTTATATTGCTCTCAAAAATCACTTCAGAGTGTACTACAATCAGCAGTCGGTGTTCAAGAGGTTTGTGGCAGAGAGAACGGAGGTACGACAGGTCAAGATGAGCGACCAATAATGAAAAAATGGAGAAGAAATTGCACTGGTTTTGAAGCACCACTAGAAATTCCTTCCCTTTCAGGAGCAAAGAATTAACTTTACATTGAAAAGTTACACATTCTTAGTTGCGTGAGAGTACTGCCGGCCTTTCCTGTCCACATGTCTTTCCCCCCACCCCTAATCAACTGGCTAATTTCAGTCGAACGTCGCCAGTACTGCTGGTTTTAATCTGTAAGCTCTTTTGCATCTAAGTATACAAAAATAAATTGCAAAAGCACTGAAGGGACCGGTTAATTCTCTGCACAACACTGATGATTCATTATTTCTATAGTTTCAGCTGAGTGGCTGCTTTCAGAATTGGTGTGGGTTGGACTAAACAATAAACATTTTAAAGTATAGATTGTTTAGTGACACGGAAATAAGCACTTTATAGGCCTGGACACAGAAATTAGCACTTAATGTAATTATTTAAGAGCTGTCTGTGTCAGGGTTCAGCTCCTTTAAGAATCTTAGTAATACTTTAAAATATACACCGTTGTGTTCATTCTACTATGATGTTAATTGAACAGACTTTTTATAAAGCGCGTATTTAGTGAAAGGAAAATTTCAGTGCATGTAAGAGCAAACATAGTGACCAAACTGCAGCGCACAGGGGCATTATTATGAGCTGGAGTAACGGCACTGGCATTTGTCTAGGCTCTAAACCAGCCTTCACTACAGCCTTAGTTAAAGACAAAACGACTGTGAGTAAATCCAGAGATCTCGTGCTTTTTCACAGTTCTTTATAATACCTTCCTTTAGAAGAAAATCACCATTTAAGCCCACAGTTTGCTAGTTCTCATACTGATGCGGTCTTTGTGGCTCGTCACAGTTTAAAGTTAGTAGCACAGGAAGACAGCGTGCATATGAATGAAAGTTATGAAAAGTTCAATGGAAGATAAGCACATTAAAGAAATGCATCCCCAAGTAATTTGTTTCTTGTATGACTCATTTATGCACCTCTTGTTTTGCATCGCCGTGACACAATGAATACCTTATACAGGCAAAGGGAGATTCAGAGGGGTGCATTTGCAGGACCTGAACTTGTGGTGAAATGTCTCCTTTTCATATTTATAGTGGTATAGTTGGTAGCAGAAGTTGGTCTCAACTTTAGCAGAAAGTGGACTCCAACCAGCTGGACCCTGTGCACTCTGGCAAAGATCCCTGCATGATCAGTTAATTGGTTCTTGGAACTGTTTTTTAAGCAAAGTCCTCTTTTGAAAATTTTCTTTAGAAACGGTTAATTAATTTCAAAATAGCCTTCATTAAAAAAATTACATACCTTTGTTGAGGCAACCTCTGTGAAATATGTAAAACATGTTACGGGTGTAAATACAAAATGTTGGGCATGTAAGAGCGAGTCCAATAGAAATACGAATGCTAACCTGGTGTCTGCTGAGGAACTATTTCTTCTGGATCCTGCAGGTGAATGAAGACAACGAGCCCAGCTGCTCCAAACAGCAAGATGAAGGAGAACATACATGTCAGCCTCATAATTATTGTTCTCAGATCAATCCGGTTCTGACCCAGGAAAACTGCACGCAATCCCCAGGACACTCTTCACTCATAGTCTCATCCTCTCATCTGGACGTCTGGCGTAATACATCTACAAGAGGTAAAAAAACCAAACCCCTAAAACTTAACATGTAGAGCGTTTATTTTTGCAGTGCAGAGTAGTGTACTTAAGTCCTTGCTTAGACCAAATAACTGATTTCTCTAGTATTTCTTTGGTTCAGTTAATTGCAGTCACACAGTCAATTTCTGCCCCATCAGTTTGTCTTTAATTATATGTCACTGGTTTTAACTGAAAAGACAATGTAGAATAGCGTTAAAAAGTGCAGCTTGGGAAAAATGGTCATGCCATGGCTGCTGTTTGCACAGAAACCCCTTTAATAGTTCGCTTGCTTCAAGTGAAGCACGTGTCACTCTTTATTGTTCCCTGGTTAAACAGTATGAAAACTATAAAGTGAGATAATGTGGGAGAAACAACCACAGGAGCTGCACCACGCACGTGAAACACGGGGAGGAGGATGAACGACTGGCAGCTGCCTGCTTCCCCCTTGGTACAAACAGTCGAGGTAGAACGGTGCGCCACGGGTTGAACAAGCCCTGCGGGTGTATTGATTTCCAGGGGAAGCACTGGTCGCGGTGCCCCGGCCTGCAGAAACCACGAGGGAAGAGAGCGTAGGGAGCAAGCACAGGTATGGCTGCCTCTCCTCCCCTGGGATCGCCCACCGGTTCCTGGGCTCGCTTCTGCGAATTCTCCCCATGGCTCTAACGCTTTGTCATACATGCAGTGCCGGTGAAATGTGTGCCATCCTAAACCCCTCGCTCAGCACAGCCCTCAGGCAAATACTTTGCTATAAGCCCATAAATAGTCCCTCTGGAACCAGTGTCTGTTCTGGTAAGACACCAAGAAGTGAAAAAATGAAAATACGGGAACCGGAGAGGAAAGCCATCACCAGTGTCACATGGCTTTGCTAATTAAAATAATTGCTTGTGCCACACAACTATGCCAGTCCTGTGCTTTTCAGTAACACGAGGGAAGGTGCATTAGAGCACAGGCAGTGGAACTGGATCCAAAAATGTAACCGGATTTCTTATCAGCAAATTGTTTAATTAGCACAGAAACCCCTTAAATCGTTCGCTTGCTTCAAGTGAAGCGTGTGTCACTCTTTATTGTTCCCTGGTTAAACAGTATGAAAACTATAAAGTGAGATAATTCGGGGGAAACAACCACGGGAGCTGCACCACGAGATCAGCAAGAGGTCGCAGGGGGGGTGACCACTTTGCTTTTCTCATATTTCCAATTGTAAATGTGATCTGATCTAAAGGAAGGGTTTTGAAGGTGGTCTTTGTTTACAAAGGAGGCTTTAGGTACAGAAAGACTGTATCTAGTTTGCAGGGAGGATGGATTGTGGAAAGATGATGATTCAAAGTAGTTATGCCAGGAAAAGTCTTAAAGATTTGCTCTGGAATATTTGGTGTCAGGGGCGACTTGTTTGCTTGTCATGGTTTCCATAGCAGGTTTCTAATTTTCCGCACTGTGCCGGTACGCTAAATACCTAAAATGCACCACTGTTGTGCAGTCCTGAGGAAGTAATGTCTGTGACAATTGATAAGGTTATTGAATAGCAACTATGTGTATTCAGTGTGTAAAGCAGCCAGAGCTCCAGGCCAAGGACATTGGTGGATACTTGTATTGTAAATGAATGCAAGGAGCTAAGTTCTCTCTATACATAGGCAAATTCAGCTTCATTTTCTGTTAAAATTATGGCAGACGTTAACTGTGTGTTTTTATTGGTTTTTTTCACCTTAAACCTTTCTCACCCCTTTAAAACCGAGACTAAAAAAAAGATGGCACTGAGTTTCTCAGCACTAGCAAAGCCAAATCCTACTGGGGCCTTGTGCAGGCCCATCTGTGCCTGTTGTATGCATGTGTATGTAGGATGGATGGACCTTCTGTGCATATATTTAGTATGTACATATTTTAAAGGGTCAAATACTAACTCTAGAGCCCTAGGGGAGTCAGATTAGGAGAGGAAGATAGCCTTCAAAGGAACTGTGTTCCAGTTGCAAACACTGCTGTTACAAACAGCTGGGGAACATGAACCACCCTCTTCTGGTCCACTACAGAACTGGTTTGTGCTACGTAGTCAGTGGATAAATGGGAACTTTGAACCAAATCCACCTGTGGCAAGGCTGGTACAATACCAAAATCACACCATCGTTTTGTAAAATTGCCTGGTTCAGGACTTTCTAAGAATTGTATGTGATTACCCGATCTAAACACTGCCCTTTCTGTAACCTATCGACGCGCTCTGTGTGCCATGGGGAGGAGGATGCTCCTGCCCCGGATTTACAGGACAGGCGCAAGGCAAGTGTCTTGCCCAAGGTGATGCAGAAAGACTATGATGCTGCAGACTTGAAGGGTCTCCCAGGCCCTGGGCTGGCATCGGCAGCGCTGCCCTTCTCCGCTGGGAATGCCCTGGCAGCCGGTGGGATAGAGAGCTGGCAAGAAACGCCTGACTGTAATCTGAGAGAGAGCAGTTTAAAAGCATCCACTCCCAAATAATGTGGGCTTCATATTTGCTTAACGCTGAGTTTTAAGGTCATTTTTTGGAACGAATTATACCCTTGAGCAAATATGTGTTTCTAAAACAATTATTATTAGCTTAAAATGCTAAACCGTTTTCCCTGGTTTTGATTTGTTGAAATGTTTTTGTTTGAAGTAGAGGCAGCATTGTCAAGAAAGAAGATCCCTAGCCAGTTGTTAATTAGTGCGAGGAATGCTAGAGTAGCTGTTTAAACAGTTACAATATTTACATTATTCCACATCCTATAGGACAACTGTGTTCAGGATCACATAACCTTTTAGGTTAGACATTACAGTGTCTTCGGGACACCTCAAACTGCAGCAGTAACGAAAGCTAGATGAAAGCATATATTGCAAGAAGAAAAGGCTACAACCATTTGCTTAACTCTAAAGAAGACTGGTGCTTATTCCCTGTTGCCTTTACACGCCTGTGCAAGCAGTGGAGAGAGAGGGAGTCCAGGAAGGAAAGAGAACAAAATTATTACCTCTCAACAAAACACAAACTTCAGAGATCTTTAAATTATAGGTCTAGGCTTTTCCCCTCCCTATTCTCCTGTAATTATTTTTTCAATCAGTTGACTTTAATTAACATGTCCTAGGAGAGCAAAGCTGGTGAATGGGAAGGGCTGTTTTATCCATGCTGAGCACGTGCTTCCTGAGCCCTTCCAGGCTGGTCCCAGCGTTCCGGGAGCAGAGGAATTCTGAAAGCAGTTACCATTGACTGACAACGGGGAACAAAGTATCCTCATTAAGGAACAATTTGAGAATATCGTAAACACTCAATTCACGTTGTTTTAAAGATGGATGAGATAAAAATCAACAAAAATCCTTAGTGGAGCATCAGTTAACCGTTTCCTCAGGCAGTACTTCCTCAGGCATGTGAGGGAGGGGGATGCTGTACGTGGGTGGGATGCAGAGCCCTGGTATCTGAGAGGCAGAACTTGGATCGAGTCATAGCCTTCAACTTACACTTTGGGTGTGCGGTCACATACTTTAGCTGTGCTCCTCACAATGGGCAATAACATACTTTTATAAGTCTTATTAGTATTACTGAGAGTGCAAGAAGATAAGGTTGCAAGTAGCTTCCAATCTAAACTCCATTTTCAGCTGCCCTGAACTTATTAAACAGATGGAGAGCTGTTCACTAGAATGTACAATAATGAATTGAAACATCTAACTTTTAATTTATTCCTCCTTTATATATTTCTGTGGTGGATAAAACTCCTAGGTATCAATATATGTTTTTCTAAGCTTTCCCATTACTGTGGGCTGTGAATGCTCTGCCCTTGAAAGCAGCAGAAGTATGTGTATACGCGGATGATAATTAGCACTCAGATAGCACTTTCCAGTTCAAAGGCATTCATTAATCACCACAGCACTCCCATGAATTGTGAGGTGAGGAAGTATTAATATCAGGTAGGAGAATAGGTGTTGCATCATTAAAGCAAGACTTTTAAGGGAAAAGTGGTATGGTTTTAGGTAAAAAAACCTTCCAAATATGCCTGTGGAAAATATTTGAATAGTACAGCAAATTTTCAGGCACCAAATCTTTTATCTACAAACACAGAAACAGGACTAATTCTCCCCTGCTCCCAAGCAGTACTGAAACCCACTGCAGACCAATGTGATGGGAAAGGTCTATTTAAATCTTTTGACCAGGGTGGTACTGAAAGGAGTGCTTTGTAGCTCTGCTTTTCCGCAATCGCTGCCTGGAAGCCTAATGACCGAACACTTTTTTCTGTGAGCAATTTGACGTTACGATAATGGATCAGTCCAAGAAAGACAAAGAGACAGTTTTCTACCAACGTCTGTGTTGCTCGATTCCTCATCTGAGAAGGGTCAGCCGGGCTGCATTCGGGGTTGTGTCTGACAGCACAGGGCTGTTTGTTCATTCATGAGTTTGATGGATATGACATTCTCTCCCTTGTCTGCTAACAAGTCTGTGTGAAGAGTGTCATTGATAAGACAATAATCTAAGGGCATGATGTAGTTCTTAGGTAGAAACCCAGCGAATTGCCTTTGGTCCATCTAGAACTGGATCTTTCCCTCACAGTAGCCATGTAGATGCTTCAAAGGTCAGTAAAAAACCCCGGCAGAGCAAAGCGGTATGATAACTGCCCCCAGGAGAAGATCTGTTGATCTTTAGTTGGAGTCACCTTGTTTATATGTGGGGAGCATATCGGAGACTGGCTGTCAGGAAAACGTGATGCCAGGGTATGCATCTTCCACAGCACTGCCAACAATTGCTTTCCAAGAGCTTGGTCACTCGCAGAGAAGAGGAGGGACAGAGGGCACTAGCTAGCTACAGCCCCTCATCTCTCTCTGTTGGCTGCTCACAGAGCCCCTGTGTGAGCCAAGCTACCTGACCCGCTGCGCGATTGGGTGCTGCCCACGGAGAGTTACTTGGTGACAAGCCCAGCTAAATTAGGCTGGAGGTGAAAGGAACTGTGCCAAGGTGAGAAGAGGCTCTTTTCACGTGTGGGGCCAGGGGAAGGGAAGGACCAAAGTGGGCCAGAGACCCTGTAAGGCTCCTGCCCACTGCAGGGCACATTTAAACGGTGCGTAATTGGAGGAGATGCTGAAAGTGAAGAGCATAATGACATCAGTGACTGGAAAGGAGAGCTGTTAAAAGTCAGTAAGTTCTGCCTAATTTCCTGCAAGGCTGATGGTGTATAGGAAGCACCTATACACCAGGTGCTCAGGAAGCACCTCCCTAGCTGGGACTCCACTGCAAGGAGCTCCCAGTGAATCAAGGAATATCAGGTTTACATTCCCATGTACATCAGCGAGTCAGCAGAACACCCACATTGTTAGCAAACATCTCCTGATTGCTAAATTGGACAATTACAAATCACCCATGAAGGAACGTAAATGCCTAGTTCACATGTACATGGTAAACTTCATTTCTCACGCTGTGCCAGCTTCAGCTGATATCCCTCTGGTTGGCCGCAGGCTGCTGGTCCAGAGCAGAGTCGAAGCCCGCTGTTTATTCAAAGGAGGGCAGCAGTACGCGGGTATCTTCGCCTGCGGAGAGCAGGGCTTGGTGCGTTTCCACCGGGTGCCTTGTGTGCTGTTGAAGAACCCCGTACTAAGCAGCAGGGATCAGCCCGGGCGTGGGCTCCTGCTGCTGTGGTTATACCATTCCAGACTGGGGTGTCCACGCGGTGCTGTGGAGCTCTCTGAGGAGGCAGGGGTCTGTGCAGCGCTAGCCCTGCTCTCTGTGCAGAGGCACGTGGCACCGCACAGGCACAGCCCCAGCGGTGTATTTATCTTTGCCACGCTGTCCTCAGCTGACGGCACGCATCGACTGGTAGTAGTGCCAGTTCAGAGAGAGATGCTTCTAAATGCAGGCGTATTTTTATAAGTCAGTCTCTACCTGATGGAAATAAAAACTACACGTTAAATTTCAGCCCTCCCCTAGCTGATGTGGGGAAGGTTAACTGGGAGCTGTTGGCAGCTGGGAGCTGTGAGGGGATTTTTGCCTTCTACTGGATTTTGCTTTGTGCGTTCTGAAAGTGCCGTAATGGAGCACTTACTTTATGTGTTATTAAGACAATTTTACTTAGATTGTGTAATATGGTTAGAGACTGGGACGGTGACTGTGGGCAATTAACTGAATAGAAAAAAATAAAAGGGAATACTATTGCTAGAAGAATATTAGAAAAAGATTTGCTGTTATTACCGAAATGATTACTTCTAGATACATTAGCTGTGTTTCTACGAGCTGTGTGAACAACGGCTACTCCTCATCTCTGAGGCTGAGCCAAGCATGCATTTTCCTTGCTTCAGAGCTCTTTCAGAGACAAAAGGCCTTCAAACACAGGGCACTAAGTTTTCTCATCACTCGAGCATCCACTCTCTGCTTTACCCCTGACTTCTAGATCAGGCTCGTCATGACATCTACCGAAGAAAAAGGATTTATAAACATTATTTGTCTTCGCCAGCAAAACCGAGGTTTTGTAGCAGCTTTACAAATGCAGGCACCGTATTAGGGGTGGGGACATTAAAAGTCATATTATTATGTAGCTGTCAGCACTTCTTCTTGGAAATGGGAAATGCAAATGAATCCCAAGTATTATGCCCCAAATCCTCTGGCTTCTTTAGCACAGAAAGAAGTAGGAAACTATTAACCCTGTGGCTGCTTCCATTCACCAAATGTTCATCTTTGGGTGCTGGATTTTCTGTCACTATATACTTGCTCATGTATCAATAGAACAAAAACTTTGATTTTCCCTGAGATTTGGAAAGAACAAATTTTTTTTCCAGCTGATAGTCCAAATCAAAATGTTTTTTTCTGGCTTACATCTACTTCATATGTAATTATGTTCTTCTTCATGCAATAATAATAAAAAAAAAAAGTATTTTGAAGAAGGGTGAAATAAGAAATTTTAAGTTGAATCTGTTCAAAATGTCCTGCCCCTGAAATCTCCTGAAAAAAATCTGGATTCATGTATTTCCCTCAAACGGGGAAAGGACTTAAGCCTGCTTAAACCCTTGAAAATCAGAAGTTAAATACTTGAATGGAGAGAGGTGGCTCAGCCTTCACACCTCCCTGTAAGACCAGCCGATGTCCGAAGGATGATGGTGAGCCCTCGTCCCCTGGTAGCTCCAACGGGTATGTCCTGAGCCGCCCCTCGCACTGCCAGATGCACAGACCAGTTTAGCAGTTTGAACGCAAGAAGCTAAAGCATACCTGCCTTGTGTGATTCTATGCAGCGCTACTTTGAGCTCTCAATTTTCCTACGAGTCACTTGCGGAGGCAGGAATTGGTGCTGGGGTGAAACGGACCTACTGACCTGCCCAATGAGCTCGCACCTCTTCTTCCCTGCAGCTTAATTAGTCTGTGTCCCAGCGATCCTGAAGGAGCACGCTGAGCTGACCACCTATGTCACGTGCCACCCAGCACACACCATCAGCCTTGCAGGAAATTAGACAGAACTTACTGCCCTTTGACAGCTCTATTTTCCAGTCACTGATGCCCTTATGTGTCTTGGCTTTCAGCATCTCCTCCAATTACGCAAAATGGGGATTTCTCGACATGAAGAGAATCCTGGAAGTTACAGGATCCTCTTTTGCTCACATATACATGAATCCATATACAGCAAAAAAGTGAGGAAAAGGGGATTTAGATGCTTTCTCTTATTCTGGTGGAAAGTTGTTTTCTCAGGTATCAGTGGGCCCAGTTCTACTCTGCTACCTGTACCAGTTTTGTTCATTGGACCTTCACACTGCTAGAAGGTATATTAATCCGTATAATGGGCCAAAACCTGCATTTTGGCATAACTGCAAAAAGCTATGGTATTGTTTTGTGTGCCTGAAGTCAGAGTGATAATGTATGACCCCTTTTTCCCATTCCAAAACCCCCAGCAAAGCTGCTAATGCTGCTCCTCTCATTTCCACTACAAGCTGCAACAGGAAGCGGGCACTTCTGGTTTCCACTTTCATCTACAATTGAAGAGCAAAAAGGACAGCACTCAGTAAACAACCAAAATAATCCTTTCAAAGTCGGGAAGATTTCTCTCCTATCTTTCTGGGTGCAAACTGTAGCAGGAGTCATGTGTTACTAATCTCCTCAGCACTGCAGCAGGTCCTTAGCAAGTTAATACACACACCTCTCCGAGACCCTCGAGGGGTTATAATACTATTCCTAAAATAAAATATAATCTCTAAAGCACTTTGCATTTGAAATGAAAAGAAGTTTTCTTTACTTTGTTTCAAATTAACCTCTCCCAGGAGTTGTACAGTGATAGGGTAAATGGTGAGCGTCAGTAATGAGCTTGTCCAGCTCTTTTCCACACCAGAGTGGAAGGCACACGATTTGCACAGGAGATCTCACCCGTAGGCAGTCCAGCCTGCCCAGGCTCTGCTTGGCAGCGGGATTTATAGGGACATTGTCCCTCCTACAATATTTCACACAGAAGAATGTGCTGAAAGCAATGAACTGGCTGCTAAATTACAGCAGGAAGGTTCCTAACTTTTCAGGTGCCCACTGGGTTCTAGTTAGAGTCTGGTCTCGTATGCTTCCCTCTCCCTCTGCTTGCCTCAATCTCTCTGCTTTTTAAAGTAACTATCACATTTTCAAAGGGTTTTTTTAGATGATTGCACCATCACGTGACAGTGGTGGTCGCACATCCCTGAAATACTCTTCTTCGCTTGTCCTGAAGGTGCTTCATTTGTCTCTTCTATAGGTTTCTGGGTTATTCCAAAAAAACTTGCCTTCTTCACAAGGTGTGATGCACCTGGAGTAAGCTGGACTTCCAGAGGTACCAAAGAAGTAATTACTCCAGACATATTCCCTCCTTTATATCGGTATGAAGCAAATTTACATTGGAGTTCACTTTTATAAATTATTTTTCCTGTGCAGTTTTAGATCTGTTGTGGTAAGGAGAAAAAGGTGACAGAACTTCAAGTATGAGCTGCTTTTATATATATATTCTTATACAGATATATATAGACTTAAACAGTATGCTCCTAGCATTGAGTACAAGTTTTATTCACATGCCAAACCTCTTGACATCATGAGATTTTAAATATTTTAGCAACAATTCTGAGCAGCTTTGTGTATATAGATATGTGGGTCCCTGCCCTCCAACATCACGGCTTAACTCCGTGCCATTTGTATGACGGTTCATGTAACATGGTGTGGAGATTCATGATTCCTCAATGTTATTTCCTTTTCCTAAAAGATAAAAGTATCTATCTGAAGTGGAGATTCTTTGTCTGGGAGTTGTAAACAAGCAAGAAAAATAGGAAAACTCTGAAATGCTCCCTGTAAGCTAGGAACCAAAACCTTTGTCACAAGCAAGGTTGGTTTTAATTGTGCACTTGAGGAAACAAAACACAGAAAAATTTCTGCAAATGCAGAAAGAAAACAACCTCCTGGCTCACACTGTGTCTAGTTCATTGTGATGCTACTATGGTTACTTCAGGAAGAAGAAAATAGCCTTGAAATGGAGCGTTTTGCGGTGGCAGTGGAGTGGGTTCCTTTATTGACTCAACTTCTGTAACGGTGTACATCTGACTGTTTTCACCTTATACTGGCTCTCAATCCTTCTAGCCATGATGACTAATTTGTTTCTTATTGAAATTTTACAAATGCTTTCTCCCTAATGAAAGATCACCATCTGTTTAGTCAAGGTACTTTTTCACTTAGACTGTGCCCATATGTCAGAGGTAAGTTATTTCCTCTTGTTCTTGATTTGGGCAGTTGAAACCCAGCAGCTAATTGTAAGGAGATATTCTATAAGTAGATCTACTTGGAAAGCCTTTTTTCTCTCTAAAATGCCTCTTACATTTTCTTTCCAGATGAAAATTTTCCCCCAGGATATATTGCAAAGCAAACTGAAACAAATATTTGCATTTTATTTTGAAGTGCAATTTCTAAACAAAATTAAATATAATTTTTGTTTTGAATTGAGTTGTCACATCACTGCAGCATACAAAGGGAAGCTGCACCGAGCGCTGAAGGATTAGTTGGCTGGGTGCGCAGAGGCGTAGCTGTGACCTGCTGCCGTCTGGACGGGCTGGCAGGTCTGAAGTGGGGACTGAGCCACGTGGAGCCAAAGGGGAGAAGCCCTTTCGCAAGCTGAGAGATCTCCTGGGTGTGTATTAGAGAAGATGAATATCTGGGGGCTTTGCCACCACTTACAGAGTGAAATGGTTCTGTGCCATGAGTGAGGGAACGTACACGTGGTAGCTGGGGCAGTTGCAGACAGGCAGAGCTGTGACGTGGTCAGGAGCCTCCTGGGGAAGCAAGCCAAGAGTTTGGGGCAGATGGTGCCTGTTCAAAGGCAGGAGAGGGTATGTCTATCAGTTTTATACTGGAGCACTGCTTTCACTGGGTGGTGAGCATTTGCCCTACCCTTGCACTCCTTGGCTTTTGCATTTTGGCAAGGCCAGCGTCGGGGAAGGGGTGCACCACCACCTGCAGCTTCAGCCCAGCCGTACTTTGAAAGAGAGGAGTGCCTAGCTGCCAGGAGAGCCACCGGGGAGGCAGATGTGGTCTGTGTTCAGAAATGTGGCTGTTCCAGTAGATGGTGGTGGCAGTAACAGTAAGACTGGTTGGGAAAGGAAGCCCAGGGTTGTCTGGTAAAGGGCTGTTGGTCCCCATTTACACAGGGGAGCAGAGAGTGGGATGGTCACTGTATAAGGAACAGGGATGCCTGCATGCGATGCACGTCTGGTTCTTCCTTATCTATTTGCTACTATGCACCAGAATTTCAGACAGTCCCAATTTCAGAGCATCCAGAGGAAACACACAGATTTCAGAGTGACTACTCAGCCTTTTAAACAGAAGGGGACTTTCAATATAGAGCTGTAATGAGAATCCTGAATAGGCATGAACTCTCATTAAAGTCAGTTCTGTAATGCTGGTAGAGTGGAAGAATATTTCTATTTGATTTGCTGTTATTCAATTATTTTTAAGCACCTTTTGTCAGATTTGTAATAAGAACAGATAAGGCCACTAGCTGCTAGGCATACTTGTGTGCTGCAAATATCGGAGATCGTTAAATGTCACTGGGAAAGTTCCTGTTGTTACATTGATACTCTATAGGAATGGATATACTCTATTGACCCGATGCATTTGACATCAGACTCAGTTTGTAACTCCATCCCTTCTCAGCTTCCGCATTCAGTGAGGGGAAGGTAAATGCAGCCTCAGAACTTCTGCTCTTTCCTCCCTCTTTTTGCTGTAACGTAGACAGGCATAGTGATCCCTGCTCCAGGAGACGGACCAAGTGTCCAAGTACTTGTGACACAGAGGAGTCCTCCTGGGGAAGAAAGAGCGTATTCTGGTATTCCCTTCGCCAGCACCCATGCTCTGGCTGTACTGTTGACACACGTGCCAGCATGTTAGTACTGGTGAATTAGGCTCAGATAACCAAACACCAAAGATGATATAAACCAGGGATCTTTTTCCTGTTTGGTGTGTTTAGCCCTGTTGCAGGGTTATTCAAACGCCTGTGGATGGCTCTTGGGTGGGGTTGTTATCACCTCGTCTGCGTGCCTGCACTGTCCCTCCTGTGGGTTGACACCAATCAAGTCCTGGCTGAGGGCCCTGGGGAAATGTTACCGAAAACATGAATATTTGCATTAATTACTGAAACTGAGGCATTCTCATTCAAAGAACCTGACTGAAGCTCACAGATAGTGTTTTCCCAAAATCACTCACATTTAATAGTTCTGTAAAAGGTACCGAAAGAACTGGGTTTTGACGGTAGATACTGTGTTGTATGTCCCCAGCAGTAAAGGAAGACTGAGACTTGATAGGTGCAAAGACGACTTGCCTGAATAACACTTGGTAAGACAAATTTTAAACACATTCTGCACACACAAAATCATCAGTATTTGTCCTGGCATCAATAATAAACAAACATTGGAATCTAGCTTGTTTTTTTGTTTGGTTGGTTTTATGACTCGCATCAATGTGCCTCACAATCTTCAGTGTTTCCCCTTGCAACACTTCTCTGACGGGACAAAGTCATTGCATTGATTTGGTATTTTTAACATACAGATGCACTGTTGCACAGGGAGGAGTTATGAGACTTGCATGAAGCTATCTGGGTTGTTTCTTATGAAAGCAATAGCTGATGCTGGCTTCCTCATGCCACAGATAAAGACTAATCATGAATTCGTTAGTGACAGATGAAATTAAACTACTATTTTTATACACTGTGTTTTTCAAAGGCTGGATCAAGTATTTGTCTTTTAAATACAAAACCTATATGGAGTAAAATGTGTGTCTGAGGAGAGTTTCCTACTAATCATAGTCTAAGTAACGCCACTATTGATGCACTCTTAATTCCCCAAAGCTTGAAGACCCTTGGGTATAGAAAGGAAATACCATTGTAAAGCAAAAGGCAACCAGAGAAAAGTCAAGGAGCGGGAGTGCTGCCGTATGCTGTGGGTCTTGTTCCACACCTGTAACCCACTGAGCACTGCAGCTCTCATCGTAATTAAGAAACATCTAATTCTTCTCCTTTCTGTGCAGTGTTTGGCAGAGATATGGTTCAAGTTAGCAGGACTGCTTAGCTTTGGATTTTGTTGGCTACATCTCTGTAATATCCCTTTTGGACTTTAATTTTCCGATGATAGCACATCGCTAAATGGTTTACTTGCTCAGTCATAACCAGTTTTTACTCCATGTCTTCACTGGGGTTGCCTAGAGAATCCCCAGTCCTGTGCTGGAGCTCCTGGGACTGGATGAATTGATTATACTACATGCAGAGTTTGATAGGAAAAAATTAAATATCTGCACTTTCAGATCTAGGGTTTCCTTAAGCTTTCATCAGACTTAGGTGGCAGCAGCTAATGGTTAAAAACGGATCATGGAAAACAGTGCCAGAGGGACAGAGCTTTTCTGGTTTGCCCACAGTACGTTATCCCCAGCATAACCTACATCAACTGTACTTAAACCAGTGCTAAAAGATGCTTTGCTAACCTGCCCACAGAAATAGCCAGGCACAGAGATTCTACAGCCTCCTGGGACTTTATAAAGAAATGATCATTTTGACAATACTTTCTGCTTTTATCACTCTCTAATTACTTCCACGATAAAGAAACCCGGTGTGCCTGAGCCAGGGCTCCTGAAGAGCAGACACACAGGGCTCTAGCTTGCCATCAGTGTACCGATGGCAACGGTTGCATTCAAACCAGGATGACAGAGACAACGTTTTAACTCCTGGTTCCATCAAATTCAGCTTTTATGTCAATGTCCACACATCCAGAAAACCACCTTAGACTTGGTCTTGCGCTTGGCAGCTTCTTAGAGCTTTCTCTTTCACAAAAATTTCTGACAAAATCCACGTTTACAAACTGATTATGTCCCCTCAGCCCCAGCTCCGGTGCCGGCAAAATCCTCTGAAGCTTAATTGTGATTATTTGCATTTCCTGCGCTATCCACTAGTGCTTCACGGTTTCAGTTCACACACTTTCAAGCATTTCACAGACAGAGTGTTCTCCGGTGAAGCAGATGGGAACGTTCATGTTTGCAGCTCAGGGGCTCTCCTTTACTCCAGTTCCTGAGAATTAACCTTGCCTAATCCGTCTGCGCACTTTCCACTGTGAGCTGTCCCACCACTGAAAGAAATTGCTAACCCCACAATGCATAAATATTTGTATTAATCTATCCGAATTTAAAATCAGGACCTTAAAAATAAAATAGTTACTGACCTTTCAGCTCATTTATAATTAAAACCCATTCTAATGTTGTGCATATAAATAATAGATAGCTGTTTTCACAGATCAATGCCTTCTCCTGCTTTATAAGAAACATTTTTAAGTAAAATTACTGTGCCTTTAAGTTTAATAGGAAAATTTGATGTGTTAGCAACTATGGGTTGATCTCTGTACATTTTTCAAATGTAAATTGCACTTTAAAAATGCAAACAATTATTAATATTGATTTGGACTAAAACAATATTGAATTTCAGTATATTTCTGGCTCTTTTATGAATTACTCTGCACAGCCAGTGTGATTATGATGGAAGAGCATTTGCACGCTCAATTTCTTTTCAGCACGAAACCTTGAAGAGTGCTAGTTGTGTTCAGGCTGATAATGGTAAACCCATGCATTCGAGGAAAATAAGACTACCTTAAAAATCTCAACTGAAGCACAGTGAATTAATATTTCCTCCTGTATGTGCCGTTCCTACATCAGGCTAGCTGAACTTTTGTTATATTGAGAATTCAGTTAGAATGCAGCTTGCTGCCTGAGCCCTCTGTTTTGGTTGTGCATCGCATGCAATTATAAAATTATGTCAATCCATCACTGCAATTTCCTGCGACTAAGCCAAGAGACGCATACATTGCTGTCCTGGAAGGTTGTAAGACGCCAGTTTATAGAAGTGCCATTAAACCCACGTTTCTGTGCTGCGGCTGGAAGAAAGCTTTCATAGCTCTGTTGGTAGAGGGTTTTGAGCTTCTCTTCTGATCTCGACTACAATCTCAAGGCCTGTTTGCTAATTGCTAACCCCCAGCATCTCCCCAGATGCCACTTCTCAGGGCTGGCCCTTCCCCATGCGGTGTGGCAGCGGCTGTGGCCAGCAAGGTCACTCCAGGGGAGTGCCCTCGTCACAGCACACAGGAGTGGGTGGCAAGAGGGTCTCCTGAGAGCCCTGCAATACGTGGACAGAATTGTCTGGAAAACAGAAACCTTATTCCCCTGGGGAAAGAGGAGTATTGAATCAGGACAAAATGCCAAAGTGAGACTTTTGTAGGAATGGATTTTCAGAAAAATTTAATTTATTGGTCCCTTAAGTGGCGTTTTCATGGTGCTTGGCTGCTAACGGCTTGGACAGCTGTACAGAAATCCTGCGAGCTGCCAAGGGGACTCTAGGCATGTGGGGGGCTCTAATATTCACCACTTCATCCTCTTCCTCTCCCTTGGCAGCCGTCTGCATGCCAGGAGGGCAGAGAGCTGGACACTGTTAACCTCCAGCAGCCGGCCTCGAAAGCGGCTGCTGAATTCATTTTTTGCCGAAAGTGGAATTGTTGAGCACGTAGCAGGCAGCAGCCAGGCGAGCCTTCAATTTGATTCTCCCAGGGAAAAATGTATTTTTCCAAACTTTCTTTTTCCACATAGAAACTTCAGTTCTATGAAAAGGGCATTTTCTTACTGAAAATCCTGCTGCCGGAGAATTCCCCAACCAGCTCTTTTTCTGGAACTTACTCCCACATAAACTGAAAATAACCCAAACTTGGTGACTTTCCAGACATGTAACAAGTTAAATGTTTTGCTAGAGTCCCTGGAGATGGCCAAGTTGTGCTACTTAGATTAAGAAAGGGGTAGTAGCCAGCTAGCAAGTGTCTGCAGGGCTGGTGTGAGTGCTGCTGGCCCGTAATTCAATCACATTTAATGAATGATTAATAATATTAAGGCACTTAACCTTGAATAGTGTAGTGATTATTTTGATTATGAAATAACATCCAGAAAGCTTTTTTGACATTTGCTATATTTAAACCTCATTATTTTGGAGAGCATCGTTCAAGAATTTTGAATACTTGAAATCAGTGAAACAGAAAAATGAAATGACGCGTGTTTTTAGTTCACCTGACACAGGTGCACTCTGGTGTGATTTCTCCCTTCTGCGGGTAGAGTAGTAGGTAGGTGACAACAGCTGCCCTTGTGTCCCTTCATTTCACAGGGAGTCTTGTTTCCCTGTTTTATGCTCAGATGCCTATAAAACTATAGTCACCTCTCTGTTATTTCACATTGCATTAGCATTGTGGTTTTGATTAGAGCCAATTTTCTTTGCCAAAATGGCTTATTAACAAAATGGTACCTTTCAGAAAATGTATTCTTTGGTTATAATTTTGTGATGTAAGAAGTGCTTTCCTTGACAAAATTAAGTTCTGTGTCCTAGATTGCCAAAACTAATACTGTGACTATTGCTATGATTTTATACTACATACCTGTTGCATGATATATAGTATAGCGATACAAAATACCCTTAACGACTCCAACCTCCAGGAAAAAACCTGGAGCCGTACCAGTTTGACACAGTAAATGCAAGCCGTAATGCTTCTCAGCAGGGAGAAGTCTGGTTTTCAAGAAGGAAGGATGTTCTTCCTGTTAATTTTTCCTTAGGTTGATTTGGATCCTGCCCAGGCACTACATATCATTTAGCTAGATTAATTTTGGATACACAACAGATTTTGTGCCTCCCATACTCAACGACTGCGGCCAACAGCTAGTTCTGTGTTGCCTGAGAATAGGCACAAGGTAGTGGCCCCTTGCGGATTCCCATCGGGGTCTCTGAATGGGAGAGGGCATGTCAGCTGTCAGGTGGGGGGGTCTGTACGCGAGAAGGGTGCACTGCTAATAACGATACATCCTAGCTTTGCTCTGTTGTATTTCTCAAGGGGTTCCTTTCGTCATCCTGATTTTAGGTAACGAATTCCAGCAGACTCCGTCAGCGCTCTGCTCGGTTTCTCCCAGGGGATGTTTCCTGACACCCTGAGCCCGTATCAGAATTCATTGAGAGCAACTTCTGACCCCTTAGCACCTTTCTTTCCAGAGTAATGCCTCTGCTTATCCTAACAAGAGGGAAATATCCAGAGCCTGAAATCTACCTTTTAGTAATTATTGTATGTTCCGCTGCCTCATCAGATGACAGCTCATGGTTGTGTGACTCCAATAGAGGAAAAACAGCGTAGGATTTGAGAAAAATAATATTTTTTAAAGTCAAGCCAGGCTGCAGATTATTTCTATGCTATTTACAATTAACGGCGTGTGGGCTGATCACTAGCAGTAAGCTGTGGCTGGGATGAAACTTAGCTGTGCCACTCCGGGTGTCACATGCTGCTGTAAAAGTTTAATCTAACAAACTGGAGAAGCCATTGGAGGGACTCCCGTGGTTCCGGATAGCAGTGTTTCAGCTCTGCAGCCCTCTTCAGGGCTAACAATGACTGGAGTTTGTGTACATTCACCACGGTGAAAATTACAGCTTTGCCCGAACACTAACCTGCTGTGTGTGCCTAAGAGTGGCTGGACCACACTGTTAGATCCCCAAAATACCCAGGTGTAACAGGAGCTAAGTGCCCCGTTTTAGACTTCATTCTGGACTTCCCCAGCTTATAGCCAGCCCCCTCCATTACTTCTATTTTTTTAATTCTTAATATTTTTTGTTATTTGTTTTTACAGGTGAATTTTGCATCCCTTTTCAGTAGCATCTTGACTGTACTATTAAACGTTGCGTTGCAACATAGGGAGGATGTGAGACCTTTTCAAACCATTAGCTCTGGTTTAAACACTCTTCCAGCACCGGCTATGTAAAGAAAGCATAAAGAGCTACTTTCCAACTGAAGTTGACTGTAACTGCAATATCATAATTATGTGTAAAATATTATGAGAGATCAGTAAAACAGAATGAATTGAGAACATCAAGACTAACATAACTAAACTGCACACCTGATGGCTCGTGGTTGTGATGTATTTCTGTTAGAGACATATTGAATCATTAAAAAAGCTGTTTTGGCTTGAACCATGACTGGTAGCTTCTTTACCACCTCCATTTATCTTTTTCTCCTTATTTCCTCACCCTTTTCTTACTGTTCCGCCTATGCATAATGAGCAAGCTCCTCTTAAAGTGTTTTAATGTCAAAGACATTAAAGTGATAACCCAGGGGACTTAGAAGGCAACACAGACATAGAGTAACTGTAGGCAGAGCAGTGGCTGTGTGGTGGAGGAATTTTCAAGCTGAGTGTATGTGGGCTATTTCTAAACTGTTCTGAGAAGTATCTGAGAAAAGCTGCCTTATTGGTCCAGACTTATTTATCTGCAAAGGGATTCAGGCACTCTTAAGAGAAAAATAGGAGCCTATCAAGCAGGAAAAAAAGCAAAACCCCAAATGAAGACCTGTCTGAGGTTGTGGAATGGTTGAACCATGTCAGCAGCATCATCTGATCCTCACTCGCGCAGCTCTTCCTGGTTTAGCTGTAGGAAGGGATGAAGTTGGGCAAACAGATCCCTTACTGTTAAGGCTAGGAGAGCTGGGCTTGTTCAGCCTGGAGAAGAGAAGGCTCTGGGGAGACCCTATAGCACCTTCCAGTGCCTGAAGGGGGCCTACAAGGAAGCTGGGGGGGGCTTTTTACAAGGACCTGTAGCGACCGGACAAGGGGTAATGGGTTTAAACTGAAAGTGGGGAGATTTAGATTAGATATCAGGAAGAAATTCTTCACAGAGAGGGTGGGGAGGCACTGGGACAGGTTACCCAGAGAAGCTGTGGATGCCCCATCCCTGGGAGTGTCCAAGGCCAGGCTGGATGAGGCTTGGAGCAACCTGGTCTAGTGGAGGGTGTCTCTGCCCATGGCAGGGGAGTGGGACTGGGTGGGCTTTAAGATCCCTTCCAACCCAAACCATTCTGTGATTCTATGATTCTATGATACTTGACTGACTGCTTACCACTGACTAAACCAGTAAGTTCTAATGACCAACACCATCTCTCCACACTGAAAACCACTATAAAGCTCAAACTGTCTTATCAGAGAAGAAATACACAAGATCGCAAGTGGGATGCTGAAGCATCTCACAGTAGCAGTGTGTGTCAGTAGAGCATGATCCTCTTTGAACTGGCTTCTTATCACTTGGCTGAGATGCCTGAGAGTAACTGGAGACTGCATCTTGCAGAACGAGAGGAAAAGAATTAGCAACTGTTTTTCTCCCACCTTGTGCTCCTGACTGTGGATTTGCTGCCTGTCAAAATGTTATGAGTAATGCATAAAGTGTTGCCCCTCTCCAGACACTCAACTTTTAACTAGCTTGAGACCTAAAAAAAAGGCCACGAATCTGTCTTTGGCAGTAGGTCTCCAGGCAGGTAACCTTTACTGTGTATGCCATGCTGGCATTCATTGTCTAGTCTGCGCTGTGTTTATCAGCCTCGCTTACTTGCTGTGTGCATTGCAGTCCCTTAGATCCTTCTGTATTTACTCTTTGCCACCCTCCCCCATAACTGCAAAACTAAATGGGAACAGGATCTCGTGGAGAAACAGCCCAAAAGGGCCTAAGCAATATTTTGTGCTGAATTTCTCTCCTTGGACCTTTATATATCATTGGTGTATCTTTCAGGACACCTCTGGGGTTTTGAAACTAATTTCCATCATCATTAGTGAGAAACTTATCCTCGTGCTTCCCTTCATTAATGCCTAATACAGGAATGAGAAGAAGTGCTGTATATGCACACTCTTTTTAACTTGATGATGCCGTATGCAAATAATTAAACGAGGCACAGAAGCAATGGTTAAAAGTTCTCTAAAACTTCCTCATTATACTAAGCAATTATCTGCAAGAAGACAGACACCTGAACCCTCTCCCTCCACACCCATGATAAAATATCCACGTCTTGCAGATGTTTCATTTTTGCCCAGGAGGAGAAAAATCACATTTAATTACCATCAAGGGTGAGGACAACATGGTGGGTGCCTAGACGGCGACATTCAGTTTGTATCCGTCAGTGAGGTGGCTGTGACTTTGCATGTGATCTGTTTGGATATCGTATGCAGGGGCACAGCTCTGTGCAAAATCAGTGGAAACATTAATTGAGTTCCAGCTATGTCATGTGCTACTGTGCAAAAAATGATTCATGAAACTCTAGGGCCATGATTTGCTGTTTGGTGGCGATACAACTCAAGCAGTTAATACTTCCAGCCATCCCGTCCTGCCTGCTGCATTATATCGGCATAATGCCTTTGAGCTGAGTAGTGAAGCGAACTGAGGAAACTGATTCAGCTGAGAAACAGTTCATCAAAAGGGAATGGCACCAAAAGAAAGCCATATTCGTGGAGATAAATATATTTTCAAAACAGATTAAACCCCTCCGTGTTCTGCTCTTGCAGAACAGTTCAGCTATTCAGTCACCTGCACCGCCCCGTCACTGTAATAGCTGAGATTTTCACAATGTGTAGTTGTAAAAACAACACTGTTGCTCCCATTTTACAGATGAGAAGCTGAGACAGAGGAACCTGAAGAACTTGGCTAGCAAAACGGGAAATCTGTGGACAAGGAGAGGCTGAGTTGGACTTTCCACAGTTCAGGTGAACATTCCAGCTACCGAATCCTCCTCCTTTTCCTTAGTTACTGAAGAACAATGAAAAAGGTAAAATGTTTATTTTTTTATATACGAGGAAATTGCATATGCAAATCAGAAAACAGGAATAGATCTTTTTAAAGTTGCAACCAGAAGGTGTGTAAATCTGCCAAGAACTTCAGTTAAGCAACTGCTTCGCACCAGCTAGGATGTAGGTTAGTGGTTTCAGCAAATACACAGGTAATTAACTGAAACTCCTTTTGTTCCACCTGACAACAGAAAAGCAATGAGAGAAAGGAAAAACAGAACAAGACTGGGGAGTAGTGTGGTGTTGTTGCAAGGTTTCCAGTGCAGTATACGCAGGATTACATCCAGGAGCTTTCTAGTGCTAATGAAGGGGTGTCAGACTGGCAGCACCAGCACCAGATGTATTTGCAGAAAAGGAACAGCATGAGAGGGAGTAGCTCAGATTTCCTTTTCCAGACACCAGTGAACCTTTGTGAAGGGAAGGCCGTGTACATTTAGCCTGTCCTTCTTTTCAGAAGTGGCAGAGCCTGCCGCACAGGCAGCTTGGTGACTGAGAGGTGGGCAAGGGAGACAGTTCTTGGGTGTTGGGAAGGCTGTGACACAGAAAAGCAGTTTGCCTCTAGGAAATCTAGGCTGGATAGGTGCAATATATAGGGCTGTATTATGATTACATATTATGTACAATATATGGCACATAATAATTATGTATTATGTGTAATATAGAGCAAGGACATCACTGCTGCCCCTGTGGAGTCTCCCTGCACGTCTAAACGTGCACAGAGAGGGTCCCTGTTCAGTGAAGACTGCAAGATGAAGTGAGCTTGCAAGCTCCTTTTGCTCACTCCAACAGGTGGTAATAGATTACTAAAGCACCGTATTAATTTATTGCAGTAGTGAGACGTGCGGTTAGTGAGGTGCGAATTAATGAGGCATCTCCCACAAAGTAGGAGGTACCTTAACCCACCTTCCCCCATGGTAACCTTGCATCATATCACATTATTGGTGGTTATTATTAATTTTGCTTATTGTAATGGCAAAGCCAAAACTTTTAGTTACATAACAAGAAGTTTTATAACAGAAAAAGCAGTGACCGAGATCCCCGGCTGGGTCTGTGAGGTACTCAGCAACTATTTTAGCTGAGTTCCTGATAGGTGTTTTAGGAGGAGCAAGGCTAGCACCGCAGGAGAGACACACTTCTGAAGTTTCTGGAGCGGGCTGGGAGGTAGATGCAGTGTGTTTAACAGGCAGCAGCAACAATCACAAAACCACCACTGGCAAAAGAACTTGCTGAGGTGTCTGTTGCTGCAGCCTTGTTTGTCAAATAAGTTGTCTGTAAACCCTGCCATCATTAAAATTCTCCACGGTGGTAACAGCACTTCCCCTGGATCGTTTTGTTGAAGCTTGCAAATGGAATTATCTGCTATGACTGCTCTTTTGAGCGGTGTAAATCTTCAACAACAGTCCTAAATAAACCTGTGATATACAGTGCATGGAACACCTAGTTTTATAAATATCTCTGCAGAGGAATGCTAGAGGTAGGACGAATAAATTACAAGCGAGAAAACGGCATTTTAAAATGTGCTCTAAACCTGTTTGATCTTACTCTCTCTTGGCACTGTTCTACATTAACTGAGCTCCAGCCCCTGGAAAGGCAAAGGTCACAGCTTTTATTTACATAACACCAAGTTTCTGAATAACAAGCATTAAGGAAGTGAAGCTTTGCAGGGAAAAAGGAAAAAAGTATGAACAAGATATAATAGTTTAGCCTCTGTGGCTGGAAAGATATCAGCATTGGGAATAATATGCCATTTTAACAGAGATACATAAACACTATCACCTGAATACAGTACAAATAGCAGACTGCCTGCTGGGGAAAGCATCTCTCATTTCAGTTGAGGCACATCGAATTACTCTCTGTTGCCTTGTAAGTGCTCAGTGCTCAGCACCTCACCATGCACGGGACAACTGTCCTTCTGCTTTAGGCTGTGACTGCTCCTTTGAGATCTGAAATGACTTCCCTGAATCTGGGTGTAATCCCAGGCATGAACTACTTTATAATCTAACCCTAAACTACTAGTGCACGTAAATGTCGAAAGCTGAATTTAGTGCCTGGAAAACGAAGGAAATGGCTAGCAGTGGCCCTTTGAGCACCCTCCGTCTTCTTAGAGTTTACAGCCCTGCCTTACCTGGGCCATTCAGAAGGGACCAGAAGCCTTGCCACCTCCCACTGCTGTAACTCGGAAGAGCCAGCTTCATCTTGCAGCACGTACAGGAGCAGGGAACCTGCGTTTCGCTCTCATTTCACCCCAGCCCAGCCCTTCTCATTCTAACGCTGCTCATTTTGGTGAGATTTAGGATGGAAGAACCTGGTCAGGCAAAAGAACCTGTAAAGTTGATGTGGGAAAATGACGGTCCAGGTGCCTTATTATAGAGCAGGTAACAAATATAACAGGTCTTATCCAGAAGAAACAGTTGCATCATACTGTCCAAAGGAGATTCGTGACTGTAACTCAGCAGAGAGGTTATGATGCTGCTGTACAGAGTTAGCCAATAAAACTTGTTATGCTATGCTGTTGTACCTTTAAATAATGCAGAGCAGGTATGACAGATCCAGCCATGTGCTATGGAGCTCGTAGCTTTTTCTACCTGCCTGGAAGATGACTTTTTGTCACCCTAGCAATATAACATGCGTGCAGCTGCTAGGACTGCTAGATGTGCTGCTGCCAAGGGAAAACACACAGCTTTTTAGGCACTGGCCACAGTGAAGGATGATTGGGAAGAAATATAGAATTCATTTTCAGGATCACCTTCTACTCACAGCAAATGAGAAGTACATATGGATGTTTTCATTTTTCACTCTATGCTGCTGTCCCATGTGGCCCAGGCTTTGTAACTAGTGTCAACTCAACACTCAGTTGGTATTCATTACACTGGAACCAGCGCAAGGAATTTCTAAAGACCTTAAGGAAAGCATATTTGGTTTCTCATGCTTGAGAGAAACTTTGGAAAAATCCCAAGCGTGGAAAGAAAATGGGATAAGAATTTTTGACTGTCAATGAGCCGTATCTGCACATACAGACTTCCTGCGTTACCACATTTTAGAAGGACTTTTGAAACTGATGGGACGTGTCCAACCCCCACCGTGTCCCATAGATGTAGTAAAACCCTGCTTCTCTTTTGTAACACAGGGCTATGGTAATAATACTTGCATTATACGCCTGGTTAAGTTACCCTTCCCAGAGGCAGTGCTCCAGTCTGCTCCTGTGGGTACCGGGACAAATGCCGCCTGTGAGAGAACAGGAGAAGCAGATTCTAGTACACTCCATCCTTACAAGCCCCAGCTGGCATGTCTCATACCCAGAGCAGTCCTCGCAAGGAATGGGGTGAGGCTGCTCCCTTGTCTTTGCTGCAGCCCCTCTGTGGCTATCCCTCTTAGGTGCTTGCTGAGGCCGTAAGGTAGAGACATCAGGATGGAGAGCAGGAAGGGGGCATGCCTGCTCTGGGGAATGGCACTGCCAACCCAACTGCTTCATCCCAGGGGGGATGGGAAGGGCGAGTTGGGGGCTGCTGGCTGGAGGATGTGTGATGCAGGAGTATTATGGAGAAGAGGCAGCTGGAGACCACCTTAACAGCAACAGTGTGGAAGTAGAAGGCTGAGATTGCAAAAGGGAAACTGAGCCCTGGGTGGCAGAATAGTGCCTGGATAGTAAAGCTGGTGAGAAAAGAAACAAAGAGATGAATGGGACTCCCAAAACAGAAGAGAGTCCGGTGCTGTGAAGACAAAGGGAAAGCTGTGGGTTTTGTGTCCGGACTGTGTCCCAGTCAGGTAAATCACGCTCTACCTCTTTTTTCTCTCTGTTGTGTGTAATGAGTGATACGAGTCTCTGCTCCCTCTCTGCACAGCTCTGCACTGCCAAGCTATTATCATACAACGCCTCAAAGGTGGTGCCTTCCCGGGGTGGATGATGTGATGTGCTAGCAGGCACAGAGCCCTCTTTGGTTTGGAAAACATTTTGGAATCTTTTGGGTTGAAAGGTGCAACACTGATGTATTATTCTCTGCTAAAAGGATATACCCAAGAACGAATAAATGGCATAGCCTCAACACATCGCTTCTCACACGGGAGGCTCTTGGATCCTTCCCAGTGTTTGTAAAGCATGTATAAATTAAGGAATGTATTCATTATTAATAATGACACAAACATATGAAAACCTTTCAAATAAATACTTGAAAGAGTACTAAGCCTACTATCAGAATGAAGCCTAAGGGTTCTCAGTAGCAAAATGCAGTAGAAAATTGTGGCTGAAAGGAACAGATGTTTAAAATGAATGCTTTCAGTGTGTTGATCTAAAATATAATTCAAACATATAGAGAAGACATCCAGACTGGCTTTTCAGTAGCACAACCCCCTGAAATACCTATACAAGTAACCTTGTTTTGGATCAGCAAGGCTTATTCTATTTATTCAGTCAATAAGTGTAAAGCCCATAGACCATTTTAGTTATCAACCTTTTCCAAATGAATATCCCAAGCATTTCTAATCACAACCATCTGATTTCCATTATTTTGACCTCCTCCTCCTTTGGCTGAATCAATAATGTCTGATGTAATAATTTATCAACATATACTGGGAAAATTATTGATTCTACTCATACACATGAGCTGGGAGAAAAATATGTCAGGCTCTCCCTTTAGTCTAAATGCCTTTCCAGATTTGAATTAAGCTGCATTCGGTATTTGTACGAGGGATATTAGCACTGTATGTAAAACAAATCACTGTAGCTGAAATGGATGTTTTACTTGCCCCAGTTCCCCTGATACTTTTATGGCACCCATCACTGAAATATCTCTTTTTTCATACTCTAATTGCTCTGTGAAATCTCTCGCTCCTCCGCTGCCTCCCACCCTGGTGCATTCACACAGCATACTGCAGCGCGGGCTGCCACTTTTCATCCTGCCTCTTGGGGAGGCTGAACTTAAGGCCAACTGGAGATTTTGCTTAGTTGAGAGATGTACGATACAGGTAGAAAGCTTTGGCGTAAATCCTGGATGTTCACAAAAGGATCAAAAGCTTACGTGTGTAATGGGGTACGGGGTAGGATTAATACTTGGACAGAACACGTTTTTAGGTGTGGGGTTCATGGGTGAAAACAGTATTTGAAAGAAGGCAATGAAGAAAACCTGTATGTCACAAAATGCTATATTGTCTCACAGTACTGTGCCTGAGAACTATCTACCGCAATTCATCTACACAAATCAAACACATGGAAATCTGGCTGACTTTATTTCTTCACAGCTCCATAAAAATACAACTTGGGGAGAGGAAAATCAAAACACTAAACCAACGTGCTGAGTCATTAAGTGGAATGAACCACTAGAACCATCCCTACCTCCAGCAGCTGTAATCTGTCATCAAATTACTTACCTAATGCGTATGTTCTAATAGCCAACTGTAGTTTCTTTTTCATATCCTTTTGTTTCAGATGAAGCGACTTAAAAATTGCAAATGTTTCTCCCCCTAGATGCAAGAGCATAAATCACGAGTAATACTGAGCGCTCTGCCTCATATTGATTCTTTCGTGAACTAAGCCAGATGGGTTCAGATATGAGCATGATCTAATATTCCCCTTAGCTTGATTTATAGATTTCTTTGTGCATTACCTGACCATAAATGAGTCTTGCATTATTTCTTGTGTGCCTGTCAAATTATAGAAAAATATTCTCGTTGACCTTTAAACCTGGGAGAAAAAAATGAGTCAGAGACATTTTACTGCATGTATTACAGTGATCTTAGTGCTTACATGCCAATTAAGAGTGTGTGATTATGAAAGAGGCCTAGTAATTTGTGTTGTGTGTAATGATTTCATTTTCCTGTAAAGCACGCAGTAGATACACAGAAAGTAGAATAAGCTACATTGCAAATAACCCTGGAAGAGAGAAAAAGAGAAGAACAATTTGGCACAATTCATTCCTTAATTTACAAAAACGAGCCCTGATTGCAAGAACTGAAATGTTTTTCTGGAAGAAAATAATGTTCTTTAAACGGTAGGCTCAGCAAGCAGACATGCAGAAATGACTGCCACATAAGGTGTCAATGCCATTAAAGGCAATGAGCATCATGAGGCGTTTGCTGACCCCAGAGACCTCTTCTGTGAACCAAATGAGTTTCCTATGTATGAAAAATAATGAGCAACGTGTCATGAATATATCGTTAGGGCACAACCCTGAGCTCAGAACTTGCAACCAAACTCTGGTGGGAGACACTACGTTTTGTCTGAGCGAAAAGCTCAGACTTAAACTGGAGACTGACCTCAACGAACCAGCGCCTCCTGCAGTTTTCAAGAGTGTTTCTATAGTCTAATGAGCCGACTATCTCCTCTCTATTTATTTGTAATTGATGCTCAGAGCTACAAAATCTAGGCATTGAGAAAGAAAACAGTTTCATCTTTGCCATTCTTCAGTTTTTTGACCAGGTGAAATATGGTAAACATGCTCTGAAAGTGCTCGGCAGACCAAATCCATGTCATATTCCTATTCAGGTTGTATCTCTATTCTGTATTTGTATCAGGAGATGACATTTTCAGCAAGAACAAGATTTTAGCTTCTGTCTTCTAAGAAAGCACTCTTTTAACAAGTCTTTCTAGCAATGTGGGCATGCCACACACCCTGGCTGGTAGCCCTGGCCTGGGCTCTTCTAGAACAGCCAACCTGTTCAGACTAGCCAAACTGTTCCTGCAGCTGACCCCAGGGTGCTGGAACATTCATGTTCCTTTCCAGTCCCTTGTTATGGTCACTGATGTATTGAGCACCCTGTTTCCTAGCCTGTGGTCTTCATTGTTTTATTCCCAAATGGCTCTGCTGTGGCAAGAAAACTTCTCTTAACACTTCCAGTTGGCCAAAGGCTGAAGGGTAGCCAGTGTTTTACATCCGTCCAGGGATGCACCTAAAGAGTTTATCTTTTTTGGGGGGCAGTATATTCATGAGAGAGGGTCATAAGTCTAGATTTTCTGTGGTTTGGGTGCTTTATTTTAATTCCAGTGGCTGATCACATTTGTTTATTTTTATTAAAGTAAGCTTCTGGTCCCTGAGAATGGGATCTGTGGTGCTAAAGACATTTTTATTATATATGAGACTTCAAGTGATAGTCTTTGCCCTGAGGAGCTCACAATAAAAATAAGCAGACAGAGAGATAAAAGACATGATTCAGCATCAGATGTAATTTGCTGTATGAAGCTGATCCAATTGTATCTGAAGGATTTATTTTACAGATGAAGAAACTTAGACGCAATGAAATGAAATGACTTGCAGAAAATACCACAGAAGTCTATGGAAAAGTAGGAACTAAAACTCTGATAGCCCCATAGCTCCCAGGACAGCCCTTCTCTTAGAAGCAGGGGGAACTATTTATGCGTTACGTGAACACAACTACACGTGCTGTACATCCCAATCTGTAGAAATTATACAGCCCTACACAGTTATGTCATGCAGCAGGCTTTTTTTTTTTTTATCCCTCTGCTGTGCATAAGCCTGGCACTATCTCTTCTTTCTTCTGTGAGTAGTTCTTATTCAGAGATACTCTTTTGACTTCAGCACAAATGGTGCTTTGAAGAGATATGTTTACTGCAGAAAGATACAGAAAATACACCTAAATTCCCTATTCTGGCCAGTATATGTGTATGAAAAGTATTGTGGCAATACATCAAAATGCAGTGATTGCCATTCCCCTTCCCATGGTGATTTATAATTGTGGATTTACATCTGGCTAAAAGATACCGTTCGGTTGTCTAGCTTGCATGGTAATAATAGCAAACTCTCCTCTCTTCCCTTAGAGTATGGCAGTGGAGACTGAGAACCCCTTCACTTTAAACAATTCAATGAACACATAAAATGACAGTTAAAACCTTCTGCAAAATACAAAACCAATAAATCACGATCAGTGAAACCCTAAATCATAATGACAACGTGATCCAGCGTCAGCTAGAGACACTCACTGACTACAATGGAGTTTTCAGTGAAGCAGTTCTCTATCTGCTAAGCAAAAACAAAATAAAAAAAAAAAAAAAGAGGAAAAAGGCAGGAACACAATATTCAATAATTTCCTAATAGAATTTAGGGACTAACAGCAGAATAAAACTATTTACCCTCCCGGTACTATGGCCTTCACTTCACAGAAAAAAATAGGATGCTTAGATAGATGTCTTAAATAGATGTATTGTTCCTTTTAACATTCCTCAGTCTGGGCAGTATAAACATCCAGGAGTCACCTTCACATTTTTAAACTACAAACATAATTATGTTTCAGTTCCCTTTGTTAAACTTGCTCAGAAATGTTTTTTTCTTCAGTTGCCTAGAAAAGCAAATATACAAGGGGGAGGGCAGTTGGCAAGAGCTGGGCGATGGTATACTCGTGTGAGAAGTAAAACAGACTAACCTGCAAGACCTTCACCATACAATGAACAGGAACTTAATAACAGCTCGTTTGGTGGAGGAGTTTTCTGCTGGCATCGGTTCAACCTTCTTCCTGTCCTGAGACTGGTAATGGACAGCCTGTGAACGTGCTTCAGGCTCGAGGTAGTCCTCAGGTTTCCAGGGAAGGGAAATGCTGTAACCCATGCATTTCCCCTGAACTCTCCTCTCCCCTCCCTACTTGAGTTTTTCTAGAGCTGCATGGACAGTACACGAGTCCTAAGAATGTGCTCCATGCTAAAATATGTCTCAGAAAGGCTTAAGATAAGGAAAGAAAGCCAAAATTTACCTCTCCAGTTCATACAGATATTCAACACCTGAGCCATGGAAGCCAAGCATCTTTGCAAGCCGTGATACCCTTCAGGGGAATATGCTATGCTCTACAGATCATCTCTGCACAGGAGAGACATACCACTGTTTTGCTGGACACATGCTGCCCCTTGTAAGCCAGTGAGGAGACGAATGAAGTTGAGCTTTTTGGTAGTATCCATCACTACAGTCAAAGCCTTAAATCCTTCTCCTTGTCCAGAGGTTTATTGCATAATAGAAACATAGATAGTGGTGACAGAGAAAATCACTCGGGTCATCTGGTTTATCCTTTGCTGGGAGAAAGATTGTTTCTTGCATTTGTTGT
This sequence comes from Rhynochetos jubatus, assembly GCA_027574665.1. Classification (NCBI taxonomy): domain Eukaryota; kingdom Metazoa; phylum Chordata; class Aves; order Eurypygiformes; family Rhynochetidae; genus Rhynochetos; species Rhynochetos jubatus. The sequence continues at coordinate 21,177,389 of CM050661.1, read as the reverse complement.
CTTTGCAGACGATACCTCACCCAAAATTACCACCTGACTTGAAGTCTGCCAGAGAAATGGAATATTGCTAAGATAAACCATGCTCAGGTGGCTGGTTTATTGTTCTGTAGCAGCAGGGAATGAGATCAGGGTACAGCTTACAAGAAGGAAAGGGGGAAAGAACTGTAAACCTTCCTCCTGCCCGGGGATACCAGCTCAGGGGAGATGCTGAGGGAGGGAACAGGAGAAAACGGAGCATTATGTGTCTGTGAACATTACTGTCCAAAGGGAGTGGTAATCCGTGAAGATTGTGGGGAATCACTGGAAAAGGAAGAAATGCAGTAGTGGTCTCTAGGAGGATCCTAAAGGACTCTCCTCCCCCAATCCAGAGCATTTTCTGGGAAAACACTGGGAGTCCTTTTCTTCCCCATCTCTTTTCCCTATAGGATTCAGGAAAGAAGTCACACTACATTGTTGATTTCTTCCTGAAGTTGTGAAGAGGATGATGCCCCTCAAGGCTCTGCACAACAGCTGGCAGGTAAAGTTGCTCCTTGGCACCAGACCCTCTAAGAACGGAATGTCAGCAACGGTTTTTCACAGCTTCGTGTGTGCTCGGGTTCTGATTTCATTTCCATCAGGTGTTTGCTTTCGTAACATTCAAGGTGACTCTAGGACAAGACCTGGGGCAATGAGAGGGAAACACAGGACTTTGCCATGCTTTGACTGATCCAAGGTCCAGGCTGTGGGAGATTTGTCCAATACCCTGTCCCTGCCACCCGGAATTGCTGCAAACTGTTCCCCTGTCCCCCTTGGTCTCCTTGGAAGAGGAATTTCATGGCCAGGCAGCCTCCTGTTCCCTACTTCATTAATGCCTTGGGCCACGTCTGCCTCCTTCTTAATCCTGCATCCAAGTCAGCTCTTGTTCTCAAACTTACACCTTCCCCTGGCATGGTTTACCCCATCTGCCTCACATCTGGTGCCTCACCAGAGCCTCCCTACAGCCCAGGCTCCTTGTGTCTTGCCTTTAGCAGTTGCACGTTGCGCTGTCTTTGCCCGACTTCACTCATGCATTCTGCAGTCAGTGTGGTGTCAGGAGGGGATACAGGGCTGACTACGCTGAGGGCAATGTCCGGTGACAGGAAAAGCAAACCCAATCAATGGATCAGTGTCTTGCCACGGCCCGTGCGCTCCTCAGACTCCCCCTGCCCTCTTTCACCCCCGCTGCTCAGTGAGCACAAAGCACAGCCCGTTCCCCCCGTCCCAGCCCAGGGTTCATGCTGCAGCCCCGGGCTGTGCTTCTGCTCCAGCTGGCTGAGCCTAAGACATCCCTGTCCTCCTCTGAAGGATGGCAGAGACCTCTGCATTCCTACTGCATGAGGAACTGGGCTGGGCTGGCCAATCATTTAAACAATAAATTGAGAACACGGTGATATTTTGGCCCAAACAGGGTGGAGATGGCGGTAAGAGACTCCTGTTCTTGGGAACAGACAGGAAATTTGCTTTCCAAACGAGTTTAGTTTGCTTATGTTTCATCACAGGATTTTACCTTTCCTTTCTGAATGCTCTCAGCGCACAGGGACAAAAGACGTGGTATTTTGGTACACTGTTGTATTTAGAACAGCCACAAAAAATTAGGATCCAAATCATATCCAACCTATCATGTGATTACATGGCAAACGTGCATAACTGGAGATCCTCTGCACCACGCTCAGCCCTTGACAGAGCTCTCATGAGCAACGTGAGTGATGAGCTCCTGTTTAGGAACTGACAAATTTGTGTGGATCAATGATTATTAAAAAGAAAATGTCATTAAAGAGGACAGTTTGGTGCAGTATCATCCAGAAGCTGTCAACGTCTCTGCTGGGAAAATTAAAATAAAGTCGTCTTACAATGCATATTTCAAACATTTTGAATTTAATAATGAACTAAAAGACCGAAGCAGCAGCCTCTTTCCAGAGTGTGCTTTGGTGTCCACTGAAAACACTGGTTCAGTGGCAGGAGATGACAACTTCTTGTAATTCTTGCTGCTGGGATCTTTCTTTACAAAAATGTTCAACTGTATGGGGTTGAGGGTACCAACTGACTAAGCATCTTACAGATTAACCCCCAAATGTTGTATTTTTGGTACTTGTGAACAAGCAAACAAAAAATATTTGATTGGAAATTATTTTTAATTTTGAAGATTTCCATTTCAGTGATAAAAATGCAACACTCACTTGTCTTTTGGACATACCCAAAGCAATTCTTCCCCTCACTCACTTTGGTTCAACCACTGAACAGAAAAATTAATTACTCAGAAAGCTTAATTCTTCTCGTGGGACCGAGCCCTGAAGACGTTAGTAGTCCACCTTATATTGTTGTATGAAGCCTGTCATGGCTCTGCTGAAACAGTGTGAGGTGAAGTGCTAGTCAAAGCAGTATTGCTAAGAATAAGTATTTGTACAGTATGAGGGTAGGAGATCTTTTAGAAAGTTGTCATGTCCTATATGGACAGCGGTCCTCATACAGACTGATATTAATACATTTTACAGATTCACAGATTCACAGAGTGTCAGGGGTTGGAAGGGGCGTCTAGAGACCATCTAGTCCAACCCCCCTGCCAGAGCAGGATCCCCTAGAGCAGATCACACAGGGACAAGTCCAGGCGGCTTTGGAAAGTCTCCAGAGAAGGAGACTCCCCCACCTCTCTGGGCAGCCTGTCCCAGGGCTCTGTCACCCTCACAGGGCAGAAGGGTTTCCTCATGTTCAGGCTGAACCTTCTGTTTGCCAGTTGATGGCCACTGCCCCTAGTCCTGTCACTGGACACCCCTGAGCAGAGCCTGATCCCACCCTCCTGACACCCCCCCTTTAGATACTGATCAGCATTGATAAGATCCCCCTCAGCCTCCTCTTCTCCAAGCTGAACAGCCCCAGCTCTCTCAGCCTTTCCTCACATGGAAGGTGCTCCAGGCCCTTCATCATCTTCATGGCCCTGCGCTGGGCCCTCTCCAGTAGCTCCTTGTTCTTCTGGAGCTGAGGAGCCCAGAACTGGACACAGCACTCCAGGGGAGGCCTCCCCAGTGCAGAGTAGAGGGGGAGGATAACTTCCCTCCACCTGCTGGCCATGCACTTCTCAATGCACCCCAAGGTGCCATTGGCCTTTTTGGCCGCGAGGGCACACTGTTGGCTCATGGCCATCCTGTTGTCCACTGGGACTCCAAGGTCCTTTTCCCCAGAGCTGCCCTCCAGGAGAACAGCCCCCAGCCTGTACTGATCCATGGGGTTGTTCTCCCCAGATGCAGTAATTTATACTTGCCCTTATTGAATTACATTCAATTTTTGGAGGAGTTTTTTCAATAAACCAATGTAGAACTAAGAATTAGTAATTTTAAACACCGTATTATTATTACAGTTTGGTATTTTTCTTTTTTTCTCATGGTCTTTCAGAACTGAGACTGTAATTGCAAATCCAATACAAGCCCAGGACAAAAAGAGACAGTGGTTTCAAACAGTAAAGGACTAAGTAAAACCAAAGTACGGAGTGACGGGGAAGTAGAAGGAAGAAGCTGGAGAAGTACTGGTTAGTTTGATAGATTAGTTTGTCTTACGAGGGACATCATTAGTGTCAGGCTCTACACAGGCATCAGAGTGAATGGGAGACATGCAGAAATCTAATCCTGGGCACATCCCCAGAGCCAGCCACACAGGCTACAATGTAGGAAGCTTTTTCCATCTTCCAGTACTTTGACTTTGTTAGAAATCTTAATATGGCCTAATTTTACAAATTTAAGTTCAAATTTCTCCCTTCATCTCAACTTTCCTGTTGCTCTGGGGGATTCTTTCCCGGTACAAAGGTCTCACTCCCAGGCGTGATCTCCTTTTCTGTGATACAACCTTTTCCTGAGGCTTTTTGCTGTCTACATTTGTCATCTGCAGATTTGTTCTAAACGGTGGAAGAAGCGGCAAGCTGAAGAGAGGCAGTGCTGCATGGTGGAGCCCAGCGCCCGGCTGAGCCGCAGCGTTTCATGGGGACAGCTCGGGACAGGGCGAGCTGGGACCTGCAGCTCCTGCGGGGTACTGAGCTGACAGGTTACAAGGGGAGATATGTCAGTACAGCCAAATCAGGTACCTAGGTTAGATAAAAAACATCTTGATGGAGCATTTCTGCTTTCCCAAAACTGAATTTCCTTCCCAAGAATTCTGTATTTCATGATAAGTTTTAAAACTGACACTTTTAATCTTAAAATAAACCAAAATTAAAATTTTCCACAGGACAGAAATTTGTATTTCAGTGGTAAAGCAGAGGAAACCATGCTAAATGGAGAAACCGAATGGCTGGGGGCAGGTAGCTAACTTTTTACTTTCCAAAACGGCAGACAAAAGGGCCCTTACATTGGGGGCAGGCACAATCCGGAGGACAGTCCTTCCCCCCACGCAGGCAGCTGCCCTGTGTTCGGCTGCACCTAACTCAGGCAAGGTTTTGCAGCACACAAAAATTGACCTCAGGAGTCTTTACAGTCAGTTCCCTTCTTTAGCCTTACTGCCTTCTGCTGATACCTCGGCAGCAAAATGGAGAGTGATTTGGTATATTTTCATTTGCAAAATTAAATCTGGAGAGGAGAGAGATATTTCATAAACACAACCAATGTAAACAAAACTAGCCCCGCTGGGTAAGAAAATACAGCTCACTGGGGGAAGTGCATGCAAATCCATATAAACAACAGCTGTGTAAAACCACAACGCTGTGTATTTCTAGTAACCAACCTTCAGAAGAAGATGACAACAAAGGAGGGCAATGATACGTGGATTAGAGAACATAACATGTGAAGGGCCTGAGAAAGCGAAATTCATAGAGCCCAGTGTAAGAGATGGCTCAGGGGGAACATGATCAGTGTCTATAAATACCTTCAAGGTAACAATAGAAAGGAGGGAGGGAATTATTCACAGTCGCAGAAAATTGTAGGCCAGGGAGCAATGGCCTGCAGCTAAGAAAGAAAAAGTTTAGGTGAGATATTAGGGGGAAAAAGAAGCCCTGACAAAAGAAAGGGACAGGGCAGTTCAACAGCTGAACAGGGAAGGTGCCCAATGTAGCATAACTGCCAGGTTTACGCAACCAGTGAGATGGTGTATCGCTGGAAAAAAGAGAGAGAGGCTTTAGTCAGACACAAGAGCCAGATCAGACTGAGAGAGCACTTCTTGGCCTCACAGGCTATGCTCCAGGTAATGTCATACAGTGCTAGATGAACTACAAGGCAGAGCTCCTGCTTTGAACTAGCCCAGCTGCTGCCGCTGTCGCGCTCTTACATACTTCCTTTATCCATCACGCAGCTCCCTGTTCCCATCCAAATGTGGATGAATTCCATGTCATCCCCTCTTACTGAGTCTGGCTTTCTGTCCCGCTGACAGAGCTGTTGGGAGAACTGCAGGAAGAAGGAGCAGTTACTGCTAAGGCAAGTCTAACCAAGAGGGCCGATGGTATGACGGGTTATAGAACGAAATCTCAAAGTCACTGAAGGATGAGGAGCTGGAGGTTTCCATGAACAATACCAATAATCCTACCAAAAACTCTCTGCGACACCGAAAAGTTGGAAGAAACTGCTGCCGCTGCTCAGAGCACCTCAAAGCCAACTCTGGTCTCCATTGAAAGAATGAGATTTCCAGAGGCGAGCTGGACTTTCGGAAGCAAAGGTTCCTGCTGAAGGAAACGAGCAGGACCCTATGAGCTCTGGTGGTGGGTCCCCACTGCACTAGCTCTCCCCACTACATCTCTTTGCCCTGGAAGTGCAAGGGAATGGGGTCACTCGGGTGTGAGACGGGCTGATATTAATTCTCTAACACGTGAGAGAAAGGTGTTCCTAACACATGCCCAGCACACTTCATAAGGTGTGCTAATAACAAACGACAGCGAGTTCACAGCCCAGAAGATTCCCGGGAGGTGGGTTTCAGTTGCTCGGAGGAGCGTGGCAGGAAGGGGGAAGGCTGTTGCTACCCACGGGCACGGGGCTCCTGCTGTGACGTGATATGCAATTATCACAGAGCTCGCTGTTGGCTGGCATCTAGTCAGACTCCTGGGTACACAGCAACCAGTACCCAGGGTGGTTTGCAGCACAGTTACAGACCTACTGCCGAAATAAATACTCCGTGTACAGCACAGAAACCTTCCGTAAATACTGCCTGTTGCCCTTTCCCTTTGGGGAACCACAGCAGAGGTATCTGCACACCCAGCGCTGCCGTCTGAGGGCCTTTCCACAAGGCTGGCTGGTGGGCATTGCCCCTCACTTGCCAGAGAAGAGACGTCTTTTAGCGTGACGCCCCTCTCTCGGCGCCGCCTTTACAAGGAAGCGCCCCGGAGCATCACTGCAGGGCTGCTTGGCAGTGCCTGTGGGACTGGGGCAAACCAGGAGCTGCAGCACAGTGGGCAAAAGCCAACAGGAGTAACCAAATGGGACCTGCTGCGTCCTTAATGCCAGTCCAGAAGAGGCGCTGGAGTAGCAACATCGTGTCTGACACAATGATGTACCCTTCTCATAGTTTAATTTTAGCTGCGTTATTACTGAAATGCAAAAGCCTAGTGAATCTATGCTGAAGTTCTCCATTTGAGGGGCACCACTTTTTAGACCGATCCAGAGAGCTGATGAATGTTTTGCCAGTGGTATCTCAGGGGCCAGCATCTTGCAGAGGGAGTAGCTTGGCTTCCTTGGTTTTTTGTTTACAAAGAAGTACTTAACGTGATGATTCCCTGATGTCTTCACAACAGGTAACAGAAGCATTTCGAACGAGAGCTATGCAAAGTCAGGGCTACGACTGGGTTACAGAGGAGGTTCGTTTATGGTAAATGTTAATCACGAAAAAGACACAATACTTTGCAGACAAACAATGACAACTTCTGCTCTTTGTTTTTAAAGCTAAATCTCTACCATTTGCTGTGCCGAAAATCCCTGATAATTACTAGTGAAACAAATCTAAAAGATTTTTAAAGGAATTATTTTAAAAGTCACCCTTTTCTATTTGAAAAGTGTAGCCCATTCTAAGGAATCCAGATAGGTACGTACAAACAAGTATTTCCAGAAGATATGTCCTTGAAAAATCTGGAAAGAATAAAGGAACCAAAAAGCTGCATGGGTTTGCTGCACCTTCCCCAAAGTTGATTTCGTTCAATAACTTCGTTAAAACGAGCCGCAGTTACATACCTAAGCTCAAACGATCATATTTCTGAAGAGCTATTTAACTGAAGGGAGCTATAGTCATTCTGAAGACATATCTCTGTTACAATCTATAGTGTATGTAATCTTCAAGGAGCAATAACTTCTCTCAATTACACAATTTTTCTGTTAAAAATGGCATATGTTACAATCTGGGTTGTCAGCTCCTCTGGCCGGGGACACACATTTCTCAGTAAAGCATCTTAGGTACCCCCAGTATCAGTAAGATCAGTATTAATGTGGGGGGTTTTTTGTTTGTTTGTTTGTTTGAAATCACATGTTAACATAATCTTTCAAGTTATTTTTCCAGTATAAATACATAGGGCACAGCAGCTGTTCGGAGATCCCCAATTAGAGCTGTTTTGTGGCTATCTCTACAGAAAATGCCTTTGGCTAATACAATTTAAACCTCTTCTGTAAATGCATTTCATGCTTTGAAGTTAGCTAATAATTTCTGTCACTTAAGAACAATGTTCTGTGATTTGCTCCTATTAGAAAACGCGCACTCCCCCGGCTCCCCGCTCCCCACCTGCCCGTGTGCTGGAGCGCGGGCGAGCTGCTGCCCTTGATTTACCGAGAGCTGCCCTGCTGCTGCGATGTGCTGGGTGGGAAGGTGGCGAGGACTCCAAGCAGCACTTTTACAGAGAGCGCAGGCAGCCGGGGAACTTCCAAGTTAGGTCCCAAGGTCATAGCCAGAATCGGGAAGGAGAACCATAAATTACAAAGCACTGGACTGCAGCCAAGCCCATGGGAAGCTGCATTTAGCATATCATTCTCTAAGCAGCAGGATGAAACCTTAAGTCCCTTTCAGACAGAATTTGAATGGAATTTGCTATAAGAACACTCTGATTGAAATATCACCAACCGACTTTCCATGACAACTCCGAAACGGGTTGCAGTCGTGGGGGGATGCTCTTCCAACCAGCCCAAAATGATGATGAGGATGATCATAGAGCCCTATCAAATATTTATGAAAACCAGATGAATTTCTGTGCTAGCGACATGCTGATATTATAACAGAGACCTCAAATAAACTCCTGATATTAACCTAAGCTCAGGTTTCTCCCCGTGTAAACCAAAGCTTGAACAATAAGCTGATTCCAGTATTTTGAAGTAAAAATGCTGCAATGGAGGTTAACAGCAATGTAGTTCGAGCAATACAGCGCAGGTTAAGTGTGATGATGGATTACTTGTAGGTACTACGTACAGACTGCCATCGGTGCTGTAGACCTCCTGTGTAAGGTGCAGAATTAGAAGAGGTTTACGTGAGCTCCCTGGACGGTAGCTCCCACGTGTAACGTACACAGTATCTAATGCTGTGGGGGTATGCTGAGTCCTCCAAAAGATGCAGCATACACAAAACAATATGGGAAGCGCTACTCCAAAGCATTAAAAAATACAGTCTTTATGCTAAAAGGATGAATTTGTTATTTTAAGGATGCGAAAGTTACTTTAGATTTTAAATGTTGAAAAAAACACCAAAAAAGAAATGATCCATGTAAATTTTCTGTATCATAAACGTAAAACCTCTGCCTCTGCATCTCACTGTTGCACCATTAACTCCGAGACCCATATTTAAAGATGTGGGATAATATTATTGTCAGTCTCGGTGGGAAAAGGGTCAGCTTGAAAAGCAAATCCCCTCCCCCTTGCCTGCAAAGGAAGAATACTGGCATTAAGTACTGAGACAGCTGCCACCCTTCCATCTTGGCACAAGTTAGGTGACGGAAAGCAGGGAAGAGATGCTAGAGAGCTTGGGGAGGGCTGCGTAAAAGCAGACGAGAGCAGTCATTTATTGGACAGCAGCTTCCTCAGATGGGTCATAGAGCCGTCACTAAGAAGTAGATGTGAACCATTTTGCTAGTAAGTTATAACGGATTCTCTGAAACATTGTCACAGGGCTTTGTGCCCAGGGAAGGTACTATTAGCAGGAAACACTAATGATGCGGTGTGTCTGATCCGAATAGCTGTTGTGAAGAAACGCCAGGAGAGTAACAAATTAGCTTCTGTAGTTGGAGAGCTGGGGTTTTTTGGGACGTCAGTGTATTAAAGTGTACTTTCAGGGAAAGCCGGAAAAAAGAAGCTGAGTATTTGTAAAACATTGCAGAGATGGCAGGGAATGCACTTTCCCTAGAACTGGCGGATGGGGACGTTTGTGTTGGATGGACTAAGTTTTGGAGTGAGAGACGCAAGGGATGAAATAATACTTAGTCATGCCCTGTCTTGTATCCCAGTGCTGTGATAACCTCCAGGTGAACAGGCTTCGGTCACCGCAGGTTAGGACAGGATTATCCCTTCTTTTACTTCAGAAACCAGGCAAATACATTTCTGCTGCAAGAAAGGTAGGGCTGCGTTCCATAAGTACGCCTTTCTGCGAGCCTTTGGCATCAGCTAAAATGAAGAAAATCACTGCTCTTCTGAACTGCAGCACAAAGGAGAGATTCACGGCATCCTCCCGTGTATGTGCCTGCAGATTCATACGTTTCACTGACCAAGTGCTACTTTTTCTGTCTTCATTTCATAGACCTTTTCACAAATGGATTTTGTGATCCCTAAGAAATGAGATGTTCAAAGGTTCACAAAACAACAATCTTTGGGGGGTTTGCCAAATGAAAGAGCAATGTGGTTTTTCTTCTTTCTCACGCACCAGTCTAATTTGTCATGCGCCCTTTAGATTTCTGAATTTATTTTACCAACACGGCTCATACGGATTTATATGCTTTAAGCAGAGCAAGCAGCTCACGCAACAAAAACCTGTTAAAGTATATTAAATAGTTATTTATGTAATATCTTCCATTAAAGAACTTAAAAGCAACAGAAAAATTAATAGATCTTCTTTGAGCTAAGTAGCATCACCAATTTGGGATATAAAAATGGAGGCCTATTGAATCAAATATTCAAACATAGGTGCATGTTAGTCATCTAAATATCCATGTCACCAGCTAACTCCTGCTTTGATTCGCCCAACTCAGAAGGGGATCATTTTTGCATTTAAGGGTCACACTAAACAGAATGAGAAACCAACGTTCCTGAGTGGGTATTAAAGGGACCCAAATTTAAAAGCCAGGATCTCCTGTGGCTTTGGCTCAAATTAGCAACTGTTAAAAAATAAAGCAACTTTTATTTAGCTCCTAGCTGTAAGTGGATGTCAGATTGCAGACACTCAAGTTCAAGAACCACTCAAAGTTTACATAACTGATCCTGCCACCTTTCCCAACGTAATTACTGCTCTCTCAACGAGTGTCATTTCCTTACATTAACTGACTTCCATGAGGTTGGTTACTGTATGAATGGAGCTTGGAAGATCAGGCCCTAGGAGATTTTATCGTGGTCGCGCTGCTCTTTGGCAGCTCTGAAGGCAGAAATCAGCCCCCCTGCCTGCCTTCTGTCTTCCTCACAGGCACAACCGCCAGCCCCTTCTCCTGGAGCAAGGAATCACACCTCCGAGTGAGTGAGGCTGCTTTCGGATGAAGACTGGAAGACCATTTATGGATGCTGTGTTACACATTTCAAATGAAGTATTTTAAGGGAGGGGCAATAATTGCCAGGTCTGCATATTTAATGGACCTTGAGCTATAAACATGCTCAAAAAGTGCCTAGTTAATACCGGTTTGGCAGTGAATTGGCACAGTGCTAAGCTCCGATGCATCGAATTAGCACCGATTCACAAAATGTTATTGAAAGGTTTCTTAAATCTGCCAGGTTTTGAAATCAATTCGGGAGAAGGGGGCTTCTCCCCCCACCCCGCCTTTTTTAAAGTCCTTCCTAGTTCCCTACCAGGAGTCCAAGGGCATTCCTTCGGAAATGCTTCAGAAATGTTAATTCTTTTCAAACTTGGTTATCCCGTCCTCATCCGAGAGTGATCAATCCCTCTTCGGGTGTTTCCTCAATTTAAAACCCTCTCCAGCTCGCTCTGGGTCGGACCGCACGGTGCCCAGCCGAGGTTCAGCCGGGCTCTGTGCACCTTCGAGATTCTGGGATGCAGGTGCTCCGCCGCCTCCAGCCGACGGCTAATATCTTCCAGGTGGGATTTGAGGGAACTGGCAGTGCCCCATTACATTCCTCTATGGCTTCAGTCCTGGCAACGTCAACGGTCTCTCCTCTCCCGGCGTGATGTTAATACAGCTGCGCTCAGCGGACCCGGCCACGCTGGAACACCCTCAATAAACAGAGGGAAGCTGGCACGCTCTGCTCTCCGAAGGGTTCATGACTCCGCTGCAGTTTCAGCTCCGTCTGCCAGCGCTGGGGTTTGTTAACCTCCCTGGCAGGCTGCAAAGCCACCCTGCTCTGGGGCACGGTGCCGGGGGACTGGCGGAGCCTGGCCGACAGTCTGCCAGGAAAGGGAAGAGTTTGGAGGAGGCTTACGCCGCTGGAGGAGGAATTCTCTGCGGCGGTCTCGTCCTGGTTGTATTCGCTCACTTTGCTTGCATTTTGCTCTATGGATTTTCAATAACTATGATAGAAGAGTGCACATTGAAACAACAGAATCAAGATGTAAAGGGGACATTTTTCTCCAGAATTTTTATCTTTGTCTAAGCAGGGATACAAACGCTAGGGTAAGGTTCCAGCATCTACTAACGGAGCTTTCCTTGAAAACATGCTGTAACAGCTATTAAAATGTTTAGCCAGCCAAAGTCATGTGACAGCACCTGAGGGACAGGCTTGTGACGTTGGGTTTTATCCCCTGAAATAATGGAAATTGGTGGTCTTCGGAAAAAAGCCATTGAATGGGCTCTTTAATGGTTGTTTACTATTAGGGATGCGTGTTTGGCGTGGTGATCATGAGGTGGCATGTGCCAGCACCTGACAGCTCCAAAAGTGGCACTGCCAGACCTGGAAGGATGTCCCCAGCATGACAGGGAGTGTGCTGCAATGGTGTCCCCCCTTGTTCCAACCTCTCAGCCATCCTCCCACCCTGCTGTTTGCCGGTGGCGTCACGCTGTGAAGACCGGGCCCTGCTGTCCCTTGGCTTGCTCCTTTCATGGCACATCCTCACCCGCTGAGGCCACGGCTTCCGGTTTCAGCGGTGGCGCCGGGAGCAGAGACAGCGCCTGCGGAACGTCTCCCTGACGTGCGGCTGCTCCGACTCTTGTTGCACTGCTGCGGTGGTACCTCCTGGAGACGGAGGACTCCTGGAGACATCTGTGGGACCTCGTTTGTTTGCAGGTGTCCCCACCAGCTCCCGCTCAGCATCAGAAACAGGGGGAGGCTGATGAAGGTGTTGCTCCTGGGGCTGAGCTGAAGCCAGGGAGAAATGTCGTCTGCTGTATGATGACTAAGGCTCACATGCTTATTGCTTCTATCAGTTAGAGCTCTTAATCACTTGGTGATGTTTCATCCCATAACATGAATTCACTTCAAGCTGTGAAATTCACCATTTTTGCCATGACTAATTTGTGAAATCTGCCACCTTCCTTCGTGGCTCGCTTTGTGCCCTACTTAGGCATCATCTGTCTGATGAGGGAAATCTGTGATTTGTTTCTTGCAGTTGAGCCAATACAATTTCATTCTCCTCCTTTATCCTCTTGACACTCAACTGTGATTCCATCATCACTTTTGCCTGATGATGTGATGGGGATGGAGCGGCCTGGAAGCCACCTCTGCTGGGATTCGCACCCGGTGAGTCCTGGGTTTCCTCCTCTACAGAAAGTGTGAGTAGGGCTCAGTGTTGCACCAGGGGGACTCAATCTGAGACTCAAAGCCTGGTTTTGGTTAAAGCCCCTTAGGTCAATTATATCGTGTTTATCATCTTAACGACTTTTCTCCCAGCCTGGTTACTGCAATATTTTGGAAATAATTTCCCACCTGCCTTGCCAGTTCCTTGTTTCACGATACATTCATCTGTTACTCTTTATATTGAACATTGCTGGCATTACTAAATGCTATAAATGTACCCAGTATGCCATAAAAATACACAAGCAGCTGACTGGTCTTGCCTACAAGAAATACTATTAATCTTTCATTTTGCACATGCTCTGGGCAAGATCCAGAGGGTGCTCGAGGAACATCTCAGAACTGAATTGGGTCCTAAATTCCGATTTTCTCACTGATTGGTTAACGTCTAAAACCATTTTCCAATACTCTTAATATCTTAATTGTTCCTTGAAGTCGTTGCCAGCTCATCCATCCTTTTACCTATAATTTACACCCTCTTACAAACCCGGTGAAATATTATTTTAGTATTTCTGTCACTGAAATACAGTGATAAATGGTCTTCTTTTAAGATCAGTGGGAACAATATAATGGATGTGCAGGAGAGCTTATTGACTTGCTCTTGCCAAAATGGAGTCCTGCCATGAAGTTCAGAAGGATCACGAGCTGCCCTGGATACTCCTCATGCTTCGAATAGTCCTTTTTAACAGTAAAGCTTATGGCTTTGTGCTACACAGAGTTTTACGTGATAATGACAGGAGAGCAAAGGAAACCTTCCCTCCTAGCTCTACCCGCTTTCACCATAGCTTTCCTTTCCATCTCTCTCTTCCTGTATTCTGCCTTTTTTATGCTGGTTTCACTCTGTCTAGGTTAATCACCTCCCTGTCTGAAACACAGTCATGGAAGATCAGCAGCACCATTTCTATTAACAGATAAATAAATAGACAAATCTCTGAGAAACCCTGGCTGTACTTAACCCTTCACCAGAAACCCAGAGGAGGAGGTTTGGGAACGTACCAAGCACACGTTCATCACTTCATCCAGCTATCGAAACACCTACGGGCCTGATCCTGCTTCTGCTGATACAGTTGGTAAAATTTGTCTGAATGACCCCGAGAGCAGGATGACACCTGGTGCTCAGCACCCCGTGCTCTTCTCCGTACCCGCTGCATTCAGCACGGCAATCTTGCATCCACACTGGTCCAAGCTATTTACTTACCACCACTGTGGACTAATCAGATGGCAATAAAAGCTTTTACTGTGCCATCCTGTTTGTGATCAGCAGAAACATAAAAAGCATGTTAGCAAATTGATTTTTGGCATTAATTGTAAGCAGAGCATTATACTGAGTACAGATAGGTTGGGGTTTGGGGTGGGTTTTTTTTCAGGCAGAAAAATTCTATTTTAGTATTTTAAAAGTGATTCTGGAAGATGCTGAGCTAAGCCCAACGGACATACTTTTCAAATACCATAAGGCAAAAAGTAGTTACTGAATCTCCTCAGTCTTATTAGCTTACATAAACATAAAAATTTGAATAATGTTTAAAAAGCTAAATTCTCCAGATAATCCATAATCAGTAAATGTTCATTACTGAGATGTAGCAAATATGCATGAGATTTCCCTGGTGACATTTTGGCTACACGATTAAAAAGGCGCAGCAAAACACTCCTTCACGCGGGGCCAAGCAGAAACTTCCGCAGGCCTTAAAGGTCACTCGGCCGCAGCGCGGACCTTCCCGGTCCCCTTCAGGAATGAGCGGGAGAAAATCAGAATTCACTGTCTCATTTTACAGCTCTGGTGATTTATAAATAAATCATCCCCACACGATGATTGATGTCTCCATATAAATAATTAAGTCTTGACCTTATGTTATGACACCTGCTAAATTTTTTGGCGCTTGGAACTAGCGCTGGGGAGAGATCCTTGGCACCGGATAAATAAAGGTGGGACCAGATTCGAGGGGCAGGGGGAGCCAGCTTTTTGTTTACCCTCATTTTGTTATGTTTGATTCCATCAGCTAATTGATGATGATGATTATTAATCTCCATTGCCGTCTACTCTATGGATTTAATTCCAGCCCGTGACTGCTGTTGGAAAGTTTGCTCCTTCAGAAGCAGACTTTGATTAGATTTCCAGTAGCCACAGCTTCCCAGAGCTCCCCCAAATCGCTCTGTGACCCAGTCTGGGCGCTTTACTCCTATTTTTGTTTGCGATTCACTTCACTCCGTGGCAGAGCTCCAGTAGCCCGAGTGACACTGTCATTCTGCTCAACCAGGCTAGGTAGCAGGTGTCAGCAAAAGTTTAATTTGGAAGCTAATGAATTCAAAAGAAGAGCTTAACGGTTATCCCCAACACAGAGAGCTGCTGTGGCCTGCTCCTGGAAAAGAGAAAATCCTGGGGACACGAAAGGAATTGATGAGATGCCAGGCATCTGACAAAATGAAATCTTCTCGGGATAAACTGGGGATAGCTTCCTCATCAAATGGTGAGCATCATTAATAAACAAAGTGGATTTAGCAGCTGTGTTTCCGATTTTCACTTCTCAGACCGTTGGGGTTTACCATCCATCCTCCCTCCCTGGTACTGTGCATGCAGCCTAATCCCCAAGAGCTGCAACTTTTAAATCTTGCAATAAAATACAAGCATTTCAGGGTAAGCATCTAACGTAACAAAATCAGCATCCCTGCCTTCTTTTAGGCGTGTTGATCTGCACACAAGTCAGCTACGGGCAGAAAGCGACATTTAGAGTACAACTACAGTACGGGGCTTTCCTAACCCCTCAGAAACCTGAAGAAGCCCAACCGCGCAGCTAGGAGCGGCTATCGCATGGCTCCTGGCGGCTTCACGGCCGCCACCGGGGAACCCGCGATGTCAGCGAGCCGCCCGGGCCGCCGGTCGCCCATCCCTGGCAGGCTGGTACCCAACTACTCCGTACCTCTGCCGCGCTCTGAGTATGTGCGTTCTCGAGGGTGGAGGGAGGCGGAAGGCGGCACGGCAAGGTCCGAGTTGCCGGTATCACCGGGCAGGGGACGCGGGGACACGCGCACCGACGGGAGAACCGCGCCCAGAGCAAAGCCCTGGTCCCTCCAGACCAACTCCAGAAAGTGCCTTAATACCCCCTTCTGCTCGCGGAGGCTGAACTCCGGGCGCCGGGACACGCCGCCTTTCCATCAGCGCGTTCGCTTTGGCTCCCGTTATTCCCGACACGGAAACCCGAGCCGGACCCGTGCCCGCGAGCAGCCGGCCCGGCTGCGCCCAGCGCCGGCTCCACCCCGCACCTGAAGTTGGGGTCCCGGTACCCCGCGAAGCCCCGTGCCCACGCGGGGCTGGGCCGGCCCCGCCCGGCTGCGGTGGGAGCGGAGCGGGGCGGGGCGGGGGGACGCCCCGCAGCCCCGGGGCACCGCGCCCGCCACCTGCCCCGCCACCCCCCGGGTACCGGCACTGTTCGTCGCGGCGCCGCCCGCCCCGCGGTGAGGGGGTCGCGCCGGCGGGGTGGGGGGAGCACGGGACGGGGGGGGGCCCCCAGCGCGGCCCCGCTGTAAGTTTGGGCACTTTCCCGAAGTGGCGCGGGGAAAAGTTGGGGGGTGCGGGGAGATCCCGGGGGGGGGGGGGGGGGGGGCGCCGCCCTCTCCGCGCCCGCGGAGGGGAAACCCGCCACTGACCTGCGCCGCGCCCGCGCCGCCTCCCCGCGCTCAGCGCATCCTCCGCGCCGCGCCGCTCCCGGCCGCCGCCGCCGCTCTGCGCGCCGCAGCCGCGGCTCCGCGCCGGCGATGCTCGGCGGGGAGGAGAGAGCGATGCGGGACGGCCCGCCCGGAGACGGGAGGCCGCCGCCCCCCTCCCCGCCTCCCGCCACCCCCCACCCCACCCCCCCCGCCCCTCCGCGCCGCTCCCCGGTCCCGCTCGGCCCGGTCCGGCGGCAGCGCGGTCCCCGCCCCGCCGCTCCCCGCCGCGCCCCGCTGCGCACCTCCGGGAGCAGGTGCGGCGGCCTCCGGCGGGGAGCGCGGCCCGGCCCTGCTGCGCGCTCGGCGCATCGTCCCTCGCCGCGGCACGGGGAGGGCGAGCGCGGGCGGTGCCGGTGCCGGAGCCGGTGGAACCGGAGCCGGTGCCGCCGCCGTTCCAGGGGTGCCGGTTGGCGTCTCAAGTTTGACACGTTTTGGCGGCGCCGCCCGCCCCCCGCCGCCCGCAAGGCTGCTGAATTATGCATTGTCTGAAGGGCAGGGTGCCGCCGCGCGGAGCGGGGGGCTGCCGGGGGGCTGCCGGGGGGCTGCCGGGCTGCGCGTGCGGCTCCTGCCGGGAAGCCGCGTCGCGGGCTTGTGCCCGGGCGGCTCTGACCGCAGTACTGCAGCCCCCGGAGGGGCCGATGCGGGGGAGGGAGGCGAGGTCCCCGGCAGGGCGCTGGGGGAAGCCCCTGCCTCCCTGCTGCCGGGTGTCTTTTGGGAGGGACGGGGCAGGCAGGCTCTTCCCGTGTCTTCAGCATCCTGCCGGGCATGCCCTCCTCGGGTCCGCGGCTTAACGGGGTGGAAAATACATGTCAAGACCAGTTGGGAAGGTCGGTGGCCCGCACTTACTCCCCGAAGAAGGTGGGTTTGAACACAGCCCCCAAGGGGAGAAACAGCAGAAGTGATGGGGAGAGAAATGAAGCGACGACGCTCCTCAACAGCAAACCGGAGCAGTGTGGCCAGGGCATGGTGGGGACCAAGATGCCTTGGCTGGAGTCTGGAATGTGAAGTGTGGAGTAACTGCACAGAAGGTGCCTCTTGCACTCTCTGCTGGCTATTTTCCACCCTAAAACACCGAGAGGCTTCTCCAGCGCAACTGTACAGCACCAATAAATGGGCTAATAACAGCAAAACCAGGGCACGGCTCTGATCCCCAAGAACAGCCTCTGTGGCTGCCTGGCTATTGCTAGGTGTAATGAAGTGGGCACTGGACCAAATCGAGGAACGCCACAGTCAGAGGAAGTAGTGCCCCCAGAGCCCATGCACCGAGGGGTGTGCTGCGCGCTGCACCCATTCCCCAGCTTCGGGCGCAGGGGCTCCCCGGAGCTGCCCTTTCTGCCAGGGAGTCGCCCTGGGGCTTGCCGCCAAACAAAGCCCGCCACGTTATGTGGATGTACTCGCTATCCATCCTGAATAAGACGTCGTGCGCCTACAATGCTAAATGCGTGTCAAGATGGATCCTATTTACAACCCTCTGAATAGTTCCAGGTGTGTCTTATAAATAAACTATGACATTTACCCTCTCCCTAGATTAACAGAAATACGTTATACTTAGTCTGCTCCCTGGCAATCAATTGTTCCGACTAAGTAGGTGTTATTTATTAAAGTATTGATTAGGGACCCAATCCTGTATTCTTTAAGCGAGGCAGTTCTTTGCTGATGAATGGAATATCTGATTGAGAGTTTTGAGATCAGACTTCATGTAATTCTGTTGTCATAGGAAAAAGAAGTGCACGTGGTACAGCTTTCCAGGGGGAGATGCATTTGTGCCACGCGGAGTTCAAAGGAAGAATAACGCACATTCCTTACGTGAAAACTGCAATCATTGCTTTACCCGAGCACCTTCTGTCACACTCCTGGTGATGCAGGGCGCATAGGCTTGAACGGCACAGATAAATAAGTCTAACTGGGAAAAGTGCATCGAGTTACATACTATAAATGTAAAACATTCCTCGATGCCTGTTGCTATGGCAGGTGATCGGGGAGAACACTGTACTCGGAGGGCCAGCTCCTGTGCGCGTGGCGTAAGGAAACTTTCCTGCTACATCCGTGGTGGCCACTTCCCGCGAGCAGGGCGAGCAGAACATGGCCCTGTGTTCCTTGTTCACGCTGTGTTATGAAAAATGCTTTAAATTAATGACCGTGGAAACAAAGCCCAAATAAGAGCCCTGGCACTAGGTCCAGTAACAGCGAGTTCTCTGCTGCATTCCCTGCAGGAGTCATGATTCCTTTTTTTTTTTTTCTTCAGTTTTGTCTCTGTTTCTTGCAACTCATTATTGGAAATTTGAAAAATAAGGTATTGCAAAACAATGATTTCTGGGTTTTGTTTTTGTATTTGTGAGGATTGATTTATTTTTTTCCTCTCTCTGTCTCCGTTGGAACAGAAGGCAACGCGAATCCCTTTTGTTTACTTCTTTGTTTCTGCTCCTGTCTGCTTAATAACATGAGCAGATATGTGTATGGCTCTGGCTGTAGTCTGGTGTTAGTGGCTATTGCAAAGTTAGGAGGAAGAGCAACGTCAAAAAGCCTTGGTTTTGAGAGGGGAGAATGAAATAAGAGGACACAATGGAAACATTTTAATAACTATTTATGTAAGAAAATAATATACTTGGTAAATGCATACGCTATAGCAATAGAAGATTTTTATTCAGGTGTTTATTTGAAATTAAAATAATAATTATAATTTTTTTGAGATTAAAACATGTTAAAGCAAACACAATATTTACTGAAGGGAATCTTTTGTATTATTGTACAGACTCATATACTCAAGGTGTAAAGAAACACCCCAGCATATAATCTATTGTTGTTGTCATCTAGTGATACTAGTGCTGTGCTTACAGTCAGCATTGCTGCTTATCATGCGTCACAAATTGTCACTTAGAATCCTATAAATAATCCCACTTCTTTTAAAATTGGAAGCAATTATTTACCTTTTTTAGTCGTAAGTGAATGCAACTTCTATCTTCAGAATATTTGCTACAGAAGGCTGGAAAACATTTGGGGGAGGGTGAAATTAATTGCAAAGTTGGTGCTTAGACACATGTAAAATATTTCTGGTGGAAAAGACTGGAAATTATTTATCTCAGTGATTTGGAGCCTGATATTTATCGTAATACCATCTGAATGCTTTAGAAAAAAGATGGTCTCCCCCATCCTGCCAATTATTAAAAAAAAAAAAAAAAGAAAGTAAAAAAATATTATATATTATAGGGAAGTTCATCTTATATTGAGTCTTTATTCATCGCTCAGAAAACAGCACAGAGACAAAATGAAGAGAACATATGGTGTCTTCTATCAGTCAGTCATCATTACTGCTTCTTCACACTATGTCATCACCCCACAAATAGCAAATGAGTGTGAATTTCTCCCTGCTGAAACAGAAAAGGGAGAACTGGTTAGTGCAGCCAAGTAAAAAAAAAAAAAAATTAATAAATATTACAATAGCGTCAACTGGAAGATTATATAAAATATTGAAGACAATGAGAATGCAGAGGGAAAAACCCCTAAACTGTCAAACAAAAGTATCAAACCTGCAAATGTTGAGCTGGAGCAGAACTCATGAATTTCTCTTGATTTGATAACCAAGCTTGAAATATTGATGGGACACAGTCTCTCTTGCCCATTCTTTATGAATGATTCTGTGCTATTTGAGGTTCTCAAACAGACAGTTCTCAAATAAGAACTGCGAGGAATGTAGTGTAATAGTTTGTCTCTGGGGCATCCATAAAATCCTGAATTTCCTTTTTAAGCAGACATCTAGCAAAAATATAATTTTATTTAATTCCCCGATGTTCCTATTACACTCCTAGTGTAAAGGTTGCAATTCAAATCCTTATCTGCAAAGCCTCTCTGCCATTCTTAAGGTCTCTTGCAAAGAAATATATGACAAAGCAGCCTTGGAAATAGCTGCCGTAGGAACTTAATAAACCCCAACACTGGAAACATCCATCCCAGCTTTGGAAGGGATATTTCAAAATCAGCCTCCTACAGAAGCAGCAAAAGCAGTTGAGATTTATGGGGAAAAAATACATAGATGTATATGTGTGTATAGATATATGTTTACCTGCAACCTGGTAGTTTTCCTGAGATCAGGCAAATCCTTAGGCCAGAAAAACCTAAGCGTTCATTTTTTCCTTCCACCTTCCTCCCAGTTCTGTTGGAATACCACGGGGATCCGAAGGCAGACCCTGCGAATAAAGCTCCAGAACAGTACAACAAAGCTGCAAATTAAGAGCCTTATAGGAAAGTCTAAAGCAAACGTTGGCCAGATTGTCTCCCAGATCTCTAATCCTTCCTTCCCTTTGGAACCTTCCCTCGAAAAGCAGCTCATATCGGGATGCTAATGCACCTGGGATTAAGTCCCCATATGTAAACGACATGGGGAAGCAAGCTTGTTTGCAAGCTCCTTTCCGTTTTATGCCCAGCGGAAATAGGTACGTACAGGCTGGTTGGCAAAACTACCTTATGTAGGCACTGGGACTAGACTTAGATTTCTTCTATGACCAGGCCGAGGATCTGGTGTTACTTTACTGCTGGTGCTTTAGAGTAGCCCTGTCTGACTGTGGTAAAAGGGCTTTCCTCTAAAGGTGGTTTTCTAAAAATTGCTTGTGCTGCAGGCAGCTGGTGAGGGTGAGCTTGGCCGGTTGGGGAATGGGACAGTGTCGGCTAGGGTCATGGAAGAGGAAAAAGCACAATGGTTGTTAATTCTAGGGATAGAAGAGAGCAGAATAAAAGTGAATTTTCTGCGAGTTAATAAAAAATAAGAAGATCTGAAATAATTCCATGCACTCTGCCCCTGGAGCAATGCTTCTGTACGGGTAGTGTCTGGAAGGTAGGAGTGGCAAGGTTTGTGTGGAGAGGCAGTAGCTTTATCAGACGGAGGACTACCAATGGGACAAATTGTTGGGTACACAAACCTTTCTTTGGGAACAAAATAAAAATCTCTGGAAAAATTACAGAAACCTCAAAAGACAGAGTTGGAAAACATGTATTAGATCATATGGTTCATCTTTTGGTAGCAGCAGCAAATTGTCCCCTAGAGACAGAGGACATCAGTTATTTCATAAAATATAGCCAAAAGGCGCAGAAGGAACAGTATGGTTTAGACAAGGAAGACTGAGAAGCATTTGATTTCATCTAAGTGAGAACAGCCAGATTTACCAGGCTCAGAATCCAAAAATCACCCCCAAAACTACTCTCTGCAAACGGCATCGATGACCTGGAGCAAGCAGGAGCTGTAGCTTTTGTCCTCATTGCACTGGGTAGGTGCTGGCAGGGATCCTTCCAGCAGGACATACAAAGCTGCGCGTTGACATACTCCCCGCAACAACGTAAAAGGGCACAGGGGCTTGGAGTATTTTGCTGCTCCTGTTCTGTCCATCCTGGAAGAACGGTGGTTGAGATGGAGTAATTGCCAACTGCCCTCTGAAGGACCGACGCCGAAAGGCTTGGTTCTGTTGGGTCACGTCGCTCTCGGAGACGTAATTCGGTGAAAGTGAAACGATGCACAGTTCTAACTTTGGGTCCGCACTAGATGCATTCAAATCCCATCCAGTTCTGGCACTCAGGGCTCTTTAGGAATGACGTGACTGTCCTGAGCAGATTTGCTTTGTCATTTCCAGAGGCAGCAAAACTCAGGGACAGAATTTGTATGCACCTCATACAGAGCCTGGTTGTCCATGTTTGGGCAAGAACTTGAATCCTGATCTGTCAGTATAGTGATGGACTTTGCTGTGCAGCAGTTGGGATGACCCTGAGCGTGTTTTTCCAAGTGGATGAGTGGAATGAATCATACTGGAAAGATGAACTGGAGAAAAATACGCTTAATGTTGGCCAGCAAAAGTCATCCTAGTGAGATCACTCCATCACTGAAGAAATGTGTCACAGCTCGTTCATAGGTGACATAAACAAGTTCCTTTTTAGGCTGCCAGGAACAGGGGCAGATCTCCTGACACGTTCATTCTTCTTGATTTTATGCGTTTTGTAAGTTGGTGGGATGACTCAGCAGAGAGGGAGCACAAGGCGGGCATGTAAGCCAGCTCCTGAAGAAGAACCAGAACCGTTCTGAGGACCAGCCAAAGCAAAGTAACGACAAAGTTACAAATAACCAACGCTCTTCTCAGCCCCAGGTTAGGCCTGGCTCCTGCTCCCTTTCCACGCACCTTCTCTCGCTCCAGCCTCTCTTGCCTTCTGCTCCTTTACCCTGGGGAGCGTGCCTCTGCACCATCCATCCCACACACCTACCACTGAAGCAAAACCGCCTTTGCCCAGACCTCCCTGTTTTCTTTTCCCTCTCACGTCACCATTACTAGTTCTACCTTTTTCTTTTCCCTTTTTTTTGACATACAATGTGAAGAATCGATTTTTGCGAGCGGTTCACGCAGAGAGGGGCTGAGTCTTTGAACGAAGCCAGTATTTCTTGTTCTTCCCTCTACCATTCTTTTGCATCTGTCGTGCAGTTTTCAATAAACAATTAAAACAAGTACAAGTATTGCAGTCAACTGGGATTTCGCCTGGTCTGCTTGCTGGGGTATCCCTCCTGTGGAATGGGAATGTCTCACTCTGGCACCGCTCTATGGTACAGGGTTCCATTATATGATACATGGTTTCATTATATGACACCGCTCCTTGTTTCTCTTGTACTTTCACTGGCTGAAATACGAAAGGAGAAAAACATGGGGTAAAGGGGAAGCTGTAGGTTTAGTTCTGACTTTGCATAACCTCATTGGTCAGGTTTTGTTTGCAAACCCAAGGGTGCTTGAGATTCAGGTCACTTCTCTCAATCCCCCTGCAGTGGTAGGCGTGTGTGTGAATGCATCAGAGAGGAGAGATAAATGACTCACATTATGATCCATCTTTATTTCAAATAGTACTCAGCAAAAGCGAGAGGGTGGCTTTTGTGTTGCAAAACCCTGTTGATTTAATTTTTATTTTGCAGAGCCGGGCGTGGTTTGGGCAGAGGGACTATATATCTTAACAGGTGGAGGGTGAGGGCAGCACAGACTTGCGATTTTTAGTTTGGCCAAGTTCTCCAAGGAAAGCTAGGAGATCAGTTTGGGAGGGGGAAGAAAAAAAAATAAACCACCTTTGACCTGTAGATTTTTCCCTGATTCTTCCCTCTCGGTTTTAATTTCTGAACAGGCATCTCATCTCATTAGAGGTAATAGAATCTGAAGGCTAAGAAGGCACAAATCCCGGCTATTGACATATGTGATGCAAACTAGCTCTTATTTCCTTTGTAAATCAGGGATTGTGGAATACTGTAGCAGATGTCTTGTCAACTGGGGAAAGTCTGCTGTTGTCCTTTAAAAATCAGCTGCTGCCTAGGTGCACTGTTTTGCTTTAGAGCTAAAGCAGCCAGGCTTCCAGAATGAGGCTTCCAGTCTTCCCTGAATTTTGAATCACAAAAGCATCTCCAAGGTCACTTCCTGGAATACCTTTGGATTTTCATCACTTCTGGCCATCTGGACTAGATGAGCAAGGTGATATCAGCGAACTCCTTTGTGAACAGCTATCCATATGACAAAGGGAAGAATGCCTTTAAACACTGTGAAAAGGGGAGGGGCGGAACCAGGATCTCAGTTTTATTTTGAACCCAGCAATGTAACCTTTCAAATTCACAAGGCATTGTCATCTCTTATCATCCTTTATGAGTCTGCTTAGTTTTGATTTCTGTTTGCCTTTTTACTACCTAGGGAAAAACAGATTTTGGCATCCTTTGCTCTGAACACTGTCAACTGTCATTGTAGGAATCAGATGAGTAAGAACTACTTGTGTGAGCAAGATTTAATTGACCAGGCACTCAGGGAGAAGAAAAAAGGAGGAAAAAGAAAAAGGAGTATCTGTGGCTTGATTCAAGCATTCTGTCCATTCTGGAAGTAAAGGAAGAGAGAAGACAAGCTGCTGCATTTGTGTGATTGCACTAAAATAGCAGCTTGTGTTTACATTTTAACTTTCCATTGCGAGGCTGCTGGCTGCGTAGCTGGAAGCACAGATTTAGGACGTGGCGAGTACCTGTTTTGTGGGCCCTGCTACGGTGTCCCCAACAGCCAACACACAAACACTTACCTTTTCAAGTGAGTGCCAGCTTCTGGGGCAAAGGCTTGTGGCACCAGGGATTTCATTCAGTCTTTGTAAGTGCCAGGCAAGGAGAATGTGCAGCAGTAAAAGAGACACAAATAATGTTTGCTCTGGCTCTCTCAAGCTGATTTTCCCTGTACGGTGAAAGTGGTTGGTGACTCTTTGTGCAACTGTTAATTCAACAGGCATTGAAATTCTCCTTTATATCACCTAGGGCCAGCCTGCCCTCCTGTTCATTTTGGATGGTTTCTCGGTATGTCGAATGTCTCGTTAGGCTCCAAGTGCGATACGGTAAAGCAGGAAGCAATATTTTATAGTGTGGCAGACTGGAAGCACCACTTGCAGTGTAAACGCTCTCAGTCTTGTATGTCGTTCACTGACACTGGTCCCTCATACGGGTGACCCCCTGGATGGCTTCCCCAAATACCAGTGGCAAAAACACAGCCTTATGCTGGAGATGCCTTTCTTTCTTAATAATTCCTATTTGAGTTACTAAGCTGTTCGTAGTGTTGAAGGAACTCCCCTCCTCCCCCTTCCTTCTCCCAGATTTTTGGAGGGACCGTATGAAGACCTGATTCTAGGTTGTCACTTTGCAAATCAAGCTGGTTTCTAATCAACACAACACTCAATTATTTGCCCTTCTGTACCTTAAAAAGCAATGACACAGATCGCTGATGGGAGCTCAGTGATAGCATGTCAACCCTTTTTCATTAAGCATGCCAGCTTGCATTGTAACCTCCCTGCTGCTGCTGTCAGAATGCAGTAAACTTTTTGTTTGATCCCACCGGGTCCTTGAAGTTTATTTCATTATGGAGTATAATATCTTCTAATGGAAACTAGGTAACAGACGTACCAAGAACTAGCAAACAGGAGATTTTGTGTCAAAAGAGATTTCCATTTTAATTAATCTTTTCAGAGTAATTCAATTGAGTCTTCAGGAGGAACCTATTTCTGCTTTTCCCCACAGTTTCCTGCACTGATTCTGCACATTTTAAATCTCTAATTCAGTAGTCTGAGAGTACATCTAAATAGAAAGCAAGAAATACATGTTAGACTGCATCTTGGGAGATTTGCTTATATTCAAGGGTCGGATCTTTTCATATTAACAGGACTACTGTGTTTTGGTGGCTGCAGGAAGATCTTAATGGTTTTTCCCGTGTCCCATGTCCTTCCCTCCCGCAGTGTGTGGACAGGTACATGTGTGTCTACGTGTACACACGTGTATGAACACATCTATAAATATTCTGTAGTTTTTCACTGGCAAGGCAACTTTCCTTTTCTGACTTTCCTGTAAGTAAAGGAACAAGGCGTGTTCCTTTGTTACTGCTCTGCATCCGTTTAGCAGTGCAAGAAGGAGTTAGGTGTCAGCATCTGTGGGTGCGGTGCATGCGTCTGTATCTACAACCTCCTGAGCCTGATGTAATAATTCACGCAGGGGTGACAGCCAGTTTAGAAATGATTCTCTCTAAAATGGAAAGAAAATACATAGAATGTATAGCTGGCAGTATTATCTCCTAGCTTGTTCTCCTCCACCCTCTGAACAACTACTTTCTATATTTTATTCTGATCGTTTTGAGGGCTGAAAAAATGTTCTCTTGGCGTCACTCTGATTTTTCTGACACGGCTTTCAATTAAAGCACCTTTATTTCACACGTGATGTTGTACTGATTGTGATGAGAATGCGTGTCACCTTGATGCGCTCTGCCCCTTCCCTCTCCAGCTGAGGAAGGTCTGTCCTAAATGGGTGTGGGTAGAAGGGAGGTTAGGATTCGCCTGCATTAGGTGTAAAAAGGGCAAGATCTTGTAAACTCAGAGTGTAGTGATTTACTGACACCCACTTTATGCAGAGGTGTGTGCCCTGAAAGCAGGGGGACACTGGGCCAGGTGTGCACAGGAAGGCAGAGTCTGGCCGGGGGCAGCGCGTGGTTCTGAGCTGAAAGCCAAGACCAGAAGACACTCCCTCTCCCTCTCATTTGAGTTGCAGCCTGTAATAGAAAATAAATTAACATATTTTAATCTTAGGCAAGGAAGAGTGACTTATATTGCTTATCTGTCAATACAGGGTGTCCATATCATCTTTGGAAGAATGGGGAACACGCAGGCAAATAGAAACACCTCTGCAGAGCCGGAGCGGGATGAAAGGTGTGCGGCGCGGCTATTGAAGTGAGAGGAGCTGAGTGCTCCGGAATAGGCGTTAAATGCCCCATTTATTTTCCATTTAATTATCTCCTTAGCTTTATTTAAAATTGTTTTGATAACCGGAGGCCTCTGGATTGGGGAATTTAGCACAGGGAGGGGAGAACACTACGATTATGTATTGCTGTTCTGTAGTATATATAGTTCTGCTTTTGCTGGATCGTGCAACGTGAATTCAGACGCACTGCTTCCCCTCACCGCAGCAGGTAACGCATCTAGCCGGAAAGCTTCAGTGGGATGGGGCTGGGAGAAAAAAGAGAAGCAAAGAGTTGAAGGGAAGAAGGAGAAGAGAAAAATGGATCAGGAGAAAAATGGGAAAAAAATAGTAAAGGAGATAAGAGGGGTGAGCAAGAATGAAAGGATAGGGCATATGTTAGAAAAGAGAGGGGAAAACATGAAGTGGCTTGAGGATGCTGGGAAATCTCATCCTTCCCAAAAATGAGAGTCTCCGGGAACCAGAACAAGACCTGATGCTAGAGCATTGCCTCACGGGCTGAGCAGCAGCAGGAGTGAGCAGGGAAGCCTGAAGGTAAATTGAAGGGAAAAAAGGGAGAGTGCTGTTGAAAGTAGGGGCAGCTGGTAGGAAGAGGGAGGTGCTGCCGCTTTCTACTGGAGAGCAAAGATGTTGGTCCTCCTTTTGCTGAGGATTGTGACAGATACAGATGTGAGGCTGGACCTACTGTGAGAGCTCCCCTTTTTCTAAGAAATACGTTAAAAGGACTTGACTATATTGTAGTTACGGGCTATTTATTTGACATGCTGTAGAAACTTGCTTTTCATTAAGTGGAGAGAGAAAGTGAATTTGAGCTAATAGCTTAATTTATAAAAGAAAGTGTCTTTTCCTCAGCCTGCCTAATGAAGGAGTTAAGCTAAAGCAGAGAAGGCAGCAGAAGGCAGTTTCACTGAGGTTTGAGCGAGCCAGCTCCACACGTCCGGCACGGGATAGCAGTGGCTACCGAGCCAGCAAATAGATCTAGCAGCTATTAGCTTTTATTTTGGGGCACTTCTGAAATCTGTGTTTCAAGGCACATGCCTGCAGAAGCAGGGGCTGCTCAGACTCGTAACAGGGACTGGCACTGAGCAGCAATAGGTTTTGGGAAGAGTCTCCCTGCATCCCCTGCATGGGCAAGGCGGTGTTACACTAAGATGTAACACAGTGTAATAGTAACGATGGGCCTCCCTGTGTGGGCTTGTCACCATCAGGTGTTAGTGCTGTAATTGGGTTTATCGAGGACTCAGACTTCCTCACCTAGGGCTCCTCTCAGCCCAGGTGCATCAGGCTGCCCTGTCTACGCTAGTGAAATGTGTTATCTCACAAACCCTCGCTTTGTCCCTTCCTATCCACACTGCCATGCAGCTGGTAAACTTACCCGGGGGAGTAAATAATGAACAAGCGGAGCTAATGAGTATGCAAAGGGGTGAGAAGGATGGGTTGTAGTGTAGAGCAAGTGTCTGGAGTCATCTTTGTCTGGACTAAGAGCTGTATCTCTCTGAAAACTTAATAGTTCAACGAGGGTGGGGATTGCGTGTTCAGTTGCTTTAATTCCTATGGGAATCCTGGGACTGAGAAAAACTGGAAAAAAACGTAAAAGCTTAGAAATGTCCATGGGTGATTCTTGAAAAATGTGCTTGGAAAATAAGATAAATAATAAGGAACCCAAAGCCCAGTGGTGCTTGGAGCTCTCCATGACAATTTGCAAATAGGAGCCCTCTTTTTCTTGAATGGATGTGAAGGAGAAATATTAGGAAAATCTCTTCAGATTTTATGCCATTTTATGGTCTGGCTGGCATCTCATCTGCTACCTGTTGAGAAGCAAGGTTTAGTTACAGCATCCTACTTACTGCCATCCCTTCTCATTTGAGCATGTGTAATTTAAAGTCATTTAAAGAGCTGGCAGTGCGAAACAAACTGTCTGAAGTGCACAAGGTTATTTCCTTAAAATTAGTGCTTTAATGATGTACAGAAAGGGGCTTGCTTGTTTTTCCCCAAGCAGTCCTTGATCTTGCGCAGTTCCTTTGAGCCCAGCTTTGTATAAAGTTGCCTTGGGAAGGCAACAGCCATCGCATTTCCTGCGGGAGGAAGGGGGGAGAGGGGCCAAGTCCACTTCTGCATACCATAGGAACAGCAGGGTGGCACCAGCATCACGTTTGGCCCCGTATATGAAGAAAAATCTTGTGAGGATGCTTTGTTTGCCAGCAGGGCTGAAATGAAGAACCATGTCAGGCCTTTTATTTCTCCAGAATAAACTGTGAAGAGGTTTTCCCCCTCCCTGCCCCCCACCTCGCAAGCCCTTGGCTTAAAATTAGTTCTGACTCACTTGCCAGATTGCTGGTAGGTAGCTCAGAGCTAAAGTCACTGCTGGGGAGAGACGGGCGCTGTTCGACAAACCTTTCTCTGAGTGCACGCTGCCTGGGATGTAGATGCTCTGGGAATCTTCCCTCTCTCTGCCACCGACTTTGCCCGGGGTGTCGTGCCTATTTTAAAAACCTCCAGGTTGTTTTCTTATGTTACTTGTCAGAGTGTGAGCCACCAGCCTCACGCCTTGGGTTGTCCGACCAAGCTGTGAACTGTGACAATTAAACCAAATTCCTGCTTTGTGCAAAATGCCCTGGCCTCCCCATCTGATGCGGGGTTTAGCGACACGCGGCTGTCCCAGGTGGACTTTCCGAGAGGATGAGCAATCTCCTAATGCACTTCCCATCCCAGCATCCTTCACCGCAGCTGCGCTGGTCGTGCAGCTGAGAGGCGTCTGAATGTCACTGGTAGAGGAAATGTGTCAGGTGCAATCATCCGTACTGCCTTCAGCAAATGCAGTGGTAGGATCAAAGGTCTAAAGCTCCAGTAAATAGAACAAAACAACAGATTAAAGGTCTAAAATAAAATGTTCTAACTCGGAGTTTGTGGATAGGCTCATCCTTGTCCCCACTGCAGCATTAGCTTTTGGCTTGCTCCCTTTATTTCCTTCTTTTGTCAGCTTGCTATGGGTCTTCAGTAACATTCCGTACACTTAGGGGGTAAGACATAAATAATTGAAATCCTTACCCCGTGATGTGCCCTGTATTGACAAAGCCTGATAGCTTCCCCGCTGAAGGCACTGCTGGCTCTGCAGCGCACACATGCTGGCAGAGATGGGGCTCTCGCCCGAGAACATAGAGCTACTCATTTTGGTCAGCTTTGAGAAAACTGCTAAAAGCTGGTTTTGTTCAGGCCTCTCTGAACCCAAACCTCCCTGAAGCTGTCCCAGCAGCCCCAAGGGTGCCATTACACCCTTGCGCTGTGTAGTTCTCTGGGGCACGCACCGTCTCATCCCACAGAGCCCTGACGTGTCCTGCCCAATGGCCCCAACCCTACGTGCAGCTCTGGGAGTGGTTGCAGCATGTGCGCCACATAACCGCAATAAGTGGCACGATAGTCACGTTCAGGCAGTAGTGTTACTGAAAGCTATTCCCGTGCCAACTGCCTCAGCCGTTGTCTGTAAAGCTCTTCCAATACGACGGCAGAAAATGAGAAAAGGGTTTTTAATTTTGTTGGGTTTTACTTTCGAAAATCTTCAGAACAGCAAAAGTTATTTTTACTCGAGCTGTCAAGGAAAAAAATATTGTGTTGAGGCAGAGGCCAAGCTTAAGACATCTCAGGTGAAGTAGGAGCTGAAAGAGCAGTTCTCCACGTGCAAGCGCCTGCTGGGCCTCTCCCCTCCACCGTCTCTCTGCTCCAGCCAGGTTTTGTCCAGGAGCTGGGTATGCCTGACCAGAAGAGGGCTGGGACACTTGGACTTCAGGAGGCAGCGGGAAGGGACAAGAGGAATCTGAAGAAAGCAGCGCTCCACCAGCAGCTGGTCCATGGTAAGAGAAGGTGGGTTTCTCTCCATTCATCCCTCTGTATGTGGGAGAGCAGGGTAGCACCACCGAGAGCTGTGGCCTCTCTGGTGAGCAGCGTGTCCTGTTGTTGCTGTCCCAGCCAACAAATGTGGAATATGTTCAGCTGAGGCTGGGCCACCAGGGATCAATTCCGCTGTTGGAATGGGCAGGACCAAAACTTTTGTCCTAAAAGCAGAAGGAAAGCAGGGATGTGAGATCAGATACTTGCATGGTCTTGTGTTTTGGAAAGCCCAAAGAGATGGTAAAGCTGCTGAGAAAAAAGGTTCAGTCAGGTTTCGCATCTTTCTTCTAGGCAAGCCAGTGGTGTGCAGGGACACCCGCTTCGAAGTGGACTTCAGATGGAAACGTCATTGCTGATACCTGGGAGTTGCCGTGCCTTGTCCCTGTAATACACACGGCATTCATAGCCAGGCAGTATTTCACTGAAAGCACAGCCAAACACAGTCCTGATTTAATGCGGCCTCACGTGTGTTACAGATGGGGAAGGGAGGCATGCAGAGCGGCCGTGCGGTGCCCCGTGAGCCAGCAGGACTGGGGCTGTGTCCCCAGGGCCCTCTGTGCCACCTGTGGCCACGCAGCGACCCCTTGCCCCGCTCGCAGGCTCGTGCGCGGGGGCTCCTGTTTGGAGTGAGGTGGTGTTGTCTGTCTGACATGCAATAACTGAATCAAGTACACCCGGCGTGTTAACAACTCATTTTGAGTCTTGAAAGAAAACACAGCCTTTTGAGCTAATGCGGCACGCAGTGGGGGAAGGAGAGTGGCGCGCTGGAAGATGGTTGTAGCTGCTGTTAACAGTGCGGTTTGCCTGGGATCTGAGAGAGTGATTAAAAACTGCTGTGGTGTTCTACGTTTTGTCTACCCACATCTGTATTTTACTAAAAACGTGACATGTGAAATGTAGATCAGGATACATCAAAACTACCCAGTTCTAGGAGCATTGACTGAGATGTGAACACCTGACTTTCATCAGGCTTGAGGCTACCATCCTGAACAAAGACAGGCAGCCTAGCCGGCGGAGGAAGTTAAACACAAGGGAGAAATAACTTCTTTGTTCAACTGCTGCCAAACGACGGACACTTAACAAAGCGTGCGTCTAAACAAACACCTTCGATATTTTTCTAGCCTTATTTTGTAGCTGTATTGCTCTTGAGACTGGTCGTAGTCTGAGGGACAGGCATGCCAAAATTTCCTTGGTAAAAAAGAAAAAGGAACTTCGGGGTTTGGAATAACTCAATGAATGTGTGCCCATGCCCCTCTCCATCTCCCCCACGCTGCTCCACTCCCCCACCTGCACCCTTAGCCGTCATGGCCCTGGCCAGCCAGAGGGAAGCAGCATTTCGGAGAGCGAAGGCAGACGCATCTTCCTCGGTGACTGCAGACTGTGTATTAGTGCTCTGTACAGGAACAGGTAAATGAAGAGTCTGATAAGGGGAAGGATAAATACACCGGAATAGTCAGCAGTACCAAAGATACCCCCAAAATGGCAAGCCTTAGATGAAAGTAGCTGCAGCATGTCAGCAGAGGTGCGATGGCCATACCCTTCCCCGCGTGGGACCCAGCAAGCCAGGATTAACTTCACACAAGTTAGCAGATGCTCCAGATTTGCATCAGCGAAATCACAGATGGAACTGGGTTTTCTGAAATGTTTGAAGGAGGGTACGTGTCTCCTGGCAGACCGCGCGCAGTCGCATCCAGCCCAGGAGCGGCAGGGCTGGGGTTGCCATTTCACTCCTTTTTGGTTTTTAATAACTCCAGTTTTAGCAGTTCCTCTTATTATTGCAGTGGCTGACAAGGGACCTACAGGAAAATCCAGTTTTATTGAAACTGAAAAGGTCAGTTTTGTTGAGCGTTTCCATGGTGAAAATAATAAATTAAATATATTCTGACTTTTCAAGCTACTCAGGTCTGCGGGTTGGGCTGACCAACGGGAAGATTTTCCCGCAAGCTATTTTCATAGTATCTTCTTGCACAGCTTTGATGTGTGGGGTGGGCTTGGGGTTTTTTCGGAAAAATATTTTTCTCTTGTTAAGCCAGATTCTTCAGTCTTTGTAGTGCTGTCCGTGGACAAACCACTGTCGGGAAGCCTGAGACGGGGTCCAGCGCCCACTGGGAAGGCAGCTTTTCAGTATCGCCATTTCCATCTCACCACGAAGGCCCCAGTTTGCTTCCCCTTCAGTTGTGTGTGTGCAGGTTCCCGTTGAGTGTCCTGCTAATAGGTGTTTTGAGCAAATATTCCTCCGTTTGTCTGTGGCAAATGCCACCTGGGACATGGCCGTTTCCCACTGACATCAGTGAGGTCTTTGCTTTGTGTTCGCTGCGGGTTGGGTTAGTCCATAACAGGATACATTTGATTAGGGCTCAGATTGATTTTGGTCGGCTGGTCAGGTGAGTACGATATCTCTCTCATTCCCTGAGCACTGGATGGCATTCACAGCTACTGTCAGCTTGATAAGGAGAGATACAGGCACCCTTCTCTGGGGTGCTGCCTCCTGAAACATCCTGTTTCTTGTCTGCAAACCTGCAGAAATCCCCACCTCAGCAAAGGCAAGCTGGAGCCCAAGAGGCTGCTCTCCGTGCCGGTGCCTCCTTGCCTGACTCCTGGGATGGAGCAGCCCACACATTTCTTCTTCAGTGGTTGTAACTGAACGACCAGTCCTGCTCTATGAATTTTCAAATAATTTCTCATCAGTCTCACATACTTTCTGTATTTCTTTTCCCTTCTGCTTGTTACTGATGTGCCAAAGGCATAAAAAAAAGGTCTTCCATTTTAAAGAGTTCATCTGCTCCTACCACTCGCTGCTAATTAGTTCTTTCTTCCCATAATTTTGACAAAGCGCTCTCATAACCGGGTCTCCTATGGGGTTTCTTACCTTCTGTGGTGTACAGCGCTGTCGCTGTGGGAGCCCTTCTCATGGTCACATAGAGGGGGGTCCTGTCACCGCCCCTGGCTGTTCTGTAGACATCATCATATGCGTGAATTACAAGGTGCCGAGAAGAGATGGCAGTGGGAAGGGAGAGCTCTGCTTCACAGTTAGGCTATCACCCCGTCCCCATCTCTGAGTCAGTGCGGTCAGGGCCATGACTCCTCTGCTGTGTTACCAAAGCCCTGCACAGCACGTGCTGGATTTCAGTCTAGAACTGCACGAAGGGTGGGCTGGCCGGGGGCTGGTGGCCTGGGGTCACTGGCGGCTCATCCCCGTGGGGAGCCTCGCATGTGAGATTGCTGCCACACATCCTGGCAACTGGCTCCCGCGGGTGCGGGGTGCAGAGAGGAGGGGAGGGTGCGCCGGTGGGAGATCTGCATGGAAGTTTGTCCTTTGAGGTAATCCCTGAGTAGGTGAGACAGTGCCAAAGAATCAGTCCTGGGCTACTCGGCTGTGCCCTGGCACTGTGCTCGTGACTGGTGTATTTTGGGTGCTGCCCACACGGGCCCTGGGGCATGGAGAAGCTGTGAGCCACAGGCTCGTCTCCCCCCAACCCCGGGTGGCACCCCCAGCCAGTGTAGGGGCAGCGGGCCGTGAGGAGGCAATTGTCATGGTAATGCGAGACCTGCCTGGGTTTTATAATCTTGGATCTGTGCCCTTCGCCCGCTCCTACCCCAGACTCCTTATCACGGCTTCTCCTTCTTCTCTGGTTGCTGCTCACCCCTGCGCGACCTTTTTACCACTCGAGCAGCTTTTCTCTTGGAATCACAAGAAGCCGGGAATGGCTGAATCTCGTATTTTACTTGCAAGACACAACTCTATGTAAATTGAGGGAATTAGCTTTGGGTTTTGGTTGGGGTTTTTTTCTTTCTTTCTCTTTTTTTTCTTTTCTTCTTTATGCTCACTGTAGACTGCAGTACGTATAACATGGTGATCCTTGTATAATATCCTCACAGTTTTTATAGCTCCCAGTTTTCCTATAGCCTTATACCTGCCAGTTTCTCTATGCGATACCATACACCATATGGCACTGTGTAGTCGGTAGGAGGTTGGGTAGTGCTCCTCGTCTTACCTTTCCACCCTCCGCCACAGCTGCTGGGTCAGGCAGAGTACTCTCTCCGGTGGGTTTTTCCCACATTGCACATGCATTAAAAATTCCCAACCTAATAGCTTTTAGTCATTATAGCTGACTTCAGAGGCATTCTTCAGTCTATACAGCTAAGGGCCATTTCATTTTGCATTCAATGCCACCTGAATTGAAGACCGAAGACCTGGAAAACAAGCAGATTGCAAACTTCGGTTATCCACTGCCACTTTGTGTTTGTATTCACACTACACTGCACACGCATGCACTCCTACTTGCCTGCTTACTCACTAGGGTTTGGCTGTTTCTCAGTGCAGACAGTTTTGTTATTAAAATCTGCAGAAGTTTTTGTTTTTAAAAACAGATGAGTACCCGCAAGTTGGTGTGTGTGACTTTGTTCTTCTCCATTTCCCAGGAGCTTAGACCAAACGTCTTCGTGATCAAAATGAAGACCCAGCGAGTAGCTGGTTTAGTCTCTGTTTCTTAGGGAATACGGTGAACTCTGCAGAATTATTCATTTACTACACAAATGAAATAAAATGGGTCCTTGCCCCTTTCTCCCACTGCATAAATCCAATCCACCGTGACAGAATATTACTGTGATGAATGGTATTGTAGGAAGCAATTACCAAGATGGAAAGAAAGAACAAATGCAAATTATTACTACCAATCATTATTTACTTTACAGCTGAACTGGAGGGAACTACTGATACTCAGGAACTGTACGTGGTCATAGAAAGACAGCCCAGCCCAGTACACGGAGGGGAAGGAGAGGAATTATCCCCATTGTGAGAACAGAGACGTGAGGAACAGGGACCTTGAGGAAGTCACTCGAGACGAAGCAAGGAATCTGTGGCAGAGCTGGAGCTCACTGCGGAGTCCCTGTGCAGCAGTGCCTTATCTGAAAGATCATATTTCCTCTTATTAATAATGAATATGATTTTTCAAATAAGATTTTATGTATGTTTAAATTTAATAGCTCATCCTTCAGGAAGGGCTCAATCCTGCTAGGTACTACATCCAATGCAGGCTGGTTTAGACCTGTTGGGAGCTGAGGATGCTTCTCGTTTCCTGATTCAAGCCCTTAGTGAAGCTGATGCTATTGACAGATTACCGTTTATAGCTCTTTATTGCTTACTGTAGGTTTATTGCAAACTCCTTTCCTGCTTAGTTCTCCTTCTCTCTCTCAGAGCAAACATAATGTACAGCCCATGTAAATATAAAACATTAAGCAATTACTGGGTTATTTCAGATGCAGCGCTAATAATACATCATTTCTGAAAACCACAGCTTCAGATGTAGGGCATGCTGTACCAGTCGCCTCATACGATACTCACTGGAAAGTGAGCACAGCTATTACTGTTGTATCCCTGAGTTATTACTCACTCACCCCGGGAAACAAAGGGGAGTCCCGGAGGTTAATGTGGTTAGTAAAGCAATTTGAGGAAGCTGAGCTTCTATCTGCTTACACAGTGTACAGAAGATATTTAAACAGCAGACTTCCATCTCCTGCTCTTGTCTGCCGACTCCTACATCACTGTCTTGCTTTTGTAATGACTGCCAGTCTGCTGCTGAAATAAGAAACGGTGAATCTGAGAATTTGCTGTGTACGTGGTCCCTCAGGCAAATTGTCTGGCACCAGGTTTAAGAGACTAGATGGGGGTTTCTTGCTGGAAATGAAGACTTTGGAATTTGCGTGGCCTTTGTGCCCTTGTCCCGCTCAGCCCTGGGGTACGTCCTGGAAGGGGTCTGAGCAGCACGACGTGGGAGGGGGGAAGAGCTCTGGGCAGCAGCGTGTTTCTGAAGGGGACGAGGGACAAGGACGTGGCCGTGCACCCGCTCCCCCGGCCCTGGGAGGTCACATCCCACCACTTTGCCTCTGCATCCTTGGTGCTCCGTGCCTGGGCACGTGGGGGAGAAATGCTCATGTGTCTCCTCAGGACAGGAATATTGACTCAGCCTTGTCTGCGGAGAGGGGCTCGCAGTGCTCTTCCTCTGATGCAAAGAACTGCTCCAAAACCCTCCCTGGGGCTTGGTGGTTCGTTAACACTGACATTAACACACCAGTAATACTGAGTAATAACTTCTTGGCATCCTCCCCCCTGCCTGTGAGCTCCCGTGGAAACGGTGGGGCGTCGAAGGCCCATCCGATGCCAATCTCCGTGTGATTAGCACTGCCATGAGGCGGGTCGCTGCCGCCAACCGAGACACTCCGTGCTCTAGCCCTATGCAGTGCATACAATGGATTTGAGGGTGTTAAATTTTTTAATAAGTGCCAAAGGCACATTGGTAGGGCAGGCTCAGCAAAGTTTGTGCTGCCTGTTCAGTGGGTAAACAGCAGAATGAATCTCCGGAGCTGTCAATCCAGCGCCTCCACCAGCACTGAAGTCCCCAAAAAATATGTTTTTAAAGAAAGGCACGGATGCATTGTGCTTCCTTGGAGTACAGAGTTGAAAAAAAAGCGAGGATGTGCTCAAAACACCTGCTTACTACTATTTATAGGCTTCCTCCCTCCACCAAATGATCCGTCTTCTGAATTTCTGAAGTTCGTTTGGTAAAATATTAAAATCAGTGCACTGCGGGTCCCCGCTGCATAGCAGGCTCAGAGTGACTCAGCGACAGCGCGCTAACCTTCGCTAAGCTTTGCAGAGTATTATGCCCCGTGCTAGTTATTCCTGCTTTGCTCGGTTTTGTTTTGAACCGCCGCATGGCTGCTTCCCGTCAGAAGCAGCTCCTCGATGAGCCCGACGGCTCGCTCTGCGGTGCGGACCTGTGCTCTGGAGCCTGGCCTTCGCGGAGAGGGGCCGGCTGGCTCCGCAGACACCGGCCTCGGATGGCAGCACTGGTTTTTCCTTAGCAGTGATAAATGAGTTTTTACTGATGGATTTTTGGCTGGCCTTTTCCAGGCATTTGGCTCGCAGCTAAGCTAGTTGTCATAGCAGTAATGGGACTGCCTATGATCCCGATAAGGGGTCAGTTTGCTGACGGATTATCTTGCCCTTTCCGTTTTCACTTGAAGGTGAAAAATGTGCTTCTTGTGTTTTCTTGAAAATGTCTGGTTCACAATTCCTGTCTGGGACCTTTGGTGTGCGTGGGTGCTTAGATGCGAAGGGTTGGGGTGATAGAATGAGATGCAAATCATAGGAGTGGGCTGCGATTTTAGTCCTTTAGCCTTGTTAAATTTGGAGTGCTAGAGGGCACATCTTTGGTGCAGTGTCCATATTTAATTTGTGTTTGTGTAGGAATAAGCACTGCTTACTTATCTCTGCATCATTTACCAATTACATAAACAACATTTATCATTATGATTCATTTATTTAGATTTTTCTCTTGTGGGATTTCCATGAGCACAGAGGTTTAGAGAGAATTAAAAGAATATGGCCAGGCATTATTTCAGGCTTGCTCTGACTGTACATCATTCGCATTTGCTTCAGTGTGTGAGTGCGATGGCCGCGACATAATTCTTTATGGACATGGTAAAAGTCTTCCAAGCCGAACATTAATTGACAGCCTGTTGGGATGGCCCTGATTATAACCTGCAACAGGAGCAGGGCAGGTTTGTTTCTGGGGAAAACAACTCATCTTGGGGCACCGTGTGCCAGCCTCCACAAGCTGTGCTTGAAAGGCGCTTGTCTTGGGAACATAGAGCAGTACCCAGTGTCCGGCCTGTGCTTTTGTTAAATTCAGAACTTCAGTGCATTTACGCAGCAGTGATCAATAGTTCTTCACATCTTTCTCTTTCTGATGTGCAGAATGTGCTGAGCAGGGCTGAGAGGCGCAGCTGTGAGGAACAGGCTGCTATTAGTTCCTTTGGGAGACACTGGCCTGCTTTGGTAAAATGAATATTTTTTTGGAAGAAAAATTTTGATTTCTTGTAGAAGCCTTAAGAAGCTGCAAAAATAAATATTTTTAGTTCAGAACTGGAGAAAATCAAAATGTTTTCAGCTTTTCCATAAAAAGCAGGTTTATTCAGGAGAAAAAATAAAAAAATCCACCATTTCCTGTTCTGTAACCATCCCGTTGGACATCCCCCACAAAAATTCCCCAGCGCATTCATAAAAGCCAATTAGAAGGAAAACTTTCAAGCAACCTTGATATTTACAAAAGGAATTTTTATCAGCTCTCAGTTCGCAGAAGAAAATCTCATTCCTGCAGAAGCAGCAACCCAGACATATCTCTTTTAATGAATTTCAACCACGAGCATCAGTTTGTGATGTATTGGCCAAAGTCTAGTCGAGAGAGTGGGATATTGATAGCGCTGCGAGCAGAGGAGAGATTGGCAGATAGCCTTTCTCACATTTTGCAGAGGAAATGACAAATCCGTATTATTTACTATCCTCACATAACTTGCCATATTCCAAAGCTACCCTCTGTACTTAGCCAAAGCTCACGGTGACTTACAACAGTTTCACCGAGTTACAGTACTCCGGTATTAAGCACCCGGTCCCGACGGTTTGTAATTAGGGCAGGAGATGAGATGACCTCCTAATTTGCTGCTCCTCTAAGAGGGGCAGAACCGCTGGGCTGTCCCCGTGGGTTCTTGGGGCCCCAAAGTGATTAATTATTCAGCAAATAGCACACACGGGGAAACGGGAGGCTGGGAGGGCTCCCGGCCAGGAGTGCCCCAGCGTGGTGCCCGGCCACCTCTGGGTCCAGTTTCTGCTGGGAGTCAGGTGGGAATGGAGCTTGCTTTGTCCCTGCTGGCACCCAGGCTCTTCCTGGGGGATGTTTCAATGAAATAGATTGATCGAAGTTGATTAATTACCATTTTCTGACAAAACGCTTTTAGCCAGAAAATCCCTACCTACTCCTAATCAGGGGGCTGTATCGGTAAAACAGGTGTATAATTCTGTTCGGAGATCAGATGGTGAATTTTCACCACTGAGAGCAATTTCCTAAAAATCTGTTTAGTATTCTGGCAGTTTGCAGGATGGGGAAAAAAAATTAAAAAATGCTTAGGGGCAAATTTTCTGCTTAGTGCACAGGGAGTTTTAACACATAATAAGAGCAGCTGGGTGGGTAACTCGCCCCACTGGAAATTTACTTCTTATCTTGAGATTATAAGGCAAGGTGATTTTCTATGTAAACTTTGGGGGGTTTGCCTGTTTAGATCCCAACTTTGTAACTAAGTGAGCACAGAGAAGGGAAGCGGGCACTGCTGCTTTAATCAAAACCATCTGAAATAGCTCAGGTAGCTATAATTCTGCTAGTTGGCAATATTACTGTTTCTTAAAAACCGTATGGTAATCGAATCTAATGTTCGTGCTGGAAGCTGAATGCATTTCAAATGTGAATTAGGCCTATGGAATGCAGAGCAGTGGTGCATAATTAAGGCGCTTCATAACCGAGGCTGTTAGGTTTGTGTGATGCCCCCATTTTCAAGGCATCGGCAACATTACTCCGCAAATTAACCCAATTACCTTAAGAAACTATCCAACGATTTGGGACAGAGGAGAAGGGAGGACGATGGGACTTTGGCACGCTGGTTTAGGTAGGGGCGGCGGCGTGCCTTGAGGTAGGCCGCCTGATGGTCTCCGGTGTTTAACGGGACATTGGGATCTGAACTGCGTCGTGGACCGTAACATTATTTTACAGCGTACCTAATGCTTTTTCTCTTCAGAAAGCTTTGATTCTCTGAGCAAGGGGAAAATTTGTTCCAGGTGATCAAGCTAAATCTAATCCAAATTAAACTCACACATGCAGGAGATGTGAAGGGTCTCAGCACTTGGGCTCTCCTGAACTCACTCCAGTTGAGCCAAATGACTTGCTAATGGAGACACTGCTGAAACCATCTACATGGCTGCCTGATTTTCTGCTTCTTTAGCACTGGGTAGGTCTCTTGGTGGGAGTAAA
This sequence comes from Rhynochetos jubatus, assembly GCA_027574665.1. Classification (NCBI taxonomy): domain Eukaryota; kingdom Metazoa; phylum Chordata; class Aves; order Eurypygiformes; family Rhynochetidae; genus Rhynochetos; species Rhynochetos jubatus. Next base: position 21,136,842 of record CM050661.1, on the reverse strand, counting down.
AACAGTCTGAAGACTGCTCTGAATGTCTCTGGTGAATGCCAGCCTCCAGGAAAGCACCAGAGGACAGCAGGGCGCGGGAATGGCGACCACGGAGCTGCCGGTGGAACAGCAAAGTTTGCGTAACAAAAAGCTGAGAGAAAATACAGGTTCTGTGTTACCACGATCGGAACGAATTAAAGTCTGTCTCCAAAATACTCTTAATTAGAGCTGGCTGGAAGTTCTGATATACTTCTAGAGGTTTTGACAGTGACTGAGACATGGATAACTTGAAGGGAGAGTTTTTGTCAACTTTGACTTCCAGATTGCTCTTGGCAATGGTACCAAGCGTGTCGGATGAGTGATTAATTTTAGTTTTGAAAGTTCTCACGCTTTTTCACATGCTTTTACCACATTTTTAAGTTTCCTCCTGTTCATCACAGAATATAGAAGCTGTAAGAATTTTAAAATTTCCTTAGATCTTACAATATTTCTTAAACCACCCTAATCTGGCTAAACAAATAGTTCCCCATTATTACAGTCCAGACATAAGGAAAACCCAACAAACCCAATTAGCCTTTCTCAATGACTGCTAAATTCCTGTGGGAAGGATGAAGATCATAGTAAAAAAAAATCTTAGTTTTAAAAGCTTGTGTAAGTTGGAGATGTTGTTCCTAGCCAGCACTCAGAATACAATACCAATGACAGAATAGTCTCTTTGCAGAGAGAATTGTGAAGGAACAGAGAAGCAGAACAAAACGTTAAAGACAGAACTCTGTAAAATGCATGTTTCATTTCATAAGGGTTGCTGCAATAATTTTCTCCTGATTTTGACCTTTGTGGGTTTAATATTACAATGCTGTGGCTGAGGCTTTGGATTCAGTTGGAGATAAAAACCTAAAAATAAACCCAATTTGTTCTAAGAGACAAACTGAGTTCCGTGGAACTTTAACATGCAATTACAGGTGTGCTCAGGTTTACTCAACTAGTTCTTACAGAGAATCCGTTGATAACGCTTGCGGTGTTAATTTAAAGCTAGTAGCAGAACCTGCTAAAAGACAAATCAGGCAGGTTTCCTGCAGCTTTACATTGCTCCAGAAGCCTTCTTCCAAATGAGTAGTTTTCTCCTACCGCTAATTCATTAATGTTACAGTACTGCACACTACTGTCAGAGTAAGATGCGGGAGTCTCTCAGGGTGAATATTGTCATGGCTATAAGCAGGAAAAAGCAAGGAGGTTGTGAATCAGGCTTTGTGGGGTATTTTCTAGGATTGGTTTTGTCTCATTATGGTTGTGTCTAGATGGTTCAAGGCAGCTCCAGACCGGTGATGCCTGTGCTAGATCTGACCAAGCAGGCTGCTGCGGCCAAGGGTGCTGTGCTGGATCTAGAGGTGGGTCCCGGTGGCTGCGACAGTGTTCTGGTATACTTCAGCTGAAGAGCCATGACTCTCAAAGCACTTTTGGATGCTTCGCAGGAGTTTGGGATGGCAATGAAGGGGTCCTTGCCTCTGCTTCATTTTAAGAAGCTGTCCTCTGTAGGGTCTGCACACCCAACGCAAAAGCAGTCTCCAAGAAACAAGGTTGGACAATAAGAGGCGAGGTTGAATGGGATGGATGTTCAGCAAGGGAGTGTTTTAAGTGCAATTACACAAGCTTGTCTGATCCTAAAATTTGATTAAGAACAAATAAAATTATATTGCTGGGCAGTCAGAGACTTCTCTGACCACTTTAAGCCCTTGCCTAAGGCAATCTATGAATATTCAGTGTGATGACCTCTCTGATAATATTGCAGTCACCTGAGCATACAAATAATGGCTTATTTACCCTTGAAGTAGGATATGTTCTTCATTATTTTTTTCCCCTTGATTGACTGGCACACATTGAACTCTACTCAGTGGTTAACACTCCCTGATCGTTGTATGCTTATCTTGGCTATGCCTTTCTCATCACAGGATTGATTATTTGAAGTCTGAAGTAGTTGCGTGAGCACTGGCTAAACTGGTTTCAGATTATCTGAGCGATTTGGGTTTTTATTTTTTCTTCTAAGAAAAGACCCCCTCTGCAGTGTCTGTATTAACCAGCTCTGCAGCCGCTCTTTGTGCGGGGCTGGGGTTGCTGGGTTCCCACTGCTTCCTATTCCGTCAGCTGCGGACAAAGAAAGCATTTGATTCCTGGTGTCTTTGCACCAGAACATTAGGCTAAACAAAAATACTCATTCACAGGTTCCATGTAGGCCCGTTTCCTGGACTTTGACCTTTCCCACTGCTCTCCCTCAGACTCTTACCAAGTGGCCCAGGTCACTGCCCCACACTGGCTAAACCATCCCAACAAATGCCTTGTTGCAGTCTACCCCCTGTTGCAGACTACTCCCTGTTTATGCATGCGAGTTTGTCTCTTTCAAAACTGTGGTGTTCTTGATACCCACTCAGTGTAATTTACTATAATTGCTAGATCCTTTTCTAAAGAACTTCCAGCTAATCAATTTTCCTCCATTGCTGCAGCAGAGTATTTTTGCATGCTGTAATTGAAATGCACCCTATTGTTTGCGCGAGTTCCCCGGCTTGCTGGGACTGTTTGCAGTTCTGATCCTATCCTCCCACACATTCGCAGTCCCTTCCGGCTAGGGGTCATTTGCAAATGTACTGAAAATACCCTATATCCTACCTTCCAGGTCACTATAATACAGCATTGAACAGGGCTGGCTCAGGACAAATCCCCAGGGACTACCTTTGTTTTGTGCATCCTTCCATTTTGACAGTAAACAATCAATAACTCCTCCCTGGCTTAAGTCACCCTGTCTTTCTCGCATCCACTTACAGGAGCTTAATCTACATTGTCTATCCATAGCTTATATAAAAATATCATGGGAAGCTGTGTTTGAACTGTATTTCTATTAAGTCTGTGTCAGAGACTTACTAGGTGAAGTATGACATTTACCCTTCTCCCTCCACCACAAGGTCTGCTACCTTGTTCCAAAATTAAATTATATTGTTTTGACATTATTTTTACGTGACGGATTCATGTGCAGTGCCGTTCATCTCCTTCATGTCTCCGTGGCCTTACAAATCACTTGTTTATTTGTTCCAGCTTTCTCGACTGCCCTTTCATTCCTCACTCCGTCATCCTCCCTCCTGTTCAGCACTGGTGCTGTCATTTTCCAATTGTCCTCTGCCTCCTCCATGACTTCTTGAAGGTGAACTCCTAATGATGTCCCTGACCGGTTCTGCATAATGACCTGCAGACTATTTACCTCAGGAGCTAATTGGCTGAAGCGATCAGGAAGATCTAACTTACGCAAGTACCCTTGAGTCTGGACTGGTTTTTTCTTTCCCTTAATGGAGATGGCGACAGTCAGTTTTACGGTAGGTGTTGTTAACCATCTACATCGTGTTGACCTTTTGATGGAGATGACTTCTCAAAAGCAAGCATCAATGTCCTCAGCATTCACCTCCTGAGCAGTAGTATGACACCCCTGGTTTCCCTCTGATTATTCAGTTACTTACCAAATTTCTTAGTTATACCATGTTTGGTGATTTCACCGACTTTGTTCCAGCCTACCCTGCAATTTGCTATGCCTGCCCTGGTAGGGTCAGCCACTTTGTAAAGCAGAAAGCTGGGAGGGCAGGAGGAAGACCCTGCAGTGGGGCGCACCAGGGGTTTGCTGCCACCTTGCTCATCCTGAAGTGCTCAGCGCTCACACAGAAATAAGCGTGTGTTAACGTCCCTTCCATCCCCTGTTCTAGGTCTGTGCTAGGTCAGTGCAGACTAAGTAGACGATCTGGCCCTCATTTTGCAATGTGGCAGAAGGCAACTGGTAAATATCCAGACAGCCCCTGTCTTCATGCCGAGCCGCTCTATTGCGTTTGTTGCACGTGGCTGTGCGCAGCGGAGCCAAAGGACGGCAGCTGGGAGGAAACTGCAGACAACGAAAGTCATCTGGCCTAACCAGTCGTTGGGATATATGGGAGAATTGTGTTAATTCATATAAAGTGGCTTTTGCTAAGGCTGCTTCTACTTGAATTTGATTTTGAAAAGAAGGAATTATTCTCCCTCCTTACTGCAGACTTCATAATGCTTATTGTATTCTGTGGTCGGGTCACTTGGTACCTGAAGCATCCTACTGCTTTTCTGCCACAGATAAAATAGTGCCTTTTGTTTCCCCTTGCTCTGGCCTGACCTCTCCTCTTACCGTGCCATCCGCACCTCTCTGACGTCTCAATTTTTGTGGGCTCAGCTGGTGCATGAGGAAGCCTTTGTGGAGGATTTAAAGGAGACAGTCTCCCAGGTCCTGACATCCCCTTTCCCCTTTCAGCCCTTGGCCTCTCTCAAATGCTTCAGGGTCCTTCCTCCAGTGTCCCAGTTCAGTTTGATTCATCTTCCTTCCAGCAAACCTGCCCTGAGAGCCCTCTCGCCCTCTGTGTGGGGAAGCTGCATTGCGCAGGGGGCTCATGTGCCCAGTCCCCAGCTGCCCCAGCTGGATGATGATGCCGAGGGAGGTTCCGCTTGGAGAATGTTTGAGCCATCCTCAGCATTGCAGCAAATTCCCACAGGATCCAGTCCTTTTATATCCTAAGATTGCAATGATCCTTTGGTCCTTGAGGCACAGAGTGGGAAGTAATGGGGCGATCTTCAGCTTTTTATTTGTACTGCTTTTCTTGCATGTATCAGAAAGTCCCCAGGCCCTGGTGAATGCCTGTGTTTGCTGCCTATATTAGTCAATATGCATTCACCACAGAAATCCATGATATTCATCCTATAGGAGCCCTTTTCTTCATGGAATAACCCAGGGCTCAACATTAACCCCAAAGTGACTCTTTACGTATGAGCTGAAGAGAGAGGAGGTGGTTTGAACGTTGCCCTTGCCAAAGGCAGCCTCCCCAGGGAGCACTGGCCTGGAGCAGCTATATCCTTGGTAGGACCTTAGTCTGCCTTGCAGCTGGACAAGAGTCTTCCCCAGGTTACGATATCATCTCCTCTCTTCAGGAGTTTAGTCTTTTAGTTTTCTGCCTCCTGGACTTCCCAGCTCTTTCAAGCAGGATCCATTCCCAAATCTTGATTTTTATTTTACTTTCCCAGCCTCCTTTCTGCTACTCATTGCTCAGGCTAGGAAAAAACAAAAACAAACAAACAAACAAACAAACAAAACCAAAAAAAAAACCAAAACCACCAACAAAAACCCCCAAGACCCAACCCTTTACAATTAATAAAGCACTGCTACTCTCGCCCCGCACTTTTTTCCCTGTTACCTCTGTCGTATCTTTCTTTACTTATAACCCCTCCACCTCATTTTCTTGCTTATTACTCTTCTCATGCTTGTCACTTGACCATTTTAAGATTTTTCTGCACCTGATAGATCTGGTAAATGAGAATTGGATTGCTAATAATTAGATACATTTCTGTGTGAAGACGGGGTTAGAAGGTCAAGACTAGCTAGTTCTGAAGAAAACTAGTAGGAGTTAATGTATAAATCAGAAGTTGGAGTAAAATTTCTTCCCGTTTGCTGTTTTAAAATATAAAAGGACATGGAAACATCAAATTGCATTGAAAGACAACAATGTAAAAACTAGCAATTTTTTTTTAGCATGATACATCAGAAGTGCATGAAACACTGCTTTTGGGTATCAAGGTACAGTGATGTTCACAGGGAAGGGGGTGAGGCATTGATTTATATGGCTAATGAGAATTCACACCGGTAGAGATGATCTAATAAATAGAAGAAATGTGTAAGATGTATGCTTACGGTATATTCAGAAATGTGTGTGTGCATTTCGAAATAAACCCCCTGGCTTCAGAGCATGAAGCAGCCCCTGACAGGAGAGAGTTTTGTTCTCAAATACACAGCTGGGCAGCGTGTGGTTGCAGCACTGCCAGAGGGACCGCTGGCATGCCTGCCGGCCTTCCCAGCACCCGAGGCACCCAGCGGAGCACCGCTGGGCTGGTGAAAGCGTAGGGCGTTTTACAAGGCCTGGTTGCACGTGCCTGCTTGTTTCAGGAGGGTAAAACTGGCATCTCTATTTCAGAGAAGCTTCGAGAGATGTCTTAATGAGAACACACAGCTTGATGGATGTTGGTTTTATACCACTCAGTATTAAATACACAGAGTAAGGCTCTGAAGGAGTTTGTGCTTTGCATTCCTGGCGCACACACCAGAGTCCTGTCTGGAAGAGCTAGGAACTGGAAGATGCTTTACTGACCACACACCTTGAAACATCTCTCCACCCCCAAATACATGTGCACCCTAAGAAACATTTTCTCCTGTTACCTTGTTTGAATATTAAACATCAGTATTTTTGTTACTATTTTGCTTTTCATTACATGTTTAAAGCTGATGTTCACTAGTAAATTAGACCCAAAACCAACCACAAAAAGCCGTCACTGACTGATGCAGAAGAGCATGGTATTTGATTGGAAATAACCGCAACTATCACGGCAATAGCATTGGCAATAGAGTAATAAAACTAAGCACATCTCTAGAGGGCTCTACATACTGAATGATCTAAGCCTTGTAAATCTTCTGTCGTGCAGCAAAATACCCGTATAACTCATTTACAATAGACAAGCTAAGGTAGAGGGTGTGAGTCAGTCTCCAAAAGTCAAAGCAAACCCTCCACGGAAAGCGGCGGGTGCGGGGGGCATGCTTGTTGTCTCGCTGATCTCCGGGTGCACAGGCACGGTGGGGCGTCTCCCCATGCTTGGCGCTGTGCGGAGCACAGGGGGTGTTTCACCCGAGGAGGCGGGAGGTGAAGTGACCCTGCAGGACTTTCGGTTGGGGTGTCGCTGCTCCATAGCCCGGGCTCTGTCGGCGTCGCGGCTGCACGGCCAGCCCGTGGCGAAGCTGAGGTTTTGACTGTGGAGGCATCCGCATCAATAACGTTAGAGGAATAGGTATTATTGTAAGTCTTTGATAAATAGCTACAGCAAGTAAGGGGCAGATAAGATGCTGTGATAAAAAGACAAATCGGTTACATGAGATAGGCTAGGAAGAAAACAAGTTAGATAGCTTTATAAATCACACCACGGAGTTCTGTGACACAAAAGTTTGCTCTTTGCTAGAAAGGCTAATGGGGAAATATGGGCAGTACCTACAACCAAGAGAGCGGGACAACGGTAAATGAGAGAAGTTAGGTGTATGGAGAGCCCCCAGGATTACAGGAAATTATTATTGTTTTATCAATACTCCATTTAGGTCTGGCAGCTTAGGCAGACGTAGGCTCACATCTGTTCTTCCGCTTTTATCAATGACTTCAGGTTAAAGAACAGCAAAAAACTTCACAAAGGACTTGGGGTCCCTGCAGAGACTCCAGGCGATGTTAGTGATCCTTAGAGCAGACCCCGTGTTTTGCTTCCCTTTGCTGTTGGAGTGCCGTGGGCTTCTTGATGCCGCTTTGTCTGGGATCACACCTCGTGCTCAGGGGAAGCAGGGTCAGGGATTTCATCCACTGCCAAGCTGAAGTTTGTGTTGCACAGCTCCATCCATCTGACAGCAGAGTAAAAATCTTGGTAGGATCCTTTTTTGCAGGGATGTGGGGGCAGGCACGCCAGGAGCCAAGTGGGGGTGTTGTCAGGATTTCTGAAAGTCCCCTTTGGAGCTGCTGTGTTTCATCCCTTTTTATAATCTTCTTGAGCTAAGTGACACATTGATAAACTGTCTAGGACAAACAGTGTTTTCCAGACATTACCAGACAGTGGGGACATTTTCAATGATCCTTTGTCACCATTTAAGATCAAAAAAGTTTGTAACCAGTGCAATGGGAGGAAGAAAAAGCTTCTTGATATTGCAGTGAGTGTTTAAGTATCCCATTGTTTAGTTAACATGTTTTGACAGATGTGGTTTCACGATGCATAACAATTTAAACAAAGCCAAAAAACCACCTATATAAACCTCATCGGTGGAGGATTGGAATTTAGATTTACTTCTTACTGAACAGAGCTATTGTGTTGTACCATGAAGCTCGTGAAAATGCATAGCCATAACAGCGCTTGGATTTAAAACACTATATACCAGGTGGACTTGCCAGGAGTGATCAGAATACTAAGTGTCACTGGTGGTTTACAATGAGACGGGGAGATTATTTGTTTTAGGAAGAAAGATGAGTAGGCCTGCTGTAAAAGTGTGAAAAATCTCTGATTGGGGGACAGACGGTAGACAGGCCGAACATCTTTCATTATGATTAAGCAATATCAAACACTCAAGTTGGATTGCTTGTTCCAGTGATGCTGCTGCTCCCTGCGTGTCACAGCAAGTTAATCTGCGCCTCTGGCTCAGCAGTAGCTGGGGGATGACTTCTGGCATTTGAAGTATGTTTTATCACTTGTTTCCCTTCTCTGATTTCTCTATTTGAAGTAGGATCTGTGTGTGAGAATAGTCAGTCTGAGCTTTGACCTGCTTCAGGATTTGACCCAACATCGCTGTAATGTCCACCATGCAGAAGCAAAGGCTTTAAAACAGAGCATGGCACAATCTTCACCAATTTTGAGCCAGGCTTTGATAAGGTTTGTGCTGGTGTTTTGATTTTCCACATCCTGCAAGCTTCCACTTGCAGTACTTGCTGTGCTAGGGCTTCAGAGGGGAATCTCGGGGGACCTTGCTCCTTGCTGAAGCTCCAGGTTCTGGAACTCGCCTCGTTCCCTGCAGAGGAATGGTGACATGCAAGCATGTCACGCAAACGTGTCACCTGGCGGGGAGGAGTTCATCCCCTTTCGGGCCTTTCCCAAGCAGTACAGACCTCCTAGCCCAGACTGAACAGAAGCAATAACCGTGCTGCTAAACAACCATGTTTGTAGAAGGGCAGTTTTTGGCTAACGGAGCTTGCCAGCGTGGCCCCTCCTTGCTGGCCATCAGGGCCTTCTGGAAGGCTGGCCAGCCTTGGGTGCGGAGGCGTGCTGCTGGTACACACATTTGGCAGGAAACCGTGCTGGGAAAGGCAGGCGCAGCTCCTGATTTGGATGTAGTTACATTTGCTTATGCTTGCACTGAGTTCAATCCTCAACTCTGCAGTAGTATTTAGGTTTCTGGTGCTTTGCTGTGTCTGCTGTGCGCCCGGACCACCTACACACAGAGGCAATGCTGCACCTCCTCAGGGCTTCAACAGCAATCTTCTTAGTTAGGGTTTTGTAGGGGGTTTGCTTTTTTCCCCCAAAATAAATTTAAACAACTAGTAGCACCATGCTCTGCTTTACTGAGCCAGTAGCGAAGGAACTGAACGCAACAAGAACAGCAGGAAAAATACAGCAAAGGTGCGGGGGATTAAACAACAGGCATCTTCTCATCTTACCAGCAAAGCTTCTACTGAAATATCTTCACAGAAGGAATTTTAATGGTTCTGATTTTACGCAGAACAACATTAAAAATAAATGCAAAGTGTTAAGCATCTTAAAATTTTCGTCACTGGAATACTTCAGGCTCTGGCAGTATGTAACTATACTTTCTCTTATTCGCAGGACTGTTGCAGTGGTTTGGGTATTCCTAGGGAAAAAGGGGAATGGCCCTGATGGATGGCGTCAGGGTTGCCACCAGTGTGTTGTAAGTGTCCTAGCTGCTAACAAAGAGGCGCTTGCTGCTGTTGTGTGTAGCCAAGAAGGCTGAGGGCTCCCCGAGGCTTTGATTCCCGTGCTCCTAGCCATCTGTAACTCTCAGGGTAGTGGCATGACGTGAGCAAGAAAATGAAAAGGAAAAAAACATGTGATGTCTATAAACATTTTCGTAAAATCGATCCAATAAAATGTTTGATGAACATATCCACTAGTCATTTATGCCGTTCTGTAAGCTGAAAATAAAGATGGGAAGGAGCAAGGTGAATCATTATCCACCTTATTCCAGATAAATAGAAAAAGCTGTCAGATCAAGTATTTTCTAAATATGAACTGAGCAATTTTTTGGTCTTCTGTAGTAGTGTAGTCAGAGAACTTGACTTAATTAGCGTTACCTTGGCTCACCAGTGCATGTTGTCTTGGCCTTGAAATTCTGTAGGCCAAATTATTAACCTGCACAGATTTCTTCATGAGTTTGTTTGGTCATTTTGGATACATATTGCTAGACATCCAGATAGATGTATATCATTGCCGGGTTTACTCCTGAAGTGTTCAATCTTACCTTATGCCCTTGGCAGAGCCGTCACAGCAAACTCTGCTGAAAAATCATTTCTGTGAATATCTTCCCATTTGCTTCCATTTACTGTAGCTGACTCCTTGAACATTTCTGTTCCTTCATCTCCTTGTTACCCAGTTTCACTTAGTTATTAGCCTGTAAATGTCCCTGAGAACTTAAAAATCTTGTCCAGATGGACTGATGGCTCATTATTAATAGAAATAGCTTTTCAGAACTCACTTGTATGTTTTCCTGGTAGGTTCTGCCCTGTTATTAAGAGTTCATGTCTGCTCTAATTTGAGAGAAGACTTTGATTCTTAATTTTGTAGCCAAATACCAGGATGCTAACTGACAGCACCGCCTTGCTTTCCTTTCCATTTTAATATAGACAGTATTTAAGGCCAAATCAGGCAAAATCACGCCTTGACTCTTTAACTGTTAACTTCAGGGGAAGCTCTGCCGAATGAGGATGGAAAGTTTTGGCTAGTTACCAGTTTTGAGGCTGCAGAAACACTGGAAGACTGTGTGGCATATCTATCTCCCATACCTCAGGCAGGCATGATGGAGGATACAAGATCACCAAAAGGAGGAGATGTCGGGGAGTCTCAGGGAGCAGAGGTGGCAAAGAGGTTGCAGAATATGGAAAGGGAGGATATACAGATTTGGGAAGGAAGATCTGAGTACAGAATTAGAAAGGAGACTTTGAAAGGATGGAAAATCTCTCTAATACCCAGCACCCACTGTCTCATCTTCAGAGACAGCTTCTTATTTCACTTGGCTTTCTCAGAACTTAGCCTCATGTACATGTAATATTTGATGACTTAGGCAGAAATAAGTCTCTTTTCAAAGCTAATCTTTGCATTACATATTGAATCCATTATAGATTCTCTTCTACTTTAATGAAAAGCCTGCATGAATGGCTTAAAAAAAGAGCTTGCATCATAAATCGGACTGAGGCAGTTGCTTGAAAATTAGCATGACTATGTTGCGGTAAATACTGCTCCAATCAAAGAAATGGTAATACTCAGTAGAACTATTCAAAGATCTCAGTATGAGTAAAGGAGATGCAAGTATATTCTGCATTCTGTGCCATTTTGTGCACCTTTGTAAGGGGCAATATTTCCATAGCATTTAAGGGACACACTCTGTCTTTATGCTGTGATGCAGTCTCCAGCGTGAGTGCAAGTCCCACTTAAGCATAGTACTTGGATCTAGAATTTAGGAAGTCCTCTGACTCCTGAGCAGATGCATTGAAGTACATGCCTCCATGTACTGTATCCTCACAGGGACCTGCCCAAAGGATGTATCACAACAGTCCTTTGATGGTTGCATGTATAGGGAAAGAAAACTGAACAAAGCAAAAGCCATAATTCTTTTCTCATGCAGTTTTTCCCACTCCAGACGACTGCTCTACATTGCGGTACTCACCTACGGAAGGGAATGATTGCCAAGCAGAGTGAAATAATTGGGTCAGGACTGTGATTACAGTGTAGTTTTGCTTTGCTACTTGAGCCAGTATTTTACCCCTAAAGATTCAGGAATTCTGGACTGGTAACAGAAATGAACAGAGAGAATAAAATCAGCAAACGAAGTAAACTTGGAGCCTCCCTGTGTATCATTTTTCTGTTTTCTTTTCCTTCCCAGGGTTTGCTGGGCTGTACAAATGTTGCCTTGTTGACATTCCTATAGCCAATACGTTTTTCCTGCTTGGTAAGGGAGCAAGCCTTTTCCACTTACCTGCGAGAACAGCATACTCCAAGTAAAGCTATTATTTATTTATAGGACAAATGGGAAGGTACTTAGAGGAGATCAAGTATGTAGAATGAAATGGCAAGGTTTTCTTTTGCATCACAGATAGAAGTGATTTGCTGTCATCCCTCATTTGGAAGATCCTCCTCATTGTGGATGTCCTAACCCATCCATGCCCACGCAGGGTATCCAGGCCTCTGCGCGCTGCGTTGTCATGGGTACCCGTGCTTATCCATGAACTCCGTTCAGATGGAACCTAAACAATCACGTACCTACACAGAGGAAAAATTCTCTTTTGATCAAAAGGGCTGATTTGTGCTCACGCTCCTGTCTCTCTGCAGAAGCTTGTTCACTGAAACGGAGTCATACGGAGCCAAATGTCAGCATAGCTGCAGCTTTCGAGGGGCCAGGGGGGAAGGATGCTTTATCCCCAGAGAAGAAGTCTCCTGCTGACTGCACTGGTCTCGTGACCTTGGAGAAATGAAGGACCCTTAGGAAATTTTGGGGTTTAGTCCTGCCTCCCAACTACTCCAGCATTCATGGTTGTAGCCAAAGGACTGGCTGACTTACTGCCTACCCACCGGCTGCCAACTCCTCTCCCTCTCCAAGGAGAAGTGGAAGCAGCAGATTGGAAGTAAATCAACACAACATAAAGTATCAAGTACGGATTCAAGCTTCCTGCCCCCCCGTTCCACCTACTCTCTAGATATTTCCCAGCCCATGGCCTATGGGTTCCCAATTTTTGATGGAAAACACAGGCTGATCTTGAAATGTGACAGCAAATCAGAGGGAGGAAGGAGAGACTGCCAGATGGCTCTGCTTTGCACCTTCCTCAGTTTGCAGGATAACGCTTCATGATTTGCCATAAATTTATCGTTTTCCCCCATCTTTGTGCTGTGGGATGAAGCTAAACTTTTGGCCTCTTGGCTCCGTCTTTCCACAGAAGTAGCACAACGATGCGGTATCGTGGAGGGAAGATGAAGAAAGTTTGTCTTCTTGTGTACGTATGTGCAAAGGAGAGAAAATGGAGGTGGGGGTGCTGGAAGGAAGGAAGGAAGAAGCAGCAGCTCATGAAGAATATAACTAGCAGAGCTGGAAACACCCCCTCACTGCCCACAGTGAGCATCTCGTTCCTCTGAGAGTCTGGCTGGAGGTGTCTTAAATCCATGAGAGACCAGAAGGAACTATTTATTCACAAGATCATAATCTAAGGCGGAATTACAGCCTGAATTCATGAACTTTTGGAGGTATATTATTTGCTACTACGAGAGTCCAAATGGCACTTTCTTTCCTAATTTTCTTTGCTCTCTTCCTGCTAGTGCAGTGTAAAACTGTGAAGCAATTCCACTGGGGCATGGTGTGCCACTAATCTTCGCGCAGGGAGACAGCGGGATGTGCTGTGCTTTCAGATCTGTGTTTCATCCTCCTCCTCTGTCCTTCTGGCCTCTCTTCAGAGCTTCCACAGAGAAAATTTTAACCATGTTATTATTCACTTTCCACACTGTAACTAGTAGGAGTGTGATAATGTCACATTATGTGATTATTTTTGGTGGTTGTTATAGCATAGTTATTTACCAGGGACTGAAGAATAATAAGACTATAAATATCCATTGCATGACCTTAATACAGTCTTTCTGGTTTATGAAAATGTTAATTTTCTTTTATGATAATCTGCACAAATGTAGTGCGTATAGCAGAATGGAAGTCAGAAAATTGTACTTGGGAGCTCTAATTTTTCCAAGTTCAAGAGAAGATTCAGCACGGAAAACATGTCAATAGGAGGCTTTTGGAGCATGCGTCACTTTTGCAGAGAATCTAAGTTTATGCATGTAATTTCCATATTCTGATACAATTCTCAACGAGGCGTTAACAAAATTATAGTCCTAAAATCTGACGTGTTGCAGCACGTCCAAGTTCAAATCCAGTTCTGTGCACGCACTAAGCTATTTAGCGGGACGGTGTGGCTGTGCCATCCACGCACAGAGAAGACGGCCTCCTACAGCCTTGCTTCCTCAGCATCTTGTGCGTGTTTTGAACAGAACTCTTCGTGTGTCGCTGGTGGAAGGAGGAGTTCAGCCCAGGAGATGCTGCAGGTTGGTCATCAGTTCCAACACCATCCTGCTGCAGCCAAGGAAGGATTCATGGCCCTACACACCCTCCTACAACCACCCCGGGTTTACTTCAGTACAGTCATCCCAAACCCCAGAGGTCCTTTTGTCTCCTTTAGTTATGCCTTTTCCATAGTTTTGGTACCTGTGCAACAGTGCAACACATAACACAAAGTGTTCTGTCCCCAAGGGTGATGAATATTTTGCAGAGCCCAGTTTTTTTGTCCATCTCCCAAAATAAACCTGCTCTGTGAGCAGGTCTCCTTCAGCTGTCCCTTTCAGGCAAGTTGTGGTAGGAGACCAAAGGTTTGGTATTTTGAGTGTGATCTAGGTGCATTTTATAAATAAGTCAAAATGTAAATATCTATTGGTTTTACACTCTAAAATCTACACAGCTTTTTAGTGCAATGTTATCTTAAACGGCTTCCTACCGAGCAGCCTCCCGTAACAACTTGCCCTCCGATACAGCTTGAGTGCACGTAACTCGATATTTGCTAGCATTTCAGATACAGATGTCTCAAACATGCTGCTTTGTTCAGAGACCTCCAAGCACTGGCGTGCCTATATATCTAGTGTCAGTGCGCAAGCAAATTAACTTCTACTCAGAAATGTATCTAAAGCATTAGTCTGCAAACAACTGTATGCGTAGGATTTTCATTTTCTCAAGAGAGAAATGTGGGAGCATGCAGCCAAGGTAAGAACAATTAAATCCTTTATGTCTGCTCCTGTTCTAAAAGTTCTTCAGTGCTACTGCAGTGGCTAGAAGGACAAAGCTGTGTTTGCTACAGGACACAACTAAATGGAAATAAAGATAGCTACGAGTACATGTACTGTGCCGCATATGCGAGCTCTGGTCAGAATAACAGCTTTAATATAAGGATGCATACTTTCTCGACAGCTCCTGCTATATTTCTGGTAACCCGACTGTAATTCCAGACACTGAGAACAAATCCCTTTTTCTATCCAAAAAATACTGTTCAAATGAAAATTGTAATTTAGACACAAAGGCATGATTTAAAATAATCTGTGCAGGTTGTAACAGGAGCCTGTTCTTAATAAAACATTGATCTCAGTCTTATTTGTCACCGTTAACATGGTTTTTCTTGCAAAGTAAGAACTGTCTTCAGAACATCTGGTTTAAACAATAAAGCAGGATGAGGAGGTTCCCTATTTTCCAGACTGTGAGTTTGTTTCATGGGGGAAAATTGTATTAAGCCTACATTTAAACGGAAACTCAGCAGGAAAACAATACTGAAATTAAGCATCAGTTTCCATCATCTTAGATTTTGGGGTAAGGGTGGGTTTTTTTATTTTATTAAAAAACTTGATGGCAAATCTGCCAGGACTAAAAAATTGCATTTTTTGTAAAAACAATCTCTGTTTTTTCAATTCCATCTCCAAGGTGTTTTCAAGCCCTGGAGTGAATTGAGACAGTTCATTTGAAGCAGGAGGCTTTTTGATTGCTCTTTTGATAGTTCCGAGCAGTATGTCATGACAATCGTCACGACAGGTGGGCTCAGCACCAGGTGGATTTAGAGTTGGCCAGGAGGCTGCTGCGGTGCCAGCTGTGTGTACCCTTGCAGGTATGATCTGGAGCTCTGTCCTCGGGCAAGTGCCCCTGCAGCTACCACTACTGGACCTTGGAAATAAGTAAAGGAATGCCGTGGATACACGTGTGCATGCCCCTCCAGTAGCTAGTGTGAAGAAGTCCATGATGTTAGAGTATGCTCTGGACGTCTTGACAGGGTTACAGCAGTGGGAGGTTTGCCTGATTCATGTCGCCAGCCTGTGTCCTTAACCCGGGTGTGCCATCTTGGTGCTTAGAAAACAATTCAAGAAATCAGTGCCGACTGGGACGCTGCTGAAATACGTGTAGCAGATTGATTTCAGGAGAGATGGGCATGTAGGCAGGGATTTCAGGCAGATGGTGTAGACACGAGTCCCGCTTTCTTACTGCAGGGATAGACAGGGCGCAGAGCAGGTGGCGAGATCTGCACGGGTCTGCCTTGCTACCACAGGTTGTCCCCAGGAAAAGCCCATCTGCTTGAATTTTCTACTTAGGAAGAACTCCTGGTATTCACCTGGGATTTCTTCACCCCAAAAAGGGTTTGAACTCACATCTCCCATGTTCAAGAGGTTTGCCTGAGGCACAGAAGATTAGGGTCTTATTTTAAGATGCTATTTCCCAGTTAGCTTTCTCTCAGCAAGTTCCACATTTGTCCACATGTGAACAAATAAATGTCGTGCTTGAGTTCGAACCCTCAAACTCGCATGTGGGAGAGAAGCTGCTCTTACTTCTACACAAACCCTTGGTACGTGTTCCTGCACTGCTGTGCCACCGGTTTGTCAGGAGGGTTCTCAGTTTAAGGCGTTGGATAGCAGGAAACTTTCCTTTTCTGCAAATGCCAGGGGTAGGGAGGGTTTTGCATAGCATTTTTGTGACAAACAGATCGAGATTTAATACTTCTTACTCATTGCTGTATGTGAACAAAAGAACGCTTTTGTAGATTAAAAAAAAAATCTGGGGAGTGGCATCTGTTTCTTGTTGGGAACAAGATCTGAGGTCCCATCCAACGCTGTCTTTCTTTAAGCTTTCACAGCACACGTCTGTCACAGTAACGCCAGATCATGCTATGACCGATACTGATTGTTCCAGAACTACACAAGGTAGTAGCTGTTGCAAACACTTTGATCATTTCACTTCTCCAAGCATACACTGCTTTCATCAAGACTTCAGAAAATCCCAAATAAATAGTTTTAATCAAAGGAACGCGGGTGAGAGAGTCAGCCGTGGTTATGTACATGTAGGCGAGAACAGAAATCTTGCACCTGGTATGGGGAGGCTTGTGCGCTTCTGTCACGCAGCCCATCTGTTTATCAATATTATGATCGCTCAAGAAAAACTCGGCATCTTTAAACCCTTAGTTTTGGTTTTCAGAGTTTTGTCATCAATTTATATAGGATTGGCAGAATTTTGGATATAAAAGCCTACTTTAAGCACGGAAACATTAGATCAGTCATGAGATTTTATACTACATTTGAATCCTTTTCACTTGCCACCTAATGCTGAAACACTGGGGATTCCCACTTGCAACTTGTCCAATAGAACAGTTACATGGTATTTGTGTACGTTGCTATAGGTTTTGTGCTAACCTGGCACACGTGGTCTTCACGATGAGCACGAATACTGCAAGACACACAGTATGAATCCACCCTGCAAGCTGGGCGCAGACACCTGAGTTACCACTCCTCAGTGAGCGAGTTGTGTTGGCTGGCTGCCTGTGCTCTTGGAGCTGGCTGGTCACGGGGAGTCTTAGCCTTGCCTTAGCCTTGACTCCCTGTGTGGAACAGCCTGATTTAGTGTTGGCTTTCCCAGGTGACAGCAAAGGTTTGACACTGCATGTCTGAGCACACCCTTAATTATATTACTCTCTCTGCTCGCTACTGGTATAGTGAAAATATTGTTTTTCATTTCAGTGATTGAAGTCTCTGTGACATCTAACCGGTGCCTCGTACAATAAAACTGTCGGTCCTTTTATCTCTCCATTATTCCTTAAGCAATCTGATTCTCTATTTTTCATTTCATATGTACATTGGCTGAAAACCTTAACAGTATTACACTGTAGGTTTTATCTCTTTTATGAGGTAGATATTGCTCCAGTGCCTTTCCAAACAATAGCTATTTCTTCTGCAGGTTCTTTGCTTGAAGACTTAGAAGTCTTTGGGTATCTTCAGTTACCATCTGTTAATCCAAGAGCATAATCAGTCTAACACCTCCATTGTACTAGAAATGGTTTGGATGCTTTCTCTAATTTAATCTCATCTGCAAAATTTGAAATGTAGCTTTCAAGTCCATCAGTCATGTCAGTTCTGTATATGATAGCACAGTGAAAAGACTGAGTTCAAAAGTTCAGGTGCATCACTTGTTTCTAAGCTCTTTTTAGGTTACATTTTTGTTATGCTTTCTGCTTAATTCTCTTCAAAACTCTGTTAGCTACATTTGATGCTTTGAAATTCTGTACTGCTGGTTTTTTCTCTTCTGGTTTTTTTTGTTTGTTTGTTTGTTTGTTTTTTACAATAGAATCTCTTTTTTACATCTGGTAACAGAAGGAATTAGAGTACAAGGACCAACCAGAGCCTTGGTCAGTTGGAGTCTTTCAGTGGACTTCACTGAGTTTTGGATCACGTCTTGAAAATGGGGGATGGAAGGAACTGAGGTGGCAGCTCATCACTCTCTGCATGCCTCTTTGGGGAACAAGCCAGGACTGAAGAAAGCAAGATGAAATCGGCTACCTGCTCTCCCTCCAGTGTTGTGTGGATGTGTGATGTATAGGTGTGGATAGGTAAATGTAGAGTATTGGCTTTGAAGTATTTCTGTAGTGTTTGGGGCACTTGGCATTCCTATATCCTACCATTCTGCCACCAAAATATTCACCTCAGGCCAATAAGCCTAACAATGTTCACCTGGAGATCTTGATAATTGGATTTCTTAAAAGTGTTCAACATGTTAAAATAGTGTCGGTTGTCTCTCTTTTACTTTTTTTTCCTAATCTAAATTTAAGTTTCTTTTTTTTAAAGCCAAATCACTGCTGCCCATACAATATGCATGTGTTTGAGAGTAAATGTCTGCTCAAACGTTTGGATCAATACTGACTTTCTGTGGAATGTCCCTGAGCCCTCACACCAGGTACCTGCCCGTGGACACCCACACATTGCTTGCTACTTCTTCCCTGGCTTTTTCGGGAAAGAGCTGTTGGTCAGATTGAAGCTTGGCTAAGATCACACAGCTTCAGCCAGAAAAGCGATGATATTCGTGTTCTGTTCCCTGGGAGCAGCTGGGAATGCCTGTTTGAACAGAAAATACTGTCTGTACAAAAGCTGCCTCCTGCATGGGGTTGGCCAGGAGCTATTGCTGCTATCAAACACTCGCAAGGAGAGAGGAGGGTGGGAGGGAAAGAGGCACGCTGCCTGCTCGTGGGTGACTGGCAGGGTGTCTGTATTGCGTGGTCTGAGGGAGAGGTCTGGGGGAAAGGAGACCCCCTAAGCTGCTGAGGAGCTGAGCAGGTGTTTGATAGCGTAGAGATTAAATGTTATGTCTTTCTACATTCCCAATGATTTTGCTGGTCACTGGAACCTCTCGAGGACCCAGCTGGCTGTCCAGGCACAACTAATTGCAGGATTGAACCCGGGTGATTATATTTGAAATTGTCTTTAAGATGTTCAATACATTTTCTGAAGGTCCATCACGTTAGTAGAAATCCACTATCTTTACTGAATCTATTTTTTGTGTGATCCTGGATTCAGAAGAGAGCTTGTTAAACTTCTATTTGTACTGTTCATCCCATCAAGGTTGCTTATCATTGTTGCACAAGAAAAGGAAACATATCAAATGAAAAAAATCCGTTTTATAGTTGGCAAATGCCTGTATTTTGTCTTTGTGTGATGTGTTGTCATTCATCATCTAACCTTGGGGAAATCACGGGCACTCTAACAATGTAAGAGGCCAATAAAAAAGAAAATGATTTCAGTAAAATTGTAGCTAGGGATATGTAAAAGAGAAATGCCCCTGGGTAATAAAAAATACCCATGCATAATGGCTGTGAATGTACCAAGCCGGCGTACTGTATACAGCGTGCCGCACCAGCTCAGCTACAGGATGTCGCTGCTCACCAGGCTCAGGCTTGCAAAGGCAATGGGGGGAGAGAGAGTTGGGAGAACACGAGGTCAAGCCCAAAGCAAAGGACTGAGAAGCCAAGTACTCGGTAAGTGCTTGCATGTCTTTACTGTCTCTTTCCCCTCTTTGTTAGAGCTGTCTCCTTTGATCTTGCCTTCCTCATTATTACGCTCTGCTACAGAATTTGGGCTCAGTTCCAAGGTCGAGGCCTGCTCCTGCTGAACATCTCCCATATCCTTCCCCCGTTAGTCAGCCTGTCTCATTAGAGCCTGGCAGGCTTGCACTGTGCTGTAGCAATGGCATTCCTCACTCTTCCTTCAGCGCACTGTAGGGACTGTGCTTCCCTCTAGTCAATAGTTGGTTATGATTTCTGCTGTCGTCCCCTTTGGGCTCAGCTGGCATAGCTTTAGCAGGCTTCTTAATGTACAGCTCCTTAGCCTTCACTTCAGTTTTCTGAGGACCTAGCCCCATCCATACCTTAGCCATGGCCCTAAATACTCTGAACAAGAAGGCAGTCTTTGGCAAGAAACTGCTTTTCTCAGCAAGTCTTGCTCTGACAGATTGCGATCTCAGCAAGCAGTGCGGCTCATGGTGGAGGTTTGAAGTTTACTGGACGTTTTCATTTCATATTTTACATTTTTGACTCTCAAGCTAACAAGAAGAATAAATCTAAGATTAGGGATAGGTCAACAGGTTATTAGATAAGTGGGACTACGTCCTTCCTCTTAGCCAGAAGCTGTCACGGGGTGAGCATTCAGCTGCTGTGGGCAATTGTCTGTCCCGCTTGTCCAACCAGCCCCTAAGGACTAAGAGTGACATGCAGAAAAGGAGTGATAAGAAACACTGGTGATAAGAAATTATTACAAACAAAGGGGTAGTTCTGCCAGCTAGCACTGGGGATGTGGGAAAGGTCCCTGAAGTTAGAAAAGTCTTCCAGAAGCAGTAAGCCAGAGCTCTCGCAGCACATAAAGCTCTTTGCAGATAAACAAGCCCAGACACAATCCCTTCTCCTCTTCTACTGCACATTACCCCAGTGACTCTTTATTAATAGGAGTCTCCTTCTTTTCCATGTGACATTTTCCATTTGCGATGACATAAAGGATTCCCAGTGAAGGCCAGACCTTTCCCCACAGCAGCCACTGCGTTTACTGGCTCCCTGCCTCCCTGGTGTCCACAACAGCAAATTTAAGCTTCTTGTCTTCATCTAAGTAGCTTGTCACAGCTCCTCATGTGAGCAACTGTGAATTTTCTCTCTGAGTGAGGCTGTTGTTGAATCAAGTCCTTTGTATCTCCTTTTTCTAATTTTAAAAGGGTTTAGCTAATCCTGTTGGCACTAATATTTGAGCCAAAAAGCCGGGTAAATGAATCCATGATGAGCTCTGCACTGCTGTAGCTGGCTTCCTCCGGTACCAAGCTAGGTGGTTTAAAAATAGCTGGGGTACCAGTACGTTCCAGCACAGTCATTTCTGTGCCGGGAGCAGAGACGTGCCCAAAGAGTCTAAATTAGTAACAACTTTGCTGATTTTATTCCAGCTGCGCCAGCTGTTTGTTTATGTAGATAGGCAAACAGCAAACACCCACAGAGTTGTTAACTCTGCAAATCTTCAGTAAGTATTTCCTAAACTACTGCTGACAAATTTCTGACGAGACCTTAATCTCTGTAAAATCTATTGGATGTTGTCAAAGCACCATTAGTCAGCCTGTCATCGGGCCCGCTTTGCGGTGTGACTCAGAGATTTGCTTTCCCATACTTAGTGCGGAAAAGCGAAACTGGGAAAACCTCACACCACGAGGGAGCTGCGTGTGGCCCAAGACGCTGACGAGCTGGATGGACGACACCGAGCTACCCTAAGATGTAATTTCAGAAAGAAGCCTGACCCTGGAGAGGTTTCTCCTTCTCCGTTGTTTATGTCTTTGGAAACAAGTGTAAATTACCTCTTCTCAGTCAGTAATATTGCTTTTCTGCCCCTACTCCATACAATGCAAGAGGGGAAGGGTGGTACCACAGAAGAGGTGCTGCACAGTTAAAACATGCAATCAGTAGGAAGTACAACAACACACAAAGTCGGGTCCTAAATTAGCACTGCTGTGTCATGTTTCGTACTGGACCCGTTTTGCTTTATAGCTCCTGATATTCAGTGCAATACTTCACTGAGAAGGGGATGCCAGCCTGGACTAGAACTGTTGCTGTCAACTGCAATAGTAGCAAAAAAAGTTACCTAGTCTTCTGAAAATGAAAACAAACCAGAACAAAAATATCACCTCTCCTGCCAGCATACAAAGCAGGGACACCAGGCAACAGTTCAAACAGAGCCCCCGCACACAAACAAACAAAGACGCCTGTCAGGGCTTAAGGGGGAAAAAATGGCACAGCTGTAGCACCACATTAGTGAAATTGTATGAGCCTTTTTATTTTCAAGGATGCAGACAGATGCCACCTGAAACACAGGATGCTTGGAAATACCACACAAACACACATGTTCTTTGAGCTTCCTTTCTGAACCTCCCTAGCACAAATTACATTAACACTGCTAATGCTGATGGAAAGCCAATGAAGCTGTCCTCACAGTAGTTCAAACTTGTACAGAACGAAAGGGTACTTTAGCAGAACAAAGTTTTTGAGACAGCAAATAACCCTTTCTTAGGAATCATGCCTATTCTGGTGACTGTGAAGTTAAACCCAGACAATGATAGCTGAATTTAAAGGCTAGGCAGCAGAGGATGGCGACTGTGGATATTATTTTTGTTGCTCAAGTTGACTCTCATTGAGCCTAATTTTAATACATGTATCCAAGTCACTTTGTAAATGCCTGTGCCCCGCGTAACTTCTGCAGGGAGGCAGCCCTGCGCAGGGGAAGAGGTAACTGCTCTGGAAATGAGGGCTGAGTGTCTACAGTAAACTGAACTGCACTCTTATCAAACTGGTAGTCTTTGAATAATGCCTGTAAATATGACCCATTTTTAAACTAAATGTTAGTCAGTTGAATCATTCAAAAGCAAAGAGGCGTATAACATCCTGAGTGCACTTTGTACTTTTGGCACAGTTTCCACCTCCTGGGAGAAAAGCTGTATTTTCTCTTTTGGGGAGAGCGCGGCTGTGTGAAATACCCATTTTTTACAGTTCAAAAGATAATTGAATTCCCAGATTCCCCAACTCTTGGTTTTTATCATCTCTGTCCTCTCATATGTTGTTGCACAATGCCCTCTGTTCCTTCCTAAGCTCTCAGGTTAGAGCTTGCTCATGTGGACAACGGCTAGCGTAAGTGGTCTGACCAAACTGAAACAGAGCTACAGTCACAGGACATAAACTGTGATTAGATAATCTGATGGCCAGTTGCTTATCGCTGTGGTTTTATATTGAAGCCAGGAACCAGCTGGGTTAAATTTCCAGTCGGATGCAAAGGAGATTGGATGAGTGGTTTGTACGAGTAGGAAGTCATGTATCTCATCTTCTGCAGTCGGTGCTGAGGGCTAACCCTGGGAGTCGCCTTGGGGCAGGAACACGGATGACTTTTGGCCAGGAACAGCCGTACCATGGAGTTCACAACGGTGGCAGACGTGGCACCATGGCAATCTCACCGTCACTCAGCCCTCTAAGAGTGACTGTTGTCACACAACATAGTAGCAGCGTAAGAAAGGAAAAGCTGAAGGAGCACTGGTTTCTGTCATTAGAGGGCAGCATCGGAAGAACCAGGTCTTTCTTTGCTGTCAAGGAGGGTAGGACTGTTTCGGGCAGAAAATGTTGCCCATGCAGAGCCTGAAAGAACTCATTTCAGATAACTCTAACATGTCTGTGTAAGAGAGAGCAATTTCTTCATCATCAACAACATGCAGATCTTGATAAACCAGTGGCTTAAAATTTTAATGCAAGATTTCAGAGTAGAAAATACTTTCCATAAAAACAGTAAATAATTAATGAGGATTTTCTTACCAAAAAAGTGAGAAGTCTGACTTTAAACCAGTGTGAAGATATGAGTTGTAATCTGCAAAAACCTGAAGTCATTAATCTTTTGAGAAAATATTTACATAAGCATACTATAAGCTTGTTTAGGGATTTGTTATGCACTGGGTGGGGAGTATATGATGCAGGCAGTAATGAAAGAGAAATGAAGATTTGTAAACATGTTCTGTGTTATAACTGTACAATATATTGTAAGGGTTCAGGTAAATTTGCAGTGCCACAGGGAGCTTGCATGAGGAGTGATGCTTTTCCAGGTTACAACTGGTCGTATGTTCATACGTGCAGCTAAGAGGAAGTTTTCTGTCACACAGTACAAGAACTTCATCAGCTTCTTCCCACGCTTCTACTCTAGGAGATGGTGCAAAGCACTTTGGTTTTGCCCTTCAAAATATAGCCAGTGTGCCACTCCTCTCTGTAGGAAAAGGCTGTGCATTTGAAAATGAGAAATGTTGAGGAAATAAATTATGAGCGATGCGAGGGAATTTTGTTCTCTGTCCACATTTGGACAGAGGAGTTGGTAATGCTGTTGGGGTAACAGCCTCAGCGATAATTACTACATTCCTGCCCTAAACCCTCTATTGTAAAATTTCACTACAGCCTTCTCTGTAAAACTTAGAATAAAGAAAAATGTCCATCTATCATACTAACTAGTACCGGTCATAAAAAGAAAATACAGGATAGTGGCTTATCTCTTATACCTCGCAATTAGCCGTGACTGAACTATGCTCACATCGCAGGGCGCATTCTTTATGTAGTACAAGGGCACACAACCCTTAGAAAAGCAAAAAATGGAGTCACGATGCCAGGCACTATGCAAAGGACACACACAGAGACCGGTGTAAACTCTGCCTTCGTGGCTGTGGGTTAGCAAAAACCCCAATATATGAGCAAAGGGACTGAAAACCATTGAGAAGTCTCTGTTTATTGAAGTAAACCAATATGTTGCAATATACAAAAATCGATTCTTTCAAGCTGCCAGAGATATTAGAGAAACATTGCAGATATCATCACACTGGCCACTAATTCTTAAAAACAACCCCAACCTTCGCAAACCAAAGCCCCCTCTAAAAAGAAGTCTTCCAAGCCGTTTTGATAGTGCTGCTTTAATACGTTTTTATGAGATTAGAGTTCCCATGGCAGCAATTTCTAAATACAGATGGGCAGATTGAGTTAAAATCACAGGCTATACTAAGGAATTGCAAAAAAACCCACACAGCCTCCCCCCCAAAAAAACCCAAAACCAAAAAGCCCCCAACATGGTGTAAAGATCAATCAATAGCCAGAGAAGCTACCTTAGACTGTCCGATCCTTGATGGGCACATTTTGCTATACTAGATTTTCTTACTCTGAAGTGAAAGTCAATGGGGAGAGTAATGAGGCAATGTAATGTTTTACCTTTCTTGTCTTTTATAATAATTTAGTTCAAGCCGGCTTTGGGAAAATCACACTTTTATTTCAAGATCCAAAAGATCAATACAGCAGTATACATTTAGTGCTTGAGGGAAAATTTACTCAAAATTGTTTCATGATGAAAATGCCAAAGGCAGATGCTTTTGTTCAATCTGTTACTTTGAAGGGACCTTGTAATCTTAATTCCAAGTTAAAGACTTGTGGCCATTGTATCAAACAAAGGCAGCACTTGGGTCTTCCAGTGATGAAATGGTAGGGATCTACCTATAGTAATTCAATGAAAAAAGACAGTATTAACACAGTTTACTGTAGCAAGCTGTATAATTACTTTGGACTACTGGCTGATTCTATAATGTATAAAATACTTTCCCTCATACACCTACAAACTCTATCAGTTGTTCTTGGCCTAGCCAGTGCTCTCCCATTCAAGTGAAGAAGGTCCCAGCATAGACCAGCCAGCAATGTTAGAGCTTCCAAAAATCTTGTGGAATAATAATCAGCAGAAAACCAGATCGAGCTGAACTTAGAGAAATTTCTGTGCTGATAAATCAGCATTTCCTGCTATTTCTGTTTTTGGGATGGTATGTATAATATAGAAGTCCAGATATTTAGGAAGTCAGCTGAAGCTTGTATTGAGATGGTATATCCAGGTAAGGATTTACTAAGGAGGGCCTATGGTGACCTTGGTCACTCCATGATAGACCATGTTCTCCGCTTCATGTCATGACACTGGCAGCTCAAAATTTCTTACTGTGGCACTGTGTCCCCAGTGTAGGTCTGAGATCCCTCCCGGCAGCCTTGGATGATCGTATCTCTCACCAACTGCATTTTCCCAAAGCAGGAGAGAAGCTGTGCAGCAGTCAGGCATAGTTAGTTCCTCCTTTGACACCCAACCTGGGCTGGAGGGCAGAATCAGGGGCTGATGCTCCCCTAGCACATGCTGTCGTCAGAGCTGCAGCATCTTTCCTTTTCCCCCAGTTCATATTTGAACTGCATCTGCCCCTGCTAACTTTGGATTTTCATCTATTGTGCTGTAAAAGCAGGGGAAAATATCCTGACCTGTATTCACAACAGTTACATAATTTTCCTTTAATAAAGGGAAAGTTTATTAACCTAACATTATTTCTTTTCAGCTAAGATAACAGGAGCTGTAAATGCACTCGCTAATGGTGCTGAATTCTAAGATCCTGCCTGCACAGCAGTATAAACACTTAAAATATAGGGGGACGAGCAGCAATAGAGAAGTACTAGCACCAATTTATCAATGCTGGTTTATTTGTCCAGGTGTAACATGAGAGTAACTTTTCTGTTAATATTTCCTTAGTCTTTCGTGCCAGGTGGATGAACGTCTGTCTGAGAAAATATGAGTTGGTTTAAATCTTTATAATAAGAGTAAAAAGAGCTTCTTATGCAATTTAGTTACTTTTGGCTAACCTAGTACATAGCCTGAGGAAAGACAGAAGGTCCTACGAGGAGCAAGAGTACAAACTGCGTAGGAGCTGGGCAGAGATACACAGCTGTCTCAGAGGTGAGGGAAAGGAAATTTTCCCAGGGACCCTTGGGGACTGTCTGCAGCTGGATGTAATTCAGAAAGACACTGGCTGGATTGCGAGCAAGGCTGTAGGACTGCTGTTACTCCCCCCTCCCCAATGCAAGGACACAAAAGGCCAGGGAATGCTTGTGTGCAAATGCTTTTTTGTTTTGCTTTGTCTCATCCTGCAGATTTGAATGTTCCCTATTTAAGCAGCACATTGTTCTACTCAGTGTTTGAGTAACGGGTAAAGACTGAGAGCCCTTACCGTGCTTCTGGTGTGCTCACACGGTAGATTTAACCGAGATTTCTGAATAAGAATCTGGCCAGTGCAGAATCCAAGCAGCCGTTGCAGTGTTGCGTCTCTTGTACATCCAGCCTGCTACAGTGGGGACTTTGAAGATACCAAAAGTGCAAAATCAGGCCTTCAGCATGTTCTTGACCACAGAGAGAAGTCCCATGGGAGATAAGTGTCAATAACAGACAGCCTAACCTTGGTTCAGAGGGAAATGCTCAAAACGAGTCTCTCAGATAATAAGGTCTACCCCTGCATTATCTGGGGTGCAGAGTCAAATGCAGCGCAGAGAGGGTCAGAATTATCTATGTGTGTAATAAAGCTGGCCTTCCTCCCAGTCTGTGTCCTTCCTGTGGCTGGCATTTCAACCAGCTGCCAGTATAGCCACCTTGCAAATGAGTTTAATTTGTGCATAGTGCAGAAGTTTCATTCTTTCAAATCCTGAGACAGGAAAATGGGGTACTTTAGGTAACAAAGAACATCATAAATAAAACACGGGGTTTTGTGGGTTTTTTCTATCCTAAGGAATGGAGTCTTATTTTCTGCTGAGATTTAATACAAAGCAGGCAGTTCTTCTAAATTTCAGCGATTGTTTTTGAAGGTGGGTAGAATGGCCAAGGGGAAGAGATGAGAAAGTTAAAATAAAAGAGGACAGAGAGACCCGGGTAGATGCTACAGTGCAGGAGACCTTTTCTCCAAGGAGGACAAGTATAGGGGTAGGCAGAGAGGAGCTGGGAACGATGAATGCCCGAAGCCACTAATGACAGTATTTGGTAGAGTGCCTCCAAGACTTTGGTCTTTTCTCTATGACAGGAGAAGGAAGGGAGCTTCCCAGCCTCCTCCCACTAATTCTGATGGAGTCTGAGCAAAAGGGAGCACTGCTAGGGACTGACAGCAGTGAAATAATTATGCTTCAGTTTACATTTAAAAACTTTTCCAGCCTGCATAAACTGAAGGAAATTCCTTGAAATTCAACAGCTAATCAATGATAATGTCTACAATGGGGCTGTATCTATTACTCTGGAGAGAAAAATAAGTATTCTTCCTTCTCAAATGGGCAGTCTGAGAAAGAACCTCCCCATTCCTTCATTATATATTTGGTAGTAAAGGTCTGTGACCCTTGGGCATAAAATCATAAAGAGCTAGAGGATTACTACTTGAATTGTCTAGTTTTCTTAGTTTACACACCTCTTCTCCAGACTTTCTGAAATCAATCTCGCCCCGTGATTGCCCTGCAACTTTCACAGCCCACTTCAGAGCCAGCGGTGCATGACTAGCTGCAGTTTTCTCCCAACTCCTAGCAGATAATTTGGCCAACCGAAAAAGGGTTTTAACCATGCACGTTTCTTAATAAGGGTGCACTGATTTGTTATAACAAACATGAGCTGCAAGCTCCATGTATTTCATGATCCTCCTCCTGACCCCTCTCCTCACTGCCCTGCATTCCTCTCTCTTTCCCAAGCGCTTGTGGTGGAAGCAGACCGTCCAGCTGCATTAGCCAAGTACTTGATTGTATCACAGTATTTTCTTTTGAGATCAGTGCCAAAACAACAGAGAAGTTGCACTGCACAGCAGAGGCAGAGCGAGGACTCGCGGTTTCCTTGCGGGAAGGGAGGGCAGCGGTACCTGCGACGAGCTGCCAGCTCAGAGCAGTACTTATCACTTTTATTGAGGCACAGAGCAGCGAAACAAAATATTCAGGTCACACAGCAGAGCTCCTCTCTCATTCTTTATCTGGTATTTCACACTTCTGGGTATTTTCTTTTGCTGCTGTATGGCAGTCACTGGCCACATGAACCCTGGCCTGTGAATTGTTGGTTTCTTCGGGTGGTTGGTAGTTTTGAGGCAAGAACAAGTCAACTCCAGTTCTGAAAGGAATCTGTGTGAATGGGAGCGCAACTCAGCAGAGCGGGGCGAGTCCAAGGCCTGCTGTTGGCCACAGCGGACCATGCCTGAAGGCTGCTGTTGGACACTTTCTCCATTCCAAAAGGCAGGTGGAAAGCATCTCTGACAGGGATTATAGTGACGCGGCCGGTTCAGTGAATCCTTTTAGCAACCGTGCATTTAGGGGAGGAGCTCTGTGGTAAAAGACAATGCCTGTGAAAGGCTTTATTTCCATTATACAGCTTTAGCTTCGAGGACACTAATTGGTTCTTGTAGAAGAAGCCAACACACCAGGTGCTGGGTACCAGGCCAGCGTCGGCTGCAGCTGCGGAGCGTTCCCAGCGGCCACCCCCCGCCCGGTGCCAAGGAGCCCGCGTGGCGGCCCTCGCCGCGGCCCCTTCCCAGCCAGGCCCGCGTCTGAGATCTCGAGGGGAGGAGCAGCCCGCGGGACAGCAACGCGCTCTCCGTACGCGCAGTGCCCAAGCCGAGCCCGCAGACGCGCTGTGGGCGGCGGGCCCCGCTCCGCCTTAGCGTTCCCCCGCCCCGCGCTGGGGCGGTGGCCCGGCCCGCGCGGCCCCGCCGTCACATGACAGGCGAAGTCCAGCGAGGCAACATGGCCGCGGCGGCGGGGTAAGCATCGCTTCTTAGCCGCGGTACCGCCGGTGCTCTCCGCTCCTCGCGGGCCTGCCAGGCCCTGCGCCCCGGCTGCATGTCCTCCCGGCTCCCCGCTCCACTGCCCCGGCGAGGTGCTGCGCGGCGGCCCGGCTCTGCGAGGCTGAGGGGCCCGGGTGGGTCGGGGGCGCTGGAGGCGGTGGTTGCCCTGTCAGGCTGCGGAGTGCCGGGCCCGGCGGCAGTCTGTTGCCGCGCAGCCTGCAGGGGAGGCCGGGCTGTCTGCGCTGGGGCTCCCTGAAATGAGAGCAGGTTTGGGGTGGGAGCAGATGTGGAGGGGGCCCACGGGCACCCCGGTCTCTGTGGTTCCCGCCGGGTCGGCTCAGCAGTGTCTCCCCCAGCCGTGGGTTACCCTTTAAGCTGCATTAGGCTATCATGCTTAAAGGTGGCTGTGGACTAACTGGTGTAAGGTCTCTCCTGCATTTTGCAGCTAAGTTCAGCTGTTTCTTCTAGTGCTATTAGAAGGTGCTATTAGAAGGTGCTATTAAAAACTTACTGAAATGAAGGGGGAACTTTCCGTAGTCACCAAAAAGAGGTCAGGCTGGGACTTGGCTCTGACTCTTATCCCTGAGTAGAGGCTGCTCCCCCTGTTAGGTCCTCTCCTGCCCCTGGTTTCCCTCAGCGCTGGACGGGCGTTCCTGGTGCGGGGATGCTGCTGCCTGGCCCTGCTCATAGCAAGGTTGCGCTGGGGTAGGTAGGTAGGACATCCAACAGGACTGGGACTTCAAGTTGTTGACTTATTTACAAGGAGCACAGAGCTGGCCGTGAAGAAAACATCCAGTTTACGCCTTAAATGGCAGTAGTAGGTTTTACTCTTTGCCTTGTGCTGCTTATTTGCTTGTGCTGCTGTTAATGTAGGCCTCTTGCGCTTCATGTATTTGACATGGAAACAGCATTAAAAATTGGCTAGATTTCAAGTTGATCTGTATGACCGTTGCTCAAAATGAACAAATAAATAAGGCCCAGTCAACAAACAAATGGTAACTTCTGGAAAAGTAGTTTCAGTGGTTTCTCATTTCCACTGAAATCTGGATCCTGCTTATGTGACCTCACTAGGAGAGAAATGGCAGCCTGTGGATTTTCTTCTGAAAAAGAGAAGTACAAAACGTTAACTGAAAAATGCTGCGAAAAGCAGGAATAAAATAGGATTTTTGTTTACCAGTCTGTTCTGGTGGTAGCATCAATACAAATTCAAAAGGTTGGATGGATCATACAGTAACAAAATGTAAGCTGTCTGAAAATATAAAACTTCTGAAATAATCATTGCAAATCATCAGTTCTAGGCAAAAGAAAAATATCCTTTAGAGAAACAGATGTGCTTTAATGTCCCTACCTACATTTAACTTCCAGTATAATTGAAGAGCTCTTGTGTGGACTTGGGCCTAAGCGATCATAAAAATTGTGTGTGACAGCCAGCGGAGAAACTCTCGGCTGCTGTGGGAGGCCTTTACCAGACTGAGCAATGGCCGAATTCTGGTACCAGACTGGAGAAAATGGGGAAGCTGAGCTTCACTTGTGCTGTCCTGATCTTGCAAGTAGCCATTTCTGACACCAACTAATCCTTATTTGCAGAAGCTTGCATAGCTCCAAAGAGGCACGCACCACAAAGCAGTGCTTGTGTTAAATACGCTTCGTTACCAAATGTGTAACTCGACACGAGAGTTTTGAGTTGAGTCTGTGACTGCAGACACCAGGGTCCTTGCACTAACAGAAGAAGCAGACCTTGAAGGACCAGCCAATGTATTGTACTAATTAAATTTTGATTATTTCTATGTCTTGTGTGATATCAACTGAGTGATTGGAGATCACAGACCAAAACTGAAAGCTTGTAATTCCCTCTTTAAAAAGAACTTTGTGGTAGTACTGTTAGGTAGCAAATAAGACTTTTATGCTGATTATGCTTTAATGGCATGTGTATCTTATGGTGTTGATACACATGAGACAGTTATATACCCACTCAACTTACTACAGGTGGCCTTGTCATAACTTCTTATAACTGGAAAAGTGCTAGATGACTGTCAGGGCACAGACAGTACTGCGTGGTCACGGGGCAGTAACATGTAACTTTGTAACAGTCCGGCTGGAAGGAATATGGGCGAAAGTCCAGGCCAGTCATACCCTACTTACCTGTCACGTATTTCTTAGTAACAGAGCAATGGTCGCAGCAGTGACGCTTACACGGCACGTCCTGGCCTGCCTGTGTCCTGTTTTCTTGTGATCTTGAGTACTGTGAGAGTTCTCTTCCCAAATAATTATTTGCAATAGAAAGTCAGCTGTACAGCCATATTCTTTTTTTTTTTTTAGTAAGACTTAAATTCCCCTGTCCGTGCTAGCATCTGAAAAGAGACCTCTGCATAAGTTGTGGCAAGCTTGTGCTGAGCTCATACGTGCGGAGTCACCCAACCTCTGCAGAGAAAGCAGTGCCTGTGGGTGTCTTGCCCTGTTACTAGTCCATCGGTGAGGGTGGTGTTGGTCTGGTATCTGACTGCATGCAGGGGGGAAGAGAGAACAAGGGCTGTGGAGGAAGCAAATGTCTCTGGGTTGAGTCCTCTCTGAAACCTAGCTGGTTTGCTCCACAGTGTTTTAGTGGTGAAAGTGGGTCTGTTGCCTGGCAAGCTTGTACAGTCTGAGGCATGATGTTTGAGTGCTCAGCAGAGATCCTGAGGAACAGCAGTATTTGCAGGAACACCCAGCCCAGCCTTCCTGCGTCCTGCAGCTCTTGCTGTGGGTTTCATACTCAGCTGCTCTAACTGTTCAAGTGGCTTTAAGATAGAGACCAAGGCCATGCCTGTGGAAACACTGTGTAAGTCTAAAACAACTGTACGGGACCAGATTCTGCCGTTGATTAATACTGTGGCATCAAATTCAAGCAGGGAAAGTGGGATCTGTTAAATATAAGGAAGAACATGTGTTTGCCATGGGCTTAGATAACGTGCAGAAGAATCATCATTTTGCATCAGAATGCATTTCAGCTCCGGTGTTAAGATCCCAGTAAAACTCTTAAAGTGGCTTAATGAGGCTACCAGTAGGAACTGCTGCCCGACGTCATTACTTCTCCTTGAGTCTTATTTTGGTTGTTGAAGGTTTTAAGTGCAATAAAAGTATCAACAGTAAACTTAATGGAGATGAAAAAACTTGTGAAGAAGGTAGAATTACAAGAGTGACGTTTTTCCCTTCCTTTGAAGCAAAACCTAAGAGAGGTTGTGCTGAAACCTCTGCCTTTTTTGGTTTGGATTTTATCAGCAGATGCGAAGATATGACAGCAACCTATGTCATAAGGGTATCTGATGATACTTTTTTCCCTTTTATAGCTGCAGTAAGGTGAGCATATGTTTTCCAGGCCCCTGCATGGAGTTACGCCAGGGGCTGATCTTGCTTGGATAGCAGCGTTTCCAGCTTCTCCTGTGTTGCTGAGTTGCTGAGCCACAGCTTTGCAGCCGAAAAGCTTTGCCCATATTTAGTTTGAGGTTTGTCATCCAATATGAAGCTTTCAGTAGCTTTGGCTAGGATTGTATGAACATGTTTCGTTCTTCCTAAAGGCATGGGTATCCCAAAACGGAAGCTCTCTGCTGATGCGCTGCAGTAGGTAGTGTGCAGCCCTTGTAATGATGACCAGCCATGGTGCTGCATTATCAGGTGTGTGTGGGAGGTAATAAAATAAACACGTTTGGGTTTTGTGCACCATCAGCTGAACTCCTAGGCAGGTAGTTTGAAAATTAGATTAGCAAGAGCAGTCTTTCACCTTCTAAAATTACTTAGGCTGTTGTATCAAGTAGTTATAAACAAGTAAAATAAAATATTTTATTAGCTCTTTTATGCTGTGTCTGCAGTAAGAAATTACAGGGTATACATTTCTGATGCTGATAGTCTTTCAGAAGGTTACTTTATGCAGCTATAAATCAAAGGTTACCTTTCAGATTGCCTATGAAAACTATATAATAATTAAGATGTGGAGCTCTGCTTCTCTGAGGTTAAGTCCCTTGTCATTTTAGCATAGTAACAATTTAACTGCACCTTTCTGTCAGGTCCTCTAAGAGCAGATAGAAAATGCCCATCTACCTAGGCAGTCTTAAATAAGCTGAGAGAAGGTGAGGTAGAGGAAGAAACATGACTATAAATTGTAGGATTTTTTTTGATAAAACAGTATGTATCAGTAATACTAAAGCTCCAAGGCACAGCTTTGCTATGGTTAAACATTAAAAAAAAGGAATGGTCTTAGATTCTTCTCTCCTCATCTGATTTAAAAAAAAATATTCCTACAACAAGCTATGTGCTTCACCTGGTAAAGCTCCAAAAAGTTCAGGTATGGACCTGTAACAAATGCGAACGAATCAGCAATATGTTCTTGTAGTACTTTACACCCCTTAATTTACTTCTTAAGAGAGAGCTCTCCAGTTTTAAACTGTATTCTCCCACTTGCAGCTCTGTTGAGTACCCTCTTTCAGAAACTTTGCGGGTGGTGTCAGCATGTTTGCGCTGCCTTAGGGACAGGTGGTGATGTACAGCAGGAGGTCGCTGGTACCTCAGCCGTGCTCCTGCGGCCACGCGTGTGAGTTCAGTCACTTCCTGAAGCCACTTGTGTGCATGCAAGGATAAAACGTACATACATACACAGAAATCTGCAGACACCATGTGGGTACAGGAAATGCTGTTGTCCTGCATCTGCTATCTGTCATCTTTTCTCCCCAGTCCCTGTTTCAGCTACTGAACGTTTCCCAGAAGGACTTGCTCAAGTTTGCCAGACTCAACATAACCTTCCACTTCTGTTTTCAGTGACTCGGAACTAATTTTCTTCTCTCCAGTTTTGCCTTTACTCAGCTGACCTAGGCTGTTGTCACTTCCTGCATCTACTTTTTGTGCTGATTTACCTAAGGAATGTAACAAGTGACATGCTGTGGGCCATAGCTGCAGCCAGCCCTGTCTCCTGTTATCTTTTTCCCTTGGAAGTAGTATGAGCAATATTTGATCGTTGTCGAGAGCAATGCTTGTATACAGCATCTCTTCCACTTGAGTGATTAGCATCTTGTTTGTAGAGCTGAATTAGACTTCGCTTTCTGTTCTAGCCTAAAGTGACACATACTATGTCTCTGAATCATGCTGACCACTGTCTTTGTCTTCCATTAATTGTCAATTTAAAAAAATTAAAATCTTTTCTAGACCCTCCTTTTGGCTGGGGAATGAGACCTTGAAAGTGCCTGTAGCGCTCTTTGCCTTGAATCGAAGACGACTGTGTGATCGCCTGAGACAGAATAAGGAGGTCCAGAAGAATTCGATTGTTCTGCTGCAGGGTGGAGAAGAAACCCAGAGATACTGTACTGATACTGGTATCCTGTTTCGCCAGGTAAGAGCTGAATCAAAACTTCAAATCAAATTAAGAAGCTGTCTCTTCAACTGTATGAATATTTTAACGATTTTAAATGATTTCCCCTTTATCTCTCCTGTGCTCATTGCCTTGCTTCACTTACATAAATTGGCTTCCTTATAACATTGCCTCTTCAGCTCTGAGCTACTCTCTTTCGTGCTTTAGTATGAAGGCTCATTATCTGGTTTAAAGGGCCTAAACCTGTTCAAGGCCTTAATGCTATAAGTGTTTGACCTAATACTAAAGACAGCAGTGCAATATTTCTTCGTTTTTTTCAGTCTTGTCTGTGACTCAAAAAATAACCTTCTTTCTGTAGTCAAATGTGTCACGGTGGACCTAAACTGGATTAATTCAAAGAAGAGCATATTTCAAGCTTTTATAATAGTGTTTTCCACAAAGCAGGATGTAGTTTGGAATTTACAAGATGTGTCTCTTCAAATTGGACTCTTCTTTAGGTACCCCTGTGTTCTCTGTCACAGAAAGGACATAACTTTTTAATGTCATGCCAAACGCATTCTTAGTCCTTGGGAAAGTTGGCGTAACAGAACTCTAATTATGCATACCCCTGCAAAGCTGTGTGCACTGCATGTCTGCTACAGTACTTTGCTTTGTGAATTTCATTGAGCTTTTGTATGTTATGAAGAAACAAAACCAGTAAATTCTCATGTAGGTGGCGCATATCTTAATGTAGCTATCGGTCTGGGTTTAGAGGAGATGCACCTTGCAGGGTTTTCAGAGCGTATGTCTGTCCTTACCAAAATCCATCTCTGTATTGTATGGCGTTTTGTTGTTTGCTTGCTTATTCTTAAAATAACTCTTGGCTGAAGACTCTTCCTAGTGCAGCTTCCTCTTCTCTGAGGGAGGTTGGGTCTTCACTTCAGCACTGCCAGCGCAACCCAATGAATCTGCACTCTGCTTTTGCCTTGTGTTATGTGACTGGATTGTTTTTTCTGGATACTGCCTTCCCCAATTCTTGGTTGGAAGAATGTATTTTATTGTGTGGTGTATGCTGATGGTGCTGAGTTGACCTGTTTATTTCTTACGGTAGATTATTATTAATCTCTGATCCTTTCCAGTTGCCAACAGAGGGATTTGTGGTTTTGTAACCTATACCAAATCAGTCTGAAAAGCTTTAGACGTAAACCACTTCCCGCCCCCCCCCCCCCCCCACCCCGCGCCTCCAAAAGCAAGAGAGATCTGTTTCCGATACGTGGAAGTAGGAATTAGTATGTTCTGTAGTGTAATTTTAAAGCTGACAGAAGTGAGGGCTTTCTGTTAAGAATGTATTTTGTCTTAACCCAGGAATCTTACTTTCACTGGACTTTTGGAGTAACTGAAGCAGGCTGCTTTGGAGCAGTAGATGTTGATACTGGAAGATCCATGCTTTTTGTTCCACAACTCCCTGAAAGCTATGCGGTTTGGATGGGAAAGTAAGACATACCTTTTAACTGTGTTCCGATGTATCTGGGCACCTTGTGTAACGTAGCTCTGGAGCTGGAATGCTACCTCGTTTTAAGGGAGATCCACCAAGTCACTCCCTGTGAATTGTAGTGATACGAACATACAGTGATACCAAATGTGATCTGTTGCTGTTGATCATGTGATAACAAATGATCCACCACCATTTGGTAGAGAACACATTTAGAATTGGAACCCACAGATCTCATGGTATTCATGAAAGGAAGCTGAACCATAAAGAAAAGTAGAAGTCGTGTTAAGACAGAGCAAGTTAAATTAAAGCAGGCTTTCTCAAGTTGCTTTACGAGTTTGCAGCTGCCTTAGCCGATGAAGCTTGTTGAATGGCAGAAAGTAGTTTAGCCTCTGATACCTCTTTTGATATGAACTGACAGGCTGGGGAATGTAATTTTAATTCTGTCCTGTGAGTGGGCCATAAACATCTCTCTGTCTACATTGGTAGTAAATATTGCTCAGCGCCATAGTAGCAGAGGAATTGATTGATTTACGTCTTCAGTTCTTTTCTCAGTCTTAATTGTATATATATCCTCTAAGAAACTAACTATTTTTTGTCTACATTGTCTCAGAATGTTGGATTACTTCTAATTTAATATTTTGAGCTCAGGTTGCTTCGATTCTAATTGAAGCTATCACTTATATTTTAATGCTAATTTTGGGAAAAAGGAAGACAATTGCAACCAATCCCATATGCTGAACTGTGCCAGACCATATGGTAGGGCACGGCTGCTGTCTTCTTAGAGAGTTTATATGAATATCACTGTCTTAGGCCTGCCTTGGAACTGAAATCGTTTGTGATAGCATAAGAATGTGAATACTGCTGTCTGAAATATTTCAGCTTAGAGCTGCACCTGTCTGGGGGGGTAGGTTCTGTTTAACCCCCACATAGACCCTCTACAGTCTGTTCCCCAGTGGTGCTTGTTCCCATTTATAGACTAAGCTTTTTCCTCCCCCGAAGTTCTCATCTGCTAGTTCAAATCAGCATTTTCATACCCACACTGATTGTGACTGATCTGAAAAGGCTTAAAAGTACTACTGGAATTCCACTGTCTTGTTTTGCATTTTCACACAAAATACTGTGGTGTTTATAAATGGGGGCCTTCCTGATTGTCTGCACAGCACTCGTTGGTTCATTTACAGAATTATTAGTCTGGTTAAAAGTGGCTTATTGTTGTTGTGTCTTCTTGTAGAGTATAATGAATTGTGTTTATCACAGCATCCTTGTTTTCTCAATTCTCCTCCTTACCCTTCCTGAATGCCTCTCTTTGAATCTTGGTTTTCTCTTCTGTCAGCTGTGGTCATGTACTTTTTCTGCTTGTCAGAAGGAGGATGGATGAATAACTCACTTGTGAGTCAGTAGCAGTTCTGCTTCATAAGTTGGTTGGCAGGGGGTATTGCACACAGCTAGGGATTGTGTTCCTTCCCAGAAGGCTCAATTTTAAGTCAAAATTAGCACTGAAACAAAAACACAACTAAGCTTGCCTTCCATCCGCTGCTGTTTATCTACTGTAGTTTGCCTGGGACGTGCTTGTTTCTGTGCATGTGGGAGGCACAACCTGCCCACTGAAGAAACCTTCATCTAACATCGGCAGAGCGCAGAGCGGTTCAGTGCCTTGTACGGCGTTGGCGAGGTTGGTATTTTACAGAGGTCCACAGCACGCGGCGCGGTGGCTTTGCCTGGTGTTTGTGCTGCTTTGTGTTTCGGACAGATGTGGGAATCTGCTATGTGACTTTAGGCAGACATGCATAGGTTCTCTTCAAATAAATGCAGAGGCTCGTTACTGCTGCTTTACTACCGTATTACTAAACGTATTGTTTGATGTTCTGTTACGCTTTCACTTCTGAAGGACACGCGTTTGGATTGCTTTTGAGACATGGTTTAGGTAATGTGTCGGTCAGAAGGGTTAACCTTTTTGCCTTGAAGTGATGCAGCAGTGGGGCTTCTTTCAAATTGGCCAAAACCGATGCAATGACTGAGAGCATTTGCTTGGCTATTAGTTTACAAATGAGACCGTGAACACTGATGACTTTAGTGTCACCAACTGCACTGGTTTTATGAGCAGTTTTGGATGCTGGGGTGGTGCCTGGGGTTGCTGAAGAAGAGGTGAGCACAGAGGTGGTGAATGCCCCACCCTGGGCTGGGGTCTGCCAAGGACCCAGCACTGTGTAGTTCTGGGTGGCTGCTGCTTCTTCGGCAGCATTACCCTTCTTGTAGGACTGCTTGCTGAATGTCTATGCTCTAAAGGTTTGTAAATAGCTGCAAGGCTGCCTTTTAGACGTCCTTCAAGCCAAAATAACATCTGCAGTTTTGAAAGGGAGGCGAGATTTAATTAAACTTGGACTATGGGCGTTCTCCAAAAAACCCACAACCTCTTAAGGTGCCAGTCGCAGAACTGTTACGAGGGTACTTGTAGGACTGATGGCCCTAGTGTCGTGCTGGGGAAGAATTGCAACAACAGTAAGTCTGGTTTTAAATTAATGAGTGTGGGCATTTCTCCAGATGATGGGCTGGCCCGTTTCTTAGCGGTTGGCTGGGAAAATCTTTTCAACGAAGAGGGCCCTGTCTCTTGCTCTGTACCTCTGCCCCTCACGCTGTTTGTAAGGTAGAGGCTGGCAGGATGGCTTAGAGGGTAGGCTGGCGCGCTCCGCAAGTGTTTTTCTTACTTTTGGAGGGGGAGTTTAAGGAACAAATCTGGTCGTGCAGGATTGTAAAGGCTACAGAAGCGTAGCTGTATTGTAAATGCCCCTCTTTCTCAGCATGGTCTTACCTAGTCCGGTTTGTGGTGCAAAGCTGTTAGCGATCATTTCTGTTCCTAGGAAGCATTAAGTTGGTACGACTGCATGTCTTGCACAGAGACTTCAATTCCTCTAATTAATGCTGCACCTGCCATTTACCTCCTTAATTATAAATGACAGAACTAGTCAGTGTGCTGATTAAAGATATTTTATAAAGTAAAACATACTGTACAGCAGCTGCTTTATGTGGAGCGGATGCCAAAATAACTTAATTGCCTTGCCATGTAAAGAGTGTTTTTAATGGAAAACAAAAATATTTAACGCTTTCATGCTCTAACTTTAGAAATACATATTAAATGGGACAGACCAATATTTATATGCAATATTCCATGTTTTCTTCAGAGCCATGCTGGCTGATTGGTAAGTATACCAACATTAATCTAGCATTGCATCCACTGTAAGTAACATTTTTCCATGATGTACATTGGAAGCTATCGGTATTTGCAAAGTTGAACCTTGGTGTGGCACTTTGGAGCTGTAATAAAGCACAATGAAATGCTTTACAAATGTTAATAATTTCTCAGTGACCTAATGAGGAAGCTTTTTAAATACTGTAATTATTTTCTAAGTAGGTTACAGCCAAAATCAACCTTTGGTTTTCATGATTAAACTGACTGACTTCAGCAAAGCTGAGAAGTATTACTGCCTTTGGAAACAACTGCGGAAGTATGTGGTTGAGTTTTTTGCCTGTTCGCTTTTTTCCCCAAACGCTTTTGTATAAAAAGAAAAGTTTTTCGGATTATTTAAGCTTTTATCCTTTTTTTTTCCCACCCTCCTGTAGACTGTATGGGGCCATGAAGGTTGGAAGCTGGGAAATGACTTTCACAATCCCTTTTTCTTAATGGGGCTGGGTGAAATTTTGTGGCATTTGTATTATGAATAATTGTGGGTATTACATTGCATACAGCGTGGTGTGTTTATCTGACTGTATCATGGTAGCCGAGACTGGTGTTAATTGGCTGTAGGTTTGGCTAGAAGGCGACGAAGTGTGTAGTAAGCCCGTTCTATGCAAGCTGAAATTGGAGACAGCTCTTTGGAAAGGCTGTGGAATGTATGTGTGTGCTGTAGGAGATAAACTCTAAATCACCTTAATTGCTTTTCTTGATGCAGATTTTTCAGGAATGAAGGACGTTTTCTAGATGAGTTTTATTGATGATGTACATAGAGGTTGTCTTCTCTGTAGCATCCTCTGCAGCTGTGTATTCTCCAGAAGGGTCTTCGGTTTTACCTTTTGAACCAATCATCCCCTGGTATTTTTTTCTCAAAAATGAAATATGTTTAATGTTTTCTTTTTCTATGTCTATCGGTTTGATCTCTTCCCACTCTTTGTCCCTTCCCCCTACCCACTGAATATTTTGCTGTTAAAAAAAAAAAAGAAGTTTTTAATCACTTTAGGTCATCTTATTACTGTTTTGTACCAACTGGCAATTGCAATTTATCTGCAAAGTTTGTTACCACCTGCAAATGCCATCTGTGGATCTCATGAACATACTCAGTCCTGCTTCTGTTTCTGACCAGCATCAGAACTATTTTCAGTCTTTGCAGTATCCTGCTAATCAGAACTTGCAGTCCTTTGCTGTTTATCACTTTAACTTCTGAGAACATCAGACTGAATTCATACAGCACTTTTCAGTGTGGCAGTTGGAGGTTTTCCCAGCCCTTGAAAAGCTTATCTTTTAATCTGTTTATTGATTTTTATTTTCTGCTTTAGGCCTTTCACTTTTTTATTATGACTAATCATTGGGTTTCGAGTCACATCACACAGTTCCTGTCCAAGCCAACTTGAGTTGATTTTGGATAGTAAGAGTCGAGAGGTATTTTTATAAAATATTTTACTATTATTCAGATAGTACATCTTTTGCTTGATCCTTCATCCGATCCTTTCAAAACCATGCAATAAAGCTGGTTGCTTTTGATTGACGAGACTTAGTTGTGCAATAAGCATGCTGCTTATTTTCCATGATTCCAACTCTCTGCATAGTACAGTGATTGCCATTTATTAGGGTATTTCTCTGGGAAAAAATTACTTTTACAGAATAATTAGTGTCTGGGTTGCTCTTGCCACTTTACTAGCAATTGTTTTTCTCTAAACAGTTCTGCTCAAGTGATCTGACCTCTCAAATAATCAGTTTAGTCATTGTCCCAGTATTCTAGTTGTCCATGAGCCGGGCTGGTACAGGATGAACATGTGTTGATTCTATCCCATTTACTTCAGTAACTATGTTTGTAAATCTTTGCTTTCTAGCTGTTTAAGTTTCCTTGCACTTCTTGTTGAGAATGTTTTAAACAACAACAGTAATTTACTTACACTATTGTACTACTTACAGTACTATTTATAGTAGTGGTAATTTATATCAGCGCATTGATTTGCAGTCTCTATGAGCATGCACCTTTAACTGGAGGCATGGCTTGGCGATGTAGTAGGTGTTCAAGAGCTTTTTTTCCCCTCTCCTTTCCTTGATTCAGGTGTATTAGGAAACAGAACCAGTACTAAGTAAATCAGCTTGAAGGTGCTGCACCAGAGATTTTTAGTATCCTGATGTGGCTTCCGACCACAGCATGAGAAAGTTACATCTTGCCTACACACGTCTTGTGCCTGTGGTATGAGGGGGAATGTTGATAGCCCTCACCAGGCCTTTCTTATGTTATACTTTATTGAATGTGCTAGCAGGAGTATCGAGTTCAGTGATACAACCTCCTGGTAACATTTTGAAATATCAGAGAACCCAAGTTTTCTTTTGATCAGGCATGCCATAGGTTTTTCCTCCAAGGACTCGGCTGCTGCTGGTAGGAAGGTAAGCTGCAGCAAAAGAAATGCCCGTGGGGACTTGCCAGCAGTGCTTTGACAGGGCTCTGC
This sequence comes from Rhynochetos jubatus, assembly GCA_027574665.1. Classification (NCBI taxonomy): domain Eukaryota; kingdom Metazoa; phylum Chordata; class Aves; order Eurypygiformes; family Rhynochetidae; genus Rhynochetos; species Rhynochetos jubatus. Next base: position 21,095,010 of record CM050661.1, on the reverse strand, counting down.
TCCTCCACACTGCCTTCTGCGGTGCAGCTGCCCGTTTTGAGTGCGGCGCGCTCTGTTTCTTGTCAGCCCCGATTTGAGAAGGCATTTCAGTGAAAAAAACTCCCCAGTGAAATATCTGCAGTGGTGCCTCTATTCTTGCACTTCTAAAATTCCATGTTCTTAGCTCTTGATGTTAACTGCTTTCTTCAGGTGTTTTCTTCCCTGGAACCTGTGTTTTGTCTGTGTGGATACTCAGAAAGGACTCTGTGAAAGTGTCCTCTGTGGTGAGAAACGTGCAAAGAACCAAACCCAAATGTTATGTTAAAACAGAGTAGGGAAAAGTTAAAATCAATACTAATGCTTCTTAAGAGCTAAACATGAGTGAAAGGCACTGTGTGCCTCTTTGCTGGAGCTCTGGGTCTCAGAGCGCTTGGCCTTGACCCCGCTCCTGGGGGATGCCAGTTACTTCTTTGTCTTGCAGGGGCAGCATGGCATAGTGGGTTGGGCGCTGTTGGCATGGGCACGTTCTGCCTTCTCTTTGTGCCCAATGAGTTCTTGTGGCAAGTTCCTTTAATTTCTTTGTGGTTTAGGCTTCTTTAAAATTTATAAGATGTGAATTCCATTGTCCCCTTCTTAAAACTGTTCAGGTCATCTTAATGCTGCTGTAGACATCAGTACTTCTTGCTTTCATGTTAGTACTGAATAATATGGGAGCCGTGGGATATGCTGCACACATTCCAGAGCTTCTTGTAGTGCATTTATGTGTAGGACATAAAATATTGCTAGTTTCCCCCCCAGTATAGGCATTTTTCCAAAGTAAAAGCAGAACATCTGCCACTGACAGATTCAATATGTAACTTTCTCAGTCAAGAAGCATGAATTGAGACCAGTGTTTGAGCAGAGCACTGTTACTGTAGAGTGACCTAGAAATCACACCCTCTCAACAACTGTAATTCTTTTGGTGCCTTTGTTTGGGAGGAGACGTTTCTAAGCATAAGTTTCCAAGCACAGGGACAGGCTGGGCAGAGAATGGATCGAGAGCAGCCCTGAGGAGAAGGACTTGGGGGTACTGGGGGATGAGAAGCTGGCCAGGAGCCGGCCATGTGCGCTGGCAGCCCAGAAAGCCAACCGGATCCTGGGCTGTATCCAGAGCAGTGTGGCCAGCAGGGCGAGGGAGGGGATTCTCCCCCTCTACTCTACTCTCATGAGACCCCATCTGGAGTGCTGTGTCCAGCTCTGGGGCCCTCAACATAAGAAAGATACTGACTGGTTGGAGCAGCTCTAGAGGAGGCCACAAAGATGACCACAGGGCTGGAGCCCCCCTCCAATGAGGAAAGGCTGAGGGAGTTAGCCTTGTTCAGCCTGGAGAAGAGAAGGCTCCAGGGAGACCTTGTAGCCCCTTCAGGTACTGGAAGGTGCTATAAGAAAGCTGGGGGGGGGGGCACTTTTTACAAGGGCTTACAAGTGACAGGACAAGGGGTAACGGGTTTAAATTGAAAGCGGGGAGATTGAGATTAGATATTTGGAAGAAATTCTTCCCGCAGAGGGTGGGGAGCACTGGGACAGGCTGCCCAGAGAAGCTGTGGCTGCCCCACCCCTGGAAGTGTCCAAGGCCAGGCTGGATGAGGCTTGGAGCAACCTGGTCTAGTGGAGGGTGTCCCTGCCCGTGGCAGGGGGTTGGAACTGGATGGGCTTTAAGGTCCCTTCCAACCCAAACCGTTCTGTGATTCTAATGGGTATTTGTCAGCAGTGTTATGCTACAAGAAATCTTTAAGGGATTTCAGTTTATAAACATTTTCTTTGTTATTCTGTACTAGTATAAAGGCCTTCTCTCCAAGAAGGAATTTTATTTTCAGAAAGAAATAAAGCAAAGGTCACCAATTCCAATTTTTCTGTTTTTTTGGGTAGCTCTTGATGGTACCTGTTAAATGTCTAATCAAGGCATTGCCTCTTGAGTTAGGATTGATACAAAACCTAAAGAACTCTTAATCTTTTGGGAATGCCTGTGGTGGCAATAGCTGAGCAGGAAGAGTGAGGCTGTGTATTTGATGTAGCTAAAATAGGTAGTGCCGAGCTTGGCTTTTATTAGGAAGAACCATAAGCGTCTCCTCAATACTTTATTTCTGATTTCATAAGTCCAGTGGCCTGTATGTTGCTCATAGTTACTCTGCTTCTGCACGTCAGTGTGTAGCCCTGGGAAGCCCAGTGTCATACACCCAGCATCATGCATGTTGGCTCTACTGTTCTGTCCCTTTGCTGGACGTGGCTTCAGTTACAGCCCTGCTTACCTTTTCCAGTCAAGTCAGTTTGAGTCTTCATTTCACTTTCTTTTAAATTCCGTTATCTTCTCAAAATCTGTCTTCTTTGGACTGTATGAGAAAGAGCAAGGAGTCTGAGTTTACGTGTATGCAGGTACTTCTGTCTTTCAAAGGCTAAAATGGACATCTAGAGAAATGTGGGAAAGGAGTAATGTTAAGGTAGTCAAAACACTGCTGGAGGCTGCCTGTGATACCAGCGAGCTCATTAGTAGTGTTTTGTTTTAAATCTAGCTTGATGCCTTTTAATCTTCTTGTTTGAGATAGTGAAATTCCTTTTGGATGTATAGGTGACTGCATTTGTTTGGAAAAAGTCAGGAACATCTGCTGTTACCTTGTAAAGCCTCCTGTGTTGTTCTTTCTAGCAGTTCTCAACACCCTCTTGTTTGGTTAATGCTTTGCCATCTGTTAACTTGATGATATTGTAATGAGGAGGGTGTTTATTGGTGCATCCCTGACAGCGTTAAAACTCTGCATTTGTATCCCTTTCCCTCCGCCAGCTCTACGTGCCTTGCTATGTATAGGTATTCATCTGGGTTCATTTTTGCCAAGGTTCTTATTCTTTGTATGCAGTCTTCCTGAAACTTTTACTGTGCTTTAGGCTCATTCTAGCAAGACCTGAGCAATGAGTTGTTGACTCTGTGGAACTTCAGTTGCTGAACGCTTGCTTGTCCAATTTACCCCTCGTGCACCTGTTTCCTCTCATGTAAGTGAGGAAAAATGTGATGTAGCTCATACAATGACTTGCTGGCAGTCTGTGCCGGCTAATGCAGGCATTTACTTTGCTTAGTAGAGGCTATTTGCTCGAGACAAAGTGAATTTGCCATGAAGTGGTGTTTTATATCTGTTACCCTGAATGTGAAAGTTGGGGAGGAAGCAATGCTGTTGTATCCCTGTAAATCAGAAAGCTTTACTGTGGAGTTTGCTCAGTTTAGCTTCTCTGTCTCACTGCATGAAGAATCTTCCTCTTCTGATTTTGTGATAGGAGCTTGGGCAGTTTTTCATGCATTTTAGGGAATAATACTTGTAGTACCTTTTAAGAGAGCACTGTACCCTGAACATTATTGTATAGAAACCCTTTTGCTTTAAACTCTGTCATGAATAGTGTCTTGCCTATTCTGTTGTTGTTCCAACTATGTTAATTCTTACTTTTAATTACTGCTTGTAAGAACATCACTTGCTGGTAACTGACAGGAGCTGCCGATCTGAAAGACACTAAATAGTGGACAGGACTTGTGTATCTGTATATTCATTGCAGGAGATACTGTTTAGTATGGCATGCCTTGCTTTGTGTTGCTACTTGCTGTAGTCCTCCCTGACATGAGAGATCCTCAAAATGTTGTTGACTTTCACTTAGAAAGTCCTACTAATCCTTATTTTTAAAAATACATTAAATGAATTTCAGTGGTTTTTTTTACTAAAGCCAGATTCAGTACTTAAAAATTGCAGGTGATTCTCATTATTTGGCCCTAATAAATGTTCAGTGATAGCATGTGTGGTCAGGCAGTCTGGAATACTGCTTTGTCATCTGTGCCACAGGGTATTGACTTAGTATTTCCTTTTGCAGGAGAACGGTTAGCTCACATTGGAGTTTATGTTAGGCTACACTATTGCTATCTTTTACATCTACCAGTGCAGTAAGGCACCCTTCTTTCAGAATAGCTTCAGAACAAAAGAAGGCCAGATGTGAAGACCTAAGGAGTTCTGTGAAAGCATTTAAATCTTAATATTAAAGGTTTTTTATAAATAAAGTGTACAGCAACAGAAATGAAGTACTGTTTTTTGTAACGTAGAAGTTAACATAAAACCTATGATACTTGTAAGCGTGCTGATAGTTCTCATGTGTCTGACTGTTCTGACAAGCTGATCACAAGAGAATTTAGCTAACGGGAAGCTCTGAATGATCCTGGCTGGATGACAGGACAAGCTTAAGGCAAAGAGTAAGTAAAACACAAGAAGAAAGCAAAACCGGCAGTTACCATTCAAACAGCTTCTGCTGGTAGATGGAAAATGTGCACCTTCCATTTCTGCACTGTTATTAAGGTAAATGTTCAATAAGGTATTTTCATTCTGTATTTGAAACAAAAAATATGTGAAACATCACCAATTGATAGCAACAACCTAGTTTCTATTCCAGCAGTAAACCTAGAGAAAGTTAAGTAGCTCCTAAAGGTCATGTTTTTATCCAAATATTTTAAAAGAGCTGACCAAGGGCTTCTCCAGGCTGCTGTAAGAATTTGAGTAGGGAAGAGAGAGGATGCTATTAGCAAATCTAACAGCAGGACATAGAATGATATCAGATGTCTGAAAATCAAAGAGCCTAAAATCAAACTAAAAATGAAATACATGTGCTTATTCTGATCTCTCAGGGCTTTTATAATCTGTGAAGCGCAGATACGTCAGGAAATGTAAGGTGTGTAAAAGTAATGCCAACATTATGACAGCCCTGTGGAGGGACCTTGCAGGTCAGTGGACTTTTTCTCAGACTCTCAGTGTCTGTTGGTGAGCTGGTGCAGAACTGACTGATGCAGAGAACAGTGTGGTTTCTTGGTGTTACCAGGGTGCCGAAGGTCTAAAGCTTTTGGATTAATCTGTGTAGTGGGGAGGGAGCAATCCTATGCAACCTTTGGAGGAGATGATGCAGTCAACTTGTTGGCTTGTTCTGCTGAAGGTGCTGAGGTCATTTCTGAGGTGGATACGTACATACCTATTTGAGTGTGTCTCATCGTTTGGTAACAAAATGTAGAATCCATAGAAAACTTTTTGAAATTAGTCCCAACTTCTTAAATTTTTGTAATGAACATACCATTAAGGATATTTTTTTTCCTACAAGAATAGGTTTGCATTCTGGGCTATGCAGTAAGATAAATAATCTTGAATTAGGAACTCCAGCTGAAATGCTGAAGAAAAGCTAAATTGGACTGTTTCAGGAAAAGCTGAATTTTATTTTAGAGCTGATCCACTGTGACAACTCAAAACTGACGGTCTGTCCTAGAAGCCTTAAAACATTGCAAATACAAAGCAACCAGTAGGAAGAAGTTGTTACATATATTGAAGATTGTCTGGAAGAACGTTTACATGCAAATGAACGTACACATATGAATGTGTATCAGCAATTAGGTTGCAAATATATTAGAGGTTGGCTTAGACACATTCCTTTCAGGAACAGCTATCAGCTGTTATAAATTCTGCTCACAGTTTTTCTTTAGCGTTTGTGATTTAGATCCATGTCGTTTGTACCTCTCTTCTGAATGCAGCTCTGAAAACTAGAACGCTTTTTTATCATGTTGGTATTACGAGGCTCTTGCTCCAGAGTCCTTCAGAATACAAAGAAATGTTGCTTAATGAAATTGTTACAGTAATATGAAATTTTCACAAATCTCTTAAGATTTACTATTATGAATTCTTGTGCAATGTGATGAACCACAGCTTTAAAACAATGAGACCAATGTCTTGTTGGGTTTCAAGTGGAAACAGAACATGGTTAATAAAACATTGCAAAAAAAGTTGAGGTTTTAATTTTGTCCAACTATACAAAAGCTTCAGAATGTATTTTTTTGTTGCCTTTATAGATAGGCTTTCAGAGCTGTTCTCTGTTTATCCATGAGTAAGATGGAGTCAGCATTCCATTCCTGTTCAAAGGATCGCATTGAAGTGGAGCCAGTCGTAATCCTGTGGTCTGACAAAGTTGGTGGCAGAATCTGCACTGGCGTGTTTAAGCTGTGATTTGGTGAAGCATCTTGGTCTTTAAGCATGCCATCACGTACCACTGTGAGTTTGGTTAATCCAGATGGAAGAGTTTAGAATAAACTTGGAAGTTTTCACTAGGCTGGTCGACTGACTGGGATTCCTGGTGACTAGTTTTTGGTACTACACTCCCTTACTCTTTCGCTGGTGGTTTTCATGTTTGATCCAGGTGTAAGAGAAGTGGGGTATAGCTATCATGGAGTATTACTTTACTGTGTGACTTGACGTTTCACACTGTATTTTATAGTGAAAGTAATCCTGCTCCTCCTCGTCTGCTTTTTCCCGTTGCTACCTCAGTAGAATTTTGTTCTTGTCACTTGTTATGATTGAAAGGTGAATCTTCAATATTTGGTGCTGTAATAAAACCTTAGCTATTAAAATGAGACCGTGCATCAGAATTCAAATTTTCTCTTAAAAGTGTAGCGTTACATCTTTATTCCATCTTCAGCATTTCCCAATTGCTATAAAAATCTTGAGCGTAAGAAACCAAATTGGTGAACTGGATTGGGTGGAAGAACGTGGAAGGGGGGGGGGGGGGAAGAGTTACGTAGGAATCATCAGCAGAATGTAAGCAGCTTTGTTTAACACAAAATAACTCGGGCTTTTTCACTGGACTGGAAATGGTGATGAATTGTAAGTGCTGGACTAGAAAGTCTCCTGTTTAAGGGATCCTTAAACAAGGAGGACTGTACGTTTTCTGTCTAATGGCCATAAACTATGAGATGCCAGATTTGCCTGGCCACTTGGGCATGATGCAGTTCCAGGAGTTGGGGGTTGCTTATTTCCATTATACGATAAAATGATGACTCCTACTATTCAGGAAGCTAACTACTGACATTTCTGAGAAACACTGGTATTTGCTTGGATGGAGTTATAAAACTATAGGGAAAGGATATTTAGCTTTCTCAGGGCTGAAGTACATTATTCTGTGTAGGTTTTTGCTAATTTATGCTGCCAGGGAATTTAAAAACTTTTACACATCCCCTCCCCCCCAGCTGTAAAAATTAGGCCATTTCATCTGTCCATGTCTGTTTACAAAAGGTTGTGAGGGGTTTTTTGATAGTTAAGGAGAGATATGATTCAGTAATATCTGGGATCATATCTTCCACTTGGGTAATCCTTCTAATTAATTTATGACTTGCTGGGTGGTTTTTTGTGTGTAGTCTCTGCAGTGATTAGTAAGGATTTTGAAACTGGCAGCCCACAGCAGCATTCCAAAAGACAAAGCCAAACCTAAAAATTGTAACCAATTAACTTACTCTGCCTGCCTGAGAGTTGTTTGTAGAGGGTAGTCCTCATCTCTGTTAAGTATCAGCTGAACTTGAAGTTACCGTAACGGGGTGTAACTCCTGATTTTCATGATGCCAGTGAACATTCTGTGGAAGGTGCCGTGCCCTGTGACAGGGATGGTCAGCGCGCCACTTTAGTCTGTTTTGCATTCAGATTGGGTAAGAATGAACACTGAGCCCTGTCTGCTGAGGTACTCCGCGCTGGTACTTGTTTTACAGTAACTACAGTGGTGGGACGTAGTAATCTTTCATAGATTCCCACTAAACTGAGGGAAAAAATTAAAGAGACCAGAGGGAATGTGGAAAGGTCTCAGTGAGGATCATCTTTGCTCCTCTGTCTCCCTGAGCTTTTGTTTTGTCTTCTATACTGCTTTTCTCTATGTGACAGCACAGGATTTTTGTGCTCTAATGTAGACTTCCATGTGCACTTTTTCCTTCCACCAGTATGGTTCTGGGTAGGCCTTTGCAGAAACCTTCCCAGTAGGAGAGGTGGCTTCATCACGGAAGCATCATGGCTCCCATGGGATGGGTAGGGAGTGGTAGCGTGTAGGAAGTGTGTGTGAATTTATTTGACCATCTAGTCCGAGGTGCTAAGTGGCTGGAGAAGTGAGGCAGAGCCATGAGTGCTTCAGAGAGGAGCGAAGTCTGGCTCTCCGCTTCGTACTGACAGTCTTGACGGCTTCTGGGCGAGGTAGCACGAACGAGACCAGCAAGGAGGTACACATCTGGGAAACGTGGCAGCCTGTCACTAGGTGTGATGGAGTCAAATAGATCTGGAAAATGACCTAGTTTAATAGTTGAGAGAGAGAGGGCGGAGGGTTGTGGGAAGCTGCTGATTTCTTTCTCTCGAAACAGAGGAAAAAATCCTCAGCCTTGAAAGGATGATAAGCTACTTTTGTTCCTCAAAAGAGTGATAGTGTGCATAAGAGGAGGTGTTGGAGGGATTACAGCTGGAGTGGAATCAATAACGGATTAATATTAACCATGGCCAAAGAATTAAATTAGCAGCAGTGTGCTGTAGACCGCACAACTATAGGAGGCAACTAGCAGCCACAAAAAAAAGTTGAAAAACTGTTTGTGAAAGGACAGACATTTTCTTATCAGTGTCTTGGAAAATGAGACCTACACTTACTTAAACTGCATTAAATAAAGTGAACATTAAATAAAGTGAATAAAATCCAGCACACTTGCGGGCATACTTTTCAGTAATATTTACTTTACAGGAAACAGTTTTTGGATTCAAACAAAGCAGCTAATTGTAAATGGTGCTTTGGAGGTATTGCTCTAAAGAGCATTTATTACCATAAATTACTGTTGGCCAGAAATTAGCTGATTATACAGTTGGGATTCTTCTGATACCAGATGAATTGGTTGAAACTGTGAAAGAGAACAAAACCGGAAAGTGCTAAATCTGTTGGTGATGTTTCTGGAATATTAAGGTACTTGAATGTGTGAGGAGTGAAGGAGGGGAAAAGGAGATGCATGTAGGAGAAACAGTATGCAAAAATTGGAGGTCAGGGAACTATAACATACACAGTATAGAAGGATAAGAGGATGTAGTGGTTTTATTTTTTTTTTTTTCTAATTATATGTGAAATTAGTCAGGGAGTGAAGATAAATGATAATTGCTTTGAAATCTCCAACATTAGTGGAAGAGTCCGCAAAAGGAGCATTGCAAAAGGGAACACAGGATGAGGTATTTTGGCGTCACTTTTGGAGTAGCACTTTCACACACAAATAATTTTTTGAAAATCTGTGATTTATTGCTTGAGAACACTGAATGTTTTCATGTTGTCGTTTATGTCTCAGCACAGTACAGTTTGGAACATAAAGGAATGTAAAATGAAAAACGAGTGCACAAGATTGAAAAAATGACATAAATCAGGGCTCTAGCACCTGGCACTGGGGGCAGCTACGGCATGTGTCTTTGTTACGGAGTACCTCCCAAAGATGCTGAGCCGTTTGTCCCACTGCTTCAGCTGTTCCTCACCGCAAGGGTTAGGCTGAAGGATGAAGAACATTTCTAATTTATTCTTTCCTTGGTTGGTCTTGTGCTCTTGTAGTCTCATGTTTAAACAGCTGGAAGTTCAGTCCTGCACACATCCCTCACTCTCCTCCTGTCTCTCAGGAGGCAAAATGCACAGGATCCTCCAAACTCCAGCTCTTCTGACCATGTTTTTTATTCTGTTTTCCTTACTCTCTGCTGAAAGGATGTAAGCTGGGTCGGGCTTTTATCTTTTTTCTTTTGTGATTAGATTTTCAGAATGACACTGGTTGTATTTATTTCATTTTGGGAGTGAATAGAGATTGTTATCAGAGATTAAAGTCTCAGGAATAACTGACTGCTACCATAAAGTGAAGGAATGAGCAATGGTACAGCCACTGCTACAGGGGCTGGTGGGAGAGCCCTGGAGCGCCCATCCATGCTGGCATCTGCCTCAGCTGACTGCAAATAGCTCTTTCACAGGACTCCTGCATTCTTCTTGTGTTTAGAAAAAAGTCTCGGGTTGGGTATCAGGAGAAGACAGCAGAGTGATTCAGTTTTAGATATGGACATGCAAAGTTGCACTTGGGTTAGAGGAGTGGATCTCGGGTGTCCTGAGGAACAGAGGTGATAGAGCCCATGTCTTCATAGCCCTCAGTCCACTGCATCCTCGCATCAGAGGGGTTACCAGGGTAGAAAACGAACGTTTGTTCGTTCTTTGAATATGGCGCAGGGCAAACCGGTCTGTTGGTGTTTGCACATCCTTCCAACATCCGGTAAATTGGAAGGTTGTATACAAATGGCATGGTGGTGTGGTTTAACCTCGGCTAGCAACAAAATGCCATGCAGCCGCTTGCACACCTACCCCTGCCTCCTCTGGTGGAGTTTCCCACTTTTGGGGAAATGGCAGGGGTCAGCACACCCTGGGAAAACCACCTGCCTGGTCATGGCAAAAATCTTTAACAAAACTGTCTTGCTCAGAGGGAATGAGAAAAGTCTTTTAATTCGGGAGGAGACTGTGAAATCTAAGTATCGAGGATGGACTAGATTAAAGCACACTGATTTTTGTAGCTGTGGCAACTTTCCGTGTCATCTCCTATTTTGAGAAATGGAGCCAAAGATAAGATTATTAAAACATTTCTCATATCTGATTCTATTATTGTGATGGTAGAGGACATTATTTTTTTTTGTCTGTGGCCTTATTAAATAATAACAGTAAAGCTAAACCAGAATGTTTCTTTTGTTGTTTTCCCAAGGATTCATCCCCCCGAATTCTTCAAGAAAAAATACGCTGTGGATGAAGTCCACTATGTGAATGAGGTGAGTTGTCTGTCTTTCTGAGTATTTTTCTGTGAATATGAAATCAGTATGTGCCAGTGATTTTGCTGACTGTTAGAATTTTAGTCTTCTGCTTACTGGATGTCTCCTGACTGGATGGGACCACCCCCGCCGTCCCCTCAGTATCCTTCATTCTTATAAAGCGCATGTAATTATTTTGTTTTAAGGCAGCCTTTTTGAGCTGCACACTGCATCGTGAGACCTATCGGTCTGTGTCTTTACCCAACAGAAACGTGTTGCTAAATACATTTTTTGCAATGCCTTGGAGATTGAGATTATTGTCAGGGAGGCTGCGTGTCCTAGCTCTGACCTGGGAGCCTACATTTATTGTATGCTTCCAAAGAGCTGTGAGGAAAGGCTGCCTGCCTTACTCTGTCTATGTTGAATCATTCTAATATTTGAAAAAGCAAATATGTTCATATTTTTAAATGCAATTGTGACTTGCTTAGTTAGGTTTCTCATTTAATTTCTGAGCAGATGTTTGTATCCTTATGCACCTGGCCAGTTATCTCTTCTTCGGTAGGAAGGCTCAGCAGGGTGAGGCCAGTATTCCTGCCAAGCTCTGTGGGTGATTTTCATGGAGAGCAGCTTGAAAAGGAAGACTCCGTTACTTCTGTCCCTGCAGAGCACTAACTCTGACTCACTAGACCAAAAATTTTGCTCTCATCAGCTGTGAGGGTGTTTCATTTCATTTTCATAATGAGTCCAGCATGGAAGTGAAGTTAAATCCCGTATTTCAGTAGCTGGGGTTGGAGGAAGCTGTGGAGAGTTTGGGGTTTGATGTACGAGTTCTGTAGAGTGCAGGTGCTCCAGTGCTCTGATGCTGTCAGACAGTGAAAATTGCAAGTGGAAAATACATGTCTGAGTTTTAAAAATCACATTATTTTAGGTCACCTTACTTGTTTTGGGTCACTTTCCACCAACAAATGCCTTCATTGCAGTTCTATTCTCTGCCTTCTTGCTACTTAAAAAAACTCATTGATGGGAAAAAGTCCTCTTTATGTGGACCAGTAAATTGTCCCAGCATAAAGGCTGTTTTCCACCTGGACTATATGGATTGAAGGCAGAAGCTGTTAAGTCTGCAGCAAAACTCTTTCAGCTTTCAAAGGCTCTGTCTCTTGCCTGCTTTGCCGAGGAATTGTTTTTCCACCATCAGGACACTAGGGGCCTTATTTACAGGATAGTTTTATGTCAAGGAATGACTAATGAGAGTGTAATCCTGATATTTCATGGGGAGAAAAAAAAAGTAGAGTTAGTATTTTTTATCTCACTGTCATATGCTTTCTTTTGTTAATATTATTAGTGTGATATTAAGTTGGTCTAAAGTTGGTAGGACTCTGCTGCATGGAATTGCATCATCTGCTCATTGCCTCGAAGACTGTGTAATTCAGTGCCCACCTTTCTGCAGCTGCTCTGAAAGCCCTGTTCTCTACAAGCCCAGTGATTCTGGGTTTACTTTGTATTTCAAAGATACTGAAGGAGCCTAATAGAAGTATGAGTAAAAGATGATCCAGTGAGAATAACAGTGACCATTCATTACTAAGTATTTAGCACATTGTAACGTTGAGGATACAGAGTACCCTTATTCCTTATTTCTGTGTGACATTACAGCTTTTCTCATACTTCCTCTGTCTTCCAAATGGTGACAACAGACTTAATTAAGATTATTGTTGGTATTTATACCTTTAACGGACACCACCAATTTAAGCACTGTGTTTCTGTCTAAATATTTTGTGATCTGCTGACTCTTGTTGCAAGTGTCAGGTAAAAGTAGAATGTCTGAAAGATATCAGAGGAGCATTTTTTGTCTTTGCAGCTCTTTTACTTTGTGTACGGAAAGTGTTGTTGATTTAAATTAGTATCAATGTGATTATAAGGTGGGGGGGGAAGAAAAATAATAGCAATCTCAAATTTATTTTCAGATATCCAGTGTCTTGGCTTCAAAGAAACCTGCTGTGCTCCTTACTTTGGTAAGTCATATTATTCTGAAGAATCACTACCCATTTTCTTCAATAAGGAGATCAGTTTATTCAATATTTCTCTGCACAGTCATTCCCTTTTTTTCCTCCCCGTCTTTGCCAAATTTGGAGCTGCCTGTGTCCAGTCATCTAGTCTTCTGACTCCTTTGTGATCAAGGTTTGTAACCTCTAGCCTCCCAGTCTGTGTTCTCTCTGCCAAAGGCTTTCTGGTTTTTGGTAAAACATGACAAGGCTGTCTAGTGTCGACCATTCTGTCCTCCAGGCTAATGACTCTAAACTCCATTTTTCTCTTCTACTGCTCTTGTTCACGTCATGAGCATGTTTAGGCCTTTTGGGGGGGAATCCTGCAAGGATTCAGGGAATACTTTTTCTGTGTAGAATGGGTTGGTAAGAACAACTTGTGGGAAGAGGGAGTGGTATCACATGCCTGCCAAGCATTTTGAATGGTGCTGGCTTATTCCTCTGGAAGAAGGATGAATGAATAAAGGTAAAGCCTGCAAGTTTCTTCTTCCCCATCACCTCTCCCCCAGCTTCTTCCTGTGACAGATGTGTTGTAAACCTCTCAGTATTGAAAGTACCTGATTTCTTGTCTCCAGTCTGCATAAGAAATGATTTGCTGACTGTGAGCTTTTCCTTGCAGCAAAAGCAGTGGCAGCTCCTGGATTTCTTGTTTTCCCGTGATAGTTGCCAGGCAGAAGTCTTGCCAAAAAAAATCCCTCCATAAGCAGTCACATAGCATGAGATTTCATTATGCATTACAAACAGAGGCCCTAAATAGTTTTCAGTCTTTCTTCCACTTACTACTGTATATACACACAGATAGAAAAGATGACCTGATAGCTTTTTTCATATTCTTTAAGAGAAGTGGGGAAGGGAATATTTGACCATCTTGTGCTTCTTGTCATTCATTTCTGCACATCAAGTTGTTGATTAGTTGTTACCCTGTGAGCATTCTGTTGTAAGTGGGAATTTTCACCTAAATCCTGGCTGAGAGGATGGAGCTGTGATGCTTTCACACTTCTCCCACTGCTGTGAAGAAGTATACAGAGAAGGGAAGAGCACTTCTCTTTTGGCTGGCAGAATGGACCTCCCTCCTGTGGTCTCGTTCCAGACACAGAACTGTAATGCTGCTCCACAGGGTTTTCCAGGCACGTGTCAGAGGTGTTCATCTGCTGTGTAGCAGCCAAAATACTCTTGCTTATGCTTCTTGCTTGAATGGAAAGCTGTAGGGGAGCGGCACGGAAATTAAAATAGTAAGCATTGCCAAGGCAGTGCGTTATAATTTCTTTTTCAAACGAGATTACATTAGAAGAAACCTTGCCCGTTTGTTATTCCCTTGCCCTTTATTATTATATAGGTCTCCTAGCTCCTTCTTAAGACAAAAGGGAATTAGAAATCAAAGTTTCCCATTTTCCTAAGCAGCACGTCCTAATCTGAGTTGTATGTTGGTCTCTTGGGAAACAAAAAATTTCTTACACTGGTCTGCATTTAAGGGTCTGGGGTTTTTTATTTTTAGTGATTCCAGTAAACTTATACATAAGTTTTCCTGAAGACTTACTGCAGTCAGGTTCTCCCTATGATTTAAAATTTAAATACTTGTGTTTGACTCAGAGTCACGGTCCTTTTAATCTTTTCCCTCCCAGCGTGGTGTTAATACCGATAGTGGAAATGTCTCCAAAGAAGCTTCATTTGAAGGAATCAGCCAGTAAGTGAGAAGGCTATTTTATACATTAATTGTTATATGGTTATGTTGAATTAATTTTCTGTTTCATGTTAAATGATGATTTTTCCTAATGACAGGATGTTGAATGGCAGATGAAGTGTATCGGTATTTCTTTAGAAATGTTTTGACGTGTTTCTAATAACTTGAAATACAACGGTGGGTTTTTTTTGAAATCTCTTTTGCATCTAAAGGTCATCCAATGTTTCTCTTCCTCTGTGTTTGCTTTAAGTATCTAAAACCAAATAGACCCATCCCCTTACCTCCATTTCCAGTTTTCGGATTGGAATATTTGGTTTTCAGATTTTGTAAAAATTAATCTTAAAGTGTAACTTCTTAGGGACTTCCTTGTGCAGTATCAAGACTGATGTATGGGATTCTGGTATGCACAATCTTCTGAAAAGATGACGCATTGCAAGTATAAAATAAAAAATCACCTTTCTGCCCAGATGTGATCTGTTAGTGTCCCTTCATGCTGTCTTTTTATGAAGTTTGACTACCAGAGGGGTGAAAATGTCCTCCTGCATGCGGTATTTTGAAAAGGCAGTAAATAAAAATATATCACAGCCTACTCTGGGATGTAAGGATGATGGCCTCAATTTTGAATGAAATACAACGCTCTATTCTGTTATGATATCCTAAAATGAGATCATTTTCCATTTTAGCTCAAGTGTATGGCAAAAAAGAAACAAAGCCTCCCATTAAAAAGCCTGTTAAAATAAACACTCATGCTGGGATGTTGAGTAGACAGCCATTTTATGATCCTTGACTCCCAGTCACCCCGCTGTATTTTTCTCCATCCACCTCTGTCGACAGCACATTAATTATGCAGCGATGGTCGTCATGCACAGAATTTGCTGCAAGTCTGGGTGCTCATTTGTGTAGTCTGCGAGTGTGCTTTCTCCTGGGATCATCTTTTCTCTGTGTCATGTGGACTGGAATCTGATTCCATAATTACTTTGTTCTCCCCTCTACAACCTAAATGGAAAAAATGATTCTGTCAGGGATATTGGGGACCAAGGTGGCAGACGTTTAGAAATCCTTTGCTGCCCAGTGAGTGAAATATAAACTATTCCAGAAAATAAGCAAGCTGGTTTTAGTGAAAATTTGGTGTTCTCTTTGTTGTTACAGCAATATGATATTCTGTTGTTTGTCCAAGTAGATATTCAGTTGTCTTACAATCTCCAGGTACTGGTGGACTCCAAAGTCTGTGTGGAGCTACACATCCAGGTTTATCTGAGACATGAAATATAAACAGTTACTAACTGCAGCAATAATTCATTATGGGAATGATGTACAAAGGTCTGTCTGAAGTATCAAAAAGGCCTTTTTGTCCCCTGAATGTCACTAGATTCACAGAGTGTCAGGGGTTGGAAGGGGCCTCTAGAGATCATCTAGTCCAACCCCCCTGCCAGAGCAGGATGACCTAGAGCAGATCACACAAGAACAAATCCAGGCGGCTTTGGAAAGTCTCCAGAGAAGGAGACTCCCCCACCTCTCTGGGCAGCCTGCCCCAGGGCTCTGTCACCCTCACAGGGAAGAAGGGTTTCCTCATGTTCAGGCTGAACCTTCTGTTTGCCAGTGATGGCCACTGCCCCTAGTCCTGTCACTGGGCACCCCTGAGCAGAGCCTGGCCCCATCCTCCTGACACCCCCCCTTTAGATACTGATCAGCATTGATAAGATCCCCCTCAGCCTCCTCTTCTCCCAGCTGAACAGCCCCAGCTCTCTCAGCCTTTCCTCACATGGAAGGTGCTCCAGGCCCTTCATCATCTTCATGGCCCTGCGCTGGGCCCTCTCCAGTAGCTCCTTGTCCTTCTGGAGCTGAGGAGCCCAGAGCTGGACACCCCACTCCAGGGGAGGCCTCACCAGCACAGAGTAGAGGGGGAGGATAACTTCCCTCCACCTGCTGGCCACGCTCTTCTCAATGCACCCCAGGGTGCCATTGGCCTTCTTGGCCGCGAGGGCACACTGTTGGCTCATGGCCATCCTGTTGTCCACTGGGACTCCAAGGTCCTTTTCCCCAGAGCTGCCCTCCGGGAGAACAGCCCCCAGCCTGTACTGATCCATGGGGTTGTTCTCCCCAGATGCAGTACTGCTATTAGTAACATGTTCTATTACTAGTCAGCATTAAGGTAGCCATCTCCATTTAGCACTTGATTTGAGATTTTAATAGCATGTCTCCTGCAATGCTTCAAGGGATTAATGATATTTTATTGCTGCCTTCCCTGTTTGTGGTAAATATGCTGTGGGTGTGCTCCGGGAGGTGTGATTCTCCATTCTTTAGGTGTGATTTTCAGCTGTTGAGCACATTCTTCTCAAAATTTTGAGACACGGGATATGCTCACCCCTCTCCACCCCAAGGCACCAAGTTGTTCATTTTGTTGTCTTTGACAGATTGGGTTGGTATCTTCCCCTCCTGTGCTCGCCCTACAGGAGAGCACACCCTGCTCTCGTTGATGGATATGCTGAAGATCCACTCCCCTCTTCTGACAGATACTGTGCTCCCGAACCGCTTGTCACTCCAGCCTTCCCTTGCTCTCCCTGACTCCTGCTTCTGCCTTTTCCGAGGCTGTCGGGTCCCTCGTGAAAGTGTGCTTGGTCTGCGTGCCTGTGGCAGGCAGACAGTGAACGCTGCTAATTGACGGGGGGAGCTTCCTTTTAAGCTCTGCTCTTCTCAGATTTTTGTAACTGCATATCAGTCAGCCCATTTTATATTTATTTTCCGCACAGAGCCCGTACAATTTCACCATTCCTGCTTTTCTGCTTCTCCACCCCTCCTGTATCAAACGTTTCCTTTGTAGAAACACTGTATTTCAGCTGTATTGATTTCCTCCAAGAGGACTAGAACCGTGGAGTTCGTACCAAGCAATATGTTCCTTGACACCGCCCTCCCTCCCGCCTGCCCGCGACTGCGCCTCGTTGGCTGCCTGCGCTGTCCGTCGGCCGGGCTCTGCCCTGGCTACGACGCTGTATTGTGTTCCTGGCTTCTTGCTTGTTCCCATTTTCTGGCTACCTGGCCAAGATGTATTGGCTTGCTGGGGCCCTTTTGTGTTCCTCCTGCTCCCATTTGTCTTTTTCTCCTAGACTGACTGTGTCCTGGTGTGTGGGGTTTTTTTCCCCCATGGATAATAATAGAAATAATGTATCATTTCCTGAAAAAGCTGAATCTTCCTCTTTTCCCAGGCTATTCATCTGATCCTGTCAGAAGCTGCCTTTTTCTTGCCCTAATGATGTTGCTTTCCTGCCTTACTTCTTGAACCTTTTGAACTTCTTCGGGAACATAATTACCTAAACTATTTGATTAATTTTTCCACTGTAATAAATAGTCATTTGAGACAGAATGACTACTGTGGTCATGCGTTATTCCTACGCTCACCCTGCAGATCACCCCTGAGTTATTTTTGTCCTGATAGCAATGATCAAACTTCATTTCATGCTGATAATAGAGCCCATAATCGTGAATCACAGTTCCCAATAGTTTACATATCACTCTTCCATAAAGCAAAGTATGTTGCACTAAAAAAAGCTTGTGTATGGCTGCAATCTGTAGGACCGGGGAGTGGCTGTCCTCGGGAAGTGTCCCTGCTCAGCGGTGGGTAGTACTGTCGTTCAGTGGAAGGGGGGAGCAGTTTGGGACAGGGGCTTAGGAGACCTACCTGGACCATTTACTAATGTCGTTCCTGGTAACTCCCCTCAAGTCAGCTTTGCTTACAAGTCCTACAGAAATTGCTTGCTCTCACTTGCTTCAGATGGCTTAAGTGTAGCAGACAGGTTTCTAAAGTAGTTCTAATGCATGGTTTTCTAGAAATATGTATTTCTGTTTGCTAAAAAAGACTACATACTTTTTTCTAACTCATGGACCCATTTTACAGACTGGCAAATGTGCATGAATTTTTAAAATCTAACTGTGTAGCAGTTATGTAGCACTTGTAAAAGTGCGATGAGATGGTGTGATTCGCCACACAGAAAATGGATTTTGAACGTGGATGGTTAAAGAGTAATGTGCTACATACTTGAAAACATCGTTGAGTAAATCTTTGCTGTCTGTGTTGGGGGCATTTTTAATCCTCCGAATTGGTTGATGTAAGCCATAGTTCAAGCAGTAGTACCTAATATTTAAAGTTTTCAGTGAATTCCTTTGCCTCGGAACTGCACTTGCAGGGTGCAGTGGTGAAGACCATCTAAACGGCCCTATTGCATAGTGAAGTCAGTCATTAGGGAAAGACTCTCCATGTTGAAGAAGAGTAGAAAATTCTAACATTGTGTAGGAATATGGTTTAGATTTTTATCATCATACACACACAGAGAGCGTATTTGTTAAACTGACTAAAGAAGGGTTTCATTATACAGTGTTATTACACAGGAGATGTAGATTTCTAGCTTTTTAACTAATGAAATTGTCTTGCATGTTAAAGGACAACTGCGTATGAAATCAATTTGGGCATGCCTTTCAGTGTATTATTTCTTAATTCTGTATTGATTAAACGGGAGCATTAACGTTACAGATTGCAACTGTAGCAAAATGTCTGTTTGTTTTCTTCCTCAAGACCACACACCTCAACATCTAAATATTGCCAGTTTGCAAATGGCAGGAAAATGTAAAATTGGATTGCCCTACGTGAGCCCCTTAACGTTAGGGCAGCACATGATTTTTAAGAGTAAGTTATTTATTGTCTGTCAGGATAAAAACTTTCCTGGATGGACAAAGGTAGGTTATTTTCTGTAGGACTTTGTGCACAAATTATGTGAATTGTTTTGAACCCTACTGATGCTCTGTAGTTAGTGATGACAAGCTCTGCCCCGTGAGCTTGTTGTTTCACCAGTAACTTTCCAGATGTGGTTTGTTTAGCTGCCTTGCTGGTAACTAAGGTGAGGCCCAATTTGAGTCATAAGTTTTAGAAGTCTAGCAATTGTAAACTGGTGGCCCGGTGGCCACTCACACAGAACCCACAGCTGTACAGGCTACACGGGGTTGGGACACTTCAGTCATTAATTGTTGGCTTCCTTGAAAAAGCCATGTACAATAGGTCGGATTCTCTTCCAAATCTGAACTGATGCTGTGTCCTGGAGGGCTAAGATCTTGTTTTATACTTGGCATTATATCAGAAAGCCTGTCTTTAGGTGAGAGATGAAACTGTTGTGCTGCTGCTGACCTCCTGCCTCTTCTCCACACACACACCCCCAGCACCCCTTTGTTTTAATCCTACTGCTTTTCTGTGTTTTTAAGTAGCTTCCCTAATTAACAGCAATTAGAATTTTAAGGAGCTGCCGTATGGTAACTGGTCCCAGCCATTAAGTAAAACTTGCATTTCTGTCAGCACAAAGATGGTTCAAGCAGAGCCTTTAGGGCTGGGATAGTCAATAACCAAGGACCGCAACAGAGATGGTACATCTCTCAGCTGAAATTTCTTTCCTAAAAGAGCATTATTTGAGCTATTTTAAACCTGTGCCAGTGTACAATTCTGCCCCTCCCTTCCCCCTTTTTTATTTTTTTTTTAACAGATAGGTGCTCAGATGAGATGCAGTCTTCTGCTGTGATAATCATAGCTTTACTGTTTAGCTCATTTGATTTGCTTTGGGTTTCATCCATTTGTGCTTGTGATTAAAGTGCGCACATCAGGTTGTTGACAGAAGAGATTTGAATTTTCAGTCCAAGTCGGCTGCCTTCTGTACCTGCCCTTCCTTGCCCTCTATTTTCTTTTGTTACTTCATGATAACCATAGTTGATACTTGTCTTATTTGAAGAGTTGGTGTTGGAGCTTTCTGCAGTGCTGCAGTGTCTCCTTACACTTGGCCTTGCTCTTCATTGATCTGTTTTCTGGCTGACATACTGATGACAATTATTGAAAGTCCTCGTATCTGTTGTTACAGCTGCTGCTTAATTCTTCTCTGTCTTGGTTTTGTGTGGCGGTGTCAGTTGGGATGCTGTCCAACGAAATTGGGAGCTCAGGCTTTTGTGGGTTTAGAATAGATTCATTTTATTATATCACTTGTATATTTTCTTCTCTATAAATTTGTGTGTAACTGGTTCTCCCATTCCAGAATTATGGCTGCATTGGCCTCATAGGTGATTGTTGTTGGGATGGTAATGGTTAAATTGAAAAAGTACCCTTTTTCTCTGGTTTGACAAGACTTTCTTGTTTCCAAGTATCAACTTTATTCTGTAATGATGCAGTATTCTGTGACTTGTGGCTTTTTGTGTTGTTGCTTTTCCAGTAGTTTCTAATTAATACCCATAATACTGAGTACCATGCAGCTTGTCCTAGTTCAGTGTTGTGATCAGTTGTTGTTTTCTGTCTTGGAGTAGGAACACAAAGCTATTAACCTTCACCTCGTTAGGATTTTATAAGTTTATGAGCATAGATTCTTGAAAAAGAGAAGCATAGGGGTTTGGTGTTTTCTGCTATCTGAGGGTGCAGGAACACCCTGGTACGATCAGAAGTGACTTCCAAATAATTTTTTTAATTGGATTTGTGCTTTAGTTTGTCCCTTCTGAGGTATCAAGAATGGTTAATAACCTGGAATGGATTTAATTTTTCGTTCAAAAATGTGGGAAAATGAATTGTTGCCTTACCGTATTCTTCCGAAAATCTGTTGGGAGCCTTGGGGCATTTTAATTCTCTTAAATGCCCTAAGTGGAGAGCCAGCAGTCCTGAGTCAGACAAAAATATCTTTGATGCAGAACACTCCTTAGGCATTTAAATTGTAAGCAAAAAAAAAACCCCTTGAACAATGCTTGAAAATCCATTTATGTTCCACTTAATTACTCAGCTTCTTACTCTATTGGACACTGTAATGTTGTTGTTTCGAGAGCCTCAAAATAGTTCCAAGAATGCATGAATTGCTAATGTAGAAAATAAACAGAAAAGTAGTGAAGTGTTTGAGGCCAAGGTGAGGCTTTTGCTTCGCCTCTTCTCTAGATGGGAAGAGACAAGGAGAGTTTTGTTCTCCTTTTCACAGTCCTCTGGGCAAGCTTGCTTATCCCATACCACATTCCATGCACACAGAAGTCAGAAGGTGTAGAACAAAGGATGAAATGAGCATTTTGCTGTGTTTAATTTCATTGAAGGGTATTTGAGGAGCAGAGTTAAAGTCACTAACAATTTTGGGTGGAAGGGATCTCTGGAGGTCGATCTGGTCCAACCCACGCTCGTGGCAGTGAATTCAGAACACTTTATCTTTGTCCAAAGAAGTTTTTTAAATGGGTCTCGAACATATTGTTACTCTGGTTTCTGCACATCCTTAAAATTACGCGTCTGATTTAGTCTCATGTATTTCAAAATGAAGTACCTGCGCAGTGAAGATGAGCGTGTGCGTTCTCCGCACTGGGATCTGTACTGGATTCTGATGCAGTAGTTGCCTTTGCAGTTTCTCACCTCCTCAGAGAGATATATTAGGAAAAAAACCCACTAAATATGCAGTGTCTGCTGTGGTGTGTTTGGCTAGTCTCTAAAATCTGTATTTTTTGGGGTTTTTTTTTGGTAGGTTTAATGTGAACAACAAAATCCTTCATCCTGAAATTGCAGAATGGTGAGTAGCATCAAGTTTTTCTCTTTGAGTACTTTTGAACGTGCTTACCTCCTGTGGCGTTGCTTCAGAGAGATTCCCTCAGCACAAGTCTCCCTGTTCCTGTACAAGTTTCACTTTTAAGTTGATTCCATGGTGTGAGGCGGAAATAATGTACAAAAGTAAAAGTAGGGCTAGGTAACAGCATTGAAAAGGCAAGAATTAATGTAACATTTCTTAAGTCTTGTGTCTGGATGTACATTTTTATGGAATGTGTTTGGAGTTAAGTCGCATCTGTGTAAATGTGAATTTGTGTGAACAGGAAAAGAATTAAAGATAATTCATATTCTAGCAACGAAAATCAAAGGTAGGTGAAAACTGTCTGAACAGGTAATATTTAATAAGGTGTTATTACTTCTCAAGGATTTATTTTAACAGCATTAATTTTGTTGAATTATTATTCATGTAACTATACTTTGTAATTCTAGGGGAATTCTGCTGTAGCCGGTCTAGAATAGACAGAATTAGAGAGTGTGACTAAGTGTATTAGCAGCTTGCAGAGCTGCCGCATTCTGCCAGTTATCCTCTTTTGGTCAGCACTGCTGACTTTGCCCTCAAGATCACTTCATAACATAGAGCTTTATAGTTTTCCATTTAGGAAATTAACTGTAGGAACAGCATAGTGGATTTTTGGTAATGAATTAGGTTTTTACCTAAGCTTTTATCAATCTAGAAATGAGGAAGCAAATCCTTAGTTATGACAGATAAGCTCAGAATCTTAAAATACAAACAGGAAAGTGTATGCTCTGACTACCAGTGATGTAGCTGATTCTGTTACACACTAGTGCATATTATTCTTTTTAATGTTTGTGATTAGTATGTATGCGGAGAACAATCTTGTGCTGTTTTCATCTACATCCACGTGCCAGCTTGGAAGCTGGTGAGATGTTTATTGAACATCAGTGTGAATTCAGAACATTCAGAGTTTTAAGTAGGTCGCATTTCTGTCGTTACAGCCATTTTTCATGGTTTGACATGATGTAAAAAACGTAAAAGGAAAGTGGGAAGCAGGGAAACTTTGCTTAGACGTTTTTGCATTGCTGAGTCACAGGTGGACCTGGAGATGCATAGCAGTGGGACTGATGGCTCGCAGATCCTACTGATGAGTGTAAGGGGAATGTGAGCGCTTGCAGAAAATTGCTCAGGGTACCAATTTTTAAATCTTTCTTATTCTATCCTTGTAGAATTTGGACCCTTCGGTTTCCAAAACAAAGAAGTTATAGCACTGATTTGTGAATTTAGGAGCTGGTCAGCCTTTGAGATGCAGAGTCCTGACTAATGTAGACAGAACACGAGTTCAGACAACCTGTCAGTGCCATTTTTGTGCTCCTGTTAGCGGAGAAAGACAAGGGGACCTGAAGAGGGGCCTGGTCTAACTTCCAAGCTCTGATCTGTAGCTACAGCAGCGCTACAGGGAGAGAGATGACAATTTTAGCTGCAGAAGGCTTTGGATTAGGGCTACAGGCTTGTTCCTTTTGTTCGTTAGCTTTCGTTCTGGTTTCCTCCTCGTTGGTTTGCGTTAATGGGCTGTTCAATCTTCCTCAGGAAGCTCAGAGGTGGACAAACTTGAAGCGTGTGCTCTGAGGCGGTACTGAGATAGATGGAGCATGGCGGCAGTAGAAAGGCAGCACGTGGAGCTGTTGATGTTGGTGTAGGGAGAGTCTCTCCTGTGAATTGTGAGTGCCAGCCCAGGATTTTGTCTCCCTGCGATCTCAGAGGGGAGAGATGCTTGCTATGCGCTTTCCCTCCACCTGCTTTTCAAAGAAAGGGAATTCTAAGTGAAGCCAAAGTTCAGATTAGCATTGAAAAGTGTTTTAAAAGGTTTTATTGAGTTTGGTGGCTTTAATATTAAGTCAGAAGTAAGTTAAAGACCGTGTTAGGATTTAAGTGTCTGGTGAAATCAATATGTGAATGACAGGCTATGTGTATTAAAACTTCCTAAAGTAGGAATTTCAATTAGAATAGTAGAATGTCAAATTATTGCCCAAGAAACTTTCTTTGGAAAGCAATAGCATTTTTAGAGTCAAGAACATTTTTCTTTTAGGAAGATGAATTTTTTTGTTGTTGTTACATTCTAGGGTAGGGAGCTGCTTGATTTGCATCATCGGCTTGCATGGATGCATATCATTTCAGATTCAGCAAGCTCTGAACTATTCTGTTTTACACGATAGTTGTCAGGAATCTCCGATCTATACCGTGCTGTCAGAACTGCCAGCAGTGCTGAAATGGCTGAGCTCTCTGAACCGGCCGGGGGGAGCTGGGAGCTACAAAAGGCAACTCTGGTGTTATACAGTCTCCTAATAAAATGCAGAGAAAATGGTTCAGTACTGACAAGAGGCAAAGTGTTTGTGATTACGGATCTGTTACTCATCTCTTGAGATCTTACTCATCCTTTTTCAAGATCTCAAGACTTTCTGACTTGATATGAAACTTAAGGATAAAACGTACAAAAATTTGACCTTAGACTGGATTTCAGCGGTTTGCAGATGGATGCTTTCACTTATTTTTTCTTTTAATTGACTGAATGTGTTTTCAAAGATATTTCAACACTTTCATTTTAAATTTCAGGGTTCTCATTTCAAATTTGAACCTGACTGTATATGCTAAGTATTGATGTCACTGTTGTGGAAAGAAAATGTCAATATAAGTTGAACTCCAAACTTGTCCAGATTATCCCCTTAGTAACCAAAAGGAAAGTTTTCTACACTAGCACTTACAAAATGGCTTTTAGTCTACCAGTGTCTGCCTACCATAATCGTGGTGATGCTAGAAGATAACCATTTAGCAGTGTACGGCTCATTTTGTGTCTGTATGTACTGTACTTTCTTGTAACCTCAGTGAAAATGGGATTTGATGTGTATGTGTAGAAGGTTTCATATATTCTTTATTTTGCATTACTTTGATAAAAAGCTGTAATTGTTCTTCGGGGAAAGTGTTTATTTGTTAATATCCTAAAGCCGGGCATACACTTTTCATGTTTTCAGACTGTTGTGAACTTCTTCACATCTTTTTGAACTGTTTCAGTATGAACTCCTGTGTTTGGTGTGCATGCAACTGTCTTTACGAATTGTACTGTAATGCTTCTCCTTTGTGTACGCGCATAACTGGCTTTGATGCTAATTCAGTGAGGAATTTTTTATGGGAAAGCTTGCAGAAGAGCATGAATATATCAACTGTGGTAAAGACATTTCTATAAGATATAGAAAGGTAACAGCAGAAGTGAAAAGGGTGAAGACAAGGCAGGTCTGTGCTGTCTATTTATGTGGGCAGCGTCTGTACCTACTAGGTGGTTAGTAAATGTAATGTTTCCAGAAGAACAAGGAGGAGTGGACATGCCCAGATGACCCAGCGGGATCAGGAATGGTCAATGGACCTAGAAAAGCCAACATTTGCGTGTCTTTGAGGAAAGCACTGGTTTAGGGAATGTAGTTGAGTCATGCAAGTTTCAGCCTCGGAATTGCCTCGAATTCTAT
The DNA here is from genome assembly GCA_027574665.1 of Rhynochetos jubatus. Lineage (NCBI taxonomy): Eukaryota > Metazoa > Chordata > Aves > Eurypygiformes > Rhynochetidae > Rhynochetos > Rhynochetos jubatus. The sequence continues at coordinate 21,069,618 of CM050661.1, read as the reverse complement.
GTGCTCTTGACCGCTTGAGTAATGGAAAATAGATTGTGCATGAAATTTAGTATCCAGTCACTTAAAAATGCCCAAACTTAATTTCAGGATGGAAATAATACTTGTTTGTATTAAAGCTTCTGTCCTGTTGGATGACTGGCATCCATGAAAAGACCTGCCCATATGGCAAGTGCAAAGAAAAGCACAAAGTTTATGTAGAAGAGGAGAACGAGGAAGATTAAATGTTTTTACACTGGTAAAATAGGGCGAGGGGGCGGGGGGGGGGAGTTAAAACTTTTAAGTTGCAGGCTTGTATTTTAACTTGATGGCATTGAGTGGCTTGAGTGTTAATCTGAGAGCTGCGTTACACGCTGAATCTATAAATTTTTGCAATTGCATTAGCTGGAGCCTGGAAACGATTTGTTCCCACTAAAATATTAATGACTGTATGCAGAGTGTGTGACTTCGTCTAAGAGCTGTTTTTAATTGAAGTTCACGTTTGTGAACAAAGGTGGGACTTTTTTCCTAGACTTGTCTGGGAAGTGGGGGGAAAATATGATGAGAACTGTGGACCACTCACCACCCCCAAGATTGCCCTACTAGTGCTAGCCACAGTGCTTGACAACCAGCGCTTTAAACCTGGCTTGGGAGAGCGTTGCTTTTAACGCCATCAAAGCAGTGAGGAGGTGGTGAAAAACATGCCCCAGTGATATGCCTGTGGGAGCTCCATCAACAGCACCACTGCAGACAGCAGTGACTTTTTCTTTCTGGTATCTAGTGGAGGGTGAAGTTGATTGTGTTCCCCGCACAGTGGTACATCCTCCTCCTCTTCCCTACTAATGGCTGGGTAGTGGGTTTTGTTGGTCTCAGAAATGACTAAACATTTCAGCGCTCGACCTTGTGTAAATGAAGGTGATGCACTGCATGAAAAGTCTGTCTGAGGCTGAGCGTGAGTCTGTATATGCAGGAAGACACCTGGGAAGTTATGAGCGAGGGCAAATGCCTTGACCCTGAAGCCTTATGACCAAGTCAAGTAAAATAGGGTCTAAGACTATTTGCGCTTGCTGTTGAGCAGCTACCAGTTACTAACTTGTGTTAGTAGCAGATCCCAGTAAAGGGGTTAGACAACTGAATTAGGAAACCCTGTTTTTCGCGCACTTGCAGATCAGAGATATGTACTCTATATTGAAAGTAATATAAAGGCACATGAAGCAAGTATTAAATTATCTTGCTAGCACATGCACTCTTCCGAAGAACAGCATTAAAGAAGAAATCTATAAGCTTTTGCTACCTCACTGCAACATGAGTATGTTTGAGGTGCTGTTCTTTATGTCTTGGCTGAAGGGCAGCAGCAGAAGTTTGTTTCCTCACCCATGGTGAGCAGACTATACCATCCCAGTGTAATTTTTTCACCTCGGTGTGCCTTTTAAAGCCTTGTACTTCTCTCTCTCACTGTGTGTCGTGATTATTTTGTGTCATATTCAAATAGTCTAGGAACGTCACTCCATTCCCCTCTGGAGTGTTCCTGTTTGTAAGAGCGTTTTGATGGCTATTCGCATTTTATGAAGGTACTTTTGCTCTTGCCAGAAAAGTTGTGTTTGGAGGGGAGTGGCTGTGCCGCAAAGCGATGCAGTCGCTGTCTGTGGGAAATGCTCTTATCGCACATCAGAGGCGCTGATGGCTGAGAAACCTGTTTCTGGACTCATTAAAACAAACTGCAGGAGCAGAAATGCAGTAAATAGTTTTCTACAGCAGTGTGAGCAGGAGCATGTTACAATAAAAAAGGGGTGTCTTGGTGGCAGTTTCGAAATATAACAGTTATGGTACTTTGTAACTGCTGCAAGCTCTGGAGTGGAGCTGAAAAACACAATTTAAATATTTTCGTGCAGTTCAATAGATGCAGGTTTGTCCTTTGTAAACAGTAAGTATGCACTTCATGGCTGCCTTTGAGAGGGGAATGAGAAATATTAGGAAATCAGTATGTGTGACAGTGGAAAGAGTAGGTGATTTTTAATAGACAGTATGGAACTCTCTCTGCTTCCCTGTTCATGTCACACTGAATAGCTGCTTTTATTTGAAATACATGGTAGAAGGCAGTGTAAGTAGATAAGAGTTTAATGGTAAATTTTTGAGATGAGTTCAGAACAGAGTATCAAGGCTCATAAATAGACACAAATTCAGTATCTCATAAAGCATGAAGACCAGGATGGAGTTCTTCTGAGCTTGGTTTGTTTGGGGTTTTTCGCTCCAGAAGCATGTGGAAGAGAATGGACATCATGGCTGTAATTACTGCTGCCCTGGTTTCTGAATTTCATGGTTTGGGGTTTCTAATACCAAACAAAATAGCATTTCTTCACCCCCTCCTGTCCCCCTGCCACCTTTCTAGATATTGCGTATAGGTGGGAGTTGCAGAAATATTTGCGCTCTGGGAATTTCATTATGTAAACTAGTTTCAAATTGTCTTTAAAAAGAAATCAAACATGCTTCTGGAAATGCTTCATTTGTAGTACTGTTTGAGCCATGAAAAATGCAGAAGTATGTTGCTTTTGTTCCTAATGTATTGTAGAATGCGTTGAGAAAGTCTTGCTTGGAGCGCTTGTTTATTAGTATTAAAATAATGCCGTTTGTTTGAAATGCTTGTGACTTCCCTTTGTAAAGATTGTTTTGCTAATGTCGAATCAATGCCAGCAAAACTTTGCTGTCATGAATGCTGTCGTAGCTCTTCTCTCCTGAGGTGTACGTGATCTAATTTTGCCATAGGTGATGCATATTATTTTCAGATTTTTTTATTTCATATTCTTAAGCTGTGAAGTTGCAACCTAACCTGATACCTGTTCTACTTTTCTTTAAGTCGTGTCATTAAGACAGACATGGAGTTGGAAGTTCTGCGCTACACCAATAAAATCTCCAGTGAAGCTCATAAAGAGGTAATGGATCCTTTACTGTTAATAATTTTTGCTCTTAGTGTACCAGCGGTGCTCAGAAAATGTTCCCAGCAACCCTGAATTAGTAATAAAATAATGGAAAGGCTGGATAGAAATAAGAGGATAATATCCCTCCTATTACAGCCCAGTAATACACCTTACATTGTCCTTGAACTTACTGGTGCATTTGTGACATGTGAGAAATCAAGTCTGGTTTTGGATAAGAGCTGGAGGCGCAGCAGAAGGTGACCTGCTTGCAGTCTGTCCTGTATGCACAAATACCTGTACAGCAATGGAGAAAGAGGCGATCAACAAGATTATTCTTCTGGCCCATGTCAGCATGTGTAGGTCTGACGAGCTTAACGAGCAAGTTACTCTCTCCACATCCTTACAACCTGAAGGGGTGTTTCCACGCACAGTGGAGGACAGTGCAAGGATTTCTTAGGTTGCTCCTCAGAGATGGGTATGTCTTCCAGTACACTGCTTCACGATGCTGTTCTGTTGACATTGTGGTGTAGCAAAAACAAATCCAGGCTCTCAGCAAGCCTACTCAGGTTGGACCTAGCACTGTACCAGTGGAGTCGTATTGCTCTGCTGGTACTGATGACAGAATTAACTTGGGTGTCAATCCTGTGCTGCATATGGTGATGCAGAGAGGCCATGAGTTCTGAGCGATGGCCAGCGGGAGCTTAGGTAAAATTAGCGGATGAGGTTACTGACTCAACTGTTGTGTTTGCTCCTGCTCCTCAGATTTCTGAACTGTAAAAGTATTTGAAAGTGAATGTTGTAAAACTGCGAAGCCTAGGGATAGTCATTTGCATTCATTCTTCTTGGTCCTTCATCATCCTTGAATAATCTTATCACATCTGAGAGAATTTCTTCCGTGGAGCAGCTGCCTAGAAATTTTATAATACAGAAACAGGCAAAGGAATAAAACTGGTGCACGTTCTCAGCAAATCTGAGAACAAAAGTCAGACTCATGGGCTGTAAAACCCTGGTAGTTTTCTGTTGATTCAGACTGCAAAGTATAAAAGAGAATCTCCCTTTGTAGTATATTCCGGTTCACAGTTTTGTTTTGCTGGTGTTTCATAAAAGTAAAACTGAAGGACTTGCTGCCAAGTTCACCAGAGCTCTCAGAATTAAGCACTGGTATTTTGATGAGCTGCACTTCATTAGGATATAGTAGTTTGGCAAATAAACTTGCTTCATTGCTGGGGACTGCAGGCATTTATAAAGATTAAAACGAGTTTGATTTCTAATGTAGTTTTTAAATGCATCTACTGATGTGCATTTAAACGAAGTACAGGTGATATTTTTGTAATGAAAGTTCCTGTGCAGATACTGTTGTAAGTCATAAATTTATAAATATGAGATTCCCTCCTGCTATCAATGTTCCATGTTAATATGTATCTTACAGGTAATGAAGGCAGTAAAAGCAGGTATGAAGGAATACGAGATGGAGAGGTAAGAGTTTTTTCAATAATTGTAGTAGAGGAGAAAGTATCTCTGTAGTAGGGGCAGAAGCAATAGCTGAGGCAAAGCAGTAGCATTGATTGAGTTGACACTGAGAGCTCATTGCTGTTTGAAGACTGTTGTAAGCATTATTTTATTATTTTGAGGTGGTACTTCATCAGTTTCAAACATGTATCTGTTGAGGATTGACTAGTTTTTGGAGGTGGTTTAGTGTAGCATAATTCTCTTCCTGGAGATTTAGTAATCTACAGAAGTTTTACAGAATAGCCATTATTATTGTTTGAAGCCATCCAATGAAGTGGTGTTTATGGATCAGCATTGCCCTTATGCTTGTTATGCTTAGAAGACTGCAGGTGTGAGTGTTTAAGAACCTTACAAAAGGCTGTGTTCAATTGCATTTTGCCTGCGAGTATAAGCTGCCATTACCTGTACTTAGCCTGTACAAGGAGCTCATCTCACAGATGTAATGGATGTTACTACAGCTGTTAAGTCAATAAGAATACAGCATATATCTCCTTATGTTGAAGAAAACATGCTGTACAGGCATATACATAGGAATGATTGGCTGCTCCTAACTGACACAGTAGTGATGTGTCTAGATACAAGGAAAACATTGCCTCCTCTTTTAAATCAATATTTACATTAAATCAGCAGCAGCCTTTTATAAAGCACAGTTTATCACCAAGTCCATTTATTTTTAGCTGGCATACAGTATTTTCAATTTTCAAAGTATTTGCATAATGAAGAAAAAGAAAATAGCAGTCATATCTCAGTTACTGTTGTTTCTTGACAGTAATTTTTCAAACATTAGTAAGCAGGCTGGTTCAGCGCCCAGTGAGGGGAAAATAAAGTAACCTCCATATTTCTCATCAGGATTTTATGGGAGCTCAAAAACCAAATAATGCCCTTTGACCATATGCAATATGGAAAAACTAATGTTACATTGAAGCAGTTTAAAATTCTACAGGCTCTACGCTTATGCCTGTGATTTGACTGTGCCTCAAATTACAGTTGCATATACTACCAGTTAACGGGGGGAAAAAACATGTTGTGTGCATTCCTCTGCTAACTTAATTAATCAACCTTGTGTTTGTGCTCATGCTATATGTGCTGATAGTGAAGTCTTGGCTCTGGAACTCCATAGTAATCAAAAATTTCCACAGAGCAGAGTTTGTTCTCAAGTGCTTTTAAATGTCACAATCTTGGCAGTTCAGTTTAAATGTCATGCAAAAAATACATGTATATACACTCTCCTGCAAGCCTAGGCGGTATAGTGCCACTCCAGAACTAGCTTCTTCCATACGCATCAACCTTTTGAAAAGATTATTTGTGTCTTTCAATTAGAAAAAATAAATAAATTAGGCAACTGTCTATTAAACCTGTTTAAAATTGCCTTCTGTTCTTCCATATGTCTTGATAGATTACACTTCTTGAAAGAGTTTGAGGTTATTTCGCTAATGAAAGAGGTCTTGGCAGACTACCTCCGTAGCGTCTGCCTTGGAGACTATAATTAGAACTTCAGTTTCTGTTGCTGGTGAAATTCATCCCTGCTCTGGTTTCTGGTCCCTATTGCTTAGGGGGAAAGGGTCCTAAAAATGTAAACCTGTCCTTTCCACGCCGTTCTGGCAAGAAATGCGTAGTTGAAATGTTTATGAATGAAGTTAGAAAACACTGTCAGAAATCTCTGCTCTGTATGCAGATAAACCCATTAATGTGGTCTGGGAAGGGAACTTTCAAAGACCTTAAAATAAGTAACAGCCCAAACCAGACAATTTTCATTGAAGTAGAGTTTTTGTAATTAACTTTCTTAAATTTCTTCTGTCAACAGGCTAGTTAGATTTCGAACGCACCACAGCTGCTGAATGCAGGCTAAGGGTGCAGAGAACCAAAATTCTTTGTCTGGGTTTATTGAAAGTATTCACACTTGTATTTTAGAGATCAACTGAAAGTTGATGAAGTTTTTCATTTTCTGATATTTCTGGGGCTTCCACTCCCTTTGTGAAAGCTTTCTGAATTGTGTGGCCCTCTTCCCCAGGTCTTGCAGTTCCCAGTGATGGCTGTGAATTTCTGAACTGAATATAGATATCTCTTGAAATGTAGCAAATAAACCCCCTTCATATTGCTTTACTTCCTTCTTTGACATTGTGGAGTGTAGCATGTGTGGGTTTGGGTACAAAGCTGGTCTGACCGTGTCTGCTAGGAAGAATAATGCCAGACATCTCAAGCAGTTAAAATTTTCCATTACTACACGTGAGACCGGAGTGTTGCCTTTTCTTGGTTCGTTCGGTTAAGCAGCTTTCCTGCAGAAAATGAGTCATTTTACTTCTGCTGCATCATACAGCAAGAACCTGTTAAAATACTCTAGGAAATGTATCTCAGAGTCAGCAGTATGTAAAGCTGGTTATATTTCTGGGATTGGGATTATTCTAAGAAGTAACGTGAAGGAATATAAGTGAATTATGGAGAAATCTCTAGGTAAAAGAATGTATATTTTATTTTGAGGTTTGAAAGCTAACTTCAGAAATATGCTGGGAGTATTCTTCATTATTAAGGTCCACTGGTCCACTGATTTTGAACCGGTAATGTGTTGATGCTGAGATACATTAAAAAAATGAACACGTTTAATTGCAAGTGCAATCAGCCCCGACTTCTTTTTTTTCGGTTTGATGTTATTTAACTTTAATATGTGGTCGGTTGACTTGAAGGAGACAGCCAAGGCAATTATCTACAAACAGTAATTCACAGCATGTGTAATTGCATATAAAGTCATTTTGGTAGGTCAGATTCTGGATTTTCTCTGAAGTAGTTTGTTTAGTATTTGTGCTTATCTTATGTTTAATTAATCTTCTTTAATTAAAGGCTTTTAATTATGAAACTGCTCTGTAGTGACAGTGTTGTTAAAATGCAGCAAAATGATAAAAGAAATCTCTTCAGCTTGCGAAGTATGTGAAAAAAAATCTGTGATTTCAGCTGTTTTAAGTGTGTGTATATAAACAAAAGTATTTTCTGTGTATATAGATATATATATACACACTGCAAGTACTGATTAGGACCTACAGTCGTCTGTTTCAGGATGCTATAAAGTACTGGAGATACCTACTCTCCATCAGTGTTTATCAATTTCTAGTGTTGCCTGTTGTTCTGCTTACTATTTACCAAATGAAGTTTGGAGTCGTCTGTTGATTTTCTCATCTGTTCCTTTTTTTTATTGATAAGAACAATTATAAGATCGGAATGGCTCCTTGAAATTGCTGATTTGATTGGGGAATGAAAATGTATGCTGTAGCAAGAAAAGAGCAGCTTGCTACGTGCACAGTATTGGACACGTGGCTATCTATGCATTGCCCATGTTTGTGGGTTTTGATCCTGTGACTAATGGCCCTGAAGGCCCTGTGATAGGAGTGTGTGCGCAGTCCTGAATTAATTAAATGATAACAGTCATCATTACCTTGGTGATACTGGGCGGCACTAAGCCCGGCCTAAACGGTCGATCCCTTGTCCAAGACATCCCTAGATTATTTGACTAGCTCTGAACCTTCTGCAACTGCTGAACACAGGAGCACCTTGGTGTTACCATGCAAATCACTGTGATTCCAGTCCCTAGGATCAAAAAACTTGGATTCTGATCCTGTAGCGTGGGCTTTTCTAAAACAAAGGAGCCATGAGCTAGTGTAAAGGGCAGGTAGCGTGATGTGCGGTGTCAGAGGTGGCTAACGGTACTTTGCATGTTGTTTCCATCAGTGAAAGCAGCAAAGCAAGAGGGATGTGACCATACCCACACAGAGGATGCATGATCCTGCAGCTCTTGGGCATTGCTGGGGCATTGTTGGTTTGACTATTGGCTTGTTAGGGGAAGCCCCTTCATCTCCACATGCCTGCTTTCCTCTCTAAGGTGTTCCTGCATTTCCTTCTTACGACTTCAAATGGTCCAGTGCTGAGGTCGGTACAAGTGATGGAGGGCAGCGATACGTGTTCCACACCATCCCACAGCAGCCGCTTACCTCCAGTCAGCTGGAGAGGTGCCTGAGGGGGATGCTGGTTCTGCTGGTGTGGGAGTGGAGGGGGCAGTTGGAGTTCATTTAGAGCATGTGCCAGCCAGGTCAAGAGCACGTTGCTCCCCTGCACAGATGCCCACTCTGTATGTAGTGCAGTGGATCCTTTGGGACTGTGCAACCACACAAATAATTGTGGTGGGTTTGTAGTAGTTAATACTGAACCTCACTCTGCTGTAACAGCAACAATTAACGAATAAAATGGCAAGAAGACAGCTACAGAAGTTTTTCCTTCTTGGTTTACAACACTTACAGACTATTTTTACACCTTGGCTCTCTTACCAGCCGAGGCTGCTACGAGTTCTTTATCCCCATTCTTTTTAGTGCTGTCCTCAATTTTCCAAAGCAGAGCTTAGGCTCTGAGATGAGTTGCTGTCATGTCTGTCAATGTTAAATTTCACTTTCTCTGCAAGTCGGAGAGTGCTCACATGGATTATGGCTCTCATCTTTCATTTATCTCTCTCTCTTCTGGTGCAGTGGAACAAACTGAAAATAAAACATACATGTTATTTCACTAGAAAAGAGAAAATAGGCAGAATAATTTTATTTCCCTTTGGGTATTTCCTTTTAGTGAAATGCTGATTACTTTAGCTAATCAGGATTTGCCACTTACCATCTCCTGATAGATTTCCCTCTTTGAATGTTCTTGAGAGAGTCAGACTTCTGCAGCAAATAATCTTTTAAAATATTTCTATTTTTTTTTCATGATCCAGTTTTTGTGTTTAGAATTTCAGCTCAAGCGTAGCCTTTAAGTCCCTCACGTAAGTGTGTGTGGATAGTAAACAAGAATGCCCTTTGCAGCTGACAAAAATACACGGGTGAATTCTTCACAGTTGCTTCTTGACACGGGAGTGGTGTTGGGTTGTGCCATGTCCCTCACTGGTATTTGTGTGTAGGATTTATTGTTATTAAACAAGGGACCAGCACTCTGTTAATCTCCAGCAGCATGTCAGTCTTCTCAGTTGCTGAAGTGTGAGTGTTCTTTAATTTTTTTTAAGCAGTTGGTAGCGTTGTGTAGCCTGAAAATGGCCTGACTGCCTTGTTTCCCAAAGCTGCCTCACAGTTAGAGGTGACGGCTTTTTAAATGTAGGTTACTGGGATCGAAAGGCTGGATTTAGAACTTGAAAATACATAGAAAACTTCTGAAAGAGATGAGGAAGGTAGCCTTTCCCCGCAAAAACAACCCTCCACGTGTTTTCCCTCTGTTTCTGCAGGGCTGGGGGGTGTGTGTCTGGGCGGTGTTTCGGTACGAAGACGATCCTGTACTCTGTTATTTGTTTGCCTTTAGTTCTAGTAGGGGGCAGAAGGAAGAACTGGATCAGCAGCAATTCCTGGTTTTAGCAACATGTCCGCGCTGTACAGCAGCCTGGGAGCTTCTGTGCAGCAGGGATGGTCCTGGGGCCGGCCTGAGAGTGACTAGCTGAGCCGGTGGACCAGTACCTGTGCCAGGGGAGCAACTGGTGGGAGACACCAGCTTGGGGTCACCCACAGCTTCCTAAAACCAGCGTACAAAATGACCTAAAGCCGTCCCGGGCCAGGTAGGTGGCTTAGTGCAGCTCTGACAGCACGTGTCAAGTAGCTGCTAATTGCTCAGGTTGAGTGAGCCACTGAATCTCAGGTGTCCAGCGCCCGGGGGAAGTCAGATATAGTATCTTTGCTGGGAAGAGCAACTGGATTCAGAGGGAGACTGCTGCAGCCTTCCCCTCCTGCTTACCTTCCCTCAGGTACAGCTGGGCCTTTGATGTTTTAAATTAGGCTGTCTCTGCTGATTTCATAATCCAGCTGAATTAAGGTTGTAAATAGTCTTAAAATAAATCTGAATTTTAAAATTGGTTCAGAAAACCCCTGAGCATTATTCCTCTTCTGTGACACAGAGGCAGAAATACCTATGTATGTGCCTTCGACTCAGCAGGAGCAGGGGTGAGGATTACCTCCTGTCTCAGCACCTCATCTGCTTTAGAAGTGCCTCTCAGGTAAATCCACTTGAGGGGCTCCAGCTGCCCCAGCCCTGGCAAACATGTACCTGTTTCCAGTTGCCCTGCTCTCCCCAGATGAGAGGAGAAATGTGGCGAGCAGGAACTTCCTGGGGAGAGGAACGTGGGGGCACTGGAACCTCTGAGACCAGATTTTCCTGAACGGCTGGTCTGTGTGGTCACAGTGGCTGGTGGTGGACTGCATTAACTGCTGGGAGGGACCAGAGCAGTTCTCCATGTTCCCAGTAACCTCCCAGCATTTTCCCTTTCCAGGAGGTCCCGTGACAAGCTCGTATGTCCTCTCTTTCAGTAGAGGACAGCGTGGTTCACCTCCTGGATGTCACTTTAATTATCTCTTTGTGTAAAAGAGTGCTGTTTAATTGCACAGGTCTCTTTTGTGACTCGTGATTAAAGTTCCACATAATTGGGTTTTATCTTCTACAAAAAAATTGTGAAATCGAACTGTGTGAGAACTTTAAAATAAAACCCTCTGTCAGCCCACAGATACCAAAGAACAATTACCATGCCGGTCCTGGGAAATGGCTCCCTTCAGAAGGAGAGCTGTGGAAGGAGGTGTGCAGTGTGCATGCCGACAGAACTGGCTTGCTTGCATAGCAAGATATAGCCCAACTGCAAGTGCACTGTCATTGTATGTCCTTACAGGGTTGTTAATGTAGTTAGTGCTGTGATAATTCATAATTACCTCCTTATTATCTTTTGGGGAATCAAAAGGTAGTAGCAATTTAAATAAAAATTTGGAATCCAGTTGAAAATACCAAGCAGTATTAATATCTGTGGGTGTTTTGTTGAGTGACTATTACTCCTATTTATATTAAGGAAAGAACAAGCTTTCTCCTCAAATTAGCAATGATCTCAGTTTTTACTGTATCTAGCGTGGCATTGAGATAGTGAACTAATTAGCATTACTAATGACAAGCTAAGATTGGAGATACGTGAAATGGAACTCGTAAAAGACAGCAGGCTGAACTGATTATTATTTGCTGTGGATTTTGTTCATGCTTGTTCAGACAAGTCAAAAGTAAAGATTCTGCCATATGTGAGGCTTTATCTGCGTTGTGAGCTTTAGTGCAATAATTTTTGCTAATTGCTGTCGAGGCAGAGAGCTCAGAATTTTGTGTTTGTTGGCCCTCATCTTTTGATAGCCAGGATTGCTACGTGGTCATGCTCAGAGACTAGAAGGCCAGCTTGAAGGAAATGGGTAGAATTCTAAGACTGTCCATTAATAACATGATATTGCACATTGACCTTCTGAAAATCAAAACCGTTTTACAGAGATAAAAAGGAAATGAGCAGATTCTGTTCCTTGCTACTGGCATGTCCCTGCATAAATTCTTTTTCAAATTGGTTCTCAGGGCATCCTCATCACTGTAGCGTACAAGTGCCACTTTCCAGCTTACTAAGCAGTGTTTCTAACATCTATCCTGATGGTTCTTTCTGCTGTTTGACTGGGTTTTGTTTGTTTTTCTGTTGTTGCATCATGTCTCTAGGGGAAGAATTGTGCAGAACTCCGTGCTATTTTGGCAGGTGGTACGTTTTTTCAGTGTTCCCATTATCAGCAGTATTGAAAAACACAAGGTCAGGATTATAATTACAGGATGATAGGTGATAGTCCTTTTCGATTTGGTTCTCCATGCAGATGAGCTTGGTCTCACTTGAGGAATATCGTGTTGCTCTGAAGCATTCTAATTTTTTTGACCTAGGTCTTGGTTGGGGGGTTTTAAGTGTTGTTCAGACATGGTAGGCTCTAGGTCACTTGATGCTTATTAGGTCTGGGATTACAAACAGTATTTGAAAAAAATAGATGTATGGGAAGTCAACGAAGGCAGCAAAGGCAAAACTGCAGGTGTCTGCCTGTAGTGAAAGATCAAGAGTACTGGAGTTTGCTGGGCATTGGAGTCTTTGTGCCGAGCTATGCTGCAGTTCTGATGTCAGAGCAGAGCTGAAGGCAGCACGTGTAACTAAGGTTGAGTCGTATAGCAGGGCAGAAATAGCGTTGAATCGCTAAACAGAAGTGATGGAAAATGAACTCTATGTGAAACTTAAGATTGGGGAGGAACCTATGTCATATTAGACAGTAGGGATGATATTCCTGCTAAAAGGAATTTGCCCCTGTTGAGAGCCCCTCAAAACCCACCATTTTTTCTGGGTTGCTTGGGTTTTGCATTCAACAGCTGTTCCTGAGTAGATGACATTGAGCCTTGAGGCAGTCTTGGAAAGTGAGGGATACGAAGAGTTTTGCTGATAACTGACTCTGTCTTCCGATTCATGTACTAAAACCTGCATGTTTAAAAGAACCAATGAGATACATGATATTTGAAGGCTCCACAAGTTACTCTGTTAGCGTAAGGTACAGTTGCCATCACTTCTCACTTGGTACAATTGTAAAATGTCGTATCTTTCAGAAGTATTGTGCCGGATTTCTGCTGCTTTCTTCTTTCAGAACAAGCCTGCAATGTCCTCTTGGTCAGCACTGAATGCCAGAGGGGGGCAGGCAGTCTTAAGTCAGCAGCTAATTTGTAAAAATTGTGTGAAGTTGTTTGGGTGGAAGGTGTACCTGTAAGTTGTAAATGTTAGGATTGCGTGAAGTTTAGGATGTTAGATGTGTTTTATTGATAGTCGCTTGCCTGCCTAATCTCTAGATTTGCTCTGCAATGGAAGGTTTGACACTAGGTGTAGTACGCTAGATTGGGTCAACTCTCCAGGATAATTTTTTTCTTTACTCTGTGTTTGAAGGAGAACATGACTGCTGTGTTGTTTGAGCTGGAAATGGCAACAGCATTCAGGAGCTGGCTTCCCAATCCTTCAAGATTTGGGGAGAATTCAGAGATGACTGTGTTGAAGGAGGAGTCATCTGGTTTTGCTCAGAAATTGTCTTTGTGAGAAGGAACTCGATATCGTATGACAATAAATCGTTTAACTGAGTAGGGAGGGCCCTGACCAACACTGTTTCTGTTGCTGTTGCATATCAAAGAAACTTGTGTCTATAAGACCTTTTTGAGGGTCTAGAATTTGTTCAGGTCAGGTGAGCTGCTTGGTTATTTGGGGCCGGTGGGGAAAGGAAGTCTCTGTCACTTCAATTAGTTCTTGGCTGGGTGTTGTAACTTCTTTCTGGTACCTTTCTGTATTACTTTGGGCTTCATTTTCATATTGGTTCACTGTAGTGATTCTGCCACATCCGTTAGGCCCTTGGAGCCAGATTTGGCGCCTGTAGGAAGATTGCTAAACTGCCGCTCTCTGGGCCCCCGGTGCAGTTTAGTATAAGCATTGCAAGTTAATCTGTTCTTGTATTTCATCCCGTCAGTCTGCATTAACCTCTGTCTTCCACTGTTAGTGTTTGGTCTTTCTGCCCTTCTCTTTAGCCAGCTCAAGTACTGGAAAACAGCCTGAGCTCTGGGAAAAGGAGCAGCACTTGCAGAGGTGGTGTATGTATGCTTGGGGCTAGTGAATGGATCAGCGGGATCCTATGAATGGGGTGGCCTGTTGGCGAATGAGCGTGAGGGCATGCAGATTTTGTGACCTGCCTGCAGAGCACCCAGGTAGTCATTTGTTTTGGCCCCTGCATTAGGAAAGAAGCGTGGATTGAAACGTTCCCGGGAGTTGGAGGCGTCATGGGTAGACACAGTCGCAAAATGTGCCTGCGTCTTCCCGAACCAGATGGAGTCCTGCTTCCTCAGCTTCCCTTCCCAGAAAAATTCTGACCTCTGCAGCTGACTACATCTGGTTCAGACATTGTCATCACAAATTGAATGATACAATTTTTTATCGTCCTTAAGGCGGTAGGTCTACATATCCCGTATGACAAATTACTGCATTATTGTATAAGAACAGTTCAAGTACTCAAAAGTACCGAGGGCAAATTAAGTTCTGTACTGGGACCCAAACCTCCTTCTAACCTAAGTCCTTACTGTGCTTCTGCTTACTTTGTGCTGTTGAAGAGAAGTTCAAACTTCAAATATTCAATTTGAAACTGAAAGGAAGATTATGAAGTGTTGGTGATTATGTTGGCGTTCTGTGTCACTGAATAGCACTTGTGTGTTATGTGCTGTGTGGGTGGCTGTGTATTTGCTAAGAAGCATAACTGAAGATGAAAGTTTAATTATTTCTTCAAGGCAAATCCTCTCTCCCGTGGACTTACACTTGCATAAGGAAAATGAAAATTCATAAGGAGTGTAAAAATTGGCTAAAATTAAAAACCATTTATTTTTACCCTATTTATTCTTCTGAATAATAAAACTTCCCCATGGGTTTTTGTAACATATGGAATAATTACACTGTAGAAGTGGTGCTTTAGTTCAGCTTCTAGAGCTAGGGCAAACATTGTGATTACGCTGCAAGCTTAAGTCTAGGTTTTATAGAAAATCTCATTCAAGGCTCTGTTGCCGTCAAGTGCAAAAAACTGTGACCCAAGGATTGGTCCCTGTGGGAGCAATTATTCTTTGCAGAGATTTTTTTTCCAGCACTGAATATTATAAATGTCAGAAAAAAGTTTAACCCTCAGTACCTCTAAAAGAATGTTTCCATACCTGCTAGCAAGAATATCAATTTTTAGCTTGCATTTGCAAGCATTTTATGTCTAAACCAGGATTTTTTTTTTTTTTTTTTCAAAACTTGACTTTATAAACAACTCAGAGTTAACAGTGCTGCCTTCTAGTTACACTCTGGGTGCCTTGGTGAAGACAAAACGGGCTGAAGCTGCCTGATGCTGCTTAATGCAGTGCTGCGCCCAAGCCTCTCGTGATGGGATCCTGGCACATTGGGTGCGGTATGAATTGATGATTGAAACCTCTTGTCTGCTGGTGTTGGAGGGGGGAGAATGTGGAGTGAGCGTGGGGTTGCTTAGGAACACAGGTTACCATGTGATACTCAGTGTGCAAGTGGAACGTTTTGGTGAAGAGGAGGAATAAGCTCATCCTCCAGCCATCGGACTGTGGAAGGCGGTGGGTAGCATCGGGGGTAAAATCCCACGAGCTGATGCTTGCCTTGAGGGGAATCTGCTTCCTTTTGAAGAGATGCAACGTGTGCATTTTCACTGCCTTAGTTCTAGCGTGCGTTTGTTTAAATCTTATCAAAGCATAGGCATTATTTGTAGCAGGAACTAAAATAATATTTGTCTACCACTGAAATAGCAGATCCAAACCCTGCAGGTTTCCTGCCACCACCTCTCTATTTTCTCATGTATCTCCTTTGGTGCTGAGCACAGTTTGGTCATTAACTGTGATAAGATTGTGATGAAATAGATAGAACTTGCGTCACATCTTCAAAGGCTTTTGCAAAGTGAAAGGGGTCGTGAGCTGCAAAGAGGGACGTTACGGTACCTCTGAAGTTGAGGTTCGAGATGGCCAGAAGCACCTTTCACTCACCATAATACTGCACTGAGGCATAAAGACAAACCAGTCCTTCCTATACCGGCCATAGGACAGGGTCACCTTCATTTGTACTTGTGTTTTCAGTTGCTGGTTTGATTTATTACACTGTTTGGTACTTTTCTAAATTTAAAATATTGATGATACTCAAAATAGTCTCAGGCAATCTGAAGTGAAAAGCTTCGGGTTTTGAGAAATGAAGAGATGACCTTGCAAGTAAAAAAAAATGGGTACTTTTCTGTTTTCATGGTAAAGGATGCAGATTCAGTCGTGTGGGCAGAACAATTATATCTTTTAGCTGTTGTGTAGAGCTTCCAGTCAAATTCGTAATCTTTCTTTTTTTTTTTTTTTGAGAAAAGGTATGCTAGGTTTTGGTTCAGTTATACTTAGCGTGCATAATTGCATGAGAAAGTAATTTTAAAAGATTTTGTGAGGCCTTTCAGCAGTTACATTTATTCCAAAATATTATGACAACTCTTCTGGGGAAGTGCAGTGTCCTGAGATTGTGTACCATGTGATGGAGCTTGGGTGAGATGGCTCACTCTTCTGTAGAGCTCCATAACCTCCTGAAGGTTATCCCTCTTGCCCTACACACAGTGTGCTCCTTCTCTGTGTGTGTGTGTGAAGACTGTTCAAATGCGTTGCTTCTCAGTGTATGAGGCAAAGGTGGCCTCTTAGGGGTTTGTACTGTGCCAGGTTGCTTGGCTGTGGTCAGCAGGGCTGACTGAGGAGCGCGTAGGGTGCTGGTGGGACCAGTTCAGGTATGGGGTCCTGCTCCTCCATGCCAGACAGCACTCCGCACCAAGCTCATCTAGGCTGGTGGCCTCGCACTGATCCCTAACGCCTGAATGGGGTGTGGGACTCCAGGCGTCCAGCTACAACCCATGGCAAGTCACAGCTGTCACCATTGTCACTCCAGGTAAATGCCACATCATTACCAAGTGCCATTCATCTTCCTTCACTGCTTACACACCTGCTAACTAGCCCTTTGCTTGCCCCTCGCCAGGCAACTCCCCAGAGCCTGCCAGATGTTCTCAAACTCCTACAAGTCCCTTCTCTGACACCCACCCAGGGCTGCTGCTAGGATGTGCTCAGCAGTGGGCTCAGTGCTGGTGGGGACCTGCTGTTTGTAGCTATGTGTGCTGTTTGCACAAAAACATGAGACACAGAGCTTTTCAAAGCTGACATCAAGGAAAACTTGGCTTGAAGTGTTTGTCTTTATCTAGAAAGAACCCCAGTGAAGGACTGGAGAAGTGGATTGTTTGAGCAGTGCCCTCCAGCTACACTGCAAGGAAGAGGCTTGATCTTTCCTGGTATTTTGGAGACAAAAAAACACCAGAACATAAAACTTTCCATGCCATCTTCTATACATGAGGAAGAAATTTAGAAGCTGATAGGGATAAGCAGGAAGCATATGTTGGTTTATGTGTTTTTCCTTGCTGGGAGATAACTTTTACAGTGGCAACAGTAGTTTTAAATCTCTATTTTCTGAAAAAAAAAAAAATAAAAGCATTACTACCTTTATTTGTCAGATGGAGTGTAGGCAATCACAGCTGGGCATGTTGGGCTACACCAGTAGACCGTGCACTTCATTTTCTTTAACTTTGAGTCACTCCTAGTTGGTTTTGCATATATTTTCCCTTTTTTCAACCTGAACAAATATTTTGAATCCATGAATCATTTATCTTAGTGGCTCTCTTTAGAACTGGAAGCAGGTGGAAATTCATCAAGCTGTTGAAAAGGGATCTGGGAAAAATTGTGTCTCAGCTGCCATGGTAGAAAGTGTGCTTGTAGACATTGCCCGTGGCCTCGAGATCAAACAGCAGAGAAACAGCTTCACAGAAAGAGCCCAGGAAGTTCTAACTAGGTAATGAGTAGTGGCTTTCTTTTGATTTACAGCATGGCTTTGCAATCAAATCTATAAATCCTTGAAGAAAAAAACCCAAACCTCTGAGGGAGAGGGAAGGGCCATACAATTAGTTGTTACTGTCCGTTTACTTGTCTTGTCGAATTGCCAGAGTGTGTGCCGAAAGTGGATGATAGTGTGCAAAAATCTCCACTCTTGGCCGATTCCTTTGTAGATTCAAGCTGAGATACGGTTCACATCATGCTGGTTCTCAGAGAATATTCGGTTTCATCTTAGCTATAGATTATGTGCAGTCGGGTGTAGTTGGAGGAATTTGACAAGAGTTGCATGTGTGATGTAACTTTCAGCTCTTGTATATCAAATTCCTGCTCTGATCTCCTTTCCTTTCATCTCCAGGATGTGTCTTTCATTAAAGAATTGGATGGTGAAGTGGATGTGATAGCTTGCAGAATATTTCAGAACCACATGCGGCTGTATTTTTTTTTACTCCAGTAAATCACTACAGCTCAGAAAACTTACTCAGGAATATTGCACTGGAATTTGGATTTAGAAATGCAGTTTGTAATTGTCAAGACACCATTTGGTTGAGACTGCTCGGTCGTTAATTTGTTGGAAGTTGACACTTGAGTTGAAAGACTAATAGCTGCCTTGGTGCATTGCTCAATTTTAAATCTAATCTGTTACAGAGTTTGGGTGTACTGCAACTGTGGCTGTAGTTTGTCATTTTTATGGCCGGGGGGCAATACTGTCATTTGGGGACCTGGAGGTTTACTATTCATGTGCATGGGCTTTTTTTGTACATTAGCAAAACTTAATGAAGAGCAGATCTTTCTGATCTTAAAGCTTTAATATCTGTATTATAGCAGTTGATTCTACAATTCAGAACAATTTCCTTACTATTAAACTCCAGAAAACTTTGTTTTCATCATCCTTCAAATGGAAAGAATTGTTCCAAAGTACAGGTTTAACAGCACAGAGGGCTGTCCATGCCGTCGTTCCTATGTTAACGTGCACGTAATGTCGGGGGTTTTAGTACACGTGACAGACTCTTCTGATGTCACTTTTAACAAGTGTGTGTGGGGAACTTTTTTGAAAATTGGCTGTTAACTTGCATATATGATCTGTATTTCCAAAATCAGTAATCAAAATCGTATCCTGGGCTATATCAGGAGAAGTGTGGCCAGCAGGTCGAGGGAGGTGTTTCTCCTCCTCTACTCGGCTCTTGTAAGACCCCACCTGCAGTTCTGTGTCCAGCTGTGGAGCCCTCAACAAAAGAAGGATATAGACCAGCTGGAGTGAGTGCAGAGGAGGCCATGAAGATGCTCCGAGGGCTGGAGCCCCTCTGCCGTGGGGACAGGCTGAGAGAGTTGGGCTTGTTCATCCTGGAGAAGAGAAGGCTCCAGGGAGACCCTATAGCACCTTCCAGTACCTGAAGGGGCTACAAGGAAGCTGGGGGGATGACTTTGTACAAGGGTCTGTAGTGACAGGACAAGGGGTGACAGGTTTAAATTGAAATTGGTGAGATTTAGATTGGACATCAGGAAGAAATTCTTCCCAGAGAGGGTGAGGAGGCCCTGGGACAGGCTGCCCAGAGAAGCTGTGGATGCCCCATCCCTGGGTGTGTCCAAGGCCAGGCCGGATGAGGCTTGGAGCAACCTGGTCTGGTGGAGGGTGTCCCTGCCCCTGGCAGGGGGGTTGGAAATAGATGGTCTTTAAGGTCCCTTCCAACCCAAACCAGTCTGTGATTCTATGGAATTGCGAACTGAGGTAAGGTTTTCATTCATAGTAACAACCTATCTAGCGTTATTTCCTCTTCGCATTTCAACTTAATTATGTTTTATCCATAATAAAATAATTTTTCTCAGTTCACGTAGGAATATCAATTTCAGTGTAAAAGGTGGTATAGGAACGAATGAAAATGTTTGCCCACCCCAGTGCTAGGAAGCTGATACTTCATTAGGAAGCTGATCTTGTTTTGGTCTGTCAGCTCTTAGTGTTTCCCCAGTTTGACTCCTGCTCTACTTTACAATGATTAAGGCCAGCAAACAGCAGACAATTCTATTTTGGTTTTGGGGAAAAACCCGACGTTTTCTTGCCTGCACCCGTTCATTATTTCAGTATCAGGAACATTTGAAACTTGGAGCATAAACTGTGAAATATTTGTTGCACTGACTTTTACATAGTTAATAGATGTACCAGATCCCCAAAGTATAAATCAAATTAGGTAGCCTATTACACTTTACATGGGAGAAACAAAATATGAAATATTTTACAATGCAGAAAGCGCATGTGAATCAAACTTTTGTAGTTCCCAAGGGATACAATTTTGACAATTTTATGAGGCTGCAATTTATTTGTAGGGCGAGTTGGCACATGGTTTTGATAAAAGTAATGTTCACACAGCATACTGCTAACGAGTACTGTTTTAGAGCCACTAGTCTCGCTGATTTGTATTGTTATAACGAAATATCTGTTAAACTCCCTGGAAGTGTAGCGCTCTGAGATAGGCTTACAAACCCTGCATGCTGATGCTGGTCTGAGTATGAACAACATAAACTTTCAGTCTGTGCTGTGAAATGTTTTTAAGGAATAATAAAAAAAAGAACGCCGTTAAGAATTGGGGAGAAAAAAAACAAAACCAAAAAATCCCCAGTGTTTTGTCCAATACAGGCTTGATGTTATGGAAAAGACTCAGCAAAACTGTTGGCCTTGAAACTCTTATGCTACCTTCTTGTTGTGAAAGAGTGGTCTGATGTGACTGTCCAGAGAATGGGTCTGTTGAGAGGAATGACATTTCCTTGAACAGATACTTCAAACTGTTGTCTTGCAAGATACTCCTCTAAAAATACATGTTAAATCATACTGCACATTGACTGAATGTGCGTTTTTCAAAAATACGTCTTTTTAGGTGCATGCTACATGCTGCTTGGAGTTTGAAGCAGAGAGCAGAGCTCTGGTGAGGCTTCTGCACGCTTCTGTCAGTGAAGAACCATGGCTGAAACCATAGCTTCTCTTCCTTTGCAGACTTACAATGACATTAGACATCAGTTCAAATTTCCAGCTTCATTTTTAACATCTCTGTTTTCATATCTTGCTTCCTTGAAACTGCTTAAAAATAGTTGGCTGGCAGCCATTTCTGAAACATCTGTGGAGTGGTGCTATTTCAGAACCAGCCTAATAACTGGTATTTGTTCTTTTTAATTTTATTTTTTACTTTTCTTTCCCTTTGTGCTGTTTAAATTGCACCAGAGAGCAAGTCTGCAAGCATCCTTATTTCCTTCTCCTTCCCCCCCTCCCTCTTCACTTGTGTCTTTTCAGTCTTTCTTCAGCCACATGCCATGTATCAAACCAGGGAGAAGTGTCTCGCAGTATCTGTCCCGCTATTTGGGATATATGGGATAGGTGTTTCATAGGAGTGTTGTGGACGGATTATAATAGGCAGTAATGAACCTGAGAGAGGATAGTTAAGAAAATAATGGTGAAAGGATTTGGGGAAAATATGATTTATAAATTTTTTTTCCGCTTCTCTACTTTGAGATTAGCATAGAAATTAAAAATGCCTGAGCACGGAATTGTGCTTGTTATCAGCCTGATTTTTTTGTTTGTTCCCATTCAACATTTTGTCTTTCTACAGACGTAAACTGATGACAGTCTGCTTTTGCAGGGAGAATTTAAGACGTCTTCAGTTCTTTCAGAATTGAAACATTCAAAAATAACCGGTTTTCAGTGCTTATCAGGAGTGTTTTCAAGGTCTGGATACTTGGCATGGAGCTTCCTCTGCTCAGTATTGCAAAGTGCAGAAAGATTCAGGGGAACTTTCCAAAGATATATGGGCTGTCAAAACCTGTGTTAATGAGCATTTATACCAGTTGGGTGGAAAAGAGACACCAAAAGGAATAATGTTATTTTTTAAATTGCACTGGTTAGCATCCAAAATCGTTTTCATTGCTGGTAAAGTTACTAGAAGTACTGATCACGCGAAGTCTGAAAGCTGTGAAATAATGAAACAGCCTGCATGGGTGAAAGAATGAAGTTCAAGTCTATATATGTTTAAAATATGTATGTACTTCAGTATCTAGGGGGTGTATGCGCACACACACATCTCCGTGTAATATTTTAAATAAGCCCTGATGGAGCACAATGTCTTAGAGACTTTAGCAGCTTCAGGAGTTGTCATTACAGGTATGAAACACATCTCAAAAGGCTGTTGGAGTGAGGGTGCCCTCTGGGGTTATTAGCAGCTGCTGAAGATTCTTGCAGTCCCAATCCTACACTCACAGTTTCAGGGAGAGAGGACATGTGAACTTTGCCAACTTTTGTTTGGCAGGACCCATTATTCCCAGTTTGTCCCTCCTGATGTACATGCAGGAGGCTGGCAGAGGACTGTAAAACTCCTAAACATCTGTATCTCCACAAATGAGAAGGAAATGCCAGTGAGTCTGGCCTTTGCCACGGTACTTCACTCTTACCCGAGGGTTTGTTACGCATGTCTGTAGTGTGAAAAAACCCATCTGTGTGCCATGTAGAGCCTGTGAACGCTGGGTTGTGTCTTGCAGCACACTGGTGAGGACCACTGAGCTGAGAAGCACCGAGCAGCACACCGTGGATGTCAGTATAAGTCAATATCAGTGGGAATGGTATAATGCAGGAAAACGCCTCAGCGGCACGCAGATTTAACAGGGATTTGGTCTGTAGTTCTGATCCCTTGTCACCCAAGTCTAGGTAATGTAAAAACCAGGATCTATAATCACATTTAAAGGTCTTTATTTTCGGAGTGATTAGAGAAAAAAAATGGTGCTCTAAGTCCAAGTGCAGGATTGCGAAGAGACCATTGAAAGATATGGAAGTCGGTAAGGGATTAGGGAAGAGGAAAGCTTATAGGGCTACTAAACCTAAAAGCAAGTGCAAGAAAATATAGGCGTGATCTTTAGCCAACAAAGAATCTACACAGACAAATTTTACATGAACTCGCTGTTATTGGAAAAGTTCAATGTAGAGTAAATCAACAAGTTGTAAAAACAAACCCAGATTCCTCATGTTAAAAGGGTTTTTAGGAAAGGAGAGTGAAAAATGCAAAGCGAAAGGATAGCATTTAACTTCTGAGAGTATGAGAAGCCACTGGGATTTCATCAGTTTGGTAAGATGCTGTTTGTTTGCTTTTTGTTTGTTTATTCCTCCTTCTTATTCAAAGGAGATTCAGAGAGAGGTACTAGTTTGGTTATTGTGGATCGCAAACTCAGAAGCTGTATGTGGCTTATATAATTATGTTTATTCTGAATAACAGGTAGTTTATAAAACATTGAATTTCTTTTTCCAACTAGGAAACCCTATCAGATTAATTTTCTGTGAAGCCTAGTGTTATTCCCTATTTAAGGATTTATTGCACGTGAGAATCCTTAATAAATTAATTACATGTTGGCCTATGTATGATTTTTCTCTGAGGCTAAAGATTGCTGTTTTCTGGGTGCGAGTGCATCAAAGCATCCCTGAGTTCCAGTGTGGCAGTGCGTATTGCCCTATACACCCTGTGGTGTGAAAATACTTCGTTTGTTAATACAGGTAGCTGATAGATGGGGGTAGATGGACTTGCCATGCACAACAGTTGTCCTGTGAGAACAGAACAGCAAACTAGAATTATAATAAATGCTCAGCTAATAACAGAAGTCAGGAAGGCTGCCAGCTGAGACACTGCCAACTCGACTGCCTAGGACAAGGATCAGCGTATCCAGGGGCTAAGGCTTGGACCAAAAGTGAAAAACATGTTTCCTTAGTGAGCTTTGGAGGAGATGCTAAACAAGTCTTTGCCCACCTGATGTCTTTCCTTGGGTTATTTCTCTTCTCCGTGGAGACAGCAGAAGCTCCACTTCGCCGTACGGTACCTATAACAATGGCCAGCCTCAGCTGGATCCCTTGCTCCTCTGTGATGGTACTCAAACATGCTCCGTAAGGCCCGCTTCCCTTGCAGATGCAATATGCAGCTTCCGCAGTTATGCTCGTTCAGTATATTAAGGTTGAATTCCAGTTTTCTGTTAAGCTAATCAGATTTGCTTTTATTACAAGTTTTTGTTGTTGTTGTTAGTCATTAAGAGGTGAAATAAAAGCAGAATGCAACTTGAAATTACTAATTAAAGGAGCAGTAGACTTGTTTTTAAAGATTCTTGAGGTGGCTAGTGAATATAAGGAGAACAAAATCAAACTGCTGGTAAAAAATGGAGTAGGAACACGAATCTGGGTAGTCTCTAAACTGCAGTTCACCCTAGTGCAGTAATTGCCGTGCAAGTACTGAAAGCAGCTGGAAGAAATAGGTAAAACTTTTTGATTCTCCCCCAAAAGCTTGGAGCATTTGTAAAGGAGTTTTGCAAGACTGTGTGGAAAACTCCAGAGCAACGTGATAAAATGTATTATAAAAGTAGTAGCACAAATTAAAAATACCACTTTTTTATTTTAGTGGCGGGTGAGCTTTGTACATGTTGGTCTTGATTTGACTAGTTGTGATCAAGATGATGAAAATCTGAATGTTTGTACACTTGGAAAAGATGAGTTGTAGCAATTTAAAGAGCTTTTATTGCATTGTTTATTTTGTAGAAAAGTAAACAGAATAGTTTACTATGGAGAATATATAGAGAAACAGAATAGTTTAGACAATAGAGAATTGTGTGCGTTTTAACAAAGGGTCCATTTTCAGTTGCAACTATTAGAAATTAAAAAAAAATAATTAAAAAACTGTGCTCTCCCCACAGAGTTGCCACAATTGTTAAATGTTATCTTTAAGCCTCTGCTTTCCCATTTTTTTAATGAAGACTGCTAGAAATAATTCAGTTCACTTGCCTGGAGAAACCTGGCTTTGCTGTGCTTTCCCAAAGGCAGGCTCGGGCTGCGGTCGGGGCTGGCAAGCTCACCTGGTGCACAAGAAGCTGCAAGTGAAACGGATTCGTCTGTTTTCGTTATCCAAGCTAACACAGAATTGAAAGTAAGGCTAGAGAGCAAAAAATATATTGGATTCCTTTCAGCTTAGATTATCACAGGAGCTGCTGCTAATGTAAGGAAAGACCTTGGTTTCAATTTTGAGAAGTCTGTAGTCCCACTCCATAGTGCCTCTTCAGTAGCATTTGAGCTTTAAAAGCCAGCTGTATCTTTTGGGATAGAGTATGCATCAGTGCTTTAGTATTTTGAGGATGTGGGCTTAAATTTCCAAGATATTTAGATGCTTTCTGAAATGACCTTCTATCTTCTCAGCTAGTCTTATATTAAAAGCCTGGATTATTATCCTGTTGAAAAGGAATGGCAGAAATCTGTGCAATCTGCTTGCTGTCCTCTTCCCTAGCACCACGTTAAAGATACGGGTGAGCAGCAGCGTAGGGTCACCGTGCAGGTCACCGACGTGGTGGAGTGAGCGTGGGGCAACGCAGAGGCGAAGGCAGGTCCCCAGGAAGAACCGCTTCTGCCTCTTGTCCCAGGCAGGATGCTGGCACTAGGAGAGTGCTGCATAAAGTGGTCTCTCCTGAAGTTCGTGGAGTTCACTAGCATAAAAGCATGACATACATGAGTAAAAATACTTTTCCTATTGTTTGTTCTGTTACAAAGGCTGCAGTGGTACAGAATACACACGTGGAGCTTCAGAGGGCAGTAAGGGGGACTTTGAAGATAATAATAATAAAAATAATAAAGAGGAAATGACAATTTCTGTGATCACCTGAGCCCTTACCCAATAGCTGTTTGAGTTAAGTTTATTTGGGCTCGGAGTCCTTTTCAGTTGTATATTGCTCTGTATTTTATGGGGGATTGGTTGGCTATGCGGGTTTGTTTGTTTGTTTGTTTGTTTGTTTGTTTGTTTTTGAGATGGGTAGTGGCAAACATGTCAGAAACAAAATGAAACACGTATGAAAGGAAAAGTTAAATGCTGTCGTGATCACTGTGCATTTTGTTGAGCAAAATAAGGAACTGCCACGTAACATCTTAGTTGCAAAGATTTGCTTTGATTCCTTTCTTAATATGAATAATACTGGTGTCCTGTCTTTGCCTCATGAAAGCTGGTTGTTTACCCGTGATGCTTTATCTGTGACGAAACTTGGGCATCTGCCCAAGTAAAAATTATTTCTGTTTAACTAGTCCCTTATAAGTACAGGTGGCATAAAACCAAAGCATGATTTGGTAGCACGGGGGGAAGAAGCAGAAAATGTTATTTAAAAGGCTGTAGTATCTCTAGCAAAGCCACTGTATTTTCTCCTTTCCTATAGTGATTTTCTGATGAGTTCTATGTCAAACAATCTTCTTTTCCTCGCTCCTTCTTGTCGACCTTTGCTCAAGTACCTGTATTAAGTATTTTTAATTTATTATGATAAGCCATATCCCGTTTGCTGTTTAGCAAAGTGCTTGTCACTTTGCTGTAAACCGTCTCATGCGATGTGACCTACCCAGTTCTGACAGCAGAGAGAGTTCAACCACAGTGTAGCCTTTTAAAGTTATTTACAGTGTTTGAAGGTCTGTCTGTGTACAGTATCCACTTAATCCAGCCTAAATCTAGGGAGCTGTCTTCTGGTCCTGCCACTCTGTCTAATGGCTGTTAATAATAGCTGTTCTAGTCACCCTGTCTTCTGACTGAAAATCTATCCGAAGCTGTTGCATCTCATGAGGCAGGTCAAAATTGGCAATTTTTATTGATGTAACTAGTTTCTGCTGAATACTTGAGGACAAATAAAAGTAACAACTCAAAAATGAAGGGGAAAAGTCATTTGTTTGGTGGAATTACCAGCCAACTGACATCTGTAGTTAAATAAGTAGTCCTTTAAAAAATACAGTATCAAATATACTTGAAAAGTGAAGAATCAAAATTAGCTTTTAGCTATCAATTGCTTTAATATATCACACTTATGTTCTTGAATATAAAAATCATTTCATGATTAACTTTATTAAATGAATCCCTGATGTAGACAGATCTCATTTAACACTTCCATTTCTTCTTCCAGTGGACGTAGTATTAAAAGTGGGAAAACTGCACACACTCATTTCATGAAAAAATGAATGATCTTTGTTTGCTGTTACTGTTTTCTAACTATTTTAATTTGATGTATGTGTGCAATATAAAAGATCTAAAAAGCGGTTTACATTTTAGCACATCATCTGGTTCTGATTTACACTTGGGACGGGGGAAATGGAACAACTGGGATTATGGGAGAGGCCAGGTTCAATTCTAGATGAAGAAAGCTTATTTGGCAACTATGACGGTGCTGATACGAGGTTCCAGTAGTGGAGGACAAGTATTTAATTAATTTGAGTTAATGTGGTGTTATGAAGGACATATTATTAAAGAAACCTGGATTTAATTTTTTAAATTAGATTACATTTAGTTGATAAAGTTAACTCCGTGGCTGTAATGCACTTAGCCTTCACTAATGCGTTTGGCTTATTATCACACAACATTCTGATTAGTTGTATACAATATTAATAAGGAACACATTAAATGGCTTAAAACCTGGCTGACTGACAGAAGTAGCTGTCAGGGACGAGCCCTCTTCTACCACTTGTTCTTTTTACACAAGTGGGGTTACACAGGAGTCGATATCAAATCTGATGGTATTTGACTTCTCAGAAGCAATTCCTAGATCTCAGTGAATCATATAGATGTAGACCTTTGAGAGTCAGTAGGTCTTCAAACTCATGGGAAGGTTGAGCAGTAAGATCTGGATCGTTTGATCAGCTGAGCATATTAATATGAAATTTTTTAATATAGACAAGAGAGAGGTCATAAGTTTAAGAAGAAAGAATTTAGATAAAAGCTAGAGAATACTGGACTTGTGATCTGGAAATAATTTAGACACGACAGTTTGCAAACAACTGAACATGTCCTCTGTGTAGTGAAACTCTCAGAAACAGCTAATGAGATTTTTATATATACATCAGAACAAAGGCTTAATTACCTGAGGGGGAATGAATTTAGTCCAAGGTAATGTTTTTTAAATCTCTCTCTCTGGTACTTCTGTGTCTGATGTCTGTGGAGAAAGTCACATCTAATGTCTTCTAATGTCAGCTCCATTTTGAAAGTGATGGCAAAGAACACTTTTTCCTTGAGAAATGAGAGTCCCTACACACTGAATTATCTAAGAATATCATGTCAGTTTGCTGAGTCCGGTGAAAGAGGTTTACCTCTTCTGTGTGTAGGCGCCTCCAGAGGGAGATGAAAGGTATGATGTACTAGTGAAAAGATAACTGCCAGCTGAATCCACAAGTATTTAAAACACTTGTTATATTTCTGGCAGAGCTAGGGCCTATGGCTTGTAGGCATTGTAGGCTTGTAGGCAGGCTCTTGGAGCCACTCACATCCCTCTTGCAGAGGTTTCCAAGACAAGAAATAGGTCTTGGGAATTTTGTAGCTCAACATAGTGCTGCTTGGACGTGGCATTAAACCCTGGGGCGTGCTTTAAGGCAGGGTGACTATGTAGATCTTTTTCCACTGTCCTTGGGGATATGGTAACTTGTTTGCCTACATCAGCAGGAAGCACCGCAGACCTTGTGGAGTTAGTCTGGGAGCTGTTGGCCTGCAAGTACTGCCTCTGCATGTTGCCCTGTCTTCCTGCCTTCATCTTCCTTTAGGAAGAAGGAGCCGTGGTTGGTGGGTAACAAATCTGTACGGAGCGAGCAGATGATGCCATTTTGGTGCATGACTCTGCCTCCTGGCAGATGTGGCTTTGCTGTGCAGTTTCACACCTTGACACGAGCAGTTCTGAGCCCCAAGTGTGTGTGCAGGACCAGGCGAACTTTTTCTTTCCTTTTATTGACAGATCCAAAAATTCTACTGTGGGCCAACTGCTGGAATTCTTGTTTTATTTGCTGCTTAGTGAAGGTTCTGCGGTGGCGTAACTGAAACATCCTCAGGGTTTTAGGCATGCAGTGAAATGTTTTGGTTGATGTCATCTTTCTAATCCTTACGGTTTTAAGTCTTTCTAATAAATGCAGTAGATATGCAGAAAGTGATGAGCACTGAGCTGGGCAATTTTCTGTGTGTCTCTTAGGAGCCGGCAAGGGAATTTGTCAAGCCTTGCATGACAGCTTGAATCGTTGAAAGTTCTGTTGAGGGTGCACTTCCCTTGCGCTTTCACCTGAGTGATGATTCGTACTCGGCAGCGTGGACTAAGGGAACCACCATCAGTGTTACGGATTTCTTCTTGAGGCTGCCACAGCTTGAGAGCTGTTGGGATCATCTCTGCATTCCATTTTGTTCCCCATGTCATGCAATGGTATTTGTTTTGAAAGTTGCATATTGTCTTCTCAGGAGCTGAAATCAGTTAATATGGTTTTTAAAGCTTTATTCTCATGGGTTCAACTTGGCAAAGTTCTCCCTGCACAAGCAGAAAAACATGCATGTTGGAGTTTAAAGGACAGCATGCAGGGCAGTGTAGCCTTTTCTGTCTCATGAAAATGCTTTCTGGTTCTGTTGTATTAGATTGACTTGAATTTAGCTTTCTGGTCTGTTGGGACAGAAGATAGTTGGGGACTCAACAGATTAGTCTGGACACTTCTGGCCATATAATGTTAGAGTGTTGATATGTGTTTTCTTTACTCACAGTCTTTTTCAAAGACTCATAAGTCCTCTCTAAGATTTTTATAACAGATAGTTCATAGCCCCAAGAGTAGATCCTTGGAGTCATCTGTCTCAGGCTTGGCTCTCAAAAGAGTAATTCCACTGGATTGAAGAGGCAAGTGTTTGAAATTCAGGAGACTATAAAATTGATTCTTCCATAAAGAAGTAATTTGTGGTAAATGGTGTAGTCCTCTGGGCAGCTGTTCACTCATTTTACATGACCGGGACCCTTGAAACATGGTCAGAAGGATTACAGAAGGACACCTCTGCTCTGTCATTTATCTGCACAAGCCAGGAAAACTTTCTTTTCTTTAGAGGATACAGTGGCTGGGAGCAGACTCAGCCATCTAGGTCTGGGGGACGGGAAATGCAGTTTTAGGAAAAGTTTGGATAGTTTTCTAGAGTTAACTAGAGGATTCTGAACTAGTCAGCCAGGTTTTCAATATTTAGTTGCATGTTCTCCACTAGAGAAACGACAGTGTGCTGCGTCGCTCCAGAAAGGGTGTGGGAGATCCAGGTGGGGTTTCGGAGTTCTGCCTTCTGGGACGTAAAATTGTCTGGCATGAGCTCCTCCAAAAACGTATCCCACTGTCCCCCAAGAAGATGTTAGTCCCCTCTCCCTGCCTGCGTTACTCCGATGCACTAGACTGGCTCAGCGCGAGAGCAAGTAGGGAGCTGGCATTGGCGTGCTGTGTCCTTGTTTCGGTAGGAAGTCTGTAGGCAGGGAAGGAGGTCATAGCACTTACTGGCCAAAGTGCCATCTTAAAATAAGCAGTTACTATAGCCAGCATTTAAATACATCAGGAAATTAAACTGACAGTAAGACAAGGTGTTGCTTTCATCCATACATATCTGAGTAGTTTCTGTCCTAATGTTATTTCTGGTATTGGCTTTATTACTCTCCTTCCCCACAGCGCTCTAGCACCTAACATATTTCTTCTTAAGTACGTCTTATTTAATATTATTGTGTATGCAGTCCTTAAACATATTTGTCCTTGGCCTTGTGCTGGGAGGCACAATAAGAGACAGTAAAACCACTAACCTGGTGGGGAGGACAGGTGACGTGAGGAGGTACAGTCTCATTTGTCTGCTTGTCACTTCTGTTGGCACTACAAGGCTCCTGACATGGTGGAACAGCAATTGGATGCCATACATAATAAATTTAAGAGTTTGGGGTGTTTTTTTTCCCAAGGTAGATCTACCGTAATCTTTTAAAAAGTAAAGAATGTTCTCGTTAAACCTTGAGAAAGCACATTGCCACGTCAGCATTTATTCTTGACATCTGTTACGTATGAACACTTAAATATTAAAAATGACCTTTCCAGATACGCTCTCTGGGGGAGATACAGTTCATATACGCCTCATAATAAGTTGTTGTTATTTAATCAGAATATAAATGGGCAGTGCACTTTATAAGGTAGTAAAATATATTCCCTGCCCTCAAGAGTTTGCACTCTAAGCAGGGATAGACAAAAAGGGAAATGAGAGGAGAGGATTTATGGAAATCAAACCATGCAGCAGCTTACATCCTGTTGTACGGCTATTGCCATGTCTGTATGTTCAGTGACTTCACCATGGACGCCTGTGACGGGGACGCATCTCACTATCAGAGTTTGTTAAATGCTGAATACTTTTAGAGAAAACCTGAAATAAACCAACATATCAGCAATTTCATTAATCCATCCAAACGGTAGAAATCAGCTTATGGAAATTAAATTTAACATATCTGAGTCAGTAGAAAGAACATAATACACCTTTTTGAATCTTTGTAAAGTACAGTGTAATGGGTAAATTAAGCAGGCTGCTGCCATATGCTGATTGGTTTTCCCATGCCAGATTCAGATCGCTGAAAGCACCGAAACCTTGAGACTGAATTTTCTGTGTTATACAACTACTTGGAACATGCAGAGTTTAGAAACGTGTTTAATAACTGTAATCTATTGATTTTCAGGTTGTCTCAGCAAAAAATACTGATTGTAGTAACATGTAATTTTAAAGGTTGGATTGCTACTGGATATTGAGTGTTCCTGGCAAGCTATCTGTTCTGTGAATCAGAAAGAAGTCATTTGTTCCGTATTTGCATTAAAAACTGACTTAGCCGTAGTAAAGGACAGTTAAACTTCCATCACTTTCGTATTTATAGGTCTCAGCCTCTGAATAATGTAGATAATGGGGAGTTGGCTGCAGTCGTCACATCATGTTCATTTACCACCTTCCTCTCCCAGACGGAGGCAAAGGGATGCCCTAAATAAGTTAAAATTGATGGCTTTGCAATAACGAAAGCATCTCTTAGATCATGTTGTTTCCTAAAATTGTAAAGGAAAGGAGCAGGGAGGTCGGTGTAGATGTCACGTTGTATTTTTTCCTTAACTAGCAAGTCTTTCAGTAGCCTTGTGTTTTGAGTTGCAGAACTGGAAGATGTGCAAGGGTAATAATAAGGATAAAGCATTTCTCTTTATTATGGTCAGTTACCGCTAATCTCCTTTTAGAGATTTAGCAGGGATTTATAGGGATTCATTTGTGTTTTAGGTTTGGAGATAATTAAGTACCTTTCTGCTGCAAAGAAGAAATGGGGAGAGAATTGGCTCAAAGCTAAAACAAGATTCCTGTACTAGCGCATATATTAAACTTCCCTTTATTTGGTTGTCACCCCAATAGGAATGATTAGTGGGTTGTAAAGAAAGAAAATGTATTGCATTACATCTATTAAAGCATGTTTTATATGTAACAGTAATTAAAATATAATTGAAATAATGAGTTCTTCTAATTATTGGCTTTACATAATGCATAGTTAAAGAGTGAGCATCTATAAATGTGTCCTTTCTACACATCCAGAAATGGTTTGCTGGCAGCATTTTAATTAAAGATGGATTAGTTAAAACACAATTTAATCATTCTGTCATCAAAGGATTTAGACCTCATTAATTAGCTGTTGATAAATAGGTTTAAATTACAAAAAATTTAATTTAAAATATGCCAGTTGAGATCTAGAATTATTAGGGCTGGAAAGGGAGCAATGAGTCTAAGAAAAATTAAAGCCATCTCTTTCTCTAATATTAGATTAGGTATGAAATTTAGACCAGTGCAGAACTTAGTTCTGCCCTGTGACTAATGGTCGTGACTCCACGTGGACTTTAGAACTGGTGAAGAAATACAATGGAGACTCTTCTTAGTGATGGTTGCTTTGTAGTGCGGCAGTGGGATCTGTTTTCCATTTGTATTTGGGGAAGAGTGAAAACTCATTTAAAAATCCTTCTGCTGTAGAAAACGAATGAAAACAATTCCTGGGTCCAAGGTTTTGTAGCTTTCACGTTGGTGTACAGGAGCAGCGCGTGAGGAGGTCCTGCTGCTGTGTTACCTGCCTAAATACAAGAGGTGGGGAGTTCCAGACGGACGGCAACATACAGAAGGGGCTGCTGTCACGGTGTGGAAGGACACGTTCCCTCCTCAAAACGCACGCTCTGCGGCAGCGTTCTCCCTGGTGCTGGTATGGAACACCCAGCTGGAGGGCAGCTGAAGCCCGGCTGTTCCAGCTGTTGCAGTGGGCTCCAGCACTGCACACAGGGACTGTTGCCTCTGTCAGCTGCAGGGATGGTTATTGGAATCAATTCAATGCTCGCCGTGGTCTAAGCAGAGCTGGAGTCTCAGTGATGCCAGACTCTTGTACTCGTTAGGCTTTTTCTATCGGTTCCGTCATGGTGGTTCTTCGTCTCGTTGGAGCGGTGATGCAGTCCTTTGGGTAAGCCCTGTTTGCAACAGCCCCTTGGCAGAGTTAGCAGCTCTGGAAGAGGCATGTTCCTCCGCTGACAGAGCGCATGCCTGCTGCCGGTGGAGCTTCTGCGTTCGGAAAAAAACCCAGAACGTGAGGTAGACGTTGACTTACAAGTTTGTCAGAATTAACATTAAAATCTTTGCAGGTTTGTGCCATGAATATTTTAATCATCTTAATTGCAGTGAAACAGGAACTGTAGTGATTTCAATCGTCGTATAGTCATAACATTTGAATCCAGAAGTCAAACAGTTTTTACGCGGATAAATCAGACAAGTCTGACAAGTGATAGGTGACTGTTTTGAGCGGAGTTAAAGAGTTTCAGGAAAATAATAATTTGACAACCACACTTGAAGACTTCCTTAAAAGGTTTCTTGAGTGTTAATTTAAAGATTGACTTACTGAAAAGGTGTATTTGCAAAGCATTCTGGCAACTGTCCTATCTCAGGGTGCCTGTTCATTTATCCTGCTAAGCTTCCGGAAAAGCAGCAGCTATGAGGCTGCAGACTTACATAATCGTTGTTTGCATTTGGACATTGATAATGGAATGGGTTAGCTGAACTCCTGTGAAAATGCATAATTTGATGCATTTGCAGAGTGAGGTGGAGAAGTGTCACAGCAGCGTAGAATTAGATAAAAGACAAATCAAGTGAGAGTGGGTATATGTACTTCTTCAAAACTGCGTCTGTTAAAACTCATGCCCTTTCCTCATACTGGAAAAAAACCCCGATTTAAACTCAAACAGACCTGTTAAAAGAAGCTTGTAGCAATATGTCTGGGAGGCAGAAGGGGAGATAATTCCACGGGCATTCTTATACTACTGTGGAATCATAGAGTCAGGTTGTTTCTTTGTTCTCTGTCCCAAAGATTATTCCAAAATGTTGGGTTTGCAGATGATGGGGAAAATTTGCTTCATGTGGAATAGTTAATCGTGGTAATAAAAGGAGAGCCATGAAATTGAAAAACAAAAAGAAAATATGTATGTGAGGAAAAAGCAATTCCAGATTCTCCAAATTCACCAACCCGTGTAGTTTAGCCAAAAAGGTGAAATATCAGCTAATGTTGTATAACTCTTCAGTTATTCTTTACGTAAGATGGGTAATTTATAATTCCCAGCTGTGCAATTAAAATGCTAATTACCCCTCACCTAAAGTCTCTGTTCTTGAACTGAGATTATCAATTACCTTCAATCATTACAAATCATATATGACATATGTGACAGTGCTGAGTTTTGTGTTATTAATGGACTTTCTGTTTAATGTGTCTCTGGTTTCCAGGTAGCATTAATGGCTGGGGAAATGGCTCTGCCTTGGTGGGCTTTGTTTCCTGAAGGAATGGCATTCCTTCTAATCCGTGTTGGTTTGTATTCTTAAAATACCTACATTTTGGGGTAAGCTTACCCTCTGTTCCTGCGCTGAGCTCTGGCTTGTCATCTGTTTTTAGTAAAGGGAAGTAGCACGTTTAGAAATACCAACATGAATTTTTGATTACAAAGGTGAGACCACTCACTTCTGTCCTGCTTCTACACCATGTCTCCTTACTTCATAGTGGATGTTTTGCACTGTAGCTACATTAATATGCTGCCAGCTTCGTGTGTCATATCTGCTTGCTAAAGTTATGGTTCTTCTAGCCCTGCTGAACTCAAATAACAGTTTTCTAAGGACCTATTATTATCCAGAGTTTGCTGCATATAAATAGAAATAACTTAGAAAACACACCAAAAATGAGAACAGAATCTAGATGTTGGAATTCAGAAGGATCAACATTTTCTTAAAACCTAACACGTTTTTTCTGCTTGAATATGATACAGATTAGGACGATTTTTAGTAGAGATGGTTCGAAGTATAGCTACTTTCAGTATTTTTGGTTGATAGTAAGCAGCTCTACTCTGTGAGTATGCAAATGGTTTGAATCTCTAAGGTTTTCATTAGAAGTAGTGTAAACAGTTAGGTTTAAGAAATCAGTGCATAGAAGTGGCTTTGTTTCCTATTGTTCATGGAGCAAGAGATTCTGTTCTAAACAATTTCCAGTCACGTAGACCTCTTAAATACCATCATCAGTCTTTAATGATACTGTCTCCAAGGTGCAGAAGAAACCTTTGCTCATCTGCTCATAGTGCCAGTTTTCCTGTTCTGGTGCAAGTCTGTAATCCACCGTTTGTTCACTAATAGTAAACTGGATTATTCTCCTACTCTATTCCATTCCCCTCCTTTACTGTTGCTATGAAGTACTGACTTCTTGTATTAAAAGAACCTCAGATGTGTTTTGCAATACTGCAGTGTTATGTTGTGAACTAAGTGAAAATAGGATTAGATAAACTAAGCATTAAAGCGTCTAGCTGCCCCTAGAAAATAAATGACCAAAGTAAATTGGTTAACAAAGAAAAATGCCCTGTATTTAAGAACCTCACAATGTCAAGGGTGGGCTTAAAGGAGGCACTGCTCACGTTGCTCATATATCCACTGGTTGTTACTGATGCCTCTTCTTTCCTGTGTGCATGGTTCTTCCAGCCTAGTTTGATGCTAAGTATAAACACTTCAGATATCGTGGATAAATTATATTTATAATGGCTTAATAATTTTGTGTTATTTGAGCTTTATGTCTTTCTCCTGTGAAGATACTTATGTGTCTAAATTATCAAGACGGTGGCTTTCAGTCCTGGTATAAATAGAGAGATCAGCTTTGGAAAACTTGGCCTTTTGTGAATTCTTTAACAAAGCTTTGGATTTTAGCTTGTCTCATGGCCATGCTTGATATTTACCCTGTACAAAAACATAAGGGCATGTTCTAGTTGTAATTCAAAAGTCGTTTGGTGCACAGATAGCTAACAGATATTCACCGACGTCTTCCCACTGTACTCGTGAAAAAAAAAAACCTACAGAAAATCCTCCAAGTTCTATACAGAACTCCCTTAAGCTGCTGTGGTTTCCAATTTATGGTTCAAAACCACCTGCTTGCATTTCAAGGCAAGTCTTGAGGGCTGTGTTCAAAGAATACTATTTTTTGAAGTGTGTAAAGGTTTCTTTTTATTAGGAGGCAACTTTCTCTAAGGTGCACTGAGGAAATTATTGTGGATCTGAAACATCCTCAAACCAGTGAGTGATCCAGTGTGAAAAATTTTATTTATAAACGTCTTTTCAATATAAACACCTTAATGAGATGGACCCATGTGTGTCCTTGACTCTTCTGTACGTTGTGTGCTTCACAAGGCAAGTTGTGTTTCTGTTGCAGGTCTCTCTCATACACAGTCTAAAATTTGGTTCCTGATCTACCAGTACCCAGCAGGTGTTCTTGGCATGGCTCTAGTACTGGGCAATAACAAGCAGGGTTATTTGGTAGGTTTGGTC
The DNA here is from genome assembly GCA_027574665.1 of Rhynochetos jubatus. Classification (NCBI taxonomy): domain Eukaryota; kingdom Metazoa; phylum Chordata; class Aves; order Eurypygiformes; family Rhynochetidae; genus Rhynochetos; species Rhynochetos jubatus. The sequence goes on along the minus strand of CM050661.1, from coordinate 21,033,272 downwards.
CTCCTTCATGGGAAGCATTGGAATATGAGTAATTGTTCTTCCATCCCAAAGTGATGTGCACGTCCTGTTCTGCAGTGTTTCGCTGTAGTTACTAAAGACGTGGGACTGGGGCAGAGGAACTCTGAGAAGATGGCACTGAGGGGTGTATTGGGCAGTGTTACAGAAACTTGGCTTATGTTTGTAATAGGGTTTTTTGTCACATATACTTGCCACTTTTTGTTCCCTCACTTTCTTTTCGCCACACTTGCTACCTTCTCTGTAAGTACAGTTTTTACCTGTTTTGTAAAATACAGGCCAAAATACTCAATTGGATTTTTAGAAATAGAGTCTTTTTGATCTAGAAGTGTCTTGGTTTTGGGAGCGAATAGCTGAGAAATACAAAATGTGGTTTTCTTATAAATATTTGTTACAAGTCAAGAAGAGCTGATGACAAGAACTCCTTAGAGATTGCTTGTGTACTTCTCTTGGGAAATCACAATCACACTGCTGAGTGTGTATGGGTATGTTGTATTCTGGTGACGAGGAAGATCTGAAAATAAGCAAAAAGTGCGAGTGAAGTCATTCCGGATAGTTTCTATCCCTCCTTTTTTAAGTGCCTTTCTTCTGTAAACCCAATGAAGTTAGGAAAAATGTTGACATGAAACTGCTTTATTTGGTTCAGTGTACGTTCATAGCACAGATCTGACGGTAATTGTCAGTGTGCATTAGGGAGCAGTAGGACCTGGCCCACAGATGATCATAAGACGCAGCAGAGTGGTTCTTACAATTTGTCAGAAAGAATGTCCGTAGCAGGTTTTACTTTAATGGCTTCTAGGCTGTTTTGAAGTTGAGGCTTTTTGAGAATTCTAGAGTTTTGCTTGGATGGATGCAATCAGAATTGCTCAGAAATAGCAAATATGTACTTTTCCTGTTATTTCTAATGATGAAGAACCCATTATTTCTTAAAGCAGAGTTTTCTTCTCTCTCAAGTCAGTGTAGTCAGTAAGGTAGTCAAGACTCCGCAGGGCAGTGAGGATAACACAATCTTGTGCCTCAGCAGATCTGCAGGTGTGGGGGCAAGTGCAGTCATGTCAGATTGACTTGAGTTGATGGCAGCTAATACTTGCTCTTTTTTAAGTCAATGCTAGAAACAGTAAGGTTTTTAAAACTACCTTAAATCTCCACATATTGTCAATCATATGAAGAAGCTGATGGTTTTGGCAAAAAGAAAAAGCACCAGGATGGACCTCTACATTAAAAAAAAGGAGTTGTTTCCAAAGCAGTGCAAAACCCATGCCAGCTCACAGTTGCATGCATTTAACAGGTAACATCTGACATGCAAATACACTGGTGGCTGATCACTATACGCCACCAAGGTAGTGATAAGTAATACATGCACCCTCCTGGGAAATACTGCATAAAACATGACAGGAAGCTTTGAGACCCATGAAAGAATGGGAAGAGAAAGAGGTACTTAACTTTTGTATCTGTTGGTTGCTTTGAAAGCTCATGGCAAAGCATCCAGCACCAACGTAAAACTGCCTGAGCACACATACCTTCCAATCAAAAAGAGCAAAGTGCAACAGGGAATATTTGCAGTGTGTGTGGAGTGCCACGTTAAATGATATTCCACCCAACTACTGCAGACTTTATGCTTCTGTTTCACGCTTTTGGATAAAGATGCTTGCAGTGTGCAGACAGTGAAATCCTGGTGTGAAAAGTCTAATGGCAGAATCTGCATTAACTTCAGTGGAGCCAGGATTTTAAATCCAAAGCACTGGCAGCGTTTCTCGTTCTATATATACATTTTTCAGCTTTGAAAAGGCAGCATTTGCCATTAAAGGGATATGCAATCCTTCACTTGTGTATGACGTGTTATACAAGGATGTTGGCTGTCTCTGATAGAAATGCTGGATTTTTTTTCCAACTGCATGAACATGTTTCTAATGAGTCATAGCCAAAAAAAAGGAAATTCAAAAGAGTGATGTGAGTAGTTTTACTAGCAGAAAACTCATTAACTGGCAAAGTTGGACTGTCTTCAGCTCAGTCACATAACAACCACTTCTTACTTTTAAAAGAAGGTCCATAATGTTTGATGGAACAGTCAGGTTCCTTTTTTAAAAAAAAGAAGTTCAGGCAACAGCTGGAGTATAGGAAGCATGTCTTAATTTATTTACTGCTTTGTACTGCTAATCGGGGAATACTGCAAAAGGTGAATACTATTACTCGGCTGCAGTTTCATGTAAATCGCAGCCATGAATATGTGATTAGTTGTCATGTGGAAAATAAACCCTGCTATCCCTGCATCACTGGTGACAGAAAGATGTTTACAACCCTCATTATTTCATTTTGAAAGCTTTTTAGAAGGTTACGGAAACTTGCTGTTTAGAGGAGATAGTTTATTCAATCATTTAAGTGAAGGGTCTATAAAATACACTAAAAGTTGCTTCCTAAACTATACATATGTAACAGCATAATGTGGTGGTGTTCAAAATGGTTGTGCATAGTGTCTGTCTTACAATACACCTTGCCTGCAAGCTGCTGGGGAGGAGCAATCTGTACCTTCATTTCCATAGCAAATGTCCATTCGGTGACAAATGTGTTGGAGCAAATGACAGTTTAGGTGATAAATTTTATTAGCTCAATTTAGTGACGTCTCTGCTGTGCTCTCACCATGTCAGGGTTTCTCCTTAGCTTCTCTCTCATTTGATCTACTCTTTGCCATTACTTGTTTCTGGGGCAATATAAAATTAGTATTTCTGTCGTGTAAACGCACAGCTTTTTGAGCAGAAAAGAGATGATGTAAACTGGGTCTCCCTACTAAGTCTCTACATGTAGGCTTTTATTTTTTCTTGTGCAGTTAATTTGTATGTTTTGTTTCTCTTTACGTACTGTCATTTTGTGTAATTTTAAAGTCTGGTTTGGATTTACAAGCATGTAACATCTTCAGTATCCTTCAAAGGATTTGAATTGTGTTCTGTGGACTGCTGCAGCACAAGGACAAAATCACAACATCTCTGTTCTTGAATAGCACCGTTATCACTCTGTGTTAATGACGTGATTTCAGTATTACAAGAAATGAGTTTTTGAAATTCATTCAGTATTAAAGGGAATTGGATTGTAATTAGAGCATATTTCAAAAAGAATAAAAGGATCCATGATATGTGCTTAGCTCTTAGAGCACCTAATCCTATATTAATTGTGCTTTGGGCGCATGTGCCCTGATGTGAGGGGACTTTGACAGTGAAGATGAAAATGTTTTCATGCTTTTAAGGCCAAACAGCTCCTCCAGCAGTACGGCAGTGCAAGACGAGGGCTGTTGGAGGGCACAAGGCTGTTCTCCCTTCCCTTCCATGTTCCAGCATGGACCATGACGCTTGCGGAAAGTGCCTGGCTTGGCATCATGGGAGAGCTCTGCGGGCTTGTCTGGAGAGGAGGGTGTACAGCATGGGCAGGTCTGGTTCAGGCTTCACTCTTACGTAGGGTTGTTTAGTCCAGCTTTCAGCAGAGGGTGTCAATGAGGTGGTAAAAATGAGGGAGCTTCTGCTGAAATTGTGTTGAAGAAGAGCTTTGTTGTATCTGGAGAGCTCCTTCCGCGTGAAGGTTTGGTCGGACTTCAGTTTTGCTAAACCTACATGGCATAGACTGGAGGCAGCAGGGTTGAAAATAGGGATCACGGATGTGATTGTGTACCTGAAAGGCAGCAAGGAGTGGCTTTCTCAACTCCAGGGAGTTTGGCCAGCTTCAGCATTTAACTGTGACTATCCTGTTCATTCTGTCATCAAATGGACTACCTTTTGCCAACAATAATTTGTCAATAATTTGTTAAGACCAGGCTGGATGAGGCTTGGAGCAACCTGGTCTAGTGGAGGGAGTCCCTGCCCATGGCAGGGGGTTGGGACTGGATGGGCTTTAAGGTCCCTTCTAACCCAAACCGTTCTGTGACTCTGTGATGATATTACTAATTACCACCTTTCTTTCTTTGCAGCCTGTTCCAGCACTACTGCTACGCTCGAGGTGGCATGCGCCACACTTCCTACACGTGCATCTGTGGCAGGTAAGCCGGTGGGTTAGACTGACCTGTTGCAGCCTGTATGGTCACTTTCCCAATGGGCATTTGCAAAATGGTTCTGTTTAGCCATGTGGTGTGTTTGCCTGTGCCACCAGAGTGAGTTTTGAACTGTTTCCTCTGGAAAAGCCCACGAAAGGTGGCTAGTGCTGTGCCTTAAAGAAATAACTCAGTTACAGATTCTGCTGCACTTGGGAGATTCCCCAATGACTGCTGCTACTGCCAAGATCATGTTTATGCTCACATCTGTGCTGAAATTGGCTTTTTTATTAAATAGCATTATGGAGAAGGGCTTTAGAGCTATTCTCTGTTGCTCAAAAATACTCTCTTTGAAATACACCGTAAGTATTTCATATCATTCTCAAAATTCTTTGCCTCAAAGGTTAGGATGCGATTAAACTAATCTTTTTTGAATTTGGAATTTTTTTGCTCTCGTTTTTTGCTGAACAGCTAGCGTTGAAGGTATTGTATTTGGGAAAGTGTTATACAAGTTCTCCCCACAGTTGTAGAAACACACATTTTTAATTTGCAGAATTTTGAGACAATTGTGTAGGATAATATTGAAGGACAGCTGTGTGCTTTGTGCAGAAATTAACCTTATTTAGTCAGCGGTATTAATTTGATCGGAGCTGTGTGACAGATGAGGCATATATGTTGGTATGTATATGTCCCACTTGTTCTAGTGCTGCTCACAAACATTTGCTCTACACTGAAGTCACATACACTTCTAAAATAATTTTTACGTTAATGACAATAATGTTAAATTGCTTTGGAGGTAATAAGGACAATTAGCATCTTTGCTTCTTTCTGCTGTTTACTCAATTGCTTGTTTGTAAATGCAATTTTCCAATTTATATGCAAAATTGTAGTAGGAGCATGAGCAGTTTTATGGCAAATTGTGCATCTAAATTGAAAAGTTTCCTGGTTTAAGTACGATCCTATAACTTGAGAATTAACATCCCATTGAAATGAGACTCCGTCTCTCTGGTATTGTCACAGGCTGTGATGATAAAATCAAGTTGTTTCTGTGTACGTTTTTTCACAGCCATACAGGCTTCCCATTCGCTTACAGTAAATCAGGACCTGTGCTGCAGGATGTGGTTTGGGTGCTAGAGAACATCAGTGGCTTTGCTAAACCGATAGAAACGTCTGCAGTATGCTTGCGTAGTGCATCCCTGGGACTCTGTGGGGACAGACTAGACTGAAAAACCCAGGGCTTGAGTTATGTGACTGAGGGAACCCAGAAGGAGGAACGCCACAACAGTGTCTCAGAAGTGGGTGAGGATAGGAGATTCGTGGGTGTCCCATCTCCCTTAGCAGGGGCTTAGCAGGGCAAGGGAGCGATGTTTGAGCTACCTCTGAGCGGTTGGAGGATTTAATACATGGAAAAGGGCTGCCCTTGAAATGTAAGATCCTAACAATGTCATGACTCTGGGAGCTGGGAGCTGGCATTGTATCCTACCACTACAATTAAACGTGCAGACAAACAATTTAGAAAATAAATTATTTAAGATAGAATACAAAGGCCTTTGGCCATGAATTGCTATATTCTGACTATGAGTGATGAAGTAAGAATGAATAATATTAGCAGTTTTAAGCTAGGTTCTAATAAAATGAATATGAGCCAATCTGTTTGATGGATTCTATTAACTTCATAATGGCGAAAATGAGAGGCATATTTTATTACCATGTATATGTCATGCATTGTAAATATTAAACTTAACTACATTTATGATTAAAGACAGCTTTTGCCATCAGGATTTTTTGAATAGTTGTGTTTTATTCTATTCATGCTGAGATTTGTTGTTTCCCCAACACTTAAAACTGTGGTATTTTGACAGGATCTTTCCTTTTTAGATTACAGGCTTATGTTAATCTCCATAGAAGAGAGTCATGCTTTTAAATAAAAACCAAGGCTTTTATTCAGATTTTCAAAAAGACACTCACTAAGCTGGAAGTCAAGAGTAATCAATACTATATTTCAGTACAGAAAGAAATCATTGGCGCATGTTGAGTGCATGCATTTGTTGTTGTCCCTGTCCAGTGTTACACTCTGCAGGAGATGGTAAATGAGTTTTTGCTGTGGCCAGGTATGGTTTATGTATTCACTTGCACGTATCCACTCTCCAATCAGTTGAGAATGACAACACATATATTGGTACCACAGGTCGTCACATCGCGAGGTTAGTCCTGCAGTTAGCAATGCTTTCAAATGCTGTCAGCGTGTAAATGGTTTGAAGCACAAGCAGACGTCACCTGAGTGCAATAAAGGAAGGATAGTAGCGTTTGATAAACATACTGGGATATATTTAGCACTAGTCTACAGTGTTGACTTCCGCATAGTGTTCAAAGGGTAATGAGTTATTCATTGCAGTGTCTTAGTGTACCAACAAACCATCTTTACAGAGGGGAAAACAAAGGTTAAGTTACACAGGCGGTGCCCTGGTGACCCTGTGGTGGATGACACCCACTGGTAACAGGCAGAGTTTCCAACCGGGGTTCGGTGGAACCATCAGTATCTCTGCAACCAGAAGCCACGGTCAGCTGCTACTTAATACTGCGACGTCATAGGTTCAAAATCTTCTTGACAGAATTCTCCAGGCAGGTGACAGCTCTCCGCAGATGACACCAGTGGTTAAGAATAACGTAGTGCAGTAAAGTGCCTTCCTCTGTCTGAGGATCACCAGCTTTTTGGATGAGATTATGATACTTATTGAATCTGGTTTTTGGTGTGGGGTTTTTTTTTTTGGTTTTTTTTTTTGTTTTTTTAATAATATCTTTAAGATCATCATCCCTTAGATGAACAAGCAAAGAGCAGGCTGTTAGTGGTTCCGTCTGGGTTAATTTTATTATTGAAATCATAATGGAAATAGTTGTAGTTAATGGTTTGTTGGTTTTTCTTTAGATGTTCTTAATGTAGAGCTAATATCTGCATGTTTTGTAATGCTGATGCTCAGCTTAATCCTGTTCTTAAAATATAGCTGACATTCCTCCTCTTTCTTCTAATCATTTGTTTTCAGGGTGTTTTCTGATCTAAAATTTATTTGGGGGCCTTTTTTCCTTTCCTAGAATTCTGAATCTCTTCCTACTGTTTGCATTCTCAGTGGTGTTAATTTGCAGCTTTTCCACCGGTTAATGCAATTCTTTTTCTAACAAACACATCTTTGGCACCAGTTAGAGGCAAATTATTGAAGGAATAAAAAGAGATACACAGAAATCTCTTGGAGGATTTTTCAGGTTGGCTGCCTGAAGGCAGACCTGCGCATTCCTGCGTGGGTGGTTTGCAGGGGTGCTGACCACCAGGTTAAACCCCGACTTTAGCTCTCTAATGCCAGACTTTCAACTGGTGCTCCTTGGGAGGAAAACAGGTAGCTGCTGCAGGAAGGTTCATTTGCTTTGCCGGTGGCTGGGGGTTTTGTTTAAATTGTTTCGAGGCCACCCTGAAAGTCAAACCGCATCATTATGCACAATTGCTGGCTAGCTGTAGCATTTACCTTGTGGATACGCATCACTTCTGTAGCATTGCTCCTCACATTTCTTTCCTGTCCTCATCCCGGGATGGTGGTAAAGACGCTTCCTGTGGGGAAGATCAGGCGTGCACCCCTTGGGAAAACTAGGCTGGAGGTGTGTCCACATCAGTGTTTTAATTTGGGTCGGTAGTGCAGTTCTGAAGCAAGATGTCCCACTCCTCCCCAGCAGTGTGGCTTTGCTCAGAGCCAGGTATCGGTCTAGAGTGCACGTGCTGGATTTCTATTGGGTGAAAAACAGCTGGGAGAGCTTTCAGGAGCAGGTCTGCTGTGCCACATTTGCTGGTGGGTGTTGAGCCCAGGGACCAGCCCAGAGCCAGTCCCAAGTGAGCAGACCTCCTCACCCCAGTCACTTCAAACAGACAAAAAGCCTGAAATACATATGGTGTGCCTGTCTGGGCTTCAGCACCAACTGTGCTGTTGGCGGCACGGTCCCGTTTACGATGGAGCCAAGATGCGCATGACAGATACGGAGTCCCCAACGTCAAGGATTGTGTGCTGCTTCCCTAATGGTGCTGCAAACCAGCTATTCTTCATGCGTCATCCGTAACAGTTGGTGCCGAACCTTACAGAAATATTTTGTAAACTAAAACCCTTACATTAAAATGTGCAAAAGAAATCCCCAGCCTTGTATTCGCAATGTCTGCTGTTGAAAGCGTTTGTGCGGTGCTCATATCAGTATATATGACCTGTTGATGCAGCTGGTATGGTATGTGACACCAAGAGTGCCAGCATATGATGGTCAGTCAACAAGCTCTCTGCAGATACATTAGCATGGAGTCATGCCCTTAAGCTTCATGATCATTTTTTAAAGTTTGATCATATATTTATGCATGTGCTAGTTGCTTCTCCTGGTTTATCCCCATTTTTAGAAGGAGATAAGGAGCAGTATCTGCAGCAGCTAATATCCTGCCAAACTGCTGTGGAGCATGTGTGTGATGCCAGGAGTTGGGGTTTTGATTATTTCCATGTTTTTCCTTAAACACCTAACGTGTGTTCACAAGCAGTGTCATGCAGAGAGCACCAAGGTCCTTCCAGTTGCCCCCAAGCGCCACCCCCAAAAAATCGTAGCCCTCCACCTGGGAAACAGTTCTTCAGGCAGGAGGTGGTGGCTGCCTTCTCTCGTCAGACTGATAGTCCATCGCAGAGGTAGGAGCTGTCTCAGCTGAGACTGGAAACACGGTTCCTGCCATACCCGTCACCTGGCACAGAAGGCCCTCTTCTTTTGATTGCAGCCCATTGCCCTGTTAGAGATCTTTTTTATTTTTCTTTTTTTCTTTTCTTTTTTTTTTAGACAAAGCAAACTAAGTTTGAAAGTGTCCTGGCATGGAAAACCGGAATTGTGGCCAGAAGGCCCTGTTCCACCAGGGCCCAGGACATCTCTGAAGGAAGCTTACATCTGGCTTCATTGTGTGTGCAAGCTTTATGGGGCCATTCGTAGTTAACTGGACCCCGCTGTAGGTTCCGAAGTCAGGCTTCCAAAAGTAAAAATTAGCCAGCTAGAAGCCAGTTGTAAAACTGTGCTTAAGCCATTGGACCAGCATCACAAAACACATTTTTCCAACCTTAATTCTGAAGGGTTTTTCAACTCTTGATGTCACAACTTCGGTTTTTTCCTTTGGAGTGTGTATAATTTTGAGACATAACTTTTGGATCAGAAAATCATTCCCATGATTCTGAAACATTGTCCTTCACTGCCTTATTCATAGCGATTCTTAGATGCTAAAAATACTTCACAATAAAAACTTCCTGCTTTCAAAATATTAATATGATCCAGCCCTTTTAGATTGAGAGCCCTCAGAAACTTAAGGCAGCATCTACTTTCTCACCCACAATCATTGCTGTGGAGTCATCATATCTGAATGAGCAATGATCTATTAAATATGCAGTTGATCACAAGTACTTATCTCAAAGGTAACGTTTTGGATACAGTGCATGCTTACTGGTTGCACATACTGGAAGTCTAATATGAGAAAAATGTCAGATGGCACATTTACCAGGTACAACCAAAGATTCATTGAAACTGAGCCTCAGACTCCTGTCACCTAAGATGGGAAGGTGTTTCACCACCACAACTTGAAAGAATCAAACTTGAACAGGATGACCAATATGGTTTTGTTGAAAGGTGAGATACAGACTGGCAAGTCAGCTGGAGGGGTCAGAGGGATGTTGCGGTAACCCTGTCCCAGCACCTGTATTTTTGGATATGATACAATTACTGGGGCTTTTTTGAAGAGAAAAAGAGAGCGAGCATCTAGCTGAGGAGAACAGTAAAAGAAAAATGGGTAAAGCTTGAGATTTTACCAGTCTTTTAACTGATGCTTGATAGACCTGGGGGAATATCAATAGACAAGAGAGGACACCAAGGACAAATGTAGGTCACCAAATGAATCGTGGAGCTTCAGAAGTGCAGAACAAGAGTCCATCCTTCTCTAGAGGTGTTTTATTCCTGTGAATCAGCAGTTTAATCTGAAAGGTTTCTGGGAATAAAAAGCTTTGCAATGAGATTTTTTAATAAGAAGTAAGAGTAGTGTGACAGTTCTCATGCCTGTTATCGCTGCTGACGCTGTATGCTGTGAGTGCTCCCAGAGCAACATGTAACGTCCGCTGCAGCAGGCATCACACATAGCCATGCCAGAGATGCACCGGAACTGTTTACTTGAACACCTGAATTTTTCCAGTCTCAGTGACTCCTAGAGCGCTTCAAACATGTCAGATGTGACTCCAGTGGAAGTTTGATTTTTATGCCTCAGAATATTTAACCTCACATAGGGAAATGTAGTGCTTAGTAATTAAAAAAATAAAAATCCGAAGGAAATAAATGGGTAAAGGTTGAAAAATTTCTCTTGCATAGTCGCTTTCTTAACACTGTCGTGGACGTGGGCAGTATTTACAGGAACTGTGCTGAGTTCCTTCTGCAGCAAGGTCATGTCTTGCAGCCAGAGTAGCAATATGCCCATTCTGTACCCATTTCTGCTGAGCGGGCTGCAGGGTGTGCTATTACAGCCCACGCCGGAGCAGAACCTAGGGCGCTTCTCTCAGACTGCAATATTTGGTGTTTAATACATGAATAGACTGATGTTTATCATGCCACGTGTTTAGAGTGTTCCTTCTCATGTTGTGTGTGTTAATGCTCCTTCCTCCATTAACTGTGCTGGATTTCCTTTTCACCTGTCAGTGGGGAGAACTCGGCTGTTCTACACTACGGCCATGCTGGAGCCCCGAACGATAAGACTGTGGAAGACGGAGACTTGTGGTAAGTAAAGGATTAGAGTCCACTTGCTATTTTTGTTATGCTACTGCTGTTTTCTACATGCATTGTATGTACTCTTGGACTTAAGTAAAACGATGTCTGCATAATGATGAAAGTCCAAATCTTTAAAATAGAATATAATGTTGCGTGCCAGACTACTCGGGTTCCTCCCAAAGCTCCGTATACCTGCATCTCCAGTTGAAAGGGAAAAGAGAGATTGTTTTCAAACACTTCTGTGCCAAAGGCACTTAGTATTTAGTTTAGGAAATGCCTGCATTCTAAGTACAAGGGCAGTTACAAAAATTGGCATCTGAGTTTGCTCTTGAACCTCCGCTCTGATGATGGGATGGAGGGTCAAGAGAGTGTTGGTTGATTCTAAAGAATTGCATCAAATTGCAGTATGGATCAGATCTTCTAAATGCTTGTGGGCACGCAGTCGCCCTGGCCTGAAAGTAGACTTTGGAATGTGAGAGACGATCGAACTCAGTTCAGGGTGGGGCAGGCTCCTTCTAGTTCTGCATTGTGCCACGAATTTCTAAAAAGGTTTTGCTTAGAGTTCAGCATTGCCATAATACAATTGCAAATACCATGTATTTTTCTCTACTTGCATTACACATCCACGTGCTCTGCAGCATGACTGTAGATAAAAGCAGGGTGAATGAAGGCACCAAATATATTACTACAAATTGAAAGACAAACCTGATTGTGTGGCGTGTAACGCGGCGGAATATAGCTTTTGTACTTCACCTCCTAAGGCTTCGGTCAACAAGCCTGCGTTTATCGAAGTGCAGAATTACTTTTGGAGGAGTTAATCACCGACATTCAGAAGAGTTTATCTATTAGATTGCTTCTGTAGCACGTGCAAAAATGCTGCAGGTATGTATTTTCACAGCTGAACGTAAAGGTGTGGAGGAAAGCAAATTAGTGTTACCCTAGATAAGCTCAAAAGCTATTACAGAAAACAAATTGAACCTCGGAAGTGAAAAAAATATGCCTTGTTGGCTAATGTTCTGGACACATTCTGAACTCCAGAGAGGTAATTTCTTTTTAATACTGTAAAAACTTTTTTGAAAGCTTCTTGTACAATAGTTTACGTAGTATCTTCATCTGTGGTGCATAGCTGATTAAATCCATCAAACACTTAACATTCATTTATTGCAGGACAATAGCTTTGACTTACAGTCACGTTGTCTTTGAGCAGATAATGTGCTGTGAGGTTTTTTCATCAGGCAGGACACACCATTATGATACTGTGTTGGCTGTGGCATTCGATTAAATTTTCAAGAAAGCGTCTATCCTTCAGGACATCTCGGTGTACGTTACTGAGAGAAGATATGCCACAATGCATTATGCTGTCCTGTATTTAAAATTACAGCCTTTAAATGGTGAGAGGAATAGTATTACTGGGAGACCTCAGGGCAAAGGATATATAGGACCCCCTTCCACTTCCAGTCTCTGAGGACAGTTTAGGAAGGAGTCCTCCCTAAACCCCAACAACACGTACCAAGACTCGTCGCAAACTCAGAATTCCTGTTGTATTGGCGAAGTGTTTTTAAAAATGTTTGCGTTTTGTTAGCCTCAGATATCTGAATGCCTGAAAAGCGTAAGCTACCAAGCACGCTGATCACTTCAGCATTTCCAAACTACCGTTCCGCAACCCCACTTTGTAACCATCTCAACAGAGGGAACAAGGTTTAACCTAGTTTGAAATATCCCCTGCTGAAACGGTCCAGTTGCATCTTTGTCTTGGTGAGATGAAGTTTGTCAGGTGTCGATTGGCTTTAGCAAGTACATGCGCCGTGTGCACGAGCACCCGCCCGGGCTTCGGTCTCTGCCCTTGCCTCTCCCGCTGCCTGATGCTCACGTAGCAGCCAAACTTTGCTCCACATGATTTTCTTTGCGTTTTGCTCAAGGGGCAGTAGAGAAATTACAACAAAATGTAATTTCATTCGTGTAAAGACGATTTAAAAATACACTCATTTTCCACAGTTAAAAGTAGCGTTTTGGAAAAAACCTTGAGCTGGCGTACTTCAGCAGCATACAGGTTACGGCAAGGCCCTACCTGGGTGATTTTCCAAATCTCTACATCGGGTATAAGTGCGTGTGTACGCGCATACGGAACAGGCTGTTGAAATGATGCTGTGCTGATGTGCGTGCTGGAGTTCGGGTATTCGGCTCGCAATTAAGCTTGTTAATAGCTACCGGGAGCCCTCTGTTGGATAATCTTGGGAAGCTCTGAACATAGGGAAAAACGGCTTTGCTTTGGGTGAAAAACAGTGTTTTAAGGGTTATTTCTGCTTCTGCCAGTATTTTGGTGTAAATCTGTTAACAATTCCTATACTTGTATGTAATAGAATTGGAAGATTGGGTACGTGGTATGATTTTTATTAAATTATTCAGTAGAATTTCATGTCTTTTTCATAACATTATTTGGCGGATATGGCTGACATTCAAGAATTTTGCAGAAATGTGCTGCTCAGGTTTTTATGTACAAAGCAGTGCAGTGTGGTAAGTGTTAGTAAATAAGTGAACAAAGCACCTGAATGTTAGAAAAAATACATTTGGAAGACTAACGCTTTGCTTCTTTGAAACACTCAAGTGCATGTTTGTTTGCTCTTTTAAGAATACCACTTCCAAGGATTTGGTGGTATCAACAGGAGATCATAAGCAAAAATACTTGTGCTATTGCATTTTTTTTTTTTTTAAGGTTGTTATTCTGACTTCCCCTTTAAAAACTGCGGCAGGTTTAGAACAGCCTGGTTTTATGATGTTCATTCTTGAAAATTAATCTGCATCGAATGGGTTTATTGCTTCTGTAAGAAACTGGTAGGGAATTACATCTCTGATACTGCGTCGTAATCCACACTTTATAGGTACAGTTTCTGTGCCAAAAGATCTCAGTGCACGACAAGGACTATAAAGAGAATTTCTGACACTCCTTGTTAATATGGACTGTATTGCTAAGCAGGGCTGTCGTTTTCGGTCTATTAAGTATTAAAAACAAAGTAGCTAACACAAAGCCTTATGATTGACATAGAAATAAATCAGTATTTTTAGGGAACTTTAGGTATTCAGTAGATATGTGCATTTAACTGATACTGATATTAAAAGTAAATACTGCAATAACAGCGTTTTATATAGATAGTTCATGTACTGTAACTCCGTGTGGTGGATAGTTAAATGGTGTGATCAATACGGTCTAATGCAAACAAGTGTCTGTTGTCTCCTTGGTCAAAAATCTCATGCAGATAAATGGGCAGGCTGACCACACTGGTGAATCGCAGTTCTAGGCACTCTACCCTTTCGTTTGGTATTACCTTTAAATAAATTCTTCTGCTCAGAATGTGGCAAATCACGGCTTGCAGTGATGATGTACAGCCAGGCTAGCGTACAAATACTGATTTTTTTTTTTTCTCCTGTCATCTTAAACCTGTGACAGCTTGGATAGAAACTGAGCCCAAGACTGAGGTTATCCCATTATCCCAAGGTATTGCATTACTTGTGTGCCAAGATGCCTGCTGTTTCTGTAGGGAGGCTGTAACTCTGTTTTGTAATGTGGAAAGTGGAGTCATAAGCAGAAGTGCTTGTTGTGGTTTGCAGTCTCCTACCCTGTACACAAGAGGCCTCCAGCAAAGCCATAAAGTAACCACACGTTTTCCAAGGGTTTCGGAGCAACCCTCCCAGCTCCCACAATCCACCTTAGGTAACCAGAGGTCTTTCAAAGCTTGGTGGGGAGTAGAATGAAAATTAGGGGTTGCTACTCAAGAAGGAAAAATCCCCAAACAAATTCAGGGAGCAGAGGTCTGACTCCGGCTATGCAAAACTTAAGAGTATATGAGCCCCTGGGGCTCCTGTCCATCAAATGGCATCCCCTGCATCGCTCATTCTTCCCGGGCGTATGTCTCATGATCTCTCCTTTTGCAGCTATTTTGCTTTTGATTGCACTGGAGAAAGAGTTTGGTTCAGTGGTTAGAGCCCTCTTGTGAGAAGGCAGAAACCACAGGTTTCACCTCTCCTCAAACTGATCTCTGACTTTGGCTGGAAGTTATGACCTGACCCTGGAAAACAGCATCCATGAAAAGTTCAAAGCCAGTGTGTTGCTGCAAAAAGCATTGCTCTCAATGCATCAGCATCTGCCCTCTGAGAAATGAAAGCATCTGCTTCCTTAAAGATGAAGGAAGCAAAGCCCCTGGGGTCCTCCCTTCTGTCTTCTGCCCCTGCCCTGCCGGTGCAGCAACGTGGAGCCACACCGTGGCTGTTGGGGAAGGAGAAACCTGGCTATCCAGCTAGATCCTGCTCTGGTGTGGGCGTTGGACTAGATGGTCTCTAGAGGTCCCTTCCAACCCCTGACACCCTGTGAATGGGCTGCAGCAGAGGAAGCCTGGGGCAAAGCAAACGCCTCTTCTCACCTTTGTGTTTCAGTGGTTTGGTGTAGGAACCATCGGAGGTGCTGAACTCGAAGTGTATTTTGATTTTGAGAGGATATTCAGGAAAATGATGGTTTATTGCATGCAATTTGCTGCCTAGCGGTTCGTGCAGCCTGCCTGTGTGGATTCTTGGCACTGCCGCGCGCTGAAGGCGGGTCAGGAGGTGATTGTTTTATTGCAATTGATCAGCAGGGCTCCTGCAACGTTTGACAAATAGAAAATGCTTCTGTGATCTTAAAATAAAGATTGATTCTTCATGATAAGGCTCACGCTTAAATAATAGGAATGTGAGAAAATAAGCCTGACCCCAGAAATAGATATGGCTGTTACCTGAGATGGTTTTCTGCAGGTGTCAGGAGTTGCAGGTCTTGGTCATTTTATGGTGTCTGTCAAACGTGTCTCAGTGAGAATTCAGCACTTAGTAAGCAACTGTTGGCAGGTTCACTGACCTTCAAGCACTTGATGACAGTTTTGGGTGTTAGTTGGTCCATTCTGGCTTTGCAAAATACTGAAAATAATTATCTACTCTACTGAAGCACTCAGGATTTTTAACAGTTTGAAGTATCCTCCTAAGTGACGATGTTCAGGAAGGTCTGCCGGCTGCCTGGCGCACACTCCCTCGGAGTGCCCTCGCCAGCGGAGCCCCGGGGCTGCGCTGTGTCTGCTTCGCACGCCCCCAGGAAGACAGGCGCTTTGATACGCCGACCCCTGGGTCCGGGGCCGGTACCCCACGAGCAGTTAACGGGGGGTGCTAGTCCCTGGAGTCAGTGTAATATGTTGAGGGCTTGGGTGAAAGCATAAATGGGGGGAGCACGGCATCAACTGCTTGTGAAGTGCGGCACGCCTCAGAGGGAGAAACCATTAACCTTGTATTCACAGTGGGACTGTCTGTTATTAATAAACTAAAACTAACCTGAGAAGTTTAAACGGAAGCAGGCTGGATCATCAGATGATCTCTTTCATTGTAATTGACTGTTTCCTTTAACACTCTCACCTTTAATCTTGCTGATTCCAGTGAAAGCGTTGAGTACAGACGCCTTGCTGAAGCAGGACATTTCCTACTGCAGAAGCTCACTGCTGTTGCCAGACCTGCTGGTGGTGCCAGGAAAGCAGGTTTTACCTGCAGATAGTTAAGAGACAGAATTTCAGCACTAGGGCAGTTTTGTTAGTCTCACAAAATCTAACGCATCCTGTTGTAAAAGTACAGTCATAGCATAACGCTTCCATGCTAAATGCTTTAAATAGGTCTTGGCTGCGTTAGCGGGTATTGTTACTGGCTTAGTCAAATAACAGAGTTGGCGATAGGGAAAGCAGTCCAGTGTTGCAAACAACTTCAGCAGAATGATTGAACTCTGAGAAATATTTGTGTTTCTATTTTTATTCCCTAATATCCTAATGCAGCTTGAAGGCATCAGAATAATATTGACACCAGGGGGCACTGAAGCAAGCGCTGTCTGGAAGGAGATGATGATTGTCCCGTGTGTTGATACTGGCAACACGCACTTGCCAGGGCAAGGAACAGCAGCCGTCCTGGAGCACTGCCCGTGCGTGTACAGTGTGCATTCCACTCGAGTTGTGTTAAACTTGGGTTTGTTTCCTTCCATTTGGCACTCTACGCACCTCTCAATAGATGTTTTATTACCGTAACTTCAGGTGCGGTCAGAAGATCCTGTTCATCCTCAAGCATTCCTCCTCTTTTTGTTTCAGAAGCTTTGTTCATCACAGGGAGTTTTTCTTGACTGCACATACAGGTAGTTGTGAAAGGTTGTTCTGGATGGAACATTGAGGCAAGATGCTAAGTGTTTGGGGCTTTTTATTTTTTAATTACTCAGAAGGGACAGGGGACGGTTTTCAGGTTTCCTGGAGCTGCTGGTCATTCCAAGGTGTGTGAAGAATATTGCAAAAGAAGGTTGCTTATTGCAGGCACTGGTCAGATTCAGTTTTCATGGTTATTCACGAAGGCTAAGCCTTCTGTTAGGTAAAATAGAAGTTACTTCGCTAATTTTCCTTCTTTGATCTAAAAGCATAATGTATGGTTTTCTACAGGCGGAAGATCTGTCATTTTCTGTACAAGCTGTGTGCATTTGGCTTGTACATATGCATACAGTATGGATATGCAGTGTAGGTATCACACTGAAACTGTAGCAACATATTCATCTTAATATTATACAGTAGTATTTGTAGAAAACACACTGCTCTCTTTTTTGCGGGAATGAGTACGTGTGTAATATAATAGGACTTTTTATGTCTCCTGAGTGGCTATCATTTATTTCAGGAGAGTATTGGGAAGACTTTTAATAAGTCAACTAAAAAGCTTAGGTGAGCTTGAAAAAAGTTTGCCGCAAAAGATGATAGAAGTTTGCTGGGACTCTTTTCCAAACTCTTTCTTGGAATTTACATGGTGTTTTACGAAGTTTCACAGTACTAAATGCCAACCTATAAACCAAAATTTATTTGTCCAGGTGGGGGCAATGTTGCATTAAAAAGCAAGAACTGACCAATCTGTTAGATCAGCTAATGAAGTCCTCCCTTTTCCACCCCAAGTACTTCATTGTCTGCTATTAAAACAATTTATCCTACGGAACAAAATAGTGTATTTATTCCTTCTTGAAAGCACTGCTTTTAAGATCCCAGGATATTAATGTGTCAGGTGTAAATGCTCAACTATTTTATGTGGGTGAGACTAATATTTTCATTTGGCCTTGTGCAGTTTTGTATGCATTTTGAAGTTTGGTGCTGTAATAATATGCAAAAATTATGGTTAGCTTTAACCTTTCAGTCTGCAGTTTTGAAACAACTTGTTGTTAGTTATGGTTTTGTTTCTAATAATAATACAAAGTACATTGCTACTACTTACTGGTTGATTGCAAAATCAACTGGCTATCCATTTCTGAATAATTCCTTTGGCTTGATTCCTCTGGTTGGATTAATATTTACTATTTTCATCAAGTGTAGGTATTTTTCCTTTTGTTGTACCTATAGACTATATTAATTTTATGCTAATCTAGAAAAAATGAATTTTATTAAAAATAGAAAAATATATTTACTAGAATTAACAATAATTTCGTTGTAATTGAATGTCTTCTGTTAATTCAAGCTATGAGGTTGCCTACTGTCAAAAATGTTTAAGCCTTTTAACAAAGCAGATGTCACTAAGTATTAATAGTGTGTTTGCTGTAACAAATTTTAGCTTTCCTTTAAGTGCTCTGTATGGGCTGTCTCTTAATTTTATGCTCTCTGTAGTGCATGTGAAATGTCTCTTTAATTGTCATCTGCAACTGAGTTTTGTCTGTCGTAGGTTTAGCTTAGAATTCCCAGCATAGTCTGAAAAAAGCTTGAGTGTGAAGTTGCTTTGGCTCCTGTTGGGCTGATTTGACTAAGGGTACTCATCTCCGTAAAGAAAACAAGCAGGGTAAAACCTAGTATTTTTTTTAATAGCTGTTGCTTTAATATTGATCATTTATAAATGCTGTTTAGTGTAATCCACTTTTTGTGGTGGTTTTTGGTAATGCAGATTCACGTACTCTTGATGGATGTTGCTTATCTTGGATGGATTTTAGTAGCAACATCTTCCTCCTTGCTTTTGGTGTGGGGAGCTCAGTTGTATAGGTCAAAATGCAATTTTTGAGGGAGTCTGCCTGTCTTTTAACCCACTGTATGTCTCAGAGGGAAGGTACAGTTAGTCTCCAACACACCCTTTGTGGGTTCCCCCTGAACCAGCTGTAGTTTCCAGTCCTTGTGTCTGGGGCAGCGTTCTCTTGCGTCCGTTCAGAGAACCCCTTGTTACCCCAGGCGGAGGCACAGTCTGGCAGAGCTGGGACTCAGGAGGGTTCCTTCTGCTGTAATGCTGTTCCACGACTAGGCTGAGCTGATTCAGGTCTTCTGGGCAGGAATGTTTCTGATTCCAGTTGTACATTGCAGTACTGTACTCGAGGTGCCGCCTCGAAGAGTAGGTAATTCTTCTGAATAGGAAAAAATGCTCTTACTGGCAAAATAGCACGCTTGGCTAGAGATTGGGCAGCCTGCTTCTCTGAATTCCTAGTTGCTGCCTTCGGTACTGTGCACTTGGCTTGAACGTTTGGATCTCTCCATGGAAAGGCTAGCACTGTCTTGTCTGGGTTTTTGCTTTTGTTGTCATCTTCTGTAGACGACTCTGAAACCTCTGTCTGTTGGATTCCATTTGAGAACTGATAATTGGGAGGTTGCTTCAACAACCCCAAGAACAACTATAGGATGTCCAAAAACCTAAATGAACCTGTACCATTGGACACTGGCCCAGTTCTCATCGTGGAAAAAAATGGGAAGTGTTAGCCTTTTACTTATGTGGACACGTGTGTGTGTGTGTGTGTGTGTGAGTGAGCTTGCACATATATACATAAGAAACTTGACGGTATTTACAGTAAAAGTGAGTAAGTAAGGTCTGACTTTTCACCGCTCCTGTGAGCTCCGGTGGTTGGTTGTCCAGGCTGGGGAGCGCGGGTCAGAGTGTCTACAAACAGCCTGCCTTTCCAGTGTGGAGACTCCTAAGGGATGAAAACTGGCCCAAGCTTGGAGTTTGCCACTTGACTTTTCAGCAAAGAACTGTCTCTGCTAAAGAGAGTACTGTTGCTTTTTAAATATGCCAGTTAAAAATGGTTAATAAGTAGGATAATAAAGCCAGAAAAGAATGACCCGTTCAGCAAAAAGACAAGTCGAACAGGTAACCCTCTTGTCAGAGCTTCCTGCGAGAGGCTTCCCGCGTTGCCTGAGCGGCTCTAGCAGAGGTGTTCTGTAGGCGGCACTCGCACTGCACCTTCTGCACCCGGTGAAGCCACCGTTCCTGCCACCTCCTTCTCCCAGGCAATTCCAGCTTGGTGTTCCCAACGCTTTATCTGGGTGCAGCACTTCTGCCTTAGAGACATCCCCCCGCTTAGCAGGCGCACTGGGAATGGCACAGCCAATTTAGCTGTGAACAAGCCAATCGAAAGCTGTGGTAAACTTTGCGTTTTTAGTAAGGTATTAACGTGAGCTGCATGGGGGTGGAAGAGGGGTGATACTTGATCATGGAAGTTGGTTTATTTAGTGCAGACGCTTAAGGCTGTTGTCTTAGATTTCTCCAAGAGATAAATACTGTGAGCAAGGGGCTCCTTAACCTGTGTGTGAAAATAGCACATAAAATCTTGCTAGAATACGTGGGCGTTTACTGAAACAACCCTTACGTGCAGCTCATTTGGTGAATTAGTGAGATTGAGATTTCATATCCTGTGAGATAAGTGGATTTGAAGTTCTCTTGGCTCAAATTGTGGGGAGAGAGGACACTCCCACACGCTGATGTTGGGTGAGGAAACCATTTCTTCCCAGCAGAGGGATGGAGCGGCAGAGCAGAGGCACACCTTCCCCGTGACGGTGGGGCTCACCCACCTACTGCTGCTCATCTCAGCATCACGCTGCTGCCCTGGGCATCGCCAGGCACCAACACCTGGAAACAGTGGTTTTGTTTGGCTGCGTTGTTCTATTTTAAACCCAGCCCGCTCAAACTTTTGTATGTTCTTGCTGGAGCCATTGAAGTTGGCATTGTAGAGGTACAGGCATGCAGTTCTCTCCTTCAAAATTCAGTGTAGACAGATTTTTTTTTTTTTTTTTTTTGCAGAGAGGGTGGTGTTTCCACCCTTTTCCTATCTGAGCAAAGCTTAGTGTCATATCTTGTCATCTTCAGTGAGAAAAGGTTGAGACAAGCCTCCCATTATCTATAATAGTGTGGGAAAGCCTCAAGTGAGACAGTGCTGTAGGAGAAGCAAAGATGGGAAAGTCTTGGAGAAGGTAGATGAGATGAAAAGACATGGTTGAGGACAAGCAAAAAATATGGGGGGGGGGGGGGGGGGGGGCACATGGTTATGTAAGTCACAGCTAGATGAAGAAGAATCTTGTAGCCGTTTTGCATCTGTGTAAGTACATTACCCATGTGGGCTGCAGGGCAGGAGGCTTAAACAAAAACTTGATGTTTTTTCATGGACACCCATAACCCCATATCCTACACAAAATATACTCTCTAGCCTAAGGTTACTCTTGACTCCAGGGGTGCTGACAACTGAAAGCTGGCCTTAAATCAGCGAGCCAAGCCTGGCTGTGGGACGGAGGATCTCTCTGTACCCTGTCAGATGGAAGCTGGGCACCGCAGGGCACCTCTTAAAAAAGCCCAGTACAAACCAACCCCTTCCTGAGCATGGTAGGGCTTTATACTCTTCCAGTTCTCTGGGTTTGCGATGTTATCTTACGTGGTGTTGCTTTTTAAATTGATAAATCTTGGCAAGTCGGGATGCAAGTGGATGAAAAAAGTGTGTGTCGCTTAACTCTCCGTTTTGTTACTTGTGATATCATTTACTATAAGTCATTCTTGTGGTCTGCTATTAAACCACTCTATTTCCAAATGACTTGGCATGTTTCCAAAGATGTGTCTCATAGAAATGCTGATACCTAGTTCCCTTAAGCTTGAAATTGCCTGAGAAGTGTTTAACCAAACAAATGGTTGGATTTTGTTAGTACGTGAATACTTAAAGATTTAATTGCTGCATGAAGGCTAAAGCACAGAGTGCTGTCTGTGAGCTCGGAGCAGAGTACGGCAAGATCACACAGAATAAAATCTCCAACTGGGGATGACTTGGTCTTATTTGCAATAAGAGGAGGAAAAGGCTGTGTGTACCTTTATTCCTGTTGTCCTAGGACTGGGCTGGCACCAGTTCATCAGTGTGGCTGCTCATAGGTATGTTGGTTAATAATGGCTCAAACCCCTAAAACCTCAGTAAACGTTGCTGAGTAAAGTGCATCAGTATTCATACCTGTTTACCTTTAACCTGAGGGACGAGGAGGGCACAGTAAGATACGGCGATATCAGTTTTCTAATTGCTAGTCTTGCAAACCCACTCGGGGGAAGGGAAGGTTTTGTCCGGAGAAGAGAAGCTGGGGAGGACAGGGCCTGCAGGGGGGTGACACTGAGTGCAACCCTGTCTCAGGCTGCGCTGCACCGGGAGGAAATCCACCTGATTTCACCACAGTCATCGCTCTGCGATGTTAACAACTGCAGGAGAATAATTTATTTTTATAACTATCATGAGGAGATCTGGTTCTGAGTCTACAGACCAAGCAGATCTGCAGAGCAGGAAGGTGACAGCTTTACGTGTTAGCTCATGGGGTAGCTGTAGGCTTCCCAAGAAATGCCTGTGAGAGCTTGTCTTTGGGTTGGGTTGGTGGTTGGACCATAACAATTCATGCACATGGCTCAGATATCCCAAATAAAGTATTGCTTCCCATTGTGATATTGGCCATAATTTGCTTCATTGCCTGGCAGCTTCAAATTATTTCACAATAAAAGTGTCAGCAAGCCTATAAAAGTAAAACACATGCTTAGAGGAAGATGCTGCTTTATTTTTGAAAAAATGGTATGCAGTGACTTTATGAAGGAAAGAACCGTGGCCGTTTATAGTCCACAGTTTTCAGACCTAAAGTGTTACGCAGTGTTTTGTGGCACTTCACAGTCAGAGGTTAAGAAAGCTAAAATCAATATCAAAACGCTTATTATTTTTCTGGCTTTGAAAACCAAAAACGTAACTGTAAGTTTGCATTTTGTGGTGCCAGTATTCTGTGAAAGTAACATGGCCACAGCTTACTCATCATATTGTTTCAGAGGGAGGGGAGGGGAAAAGAGCTTTTGCGCTCATGTTGTGTAGTGTTTCGGTTACAGTACTGACTTACCAGCCTGTATTCACCTCAAAGTCAACAGGACTTGAAATACTTTCTCCTAACTCCTGTCCTGAGGCCGTGCACAGGGAGCAGAACCCCAGTTTGGTCAGGTGCAGGGGGCGACCTGCTGGGGACATTCTGAGAATCACAGGGTGGTTTGGGTTGGCAGAGACCTTAAAGCCCATCCAATTCCAACCCCCCTGCCATGGGCAGGGACACCCTCCACTAGCCCAGGTTGCTCCAAGCCTCATCCAGCCTGGCCTTGGACACTCCCAGGGATGGGGCACCCACAGCTTCTCTGGGCAACCTGGGCCAGTGCTCCCCACCCTCTCCGGGAAGAATTCCTTCCTGATATCCCCATCTAGATCTCCCTGCTTTCGGTTTAAACCCATTACCCCTTGTCCTGTCACTACAGGCCCTTGTAAAAAGCTCCCCCCCAGCTTCCTTGTAGCCCCCTTCAGGTACTGGAAGGTGCTATAAGGTCTCCCCAGAGCCTTCTCTTCTCCAGGCTGAACAAGCCCAACACTCCCAGCCTGTCCCCATGGCAGGGGGGCTCCAGCCCTCAGAGCATCAGAAGCTCCTGTAAGGTGGGGCACATCCAACCTTTGTACAGAATGATTTTAAGTTGTGGTGTCAGACTTTTCCCTGTGAAAGGAATTAAATGCTCATAGTCATTTTTGAAGATGACTTCTGAAACAGATGCAGAAGGCAATTTTGTTTTGATGCTGTTGGCTGAGGTTGTATTAATGATACGTAAGCAAGTCCTTCTGTCAGCAGAGCAACTGACAGGTTATCTGATTTTTCTCATACTTTGCATTGTTCAGTTTTAGTTAATAAAGTTTACAGTATTTTGCAATATATTTGGGAGGAAAGATTATATAGACACAGAACTGAAGCCTCCCTTAGGAGAGCTATGTCCATGCTTCCAAGGAGGAGTTTGGAATATTTTTGCTATCCTATGCATCTTTTATTTGTGGTATAGCTTCTTATTTATTCTAGAAAACAAATTGAAACAGTAAAGTGGAATTTTTAGAAAGTGCTCAGGTCTTCTGACTTAATTCTGCTTTATGCACCATGCGCTTTTCCCCCCGAAATGAAGCCGGGTAGGTTTTTGTTGATTTCGCCGCCAACAGAGTGATGCAAAACAAGATTAGCTTCTCTCTCAGAAGGTTTTGAAAGCGATTGAGCTGTGCAATAAAAAACCTCATCAGCTTCAAGCTAAATCAGTGAGCACCCCGACATACAGCCGTGTGCCTCTCTCTGATCAGCAACACTCCTCCCCTGGCTGCCTTCCCCCTCGAGACACCTCGCAAACCTGACGACCTCAGACACATCCTCTCTGCGTTCATTGAAATCAGCAATTAACAGTTGCATCCTTGCTGAAAAAGGAGTGGGGAGAGGATTGTTCCGGAATGAAATTTTTCTTCATTCAAGAGACAACTGAACTCACAACTATGTTATATTAGACAGCATAGTCTGTTGGATGCGTAGCGATTCAGCTGAAAGGGAAATGCAACAGAGTTTGGCCATACTTTGTTATATTATTGCATATGTTACTCTGCATTAACCAGTTCTTAAAAGGTCTCATAGATCGAGATGCCTGTGAGGCCTATTTTCACTAGTGCCTTTCATTTGTTTAGATTGCTCCTACATTTAATTACCGTCCAAACAACATCAAGTAGTTGTTTCTGTACATGACCCTGGCATTATCAATTTTGTACATGCAATTGAGAACATACTAAAATGTTGTAAGAATATATCTTTTACTAGCAGTTTACTAGCAGTTACCATCTAGTTGCAGGTTAAAGAAATGTATTTTTTTTCTGTGGAACTAGGATTTAAGGAACCTGCTTGTAGAAACCCTTTCCAGTTAGTCAACAGGAGAAGGTAGTAGCTCACATGCATTTTATTTGACTTAAATGTGCTTCACCACTTATTTGGCCTGGCAAGCAGAGATATGAAACTGGGATCTTCTCAGGCTCCCATTATTTCCTCAGGATAACTACAATATTTGGGCTGTTTCCATGTCTTGGGCAACATTTTAACGAATGGATGTGTTCCCAGCTGAAGTTAAATGGAATAGAATTCCCAGTAAGAGCCAAAATGTCTCCCAAATGTACAGTCTGGTTTGGATGCTTTTTCACTGAAGCATACAGCCTGGATGGTGTGTTGTGCTTGGAGGTGGAATTTGAAAGATCATCTTCCCTCATGTCTCCTCTTGTCTGGAAGCCAAGAAACCTGAACAAACGGTGCTTCATAGCTTGTGAGCCTTGTTTTGGTGTACCATCAGCTTCGTGATATTTTTTTTCCATTACTGAGTGCTCCAGTAATTTGAAAAACTCTTTAACAACCACGGAGTGATGAATGGCTTTGAGAAAATGCTGGTAATGGTAAGGTTAAAGACATAACTGAAATTTTGCCTGCGCTAGGTTCAGAATAGCTATTCTCCAGGGAAAACACAGAAAGCATAGCAGCTTCCAGCAGATGTGGACGGGGAGTTTCGAAGTTGTTGGTCACAGCTTTACTGGTCACCATGCTGAAGGGACACTTACACTTGTCACTGCAACAGAGTTAGGCCACAAAGCTGCTGCAAATCCCACAAAGCACCATGGCACTTGGTTTGTGATTTTGAAAGCGTTCAGTCTGGGATAGGTTGAAAGCTTTATAATTAATCTGAAATCCGTATCTTGTTGGCACGTTAGAGAACATAGCAGCTTCTTACATGATTCTCAGTTGCTGCAACTAGTTTTCTGTATCCTTAGATTTTCTGTGTATATTGACAGTTATTTTTAGAAGTGAGTTTAACCATAACAGCAAAACCAAGGCAGTGTTGATGGGGTTTCTGATGTTGAGGTTTGGCTAGGCTGGTTTACAGTTGCTGTGTTGGTGTCAAATCGTGGTTTTACCCCGTGGGCCTGACATTTGCTGTCTGTTGTGTATCTTTTTTCAATTAGCAGCTTTGTGTTTTAACATACTGTATTTCATATTTAAGTGAGTACTAGCTCTGCGTAATACGTAGCTCTGCAGTTTTCTCTGCAGCGTTCTCCTAAAATGATTGCCCCTGTAACTTTAAGCCCTTTGCAGTTCTGTATCTGTAAACTGTGGAGCTTGTTCCTGAAGTTCCAGTCCTGCAAGTCTTTCTGCAGGTGAACCTTGCCCAGTTTGGGGAGGCTGGCGATGACTTCAGCAGGGCTTGCACTCAGTGCAAAGATTTGTTCACAGAAGAAACGGTAGGGTGGATTTTAAAATTTGTTGGAATAAATCTTCATGAGCATGTGTCTGTGTATGCAGTGCAGCAGGGAGAGTCCCAAGGCTGCTGAAGTATTTTTTAGCTTTAGCAGGATTGCCTTCGTTCACTTATTTCCCATTGCTTTCAGTGGCAGTTATGTTGGGAAGGGTGAATATTTACAGCCGAGTGCTGCAGAGCTTTTTGTGGCAGCATGTACTTCTCTTTACCTAGTCACGTATGCTGGCTGGGGCTGGAGCTGTGCTGCATGGGTTTCCTAATTACTGCTGTAATTAGGACTTGATGGCAGAGGGGGTGCCCCAGTGGAGTGTCCTTCCTTCTGCTTGTGTTGTCTCACTGACCCTGCTGTGAAGCAGAAGCGAGATGAACTCCAAGGTTTTCAAACACAGCAATGGAAAATTGTATTTCTTATAAGAGTCTCATGCAGTTGTTCGAGGTGGTTGGAAGAAGACAATTTAACAGATGTCAACTCTGGTTCATTACCCGAGAAATCAGGAGGTCATACAAATACCATGTGTTGAGACCACAGTCTTGTATGTAAAATGTGCCTTCTTGTAATCACTATATGATTACAAGGCAGGTAATGTGCTCAGGTATTGTTTGGTCCAAATGGCTGTTTGGTTATTTGCTGATTTTTGAGGCTGCTGAAACCAGTGCAGCGCCTTATCAGGTAAACTCAAGAAGCGTAGTATTGCAAATGTCTAACCTGGTTCTCACAAGGGCGTAGAGACCCACTTGCTCTTCCTGTAGATTGATTTCTGGCAGCTGAGCCATCTGTGGTGAGTCATTGATTCATGTATAGAATGAATACACTGCTCAAGGGGTAAAGCAGGTGGCTTTTTCCCCATAAAAGAAAGCACCTAATATTTTCTTTCTTGTACCTCTGATACAGAAAACTGTACCAGAAGTTCGTTTCTGGTTGGATCTTCCTATAATCCTTGTGTCCTTAAGCCCTGTTAGGCAAGTTTGTCTTAAAGGAAAGTTTATATTGTGAGCAGTGGCAGTCAGCCTTTACTGAGGACGTTTTATTTGAACCATCGGATGCGTTTTGACACTTAGATACAAAAGACCATAATTTAATTAACATTTCTCTGTTAAGTTTTGAGGTTAGACTCTTTATGTGGTGCTAGCATTTCTCAGGAAAGGAGAAAAGGACATGTTTTTTCTTCTGAGAAGAGGCCCCAGAAGCTGGAACTGAAGAGCTTGGAGTGGATTCCTCGTGTACTTTTATCTTCCTTCATGTGCTCTCTCAGTGTTTCCATCCAGGGCCAGTGCAGCCTGTAAGGGTGTCCATTTAAGCCACATGTAACGCAGATACCCTTCTGCTAGGAGGTTCCATGGGACTGTCATCTCATTTTACTAAGGAACAGCGTTCAAGTGGTGATTATATGGCCAACTACCAAAGTGCAGATGACTCTTAAGTGCTGAAGAAATGTCTTCTGCTCTACTATTTCTCTGGACTTAAGTTTTTCTTTCTTCCCCCTCTGTTTCCTTTTTAGCCTGTTTGATATGGGAGGCGAGTACTACTGCTACGGCTCGGACATCACCTGCACCTTCCCCGCAAACGGAAAGTTCACTGCTGACCAGAGGGCTATCTATGAAGCGGTGCTGAAGTCCTCGCGGGCTGTAATGAAAGCAGTTAAGCCAGGTAAAAGATTGGTACATGTCAGCAGGAATTGAGGAGCTTGATGGCATTCAGGCTGTCAAGACAATTATGTTTGGATTTTAGAAAGTGCTGGAAGGGAAGAAGATGACAAAACTAATTTCCATGTTCAAACAGCTCCTAATGGAGGATGGAGGGTAGGGCACACAACATTTTCCATATAACACTTCTAAAGAGATAACACATGAACAACTATTAATAACATTTAAAAGGTATTTTAATCATCCACTTTCTTTAATTCCTTTGATCTAGTAGTGACAGTTGTTACTCTGGTGTGTGTTTATGCTGACAGCCGTCTTTTCAGGAAGGTTACACCAAAGGCTGAAGTCAGAGTTTGAGTGAACATGTGTGATGTGCTTCAGTTTGGTTCAGGCATTTTCTGTATTTTACGTGTAAGCTCACTAGAAATCTTTTGCTGAAAAGGAGGATGGAACGTACATCTTTAGGAAGGATACTCAGTTAGCCTTAAAAGGCTTTGGAAAGTGCTGGCTACTGGGTATTTCACTGTATGCCTTTAAGTTGCAAGCAAACTGATTCATCAAGTATATATTTTCATAGTTAAAACAACTTCCTGGCTTGATGGAAATTCTATTTTTCTCCAATTCTGCTTTCAGGGCAGCAAATAAATGCTTTTAGAGCTAACTGCTGCTGTGATTTGGCTTTCACTGGTGAAGGTACTTGTGCATTTCTCAGTATTGCTAATAGAACAGCTTTGAGAAAAATGTACTTAATGCACAAAGCACACTTGTCCTTTAAAGTTGCCATATTTGCTTTTGGTCATCAGGCCTTGAGTGCGCGGGCTTTCTGGTTTGCCGGTCAGAACATACGTAATTTTCCTGTTACATAAGCTAGCAGCAGCACTGTTCATTTGAGCAGCTTGAAAGGGAGCAATAACACTTGAAGCTTTTCTGCAAAATGAGACTAGATATCATGCCATTTTAATAACCATGTGCATACTCCATCATCTGCCGTTTCTCCCCTGAAGAATCTTGCTCCTCTTCCTCTTCATAGTTTGCTTTACATTTCAGTGCTGCCCTTAATTGTTTCATGTTACATTTTTGGCAGTATTTCATTCTAGTAAGTTGGGAGTTAATATGGTGCTGAACTCAGGGCGGTCTGGAGAATTCCTCTGTTTACGTGCCACTATATTTACAGTGTCAGAAAATAAGGACATGCTAAGTTAAGTATTTCCGAAGATGCATTGCAAGGATCCTTTACTAGCCTTGGGAGTTTGAGATTCGTACGATGCAAAAAATTTGACAATATTTTTATATTTTCTTCCTATGAGCACTCAAAACCACACTAAAGGCTAAAGACTCTTTACTACTGAAATTGCTGTGACTTTAAATAAGTAGTTGGCAGAGAAGCATTGACAGTCTCTGAAATGAATTTACAGTGTTCTAAACACATTTCGAACTTAAATGGTGAGTTGGAAAAGAGAGAAATCCTTTTTAACATATAAATGTAATTATTAAAAAAATTATATAATATTTACTTGGCTATTATCTAACAATATTATTCAAATAATTTTTTAGTTACTTTAGCACACCCCTTTTCTTACAAAAGATAAGGAGATAAGACATTTCTGTGAAAGACTCTCATAAACCCTTTGAAAGAAATGGATCTGCTTGTACCTTCCACCAAATTCCTTTAAAATGGTTTGGCTAGCTGCTTTGGTTGAGCACTGAGACAGGCAGAAAAGCTGCCGTGTCATGTACCGCGGGGGTTGCTGCTGGTTGGAAGTGGCGGTGGGTCTCCTGGCAGGCTGACGTTCCGCTGTGGAAAAAGAAGAACTAGGCACACTGACCTTCGTAGCATGGTTAGTGTCACATACTTCTCAGACTGCTGAGAAACCCCAGAGCCCCTCGGAGGGGTGGGTGCAGACTGGCTGTATTGTTACTGCTGCCCCGAGAAAGCCGTTCCTGTGGGAGAGGCTGCAGCCTCCGTCGCCGCGTCGAACAGCCCTGATTTGCGAGCTCATTGACGACAGCACCAGGATCCGCTCCTGCGGGAGCCGGGCACCGTCACAGAGGGGAGCAGGAAGGGACGATGGCAATTCAGATCTCAAGTGTCTCTTCCCCCTGCCTGACGGAGAGCTAGTGCTTTAGGTCTCTGGAAAAGGAGGCAGAAAGGCTTACGGGTTTAGAGGCACTAACTGTACAGCCCAGCCCCATCATGGCTTAGTCAGATTTTCTGAATTCTGGAGCCCTTGTTCATTTTGCTGTTATTTTGGTTTGTCTTCGTTTCCCAGAGTTCCTGAGATCAGAGACAGTCGAGCGAGCTGGCTGACAGGGAGTAGCCGTTTGTGGGGCAGGCTGTGCAGGAAGAGTGTAGGCAGCAAAGCCCACAGCCGTAGGAAGTGGCTATGGCTCTCCAGCTCCAGGACTTAATTATGCCTTGTGGCAAAGGGGCACAGGGGACACCTAGCTGTTGTCGTTCGAAGGTTAATGATTCCTGCAGTCTTTCTCGTCGCAAGATAGGGAGCGAGTCCCTTAGGGAGAGTCACTAACTAAACACGGGGTTACATAACTGTGTTTATGGAAGGACACCCATTTGCTAGCAGCCTTAAACGTTGTACATAGGTGTATGTAGTTCACAGATTTGCACTTCTTCTTTCAATTTGGCTCTCACACGATCCTAATTGACTCCTGAGTGAAGTTACTTTCTGAGAGATAATAAACCTCCTGATACATTTTGTTTATGCTTCTCTGTACAAACAGTTGTCATAATTTAAAAAACACTCCAAAACATTGTGCTTTGTTGCAGAAAAGCATTCACCCGACTACCTCCCGCGCGTGGTCCAAACATGCAAACAGCTCAAATCACATATACGGGTCTCCCTACCTTCCAACTGGAAGAACAGAATTCCTCCTGCGAGCCAAATAATATATTCTGAAGGTTAAGAAACACTCTCTGTGGGATTACAGCCCAAGTTCAGTGCAGTCATCACAACTCCTGCCGCAGACCAAATCTGTTTAAAATAAAAGGGGAGAAAGACATATTCAGTCTTGCATAAGCAGCAGTTTTGAAACTACTGAGCAGGGATCACGTATGAAGACAGCGATGCTTGTCACTGGAGCAAAAGAGTCGAAAAGGCGTGCTTGTGTGGCAGTGGGATAATTGTCTTTCCTACAAAGTCAGGCTCATGATCCAGAATGTCAGAGAGGAATGTTGTATTTCTACTTAGGGGATATTCTTAATGCGTCAGGTCCATCTGGGTTAGATTTACTCTTTTACAGGGGCAGATGTGCAGAATATTGACACTGCCATGCACTTCAGTGGCTGAGACATCATCTGCTTCTTACTCAGAGCAGTGATTTGAGAAACAAATTGTCTTTACGTAGATACTGTATATGAAAAGAGTTATTAAAAAATAGTGACATTTTAAAGTCAGATATCCCAGTCTTGGAGTATTCCAGAAGTTATGGCCTAATTTGTCTCACTTGTGCATTGTTTTTTAATCTCGTTAGATTTTCTGAATCGGTTGAGGCACGTTAGGTGCCCTCTTGGAGCACGTTTCTCAGTTTTTTCTTCATCTGAAATGAGGATGATCAGAACTGAAATCCTCTAGTAGATACGTACATTCTTTCTCCCTCTGCTGTCCTCATGCAATGCCCATAACAGATAGAGCTGAGCTAATGAGCAGCTATTCAGTAATTTACTTTAACCTTTTGTCCCATGCATGGCTCAGAGGTGCGTATTGCCTACTGTTCAAAACCTGCTCTGAATGCAGAATTATTATCATCCTCGCCAGTTTTTCTCAAAGCGCTCATCGTCACAGTACACAGATGCTTGGCAGGCAGTACGCTCACTTGCACTTCATCGCGGGGATGTGGAAGTGTGCAGCACTTCCCCTTCTGCAGGCAGGGAGAAGCTAGTGTAAAAGCTGTCGGCTCTTTTGGGATTCCACGATTGAAATTCATCAGGCTCTTTGTTTTTTAAGGGAGTTGAACATTGCTCTTGCTCAAACCCCAGCTGTTTTGACCTCTGGTACAGCTTTGAGTGCCCAGCCTTTCTGCAAATCAGACTCCAGATTGTCAAGCCAGAAACTGATAAAATGAAGGAAATCTATTAATAAACACATATAAAATAAATAAAAATTAAAAATTGTGTTTGAAGCAAGTTGCCTAGCGTCCTGCTGGCAGTCTGAGACCGAGGCAAGAATGGTTGCCATTTCACCGTGGCAAAATTCAGGTGCGTTTGTCATGCTTGGGTTTTTTGGGGAGTCCCTTTCCCCCCTCCTCCCTGCCCTGCATATTTTCAGCTTTTGCAGCAAATGGAAGAGGAGTTGTATGAGGAACAGGTATCTTCAGTCGAGCAGGAGATGTGCTTGCCTTGGAGTTAGTCATTTAGAAATAAAGTAGACCTAGAACTGCAAGAACTTGGGGCTTCCTGGGGATTTGCATCTCGTGGTTGGTAGGAACTTTGGTTGATCTGATGGAAGCTTTTCCTCTGGGCTGAGGTACTTGGGAGGCTGTCTTCCGTGTGTATTCTCCTGTCTGTAGTAATGCATGAATGGACGTTACGGTTCTGCTTGCGTCAACGTTTCTGTCTTTTAGCCAGCTGCATACGTTACCAAAGGTAGCACTGGGTCTGTTCCTCTGGTGTGTGTCATTGAAAATCTCCAAAATGTTTTAAAGGTTTCATTGGAGAACTGAAAAAGGCAGCATCATCAGAAAGTCCTTGCTGCTATTGCAATCCCATCTAAAGGAGTAGATGGTCACGTAACTAAAGGACTGAACCGTAACACGTCAGCACTGAGGGTCCAAGCAAAGCTCGCACAGACAGCATCGGTTGATATTGCCTAACTCTGGAGTCCTTGATGCTGTAGCCATAAAAATACTGCTTTTAGTGTAGCTCTCCCCCACCCCTGTAATTGCCCAGGCTTAAAAAAGCAAACTGTGGTGGAAAAAAAAGTATTATGTAGCACAACATCAGTAGGTGTAAGGCTATATAGTGTAATGGTTAATGGCAGAGTGTGAGATCTCAACTCTACCGACCGTAGTATCTCCAGTGGACAGCTGGCATGGTAGCAGTTGAAAGCCTGAACCGCAGGGGTAGATCAGACCCTTCTGTGGGCAAGTTTGACAGGTCTGTTGATAGTGGGAAGATCTGAAGAACTTGAAAAGTGCATGTGTACGTTGTTCCCAAATCCCCTCTCACTCCATTCTCTGTCCCAGTGGCATAAGTTCGATCCACTGTCAGTATAATAGCTTTACTTACCATCATTGGTCATAAGTTACGCCTGGGAGACCAGTATTGTTTGGTTTTTATCATTAATATAAATCGATTTGAAGAAACGTGTAAAATAATTGGTTTTGCTGAAAGTCCCTCACTGAAACTGCTCGAAAACAACCTGTTGAAGGAACATGATCTACCTTTGACGGTAGCCCCACTCTGAGGCAGGGTTTGGACCCAGATATCCTCCTGGCATCCCTTCTAACCTAAATCACTCCATGACTCTAAATATGTTCTGAAACATGCAAATGAAAATGTCACTGGTGTAAGAAGAAGATGTGAGTGAGAATTAATGCACGTGTGCTCAACCCTAGCTCTTAGCAGGGGAGGCAGTATTTTGTAAGCGAGTGGATAGCATGTGCTTCCGTTTCTGTGTATGAAACACATTCCTACTTAACCCAGGTTGAGTATCACTGTTCTCATATGGATGCTGTACTGCCAGTGGGTCTGGTCATGTTTGGAAAGTTGCTGTGGAGCAGTTTGGTTTTTATTCTTTAGCAAATGACTGTGTATTTGTACAGTCTCCAGCCTCAGGTGATTTTTGCTATTTATTGTTTGGATTTTCATCTTGAGGATATTAATAATTAGAGTTCTATAAATTTAATTCCTAGTTGATAAGGACAGTATGGTTTCTGCATACAGAAATTTTCTGTATAAAGTTTCTATTTATAGAAACATTGAAGTTTCTCAAATATATTAAATCTGCTATTGGGTTGAGAAGAAATAAAAAGGAAGTATGCTTATTTTTAAGCTTTGCAATTAAAGCTTTATTGGATTAATGCACTAGATCATAAACAGAGTCTTTAAGATTAATGAGCTAAATATTGGAGCAATTACACAATTCCATTTTCATCCCTTTGCAATTGCACACTGGGGCCTACGAATATTCCTCCCTGTCTTCTCTGTAGAGTCATGGAAAGTCACAGGAG
The DNA here is from genome assembly GCA_027574665.1 of Rhynochetos jubatus. Classification (NCBI taxonomy): domain Eukaryota; kingdom Metazoa; phylum Chordata; class Aves; order Eurypygiformes; family Rhynochetidae; genus Rhynochetos; species Rhynochetos jubatus. Next base: position 20,999,224 of record CM050661.1, on the reverse strand, counting down.
AAGGGGAAGGAAGGGAGCTCGCTGTGCTTAGCGTTCCTGGTACTACTGCAAGACTTGCGTACGCTTGAAAATCTGAACAGAAAAACTTTTTTCAATCTCTTAAATTGTATGGATTAGTATTTGAGGGGAGAGGGAGAAAGAATTAAAACACCTCGATCAGTAAGGTCTATTGTCCTAAATTCCAGTTTAAAAAAAAGATCTCTTTGTCTAGCAAGCTGCTCCCAAGGAACAGTTGAGTAAGGCCAGGTTGGCAGCCACTCAATTCCCTATCTCTACATTTATATGATTTAAAATGCTTGTATATCCAAAGTCCCCATTGAATCAAAACTGCATTCAGATGTTAGCTGTGCAGCTGGGAATATTTGCTGATGGATGTTTGTTTGTTTCAATGAAATGAAAAATAAAAAATAGTTCCAAAGACACACAGAAGTTGTTGTTCACCCAGGCGGTTCATGCGCAGCGTGAAAGCTTTCCTCCTTGGGGCGCTGGCACGACCATGGGGTCTCCCTATAGAATTTGTATCTCTGCGTTTTTTAAGTTGGAGCTCCTGCTCAGGGGTATATGCAGATCCCCAAGTCCTGCATTTTACTATCCAAGAGAGTGAATGTCTTGTTGCCTCGGGCCTTCAGGCTTTGCTTTTCTGATAAATGCTGTTGAGGAATGTCTTGAAAGAAATCTCCATCCCAGGACTAACATCTCTGGTAATGGAAGATGAAGGTTTCTCCTTGTGGGGGCTGGAAGATTCCGTAGTAATCTTGCCTGCTTTATAGCTTTCCCAGAACTGCAGTTTCACGTAAAGGCGTGGGGTCTTTAAGCTCTTAAATCCTTTTTCTTCCAGGACCAAAGATCAGCCATTGCAGAACTCACTGATGTCAGGATTGCCGTATAATCTTTGAGCAAGGAAATACAGTCAAATACACTTCAAAACCAATCTAAACCAAGTACAGTCGAAAGCATTTCAGCAAAGAAGTAAACTCATATGTAAAGCAAATAACACCCTTTTATTAATCACGTGGATATCAGCTGACCCTTACAGCCCACCAGGAATGGGTCCGCTTTTGCTCTAGGTGCAGAATAAATGCAAGTAAGTCAATAGTTCCCAAAAGACTAAGGTCTTCTGAGGTAAAGAGGCCGAAGGAAAGGGTTGGAGCAAACAGCCAGTGAGCACAGGCCAGCAGCTGTCTGGCTTGGACTACAGAAAGCGCTCTCTGTAGCTTGTGGTCCCTCCTCTGTCCCTGCTCCAGCTGCCTCACCAGGTCGAATCTTACATTTGCAGCTGAGAATAGGTATTTGAAGGTGTTTCTCTCAAGTTAGCAGTAACCCTTCCACTCTGTCATATCTTTCTCGTGTCTGGTAGATTTAGGACCAAACTGTGCGAGGTGCAGAATGATTCAGAGAAAGGCATTAGACGCTTCAGTAAGTCTAACTCTGAGACCTTCCTTTAAAGACCAGGAAAAAAGGTCCTTGGCAGTTCACTAGGGTGAAATGTGACAACTCCTTGGTGTGCCACCTGCCACACACAACCTTAAAACCATGTTCAGCATGTTGGTATTTAGGTTGCTGCTCCAGTTGTGCTCAAGTTTGTGTTGGCCATTCCTTTCTGGTTTCTCCTTGGTGGCACAGGACTGAAGCAAGCCGCGTGTATTTGTAGGTGCAGGATGCTAAACAAAGTTGATCCCACCTGGTCTTGGTCTTTGCCTTCTGGGCAGCTCTAACTGCACAAGTGTTGAGCCCCTCTGTGAAGACCTGTGCCCAGTTTTTGTGCCTTTCTCCTGATTTCTTCAGTTTTTGTTCATTGTGTGTAACTTCCTCTAACCGCCGTGCGATGTAGGGGCCCACCTTAGCTAGTTTCCCCACGTACATCCTTCCAAGGAATGTTGCCAGTTAGAAGGACAAACCAAGCCAGTGTTTTGACTCCTTCCTGTTCGCCTGCTGCTGAAGGATTCAAGTATTAAAGCTCCCAGGGGTAGATACAAGCCCAGGGGCTTTAGAGGGTGAATGGTCTGTAAATTTTGTCCAGCAGAATGTAAACTTTGGATGGTGCGTATTCCTGAAAATTCTTGGTGTCTGAATACTGGGGCATGGCTCTTTCAGTTCAAGTGTCAGGAAGAGACAGGATCCATGAGTGAGTACCGGTTCCTTAAATAACCTGTTTTAAGTGGCAGAAAAGGCTGTGATTTGAATTCAAAGTAGGAGTGATTCCCTGCTCTGTATTCTAATAGCATGTCTTCAAAAAAGAAAGAATGGTGGAGAATTTAGCTTAGTTAGGATAGTACTAAGGCCAGGGATTACAATAACCCAAATAATTAAAGAGCTGCTTAATTGGAAACTAATAGCTAGGGTATATGATATAGCAGATCATATTTACGGGCAGTTGTTCCTGTTACCAGGTTGAGCAGAGTTGTGCTTAGGAACATACACACATTCAGAGTTTGCAAATTCACAGATTTCAGCTTCTTTTTGTCCATGACAGTTCTCTAGCTTCTTAACAATTTGGATTTTTTTTTTGTTTGCTACTATTTTGCATACTGCTTTAGAGGAATTGTCACTGTATTCAACTAGGGTTAACACTTACTATACTTACAGAAAATAATTGTAACTTATTAATATTTCCTGCTTCCAAGTGAAGTACAAGGTTCTCATTCACATGCAGTGGGTGTGTTTTGCATGCACGTAATTTGGTTTTTATGTAGTCCAGAGTTGTACTTAGTAGAACGCCATGTGGGCACGCGTTGTTGTGCCATATAAAAACAGTAGCGAATTTGATGCATTTTCAGAAAGGAATTGGACTGTAAAGTGGACCTTTTGACAGTAGCACAACAGGGAAGGGTGTGGGAGCACAATCTATTTTATAGTTTGTGTAATTTCAAAACGCCCATATGAATTATTCCCATTCAGATTGTCATGTTTTAGACAAAGTGCTGCTGATCATTACTAAACTGCTGTAATATCTGAAGCAAAACAATTATTCTCAGACATAAAACATTAATGACAGAAGTTGAAGATTTTATACCAATTCCTCTGAAGAGCAAATGCTTTTGGGGCATGTTGTAACCAGTACTTGATATTGCCAAGTCCTGCTGAATGACACCGCAGTGTTTTCCCACACCCCCCTTGCAGTTAAGAATGTGTTACTGTGTTAAAGACAGATTGGAAAGTAAATCTTGTCAAGGTATGTTTTAAAAAGCTATTTGTAGTCTGCTCTCTGTTGAATGGAGCTGGCTGTATTTTTCTTGCTAACATTAATATTCGTGAGTGAGTCCCCTTTGAATATTAACTCTCAGAGGTGGACTCAGAAAAGGTAGTATGGCTTTCTGTGCCAGGATGATTCCGGTTTTGTCAGTAGAAACGCTTAAAGCATCAGCCACCACTTAGTTCCTTCAACGTTTATTTCCTAAAGGTTGCACGGACAATACTGACATCGTTGCAATCCTTGATTCTTGCAAGATACATTAAATAAGAGCAGTGTCATTGATTACTGGAGCTGTCGCTGGACACGTAGCCTAACCTTGCCCAGCACAGCAGTAACCTACGGCAAGAGGTGAAAGAAAAAGGCAGCTTTTTCGGTCAGATTCAGCAGATCCTCCAGCCCCCTGTGCAAGCAGCAGTCTGTTGAAATGCAAGATTTCAGACTGTGTGTCTGACTGCAAACCTTCTGGGAGCTGCTCTTCCCTGCTTGTGACTAACGCGCCGGAGCTGACCCATGCATACAGTGACCACTGCAACGGCAGGAAGACTAAAATAACGCTGAGTTCTTTCCAAGTGGATAAAACCAGGCACTTTAAAACAGTTGGGCCTTTCTGCCCTGACGTCCCTCTCGTCAGAGGTCTCTGAGCAGCCCTTCTGGGGCAGGCTCGGCCCGAGCTGCCATGGTTCGGGGGTCAACCTCCTGCTTTCCAGCCTGACTGAAAACGTGGATTTTTCCACTGCTTTCAGTGGTTCTTCAAAGGTGCTGCTTGTACAAAGCAAATGTTTAACGGTCTTTACAGACTCAGAACCTGAATTCCTGTGGGCTTTTTAGCCTTTCTCTAGTCGGTGGGCTTTGATTTAAGGCTATTTTTTTTTTTTAATCCTTTTTTCCTAATTGTAGCAGGTTGTACACACTGTACAATTTTAACAGTGACTTCAGGGCGAATAAGCTGCTTTTGCATGGTCTGATGTGCACTGATTTTCTCCCAGTTCAGGAAATGCGCTCATTATACATTGTAATTTGAGTTGAAGTACAAAGTTCGTGAGTCCTTCGATCTTGACACTGCATCAGCTGTAGCTGTCAGAGTGCAAACCTGCTAGACATAGATTATGCTGTTTGCCCTGAATCTTATCTAAACAGTCTTTTCTAAGCTTCAAAGATTGATAAGTTTCCACACCACAGTCACTCCCTCCAAGCACTTCCCTCCTCCCCCCACTCTTTTTCCTCTTCTTTTCAACATATTTGGAAGGAACGCGCAGTAAAATCCATAGTGTCGCCAGTGCTGCTCAAACCCAGTGCTGCATCTTGCCAGACTTAGAAAATCCATCCCCTTGCTCCATGTCTGCATCTATTCAAATTGCTTTTCTTGAGGTTTCAGCGTGGCAGACCCTTAACTTGATGTGCTACAGATCATCACGTGCAGGGTTTATAATGGGGAGGGTGGGTTTACCACTGCAAAATTCCATCATACTGGTGCAAAAATAAACGTCACAATACGACTGACTAGCACGATGTTATACAGCCTTTTGAAGAAGAGGTCTGAATGTCGGAGGTGGCGGGGAGTCACCTGTTTCCCTTTGGTAACCCCTGCTCCTGTCAGGCAGGTGCATCCTGCTGGGGGAGTGAGGGATGCTTTGGAGCTGTGCCACTGGGACTCATGGCACAGAGCAGGCTGAAGGCTTGGAATCCCTGCAGGCAGTACCACAGCTATCTGCAAGGTGTGACGCAGCAGCAAATACAATACAGTTCCCATCACCTTTTTAGGATGGGAAAGTTAACAGGCGCTTCTCATCATATGGCAGCCAATTGCAGCCATGCCACCGCTGTGAAACACAGCCTAAAACTGCATCCCTGAATTAGGCATCCGCACAGCCATCTCGTGCTGACCCTGTGAGACGTAGAGGTAGCTCGCTGCATAGTATGTGAAGCTTTGAACAGATTCATGTTGACCAAACGTTGTCAGGGTTTGAGCACAGCATTTTGGCTTCTCCCTCACTGATTCCTCGCCCTGTTGGGGGGCTGCCTTACCTGCTGCTGCAGGAAACCAGGCTCAAGAACTGCGTCGCTATGGAGCGTTTCATCTAGTGGGCTGAAAGGGAAGCGTGAAAATCAGAAATACAGCACATTCTTCTCTAGCACCCAAGTGAAGAGGAAAGAAATAACTGGGTTTAGTATTTAAATGATGGTTTGGTTTGGTTTGGTTTTTTGAACCGGGTTTGATTGGAATTTTTAAGGACCTATTGTTTCATGTCTGATACGGGCACTGCGTGTTGGCAGACTGTCATCTGTTCCGATGGGTTGCTGGCTGGACCGGGATTGCGTGTTATGTCTGCGTTTCAGTGGCACTGCCAGGGGACATTGGGCCTTTTGCCCTTGTCTGTACACACTCAGAAATTAAATGTAACTTAACCTTAGCACAATTTGGGGAGAAGTTACTCCAACCTTGCCATATTCATTTTTTTAGTAAGATTGTGACATCTGTGCTGGCAGAAAAACCCCACCCTATAACAACAAAAAAACCCTGCTAAATCATTTGTGGTTTAATCATTGTCACATTACAACCACAAAGTACCCTAAGTAGCGGCCAAAAAAATCCTGTTAGGCCTTCTCAGAGCACTTTCCGACCAGAGTGGCTAAATACCACGCAGTAATTCTAAATTACTTTGGTATGCTGTTTCTACTGTACATTCTCAACTAGCTTCTAATAAAACATCGGAAATAATCACTCAAATGAAAATACCAATAAGTTAACAGCGACTGAGGAACAGTTTATAGCGTGACGTGTTAGAACAACTCATCTTCTTAATTCCAGTGTTTAAAAAACTATGGTATGTTTGTTAAAAGAGAGAGATGCTTCTGATTTCTGGTTTCACTAGAAGCATTTATTTCCTTTTTTTTTTTTTTGGAACAAAAACCTTCCCTATCCACAGTGTGATCGGAGAGGGCACAGATTATTGCAGAGATCCCTACATGATGTTTCTGAGTCCCTAAAACATGATGTTTTATCTGAAATTTGGTGGGTTTGGCAAACAGATAATTATAGAGGAAGTATTTTCAAGGAAGTAAACCAGAACTCATTTCATATTTTTCTTTTCTGTCACAGTGGTATCTAAGATAACATTTGGGTTGATGGGAATAAATTTAAGAAAAAAAACCCCTTTTAGTAAGTTTAATGTATTAAGTTTGCCATTTTTAAACACAGCACCTCACACATCTGCAAACCTCTGCTAATCTGTTTGTACGGTATCTGAAAACCCATAGCCGCCGTAGTTACGTGTTGTTTAATTAGTCCGTGGTCTGTCACATTTCGTTATCGGACATATCGGACATCATTATCCACTGTCTGGCCGTCGCCGTGGAGTTCATTCACTCTGTGACGCGTTGGATCCCAAATGCTTCGGTTGCAGTAAAAGGTGCTTTTTGTCCTGGCCTCTCGCCCAAGCGCACGCTGCATGGCAGGTGACGAATCGCAACCTAACGAGCCTTGGTAACTGAGCTTTCCTGGGGAGCCAGTCGCTGGTTCAGTGACCTGTGTTACCCAGTATCTCGTTTGGCAGAGAATTAAGAATGGAGCAGACACATCATCAGCAGATTTTCCTGAGTGCAGACTCATTTTGGTACAAGCTGTCAAAGTCCAAGGACCCTCCAACCTGGCTTTCTAAACCTCATCTGTCAGTGGACTATAACTGGTTTATAAATTGGCTTAAAGATAATAAGGGAACTAACCCTTTTACACAAAAGGCATGTCTGCGGCTACGCTAAACCTTTTTACACAAAAAGCACATCTGCAACGATGATAAACTTCACCAAAGCTTAAAAATAATAGCCCTGAATAATACACGAGGAAAGGATCCTGGTGGGTGATCGATCGGTGGTGGGAGGCGAGTGCCGGCTGGCGTTGCGGAACAGAGAGCCGTTGCAGTAACTCGTGTAACTGATGTTAGAGCCGCTCGTGTGGAAGTTGGTTTGTGTGGTTTTGCGGAGTTTTTCTTAACTGCTTTTTCTCGCTACAAGAATGCTAATACGGTGTTTGACTTCTGCCGCATCAGCTTGCGGCGGGTGACAGAGCTCTCCGCCGGCGCACCGTTAATCCAAAAAACAGAAGCGCCTGAACGTCAAGCAACCTCCAGGAATTAAGGATCCCTTGTGCAGAATGTTACTCAGTCAGCACTGTTGGCGGTTTTTTCCTTTGCGTCTGCAAACGGTGGCCTGTTGGGCAGGTTTTTCCCTGGCTGCCTGCGCGGAGGCTGCTTTACTGTTTGGACATGCTCAAGCTGTCCAGACACAGGTGAGCGCACAGCCAGCTGAACAGAACAGAGATCGCTGTGCTTTAACACGGGGGTTCACGCGTCCTCGCTGCAAGTCCTTCTGGCTCGTCCAGATGCGAGAGTACCAAAACATTCTGTGCATGGCTGTCGTGGTTTACTCCGGCTAGCAAAATACCACGAAGCCGCTCTCACAAATCCCCCTCCCCTCCTCCAGCAGAGGGGAAGAATCGGAGGAAAAAGAAATACGGAAACTCGTAAAATTGAGATAGGAACTATTTACTAATTAAATCTAAATTAATATATACAAGTACTACTAATAATAAGTAATTAAAATAGTAGAAAATAAAACATAGGATACAGTATGATACTGTTTCCCACCACCCACTGACCAATGCACACCCAGGTGCTGAGCAGTGAGAATCAGACCCCAAGAGCCCGAGAGCCGCAGCCCGAGAGCTAATGCAGCAGATCCCAAATGAACCCTATCAGTGATAGCGCAGCCAGGAACTCCAAACAACCCACCAGCTCCCACACGAATGAGCCAGCACAGGCGTTGGCAAAGCAGCTAACACAGGAGGGTTAGCAAGTGCCCGGAGAGACGAGCAAGGGAGTAAGGGAGAGAGAGAGAAGGGAAGAGTAACAGCTACCGGACCGTCTTCCCCACCCAAGAGACCGGAACATGACGTACTATGGGATGAAATACTTCCTTGGTCAGTCTGGGGCAGCTACAGTATCCGAAGCGGACAAAAGACCTTGAGTCCAGTACAAGCCATCCCCAGCACCAGCTGAGGCCTTGTCAATGTTTTTCTTAGCAACTTCCTAGTAACCACAGTAAAGTTAACCCTTTCCTGACTAAACCCAGCACAATGGCTTTCCTAGCCAAGTTACCTGTGATACTTAATCTTTCCTCCCTTTGCTCTTCACAAATATTGGAAGTTCGGTATGTACGTGGGAAGATTAGCAGAATGTGAGGAATTTTGCTCTTCAAGTGTACTTACAAGTTCACTTAATGACAGTCGAGTGCAGAGATGGCAGCCAGTCCCAGAGACACCTGGGTTTGCACAGGCCATTGTATTCTAAATATTCCAAATGCCAGATAAACCTAATGCAATTTTAGGCTTAAAATAAATTTGAAAAGTTGTCTAATTCTGTTTACTTTATGTTAAATGTACGCAGTGTATGAATATATATATTAAATGGACTAAGATCTTTCTTTAATTAGGATGGCTTCCTTTCTCCAGTAGATTGTGTTGTGCATTTTTAAGTAACTGCCTTATTCCTGTAAAATAGTTTTTTCTCTTGACAACGTTAATGTTTTTAAGATTATAAGGGTACTCAGAATTGTTTGAAGGTTTGCATTTAAATCCTCTTTTTTTTTTTTTTTTGTCCAATTGCCCATTTATAAAAAGTAGTGTTGGGGGGGAACCTGTTGTTTGTACCTTATTATTACTCCTAACCTGATGGCAATCCACTCATACCAACCAAGGCAAGGACATCACCGTTGTTTAAAGTGAAGACCAGTAAAGTCACTGCAGTTAGTTCACTGTCTGTAGTCAGCTCAAAAATACCTCACTTTGTCTTAGCGCAGCGGTAGTAGTCTGTGTGTGTGTGACTGTGTTGCACAAGCGTTGCACGTTACGCGGTTTGGAGGGGGGTTACCTAACAGTGCAGAACGCCACCACGCTGTAGTCGTAGTAGAATAAAACGTGAAACCAGACAATAGAATAGAAAATGCAATGTATCTATGAATGATTTTTTTTTTAATTAAGACTACTTGAACACCTATTTACTTGTAAAACAAAATTTGGACTATTCAGCGAGGCACCTCCAGCGGTAGCTTAATTTCCCTCCAGCTGGGACAGAGTTGTGCCAGCGCTGTCTGCAGCGTGCGTGAGGGCGCTGGAGCTGAAGTACTTCCCATCTCTAGCAAAATTGATGGCACCAGCTAGATGATAAAAGAGTGGTCCAGAGCTGTTTTGCTGGGCTCTGTCTGAAGCGCTGCCCTTGTTCCAAAAGGGAGCCCAAAGGTGCAAATTTTCCATCCAGCCTCATCGTTTATTTCGCAGTGGAGCTTTTTGTTGCCTTCGGTCTCTAATGAAATAGATAAGATGAATAAAAACCAAAACAGATGGGGAACACAGAGCTCTGGGTGGGAGGAGGAGAGGGGAAATAGGCATGCTTTTTCTCAGTGAGAGAAGAAGAAGAAAGTGGAGGCAGGGGAAGAAGGGGCTCTAATGGATTTGCTCAGTGCCCAGAAATACTCAGATTTTACAACCGCAGCGATCTTTTCAGCCAGGGCAGGAGTGACATTCATTTACTCTGCTAAACTTCTGCAAACAATGGATATGTGGTTTTGGTGTCTTTTTTTTCTGCTCAGTTTAATCTTTGTATCTCGTGTTAGTTGTATCTATCTCTTCCTTCCTTTGATAAAGGTCTCTCTATCTCTTTAAGTGCAGTCTGCGGGTTTGGATTGAGACGAATAGTACCAGCACAGCTGTAGAGGGAAGCTGTACAGCAAACAACAGGCACCTCATCTTCGGTTCTCTCAGGCACCTCATCTGAAGTCAGTTCAGAGCATCCAGGATACGGTTGTGTTTTGTCTTACGGCCACGGGGTTCTGACCCATGTTCTTAGCAAGAAAGGATGAGGCTTCAAATAGTTGACCAGGGTGAGATGTAACATGGGGGTTTGCAGTCATGGGTCTGAAAACAGAAGCCTTGTAGTAATATTCAGCTAAGAAATCATGGGAAAGATCTCAGAAGAACATCTAGTGACCCCAGAAATAATACTAAAAGACTTTTAGAGCAGTTAGAGTTGGCGGCGCAGTGCAGGGGCTGAACCGGGAGTTAACACACAGAAATTCTGTATTCCCGCAACTAGAGAATAAACGGGAAAGCAGCTGTGATGCAGCAATAATTCCAGTTTGATATCCACAGTGTTGATGTGATGGGTAGTAATGGTTTCAGTTTATCATGCAATAGATTGGAGCCCGTTGCGGGTTAGCGGTGAAACATGGGTGAGTCTAGCGAAGTGAAAATTGCGATACAATCAATGTCCGAAAAGATAACTGTATTTTACAAGGATTTAGCTTTTTTATGTGGAACACAGTTGTCAAAGAACAACTGGTTATAGTGGTATTGATTCTTACTGAAGGAAAAATCTGAATTTCTTTTCAAAGGAGGGAAACCACAAAAATAGCACTTTTTGAACAGGAAAGACTGCCCACCTTGCCTGGGTGAGTGTCGCTCACTCGGGCACGGTTGCCTTTTGTGAGGAAACAGAGTGTTTCTCCAGCACGTTGTGCTGCACACCTCTGTCTTGTGGTCTTGCTTGGGCAAGGAAGGAGCTTCTTCAGCAGCATGCATGCGGCAGGCGAGTAAGCTGTATCTCCGATGGGCAAAAGGAGGCTGCCTGTTAACCAGCCGAGGCGCTGAGCTGATGGCAGTCAGCGTTAATGGGAGCGCAAAGGTGCATCGGGTTCTGTGTGGATGGTGTGCAGGACGGAGCAGCCACTTGCTCTTCAGTTTGGTTCTGATCTTTATATCAGAGCCGTATAAAACAACTGAATTTTATGTATGCACTCCCATAGGATGATTTTGTTTCAGCCTTTGAAGCCTCCCTACTTTCAGCAAAACGTGCTAATGTAATTATGATATGACATTCGTGTTCACAAGACCCTAGAGCTGCGTGTTTAACTGGATTAAAGCAAATGGAACTTGATGGGGATTTGGCCTTACAAATTGCTTGTTTTTTATTTGTTTAATCATGCCAAAATTGAACAAGGAAAACATTCTTCTACTGTACCTTAGCCCTAGTTGTCTTGACTCTACAACCGCACTGTTGATGATGACTCAAAGCCATGGTGAACTAATTAAGACAGTGCTGTGTTACTAACAAAAGAGCTGCTTTCTTCCTCCCTCCTCCCCCCAGCAGTTTGTCAAATAAAATTGTATCCTATACCAAAATAATAGAAATCTAATGTATCCTGGCACTCTGTCTCTAGTCAACCAACGGTATTTTGTAATGCTGTTTTAGTACGTGTATTGGAGGCCTTGTGTTTTACACAGCCCATTAACACAAGGGAATCATTAATTTCTGGAGAGTGTCTCTGCCAGAAAGATGTGGGCTTTAAATCTTCACCGTACGTAGAAAAGTACTGTCCATCTCAAATGTTCTAAATGGGTATGGTCGTTATTTAAAATCATAGGACAGTAACATTTTATGTTCTGCATTTTAAATAATGGCATATTGCGCTTGAGATCCCTTTAGAAAACTCACTGATGCATTTGTATCTGGAAAGGCATGCTATGATAATGTCCCAACATTTTTCATGTGGATCTGGATTATAAGGTGCTGCTGTTCGTAGTTTTCTGTGCTTCGCCTGCATGTTAAGATAAGTTTGTCTCGATTAAAGTATTTTTGTGCTAAAGTAGTTGCTCTTTCCACCACTGTTTTTTATGCAAACAAAGGGCACGTGTGTTACATGTGCTTTTTGAAAGTCATCTTTAAAAACTTCTAGCAATAGTTAACTCAGCTGCTTGTTTCTGCTCTCTAAGGGGTCGCCTGGCCTGATATGCACCGTCTGGCTGACAGAGTCCATCTGGAGGAGTTGACTAAAATTGGCATTCTGAAAGGCAATGTAGATGACATGGTGAAGGTTCATCTGGGTGCAATATTTATGCCACACGGACTTGGACATCTACTTGGAATCGATGTGCATGACGTTGGAGGCTACCCAGAGGTTAGTGTTAGTCCATTCTCAACTGCCTTGCAGATTAACCCCTCTGAATTCAATCAGCATTTCTCTTGGTTTATGCATGATCAGCCGGTTGCACCTTCACAGGGGTGGAGCCGATGTGCATTTAAGCGTGTCTTTTTCTGGATGTGATATTTTATGCTTTAAGGGAATCTCTTATTCCATTAAAGCATAAATTGCTTCTGGGGAGAAGTCAACTGATGCCACCCTTCGGACCTTCTTAATCTGCTCAATTTCTGCACACATTGTGTTGTTCCTCCACGAGTCACCGCTGTAACGTGTACCACTCAGGCATACCCTGTCCCCTGGCAGAGAGCATCTCAGTCTACCTGGCACTTGTAGTGGGAAGACTCACTTGCTCCATTACAGACGTGACACAGCTGTGGAAGCCCACAGCTGCACCTGGTCTAGTAAATCCCGACGGCTGTGTCATATGGCGGTAAGCTGGCTCAGATTCCTGTCTTGAACTTGGATGTCCAATGTCAACGTGGGCACCGATGTAGGTGTGTTGTCCCAGAATGAGAACAGAAAGAAAAACATCCATCAAGTCTTGTAGTTCTGCAAATGTGAAAACACAATCTCTCGTATTCAGAGTTTCTGCAGAAAACACAGACCGATCACCTCTTTCCTTGAGTTAACATGATGGTTCATGACTGTGGTCTGAAAGCAGCGTAGGCCAAATTCTGTAACCAGTGAATGGTAAGGCGTTTGCAGTGATACTAAAAGAACATTCTCTAAGGGGACTGTACTTGCGGTTTGAATAAAGGAAGGAAGGTTACAGCAGCTTCAGAAAGATCTCAGAAGGATTTTCTGTGTGTGAGTTTTGGTTATTTGAGGCTGCTTAAGGGTTTTCAGTCCTCCAGTATGAAAATGGATCATGTGCCTTCTCTCTTATGTAAGATGTTCTTTTACAAGAACTCGACAAAGAAACGTAAGAATTTTTTAGGTAAGGTTTCAGCATATTTTGAAGCTTGTTCATGTTGGGTGGACAGGCTGCAGAGCAGCTGCTGTTGCTGGCTTCACTTTTGCAGACAGGGGCGAAGCAGTATATGGTATTTGAGGGTACTCGTGTTCACAGTATAATTACTGGTGAGACACAGCACTGTGATGACAGTGTATTGGCATCAGCTAATAAACTCGTCTGTAATAAAAATGAAACAAAAATCAATAGCAACCTGATTTGCACGTTAAGGCTTCTTCACTGGCTAATACAGAAAGGATGGATGTCTTCCTGTCCGTCCCCTCCAAGTGCGTTCTCTCTAGAGAGGCATTCAGCAAAGCACAAGGGGTGCGGTTACCTGGGGACTTCATGGACTTCAGAATCCAGGACCCTGAGGTTGCAGGCCTTTGCTTAGGCTGTTGTAGCTTGTGCTGTGAATAACCTTCTGAATTTGGTGGACTTCCATGAACTGGAGCACATGTTCAAGACTTGGTAGGATAAAGAGATACATAAATTTTAGAAACAAGTGAGAAGAATTATGAGAGTGAAACCGTGCTTGGTTTTCACTTAGAAACTGTATGCTTTGAAGGCTAGAGCAAGTAGCTTAATTTCAAGGGAGAGTCCTACAACTGAATTTTGAGGAGTATAGAGCAACAGAGTCCGTACACCTTCCATCTCTCAGCAGGTTTCAGTAGCATGGCATACCAGCTACCCAATCAGGTTTTGAAACTGATCTTTATTTACACATGAATAAATGTATAACTGTTGATTATTTGGTGTATTACAGAATTTAAGAGATGTTTTTTCTGAAAGCAGACCCATCTACCCACAGTTTTGAAAAAGCAACCTGTTACAGATGAAAACAGATTTAGGGATTGTATTGTCAAATGAGTTGGGCTCTCCACTTTCATACTTAATGTGTACAAATACCAGAAATCTGTGCAGTTAGAGGATTATATGCCTGCAAATATTAAAGCTCTTTGTTTGTGGGAGAAGGCTCTTCGCCTGTGTCTCGTTGTTTCAGGAGAAAACACATTTTGAAGCCATCTAGTACGCTGTGGAGTAATTTTTGGTGGGTTTTACATGTTTACCAGCTAGCGAGATTTTCACAAGGATCTTCATAAAGCCGTTTGTGTGTTTGTCATACACTGAGCCCATGCCTCCACTATCATGTTCTTTTTTCTAGCTGGTTAAGAAGCAAGTTATTTGCTTTTGGCCGAGGGAATTTCTGGGAGCATTACAAAGGATTTTTTAAAAATAAAAACTTTCCAAGTGGATATTATTCCATTATTTTTCCTCAAGTGTAAACAGTTACATTTGGAATAGTACAATAAGCTTTAATTTCCTAATTTTTATCCGTCACAAAGTTTTGTGTGTTCCAAAAAAACTATTTCCAGACATTGTTAGCTTAGATTAGTTATTCATTAGTAGCCAACGATTTCTTTTTTCAAAATTGGCAATAATAAGTTTTCATCTTTTCCAGTAAGCTGCTTTCACATGCAGCATTGAACAAGCACTTTCTTCCTCTTTGACAAACACTGTAGAAAAACTTGCACATTTTCTGCAAAGGATATTAGAAAAATATAACATTTCCCTTCCCTTTTTTTTGCCATGATAAAGAATAATTGGGTTTGGCCAGCAATAAATGTGGCTTGGCAACTGTGTTCAGGGCGAGACTTTTAAAAGACAGTAACCACCAGTGTTTGCCACTGAAGCACGTACATAACTGTCCTGATTTTCAGAAGTGCTCGGCAGTCAAGAGCTCCTTCGGGAATCAGATCTCCTGCAGTGTGCCGTGGTATTCCTCGCGGGGAAACCGAGCGCCGAACGCTTCTTTGAAAATCTGCCTGCTTCTTTTAAGGGTCTAGCTGGAGCGGTTCTGAAAATTCGGCCCCAGTGGTACTAATCGCTTCAGAAAATCTGGCCCTTAGTCAGACAGAGCTAGCTTCAAAGGGTGAAAACTCCACTGGGTTTAGCTTCAGCTGTAAAATTTAATCATGGAGATGGTTTTCCCACACTCTTTCATTTGTTTCTGGGTAAATTCGATATGGGATATAAATGAGGGCTTGTGCCTGTTGCAATGGAGAACATGTGGTAGGTGATCCCAAATTTGCAGACCCTGAGGTAGATGGGGCTGAAGTTTTCATTTAAATCTAGGTTCTGCGTCTCTAGATGCTCGAGTTGATTCAATTTCATGTTATATTAATTGACTGTAAGGCTCTAAAGAATGCTAAGTACATTTGATGACTTTCTATAATAACAAGCCAGTTAATTTAAGTTAGGTTAATAACTGCTGTGATTTTAACATCTTGTGAATTGAGTTTCATTTTGTTTTGTCTTTCAAAATTATAAGATTTACCTTAAAGTTTTAATTCAGTTCTCTATTCTCACGAACAGCTGATCCTTTCATTGCTATTCTGCATCAGCAAGTGAAGGTTAGAGGTTTGTTTCGATCCAGGAGTTATCCATGTCCTTCCATTGCTGTGCGTGCTTGGGGAACATCTCTGCTGCTCGCAGAGGTGTACAAGCTGCGTCGGGCTCTAACAGAAAGCTTGCTCCCGGATCCCAGGTGACCGACTGGGGATTTAGGTCACCAAACCTACTTGAGAATACAGGAATAATCTCGTTCCCTTTCTTGTTCTGGCAAAAAATATTTTCCTTATGTATCCTACTTTATGCTGAAGCAGAAGATTTCATTTTTTTGTGGTTAGCATTGCAAATGATGCATTAATGTTTTTTCCTTCACGAAGCAGAGGATGAGGTGAATTTACCAGGGAGCCTAAAGCTGTTATGTGGAGCCCTAGTGACGCAAATTGCTGCACTTGGTCATAACCTTACAGAGCCTTGCTCTAGCTGTGCGTACCCTGGGCGCGCGAACATGAAACAACCTGTATGGTAGGTGCCTATATGAGCAAAGAGCAACAGGGCCTTTCACCAGTTCTAGCTCCAGGCTTTGTTCTTGTAAGTGATTGTACGCCTTGAGAAAAGATCAGGAGAAAGAAACTGCTGCTTCATGGGGTCCTCTTGAATCACTTTGGGTTTGGTTCTTTGGGTTCCTGCATAGCAGAGCCGTATGGTTCTGTGGGCCGTGGAGCAGGCAGAGTGCAGGCAAGAAACAAATCGGTAAAGACGTTCGATTCTACGTAGAATGGTTTGGGTTGGAAGGGACCTTAAAGCCCATCCAGTTCCAACCCCCCTGCCATGGGCAGGGACACCCTCCACTAGACCAGGTTGCTCCAAGCCTCATCCAGCCTGGCCTTGGACACTGCCAGGGATGGGGCATCCACAGCTTCTCTGGGCAGCCTGTTCTGGTGCCTCCCCACCCTCTCCGGGAAGAATTTCTTCCTGATATCCAACCTAAATCTCCCCGCTTTCAGTTTAAACCCATTACCCCTTGTCTTGTCACTACAGGCCCTTGTAAAAAGCCCCCCACACACTTTCTTGTAGCCCCCTTCAGGCACTGGACGGTGCTATAAGGTCTCCCCAGAGCCTTCTCTTCTCCAGGCTGAACAAGCCCAACTCTCCCAGCCTGTCCCCATGGCAGAGGGGCTCCAGCCCTTGAAGCATCTCTGTCACATCCTCTGGACTCACTCCAACAAGTGGATATCCTTCTTTATGTGGGGGGCCCCAGAGCTGGACTCAGAACTGCAGTTGGGGGTCTCATGAGAGCAGAGTAGAGGGGGAGAATCCCCTCCCTTGCCCTGCTGGCCACACTGCTCTGGATACAGCCCAGGATCCGTTTGGCTTTCTGGGCTGCCAGCGCACACAGCCAGCTTATGTCCAGCTTTTCATCCACCAGTACCCCCAGGTCCTTCTCCTCAGGGCTGCTCTCAGTCCATTCTCTGCCCAGCCTGTCCTTGTGCTGGGATTGCCCTGACCCATGTGCAGGACCTTGCTCGTGGTACTGTTGAACTCCATGAGGTCGGCACGGTCCCACCTCTCCAGCCTGTCCAGGTCCCTCTGGATGCCATCCCTTCCCTCCAGCATGTTGACCGCACCACAGAGCTTGGTGTCATCAGCAAACTTGCTGAGGGTGCACTCATTTCCATGCAGATCAGCACTGAAATCTGTATCAGTTGGGTCGAACACCAACCAGGAGCGATTCCTGCAGCGTAAGATCTCCCGTGAGAATTTAAACCCTTCCCAGCTGACCCTGCTGTGGCATCTTACACGCACTCCGAAAAACTGTGCCTGGTTCCCAGCAGGTTGTCCCTGTGAGGACTGGTGCTGGAGTGTGGGTGTTTATGGGGCACAGGACTTGAGCAGAGGCAGCAGAGGAGGGAAGGCTCCTGTGGTGGGTCAGTGCAGTGCCGTGGTGCAGACCATGCCCTGTCGTACCACAGGGTTTCCCTCCTCCTCTGAGAAAGAAGGCGCTTGGATTTTTTTGTTGCATGGTTTGGTTTCATTAGTTCTGGTTAATTTTTTTCAAGGAGATACTTGCTTATGATTGGTTTACTTGTTGAAGTTTGTTGCAAAAGGCTTTGTGTGCTAAGGGAGTTTTTATCAGAATATTTATTGTTGAAATCTTTCTGAAATGTTAGCAGAGGCGAACAGCTTGTGTGTTTTTGAACAGTTCCTTCTAGGTGCGGGGGGAGAGAAAAAACAAAATAGCACAGTCTGCTTTCAATTATATGTAAAGGTAAGGTATAAAAAGTATCATAGCTATACTTTAGAGGTTTTGCTATGCAGTTTCCACTAATATTAGTATCAAAAGGTGATGAGAAAAAAGTCCTTTCCTTTAAGGCATCGCCTGCGTGTGATTTCTGTGTGTCACAAGAAAACCTGCCCATTGGATTTTAAACAGTGCTTGGCACTGATCTCATTTTAAAACAGTGTTGCTGGTAGCTTTTGCAGTTCTTTATCTCATGTCTTAAAATATCCTCATCTTCCAGGTTTATGTTGTAGTTGTCAACTTGGTGGTTTTACCATGTGCCATCCCCTTTTTTCTCACGGTTAGATTTTAAGAACAAAAGACAAAACCCAATCTGTACGTTTTATCATTTCCATTGTGATGGCAGTGGAGCTTGGTGACATCTGAGGATCAGGAAGCAAAAATGACATGGGAGGTTACGCTCAGAACCACGCCGTAGCGCTGGATTGAAATTCAGCTCGCTCTGACTGAGAGCGAGCGGGCAGCCGTGCCGCGGGGAAGTGGCAGGCAATTCTTCCTCACTCCCTGCAACAACAGGAAACTTATTAGGCAGCTTAAACCTGAGAGCACAGTTAATAGCTAGGAAAAGACAAAACTGTTTCAAATAGAAATAGCCAGTTAAACATGGTGTGCCCTCCATTCCCCCAGCACTAACTTGGGGCTGTGTCCCAAAGCTCCAGCTAGTAATGAGATTCTCCTGCAGCAGTGGAGGCTTTGACCCGCAAATGCCACAAGTGGTATGTGATGCTTGGGGCACGTTCTCCTGTAACCTGCTGCTGATCTCAAAGGCAGGACTGACAGCGGTTCCTTCAGGTGACTCTAGGCAGCTCTGGCTGCTGGGAGAAAGCGGGATAGATTGGATAAACTAGTCTTCATTAGTAGCACTCAGCAAGGGATCCAAGGCTTTAGAGAGACGGGACCAGGAGGCAAGTGAAATGGAATTCAAGACTTTTGTTAGCGACATTTTACAATAAATGAGCTACTTAGAAGTTGGGTATACACAGCCAGAGAACAGGGAAGAGTGAAAGGGCTGAGATTTCACTTTGGTGTTGATTTTGAGTAATCTAAATATAATGTTAGTTATTCTGACTAATTTAAATACTTGATTGGACTTAGCGTGGTGAAATGGTTAGGACTTCGCTGTGCTGGATGTGGTCCAACGGGGATAGTCTGTTTGTCAGGCTCACAAAAGTTCTGTGATGATTTAGCTGGAAAATAATAGACACTAGTTTGTGTTGCTACGTGAGTCTTGTACTGTGGTTCAGTATTTGCGGTTATGAATAGCATTGGTGATCTCTGCTGTGGCCGTGTTTTGCTGCTGCTGCTGGCCTGAGGAAACTCCTGGGTGATGCCAACTAAGCGTTGCAGCCCCTGGTCTCAGGAGGGAGGATGTCCTTGCATCTGTGGCTGGTGCATCCCTAGCTAGTGTCATGGCCCTGTGGGCAATGACCAGCCAGCCCAGAGACATCACCTGTGATTTTATGCTGTCCTGACCCAAAGACCGACTCGCCTGAGTGGGCCTGGAGCTATTATTGCTTCCGATCGCTTTGTCTGGTAGCTGGTCTGGGGGACAAAATCCATCATGGTAGACATTGCAGTTCTTCCGTGGAAAAAGCAACATATACCCCCATTAAGCACTGAGTTGCTTAGGAGCCGGTGCTACCTTATACAGAGGTGTTCTGGGGATATGGCAACTTCTGCTCTTCCACAGCCACTTTTTGGGGGGATAGGCATATTTGCATACTTCCTAATTCCCTGCTTATTCCAAAAATAGATCTATATTTTATATTACTGCACACTTCATTTGAACTTTTATTTTGCTTACATAGTAATGAAATCAGTTTACATAATAATTCTCTCATTCCCTTGACAGTCCTTATTGCCTAGACATGCTGGGTTTTGTTACCTTACATGAACCATTAATTGGAATCCGATGTTCTTGGCAGGAGTACAGTCACAAATGACAGTGTCATGCATTTGTGCTTACTGTGGGGGGAGTGTGTCAATTTTAATATGTGAGCAGAACCTCCAAATAAAATCAGTCTTAGAAAACAATTTCGGATATAGTCTGTTATTGCAGTATACAGGAAAACGAACAGTTCTCCAAAAAGTAATTTTCCCAGCATATCACCAGGAGTCTCTTTTTAGATGTCTAGCTGTTAGTATTTTCTAGATCATTCCCTACACTTTTTTGGGGGCAAACTACCAGCTTATACTTTACAGTTGTAGACCACCGAGTGCAACAGGGTCCTGCTCTGCGGCCAGGCCTCCGGGATGTCACAGTAATAGCAACAGATATCCACACAGCTGTGTGCCAGCGTTCACATTTTTCACTCTTCATTTCCTCTAACTACAAAACAACGCGATGGTTATTGTTGAAAACAGGGTGTTAGTTGTTTAGCTGCAAAATACAGGGAAGTTTCCTCCTCACAGAGAAGAAAATCCATTAATTTTACAAGATTCATACCATAGATGGATGACAGGGCAAGGCTTTGGGCCCAACAGGGTTTGACTTGGTGGCAAGTGGCAGTGGCCTTGTTTCAGGCCTCTCGTCTTCTCTTTGGGGCTGGTGGTGATTCAGCCATTACAAAGAATGCTCAGTTTGTCCTAGTTTTCATAAACAACCAAAGCAGACTGAGAACTGTCAGCCCCTGGACCTGATGGCCATGGTGGCTACCATGGTGACGGGTGCCCAGAGCCCAGATGTCACTTGGGATGGTGAAACCGCAGTCTGATTTACGTTTTAATCCAGCGCTGTTCTCAAAAGAAGGAATTTTGTCATCTCCCCAGCTTGGTCACCCTCCCTCTTCCCCGCCCGCCTCATTCCCTGTCCCTGCTCATGTCCTTCAGCCTCACGGCGGGTTGGACTAGGGCTTCTCAGGGTATGCACAGCCACATACGCACCAAAGCCAGAACCCGGCTCTCTCTCCTTCCATTCCGTGCACCTCCTGGTGAACGCCTTGCTGGCCTCTGTTCCAGGGGGCCGTAGGTGGGCTCTGCCACAAGCCCACCCACCGGTGTCCCATCTTTGAGAAGCTGAGCAATGTTACCCTTTCGCTGAAGACCCACTGGAGATGTTTTCATGGAAGAGATGCAGCTGCTGCCATTTACACAGTGACTTCAGTGCCCGCAAAATCCAAAGGTCAGGAGGTGAAAGCACGAGCCGAGCCAAGCTAGCGTTGAGATAGGAGGGGGGGAATATCGAAAAGAGTTTGTGAGTTCCTTCTAGGGAAGTTAAAATTTTATTGTTGGGTGAGCAGGAGTATTCAGGTGCCTCGAGGGCCCTCCTGGCATCGCCGATCCTGCGTTTCTGAAGGAGGTTTCCGAATGTGAAGCCCCCAGTCTTGCTCCTGGACTGTAACTGTTACTAGCTTTGTGGAATCGGACTGCGAGCAATCCAGACAAACCGCCTGTGCCTCGCTGTGCGGGGATATCTGAAGCCGGCATCGAGGCTAGATCGTCACACCTCGTGGTAAACCTCTTTTCTTTTAAGAAAAGGCAAAAAAATGCCGCGGCTGCGCCAGGGCTGCCTTCAGAGGATGCTTGCCATTGTTTTCCTCCCTGCGCGCTCGTCTTTCTAGCATCTGTCTTGGATTGACTGCCTCGGAAAAGGCATTTCGAGTAGAATTGAAGTGCGCTTAAAAGCCAAATACGGGTTGGTTGTTGTAAAGCAGCCGATAGATAGTTGGCAAGACACCAAAAGGTCCAGACACTAATCTAATTGTTTACAGCTCATGGAGAGATTAATCCGCAAGATTGGATGCCCTCATTTCCTTCACGCATTACAATGAATGTGTGAGATGCCAAACCCCATGGGGCAGCAGTAGAAAGAAAAATGGCTCCGTTTCAGGGCCATTATTGTTTCAAGTTTAGAAGTATATTGATTCTCTTTGGGTTTTGATAAGAATATAAATGCAAAGTGCCTTGCTTAATATCAGAGTGTTCTGGTTTCCGGGCCGCAGTAAAACCAAACCGTGCTTTCTCATTTTTAGTGTGATAGAACGCTGTGCAAAATTCAGCTCAGACACGTGAATAAGACGTGTGGAATTCACAGTGAAAACGGTCAGGATACACTTGCTGGCTTGCGCGGGCACCGAGCGCTGCAAACGCTCCGCGTCTCTGAAAAACGGGCCAACCTGCCCGCGGCGCCCCAGGCCGGCTCCCTCTGAGTCTCGGCCGCTGGAAGATGCCGTGCACTGGAACAGAAGCTCTGCGAAGGGAAAAGAGCAACCCCAGCAGCGCCGGGGTCACCGGTGAGGATAAAGCAGACCCCGCCGAGTGGCTGCTGCAAGCAGCATTTCTGTGAAACAGGCTTTCTCTGAGCTGAAAGCGGGGCTCAGCAGCAAACAGTACAGTGGGGCTGTGGGCACTGTGAAGAGGGAGGGATTCGGTGAGACAGGCTGTGCTCCTGCCGCCCTCCGACCCCTGCGCTGGTGTGGCGGAAACGCCGGAGCAAGGCCGCGCTGGGACGTGCTGCCCAGGCTGCCAGGCACCGAGGGTAGCAGTGGGCAGCGTGCTTTGTCCTGGAGAAAGGGGAGGGTTCATCCTCGTGACACCAGGCACGCTGCTAGCGATGCTGAAAGGAGTCACCCCTTCTGCCGGCAAGGAACGTTACCGTGACTTCAGCCAGAGGCAAGATTTGGGAATGCCACCTGGAGCCCAGCTAAAGCACGCCTTGGTCTTGCAGACCTGTTAACCTCTGACTGACTGAAGCAGAGTTCCCCAGCGAAGTGGGCGCACGTCCCGCAAGCCAGTGGGCCTGTGAGCTGTTTACTGGTCGTCACGATATTTTGTTGATGAAATTTTGCTACAGTTGCAAAGAACGTTCAAAAAGCTAATGGGGTTGAGGTATATTTGTCCCCGATGTTGCAATACCTGGCACATTTTGGGGGAAGAAAATTAATATCCTGAACTAGTCTTTGCAGTGTTCCTAATTCCTTGACTAAGCACGTCCTCATATATCATTTTACTTTACCAGCTTTTGGGAAGAAGAGAATGTTTTGCTAGCCAGGACTTGTTTTGACTTAGTTTTTAATAATATCAGTCAGCACCATGTTGCCTGAAAGTCTGAATCTGACAAAAGTTTAGTTTTAAATGGGCTGCTTTTATGAGGTCATGTGTGGACTCATTGCTCCTGAATCAAGATCATAAATGTGTAATTTGAAAAACATACAGGGAGAATAAGCATTTGCATATCCTTGGAGAAATTGTTCTCCGCTGCGTGGTTCAGCTGGTTCAGCCGTGACGTGGAGGGGGCATTTCACGATCTGCACGCCGCCTAAACAAAACACTGCGCTTTGCGAGGAGGGGGTGCAGAGAGAAACAGCGCAGGAAATTATTTTTGCTCTGTGGTGCAGTACTTCTGCCAGGGTAGGGAGTACCAGTGCCAAGCACACCCAAAGCCAGGGTTTCTGTGGTACAAAACCCAGGTTGGACGTTGAGTTGAAAGCTGGTCATCGCTGTACTGGAAGCCAAACGAGGGGCTGATGAGAGAGAGGTAGCTGTGTGGCACGGTTTCAGTCCTCTACTTCCTGATTATCTTTTGTATTTTGGGTGGCTGAGGGAGCAGTCAGCGTAGGAGGGTCTCGATGAACGGTCAGCCGCGGGTTGCCTCTCTGTCCACAAGAACCGGTGTTCCTTCCGCAGGGAGTGGAGCGCATTGACCTGCCGGGGCTCAGGAGCCTGCGCACTGCCCGCAGCCTGGAGCAGGGCATGGTGCTGACCATCGAGCCGGGCATCTACTTCATCGACCACCTCCTGGACCAAGCCCTCCGTGATCCTGCGCAGTCCTGTTTCATCAACAATGACGTCCTGCAGCGCTTCAGAGGATTTGGGGGGGTGAGTAATTCTAACTGGACGGTTTTCTCAAACTGCTTTTCTCTTTATTTGCCCTTACTACATACTTGAGAAGAGCTCTTTTGAAAGCTGCAATGTATTGCACGTAGGGCTGTCCCTGAAACAGGCCTTTGGGCCATCTGACTCTGCAGACAAACTAGGTTGCTTTGGTTTTTTTAAATGCAGTTTTATCCTTGTGATATCTAATTCACGGTAGAGCTGTACTTTTCCATTGATTGAGATACCTCCTGTCAGCACTCTACAGTGACTTGCCAGGTGGGTGTCCTGTCTGCTGTGTGAAACATAGACGTTACAGAATACGAGACTGAGATCTTTATTCCAGCGTTAGCTTCCCTGGCAGCAGCACGGTCCGGTGCTCCCTCCCAGGGCAGAAGAACCTGATGCTGGTTAACAGGTCTGCAGCGGTCAGTGGGGCAGTAGAGAAAAGTGGCCATAATTGCTCTGAACGGCGTGAAACTTGTGAATGTAAACCCTTCCCTGTTTTCCAAGGGAATGGCCGATGGCCTTCAGGAGCACCCGTGCTCAAGGTGTGGCACTGCCGGCGTAGACGGCCGCGTGCGCGCAGGACGGTGGGCTGACTCGCAGGTAGCCGTGGTCTGGGCAATGGTTCCCGTGCCGGCAGCCGCTGTGCTAGCGGAGGGGCCTTCTTTCTCTGTGCTCACCAGGGCCCGTTTCCCATTCAAAGCCACCACCTTCACAGTTGCAGTGGCTTCCCGTGGGTTTTCATTCTAGCAGGATGAGCATTTGAAGGGTGCCGCATTGTTCTCGGGGCTTCTGTTTTCATGCACAGAGAAGATAGAGCAGGCAGCTGCAATGCCCGTCCTCCTCGTGGCTGTTCTGCTGAGTCTCAACACGGCTAACAATCGCTGGCAACGGCGGTGATTCTCTGGTATGAAAAGTCACTCATTAGGAATTGTCTGCTGCTGCCATTGACTAATTTATCACTGCATGCCAGCCATGAGAGGGCAATTACTGTAACGCTTTCGGTCTGAGCTGGCTTTGAACCACCAACCCCAACAGAAAAGCTGTGCGTGCCATCACCAGTTGTGTGAGTCAGCCGGGCTCCTGGGCAGCCGCCCGGGGAGGCTCCCCAGCCTTAGCGAGCGGTACCGGACTGTACCCTCGCTGGTATTCAATTCACCGCCAAGGTTTGGGATGTTACCTGTCTGTGTGTTGTTTCTTTAGCAAGACTCACCAGCCAGCAACTGAGATAGCGGTGAACGAAAGGCAGCTAACTCTGTGTCTTCCAACGTCACATAGGGCACCGCACGCTGAAGCGTATTTCCAAGGAACACTGCCATGCACTTGAGTGGCTTGACACCACAACAAACCAGGTTTAACTATCTTTGCTTTCCTTGTAAACACTCTGTGGGAGTTTTTCAGCAGTTGAATTGGTTCCTGGTGAGCTTTCTCTGGAAATGCTCAGCAAAGCCCGCGTTTTTCCGTGGCTTGCTGTGAATGCCCACTCTAGCTCTGCAGCTTGAAGCATGCACGTGGCTCACCTGCTGCTTGTGTTTGTGTGGAAGAGGAGTGGCAGCGCAGGAACTCTGCCTTGGGAGTAAATTGCTGGATCAGGCACTTTTGTTCCAGAGATTTCAAGCAAACTCTAACTTTCTGCCTGGTTTTTTACTTCGCTTCCTGTAACGATGCCTTGGAAGGAGAGCTAGCCAACAAACTTTGCTAAAAGGGGGAGCTGCCCAAAAACGATTGAGCAAAAATCTAAATCTCTGATCCCCCTGTGAACAATACATTTTACTTAGAGAGAAAAAAATAATAATACACACAAACCCTGAGCCAGATGTTGTCACTTGATGTTGTCCAGGAGAAGAATGGAAATAAAATCTGAGAGTGAAGTCCATCCGAATATTCCTGAATTCTACACAAAAGCTGAATTATAATGCAATCAAAATGAGTTTTTCCGTCTTCACAATTCTGACTTGATTCTATCTGCATGCTGGTTCGTTCTAGTTTATCTAGAATGAGTGAGTATTTCTCTCAAAAGCATGTCAGAATACTCTGATTAAAAAAAGGTCTTGCGAATCCCAGTGTTTTTACTGACAGATATTCATAGAATGGGGATTAGAACTGGTGTCAGAGCTAGCTGAAGAGCCCACTACAGCCAGCCCAATCTTACTGTAGAAGAAAAATACATTCTGCAAGAGGAAGTAAGTAGTCCGTTTCCCTCTGCTGAGCTCAGCACTAATTAAAATGTTCTTAATTTGGTTTCGTTTAATTCACTTCAAAAACGAACTTAGATTAACCAAAGGAACACCTCTGTAATTCTGAGTAAGACTGTCCGCCCATGGGATTTGTGGATTTTAATGGATTCACCTTGAATTCATGTCTTTTTTGGGCTTTGGATCATTTTCTTGCCTGTGACAAGTCTCTGCGTTGAGAACAGCAGCTCTTCTGCCATGCCGCAAAGGGCAGGACTGCAGCCATTTGCTGTAACTCACGCTGCCCAGTGCTAGCCACGAAGAGACTGTAGAAGCTGGAAGCGCAGGCAGGAAGAGATGACGTGAGGTTGTCCTTGGCCCGTTCTGCGTGGCTGCCGGCACGCGTGGCGCGTGCTGGTGGCACCCCACAGCTCCTACACGCGCTTGGAGCGGGTCCGCCAACCGCCCGGCCTTCCTGCAGCGCAGACACCCCGGCTTCGTGGCTGAGGCGGCTCCTCAGGGGCCTCACCATCTGGGCTTTTGCCAAACGAGAGCTGTTCTGGGTCAAATGCAGATCCCTCGGGAGTGGGGCGAGCACTTTTGCTGGGGGATCTGCTTCTGAGAGCTCGGGCTGCCCTCCCTGAAGCCCTAAACTCTTCACTTGACAGCCCTTCACAAGCTTCCTCGGCCAGTTTTGGGGAGGAAACGTGTTCTTCAGTTCTCTGTCTGCAACGCTAAGGACCAGTTTACCGAGGTCATAAATTCTGTGGGGCAAGGGCTGCCATCGGGCGCTGGCACGGCGCCTGTCCCAGGGCACCTCTGCTCTGCCTGGACTCTGCCCGTGCCGCGCTCGTGGATAAACAGAGACGTGCAAATAGGGGTAGGTAGTGTAGAGGGTCGTATGTATTGCTCGGGAACAGCGGCGATTCCCCAGGGAAGGGGAAGTGCCGACTCCACCAGCTGCCCTTTAGGGTTTGACATTTCCATTCTCTGTAAGCTGATTACTGGTTCATGCAGTTCATACGATGTTTTCTCAAACACCCAGTAAAACCGCTCTATCTTTTTGTTGGCCTTAAACATTCAGTCGCTGTTCAGGCTTTATGCTCCCCTTGGTTTTTTGTAGAACTAGCATGAGACTTGCTGTGTGAAAACTCTCTGCAACTTAGAGAAAATGCTCAAAGGCAGCTACGTGTTAAATACATTATTTCATGTGCAGATTTACAATGCCCAGGACCTTGAAGATCCACTAACATTGCAGCATTTTTCAAAACAATAGAATCACAAACTGGTTTGGGTCGGAAGGGACCTTAAAGCCCATCCAGTTCCCACCCCCCTGCCAGGGGCAGGGACACCCTCCCCTAGCCCAGGTTGCTCCAAGCCTCATCCAGCCTGGCCTTGGACACTGCCAGGGATGGGGCACCCACAGCTTCTCTGGGCAGCCTGTCCCACTGCCTCCCCATGCTCTCCAGGAAGAATTTCTTCCTGATATCTAATAGTACTTACCTTATTCAGGAACAAATGTTAAACCAAATACAAAGCGGGATATTTAATTGCTTCTGCCTTTGGTTTGCAGAGCCATGCAGTTCTCTCTGCCCCAATGTTTAGTTTTTGGAAAGCTGAGCTCTGATGCTGGGTTTATGGTGAATGTGCGTTGTGGAATGAAATGGTTTGCTAGGCAATAAACACTGTAACGCTCATCTGCTTTTTAACATTTCGTATTATGGAGCAGTAATGAAGCTACACAGCATTTTTTGGAAAAGTTTTCACAGAAAAGCGGTTCTAATGAACTACGTAGCTTTCTTTAAAGTTCTTGTAAGAGAAGTGATAGTTGTAGGCAACCCAAAAACAGCGACTAGTTGCTTATAAACCTTCTTTAACCTTTTTCTCTTCTCTAATTAATGTTAATTGGGTTAAAGTTAGAGCAGTTGGCTCTAATCTTTATTTATCTTGTAGTTTATTGCTTCTTCTTGAGCCTGGCTGAAGGGACTGTGTGCCTGAAGCTTCTTTTTCCAGCCGTTATCAGTTGACCTAATAAAATACATGGCCTCACCTTACTAACCTTGATCCTCTTTTATAAAATGTTTATATGTGGACCTTTAAAATAAAGTGTGCCTGACGTGAGGACTTGCTTGTGCATGAGCGGGAAGACTGGCAGCCTGGGATAAGAAAGTCACTAGTAGCACAGAGGCTGTTAGCATCTATAGAAAACACCTCGGCGTGGCCACTTCATAGAAGGTGGGAACCGGAACATGCCTTCCCCAACCCTGCAGCGTAGCTGCCTATCCCTGGTTTTGGCGTAAGGGCAGCTCTGTTTCTATCTGGTTAAGAAATACAGAGGTCGAACCTTCCTCGTGGCAAGTTTGCTCTGTTGAAAATCATTGGTGAGTCGACGGCTGAGTCAAAACAAACCCCCCTGGCTACATGCATCTGCCTCTGTAGGATACCAGCTATAAAAACAGACAGATGGACCCTTCAGCCGGGCAGAAGCACGTGTGCTAGTTTACTTTGTGGGGCAGCATGCGTGGACCACATCCTGTCATCGTCTCCCAGGCAAGTCTCCCGCTGTAAGGTCTTGCAGTGATAGTATTGCTGCTTTCCACAGCCATAATCAAACAAATGCTCGCTAGATGTTAAAAAAAAAGAGACATGTCACCAGTGGTCTTTTTCAATCACATCTGGGATCTGTCATCGTGCAAATCTGGACTATTTAATTGGCCAAAATAATTTCTTGATTCTCAAAAGCCTTTTATATATATCATCATCCAAAAGAAATGAATGAGTGCTACAAGCCCCTTCCTTGGAATATGACACAGGAGGCTCTGGGGAGCATGACTGTATTAGTAAGTCAGGACAAAGTGCGAGGCTGTATATATAGAGCTGACAGCAGCCTTGGTATTTAACTCCTGTGCTGTCCTTGGCTGTGCCCGCGCAGCCCCGCTCTGGGACATGGTTGGGTCCATGGAGTCAAGCCGCGTGATGGTCTGTTGCTGGCGTTAGGCAGTTGTGCAATCAGGTCTATCTAGACAGATCATGCCACTACCCTTGATAAGAAAAAGGCATTTCAGGGACAGTCCTGGCATTCCTGGCCACTCCACCTCTGCAGGAGTGCTTTCCGAAGCATGCTGCACACCGACAAAGCAAAGCCTCCCCCGGGGTGTTTGCAGAGCGCCCTGAAAGCTGCCGGTGCAGCGAACCTCGCACCTCAGTTTGCTGTTCCTTTAAGCCGTGTCCGATTCCAAGCCGCTCTGTGGCCCTGAAACAAGCAGCGCTGTTGAACAAAGAGCCTGCAGACAGGGACAGCTCTGAGAGCGAGTTTCATAACCGCTGTCCCCCACTGGGAGAGGCAGTCCCAAGCCAGTGAGCCTTGCCAAGCAGATCCAGCATCTTTTGTCCATTTGGATAGGAGACAAGACCAAACGCTGGGCTCTCCGGTAGGGAAGGTTCTGCAGGTCCCCTGAAGCTGCTGCTTGCTGCTGCTTAGGGTAAGCTCAGGGTGAAGTGTGGAGGGTGTGAAGAGCAAATGCAAACAAGCTCAGGGTGAAGTGTGGAGGGTGTGAAGAGCAAATGCAAACATTTCCTCCCCCTTGAGAGCCTGTGCTCCTCTGCATGTGTGATGCTTTCCAGCAAAGCAGTAACATGCACCAAGACTGGGACGTCTGTGTTCTCTGTTAGAGCAAGTGCCCGTTTCAGGTTAGATTCATCCAGGCAGAGGAACACTTAAATCCTGGAGAAAGAGCTGGAGCTTTCCTAGGAGCGATGGTTCTGTGTGCCTCCAGCTACCTCCTGTAGGCCATCTGATGGCAAGCAGGCTGGTGAGATGGTGCTGGCTCTCCCGCTTTCCACAGTGATCCACAGCTATCTGCAGCCGCAGGTCGATTACACGATCTCCTCACCGTCTTTCTGCGATACGAGTAGGTGCTGTGAGTGGCACTCCAAACTCACGGGCTCTCCCGTCCTCCCCCGTTCGGCAACTCGGGCTTAGGCGGCTCCAGCGCCCCTTGCGCTGTCCTCATTCAGGGTCTCTCCCTTCCCACCTCCACCAAGATCTCCCTTCCTGGACTCCTTAGCCAGCCCCATCTCTCTTTGGCCCTTCTCCCTGGTGCAGAGTTGTCCGTTTCCAGGCTCTAACCGTTCCAGAATTTTACCTCTTGCGGCTGTTATTTGTCAATCCCATCTCGCCTCACTCTGTGTTCCTTCCCACAGCTCCTTTCATCGCTCTAGGTCCATTTTCCAGCTCCTTTCCCATCCTGATTTTCTCATGACCCCGACAGAGCAGAGCGTTGGCAGACACCTTGTCCCACCTCTTAGTCTGGCTTTCATCTGCTCTGCTTTCGAGTCAGGCCGCCCTCTCAAGTGCCCACGTACCGGTGAAAGCGTGAGACGCACGACCGGGCAACACCAACCTTTATTCCTGGGGTTTTTTGCTAATCTTACTGGCTAAGCAGATGAATTGTGGCTGGTGTTTCTCTGCAGCAGATAGGTCGGGGAACTTCAGCTCAAGCAGGTGAAGCTTTGTGAAGCCGGCGGCGCTCTCCATTCGCGGGATTCAGCTTCTAGCTTTGGCCGGCCTCACTTCTGCTCTTGGACTTACTTCTGCACTGACACGGTTACTTCCCACGTCGACGCTGCGCCCAGCTCCACTTGCACCGCTGCGCTGGCCAACGTGATGCTTTGGCTTTTACCCTGTCACCACATCTGTCCCCTGGATTCTGGCACCCGTGGAGGGGACGACTCACCTTTAGATCTTACTGAATCCTTGCCTTCTTTGATGCTCAAATTTGGCCACATTCAAAGCAATTAATGAAAAAACCCCACCCTGGTAAAATCTACTCAGGTCCATAGGGTCGTTGAGCGTGTTGGTGCTTTCCTCTTCGGCAGCGCGGCCCCGGCCTTTCAGGCACACCGAGTGTAAAGAGCCTCGCGGCTTTCAAACTCCCAGCTGTCCAAATCGAATGTGTGAACTCGGTGGAGTTTGTTTATTTAATTCAGCTTTATAATGCACTTAACTTGATACCGAGTAAAAGAAACAATCTGGCAAAGGCACCATTAAACAGTTTAATAAGGACTGGATGACTCATGTTGTTTGAACAAATGGATTATTTTGCAATCAGGAGTACAAATGTTAACCAGCTTTATTTTTAGTCGAAAATGTCAAGAGGTCAGAAACAATTAAAGCAACTGTAAGGTGGGAGCCCCCAGAGTTTGTGTTCTCTTGGATTTACACCTTACTAAAATCGCTTTTATTGCAGCTTGGCGACTTACTAACGTTTTTCTGATAAGATAATGGGAACTGACTGCGTGGGCATATTTCCTGGTGGAATGGCGCATACTTTGCATTGTAGCAGAGCAAGAGCTGTAAACTGAGAGGATCTGCTTTTCCCTTGCATGATTTGAAACGCAGCGATTGGATTCGGAAAGGAGTGTCTGACAGGCTGAGGACGTTTTCATCAGCTCAGAATTCAGCGTTTTGAGTATCAGCTACAAGCTGCTTCATGTTGCAGTCCCTCCTCTGAAAGTTTATTGTGTTCAGAGAGAAGAGGACGTGATGTTTGAGAGCGAGGAGCAGCTAACTGCAGCGCAGCACCGGGACTGCTTCGAGAACGGGCACTTGGGCAGCAGCGGGCACCCCTGCTGAGCCTGCCCCCGGCAAGCCGGGCGCTAGTAGAGCTGGAGGCACGTTCTGGGGGGAAGAGTTCCTTTTGCTGCTCCTGGTGTCCGAGGGTTGAGGTTTATTGCCCCCATGTCATCACGCAGCGTGGGCTCCCTGATGCGCAGCCTGTCCCTGCTGCACCCGACGTAGCAAAGGCGTCACCGGTGGGGCCACCACCTCCTGTGGGGCTGCTCTGCCAGGGCTCACCGTGGGGCTCGTGTGATCCGGGGGAGCGGCAGGAGCCCGCAGCCCAAGGAAGGTCGGACCCTGGGGAGCTCTGCACCAGGTGCTGCTGAGGATGGGCCGTTCTGGTGCTTGCTCTGCCTGGTGTTGCATCAACGCGCCTTCTGCTCCCGTCGCGCTCCTTGTCCCCAGCTGGAAAACCTTGGTAACCGCGTGTTCTCTGTAACAGGTCCGCATCGAGGACGACATCGCAGTGACAGCCAGCGGAATGGAGCTGCTGACATGCGTCCCACGTACTGTTGAAGAAATAGAGGCTTTCATGGCGGAAGGCCAGAGCAGTGCCAAGTCGTTTGACTGCCTCTCTGGCCAAAAGCAGTAAACTTCAGGGTGATACTTACTGTCTCACACTAATCAGTCATCATTCTGATTTAATGCTGCAGCACATAAAATAAAATACATCCAATCCTTAATAGCAGGAGAGGCAGGCCGGCTATTAGCTGGAATGATTCATGCATTAAAAATGAAGGTAGGAGGCTTCAGCACTCGATACCCAGGTAACTCCGAGGCTGCTGCTTGCAGTCAGCAGTTCGCGCCACCAAGTGCCACGTGAAGGACCCTGCTGCACCGTCGGTGGGGTTTACACTTCGGTCAGATCTCAGCTCAGACGTACCTTGCAAATAAATCTGAATGGTGATGACAGGAACTCTTTAAAATACCAAATGGGTTATCCGAATGCTGTCAGCACTCTCAGTCCTTTTCTAAACTTACCACAAGCATTGCGAAAAACAGAAGCAAAATCAGCTGTTCTCGGCGGACATAATGACGCTTCTGTTTTTCTTACAGATCTTATTTCAGTGTCAATGGAGTAAACAGAACCAAATTTTTATTAAAATTCATCCTTTGCATCATTTATGCTCACAGAGTTGTGTTCATTACGCTCTTCTGGTCCTGTTCCTGCTTCTTTATCTGACCTTTCTACCGGTTTGTGCTCTGGAAACCCTGACCCTTCGTTAGCCAGATTTTCCTGCCCTGGGCGTACTGATCCTTCCCACACGGCCCGAGGCTTATTAGATTTGCCCTCCTATTTGTTCCTTGAAAACGTGGATCGCCGTGGTATTCACGAGCCTTAGGAATCGCAGGAAGGGAGTGTCTTTGCTACGGGGCTCGGGTCGTTGGGCAGCCCATGCCGTGCGGGATGACAGCTGGTTTTAACCGCCCAGCGGTAGCCGGCTCAGAATGAATCACGCCAATTTTATCTGGATACACCGCAAACGTATTGATGGTGATCATAAAATCATCCTCTGTTCAGGCGACATCTGAGTTACCCAGAGAAGCCTTTCTTGCCTGTAGGTGTCCATCAGC
Organism: Rhynochetos jubatus; assembly: GCA_027574665.1. Classification (NCBI taxonomy): domain Eukaryota; kingdom Metazoa; phylum Chordata; class Aves; order Eurypygiformes; family Rhynochetidae; genus Rhynochetos; species Rhynochetos jubatus. The sequence goes on along the minus strand of CM050661.1, from coordinate 20,966,212 downwards.
CTGCAGGCGAATAAATACATTTCCCGCCTCGTAAACCAGCGCTAGTTGCTGTAAGTACCAGAACGCAGTCTTGCTCGCCTGGTGAACACGTGGAAGCTCCTGTTGGGTGTTCAGGCTCCGTTGCACAGTTTGACCGCAGAGCCACTTCAGAACATCCCTCTGCGGTGTCGGGGCGAACTGAAGTCACAGCAGAACGTCAGGGTCTTCCTGCTTGCCAGATGAGGGTTTTCCCCCTGCCAAGGGCCGCGCTGACTTGATCTCAGCATCTCATTGCCGCTGCTCGCATCCCGGAGCTGGCATGCAGGCGGCGGGGCCAGCTGTGAGCTGCTGGGTGCCTGCAAGTGCCAGTCTTACGTGGGGCGTACGACACAACGCGAGCTTGGATGGCGGCGGCAGCTACCGTGTTGCTGTGTCTGTGCCCCCCACTTGGCGCTGGATTTAGGTCTGAAATAATCTCCTTAAAAACTGGCAAGTGCGTTGCTCTGCAGAGAGCTTTTTGCTAACGAGATTGACCTGTGTGACGAGACCCTGCTCTTTATTCCTGACAGCCTGGTGACCCACCGCTAAATAGGAAACTGCACGTTGGAGACTGCGCGACACATGGTGAAATAAGCCAGGGGACTTCACTCGTTTTTAATGTCACATGATTAACAAATGAGCCTAGTCACATTGGTTTTAAGGTTGCTCAGCCTTGGTTTGTAAAAAGTAAGTGCGGGAGGCCTTGCGGGGTGAGGAGGGGAGGGTGCGAGATCAGCAGCGTGTACGTGCCGCCCGACTGCTCCCTTCTGCGGGCGCTGCCAGCCTCCTGCCTGGCAACGCGGTGCTTGTGCTCTGGTAGCTTTGCACCGGAGAGCGCGCAGGCTGCGCTGGCGCTGCGCCGCGCTCGTCCACCCCAAAACTCCGGAGGTTTTTCCAGTGCAAGGTGGTGTTGGCCGCGGCCGAGTGCGTTCCCGTGGCGTGCGCTGAACACGCCCATGGGATCGCTCACTGCTTTGGGCACTCCGAAACCTGCCGTTGCTGGGGTGCAGTCGCAGTTGCTGTTTTAAAGTAACTCCTCACAGGTTGGGTTTTTTTTTTAAAGAGGGTTTTGGAATGGTTTCAGCTAAGCCGTAACCCAAGTGTAGTTAATAGGCCTTTCCCTGCCTGTGATTAATCTTGGCAAACTCCGGGCTCTGCTGCAGCAGAACAGGTTGAGCGGTCTGGCGTGCTGCAGGAGGCAGAACCGGTTCTGCTTCGACATGTACCAGCAAACAAACCCTGCCGCGAGTTCGGGGGGGAAAGCACTTGCTCACGTAACCGGCTTCTCTGTTGTTTTGCTTGCCTGAGACATGGATGCGTTTCGGTTCGGGACGGTGCATCGTCTCCTATTTTCCTTCATAATCGGGCCCGTGAGCTTGGTGACTATAAATTTCATCCTTCCTGGCAGAGTTTGGTCCTGTAATTACGGTAATTTTTATCCACTTAAGCAAAAAGTGAATTACAACTTTTTTCGAGGGGAGGAGAAGGAAGTCAGCCTTTGAAAAAAGGCAAAGGGGTATTTCATACACTTAAAGGTGTTAGCAGGGAAAAGATAAGAGGTTACAGCAAACTTTTTGACTACCTTAGGATATTTTAGGCTGCTAACTATGGCTTTTTCCCCAGTGCCTTTTCTCCCTGGTGCAAACAGGCTCTATTCAAGGATGCACTCGGGGTGTACCTGCCACGCCAGGTACACTGCAGCACCTACAGGTGCAGTTAACGTGGTAGAACCTCCTGGTGCTCATGGAGCCTGGAGCAGACACTTCTTGGTGGTACAGGGAGAAAACGGGAATGAGGTTTCCTGGTGAAACATACGGTGCTGTACCGCTTGTAGTGGCGGGCGCGGTGTTGTGTCAGACTGTGGCTGGTGTTAGATTGTGCCAGCAGGCAAACCTTGCCTTGTGTAGCTGTGTATTTATTGCAGCCTTCCCCTAGGAAGAGGGGTCGCCCTGGTCGGCTCAGAGCGAGCGTCCCCCTGTGCCTTCAGTGGAGGGGCGAGGCGGGCGTTGTGCTGTCAGGCAGCCTGGGCTGCTCCGCCTTGGGGCAGAGAGGGAAAGCCTGCCTCTGCCTTGGCTCCTCGGGGGTCAGAGGCGGCTGTTCTGGCAGGAACAGAGTAAGAACAGAACTAGAGTAAGAGGCCAACGCCTTTCTCGCAACCAAGCTGAGGGTAGACTTCCAACGAGTTTGTTATGTAGCGGGTCCCCAGCTTGACGCGTTGAAGCGATGTGCTGCCCGCTGCCCGCGTGCTTCCCCAGGCAAACCAAGCGCGGAGACTGCCGAGCCCCAGGCGTCACTGTGCAAACAAACGACTATTCAGGACGCAATGGGTTTGTTTTGAACAAGGAGGAAGGGGACTTGGAGCTGTCAGGATTAACAGGCGGAGAAGTCACCCTCCAGAGCTCAGGAGTACTCAGTTCCCACTCCAAGAGCTTTTCGAAACCATCTTCCCCAAAACCAGGAAAAACCAGCAAAGGTGTGGAGGCTGTTCTCATGCTCAGGGGAAGACCGCACACCAGCCTGCCAGCCCAGCTGCAGGGAACAGCCCCGCGTAGTCCCTGTTCGCAGCAAGCGGGGAGGAGACTAGCTCCTGCCTCTGGCACCAGAGTAGGTGCACAGGCAGCGGCGAGATGCGTGCGGGAGTCCCCCTTCCACTACAGCACAGCCACCACTGCAGTGATCCCCAGTTCTTTGCGCCGAGTCAAGACCTGCGTGGAAGGCGGAAACGGAGGCTGTTGCACCGATTTCTCAGAGAGCTGCTTGAGGTGGACACCCCTGCACCTGAGGGAAATGGAAAAGGGACGGGAAAAATGAGGCCAGAACCAGAGGCAAAAGGTTTTTATTAGCTTCTGATATTTCAACCCTACCTACTTAAGCTGCAGCTAAAACCAAAAAACATATCTTTGTAAAAAGGCTACCGTAATCCCAAACAAACAATCCATAGAAGTTTTCTGCATGTCGTCGAAGTTTCAATTCAAAAAGAACTTCTCAAGGTTTCATTTTCTAACAGCATCTTCATAGAGATAATATCCAAGGTCTTTTCCTAGGTACAGATACAAGGCAAACAAGCATCCTACAACATAATCTATGGAAAAAGGTAGTGTAGGAGGGAAATGAAGAGAGTGTAATAACCCACTAGCCAGACACACAGTTTAAATGTAACACAACCATACCATCAATGAAATATTTAAAAATGAAAATAAATTAAGGTTACATCCCAGTTCCTGCTTCACGCGCGGTGTCGATCTCCTCAGCATGGCACGTAGCACTGCATTACGGATCACGGCAGAGTCTCAGCACTAGCATTAAAAAAGTTGCTATAGAAAAACCAGTACGAAAATAGAACAAGGCTGGAGATACTCTTCACGCAACTGTGATGGCTGTAGAAATTCCCCTGAATCAGTTATTCAAACTAGGGCCATTTACCTTTAAAATCACTGTGAATTTCTGTAAGATCTTGGCTGCAGGTCTGAACAGCCATGAAAACGGAGATTAATGTCAGCGAGCAGTGAGCCCCGCGGTCTGGCTGCACAGGTGCCGCCTTACCCCTTCCGTCGCTTAGCCAAGCCGCACATTTTGTTCTCCCTGAGAGCTGCGCCCCAGCAAGAACGCAACTTGGCAGAGCACAGTTTTTTGGTAGCATTTTGACGTTTTCTGAAGACCAGGATCTTGTTCTCGGAAGGCCCCAGCCGCTACGTGAGCAACGCTAACGCGTGGACACAGCCCGAAAAGGCTGTCAATGTACGCGATGCTTCCAACCCATTTGGAAGCCAACTGTCTGTGTAAATCATCATAGTATACTGGTGGTTCTCTAGAAAACATCAGTAAGCGTCCCAGCTCGCTATTACTGCACCCCCCATTAACTGGAACTGGACAGGAAACACCTAAGTGGTGCTTTATAGGACTTGCTCTACAGATCTGCAGTAGTCCACCAAACTGGAAAGCAAACACCCTCCACAGCCTTTTGTCATACACAGTGGAGGAAACAAAGGGCTTAAATGTACCAAAAGGTATTTAAAAGACTCTTTTTCCAATTCCGAGTTTCTGATCCCACAGGGAACCGTCCTGCTGGATTCCCCCATTACACAAACCGTAAGAAGGTAAGTGAACATCGCTGCTTCCCTAATACTAAGCTCCTGGTTGACTATGAATTTAGATCTGCATTTATTAGATAAATATTTTTAGAGGAGAAAAATATTTAAAACAAATACCCTAAGCAGTTTCTGGTTTCATTGTATCAAATCTTCAGTGTTAAACCTAAAAAGAAGAAAATCTCCACAAAGTGATGGTTAAAAGAACAGAGTTTTTGCTCGGTGACTGCACAGGTGTCGCGGACAAGCTGCACCTCTAGAGTTCATTTCACAACGTTGCGACGGTGCCTACTGTCCGCTGTTCTCTGGGTTTGCTGTGCTGGTTTCGGTGCCAACAGGCTGCACATTGTCTGCGAGATTGTGCGCGTGCTCAAGGAACAAGTCTTTCAGTACGCTCAGCTCCTTGGTCAGGAGCTTAATTTTGGCCTCTAAACGTTCGTTTTCTTCTTTGAGCTGGTTGACCCTCTGCAGCGTGTCTTGTGCCTTCTGCTTGCTTTTTAATCGGCTCTTCTTCACTGCCATGTTGTTTCGCTCTCGGCGCTGACGATACTCATCACTGTTTCTATCCACAAAGGAATTCTTCTTTCCCTGTTTGCTCGGAGGCACAGCCTTGCCCCCGCCACCGGGACTAACAGGCACCAGCTGGGGAACCTGCTGCAAACCGCTGGCGTGTGCTTGGGTGTGAATCACGCTTACTCCGTTGGCATCTGTCGCGGTGTTCTGCTGGGATGTCTTGCTCATTTGGACCGGCTCTTCTTGGACACAACAGGATTTATTAGGAGACTGAAAACGGTGACGTTTCTAGAAGGTGTTTCCAACAGGTCTTCACATGGATTAAGGGCAAGGTGAACCTGGTAGGGGAAAAACAAAGGCTATTAAAAGGCTGGGTTCAGCTACAATCTCCTACATCACTGGCTGTAGCACACGGTACTGGTGGTACGTCTGGCAGTGACACATCACAACTGTGCTGGAAGCGGACGAGCTGCCAACTACATTTCAGAAGCCTCTCGAATGTATTTGGATTGGAAGGGAACTGTTACTGGGTCATCTAGTCAAGCTGCTTGCATTGTTCACTGGCTTTGCTCAGTTATTCCAAAGCCATCCCTGATGGATGGGTGTCTAGCCTAGCCTCCAATATCTCCAGTTTCACAACCTCTGTCTTGGCAACAGGTTCCACTGTCTAACTTTTCCTCCAGTTATATAATTTTCTTAATTTTCAGACTGGGGTTTTCTTTCTGCAGCTTAAACCTATTAACAGCCTGACTCTTGACCAGGAGTCCTTGATCCTTGTCCTCTTCAGACCATCCCTCTGGGTGTATGCACAGACAAATTCCTTCCTGGTCTCTTTTCTCTGGAGTGAAGGTGCTCAGACTGTCTACCTTTCCTCGGCCATTTTACAGCATCAACAGTGCTCAAAGGTTGTTTCCTTGCTTTTGAAGGTGATGTCCAAATCGATGACTGTTTTAAGGTCTCACTGGTACTGAGTGGAAAAGAATGATCCATGGAAAAAGGCAGTGTGCTGCGAAGGCTCTGACTGAGTGACATTACAGGAACCCCTCCCTGAGCCCGGAAGGAACTGCAACAAGCAGGCGGGACAGGAACGCAGGGTGATGGCAACGAGAATCGCAACATGGCGAAGACGGGACAGTTGCCACCCACAGAAGACAGCAGCCACAGCTTACTCGTCCACAAAATACAATCCCCTGCCGTAGCTCCTGCACCCGGTCGCTGTCCACTCTCCCTTCCAGCAGACAAACCTCTCACCTGACTCAGCTGCCCCGCTGCCGAGGGTCAGCCTGCTCCTGACCCTAGGGGTGGCACAAGGAGGACTCCACCACAGCTGCTGCAGGGACACAGCCCTGGCAAGGCCAACAGCTGCTCCCCTTCTCTGCCCATCTCACGGGATCACCTCCTAAATGTCTGGGAGAGAAGTCTGGGAGAGAAGAGGGGAAGGGCAACAGGGTTGTTCTGAGTTCCTGAAACACCTACCTATGGCTCCAGTGAGAAGCGCTCAGCAACGAGTCAAACGAGCGTTGATGTCATGTTGAAGAAAGGGACCGAACTGGCGCAAAGCAGCCCTACTCCCAGGCCAGCCTGCCTGTCCCACGCGCAGCATCGTACCACTAGTGCTCACCGTCCTCCCTGCCACCCTCACCGGGACCCTCAGGGAAAGCAAGCCATTCGCAGCAGGCGGTGCCAGGCACCCAGTACGGGCAGCGTCCAGCCCAGGGATTCTGGCTGGCACCAGGAACAGCCCACGAGAGGGATGACTCTACTCCTGTGTCTGGCTGATGAATGGCTGTGGTGAGATGTTTGTAAACGAGCCGCTGCGTCTCACTGGTCGTTCTAAACTCACAGGTTCTTCAGCTCTTTACTCCTCTTGTTTGTTTGTTTTTCTCGGCAGTCAGAGCTGCTGGGTTTCCTTCCGCTGGGGTATCATTAAAAAGGTTAAAATTCTACTGTCTAGGTCAATTGCAAATTCTCTTCCACAGCAAGGGAGCCAGAACAAGATGCAGCTGCAGCGTGTGGTTCAGCAGAATTCACAGAAAAGCCTGGTAAGTTTGGCCTGAATGTGATTCAAAACTAACCTTCTCTGACACCGAGAAGTCTTCCCCTTAAAGCAAGTGGAGATGTGTGAGCACACCCACACGAAACCTTCGTTGCCGTAGTTCAGGGCAGAGAGACCATCAGCTCTCTGACCGCTGCACAGCGAAATCTGTATAGATACATGCCTAACCTACTGCATTTCATGTTTTCCCCTATTTCAACTCTTTAACTTTTGCAAACCACATCTGTGGCTTAAATTCTGCCTAAGCCACCTGGTTCACCAGTCCAACTGAACAGAGCTAACAGGACGGCACAGCGCACCAACACCGGACTGGCAGGGCCAGCTGCAGTGGCTGCGCACGTGTGATGGCACAGGCATTTTCAGTCCAGGTGCACGTGCGTGCTCCCCCTGGAGCACGTACTGCCTTTGTCTCAGCTTTATTTTTAAACACAGGATTTCTGCAGCCCTCTAAGTGCATATTTGATCCCCTCTGACAATGGAATTTTTCCACTCGCCTCTGGCATCTTTTCCAAGTCAGAATGCTGCCCTGTCCCCTCTATTTCAGCGCGCTGCAGCGCTGGCTGCCTTCACCTGGACGGCCTGGTTAAGGAGCCCATTCCATTTTCACCATCTGCACTTGGTGCTGCCTGCGGTACTGCAGGGGAGGGGGCGGCTCCCGCCCCCGAAAGCACCCCACCCGACCCGTAACAAGTTTCTTCACATCCCCAGCTTCCATGCGCTATTCCTCTCCATGCTATCGAAACTATTTAATATTGCTTTAACATTCCCTTCAGATCTCTATCAAATTCCTCTGTAATTCAATGGAAAAATGATTTGTCCCATTAAGCTGAATTTTAATGGGCCGTTTTAGTCAGGCACTACACCGGCAGGAGCAGAGGAGATGAACCAGTACCACACCTCTCAAGCCAGCGTTCTAGACCCGCCGGGACTGATCCCTTTTCTGTCAAGTAACGATTTCTGGAGTGAGACGCGCTCTTATCTGGCCTGGCGATCACGGCTCTTACCTGGGAGAGATGACACCCGGATTCCCGTCCTGCTCCAACTAATATTTATGCAAAGCAAGCACCACTAACTGTACTGCATTACAGATAACCCAGGAGTGATAGCCGTTGAGGCTTGAAACTAAGATTTCCCCCCTGGTTATGTGGAGGCTGGATCCCTATTACCACCTGTCAGTTCAACAGAACAAGGAGAGGGAAGGATATCCTGGATATCCCCAAGTGCTCTGGGGCATCCTTCGGGGAATACTGCGAGGAGATTGAAAGGCAGCAGGTATGAGACACACAGAAGAGCCTCAGAAGAAGGGTGGGGTAAAGGACACAGGAACTGGGAGAGGCCACGAGGCTGGGGAGGCAGATGGGTCTCAGTTGGTTCCTCGGACACCGTGCCACAGAAACGCAGCTGCTCTGCTCCTCTCCACAAACAGCCTGGTTTGCTGAGAATGGGTGATAGCCCCGGCACAGCAGGAGGCAGCTCCTCGGAGAGCCGGCCCAGTTTCCCAGCATCTTGTTCCCATAAAGCTGCTCATCAGCTTGAGTGCAGGCACAGCCCTAGGCTGGTTCCACCCAGCACATGGTAGTGTTTCCAGTGGCCAGTTAGAACTGCCTTGTTCTCTCTTTGGGCCACCAACTGGCCACCCAGGACACCAACTGGCCACCCACTACAGCATAATAGCTGGTAACTCAGAGGTGTCCTCTCAGGCGGAGAGATGTTTCTTACTGTCTGGCAGCGCTCCTCAGGGACCAGAGACTCCCAAGAAAATCAAGGCCTTTATTTTTGCTTTTGAAAAAAAAAAAAATAAAGGGAAAAAAATTTAAAAGCTTCCAAAAGTTTGCTTTGGAAAAAAACCAAAAGATGTGTTTTCATTTGTTAATTTAGGTTGGTTGGGGTTTTTTTTACTTGGCAGCAAAAACTACAAAGTGCTTGTCTCTGCTCCTTTTCTGCGATGTGACTTGGTTCTGGCCATCAGTCAGGATGACTGTATTGCACCAATTCACACTTGTCTAATGCAGAATCGGGCCCAGTCTGACCAGAGATGGGTGACCTCCCTCCTCTCTGACTTCAGCACGAATATCCTTTCCTACTGAAGGGTTCTGATCCATTTAGGATCCGACTCTAAATCCAGATGACCCTGTACAAAGAACGACAGCATAAAACTCCAGGCTGAACGCGAGCAGGGCCTGCTTCTCACAGGCAAGTGGGGCTGATGCTAACTCTCACGTACTGAAGGCCAGGAAACAACTTACTTAGTCTACACAGCTCAAACCTGTTGCCGCAGCTGACATCGCTGTCCCATATTTTTCACAGAATCTGCGTTTTTTCTGTACACCTTACAAGAAAAATGCACCAAGGTCCTTAAGGAAACGTGCCCGGAACACGCGAAGCGTGTTTGAACTGCAGGGCAGCAGCGCCAATGGCAGGCTCGAGGCAAGGAGGAAGCAGTTGACTCCGTCCTCTGAGATACAACGAAGGCAGCTATTTCTAGAGATGAACTAATTCCTTACGTCTCCTCGCCATACGAGCTCTCACAGGTTCTGAAGAGGCGTTCTAAGCAGCACGGCACTAGCACCGAGGGGGTACTGCGCTGCCTCGGCGCCTGCTATGTCCCACCCGACGTCAGAGCTGAAGCCAGGCGCCAGCCGCCCGGGATACATCCGTTCCCCAAGGTGCGTCTGGAGCCACTGAGATTCCCTGGGGACCAGACACGTTTGTCAGGACACTCGTTGCTCCCCCGAGAAGCTGGAACAGGAGGGTTAAGCACGGCGGTTTATCGTGGGCCTGGGCAGCTCCCAGATCCCCGCGGCCCTGCGCGCCCCGGGAGCGGCGCCGGTGGGGTCTGACCCCGCTCCAGGCCCTCCCCAAGCCGGGCGCGCTCGGGAACTGCCGCCCCGGACCCCCCCCCCCCCGGCCTGGAGCCGCCTGGGCCCGGCCCCGCACCCCGGCCGCGGGGCGGGGAGACCCGGCGGGGCCGGAGCCACCGCGGGGCCCGGGCCCGCCCCTCCCCCACGCCCTCCCCGCGGTCCCCTCCCCGGCGGGCCGCGGCCCCGGGTCCGCCCGTCCGCGGCCGCGCTGCTCCTCCTCCGCCGCCCGCGCGGGGGTGCCCGGCGCTGCCAAGCCGTGACTTCACCGGGGGAGGGGACGGGACGGGACGGGACGGGACGGGACGGGAGGGCAGCCGGGGCCGCCCGCCGATTGCATCATGCGCTCCCATGCGCGGCGCCCGCCGCCACACGGCCGGAGGGAGGGAAGACGCGTCCCCCCGGGACCCCTCCCGCGCCACCCCCGGCCGCCCCCCGCGCCACCGCGCTTACCTGTGGCGGCGCGAGCGGGCGGCGGCGGCGGCGGGAGGGGCCGGGCCGGGCCCGAGCCTCCGTGGTTCCAGCGCGGCGCGCGGGCGAGCGGCGATTGCGACATCCGCCCGCCCCCTCGCCAATCGCCGCCCCGCCGGCCGCCGGGGTGATGCAATAGCCGAGCGGATTGGCAGCCGCCGCGGCCAATCAGGCCGCCGGCTTCTTTAAAGGGCGAGGCCGTGTTGTGGGGAGCGCCGTGCGCGTCCCGCGGGGCCGTGCCCTGCCGGGGCGGGGGCTGCGCAGCCTCCGCCCGCCGCGTCGGGGGCCCGGACGGCCCTGTGGGGTGCCGCGGCCTGCGCGGGGGTTTTGTGCCCGGGTGCTGCAGCTGGCGGGGTAGAGGGAAACTCGCTGCGCGGCCACGCGTGTCCCCGGAGCGGCTGGCTGCGCCCCGGCCCAGCCTGAGGGCCGGCGCCATCTTCCTGTCCCCAGCGGAGGAGGAGCCGTCGGGGGGGAGCGGCGGTCGGCGGCACCGTCCCCTGGCAGGGGAGCAGCGCGGAGCTCAGCCCCGGGCCACGCGTGAGGGAGAAGGCGCGCTCGGTGCCCCCGAGGCCGCTGCCGCCCTCCCGCCGGCCGGACCGGGCTGGGGGTTGGTGGCATAAACCTGGCCAGTGCCCCCGGGCGTCAGCGTAGGTTGTGCCGTGTTCTCGTGCTGATTGGCATCTCTTAATTGCTCCTGGGCTGCTAATTAACACCTGGCAGTGTATTTCCATCTCCATCTCAGCGCTGTGCGGCTTGCTCCGTAGGATAACGGGGAAGGAAGGAGTACCACGTCCATCAAATAAAATATTAACTGGTCTCTTAACGGAAATGATGGGAAACTCCTAAATTTGATTGGTCATTAGTTTTCCTTGCCAAACATTCAAAAGAAAAAAAAAAAACCCTAAACAGGCGTGTCAGGGAATATGTCGATCGTGGAGTGGAACGTCCCAGACAGGCAGCGCGCCGCTTCGTCGGGGGGGGTGTCATTACAAAACACGTCGCTCCTTGCGGAGAAGAATTTTCGGCCCTTAACGTTGTTGAGCCGTTCTGGGTTCGCGCGTTCTGCCCTCTGCCTGAACAGGCGCCGCTTAAGTTACGCGTGCTCCCGTCTCTCGAACCGTGTGCGCGCGTTCGTGGCGCTACACGCGGAGAAAAGCCCGCTTCAGTGCGTATTTGCAGAGGGCGGTTGTGAAAATCAGCGGTTTATGAGGTGAACAACTCTAGGTGTGTGGGCAGTGAAAACGCCGGGAAAAGTACCTTTGGTTTCAACGCAGAGAGAAAAGGTACCGGTCCGTGTGCTGCTCCAGTCTGGCACGTGGACCTGCCTGGGAAACGTGGCACGTCTGCAAAAGAAAGAGGAATCGGGTTTGAAAACACAGTTGTAGAGCTCAGTAACGTAGATGCAATTATCTGCACTCCCCATTTTTCTGGCCGTCTGATGTTACGTGGGGGTTTTGCTGTTGTTTTTGTAAAGCCCTGTGGAAAATAAGCCACGTTCGCAGGAGAATTCGGAGGATTAGTCTGGGCAAACAGTTTTACTGAGCTCGTTGCATTGAAGACACTTTTCCTTGTCAGTCATCAAGTATTTGCTTTAACATGGCTAATGTTTTTCTGTTTCTCAGTTGAAACTGTTACGTTTTCTGTGACAATGACTCACCCGTCTGGAGCTGGAGCGAAATCCCAGGTAAGCGTTACGCATTATCCCCCGCTCACAATAGTTAAGCGAGTATGCGCTCTTAGGGCGCTTTCCGAGGATTTTGGAGCACTTTATGACCATTCATTCATTAATCCTCATCAAAGAAGGCTGAAGAAAGTAAAACATAGACCAACTTATTCTCATAGAGCCTGATTATTTTAAACATGAAAGCTCACACACAATTCCGTGCGGTAAGGCGCTCCAGCGCTTGGCCGGCATTGTACCCTATTGCGGGAAGACCGTGTAGAGTTTGCGAGACTGTATCGTGGTTTTTTCCCCACAGCATTGCAGTAAAAATAGAATATGATGGAAGCAATCTAAAAACCTAATCACAGTCATAGGGGCAACTGCTCTTGAGACGTTGCACCGGAATACTTAACCCGCTTATTTACGTGTCGTAGCTGTGGGGTGTTGCAAGCAGGCTGGTCCCTGCTGGATGGAGTCCTTTCCACTCCGATTCTGGGTGTGTTCCTGTAGCAACAGGCTACCTATGCGACTCTAGACAGTGTTCTAATAGTGTCTTATTTTCACATGCATAATCCAATCTGATGATTCTTTGACGACTTCAGTCCTTGAAAAATGACACAGGTACTGAGCATCTTCAAGTAATTACAGCAAATCGCAGTTAGAGGCAGAGAGGCTGTTGAGGAAACAGAAACTCTCTGTGGGAACTGGAAGCAGAAGGTGTAAAGGGGAGAGGAGCCTGGTGGCGTAAATGTCCCTGTTGGTTACCCACCCAGTACGTCCCCGTAACGCTCACATAAATATTTAAGTCGTTCTGTGCAGCCTTTCACTTACAGTATGAAGACTATTTTCCCGCTGTTTGAATCATTTCTGTTGTGTCTGAGGCCAGGGTTTATGCTTGCTACCGCTGTCCTCTTGGGCAATTATTTCATTGTCCTGAAATAAAAACCATGCAAACACACTGGACTACAACCTACACTTTAAAAAGAAAATAGGTTGTCTGTAAGCTTTCGATTCTTTGCCTCCATTTCCCTCCTGGATAAGCCTTCGCTGGGTGTTTTGCTTCGGGTTTGCACATTTCTGTTAAAGGTTTGCTTTTCACATGTGATGCTGCTGCGTTGGTTTTCCCTCTGGTCTAACATCCGTGCCTTTGAATTCTGCTAGATGAAAAGTCAGTCATTTCCTTTCCAGTGATTTAGAAGAGAATAAATGTATTTGTCTGTATATTTTACAAGTGGAAATAAATAGGGCCCTTAGGTAAACACACCGCTCCAGGCTGTGACGTAAAGTGTGTTAACGGGTGTGGGGGCAAATGCACCGAACTGGAACAAAACAAAAGCTTTTCTTGGTAACTGCTACCCCTGTTGCCTCAGCCTAGAATTGTTCAAAGCTGGACGGAAAGACTCTTTTCAATAGGACTGCATTCCTTATGGTCTCCGAGCGGATGACAGTAATTCAGGACTATCCCAGAAATAGTGTCTGCAGGAGAGGTTTTCCCTAACATTAATATTGCGGACCTCCCTTCTCCGAACAGCCCTTGCATTTTGGTATTACAAGAACTGCTTTTCGCATTCAGGACTGACCAGAATCCTGTCGCTGGGAATCAGAATTCTGGAGAGCTTCAGAAAGCAGAAGGATCGCTGTGTTTCACTTATCAGGAAGTTGGCTATAATTCAGAAAGCTATTATGTCAAAAAAAAAAAAAATAGATCAGAAAGAAAAAGCATTATGAATACTGCTGTTTGAGAAAGCTTACGCTTGTTAAGCACAGAATTTGAGTGGGTTTTTTCACTCTGATTTGATAATTTAAATGATAGAAACCTGTCTATGAATAGAGGGTTTGTCAGAGGTAGCCTTTTTGATTAGGTGAAGGGAAGGAGAGGAAACATTGCTTAGTGGTGACCGCTATTTCAGGATTGTACTTCTAATTCTAGCACTGACTCACTGCAGCCTTGGAAAGTTACAGTGCTTTTGTTCTAGAAAATACTAAGTAAAGAAAGGAGCCATTCTGCTCTAATAGCAAACATCCATTTTATTGTAACACTGCCTGGAGTTCATTTACAGGAAAAATCCAATGCCTTTGTTCTTTCTCCCTGTGCAGCTAATAAGTCTTGCAACTAAGTATTTCCAGTTTCTAGCTCTGCATCTTCCAGTACTTATTCCCTTGTTTGCAGTTATCAAAGTATTAAAGTTATCCCAGTATCTGGAGTTACTCATACCGGCTTCTGAAGAGAGATTAACTCGATTACATGTGCAGAATAAAGGGAATGTTTCTCAGACGGAGGACGACAAAAGAAATAGACAGCTCTTCCCTCCCCTGCATCTTCAGTAGGCTGTTGGGTGACAGCAAAATGGATCTGGGTAGCACAGAAATCTTGCAGCGCCTGAGAAAACGAATGTATCGATGGTCGCTTCTACTGGAAACGCGAGCTCTCCCTTGCATAGGTGTCACGTGCCGTATTTCTCTCCGGCGACAGCTGTTCCCGTTTCCTCTAAGTGGGGGATTGGAACTTCATAGGCAGAATCTGCGTTAGTTTTGCCCTGAGATTCAATTTCTTCATTGCCGTATTTTTGTTTCCTGCCTTTAGCAGGGAGTTAACCTCGTTAATCAGAAACTTGTAGCTGGCACTGTCGGAAGGAGCCAGCTGCATAGGTAAAGGAGCTGTGTGTGCCCGTCGTGGAAGTTTCGCTCTCCTGTACGTTTTTCTGGTTAGTGGGCTGGGTTCTTGAACAGTCAAATATCAGAGGCTTCTCTTTCATAGCTACAAAATACCCACGGATGATCAATTTATTTTTTAGTGAAACTCCTACCCGGCCTGTGCTTATCCCTCGTGCTGTCAGGAGGTTTTGCTTCAAGCCAAACCAGCTCAGGCTCTCCAGCACCGGTGTTTCACTTCACGAGATGGCACTTCGATCTGCGACGTGTGCCACTTCAGCAGTGGCCTCTTGAGGGATTTGGGGGTAGAAGGCCATCCCATTACCCCGAGTAATCCTTTGTCATCTTGTCACAGTTCTCTGCATATACAAATACTGTCACAAAAAGGTGTGCTTTTTCAATATTTAACATATAACTGTGTCATCTCCTCTCTTCAGAGTGCTCCAAAGGACTGCTTAGAAGGTGACCTATCTACATATTCTAAGTAAATAAAGATGACCAGGAATTCCTTGGTGTTCAGCAGCCACAAGTCCCTCCGTAGTGAGCGAAGCAGGTCAGGTTACTATCGGTGGCGTCCTATAGAAACATCAGAATACGGAATGAGAACCTTTCTGGTAGGCATTTGAGTTTGAAAATATCAAGTGTGTCCCTGAAGAATGCCTGGCCTGGGAGGAGGCTCTAGGTGTGTCACATTACCCTAAAGTGTTCAGATTTCTGGAAGAGCATCTAACAAAAAGGAGTGCCACGTTCCTTCACAGTTTTTTACAGGATTTTACAGTTTTTATCAGCCTATGCTTGTGTTTGAGTGTTCTCTGGCGTTGCTCTGATGTCTAGCGACCCCATTGAACTTGGTATAGCCACTGTGAATTTCACGAGGGCTTGGCTTCAGTTTTACCTGAACTTCTCCCGTAATTGTACTAAACAATGCCAACTGCGAGTCTTCTGGTATCTGCAGGGTCTGACAAGGGTTTGTGGACTGCCACTGGTCAGTACTGGGGTTTGCTGCCGTGGGTCTGTAAAAAATGTTAGGTGAGGTGAGGCTGCGTAGCTAAAGCTGCGTAAAACCAGTGTAGATGCGTAGCATTTTCCTTTCGATCCATTTATCCCGTGTGTATGTGTGCACATAAAATCTGGTTCAAAAGAGACTTGTTAGAACTGAACAAGTCTGAGCGAGAATTAATGGCCCACACCTGGGAATAAGAGGTGAATTCTCAAGTATCCAGGTTTAGTAACTGCCACACCTGTCCTATATTCCCAAAAGCATAAATGAGGCCTGCAAGGATTTAGATAGCTTAGCTGCTGAATGCACAGTGCCATGGCTCTTTTCCAAGGCATCATCAGTCACCTCATGAAAATCCCCACCCATAATTACTAGGGCATTATTTGTCACGGGGTATACTCTAGTGAAGAACTTTGCCTTATTCATACGATATCAAGAAGAGTAAATAGTTTTAGGGATGAATTTTATCCAGACTTTAAAGTGGTTCTTCAGAATAGAAGCCTAAAATAAAGACCCTCCAGAAAAGCGATGAAATTGGAGAGGCATAGCGCTGTTTCTTCTTCAGTCTCACGGTGCTGGGAGATTGAGGACACAAACTTCTTTCTTATCAATGGCTTTATTATTCCCTGCAGCCTATACGACCCCTGAAATACCATAAAAAGCTCAGTGAACAGCCACTTGAAAAGACAAGAGAAACTGAGAGCTGGTCACCTGGTGGGGTGCTAGAAGTGAATAGAAATGAGTTCGTTATGCCTGGGTGATACAAACTATGTGGGAGGGTGATCTGAGGAGGTGTGCTGGCAATCCCAGCATGCCTCTCGTCGACCTCCTGCTACGAACATGTAGGAGAGTTTTGCGTTAGACAATCAGTGGCGGCCACACGTTCGTCGGGCAGGTAGGGCCTATCTCCCGCCCTCAACACAAGTCCTTGCCTCCACAGTGCCATCCTCCTTCCAGAAAGTGGATTCTCTGTGAGTTAACTGGGTGGGGGTTTCTCTGCTTCCTGAAATGGAAGCAAATTCCAAAGAGGCAGTGGGGCACAGCGCTCTGCTCTTCGGCTCTGCAGCCTTCCAACACGCTACAGGCTCCCAGAACAAAGCAATTACACACGCTTGCAGGCACCTGAACACCCCTGTCATAGTGGACTTACCAGACACAATCTAGCACCAGGTTTCTATTGAATATAAACACTGCAGCCAAATTTGTAGAAAAAGCCACTTTTGTGGCATGTGCCAGGGACAACAGTGTCACTGGCAAACGGCTCATCCCCTTTTCTCTCAGCAGTAATGAGATCACGTTTCCCTCTGATAGTGTGCTGGGTTTAGTCAGGGAAGAGTTAACTCTCTTCACAGTGGCTGGTATGAAGCTGGGTTTCTGGACTTACCCTGAGAAAAGCACTGACAAGGTGTCTTTTTAGCTGGTGCTGGGGAGTGCCTGCACCAAATTCAAGGTCTTTCTCCGCTGCTGATACTGCAGCTGCATTCCCAGCTCTCTGGCTACAGGCAGCGTGGGGGACACACAGCTCGGACAGCTGACCCAAACTGACCCAAGGGGGATCCCATCCCATAGCACGGCATGCTCGGGCCATAGGCAGGGAGTGGGCTGGGGGGCCATCACTCCTTTTGCTCCTTTGCTGACTCCTCTGTTAGCTCCTTAACTCCTTCGCTAACTCCTTTGTTAGCTGCTTTGCTGACTCCTGTGCTCTCGTTTGTGAGTGAGCTGGTGGGTCGGTTGGCCTTCCCGGTCGTGCTGTCGCTGACAGGGTTCGCTCAGACTCTGCTGTGATCACTCTCGGGCTGCGGCTCTCGGGCTCTCTGGCTCTGACTCTCAGGACCTGGTTGTGCATTGGTCAGTGGGTGGTGAGCCATTGTATCATAATTGTGTCATATGTTTTATTTTCTATTGGTTTAATTCCTTAGTAGTATTTGTATGTATTAATTTTATATATATTATTCATTTCTATTCAACTAGTAAGTAGTTCTTATCTCAATTTTACGAGCTTCCTTGTCTTTTTCCTCCAATTCTCCCCCTCCACTGAAGGAAAAGCAGGGGAGTGGGGGTGTGAGAGCAGCTTTGTGGTATTTTGCTGGCCGGAGTTAAACCACGACAGATAGTCAGGAGCAGCGTTGTGCTCCCTCCATCACTACCATGTCCTTTGAGGTCATGTTTCTGCACCTCACTGGCCTGAAAAACCAACTCAGCAAATCTCTGTACTGAGGAAACGCTCCCCGTTCTGAGTTGTTTAGCCATCGTGTGTGGTTGTCCTGCATCAGGCGTGATTTATTTGGTCAGAAGTTCTTACACAATTAAGACACCAACTGAAATTCTCAGGAATTTTGCCCGAGGAAAGAACTCGGGATCAGCAATATTACAGCAAAGTTGATGTCAGTGACTTAGAGGGGAACAGCTTGTCTGCGAAAATATGGGATAAAAAAAAAAGAGGAACATGCAAAGGAGAACTTGATGGGAACACAGAACACTTCAGACAATACTGAACCTGCTCTCGTGGACTCCCAGTGCTGCACGGGCACCGGCAACCCATATAACGCCAGCGGCCACTTGGCAGAGGCTGAGGCTTACTCCACTGAAGCGCGGTGGCTTCCCTGAAGACTGTTTCTCTGCATACCCAGTATCTGCTGCACACACGCGGTCCAAAGAGGACGTTACCGAGGTGTACGCGATCCCAGGAACCTTCAA
The DNA here is from genome assembly GCA_027574665.1 of Rhynochetos jubatus. Lineage (NCBI taxonomy): Eukaryota > Metazoa > Chordata > Aves > Eurypygiformes > Rhynochetidae > Rhynochetos > Rhynochetos jubatus. The sequence goes on along the minus strand of CM050661.1, from coordinate 20,948,196 downwards.
AGCACGCAGGTAAAAGTCACAGCCGCCTGTCCAGGTTTTTGAGTCCCTCCCCCAGGGAGCACAGGCGTTGCTTTGAAGTCGCCCGCAGTCCCGGTGGAAAGGTGGTTTGGCAGCTGGAGACAAGGACTTTGCTTACCAGGAAATGAAATTCTTCGAGGTACGCGTTTATGTGTACTTTCACCTCGCTTCCTCTTTTTCCACTTGTGCACAGCCCTTTGACGTTCAGGGACTCGGCGGGTGGGACAGAACTGAGGGCTGTAATGCACGGGCTGGTCTTTTCCTTCCTACGACCCAAGGGAAGACAGGACGAGGGCGCACAGGCGTAGCGTACTCCTAGCAGGAATATGCACGTGGGCAGCCAGTCCCAAAGAACTCCAGCTACGAGAGACTGCCTCACTGCTACCAAGCTAACGTGGGGTGCTGTGCTTTGCCAGTGCCGTAAACAACTAGAAAACCTCAGGCACAAACGCCAAGGCCTTAAGCACAAAAAGCTTGTAACAAAATACTTCATTTGTGTGAGCACTGTCTTGGTGTAGGGACATTTATTCAACACTAGCATACGGCCTCGGGACAGAACGCTGCAGCATATTCCGGAACAGCCTACATGACTTTGGCTTTCTTCATGTGATGTGGCCATAGGTTTAGTGGGAGTCCACAGCCAGCTCTTGGACAGTCCATGCTACAGCAGCACCGGTAGCTGAGCTGTGGGAGAACTAAAGAGCGTGCATGTCTACTCTCTTTCTGAGTGCGTTTAAATAGATTTTTGGCAAGATTTTTCAGCAGGCCTAAACTTCGATACGTCCTGCTCCGATACTCTGCCACCAAAGGGATTTTTTTTAGCCTTGGCCAAAATACGTAGCTCCAAGGACTTAGGAGTGTTTCAGTGCCGCAAGGGAGATTTGTCTGAACAGGTCTGAGCCCACCGAAACAAATAGGCAAGGGGCACTGGGGCAACGTCTGACTTCCTGCAGACCCAGTCTGCAGCTGATGTGTCAGACAATTTGAGCTCTACTTGCAGCTCAAACATTTAGCCTTTTCTCATAACAGGGACACAGATATTTAGGGTTTGATTGTCTTCCATAAAATACAAGCACGGATTTTTGCATAGCCAGTGGAATCAGCAGCCGAGCTTGCACAGCTATGTAGAAGGAGCAGCTATAGTTAGGAGATGCCCCGTGTCTTGTATTTCCATAGAAGAGAAGGAAACAGGGAGCCTCAAATTTATCAGTGACATCTTGAGCTGGGTAAGTGATTTTTATTCCAGTTTATTAGTGAAGGATAAAAATAATTCCCATGTGGTCTAGATCCTACATAGATGCAAATGCTCTCTTGGTGACCTGTTAAATGTAAATGATCCGTACGCCCCGCACTTAGCTGTATAAACACTTCCACCTGCTAAGCCTTTCTCAAAGACCCCAGAACGTTCATGCTGGCGTGGAGTAGCCTCTTTTATAACGGCAAATGCTGACCCGCTATCAGCTGTACTGTCTTATCCAACCTAAATACCAGCTGTGTTGGCTGTGGCAATGGTGGGCAATTGTTTCTCTGCCAGGGAGCACCAGGGTTCTGTGCTGAGTTACACTTCTCCGTCCTTCTCTTTTGGCAGCCAAGTGCCAGATTGCAGACATCCAGCCCAGATCCTCCCCATGCTATGGGCTCTGTGGCGTGCAGGTCTTCACACCATCATCTTCCTCTAAAATCCTCTATTTCAGTAAAATGAAATGCAGTACTATAGCACCCAACACTAAAACATGGTGTATGAATTCTTTTTAGAACTGTGCCACTCGTAATTAAAAATCTGGATTCTCCACCTGCTTTTGAAGAATATCGGAGTTCTTTTTCTAAACTGAAGTTGTGCTTTGACATGTTAAATTTTGCTGTATGTTTACCACATTTATGTCATAAATGTGAGAAGTTTGTACCCCATTAATAGAATGTTGGGGTTTGTTAAGGAATGTAGGATTTATGCTCATATTAATGTATTGCATGTAATTTGCATAACATTTACATCAGGTTTAATTGTTTAGGCCTGAAAGAATTATTCAAAGTGAGCAATTAAGACTCCAGAAACTTATTCCCATTTCCTGCCTTTAGTTACAGCAGTAGAAGGAAAAAAAAAATAGACATATTTGCAGTATGGGAACCCAATTCATAGCTGGGTCATTTTTTACTTGGAAACACAAGTAGTTTGCAAGGACTTTCTGTTTAGAATTAGAAACCTCTCAGCCCTGGGCTCTTGCTGAATGATTAGCTTTGCTTATACTTAGCTCCACTATTAACGACAGGGCTATGTCAGTCACAGGACGTTGTTGCTACCTCCAGGCTGAAGGGCAGTGCCTTTTCGGCATTGCTTTATGAGGATTTAGACACTGAGCCATCTTGCAAAGAGCCTAGGACTGTCACTGGCTTTTTACCTTCTAAAATATTATTGCAAACAAAATATCACTTTCGTGCTTCCATAAAATGAATCACAAAGATGATGGCTTCCATCCAAAGAAGTCTTCTGATTTTATTCGTATGAATTCTGATAGTATTTATTTAAAGCACGCTGTAGCTCGGCCGTCAGCTGCCTGTGAAAACTAAGAAGAAGAAATGGTTTGTCCTGAGCACCAGAATTTGAAGCAGCCACTCCTGTTTTCCTCTAAAACTGTAAAATGTCCTTGTAACCTCCCAACTTCACTTTCTAGATCTTCATGGGACCGTGATCCTTTCAGTAAAAACCTACTGCTCGTTACACTCCCCTGGTTTGTGATTAACTCTCAGTGCACTGAAGACTTGTTTTACCTAAAGCATAGGATTCCAGTTTGAACAGAAAAATGTAAACATGAAGGCTTGTGGAGCTCATGCAGCGGTGAGTAACGTCTCGTTTTATGAACAGGACTGGCATGCTGAACATTACCGCGCGCAACTTCCCTTCCTGTGAAGGCTCAGAGGCACAGCAGGTGTTACCTCAGCACGCAGGAGTGCCAGGTCCTTCGTCTGGATGTCTTCGAGTGACCTTTGGAATCCCTGCAGGGAATGAAGGGCCATACGTGACGTCACCTGCCGGTGGCCGCAGGAGAATCGGTGCTGCCCCATCAGCCTGCTGCATGGGCCGTCCTGAGGTGAGACCATTCTGCCGGGTCGGCGTGCTGCAGATGCGAGCTTCGGCGCTACGTGCCAGCTCGCAGCCAGAAGCTGCCTCTGAAGCCTCATCTTTGTGCAGCAGTTACTCTTAGGACGGCCAGGGAAATTCTGATGCCAGAAGTAACACTATTATTAGCTGGAAACTGGTAACAAAAGGGTGATCATTGTCAAGCTGAGGTCGCCTGTGACTTGCTTCCTTCCTCGGTGTGTCTGCTGTTCCCCGGAGCTGGCGGTTGCTTTGACCCCTGTTTGGATTCCTCGGTGGTGTCACCAAGTGACTCGTAAGAACTTCGCCGCGCTTCCTTGTGACTCCCTTCCCTCTCGCCACCTTTGACATTTTTCATTTACTAGGCCAACTCCTGCTTAGCTTACTCATGCCAGTAATCCCTGGGCTGGCAGTGGGATAATTGGAGAAAACTGAGTTTAGCTTAGCGGGGAGGTCGAATTTTCAGCTACAAGACGGCATCTACACTGAGCAGTAAAAGTTCTTTTTACTAGTATAGAGTCAATACTTACAAAACCTGACATTTTAACATGCGAGTCAAGAGTGACCCCAAACCTTTCTGCCACTGAAGTCAAACGCTTTATGACATTAATAAAAGAAGGGTTGCACCAAAGATGTATTATCTTCCTATTTCCAGGTCTTAGTCCTTAATTCCACTGACACTTTGAGCACTGAGTGTTTGCAGGCTGGGAATCACAAGCGATGAGCTACTGGGTAGTGACTTTCCCGTCGTCTGGCTTGTGAATCACACAATCACTTCAGCGTAAAAGAAGCGTAAGAAGCCCACCAGATCCTGGAGTTCCCCAAGAGGCGTTGCGTACTCCTCATCCTGCTGAAGTCTGCCGTGGATTCAGCAGTGCGTTCATCTGTGGAACGACGGCGTGAGGCTTTCATATCTGTGCTATACTACAGAATGTAACTTTTTACCACGTTTTTACTCCTTAGTTTAATTTTGATCCTTGTAACAATCTTCCCTAAAGGATGGGAACACAGAGCTTAGTCAGGGGCTAAGTTTTGTGACAGGATGTGTCATGTACTAAAATACATAATTAAGAAGTGGCATGAGTCTATAAGGTGGTCTTCCTTTCCAGTCCCATTGCTCTCACTTTTCACATCTTGTCCTTCCGATTGTCAGTTCTTTGTGTAAAAAAGGGTCTCTTTCTATACTTCTGGAAAGCGCCTACCAAATTTAGTATTTCTGTCATATAAATGTATTTATGTTACTGTTGCAGATAATCCCAGAGTAACGTCCACGATACAAACAAGAACTACTTAAAAAGAATGATGAAACCTGAGCCATGCTGCGCCATCTTTGTTTTGAAAGTCTTCTGGGGTCAGAAAAAAGTGACATCTAAGTCAGTGGCAAGCTTGCTCACTACTTAAGTAGCCTTCTCAAAATGTATTAGCCCATCTTTGTAAATGTGCCTTCTGAAAACCAGGTGCTTTGGGATTGACTACACATGGTTTCCTTACCCACTGCCCAAGTTATGCTTACCCCAGTAAACTGCCCTTTGCACTAAAAGCACAGGTGTGAATAACATTACAGGGTGGCTACAAGAATATCTTCAGAGGGTTAGTGCAAAGTCAGAACACACGCATAGTAGACAAACAAGGGTATTTCCTTCTTGCGTGCTCAGCGTTACACGGCAGTGTTCACACAGGTGTGCTCTGGAACAGTTACCAATAGACGTGTTCAGCCTCAGCGGCCACGTGGGTGAGTACGGCAGGTCAGTAGTTTTAGGAGGAGCTGATAATCACAATGTGCTTTGGGTACCAGAGTGAATTACGCACACAAGTGAGGAGATGCTATTGCTCTCACTAGCGGGGTTTTGTTAAACAGTGATGCTAACCCAGGTGTGCAGGCCAGCTGACTTTAAGAAGGACGGGTTTATCGAGAGCCTGCTATTTTGGTATCTAGTTTTAGGTGCTGTTCAGGCCATTGAGATTTGGAAGCCTAGGTTCCCTGCATAGCTCATGTACGCACTCTGAGAGCATCTAAATTAAATGCCTGAAGTTGGTGTCATGTGTGTGCAAACACAGGTACAAGCTGTGGTCCTGTTTTCTGGATTGACAAGGAGGCTAAATCTCCATTTTTGGATGACGCCGTGAGAAGTAGCCAGACATATTCTAAGAGTTACAATCTTCAGAGAGTATTTTGAGAACACTTTGCCCCTAAAAGCAAAGTTGGGAACTGAGACTGGAGTGTGATAACTACTGTTCTCCTGCACAATTTGTATGCCAGCTAAGGGTCTGCACCAGTTCCTACTCTGGCCAAGGAGAGTCTTCAGTTCAGTAGACCAGGAGTGGGGTCTAGAAAAAAAAACAAGCTGTGTCTCCTATGTGCTCCCTTAAGGATACAATGGCAAAAATCAAAAAGGAAAGAATGACATTTTCTTGGAAGTTCTCTTCAGAAATAAATTTATTTCAGTCTAAAAGTTAATTTAACTTTTCCATTAAAAAAAAAAAAGAGAGAAATTAGCAAGGAAGTGTATGAAAAAGTGTTTCATTTGTAGGGAAGCAGTAGTCAAACTTTTGCATGCTCATTGGTTGTGATATTAGCTCAGGACACAGGAGAGATTAAATTCTCAGCTTTGTTACTTATTTCTTGTGTGGCCTTGGCAAGTTACTCCATCTCCCAGCTCTCTAGCTGTGAAATAGAGAGTAACACTGCTCCCCCTCCCAAGGCGATGTAAGCATGAATGTATTAAAGACTGTAAGCTACTCATGAGGAGAGAAACCACTGAAGTTTCTAAGGTAGACAAGATTGGAAAGTAAATTCGGGTGTGAAAGAAGGGAGGTTATGGTTTAGTCTGAGGTAAAATACTAGAGAGAGAATGGGTGATTTGTGGATAGGCCAAATATTGAGCAAAGGGATAATGGATGTGTACCAGTAGGAGAACTGTAAACATCATTTGAGGAAGTCTTGAGGCAAAGGTGATGGCCTTATACTGCAGAAGAAAACAGTACGGTGAGAGGTGAGGAGCAATACTACCACATCCTTTTTTCGGTGGTTTTTTATCTGTATGTTCTTTGGAACAGAACTTAATCCTGTATCTGAAAAACATTCAGAATATTCTTGGCACCCTGAGTATGGCTAGTGAAATACAGTCCTAAATAAAAGAGAGGAACTATGTATGCAATGGCTCATTAACCATGCGTTAATTGTGATCAGATAAACCACTTACAACTTCACAGACTGATTGTCCGTGACTGCAGGTGACAAGCTGGGAACAGATTGGGTTATGAACGGAGGTGAGCAGTAAGCAGGCAAGTGGAAGCGAAAAGATGCTCCCAGTCAGGTAGCCTGGTAGTTGAAGGACCGAGGTCTCAGGAGAGAAGGCAGAAGTCAGTAGAGCACAAGGGCAGCAAGGCTTGAGGATATGGTCATAGAGGCCCCAAGGACAAGGGGAATGATACGAAAAGGGAAGAGGAAGATAGCATGGATTTGAGTTGGCTCACCTTGGAGTTGTAAGCAGTGTTTCTCCAAAGGAGAATGATAAGTAATGATAACTAATTGAATCATCTGTCATTGGACCAAACTGCACATCAAAAATGGTAATCAGTCACCAGCTGCCTTTGCCAGCTGAAGGGAAGGTCCTGGTTGACTTGTCGTACCATGCTGCATGCTGATCCACCGGCCTCCAAGGCTTTGGCACAGAAAGCCTTTTCCTTTGAAAATTGTCATGTGTGGCAGCATTTATGTGCAGTGTCATGTTTCCCCTCCCTGGAGCACAAGAAAACACAGGAGAGGGGAGAAGTTTCTGTTTCATTATACCACAAGAAGCAAGGTGCTAGATTGCCAGCTCTTTATGTGCGTAGGAAACGGCTGCGGCTCCATCCCTGCCTACTCCCCTGGTGCACTCCACGCACGGCACTACGCCCTGCTGAGGGTAATGTCCCCTTGTCACTCAGGGCAGCTGTACTGTCCTTTCTGCTCCCTGCCCCAGCCAAATCTGCCTCCTTTCCACCCCACCCCTTCTGCGGGTGGGAGAGGGGAGGGGTTGGGCCGTGCTGGCAATTCACCCCAGGAAGTTTGCACGCGGATGGGACGTTCTGGAGCTTTGTCAGCAGCAATGAAATCCTCTGGTTTAACAAGGTAGTAAAATAAAGGTGTAATAGCGCTCTGATTCTTAACGGGGCTGCCGCATGCCATGTTCCGTACGTACTTCCGAACTCTTGGATCAGAGAGCAGGGCGCTGCGCTGCCCAGGCAGCCTTTTCAGCCGGCCGGGAACCTGTAGCCAGGGAACCTGTTTCGCAGCCCATGGGAGTCAAAGGCCTGAGAACAGCACAGGAGCCGAGTTGGGGTGAAATGAAGAGACTTCAGTGCTCAGGTGTGATTACAAAACTCTTAACAGTCACAAAATTTCCATAAAGCAGATATTTACATTCCTCCATTACTGTGTTTTTCTGTTTTCCTTCCCTACTAGCAGAAACCAGCAGAGCTGACGCTGTATAAATGACTTCTGGTGCTGTTCAGCGTTGCAGTGCGTCCCCGTCCTCCCCTGGCTTCTCCACAGTGAGATCTGCTTTGAGATGGAAGAATAGCACCCTCAAGAGTTGAGAGCCACGCTGCTTCGGGGATCCACGGCGTGCAACACGCATCCTTCCTCTTTCAGTTAAATTAACCCCCTGACACGTGTAACTGGAGCAACGAGAGCAGGAGTTTTCTCTTGACAACAGGTTTGAAACACTTGGTACCGGTCACTGTTGAGATAAACACGGAACTGTGCGCTTGTGCTTGTCTGAGGAAGGATCAGCTTCTAAACATTTTATTTGCCTTCAAAGGAGGGACAATAAAAAGACCAAGAATTGTCTTATTTGTCTAAGTCTGGGAACCTCACTTGATGCCGTGTTAAAACAATTTGAACAGGACTTTATGTTTTCATGTAAAAAGAGATTATTTTAAAGTTCTTAACTTAGATAAAAGGGGTCTATGTAAAAAAAAAAAAAAACCCACAACCAAAAAAACTGAGCAAACCAGTCCTTAAATTGTGGGGACTTGTTCGTTAATTACAGTAATTAGGAATGGAATCTGATCCTAAACTTTCTGATTTACTTTGAATTTCTTTTAATATGTGGTTAGGCCTTAATTTCAGAATGATTATAAAATGTGAGAGCGTTTTTAAGACTACAGAGGCGTAGGAATTGTTATTAAATGACAAACTTCGTTACACGCTTGTGCCGCTTCGTGCAGCACTGACCTTTTATTTGAATGTCCGTGGCCTACTCCTGCTTCTGCCGACTTCGGAGTCGGGCAAGGCCCTTCGAAAGCCCCAGGTAGAAACTGCTCACCAGCTACTATCCTGGTGATATTTCTCCCAGCAGGCAAAAAATCCAGCTCTGGGTTTGTCCCTTTTCTGTGAACGAGCAGTACCTGGAGAGTCGATGCGGTCGGGGACGTTCTGCGCTCCGCTCCGAAGCATCCCAGACTCACTTCTGTCACAGACACGAGGCTTTTCCTCTCTATCACGACTTTGTTCAGAGTTGTTCTGACTAGTGTTTTGGTTGTTTAGGCAGCGCTACAGCTCCCCACGGGCCACTGAAACACCCCTTCGAGCACTGCTGCTGCGCCGAAGCCGACATGTAGAATTTTAGAAAACACTGACTGTATATAAAAAGAATTTAGGATTGATTATTTTTTTTTCTGCTGATAGTGAAAGGTGAAAAGTATGTTCTGTGGTCTGTAAATTAGTATGTTTCCCTGCTGTAATTACAGAATCCATTCTCCTGAGAGGATACCGGAGCGCAAAAGCCGACTGGCTCCGCTGGCTTTGCTTTTGCTCGTGAAACAGAGGTTCGCATGTGCGCTGTGTGATAAAAACCACGGGTCCCTGGTACACTGTAGTTTTGTTTTCTGTTTAAGACTTTATCAATTAATTTTAATTGCAAGGAATCTGTCAAACCCTTTCTGAGCAAGGAATTTACTGTCACTCATTTCTGGTTTACTAGAACATCCAGGGCTGAGAATTACAGCTTTTTTTTTTCTTTTTCTCCAGCCATTGCTATGTTTGAATCATTTTTCTCTACAAATCTTCCTGTAACAATTTTAAGCCGGCATCTGCTCCCGCGGCCCTGATCTGTCCATCCGCTGTGCCACTTTCAAAGGGACCTTCTGGACCAGCAGAACTAGGTGCCCGTGGGGCTCCCTAAAGTGCGCCTTCGGTGTGCAAGGGAGGACAGATACATCTGCTCTGCGGGCTGCAGGGATCGCAGCTGCAGGAAACCATCCGCATCCTCACCCCTCCCGAGCTGAACCCTGAAACGAGGGCTCCTAGGAAGGCTGTGGCGTTCACGGGAGCTGCTGGGAAAGGAGGCACGGTGGCTGGAGCCCCGCAGCTCCTCTCTCCGGTCCCGCAGTGCGGGAACACTGATCGCCTTCTCCGAAGCCGCGGGAATGGAGGCTGGGCAAGCAAAGATCGTCTCCACGGAGGGAACCGCGGCGGGGCCGGGCACACGCCCGGGTTACCCGGCTACTGCCGCGCTGCGCGCCGGGGGAGCGGAGCCGGCTGCGCCCCAGTTTGTCTCGGGTAAAGCCGGCACTCGGTCCGCGCCCGACGCTGGTCGGGGCTGCCGTGTGTGCGTGTCGGAGACGTGGAATTAAATTTACCTGCTTGCTTCCTGCGGGGGGTGGCGAGGGGGGAGACCGGCGCCCTTATCGGACCCCTTGCAGCGTGCGGCGAAAGCCGCGGGGCTGCCGGCGCCGGGAACGCTCCGCGCCGGGAACGCACCGCGCCGGGCGCCCCGCGGGGCCGCAGGTGGCCGGCTCGGGCGGTCCCGTCCCGGGAGGGCAGCTCCTCCGGGCTCGGCGGACCCACGATAAGCGCAGCAGAGGGCAGGGCGGCCCCAGGCCGACCACCGCCGAGTCGGGGAGCCTCGGCTGCCCCCCGAGTTCTCCGCCCCTGCCCGCCGGGCGCCGTCCCCGGACGGGTCCTAGCGCCGCTCGGGTCCGGGCCCGGTTGTGACCGGGACAACCCCGCGGGTCCCGCCGGTGAAGCCGGGCCGCTCGCCTGCTTCCAGCCCGCCCGGCGACTGGGCACTGCCGGTAGGTAGCCACCGCCGGTAGGTAGCCACCGCCGGTGAGGCGGCGCCTTGGGTCCCGCCGGCAAACACGGCGAGGCGAGGGCTCCCGGCTGGCCAAGTATGTGCGAGTACGCGCGGGCGGCGGTGAACTTTGAGCCTTCCCCCGGGGAGACGCCGGCCCGGGGCGCTCGGCGCAGGGCTGGGAGCGGGCGGTGGACACGTCCCCGCCGCCTTTGGCCGCTCTGCCCCGCCGAGCCGCCCCGGGCAGGCACGGCGCAAAGTCCCCGCGCCGTTTCCGCGGGCCGCTTATCAGCGAGGAGCCTCCTCGGCGGGTGTAACCCAGCGTCCTGCGCCCGCCGAGCTGGGGGCGGCGGCGGGGGGCCGGGGCGTTGCGGGCCGCTCTCCCGGCGGCGGCTCCCGGGGGAGGGCGGGCGGGCGGGCAGCTCGGCCCCGCCGGGGCGCTAAGACCCGGCTGCGCGGTGGTCAAAGGTTCCCAGCAGGAGGTTGGACACTAGAGGGCGATCCCCGGCCCTGCTGCGGGGGTGTATATATACGGCACGCAGGACGGAGGCAACCCACTAGCAACAGGGCAGGCAGGCAGCGAGAGGGGCTCGGGCGGGCTGGGGCGGGGGACGGGCTCCGGGCGCGCCGAGCCGAGTCGTGCCGCGCCGCGGTGCCGCTCGCCGCCGAGGGCCGGGGTGCCGCGGCGTGCTGCGGGCTTGGCAGAGCCGCCGCCGCCGCTGCCGCCGTCCCGTCCGAAACCTGGATTGCAGGAGCCCTTCACCATGCCCGGCAGACTGTAGGTGCTTCATGGAGCAAGCCAACTTCTACGAGGTCGATTCCCGGCCCCCGATGAGCAGCGGTCAGCACCACCAGCTCCAGACTCCCCTGCCCGGCAGCGCCTACAGCTACAGAGAGGCTCCCTCGGCGGCGGCACCTGCTGCGGGCGGCGCGGAGCTCGGCGACATCTGCGAGAACGAGAACTCCATCGACATCAGCGCCTACATCGACCCCGCCGCCTTCAACGACGAGTTCCTGGCCGACCTCTTCCAGCACAGCAAGCAGCAGGAGAAAGCCAAGGCCATCCTGGCCGGGGATTTCGACTTCCACAGCATGCATGGGGCCGGCGCCGCCGCCTCGGCGCCGGGGCACCAGCAGCAGCACCACCAGCAGCCGCTCTTCGGCTGCGTGGCCGGCTACATGGACGGCAAGCTCGACCCCCTCTACGAGCGCATCGCCGCGCCCGGCTTGCGGCCGCTGGTGATTAAGCAGGAGCCCCGCGAGGAGGAGGAGGTCAAGTCGGCGGCCCTGTCGGCCCTCTACCCCCATCACGCTCCGCAGCAGCACCCGTCCCACCTGCAGTACCAGATCGCCCACTGCGCCCAGACCACCATGCACCTCCAGCCCGGGCACCCCACGCCGCCCCCCACGCCCGTGCCCAGCCCGCACCACCCGCACCACCCGCACCCCACCGGCGGCCTGCCCGCCGCCGGCGCCCTCAAGATGATGCCCGCGGACCACCGGAGCAAATCGAAAAAGACAGTGGACAAGAACAGCAACGAGTACCGGGTGCGCCGGGAGCGCAACAACATCGCGGTGCGCAAGAGCCGGGACAAGGCCAAGCAGCGCAACGTGGAGACGCAGCAGAAGGTGCTGGAGCTCACCACCGACAACGAGCGGCTGCGCAAGCGGGTGGAGCAGCTCACCCGGGAGCTGGAGACTCTGCGGGGCATCTTCAGGCAGCTGCCCGAGAGCTCGCTGGTGAAGGCCATGGGCAGCTGCGCCTAGCCGCGCCGGGACTGGCGGGGCCGCCGCGCCCGCTGCCCGCGCCCGCCTACGCGCGCGGTACACACCGGAGCGCAGCCATCCCACATCGTTTCGAGGGGGAGGGGGGGGAGGGGGTTGGGGTTTTTTTGGTTTGGTTTCGTTTGTTTTTTAACAGTTAACGACCAATACAAGAAGCCGGGCAGCTGTAGTATTAAAAGGTTTGTGCCTTAGGGGTGACACACGAATAAGCTGAAAACGTGGTGGGTTTTACGAGGAGAAAGGCGAGGGAAGGAAGAAACGAAAAAGCCCACGTGTCTACACAGGGTATATGACAATAATAATAATAGCAATAAAGCATGCATAGCAATCCAGATGTGCCTTAAAAGCTGGCTGCAGGAGCTCTGGGGCTTTCTGTTCCCCCAGCCTGGCAGGGCGTGAAGAAAAAGGGTGCGGGACGTTCAGGTCCGAGGGACGGGGCGCCTGGCGGTGCCAGCCAGGCCCCCCTCAGCTGGCCTGCGGTGCGGCAGGCGGGGGCAGCTGCGGGGAGGCCGGTGAGGAGAAGAGGGCCAAGGCTGGGACGTGCAGCGCCGGAGGCCCGTTGGGAGCACTGAGTTGTGGGGCAGCTGCCGGACTGCAGCCAGGTCTGTCCCGGCCTGGCCGGGCTGCCCCTGCCGAGCCCCGTCCCCTGCCTTGGCCGGGAGTGTGGCAGGGGCCACCGCCACTGTGGGACCGATGGACAGCCTGGGACTGACAGCAGCAGCTTGTGAGGGAGCGCTGAGCTCCCTCCATCAAAAGGAAGAGCAGCAGTGTCTTGTACTGTATGTCACGACGTGGCGAAGCACAATGAATAAATACCTATCGATGCGGGTATTTACTATGAACTTTCAGTGTATTTTGCTTTATTCCAGGACATTTAGCTCCTCTCCAAGTCTCTGTCTGTCCAAGCTGTGCCTCATGTAATGTGAAAGCCTTTCTGTGTATACTAGCTACACTTTATTTTTATTGCATTACTTAGATCTTTGCCATCACACGACTTTCTTATCTGGTGACAGAGACTATGCCCTTGTGCTGCAATGTTATTTTATTATTTGGGTGGGTGGGTGAGTGTTGAGTGTGTGTTGCCTTCTTCGCGTTGTCCTGGGCTGGCCGCTGCCTCCCGACCCCAAGGCCTGGGAGGGGGCGCGGGCCGTGGGGCCGCAGGACGCCCGTGGCGGGGCGAGGAGGCTCGTCCTTGGTGCTGCAGCACCTTTGGACTCTGGAGCTTCTCCCAGGGTGAGGGAAAAGCAAACAGACAGATGGGCCCCCTTCCTCGCGTCGTAGCTGCGCAGGAATTCGTCCAGCCGAACGGGAGAGCGAGGTGGAGACGTGAAGCTGCTGGGAAACGTGGCAGCGGGGGCGCGGTGCTGGGGACGTGCGTGTGCGTGTGCGGTGTGTGTGCGTGGGCATGTATACGTGTATGTATATGCACACACACTGGTGGGGTTTTTTTTGAATTTGGGGGGGGGGACACCTGCATATAAAGTTTGTCGGAAGTCCTGGTTATGTTCATAAATAAACAGCATATATTCTACCAGAGCCATCCGCCTCTCTGTGCGTTTCCAGTTCTTTTTCCGTAGCAGGGGTGCAAAAGGGCTCCTCTTCCTCCGTCCGGACCACGCATCCTGCACCCGCTTCCCCTGCCTGGGCTGGTGACTGAAGCGCCTTTGCGGAGGGCAGCTCCTCGTTTTTGCCCCGGAGAAATAAACCACACGGTTGCCTTCCAGAGAGCGGCAATTTCCTAAATACCTGCGGTGTCAGGTGTGTGCCCGTGAGTCACCCCCCACCTGCCACCCGCGCCGGGCCGGGGGCTCGCCCAGCCTCTCCCGCCCGGGCTGCGGGCCGCGGCCAAGGGCAGCCGGGAGGGACGAGCGCGCTCAGCCCGCCCGCCCGCCGGTTCGGGGCCTGCCGCCCGCTGCCGCCGCCGCCCCGGCCCTCCCGCGGGCCGCAGGGGGCACGCTGCCCCCCGGGGCACGGCGGGGGCTTGCGAAAGGAGGCCGCGGGCAGGGCCAGGCCCCGCTCGCCCGTCGGCGCTGCCGCTGCCCGGCCCGGCCCGGCCAGACGCGGCGCGGGCCCTTCCCCTCCCTCGGGGAGTTTCGCCCCGGCCGGGTCGGGCCCAGAGACGCCGCCCCGGGGCTCTTCGGTGTCGGCGCGACGCGGGGCACCGGCGGCAGCTCGGGCCGGCCGCGACCCCCAGGACAGCGACTGCGACGGCCCCGCCGGGGGCTCGAGCCCCGCCCCGCCCTCCCCGGGCCGGGGCCGGCGGCGCGCGGAGGGGCGTTGGCGCGAGGGCCGGCGGCGATAGGGCCCCGCGCCGCGAGGCGGGAAGGGGCGGCCGGGGCCGGGGGGGGGGACACACGGCCTCGGCCGGGGCTCCCGGAGCTGCCCCCGGGGCGGCGGCCGGCCCCGAGTGAGGTAACCCCCGGCCCGTGGCGCAGCGCCCGGGCGTCGTGTGGGGGTGTGTGGGTGGTCGGTGGGGCCCTCCGGTCGCGCCCGCTCCCGCCGCCACAGCCGGCCCCGGCCTCCCCTCCGCCGGGCTTCGGGCCTGGGCGCCGCCTGCCCGTGGGGCCCGCGCCTCAGGTGTGCGAGGAGAAGGTGCCCCGGGCCCCGTCCGCTTCGGCAGCGCCCGCGCGTGCGGCGTCTCGGGAGGGTGACGGCCGCGGGGGAGCCGAGCGCCCCGTGGCTCCCATGGCGCGCCCAGCGTGGCGCTTGGGCAGCACACGTGAAGCACCCCAGGGACAGGGATCCGCACCCGCCGGTGCCTGGCCCGCTGACGCGCAGCCCACGAGCTGTGGGCTCGGCACGACACCCAGAGCCCCTCGGCTGTGGGCTCGGCGCAACACCCAGAGCCCCTCGGCTGTGACCTTGGCGCGACACCCAGAGCCCCTCGGCTGTGGGCTCGGCGCGACCCCCAGAGCCCCTCGGCTGTGGGCTCGGCGCGACTCCCAGAGCCCCTCGGCCCATTCAGGCGAGGCCATGCGAGTCCCGCTCGGGCCCAGCGCCACACGGGCCACAGGGGCAGCCCTGGGGGGCCCGAGAGGCCTCACCTCCTCCTGGCGGGGTTCACGCTGCTCTGCGGAGCAGGGGAAAGGTAGGGCCGCTCCTCCGACATCCACCCTGAGGGTCAGTCCGCAAGCACTCACTGCCCCGCATTGGCCGACGGTGAGTGCGGGTCGGGATTAAGGATTTTATTTTTCAGTTAGGTGTAGGTGGGGGGATTCGGGGCTGGTGATTTTCCAAGGGAAGGGTTGGGTTCTGGTGGCATCGGGTGAAAATAATGACTTTTACTTGTGCTTCCTTCCTCCCCCAGCCCCGCAGAGCTGTACTGCCCGTCGGGTATGATGCGCCTTACTGAGTAATGCCGTCCGACGTGTAAAGTGGGGAAACGCTGTTATCACTTGAGCAAAGATTATTGCAGGGTATATGTGGGAGGAACTGTAATCTAGTGGTTAGAGCATGGGAATACAGTCCTGGTCGTTTGAGTTATGCTCTGAACTGTGACTCACTCTGTGTGTGCGTGTGTGGTTTCGGCAAATCATTTATGGCCTCAGACAAAGCAGATTTTTCCATTAATTTAAATGAACTGTAGATTAAACAGGTCTTCAGTGGCAGAAGAATCAACCATTCTATGATTCAAAATTAAGATCACCTATCTGCCACAGAGGTGTTTCAATAGTTATATAAACACAGCGTGCCCTGAAATATTACAAAGGGTAAATTATTGATAGCAGGAAAGTGTTTAGAGACGCTTGCCTTAAACACAGTGCCAAAGCGAGCAGCGTTCCCTAATCCTAACCCTAACTGTAGGCTGAGCCTTCGACAAGGCCCCCAGCTGTGGCCTCGGAAAAGGGTTCTCGCAGCACAGGGCTCTTCGCACCGCCTTCGTGCTCTTTGCAGCCTGCGTTTTGCTTTGGCACCCCCCTCCCGGCCCTCCCCAGATGCAGCTCTGCGTTTGCTCTTCCTTTCAACCCGAACCTTTACCCCAGCACATGGCTGGGCCTTTGACAAGTCCTTAAGTCATTGCCCAGGTGAAAAACCCCTTAGAGCAGCCCGTTTGGGGATGTTTGCTGTCACACCAGGGGCCGAAGCGAGCTGTACTGCAACGCTGTGGTCTCGTGTGACCCCGTGCCTTGCCTGTTTCAGCAGTGTTTCAGCATGCATTATAAACACTGGGTGGTGGAAAGGCATTTTATGCACTGTCTACTCCAAATACCACAGGACACTTGGAGCTGGAAGGGACCTCTGGGGATCGTCTAGTCCAACGCGCTCATGTGGAAACCACTGCCAGTCCACGCTGCTGCAGAAGAGGATGGCAGGCGGAGGCTGTGCTGCTGCAGCGTGCCGTGGAGGTAAGCGTGGCAGGACTGTGGGCAGGGGTTGGCTTCACATGTGGCATTCCCATTCATCTCCCTACACACACCCCCCCACACACACCAAGACTGTTTATCCCGGTTTGGGCAAGGGCTTGAGCAGCTCCAGCGCTGGGCAGAGGGCTGTGGTTGTGTATATATGCAGCGGCATTTGTCTTCACGACCGCGGGGTGGCTTTTTGAAAGTTTCCCACCGAGCCCATTCCTTTTATGCACGGCACTGCTGCGATGCTGCCAGCCTCTGCCCCATCCTGCCACGCAAGCATGGCTGCGCAGCCCTTCCTTCTCCACCCCTCACCCTCGCCAGTCCCAGACATGGGGCTGGGGACACGGAGGGGGTGAGGCGTGGGGGTGGGCTGTGACTGAGAGGCCGAGCGAGTAGTCACATGCTGGGGAGGGAGGGAGTAGTTGTCTGTGAGCACTGTGTACAGAGTTGAGCGATTGCTCATGACCATGGCAAAGTCCTGCCGCAGGTTGGGGGTGGCGGAGGAAAGCCAAGATTTCTCAGTGATTTATTCTTTTTCTGCTGTGGTGGGTGAATTGCCCCGGAGGAGCTTGCCTCAGCCGCCCGCTTCAGGGGGTTGGAGGACACAGACCAGTTCTTGGAGCGCTCCACACAATTTTCACACTGAAGGGGGACAGTGGAAGATGCTTTGCTGTTAGGAGAAAGCAGGTGCTTCCCAGTGCTTTGCGCTTACTGGTTTGAATTTACTGGTTGAATTGGGTTTGACCCAATTCAGTGGAGAAAAGAATGGCAAACGGAGCAAAGGTAGAGGAACAGGCCCACTGATATAATAGATTGAGTAAAAAATAATGATTTACACATTAACATCTCTGGTTCTGGGCGTCTCTTTCTTCCCTGTAATGAAATCCATGTTTATGCAGGTGGAACTGCGTACAAACACACACCTTGCATGGAAATAGCTGTTTCGGTGTTATTATTTGCTGTGTCGTATCTGAGGTAACTGCATTTTAAATCTGAGACAAAACACTTTGTAATAATAAGCATATCACGAGAAACTGCAGAAGAATCAGAAAGGCTCTTCAGATAGTTGCTTCCAGCCCATTGCTTTTTTTTGGGTTCGTTTATGGTACTACTTACTATCTCAAACTTAGGCTGTGGGTTCAGAAAGAGAAAGTCAGCCCTTATCCTGAAGAGTGTACAGCTCTGGTGGAAAACCAGCACGTGCTCACAGTTTATCGAGCACCTGTAAGTGCAGAGTAACCCAGTCCTGTGTAGGTAGCCTGAAACAAAAATGAGCTATTTGGAATACATTTTTTCTTTAATGTCATTTCCATTATCAGGTTTCTGCTCTCCTGGCCGGGTAAAGGCTGTGTGTTTACACTATCATCTTGCCTGTCACGCGCTTTGCTAGGGACTTCCACAACTCCCTCGCTGTGCAGGAGCAATGGGCCGATGTCTTGAGGACTGTGTGGGTATACCTCTTTAATTGGAAGGGAATCCTCACAAAAGGGAATCCGATTCATTTACTCTAAATATTTAAGTGCAATTTTCTTAGTTTAACACCCTCCTATTTTACTGCAGGATTGCATCTTGCCTCTGAAATTAATAGTTAACCACAGTGAAAGACAGGTCTGGCAGAATGGAAATCAGGCATTATATTATCCCATGAGTCACATACATGCAGAGAACCAAACAAGTGTCAGCCAATGGCTTTGAGCCCAAAATATGTCAAAGAGGAGATGTGTATCTTCATTTATATTAAGTAGATAGAAAGCTTGTTGCCGTTCCCATTAAACAGGTTGGAGTTCTGCCACTGCCTCCAGTGGGAACAGGATTGGGCCCATGCGGTGGAAGCTGGCCCTGGTTACCTGCACCGACTGTATTTTCTGGGCAGCGTGCATTTTAACAAGAGTGCCTAGTCAACAGGGGGATTCAAGACCTCCCCTAGTTTTGGGCATTACTCCTTTGGTCATTAGTTTGATGACCTGACTCCTTGGAGCCGTGAGGATGCTGGGACGTAGGCAGCGATGGAGGCTTTTCTGAGCGCAGCTTCACTGAGGGTCGGCAGCAAGTGACCGTGGAGAGGTGGAGAGAAGAGGGCTACAAGGAAGCTGGGGGGGGGGCTTTTTACAAGGGCCTGTAGCGACAGGACAAGGGGTAATGGGTTTAAACTGAAAGCGGGGAGATTGAGATTGGATATCAGGAAGGAATTCTTCCCGGAGAGGGTGGGGAGGCACTGGGACAGGCTGCCCAGAGAAGCTGTGGCTGCCCCATCCCTGGAAGTGTCCAAGGCCAGGCTGGATGAGGCTTGGAGCAGCCTGGTGTAGTGGAGGGTGTCCCTGCCCACGGCAGGGGGATGGGAACTGGATGATGTTTAGGGTCCCTGCCAACCCAAACCGTTCTGTGATTAGCACAGCACCTTTTCCGAGCTAGGTGTTGTGATTTCTGGTTATCCACATTTAAAATAAACACTCACATTTAGGAATTAACCCCACTTCAAGCATTCAAACCACTTTGGCAAAATCCCGCCAGAGTCAGGGGAAGTCTTGGCTGTATGAATGCCGCAAAATGTTTCAGAACTTTCTTGGATACCGGAGGTTTGTACCTCAGCTTTCTCACTTCGGGTATTCCCTCCACAGCTTCTAATTCATCTGGCCCTGGACCTGCCTCAAGAACCAAATCAATCTTGGGCTGCTAATACGTATTGGATCCACCACGTGATTTGTGCTCTAGTCCTTCAGGGAGAGGAGATGATGCGAACAAATGCCAGTAAGTACGCCCAAACCAGCAACTGCAAGATCAGGGCTGAATGCCAAACCTCCTGTTGGTCACCAAGTGTCACGTATTCTGGCTTTTATGGACAAGCTTATAGCCGTGTCTCTCTGCTGTGCGTTTTACTTACGTTACGTTGTCATTTATGCAGTAGGGTTTGATTTGCTTTGGTGGAACCAAGCTTCAGTTTGGTGGACTGGAAGTGTATATTCACTAACTTTTTGAAAGTTATCTTCACATTTTTATGGACATGCCAGTTCAGTTAAAACCCTGATGACAGAGTCAGGCTGAAATGAGTGTCTGTTGTTGATTCATAATTGTGCAAATTAGCATTTAGTCTGCTCATAAAATAATATAAAATTTGGAGGGCTATGTGCCAGTGCTGCTTGCTTCATTCCAGTCAGCAACCCTCCTGTGTTTACTGGAACTCATGTCAAATATCAAAAGAATGGGATTGCCAGGGTTTTCATACCAAAAATTTCTTGACCTATCTTATTACTGGTTGCAGAACTGGCTTATTCCAATTGTTTGTGGAGGCGAGCGGGGTTGCTATTGACTGCAGCAAAACTAGGATTTGATTCCCTAGACTGCAGTTTACGAATAGAACCGTATTATTTGGCTTGCTAAGCGAGGGATGTATATAATAACTCTATTGGCAACATGTATTTGAAAAAGTCAATATATGATTACCACATGAAAGCATCAAGTTCTGATTTTAAGTGAACATGTAGGCAGTGTAAATAAATAAAGCTCTAGGTATACAGCTTTATGTTTGCACTGTGAGCAATAACATTTGCAAATATCACATCAAGAATTCTGAGTTGATAAGGCCAATTTAAAGGCAGCCTTTGCTAAGGCAGATTCTAAGTGGGTATTTCACGAGACCCATAACAATATATAGGTCATTATCTAATATGTGAAGAATGTCATTCACAGATTTAATTTAGCTCACGTAATTTATTTTGTAACTTGATTACCAAGCGGTGTAGGAAATCTGGTATTTTTTAGCTGTCAGTAATAGAACTGTAACTTTTATGAGGTAATTTGTACATGGATGATTTCCTTAGAATTTTAAAGAGTGACAGATATTTCTTGACCTGACTGGTGTTCGTCATGACTCTTGTTCAGTAGCCGGATGTATTCCTCAGTGTTAGGTTAGCGACCTGGATTACCCCTGCAAGAGCTCATAAGCGACCGGCAGAGAGAGAGAGAATTCTCGTGTATTCATTGAATGGAGTGAGATTTGCTCTTCCCCTTTTGGTAGCCAGTCGGAGAAGATTTCAGGTAATGGAAACATTTTAGGGCTCAGCTGAACTGCATATGCTTTTGTATTTGTATTTCATGCTTATAACTGAGCAATGGTTTCTGAAGGCCTACACACTTCTGTGCAGGAGGCCTGCTCCATGCCCGGTTTAGATTACAGGTCTTTGGTTTCACTGGACATTACTGCCTGACTCGGGGGAGCTCCCTGGAAGGACACCCAGTTTCCTTTCTTGGCTACGCTGCTAATAGAGAGAAAGTTCACGTATTGATGTGACCGCTCCTCCCTTTGCAAATCACACCGTTGACGGTGATAGAAGCTCAGCTGGTGTCCTAGCTCTGCTTGTTCACGCTGCAGCCGGCACCTCGCTCTGGACCAGCTGAGGGAACAGGGCTGAGCAAAAGAGCATGGCAAGACTCTAACATGAGTCTAGGAATGACGTCTCCAGTGCTGCCGTGCGTGTAGAACGTACGTGGACCGGTGAGCAGGTTTCCCTTCATCAGCATGGCACTGCAGCACGGGTCATGGAAGGCCAGCCACCGGCAGCCACCAGCGAGCAGAAGCACGAACAAGGCCCTTGGAGACAAGGAGGGACCTATTTGGAAGAAAATGCGATACTGAGGAAAAGTTAAAGAACAGAGAAGAAAAAAGGCTGCAATTAGAATGTAGAAGTGAGGCTATGTACAGTTTGATTCTGCCAGTGGCAAAATCTGCGTTGAGCTTAACTGGATTGGGTGCAAATGTTCAAGGAGAGGAATCCAGGAAAAGGAGAAAGATGGCCTGAGAGTGAACAAGCTGTCCAACATCTGCTCTTGGAGGGCCTAGCGTTTGACATGGTACCTAGCCAAAGCTTGGGCATGTGTGTGTGCTTGGTGAGGGCAGGCAGGGTGTAGGCGTGCTGAGGCGACTATTTTTTAGCTTTCGTGCTATATAGCATAATCTGTTTATTTAGAAAAGCATTTTTTTTTCCCCCACTCAGAGTCATTTCCCGTGAAAAGCAAAGTGCTCTTGCTGGAGGACTGCTGGGTTTTGTGAAATATGAGAACAACGAGTAAAGTTTCAGAAAATTTTGAAACATAAGGGAATCCTTCCCCACATTCTTCCATGACAAGTGCCCCACCCATCATTCCAGTGTGATGGGAGAACAGGGTAAGGGAACAATTCAAGTTTGGGGTACGTGTACGTCCTGGGCACCCGTTTATGGTGTGCAGTATGGAACATATCCTCGCGCTGGAGCAGGAAGCACACGGACGCAAATTAAAGTGGCTAGCAGCTATCATATTAGCATGTAACACAAAACTGGGAAATAAGCTTTTATGGAAGATCTGTCAGCATGTGCTTGTCGGCACAGGGCTTAAAATGCAAACGTTACCTTCTGATATGGCCATTCGACGGTGGAGCAGCTGTGAATCCCAGTGACAGCCTTGGCAAGGCTGTGTGTGCACAGCGCGGCTAGTTAGTATATGTTGTTGCAGCACTTCCTACGGAAACTACATTTATGTGCTGCAAATCTGGCACATTGGATATACAAATTAAGCTGTTGTTTACATGTGTGCAGACTTTGCTGGTTTGGACACACAAGTTTTCGGGGAAATCTTGCATTCTGATTAAAATGCAGGTCAAAGGATCAAGGGATTTTCAAGCCAAATTATAATTTCTAGGGATCAAAATGCATTGGCTGTAGTAGAGTTCCTTTTAAAATGAGCTTTATAGATTTCATATGTGACTGCATCAGTAGAGTCTATAATCTGTTGGCAGTTATGACTTCTGGACCTTTGCAATTTCAGTAATTTTATGTGCTAATAAATGCCTCATAGGCAGCTCCCTCTTCCCAGCCAAAGCACTAACGCTGACTGAAGAATCAGGAGACTTGAAAAGAAAAAAAGTAGTAAAGGAAAATAAGAAAATGAAAGCGAAGGATAAAGAGGAGATCTTTTTTCAATTTTTTGTCTCAGTCCTTTAGCGCAGTGCGCTTGAGGTAGGTTTTCAAACTTTCACTATGTTAATGCTTTTTCATATAAAAGCATTAATTCTCAGGGAGTCAGGAAAACCGGATCATAAGCTGGCAATATTGCAGAGTATCGTCTCGCATAGCAGAGTAGAGCTGATGGGTGTGAGTTGGCCAGTGCAAATGTACCTGCGTTGCCATATATCCCCGAGGGCTTTGTCTCCAGGACGGGCAGCATCCGTTCAGTTCGTGTGCGTGGGGGACAGGGTACAGCCCTGTGAGCACAGTCAGCCCCATACTTCCAAGGCAGCTCTTGTTCAGAGGTGTACCGGAGTCACTGGCGGTCAGAGGATGGGGGGTGTGCCAGACACCATCCGGAGGCATAGAAGAGGGTAACAAGCCCAGACTACCTTAACTGCAAAAGAGTGACTCAGCTGTTTCTGCAAAGTTTTGAGTTTCAGCAGAATATTTTTTCCGCTATGCTGACAGCTTTTCCACCCACGTATTGCATATGTGGCTCTGTGCCACCGAGGTATTTTAGGATTATAAAGCCTAGTCTAAATTTTTTAAGTTACGTATGAAAAAAGGTGCCTCCTGGATCTTTAAATGTATAGATTGTGTGTAGGGTGTAGGGGATGGCTTTGAAAACCCTGGGGCTTGGGGGAGATATATCCCCATCTGTCACTTACTTGTTTTCGTTTATTCCACCAGAACCTAGTCAATGATGTTTTCAGACAACCTGTATCTACAGAAACAGAATTAATCTGAATTCCCCTCCCAAGTTTTGGCATTGTTTTTACTGTTAGTCGTTCACATACCTGGTATATACTTTTATGTTCTTGATTCTGTAACTGTAAGGCATTCCCACACGATCCTGCAGGGAAAAAAGAGAGAGAGATATGCAGGAATTAAAACTAATAAAATAAAAAGGCTTCTTAATCTGTCAAGTGTATTGCAATATTCAGTGAGTTACTATACTCAGCTGAAGATGAAATTGGACGGAGAGTGCATGTAATATTATTCCAGCACATTGAGCCATTACATGTGAATACATCCAGTCATTTGTCAGTTCTTTATGCAGGACTGTAACCCTTGCTGTCACTCTGTGACTGCTGCATGAATCAGGCCTGGGAGGACGGGTTGAGGAGGAGGAGGAGGACAGTTAGGCGCTGGGGTTGTGCTTGGTCATTTATGTCTTTAAGCAACCCAGCTGTGGAATCCAAAGGTTTGCTCTGTTGTCACAATCATTATTTTTTTTAATGCCACAAATGCTGATACAGCAGCAAAAGCTTCTATCTAAGGCCTTACCACATCATGGGACCGGAGAAGAAAAAGAGCAGAAACCCAGGGAAGTGATGTTAGTGACCAGTAACCACCGTCCTATGGCAGATGGCTCTTGTAAAGCAGGCAGGGCTAAGGCTTCTTTTGACTCCGTGTCCGCTGCAGGAGCAGTCATTCATTGGTGATGTCTGCAGCGCTCCTCAGCTTTCTTTGGGGTTTGGGGTTTGGGGTTTGGGACTGTGTTTTGTTTTGGTCATTTATGAAGTTACTTCCAAAGAAAAGATATAATACAAAATGACAGCATATATTAAGCATAAAAGCATCGCTGTCCTCTGGGAGCTGTCGGAGAAGAAAACACAGAGCCACTGAAATGCAACCCTCTCAACTGTCAGAAGCGCCCACCGGCAGGTCAGCAAATCTCTGTGGTCATTGCTGGACAGATCTAAGAGAACCAAAGGGACAAGTGACTTTTGTCCCGGGCTAGCAGGAAGACGCCAGCCAGGGAGACAAGCTCACCCTTTGTTTCACCCTCGGGCTGCAAACGGACGAGGAAACAAGCCCTCCCAACACCTTGCACTGCATGCTGCTGCTATCTTTCCTGTGTCACAGTAGGGCAACTTGGTTCCTCCCTTGTTTCATGCAGTAGTGCTAAAAGAAAGGGGAACAGTCCCGCTCCATAGCTGGAGCCCCGGCTTGGCACAGTTCATCACTCTAGGCTGAGTTTGGCGATTTGTGAGGCTGAAATTCAAAGTGAAACTCAGTGGATGTGAGTGCCTTGGGAACCAGAGCAAGAGGAGGTTTGCATGGATCCCCTTAGGGTTGGAGCTGCTGAGTTTCATATGGTGCTAAAAAAAAAAATAATACAGTGTCTCTGGAAAAAACCTCTGTCTGTGTCTTGAGGCAACTTCAGCCAGCACCTGATTCACCAGCGAACAGTTACCTACAAGGCATTTCAGCTGGCAGACACTTGTCCTAGGCGCCGCAGGCCATAAGGGCTGTTTTCAGTTTAATCTATTTTTAATGTGGCGCCTTATTCCAAACTGCTGAGTTCTCACATTCCCGAGCTGTCATGGTAATAGGATTGTGGAGTCTTATTGGCTAAAGTTTTCCACCCCAAGTGCCAAAAGTTAGGCTCCTAAATCCATATTCAGATTCCTTAATGTGGCTGACGAATCCCGCAGGAGTCGGTAGGAACTGGACGTGGTCTGCACCTTGGAAAACAAGCCAGGCCATTAGGTGCATCAGCAAAGCCTGGCTGCAGGCACCCAGATTCTCAGATGTGGGCCACCGTATGAGTGGATCGAGCCACGACTGCGAAGGTGCATCCCCAGAGGTCAGAAGGGTTCACGTGCAGGTTGTGTGTTCAGCCCCGCTGCACCTGCTGGGAGATGAAACTTCACGGTGCGGTGACCGTGTGAGCTATTACGCAGTGCGCGGGGCAGCTTGGAAAGGGCAGGTTTAACAGTGGCCGTTCTCTGTCCTAGTGTGGCTGCCTCTTTATCCAGGACGGCTACCAAAGTCGATATGAGGGAGAGAGGCAAGGTTAATGCAAGTGGGCATTTTGTCGGGGATTTGGAAGCGGAGTGCACTCAAAGTCGTAGCAAGTGGCAGAGAGCAGCAGCGTGCCTATCCCTTCCATTGACTTCCTGTCCGCGCTGCTTCTCTCCCCGTGATCTAACACTGCATATTTTTACTCTACTACCTTCTTCTGCTATTTCTATTTGTAGCACCCTGTTAGACTTGTATCCCAGCCAATCCAAAATTCTTCTGAAACTCCCTGTGCTAGCAGCAACATGAAAGCAGAACTCTGCAGTGGCTGCAGCAGCTATGGCAGGGTTTAGCTAAAGTGAAGAGTGCTGTCAGTCCCTTCAGCCTTTTGGGTTACACTGAAAATGGAAATGCCATCTGCCAAGAGAAACAGCTCGCGAAAATTGGATCAGGTTGCCTTTTTTCATGACAGGCGTAACAATGCTGCACGTGGAATTACCAGCCAACACTTGAAACTTAGGCACTTTTATTACTCTGTTGTATACGGAAGGTTTGCTTTCTTGCTGTTGTTATTATTCCAAGATAACACACAAGGCCACGGAAGTACAATGCGCTTTTGCCCAGACGAGGCAGAACGAACTTAGTACACGTTAAAGAGTATTTTACTGCAGTGGGAAAGTGTCAAGTCATTTTTTCTCCGGTTTTCTACAAATGGGGGCGGGAAAGCAATGTTCAAAGCGCCATGTCCCACCAGAAGGAGAAGACATAGAAGAGCCGAAACAAATTCCAATAGAACATGTCCATTCACTAGCCGAAAGACTTGTAAAGGTTCATCCTTTATCCAAAGGGCACAGATGAATGAAGTACTCTTGAGCTAGCAGTGCCCCCAGGCACCCCAGTCCTCCCATCAGAGGCGCTGACTAACGGACTGGGGGTCAGGGGGCGCGAGGCTCAGCACAGGGCACAGGTAACTGGGCAGGAGGTGCCACCCTCTCTAGCCTCACGAGCCAGACCCTGGAGCCAAAAGCCACACTGGTGTGGCCAAGGCTTCCTAGCCCGTGGGTGGGGAGGAGGCAGCAGGCCAAGCTGCTGGGCCAGGCTGTGGAGATTGTAGCTCAGATGAGCATGTGCTCCCAGTGACCGGAGCAGAAATGCTGTACAGTGGCATAGCCCTTTCTTCCCCTCTGTTCTCCCTATTCCCATCAGGGCTGCATCCAGACCTAGACTAGACATGCAAGCCACCTCTCTTCCAAACAGTTTGCTGTTTAGAGGGCAGGCTGAAAATACAGGTGTTCCTGAAGTCTTCTTCCACTCTCGCATCCCTGCCGTCCCAGCAGAGCACAGAAACCTCACTCAGTACTTTATGCTTGAGTCCTGTGAGGACTCTGATGGCGTGCTTCTCCCCAAGGACAGTGCCAGCGCTACCTCGGAAGTAAGAGAGCAGTGCTCCTTCCTTCTGGTTCGTATCTGTCTTCTAAGTCACCGTCTTTTATTTTAGAGCATTCACTGAGGAAGTGGGAGACCTGGGTTCAGTGCGTTCCTCAATCTGAGAGTGCTCGTCTCTCACTTCCCATGAGACCGTCTGACTAGCGGCCGATCAGCTATTCCGAGTGATGCTCTCCAGTGTGAAACTGTGCCTTCCACTAACAGGATGTTTGCGCTCCCCGTCCCGCTGCTGGTGGGCAGCTTCTGTTTTAGAGTGGTCAGAGCTTGATAGCGTGAGGAGCCTCAGGCTGCCTTTGGTGTTCTTGGGACTGGTTTGCCAGACCCCATGCCTTAGGGCGTTCAGAGAAGGGGCGCCACGTCTCTGGATGTTGGAGGAGGATAGCGTATAGTGCATCTCCTTGGAGATGCTGTTCTGGGCAGGTGCGGACGCAGAAAACTCGGATGTGAACCAAAGAGAGACCACAGGGTGCAGGCGGCTGGGAGACAGTGACCTCCGTGACTCTGGACGTCAGTGCCTGAGTTCAGTTAAAGTCTAGTATTGGTGGTAACTCTTTAGAACCCAACTTTGCATTTGGCTCCTTCATGTGGACAGATCCTGGCGGCTCAACCAGGATCTTTACTGCTGCTGTGATAAACGTTTCCAAGGTTTATTAAATGTGCTCTGTGACGTTCTTTTGCGGAGACGGTAATTTGGCAGTCGTCATGTGAGAAACTGACTTTGCCATCTGACCTGGCAAGACTTTTTTTCTCCTTACTATTAATTAAACTGAGGTTATTGCAAAATTTTCTTATGATGGTTATGATTTGTCCTGTGATAACGCTGGGGCTAATACTGAGACATGCAAAGCACCTTCCACGCTGGTGACGTTAGTGGGAGGTGCAGCTGAGCAGCATCTCCTCGGACTCTGGTGTCAGCTCTAATAACAAAGTTTCAGGTCCAGTTCCTGCTAGCCCTCTTCAGGCACCTTACCCTGGAGCGGGTTCTTCTGGTTCTGAGGGCGTGGTTTCACAAGTAGGAAGACGTAGCTGGCGGGGAGGAAGGGGGCAGCTGCTCGGCCACAATAGTGTCATATAACGTGCCCCGGCAGGAGATCTTACCCACTACAGCTTTGCCCTGCGTGGTGAGACTGTGACCACTCATGGGAAAGTAGATCGGCAGCAACAGATTAGAGCACGGTGAGAAGAGGAAGGAGTAGGGCTAAAGCTGAAATCGTCTGCAAAACCCAGGTGCTGATAATGGCTGGGCTGAGGAAGAAGGAAAGGAAGCTTTTCTGGTGATGGGATGGATGTGTGCAGTGCTGGCAGCCTGACCTCTGTTTCCAGTCCACGCTCAGACCCAGCTCAGGGTCCGTGAGTGTCAGAGGTTCCCACTCATTCTTCAGCGACCTCCAAACTGTGCCTTTGCACATATGCTGGTACTGACGGGTTTGAAGGAGAGGCTGGGCATGAAGCTGGTGAGAAGTCATCCCCAGGCGCTAACTCTTGACAGGTCCTTTCCCTTCTCTGTCAGAGATTTGAACACTTCGCTGCTCAGAGTTAACTCAACAGCTTCACAAGAGTTTCAATAATATTTATTTTTACCCAAATCCCTCGAAGTCTGAGGGACTGGAGACAGCATCAGTTTGAGATGAATAGCCAAGAAAAGTAAATCATCCTTGGGTCAGGGTGAGCTCTCATTTGAAGAGGCCACAGATGGCAAAGACGTTCATGAATCAGCAGTTTCACAGACCTCTGCCCGTTCAGAGAGTAATGTGTGTAAACAGACATGAAAACTGCACAGAGCCACAGAGCTTTCCAGATCCTTCCTCTTCCCTCCGCACTGCTGAGGGGACCTCCGCGGAGGAGCCACAGAGCAGGAGAGGGCTGAGGTGCTGGACGCTGGGCTACTCCCAGGGACAGTCACCCTACACTCTGCTGCAGCTGTGCAAGAGCCAGAGGATAGGGTGATGGCGAGGTACCATGCCCTGTGTCCCTGGTCACCTGGCAGCACACCCAGGTGTGCTTTTCCATAAAGGAGACAGCTACTGGCAAGCCTGGTGTCCGAGGTAAAGGGAAAGAGGGAAGGAAGGGTAAGGCGAGAGCATGAGCTGTTGCACCATTGCACCGCTGCAGGTGCAGCTCCTTGGGTTGTGTGGGGCAGCCCTGCCCCACCGGGCAGCTGCTCTCAGCAGCCACTGGGTGCGTGGAGGTGAGGAAGAGGGATGTTGTAAGCCATGGTGACACGATCCTGCTCTTTGATACCTGCATTGGATCCGTGGACCCATGAGTCTGGGACCTCAGCAACCCATTGGGGACTGATTTCCTTACTGTAATCCCACACTGTGGCCCAGTTCCCTGCCTCTAGGATTGTCCTTCCCTGCTGTGCGATGGAAGCAGGACTGGCAGCAGAGGCCCCGTTTCTGCCGAGCAGAGAGCTCACAGTGGGTGAGACAGAGCTAGGAGTAAGGGGTCTGCGCAAATCCGGAGTGGCTGTGCCCGTGGCAAGCGGAGGTTACACACAGTTGTCCCCAGCTTGTGGGCGGGAAGCTCTCCCATGCAAAGGTGTCCTCTCAGGCTCTCAGCAGACTCAAGCAGCTTCATCCTGCCCTCGATGATGATTATTATTTGTCTATCCCAGTCAGAAAAGCTCTTCAGAAAGCACAGTGTAATTCTCTGTCTCTGTGAACGACTGCAGGCCAAGGGCATGTGCCTGGGCAGAGCGTGCCTTACCACGCAGAACCCCCCAAAACTCCTGCCGAGCTGGTGTGGGGCGGATTCTTCCTGCCCCTCTTTGATGTTTACCAAATGTTATGCCCGGAGAGTGCAGCACCAGAGGGCCGTGCAGAGGGCCCCCGCCTTGTTTCACTTGTGTTGTGTATTCTAGGATCTGCTTGCTAGGAGGGCTCCCGAAGCGCCGCGGCATCGCTTCCATTCCTGCCCGAGTGTAAGCCCGGGGGCGGCTTCTGCTGTAGGATAACATGTCAGTGGTGAGAGCTGGCCGAGCCAGAGACTGTGCCCCAATTGTTTGCGAGACTTTTATAGACTGTCTATCTGGGATGAAACACAGAGCCCGGATCTTCAAAGCGCTGCGTGGGACGGCAGCCGTGGGACACCCGTTAAAGTCACTGGGATCACATGACTGAACACTTCTGTGACCGGGGCTGCCGAGACAAAGGGAGGGGGCGGAAAACGGACTCCGCCGTGCCCCCAGAAGCACCTCACAAAATGTCAGCTGTAGGGCTGGTGTCTTTTCCGTAAGGAGCAATTACAGGGGGTACCGCAGGAGGTGTAAAGGAACATGTGAGACATTGGGGTTTACTGTCAGCGAATGAGGGGCTTCACATTCATTGCGGAGTTGCAGAACATCTGACCTAGCTGCAGAGAACTTGAGGGAATCAAGTGGAGTAAATTGGATGAATGTGACTGTGAAGTTAGAGCCAGAGAAGAGAAAAGCTTCTCAGAGAATGTCTTCACGGGGCATAGGGAGTGAGCACAGTCACAGTGAAAAGTTGCCCACCAGGCACAGACCAGTGATTGTACCTTAGGCAGGGACATGGAGCCAGCCTGGTCACAGTGCTTTCTGTAACTCCTAGGAGACACTCGTGGATGAAGACTCAGTGTAGGCAGACTCCCTGTTTCTTACTGTTTTGACATCTTTCAGGCTTTAACACGAACTGACTACTATTATCCTGATTTTACAGATGGGGACAGACGGGTTACGTGACATGCTTAAGACCACATGAGCAGCCTGTGTCAGAGTGAGAAGCTGCCCCTGGATCTCTCGTTGTGAGGCTGTTGCGGCACTGCGTCCCTCTGACTGTAAACAACGCATCCTGATTGACTCTGCCTGTGCCTTTCTGTGCCTACAAATGGTAAGTTTTTGGAACAAATCGAAGAAACAAAAAAGTCACTCCTCCAATTCATACATCCAACCCTCTGTACGCTGTGGCATAATGTACCTTAGAGGAGTCTGCAATTAATACAGGTAATTACCCCTTGCTGAAAAGACTCTTAGACATCACTGGTTAAGGATCTAGATGGAACTTTCACCTTGTTTGCTGAGTGCAGTTCAGAATGGATTTGGGCGATATCTGTGGGATAAACTAACTTACAACCCAGATGAATACCGCAAACTCCGTGGTGCCATTGTCACGACTTGGCCACCACTGTAGCTTTAATATCAGTGGAGGGAAGTCAGGGAAATACTTAGGTAGGAATAGTAGTCAGCAGCTATTGCTGGTGGTTTGCCTCCTCCACTCAACAAGGTTTAACATGAAGACTGACAGAGGAGTGGGTATGCATAGTTTGCTGGGACATGTGCAGGTTCTAGGCTTGTTCTCGGTCTTCAGCTTCACTGAAGATCAGCAGGAGTGGGATTTTCCAAAGCGGCCAAGGAACCTTTGGTCATGAATCTTGGGGCACAAGAGACCTGGGGCACACCTGATTTGCTCCATTCTGAGCAGCACAGCTACTGGAAGCCCAGCTTTCAGTAGAAGAACCTATCCTTGTGACTCTGTTTCCCAAAGCTACTACTGACTTCTGCTGCTCCAGATACGTGCTGTGGGCTGCTGCTTTTAACCTGGCAGTGTTGCCAGAGGCACTGGGTGCCTGGCATTTCATGACACCGAAGGAACAGCCATTAATTGAAACTCATCAAGCAAACAGCCACTGCTGCTTGCTGTGGCTCTATTTGCAGCTCTTCGTCTCTGAAGCGAGGCTGACAATTTTTTCTGGTTTCTCAGACCTCCTATTGAGTTTTGTTAATTAATATTTGTGAAGTACTTAGGTGTTTTCAGGTTTATGGTGATCCATATTATTATTTATTATTATTATTATTACTGACGGTATTATGAAGACGAATAATACTGCTAATAACCTTAGTGAGCCTGGCAAAATTCAATTTGACTAAAATCCTTGCCACAGATGAAAAAACCTAACTCCAGTGATGTGAGGGGGTACGTGACTCAGTTACCAGTAACTGCTGTTTACAAGGGGCAGGAAGAGTGTAAGGAAGAGTGTATTTGCTCAAATGAAAAAAGGTCAAGGCAGAGGCCCATTTGCTGTTTGTTAATAAGTAATCTAAAGTACAACACGGCTTTACTGTAACACTCAGCCTGGCTTAGCTTTTCTTCCATCACCATTATTTCCAATCCAGTTCTGGACTAAAATGACAATTCAAAAATAATCCACTCTCTCGTAGATTATTTTCCGTATCTCCAAACCTATGGGGAGGATTCGTAACTGGGGAACAACAGCAACCACAGAAAAACCCTTTCCGTATTTTTGCCTGTGTTTGTCTCAGGACACTGTAGGCAACCAAGGTTGAAATATCAGATAGGGCATTATTTATCTCCTGGGAAATTCTCCTTTAGGCTCAGACCTGTGCATCTTCCCTGTGGAACTGTGCCAGCGAAGAGCTGTGGTGTAGCTGGCGCGGTTACAGCCACCCCACTAAGTAACTGATGTAACTCACAAAACCACCTACGTCATCTCTGCATCTGGCTGACAGTCAACAGTTAAAATTCAAACATGGGCGCTAGAGAACATGCTTCTTCCAAGCAACCAGGCACATGTGCACTTCCTGCATTGTGACCCCTGCCCTGTCATTGTCTTTCGGGAAGAAAGAAAAGGTCATTTTCCAAGCAACACTTGTCTTTAGCCACCGAGCAGTATTCTGGGAAAGGCCTGGAGTCCGTCCATTGTGGCTCATCTACTGGCTGCAGGTGGATTCACTAGGAAAGGGTTTGCCATTAAAGAGCCACTTACAGTGCTTATCGAAAAAGCAAGACTTGTGCCAGCGGCCAGCTAGCCCCAGCTTCTCATTTGAAACCCTTGGTGTTGGTGTCCTTCCGCCGGGCTGGCCCGGGGCACACATCCCGTCCTCAACACAGGGGATGTGAGGTGCACAGTGCCAGAGCAGGCGCAGCCAAAGCGCAGGCAGCGTGGCACTGCTGGCATGCGCCCGCCGCGCCGGTTTGGGAGGGCGTTTTGCCTTACGTGTAGTTATTGCTTGAAGGAGGGTAGCAGGGGCACACGTACACACGTGCACGAGGTCGCCTTTGGAAACAGAAGCCATGCAGATTGCAAACGACAATTCCTAGCTTCCCGAAACGCAGTTCTGACAGGCAGTGATCCTTTAACAGCTCTGGCAGTCCCAACTGCCTGTTAACCCGGGGGAGGGAAGAGGTTGGTGAGGGAGGATTTTTCCTGCACAGCA
Organism: Rhynochetos jubatus; assembly: GCA_027574665.1. Classification (NCBI taxonomy): domain Eukaryota; kingdom Metazoa; phylum Chordata; class Aves; order Eurypygiformes; family Rhynochetidae; genus Rhynochetos; species Rhynochetos jubatus. The sequence goes on along the minus strand of CM050661.1, from coordinate 20,915,515 downwards.
GGTCCCGTTTGGCTGTGAGCTCAGAGCATCTTTCCAGTGCCAGAGCCTTAACTCAGAGTCATCTTGAGGTCTGGAGGGCTCCGGGGCCGGTCTCCACCCAAGGCAGGGCTGCGTGAGCAGGGGAGGGCTCTCTACAGAGCTGCACCTCTGGCGCCAAGCGGAAGACACTGAAGCTGAGCAGCACGCACTGGTGTGAGGAAGAAGTGGAGTGTAGAGGGAAGAGCACATGTGGGAGCTGTTGTAGGGTCTTTGTCGTGGGTTGGAAGAAGAATTTATGCAATGGAGTGCTCATGCAGATCAGAAGGCAGCACCAGGGGCTCCTAGCTGCCAGGAAGGGGGTATTTTGGATGCCCCAGAGCCCTCGTGTTTGCCTTACTGTTATTGACACAGAGGAGGTTGGGGAGCGTGGAGTGGAGGACACAGGGTGACCTGGGGAAGCAGGCATGGCCGGTGCTGCCCTGCGTGGTGGGCTGCAGGTGGCTGGCATGCAGCGCGGTACACAGGGTGCAGGGCGTTCATGCCAGAACTCCTGGGGTGGGCAGCAGGAGCACAGTGGAACTGACAACTCACTTCTGTGAAATCTGGCTGAGCTGGGGATCTGGGCAAGTCTCTTGTGGGTTAAGGAAGGTTAAGAGGACGGTGGCATGGCGTTCCAGTTCCCGTGCCTCCACGCTGCTCTGAAAGAGCACGTGGCCATGCACGCATCGCGTCAGGGAGAGCAGTCAGTGTTACTAGCTGGCAGCCTTTGCAGAGTGGTGATGCCACATGAAAATACACGTGTTCTTTACTCATGAGATACACATTTACGGCTCATCCCCGCCTTTCTACAGTAGTATACACCCAAGGTGGTGGAGTTTTCTGCTCCTGTCCATGGATGTTGTGCTATTTCCTCTTGTTGTGCTTTGCTCAGGGTAACATCTGTTGTTTCTGAGTTGCCTGGTGAGTTGCAGGGGTCTTTAACACTGATACACGGCACTCTTCCTCTAAAGACCAGCAAGGATCTGCTTCTTCCCCTTACAGGGGGGTAAAACTAGGGTACCAGGATGTCAGGTGACTCTCCTGAAGCAGTGGGATTAGCTCGAAAATGTTAAGTATTCCCCGAACCGAAGGCTGAGCATTAGTCATCCCTGCCATGTCACCCCTCCGTGGCGTCATGACAGCGAACTTCTGGACTGTACAGTCATTGGCACACAAACGAGAGGCTTTTAATTGAAAGCAAGTGCAGTGCTGCAAACACCACCGCAGAGACACACACTCTGTTCTAACCAGTAGCCAGGATGCCTGGGAAAATATGCAGGTGGTTTCAGAAAATCATAAGTAGCCTATTATCACAGAGGAGAGGGGAAAAAAAACCCCAGGAGTTTCCCCCCGTGACCATCTGTTAATTTTTCCCTGAAGCCATTATTGGTTTGCACGGGGTGGCATCCTAATGCCCTGCAAACAGCGCTGTGAAGCGGAGCTCTGCACTGCTGTCGCTGGACCAAGCAAGCTTCGCTGGCGGGAACAGCGTGGCGATGTGCCCCTCAGCCTGCACGTCGAAGCGTCCTGCACCTGGCAGTCATCAGCCCCAGAGAAAGTTCTTCTGTTTTGCCATAACCGCTGTGCTTTGCTGCACCTCGGCCTGTGGCAGAACGAGCCCCTCGTTTACCCACCGCTGCCTTCCACAGGGTTTGTGTGGCCCATAGCCCTTCTAGTAGAGGCCTTGCTCATAAACTGCCCTACCTGCACACATCCAGGGACACTTGGGTCTCTAGCTGTGCTTCAGAAGTAGCCTGAGATCACCACAAAAAGACTCTTTTAGGGGTCAGGTGCTGAGACTGCTCCTTGTCTTCTGTCCCCTTTGGCCCTCTCGCTTAGACCAATGTAGGTATGTGCGACACCGAAAATGCCGGCCGACCTGCACGGCAACGAGCGTCAGCCTTTCGTACGTGCCCTGCGGGATCCGCGGCCCTCTGTAGCGATCGGTGGTCTTGGGGCTGGACCCATCAGTGACTGCGCTTCTGCTTCTGCTTTGTGCTGAGCTGTGGAGGAGTCCCTTCGGGCAGCAGCTGTAGCGCCCCCCAGCTCGGTCGGTACCTGCCTCTGCTTTTAGCTGGGGAGTCCCTAACGTTGGCCGCGGTGGTGAACGCAATGGAAATCCAAAGATGAGCTGTGGCATTGGTGGTAAGAACCTGCTGGGGCTTGTTTTGGCTGGAGTACACAATTCAGAAGCATTTTCCCAGCTTTCTCTTTCTTTTGTAACTTCTGAGGTATGAGGAGGAGGTATTGCCCCCAAACCGTGGCACGGGGCAATGCGAGCAGCTTTGCTCCTTATCCTGGTGTCTCAGACAGAAGGAAGCCTGAGAATGTTTACTAGAAGTGACTTGGCCTGTGGCTCTCTCCTGGTGTTTTCTGTGTGTGCTGAGTGGTTTCCAAAGCAACTTTCTGAGCACTGCAGCAAATGGGGAAATTCACTGTGGAGCACTTGCTGCAGTAAGTGAAACTTAGAAACAACCTTTGCTTTGCGTTTTTGAGCAAAAAGGGCATTTTCCAAAGCGTTGTTGTGCCTTTGGTCCAGGGCATTACCATCAATTTCTACCACTGCACATATAATCTGGGTAGTAAAAATGGAAAACAACCAGGCCAAGCTGCACACTGTCATGAATTTGGTCCTGATGGAAGCTTGTCCAGTTGGATGTTTCCTCAGAGAAATGTCATCATTTGTGCACTTTAATGCTGAAACAACTTTTCTGCTGATGAAAAAATGGGCAGTGCGAACAGACACATTTTGCTATTTAGTGATCTAAATACAATTTTTCCCCTTTTTAGAAGAAACAAAGCTGTTTCCTTTCTCCCCCAAAAGGTCCCGGATGGGACAAGTGCACCAATGGGTGTTGGGGAGAGAGCATTATCAGGGAGGGAGCTGTGTGCTGCTGGCGTATGGAAGGCTGTGGTCCTCCCTAGCGATGGCAGCAGTACAGGTTTTCCGGATTGTGTTCTCCCTTAGCACACGCTAATTCATGAAACTGCTCGCGTGGTGCACCCAGACACGAATGCCCAGGCTGAGCAACTCGGTGGTGTGGCCATTTGCAGCTTCAATTATGCATTTTTGAAGTTATACCCAAGAGTACTTTGATGCCTCAGTATTAAGCTCGGTGTTTCTCGATTTCTAGTGCCCAACTGCTGACTTCAGAGCCAGCCATCCCTGCAGCATGCCTGAGGCAAGCCTGGCACTTCTACACGGGACCAAAGCATTCAGTGCAGTGGCCAGAGAGACTAATAAGGAAATTTTAAGTCCTAAATGCTGATGCAGTGACCCAGCCCAGCAGCTCCTCTGGAAGGTGAGCCTTTCTGTCACAGCAAAGATGTCGAATCTGAAACACGGAGTGCCAGCAGCCCGGAAGTGGCAAACAGGGTTACTGTTCTCAGGCCGTTTGTTCCCACCTGCCACCTCTAGCAGGGCACCCAAACCACTAGGCAGGGAGCTGGACACTCCTCGCCTGCTCTCTGCTGAGGATCTGCTGCTCTACAGCAACGTGCTGTGGGATCCTTTGGCCGGAAAGCCGGTGCACGTGGGGGAGCGTGGTTGTCTCACCAGCTGGTTCAAGCATTCACATGGGAGTTTGAGATTCTGGACTCTGCTCCCAGGACTGTTTATGCATTTTACATGAAACAGTCACCAGGTAACATATAATCCCCGATCAAAGCCCTCAGGGGATTTAGGCAAAGCAACACCCAGTTGCTGGATCCTGATCAGACTCAGGTGTGAACTGGGCTGAGCTGCTTGGCCCTGTCAGGACTGGGGCAGCTCTGGGCATGCACGAAGGTGGAACTCTAGATAGCTGATGAGCCTGAAAGTATTACAAACGTTGGAGACTGAAGGGGCCAAATAGTGGGAAGGACCTGGGAGCTGCAGTGGGATGTATGTGTCAATCCAAAGTGCAGATTTAGGGTAAAACATCAGGTAACAAAGCCCTCGTACAGGGAAACAGTTGTTCTCACAGATTCCTGGAGTGGAAACTTATTTACATAACCATTTTACGTGCTTTTTAAAAAAATAAAAAAAAGAAGTCTCATCCTAGCCCCAGCGTTTGCTTGGGTGCGTTTCCAAGCTGCGTGTGCTGAGCTGCACAACGGTGGCTGCCGTATGAATAGCTTGTTATTCTTACCAAGCGTGACAACTGCTGTAGCGAAATCAAGAGCAACCTGCTCTAATGTAAACTGATTGCAGATTGCCCCCGGCAGTCCCCGCTACCTCAGCTAACCTCCTTTTTTTGCCAGTCTTATTTTTTTTCCTTTTACTCCCTCCCCCCCCGCTCCGCTGAAGACACACCCTGTGCTTTCTTACAAGGTGTTTTATCACGCTGGCTCTTGCACTGGTGTCTTCGACCTGCAGATGAGCTTTTCTGGTGTTATCCTTGGTGCATTCCATAGCCACTTGGACCCTTGGACTCTCCAACAAATGCGCAGTCCAGCTGCCTGTCCGCTCCAGGGATGAGCTCAGTAGTGGCTGACGATTCCACCCAAGACTACCTAGCTGTAGAGCATCACAGACGTGTGCCTGGCTCCTGCTGGGGCTGTTACATCCTTGCTACCCCACCTGCGTGTTTGGAGAGCGCTGCAGGGCTGGGCAAATGCGGCAGAGCAAGTCTGCTGCCAGGCTGAATGCATGCCCGATACCAGGTGGGCAGCAGTTGTGTAGGTACGGGAGTGGGGGGCACCGGGGAGTGGATTTGGGGCAGGCAGTGCTGTGGGAGAAGCAGCCCAATTTGCTGATCATAGCTGCCAGATCGGTGTGTACAATGGGTGTGCTATAAATTACTATCTATAAATAAATACCACAACAGCAGTTTAATGAGGTGTTTTCTAGTAGCGCTTGTCCAGGCTGGTAGTGTTATGTTGAGGCTGGAGAAGTATCTCCAAACAAGCTTCTTGGCTAAACCTTCATAAACACGGTCTCACCCAAGATGTAACGATGATTTGTTTGGATAAGAGGTTTTGCTTGTTTGTTTCTGAACATACTTTCAAACACATTTGGGTTTTTACTTTCATTAATTTATTTTTTCCTACTTGGCCCAGGTTTTGCGTTGGTGTCACAGAGCCTGACTGACGCAGAGCCAGGGGACAGATCTGGTGCCCTTTCCGAGTGTTCGTCGTTGTCCTGACACCAAGAAGCTTGCAGAAGGGCTGGGTTGTCTGGGGCTTTAGGGGTGGGGGGTGTGTGAGGCTGGGACTCTCAGGTTAAAATATCGTGGCTCATTGCAGGGAGTGCTGTGTCCATGGCTTCTGCTGTGCTGGCACCCCTGGCACGGCAGCCAGAGCTGTTGGAGGCATGGTCTCATGGACACACTCTATCTGTTGGGTCTGGAGCGTGCCCCCACAGCACCGTGCCTGGACGGCGGTTCCCCGGGCACCCGAGGGCACAGGCTGCTTCGTACCACTGTGCTAGGGTAGATCCAGGGCTAGAGATGGGCCGTGGTTTCTGTCTGAGCCAAGCAGGCCGCAGTGGGAGGCAAACACGGGCCGGGGCTGCGTTTGGAGGCCGATCTCAGGCGTTGCTTTCACGTTTCAGGCCAAAAGAACGGTTCCATCAGAAAACCTCTCCACACATTTGCCATCACAAGAATGGGAGAGCTGCATATATCCAAAACAAAGCCAAGAAATAGCCTTTCTCATGCCCACTCTGAACTGAGAGGTTTTTGGAGATTTGACTCTGTGTGTGAATGGCAGGACCTCTTTTCTGCTTAATTTGAGTATCTGAGGGAGAAAGTTCAGTTCTTGGATCCTTAAACGTAAAATCTCTAGAGTGAAGTCTCTTGACTGCCTGGACTTGTGATGTTACTCAGAATTCATTCATATTATAAATAAATAATTGGCAGGTGATGCTATAGGGATACCAGCTTCCATTCTTTTTCAGGAATCATTAACGCCCGCCACGTCTCCCTGATCAGCGGCTGTAAAAAGCCCCCAACAGCAGAGCCCACAAGATAGTATCGGTTGGAAGGGACATCTGGAGGGCTGCACTCCAGCCCCCCCCAAGCAGGCCTAACTTCAGCACTAGCTCAGGTTGCTCAGGGCTTTGCCCATTCTGTTTTTGATGCATCCAAGGATGGGGATTTCACAGACCTCTCTGTGCACCTGCTCCGGTTTAACCGCTCTTATTTGGAAAGCTTCCTTTCATGACGTCCAGTGGAATTTCTCCTGCCGCATCGCGCGGCCGTTGCTCTTGTGCTGTGCACCTCTGCGGAGAGCCGGGCTCTGTTCTGGCTCACACAGCCTGGGGCGCGATGAGCCGTCGTCACCGTGAAGGCACGCTGCCGGGTCCTCCTCAGCAGTTTGCCCACCCAGGTCCCCTTTTTAGCAAAGCTGCTTTCTAGCCCCTTGGGCTGTGCTGTCGCACAAGTTTATTCTGCGTTGGGGCAGACTTTGCATTTGTCCTTGCTGAATGTCAGAAGATTTCTTTCAGGCTTGTCTCCTGGGTGCTGAAGACCACCCGAACCCCACAGCATAGTGACTCACAGTCTCCATTCAGTGTCATGCACAAATGTGCTGTGGAATCATTCCGCTCTGTCATCCAGATTGCTGGCAGAGACTGGCCGTAGCGTTGCCACTGAGGTATGCCATCTGTTAACGCCAGTGAAATGTCTCATTGTTGGCCGTTACTGTCCTTGGAGCTTCATGGCCCAGCCATGAGCGGTTTTCAGGCAGGTTTTGGTCCCACCATTCGGGCCATACCACCCTGGTTTGGCCCATAAGGGAGATGGCGTCAAAGGTTGTGCTAAAGCCGAAGGGACATCCACTGCTTCCCACACCTCGTCCATCCAGCCCATCATTCCAGCACAAGTGAAACCACGTTGGCCAGGGACATTTGTCTGTAGTAGTTCCATGCTGGCTGTTCCTAGCTGCCGCCTTGTAGCTGGACATGGCTTCTGTGTGGACTTGCTCCATAATATTCCCAGGAAAAAATCTCCTGCTGGCTTACGTAAGACATCTTCACCTTTGCTAATGCTTAGGCTAATCCCTTTCAGAAGCAGCCTGTTGATTACATGTGTTGAGTCTGTGAGACCTCAGCATGCGCCTGCAGTGTTGGTTGAGGAATTTTTGGTAGGGTGTGGCCGAGCAGGTCACACCCATTTCTCCTGGTTTGGGAATCCCTTTCTTCCCAACCTCACCACCAAGGACGATCTTCCTGCCTTTGTTGCCATGGCCTTTGTGTTAGGGCAGGAGCCCTAAGGGGAGGAAATGGGAAAAGAGGAGGAAGGAGGCCACAGGCCAACGGACAGTAGAGTGTGATAGTGTCAGCCCCTGGCAAGGCTTCAACTAGTTTGAGTAAAAGGAAGAAGAAGGCAGAAGAAGGGGTAGGGTCATCTGCACAGAGTGCTAGGGACAGGCATGGCCGTTTCTAGAGAACATACGTAGTTCAGTCGGCAGGAAGGGCCAGGCACGTGCCAAAATACGTATTTGCACAACGGCCTATAGCAGTTGGAGTGCACAGCAGGCGGTTGAGTTTCACTAGGTGTAACTCTGGCTCGCTGGGGTGTGGAGTACGATACTGAGGTAAAAGTAACTAAGCCCCCAAAGGGTTGGCAAGCCACCAGGTCTGACACTGGAGCTAGAGCAGGACAATGCTGTTTTGCCAAGCGGGCATGCCCTTGGGTGGCTTGAGGCTCACTCCTGCTGCAGGGTCCCAGCTGCAGCCACGGCGCCTGCTCCCAGCCAGGAGGCGTCTGTGACGTCCTCTGAATCGCTGTGTTTCTGTGGAAAACAAAACTCCTGGAAATGCTGGTCGATACAGCGGTGGGCCAGCCCCACGGAGGGCCCTGTGGGATTCACTGGGGCCTTCACAGCTGGGAGGGCTTGGCAGGGCGGGCACGTCCCTGGGACTGAGACTGGACCGTGGCACTGCAAGTGAGGGAAGAGCCAGGTGCAGCGGCGGGCGCCGAGGGCTCTGGAGGAGCACTCAGGCGTGCAGCATCGGGCATGTCTTGCTGACTAGAAGAACCATACATGATCCTGTCTTTTTTGGTACCCATAGGAATGGCATGGTGCTTCCACAAAGGGCTAACATGTGTCATCTCCTCGCTAGCACGTTAGCAGGCTTTTAACAGCCGTGTGCAGAAAAGCAAATAGGACGTCCGTGCAGTGACGGCGCTGCTGTGGAGCCATGTGCATCTCTGATGGAGGAGCCACAGTCTCAGCGTTCAGGTTCCTCCGCACCGGGGGCAGCGGGTTCCAGGACACCAGGGTGAGTGCGAGTACCTGCGTGCGGCCGTCCCTCGTGATCACCAGAACCTGACTTGCCGGTCACCCTCCTGCAGTGACACAATATGGTTTCAAGTTGTTTGCCTGTTAGAGAGATACTATCACAAGGTGTGGTGCCCTGATTGGAGTCTAGCAAGAAAGTAACACTCATTCACCCACCCACCCACCTTGGGCAGATGGGCTGAGGGTCTCTCCTTGGCTCTGTGACGGAAAGTGGTTGATTCACCCCCGCCCAGCGGTAATTAGGTGTTGCTCCCTGCTGGAAATTCCCACGTTGGCATCGGTGTGATGAGCCTAGAACTCACTGCTGGGATTACTCGCAAAGTAAAAGCACGATTTCTCGATGTCTGGTTTATATTCAGCCCAGTACAAGTTACTTAATGCACTTGTGCCTTTTGTTAATGGTCATTAAAATGCTCCCAATTACTGTTACTCTGCCACGCTCCTGTTTCGCAGCAGCTATTTGCATGCGGCCTTCCCATCGAACTAGTTCTGGTGGCAACAATTTTACAGCATTTTGGGGTTTTCCTTTCCTTTTGGCAGAGTCCCCTTTTGAATTCTTTTATTCTAGATCCTCCTGTGCAAAACACAGCATCTTCTGGAGGGCCTTTGCCCTCCTGAGAGCTTATTGGTTTATTCCCTCAGCTGTAGAAGAAAACCATTCCCTCGGCAGTGCAGCTCTGCCTCAGGGCAGGCTGCCGTGGCAGGTCTCCGCTCCTTCTTCGTTTAACTTTATTTATTTTTATATCAGAAACATAATAAAATCAACAAAAGAGGTTTATTCAGCCTCTAGCTGTACAGTTTACCACACAAGCAAACTCGATTGTCCAACACACTTCCCTTTCCTGACGGCATCAGTGCTGAGCCATTACCGTACCCGTGCCATGTAATGCATCCTCCCTTCACCTCTGAGACCCCTTTCACACCACTGTCCCACACCGAGCTTTCTGCTTGCCCAGCGGCCTCCCCCTTCACAGGAGGTGGTTGGGACAAGGGGCGACACTCGACGGGTGCGAGGCCAAGCCTGTAGGGTGCCAGCCCCCGGCATGCAGGGCTTTCCCTGGGAGGGAGGGCAGGAGGAGCGAGGCGAGGGGCTCTCGTGTGCTGTCAACTGGGTGCCGCCACCCTAACAGCCTGCGAGAAGGCCAGGGGAGCCCATCGGGGGGGAGTCGGGTCCCCTGGGGATGCCAGCCATCTCCTCGCCCAGGTTGCGTGGAGCCCATCCCCACGGGGGGATGTTCCCACACACCTTGGCGCCAGCTGTAGGCACCGCTTGGCTCGTGCCTGAGGTCCTGGAGTACCTCGGAGCTGCCGTGCCAAGTGCTGTGGTGAGTAACGCGTTCCGTGATGCGAGCGCTGACCCCCAGAGTCCTTACCCAGCCAGTGGGCTCTCATGTACGGACCAGATGCAGTGTCCATGGGATCCTGTGAACACAGCTAGGAGCTGCAATCTATTTAGCCATGGAGGGAATAGAGCAGAGACAGCAAAGCCGGGAGGGGAGATCAACTCAGTATTATTTGTCAGTATACCAGCTTCACCACCTTTATAAGCACTGTAGTGGGAGTGTCACCTGCTAGAGGCATGGGACGTACACCGGGGGACGCTGCTGACGAGAGGCGCGGGGTGAGGTTAGCAGCAGCCATGCCAGACCCGTGTGTGCTGGGGCCGGCCTCTCCCGAGGCCCTGCTCCTGCCCAAGAGGTGCGCCGGGGAGGGAGCCAGGGGAGTGCCTGTGCTGCGGCCGGGATTGCTGCGTAACAGCTGCTCCAAGTGCAGCGCAGGTTACCGGCATGTTAGCTGGCATTTCAGCTTAGGGGGGCTGTAAGCCCGGGTTTCACGGGGTTCTCTGAGAGCTTGTCATGGCCAGTGCTACTGAAAGGCAGTGGGACAGGCACCCACATCCCTTTGGTGCTGGCAACAGCCCTGCCCTGATTATTTCAGCCATGTCTGGAAGGCGTCAACCACCAGCAGTTCTGGGTGTCGATGCCCATGTGCTCGGAAGTGCCCGCCTTTGGAAACAGCAGAAGGGCTCTGGAAAGGACGCATAGCCTGCACGCTTATGCCAGGACGCACAGCCTGCGCGCTCCTTTCACCAGGACGCAGAGCCTGCGTGCTTATGCCAAGTCACAGCCTGCGTGCCTGTACCAGGACACACAGCCTGCGTGCTTACGCCAGGTCACACAGCCTGTGTGCCTGTATCAGGACACACACTCTACATGCTCACGCCAGGCCGCACAGCCTGCACGCTCACGCCAGGCCGCACAGCCTGCGTGCCTGTACCAGGAAACACAGCCTGCATGCTTGCACCAGGACACACAGCCTGTGTGCCTGTACCGGGACACACAGCCTGCACGCTCACACCAGGACGCGCAGCCTGCACGCTCACACCGGGACACACAGCCTGTGTGCCTGTACCAGGACACGCAGCCTGCACGCTCACGCCAGGCCGCACAACCTGTGTACTCACGCTCGCCCAGTGGCCGCAGCCACAACCGGGCTGTGGGAGCTCTGGTCTTGTCGGAGACTGCCTGCCTGCCTGAGCCTTGCCCTGCAGAGCCCAGTGCTGCAGCTGAGGTGAGGTAACCCCGGTGTGGCAGGTCAGACACCCCTGCAGTCGAGCCCTCCCAAACACAAGCGGTGCTTCACCTTTGTGCTGCTCCCAGCTGAACAGAGCGAGGACTTTACCTCCCCTTCGTGTATCAGGGAGGTCAATCTCCGCACAGACTGCCTTTTCTTTTAAATCTGTGCATTAAAAAGCATCATAAAAAGCTGTAATAGGGGTGCAATTAATGACTCTCTGGGCGCACTACGTGCTCACCGGCTCTCGGTGCAGTCAGTAGAAAGCAGTGAGGTTCTGGAGTTCATTTCCGAACAGGTGAGTGGGAACTCTCAGACCAGGAGGCGGTTAGCGTGTCTGCAGGTCTGGTTTGTCCTTTCCCCACGGTGAAGGTGGGCGTGAGGCCGAGGCGTGCAACATCCACATCGTGCCTCATCTGCGATTTGCCAATATTCGCTGGGTGCTTTCTGCTCTTGAGCAATCACACAGAAACTTCTCAGGTGGCACCTGCGGGGTGACAAGGTTTGAGAAACCACCTTCCGGTCACTACTGCAGCGTTGTGAAAACGTCCTTAGGTGGTAGAACAGCTGCGTCACACGAGCAGCGCTGTTCGTCTCAGAGCTGCCTGTCTTCACCGTGGCTCAGAGGGTTTGTTACCAAAACCGGGGGTCAGTTCTCCGAGTGATGCTGCACGTACTGTAAGGGAAATGCTCCGTGTGGAGCTGCTCTGGCTGACGTGAACACGTTTGCCTGTTCCAGAAACCTTTAACCTCACGCTGCTTAACCCCCGGCCGCGGCAAACGCGACCTTGGCTGCCGTGGAGCGGGACCATGGCAGTGCTGCCGCGTTCCCATAAACAGGCCGGGTTGTAGCACCAATACTGGGGTTGCTCAGGAGGCAGTTGGGCTCTAGTTAGTTTGGGGAATTATATTTAAATATAAAAATTTGTACTGTTGTGTTAATCCACTCTAAAAACGTAGGTAATGCCAGGTCACAGACGAAGGCAGCCCTTCCCAGTGCAGCCGCGTTGAGTCATTTTGTATTACCACGGAAGGAACAAACCAGGTTTGTACAACAATAGTTGGCAGTTTTTCTATTAAATGGCATTAGCCAATAATTTCTAAAGCTGCCCGTTAATTACAGCATTCAACCCTTGCAGGCAGTTCTATTTTATATGTGCAGTCCAGATTCCAGCTATCAACTCAAGACTTTTGTCGTGGCCAAACACCACCGTGCGTTCCCAAATTCCTTTCCAGGGTAAATCTGTTGTCATTGGATTTTGTCATTTTGGTGGTGGTGCTTGCTTGTTTGTTTGTTTTCAATCTCAACGCTGTCAGGTACCATTCAAAAGAGGCCGCTCACGTGCCGCTACCTCTGGGCAGCTTGTCTGGCGGGTGTGCGTTGGCCTGCCAGCTCAGCTCCGGGCAGCTCCGTGGCTCGAACACGGCACTGCGGATGCGCTGGGCTGCTGTGGCAGCCAGCCTGGCTCCAGAGCCCAGGTCACCTGCTGTCCACGGCTCTGACACCAGCAGCGAAGTGCTAGTCCAGAGGCGCAGCTCCCACGCGGTGCCACGTCTGCGCCGCAGCTGCCGCCCGGCCGGGGCACCGCTTGGCAGGCAGGGTGCAGAATGCGCTGCGCTGGCTCCGCGGGGGCCGGGACGGGTGGCGGAGCAGGTCACTGCTGTCATTTGGGGTGCCCAGCTCCATCAGCCCGGGCAGCTGAGCTGCACTGTGCGTCCCATGAATACTGAATCCCCCAGCACAAGGGCTGGCACAGCGTGTGCTGCTGCGCCGGTCGGTCGCTGCTGCTCAGCTGCTCCGGAGGTGTCGGCGGGTTCACAGCTTTTATCTTCTGGCTGCGCAAACGCATCCTAGAACGCAGAGCGCAGGAGCAGATAAGGATAAGTCTCTTGCAGGTAACTAACGGCGGCAGGAAGAACGCTGACATTTGTTTTGCACTTATCGCTTTGCCCAGATGTAATTATTATTGCTATTGTTAGCGCTGCGATTGCAACGTTACCTGGGGCTGCCCCGTCAGCCCTGAGCTCCATTGTATTCAGCACAAATGCACCCAAACCCCGCACAAAACCTTCCCCTTCAGAATGCAAGGGACTTACAGTGCTGAAGAGGAGGGATAAAGCCAAATGGATACAATTAGCCAAGGCACAACTTAGTCATCCTCTTCTTGGTATAATTATAAAATGGACAAAGGTAGCGCCAACTAACCTCAAATGCCCTGCTAGCCATAATTAATTATATTGCATAATAATGGTGTCAGTTTAAGCATTGTTTAAAACCGATGCTTTGCTCGAAATTACTGTAGAGCCACGCTTGCGCCTTGCACAACAGACTAACACACAGCAGTGTCTCGCCTTCCATTTTCTGGTTCGCTGTGTCGTCTGCGCGCAGGAAAAGCTCTTGACCAAAGAGGAGTCAGTGGTCAACAGAGGTGGAGCAATTCATCTGTCTGTGGTATGTAAGGAGCAGGTAAATGCTAGAAGTGCCCAGAAGAAGTGGGTACACAGGGAGTGCCCTTCGCCTGCCTTTGCCCTTGACTGCACCACTGAGAAGGGTTGCATAATTGATACAACTGAACCACATCAGTCCTTTATTTATAGAACATAATGAAACGGTTTTCAACATCCTGGATCACGCTGCACGGCGATTGCCGTGTGTGCACCCAAGGAGAGTAAATAAAAACATCTCCCTGCGGTATTATGTCTCCTCACCTTCTCCGGCTGCAGCCAGGACTGCATTTTGGTAGCAGTTCTGTGCGGAGCGCAGCGCCGCGCGCCATCCCGCTCCGTTAGAGGAGAGCAGAGGCGGTGCTGTGCCGGACAGTGGAGCTTCCCGTTCCCGTGTAGCACAGATGTCATCTTTTGGTGGAGCTCGGGGTGGGCACATACCTAACGGTCCCACAGCCTGCTGAGCACAGACCCCTCCGTGGCACTGGGGTTAGTCCTTCTCCAAGTTCCGTAGCCAGCCTTTGACATGGATCTGGTTTACCTGGGAAGCGGACGAGGGCTCACAAAAAAGGCTCTGGCGCTTGACTGCAGCTTCCAGTGGTGGCCATGGAAGTGGGTCGTGAAGCGGTCCCTGCTAAGGACAATGACACAGATGATCTGAGCCCGCTCTTGGAGCCATGGGCTCCCGCACCAGCTGGTGCTCGTGACGGTCTCTCGGTACTGAATCTGACACACTGGCTGTGGACGTCAGGCTCTGGTCCCCAACAGCAGCACGAGCATCATGTGGCGCCGAGGCAGGGTTACGGTAAAACTCACATAAAATGTACCCAAGTGCTGCCGTTACTTTATCTTTTCTGCTGCTGTTATTGGAAAAATATGGATCATCTAGAAGTGTTTCTCTTGCTGCATCATTTGTCCATCTTTATATGAAGTTCTGCTGTTCCTATTGCATCATTTGAATTTGGCCTTTATTTATGATGCTACATTGTTTTATGTATACACTTTATAATTAGAACTACTAATTGCATGTTGCTTACTGCCTTTAGTTGGCTTTTCCTGAGCATTACTTGCAAAAAGATCACCATTCCTCAGTTCTTTCCAGTTGCTCGGAGAGTATTTTCGTAAATCGAGAAGAAACCAGGACTAGGTGTTTAACTTACCCTGTTTCTAAGCTGTACATGGTGCCCATCGGGTGCATAGAAACGAAGGCAGCAGAATTTGCATCTTTTCGGAAGCTGTTTAAGCTCTTTTCTCAAAAATCCTCTTTTTCTGAATACAAAAAGAATAATCACCCCATCGGCATCCTGAGGGAGTCCCACAGTAGCTGTCCTATTAGATTTTAATTCTGGGGTTTGACTTGTAAAAATTTACCCTAGACATATTGTCATAGTCTTGATACATTTTGAACTGAAAAAACCAATATAGGTTAATGGCTCTGCAAGAAGGAGCTAGTCGTTTCCCTGCACGCGCTGCAAACAGACAGAGTGCTCCCTTTTTATCATTTTATTGTTATTTCAACGTGGCTGATGATTCAGTGGTGTTATTCCGCTGCAGAAGGGGAGTAACGCGGCCGTGAATCAGGCTCGTTGGCCCTGCGTCTCGCTGTCCAAAATGAGCATCCACCTACTATCACGCTGCACATATCTGGCAGAGTGCAATCTGTTCTGGCTTGCCAGATCTTCATCGGGAAAGGAGTGCACAGGTTCAGAACTGAAGCGCACGCTGACTGCAGTTCCGTCGGTGGTATGAATACCCACAGGGGCGAGATGAGCCGGTCTGGGCTTCTCTGATTGCAAATCGCTCAACTGAAAAACAGCAGAGCGCAGGGTTGCTTTGTTCCGTTGCTGATCTTTCCATTACCTGCCCGGGACGGAGAAGGCAGCGCCTCTGCCGCTTGCCCAAGAGGGCTGCGAGGCGCGGGGCCAGCGCCCCACGGGGACCCGGCGCGCAGCCTCTGCGCCGCAGGGAGATGGCTGGGTGCGCAGCGAGTTCTGGTCACTCTTCGCCGTCACCGTGCACCGAGGCTGGTGGCAGCTCCAAGGAGGCGCCTCTGAGCGTGTGTCCTTGCAGCAACGGGAGTTGCATCAGGCACCACAGCTATTTAACTGGCAGCCGTGGGCTCAGCTTCACCGTGTCACGCTTCGGCGAACACTCGGTGGCAAGCGGTGCTAGAAAGTGTGTGTAAGTGCAATCAGCTCATTGGGTTCTCCCCCTTCAGTGTGACCATCTCACGGTTTATTAAGCAGGCTTTATTCAAACTGCCAAATAACTTCCCCTTTCCCTTCTGTGTCATTCCTGTTGTGCTCCCTTCCCGAAGTCAGACGTCAAGGACATCTAGGAGCGCGCACGCACCCCGTGCCTGCAGATGAAGCCCTCTGCCCCGCGCACAAACGCTGCACACTCACCTCCTGCCCGCCCTGGGCTGAAACCGACCGATGAAAACACGGATCCTGGTTATATGATGGTCCAGACCTTCTCAGCGGGAGCCGCGGCCGATTGCCCATTGATTTGATGAGCCACCACCACAGAGGACCTGAGCAATTAACGGAGTGCACAGTGTTACCGGGGAGGACGGTGAAGGTGAGCTGCCTTTGTCACGCTGACGGGCTGGGAGAGGGGGTGCAGCCTACGCCTAACGATTGTGCGGGGAACACAACTGGAAAAGCTCTTTTGTTTCCGCCACTTGGTAAGAGCATCCCCCCGGGTAGCGCCGCCGCCGCTGCAAGCCCTGAGCTGGGCTTCGGGCACGTTGCTTTGCCCGCGCAGCTCAGAGCTCCGCTCTGGAACTGCAGGTCATGGGCTGCGCGCCCCAGGTGACAGCGGTGTCCCATGGGCTGACAGACACTGCTTCTGGGTCTCGCTGCATTAGCACAAGCTTTTTCACCCCATTAAAGGCTTCGTCTTTGGGGCCTCAGCCTGAATCAACCGGGGCATCGGCAGGCAGCGGTTGGCACTGTCAGCTGGTGTCCAGCTGGAAGGAGCTGACGGCACCGGGCTGCGGTGACAGCCGGGTGACACCATGACAAGAGTGCCGATTTGCCGGCGATCCCAGCAGAGGGGAAAGGGGGGCCATGACCTGCCGCTCCCCTGCCCAAGGTGCCGTCCCAGTGTCAAGGTTTGGCTGCAGTGGAGGGGAGGTAAGTGCCACGTCTAACTGCGCTGCCTGGCTGTCAGGAGCAGCGCGATGGCTTCACTCGTCAGTGCCGGCCAGGCTCGGCCAGCGCTGGGCACTCCTCGCTGTCAGAGGCACCAGACGAACCCGGGAAAAGTGAAATGCCATGAGATAAAACAAGGAATGAGCGAAAAGGCAGAATCTCACAATAATGCTAATGTAAATATTGGTCTCTTGAGAGCTATCGTCTGGGCTTTTATCTTGCAGCAGGGCGATTGTTTCTGAGAACCTATGCAGAGTCAAATGAATTCATAAACCTCCGTACCAGGTGCAATCATTAGTCAGTAAATGAATTACACATAATTATCTGCTTTGTATTTAATTCACTTGGCTTCCAGTTTCTTACTCTTCACCCAGTGAAACTCTCTCTCACACAAACACACTCTCCATGGGCAAGGAGGGTTTGGAGGGCTGCCACCATCCTGACTCATGAATCAGGCTCCGTGATTTGAATGATATTTATCTAAGCCTGCAAACAAAGAAGATGGCTATGTGTCCAATGAGAGAATAATTATTGTTATTATGTTTATAGAGCAACAAAGTTGGGAGTTAGGACCCCGGGGGAAAGGCGGCAGGAAGGGCGAGCTGGGCAGAGGCAGGAGGCTGTAGGCAGCGTTTCAGCGCCATGTGCCAGGGCCCTCGCAGGTTCCCTGCCTCTGAGTCACGGCTGCCGGGAATCGCCCAGCGGCCCAGGCGCGGCCAGGGGATGCTTGCCTAGGCAAGGCCAGGGGCCCGGAGCGGCGAGACCACCTCCCAGGGGGCTGCCGCCACGGTACTGGGGCAACACCGGGCCCGCAAGGCTTTTGGCGGCGGCTGAGGGGAGCTGGGGTTGGCACAAGAGCCCAGACGGCTCTGGGGCTGAGGATGGGGACGTGCCGGTCTGCGGGCCATGGGCTTGCAGCAGGCTGCGTGTGTTTTTTCCTTACACAGACACCAGCTGTACACGTACATCCACAGTGACTTTAAACTACAAAGAAAGGGAACAGAAATCCGTACGAGAAAAAGCTTGCTTTGCGAGTAACAGCCGCTGCCACAGCAGGTCGCTTAGACCTGCCCCTGGAAATGGCATTTGGGCTCGCCCGGCTCCACAGCCTCAGCGCAAGCTCAGGCGGCAGAACCCTGCTCCTGCCTGGGAGGGCTTTGGATGCTGGGACGGTGGCGGAGCCGTGTGTGACCCAGGCTTGCTCCTGCCCAGGGCAGGGTGTACTCAGGGAGGGCAGAGACAGAGGACACCCACTGTCCTTTAGGACTGTCCATAGCAGGCAGTAGGTTTGGGATAACGGATTTGAAATCTGCGTTTCTAGAGTACATCTGCCCCGCTAAAGCCTCATCTTGGCCAGGATTGCAAGAGTCCCCTGGATCCAGAGGGTACCCCGTACCCTGCCGGGGAGGGGCTGCACACCCTGAGGTGTGGCTGTTGCCGAGGCACGCGCCAGCACAAAACTCACTCACATTTCTCTCTGGGCTCATGGGGACACTCGCCCATGCCCACAGTCGACTTCTCGTGCGTCTGTACAGTGGGGTAACGATGGGCAGCTTTTCACCAGCTTGGTACCACCAAGCCCTGGCCCCGACCATCGCAGCCGTGGACCTGGAGGACTTGGAAAAGCACACCAGACTCTGGAGAGGTTTTGGTTTGTGGGTTAAGTACACAGCCAACTGTGGTCGGGGCAAGCGGCACCCCGTTGAGAAAGTTGGAAAAAGTGTCATTTAATTCCATTCTCACTGCTTTAGGACAGTGAAGTTGGAGCCGCCTGCAGCTATCTCTAATGGTCTTTAGGTTAGCAACATACAGACAGGGAGCCAGCAGGACAAACAGATGTTACCTGGAATTAACAACTCATTTAGAACCAATCCTACGCAGGGAACGTGACATCCTGTTCTTGTTCTCCCAAGACCAGTGTGAAACACTTCCAAATTCTCTCCTTGTTACTGGAGTGGAGGCAAACCCAATAACCTGCAGAATTATCAATGCTCAGAACACCACCACTACAAATGCAGGATGAATGACTGGATGTCCCTTCCACACAGCCCATTTCTAGAAGCCAGTTCTATCTCACTGGATGTTTTAGCTGATAATTAAATCCACGTTAATATCCTAGGGAGAAACATGGAAAGGCTTGACTAAGGAAAAATTGCCAATGCAATGATAGGCAATGCTGCTTTGGATCACACAGCATTCCTTTGGGGATGTGCATTGAAGTACAGGCTTCTTTAAACAGTAGTAAATCTTCCTTACTTAATTCTCTTTCCAGAACAGCTTAAATTTTCTGGAGAAGGCTGGCAGAAAACACCTACATGCCAACATTAACATCCCAGGCCAAAACAGGGCATTATATGAGAGCGACCGGAAGTATTGCTGAGACAACAGTGTCCACAAGAGAAGAAAGTGTGCCTTTACGGACCTAGTAAAGACTGGGAGTCCTGGATTGGGACTTTCTCAACCTCCCAGACCTGGCACAGAGCCTTGAGAAAGCCAACCCACGTCTCCGAGCTTCGCTCTGGCTGCCTGCCCGGGAGCACCAAAGGATGCTGCACTGGTCACCCGAACTCACGGTACTCCTCAGCCCACATTTACCATGGAAAACTGCTGCTTCCATTGCTTTAGAATGGAAACAGACCTTTGCGCCCCAAAATGGGTTTGTTTATTTATCTATCAATTCGTTTGTTTATCGGTTGATCTAATAAAAATGTCACTGCTCCCCACCAATTTGTTCTACAGGGCATTTTGAGTCCTTTGGATGGAGGAGGCGAATGGAGCCATACGGTGTATTACCAGGCAGGTGGAGAAACAGCTAAGCGCAAGGTTCCTGCATCTTACCGTGCATTCAGCAGTTTCTGCGTCTCCCTCTCTCCCTCCCTGATACACACTGGTTTTATATTATTACTACAGGGAAAAAAAACCCTAAATGGTAGCCAGACTGACATGAGAAGCACTCCCCTGTTTGCAGTCCCTGAGAAATAACGCCCTGACCTGCGGGCCCAACGAGAACGCCACGAATCCTTCTTTCTGAGCTGGCTGACAAAACAGCCGAACGCACAGGGCTATGAATTGCTGCTTCAGTATAAATCACCGCGTTTGGCACACCGTTCCAGCCCGCCTTGGGGCTCTCGCCGGACATAATGTGCCCTTATCTCATTTTTTTTTTTAATATAGCACCCTGGCTGGCAGCTGGCTTTGCACACGTGAGCGTGCTCATACCGTCACGTGTACCACGAGAGCGCGGCGCAGTCCTGCGCTTCGCTGTCAGGCCCAGGGAGCTTTCTGGAAAACGTTCTCCAGATGCCTGGTCTCGCTGAGAGCGCACGGCACGGCTCGGGCGCTGCGCTCTGCAACACGGCCGTGGGGCCGGCACGCGTCCAAACATCGCAGAGCGCGAGCGAAGCAAGTTCGGGGCTGTCTGCACCTGTCTGGAGCGAGGGATTTCTTCAGCACGGCACAAGAACGTAGAATCGGGTCCTTTTCCAGCGCAAACGCTGCCTATTTCGGTGCAAGACAGGATGGGAAAATATATTTCTGATTTGGAGAGAGGCCTTTTTCCCAGTTTACTGACTGTTCAGTGTTGACGAAGTTTTGCCTTGGAGTCAGTAACAAAAGAGCACAGATTCAGCAGCAGAGATGTGAATAAGCCTTACGATCGCTGGACTTGCTGAGTTATACCAGCGAAGCTGGCCTGGTGCTTTGCAGACTGTTTAACAGTCTGTGCTTGCGGGGATTTTACTGGCTTTTGGTGAGGTTACTCAAGTAATTTAGAACAGGGATATAGCTTAGCAGCCCTGGGAAGGTTACATGGCTGGGCCACGCTCACATGTGCTTTGGAAGGCTTAGAAGGGGACAGGGAGAAGGAATAGAAAGAACCACATCCTCCTCTGGATCACAAATCCTGCCTGTTTGTACCTGAAAGGCCATAAATTTGCCTGTTTGCAGAGTACTGGCGTGTCGCCTGGGAACTTCCACTGAAAGATGTAGCTCTACCGCGCTGCACCTCTCGGTGTCAACGGCGGCACCTTCAGTGTGCAAAGGAAAGCTTTAAGGCCATGTCTGCGGTGGAGAGAAACGTCCCTGATTAATCCGACAGCAGATACAGCGTCACCTTCCTGTGGGGCTGTTGGGGTGATCTGGGACGTTGCCGCGCTCCGGCTCCCAGCCTTTGTGTTATTCCATTTTGCTTTGTTGCACAAGCCTTGCTCTAAGTGAATGTATGCATTCGTATTTTGGTGAGGTGAAGCAATCCAGCCCTGACCTTGCTGCAGTTCCTTACGCACACATAGAGCATCCTCGGAAGCTGGGGAGAGTTCGGCTCTAAAAGCTGATGGCAGGACAGGTCATGTCCTTTATGTCCCAGGCAGCTGTGCGCCCGTGACTCCCAGAGCTTCCCAGCGTCTCCCTGTCTGACAGGGAGGACACTCACAACCTGGGCTCCCAGGTACAGCTCTGGTGTGACAGGCTCTGCCAATTCATGACAAGGAGTCCCCTTCAGCCCAACTAACGGCCACAGCTGTGACATACAACCTTTCCCGAAGAACCCATTCCCGGCCCCGCCTCCTGCCGCCCCATGCCGAAGTGATGAACCAACCCCATTTACAATTGTTTTCCTTGCCATATGGGTCCCAGATAGGGAGAAATAGCTGAAAGAAGGCAAATTTCACTCAGTGTGGGAAAGCCCCTACTGCTCAGGGCGTGGGTATAGACTGGTGGGCTTGGCTCTACGACAGGGGAAGGACAAAAAGCCAAAGAGAGGAGAAAAGCTGAGCTGGGAGGGAGGGGCAGAGGAAGATTTTGTGTGCGCCTGGGAAGGAAACAATGGGACAAGGGGAAGGAATTAAAAGAACCACATCCTCCTCTGCATCATAGCTCGGCAGTTGAAGTTAGTCCCTCATGCTGGACCAACCCATAGTGCCCTACTTCTAGCACTGCTCCCCAGTGACTGCTGTGGTGAAGCTCCATCCCAGTAGGTGTGTCTCGACCAGGGACCATTCGGGCAGCAATGTTTTTAGCGTGTTAGATCAAGCCTCCTTCCTTCTTGCCGATGATGTTTTGATGTGTCCCCCACCCTTGCTGGCCTGTCCCAAGCCCCTACAATTAAGCCCCACAGCCTCTTCTGAACCTAAACCCAAAGATGTTCCTCCTTTCCCTCCACCACTGACCCCACAGCCAAACCAATCCTGCCCCAGGCAGCCTAGTTCTCTCCAAATCTCTCCGCAAACCTTCAGCGGGGAGGTCTTTCCCACCCACCCCACTTCCCTGCAATGCCTCTTGGGGAAGAGCTACACAAGGACAAAGGCAGGATGGTATTTCCTTGCACCCTCTTGTACCTGCGTCCTCTCCTCTCCTCTCTGCTTCCGCTCAGTAGCTCACTCTCATCACCTTGTTTGTGAACTGCGGCATGTCTCATTCATGGCAAGATTGGTGCTTCTCCATTGCTGCTACGTTCCACAATACCTGTACTATTTATAATAGTCACTCTTTGTATGTTCAGAGCATTTGCAGCTCTTTACTGCTTACTTCCCCCAAAAGCAGTGCACGGCAAGGGGGGATGTCAGTGCTAGCAGCCCCGCTTGGCAGACGGACCAGTCAATACAGAGAGGATAAGAGTTAGCAGCAGCCGCCTCGGCATTTGGGGGTCTTGTGGCCTGAACAACTCAGAAATCAGGCTCCTCATCTGCTCCCTTCACGTAGAAAACATGTCAGCAAGTGCCCATTCAGTGGGTCACCGTAAGACCTCTCAGCCACGTACAATGGTTTAAAAAATGCATGTGTGTTTATGAATTACACACACGTGTACATATGCATCTCTGCACATGCCTCTACGGATATACATGCCTCTATATGGGTATACATACCTATATAGCTGTGCAGTGTATAAGGTATATCTAGGGCAGAACTGCAAATACATAACAACATGATTTATATTATGTTGTAGATATGATAGAAATCACGTTATGTATTATGATATGAATACATCCCTAGGAGATATAATGAGGTTTCATTTGCTTCCGTAAGCCTTTGGCTGTAGTCAACGTGTCTATCTGAACATCCCTGTTTGGAGGGTGAACCGTAAATGTCCAACCACCCTGTCTCCAGAGAAGCTTTATCCCTTCCCCGTAGCATCGGTGAGAGTGTTGGGTTGATACCTGGCAGGGGAAGGCTAAAACAACCTGAGCACCACCACCCTCTCAGCTCTCTAAGTCCTACGGCTCTGAGGTCACGCCGTAATAAATAGCACTACTGCCTGGAGAGCTGCTGTTTCTGAGAACAAGGCGAGTACGAGGGGACAGGTTCCACACTTGGAAGTGTACAGAGTCCTTCAGGATTTATTTGTTCGCTCCAGAGAGAAAGTGAGTCATGAGAAACCTTAAGGTGGAGCACTCAAAACAAGGAGTGTATAAATGATTAGCAAGGGAAGGTCAGCACTAGTCCTTCAAGCCTGAGCATGTCCCGATGTCGATGGTACCTAAATAATACTAGCTGGGTGCCTGTGGCTGCAGGAGCACAGCTATCGCACTTCGAGTCTCTGACTCATATCATTTCATCAATGAGGCTGATCGTGGTTTTCTTCAAAAAATGGTCGTTAAGGTTACAGGAGTAAAGTGGTGAAAAATGGAACCTGATCGCGTTTGACAAGAGCCAAGCATTTTTTTAAAAAAGCAAACCATAACCTCTTCACTACATGGAGAGCCAAAGGCAGGGATGGGAGATGGACCTGAATTCCACTTACACTCATGCAGCAATGCGATTAATCAGCTTGTCAGACAAGATCTGTTTGCAGAATCTTTATTAGCACAGTGCTGCAAACAAAAGAAAGTACACTGCCTGTTTTCTTCAGCTGAGTTCAGAGCATTGGGAGACACGGGAGTAATCAGTTGAGTTCTGCAGTGAGCAGGAATGCCTAGTGATTCACTTGGAGGGATCTGGCAAGAACACTGAGATTTATTTTTCTTTCTGAGATAAACTCTTCTATACTATTGACTTTAACGAAAATACTCTGTGGATAACACGCCTAAGGACACTAAATACGTTATCCTTAAACCCACTGATACCTGATGGTGTAGCCATCTAACCACGGAGTACAGCTGTCCGAAGGCTGTAGGTCCTGGTATTATCAGCAATAGCGACTGGATCCACCGTGGGGGAATCCAGGCCATTGCTGTAGTTTGTTATCCAGCTGTGGCTGCTCTTGGACACCTCTGGCACCACATCGCTTGTAGAGCTAGAGCGCCTTTTGCACTGGTACTAAGCTTCCCTTCAGATACTCTCCAGGGAATTTCTTATTGTGGACTGAAGTTGGACAGCTGAGCTGCGACATAGACATGGGTCAAATCCTGAATGGCGCAGAGCAACAGAAGCTTCTGTGGAGTGTGGAAGTGTACAACCATGTGCCTTTATCTGGTCTTACGCCAAAATGTGCGGAAGTCCTTTCGCGGACATCTGCATCAGAAGGGCCAGGCTGCACAGCCTTGCCCGAAAAAGCAATCCTGAAAAGGATATTTCTGTTTAGAAATTCACGAGCGCGCTCCTGCCACAACCCAGCAGCTAGAAGGAATGGCAGGGAAAGCTATACATATAACATAGAACATGATCATCAGTCTGCCTTTTCTCGGGGAGCTTCTCATGCGCGGTTTTCTTTCACCTGAAGTCAGCCGAAGCCACTCTGATCCCTCCGTCCAAGCAGCCAGTCTGGCTGAAAGAAAAGGAGACCACAGAGATGCGAAGCCAAGGCCAAGTGTTCTCAGGGAGCGGGTGAGGTGGGTGGGGCGCCCCGGACTTCTGGATGGAGAGGACCAGCTAGAACAGGGCTATGCTGAGCATGAAAGTGCTTGTGGTTCGGTGGCCCCTGTCCTGGCTGGAACAGGGCAGGTGACAACTGGGTGATGCCACTACAGAACGTTGACCAGTGCCGTCCCTGCCCCTCCTTGCTCTCAGGCAGTGGGTGGCAGGAACGGGGATGCTCCTGTCCTCTGACTCATGAGGCAGGAGGCAAGAAGGCTGCAGTTCCCAGGTGTTTGGGTAAGGATCATACTGGGCCCATTTCGTATGTGCACGCTTCCCAGTTTCAATGCCATCTGAGTTCCCTTGCAGCCACCACTTTCTGTCTGGGATAATTCTCAGCTCCTCTGGAGACAGGGCAGTGCTGGCAGAGTGTGCCTTGCTGGTCATCTACTGAGCTGTAGAATTAAAATGCATTTTGAATTTTAACGATGTTTAACACTGTGCAGAGCTGTATAAAGGTCAGTGAAGTAATTTTGCATTTTTCCCCTCTCTACATACCTCTGTAGCTATGTGGCTTGTCTTAATGTAATTTATTTGGGGATGTGGTCTGTACATCCCTTTGATTTAAGAATCTTAAAGCATTTTACAAACAAAAAAAATTCAAATTCTTCCCTGTGGAGTGGAGAAACCTTACTCTGAGCCATCCTTACCCCTCAGGATAACGGAGATGCAGGGAAGACATATCCTGTTCTGCACAGCAGTTACGTTTTCTAGGACCCCAAAAAATCTGACACTGAACTGGATGAGAAAAAAGATGAATCTCTTGCTCTGGAAAATTAATGCAAATTTCTTGCCCATCAGACAACTTTCATTCACACTTGACCTTGTCTGGTTTGCAGATTTCTTTATCTTTTTGCTTTCTGACCAACAAAAAATAATAGAAAAGGTCTTTGAAAAATAATAGAAAAGATATCTGAAAAATGCCAATCATTGTATAAACAACAATGGGTGAAATCGGGAGATAGAATTTGCTTTGTTTGCCTACGTGGGGAGTGGCAGAAGGAAGCAGCACCACCGGATGGCTGCGGCATCATCCTCGAGCTAGAAGACCCTATTGTAAGCCGTTTCAACAAACGTTGTATGCCGAGTTTGCCTCATCCTCCTCTGCCTTCTGCAATCCCATGGGTACTCGCTTGTGCGGCAAGAGTTAGGGAAGGAGCCTGGTTTAGACAGCTGAATTTCTGAGAGGCATCGAACCTAACCCAGTTTGTAAGTGCCGCCCGTGGCCGAGGCCCACACATGAGCGTTTTGCCTAGAACGGTGTTTTCCATGAGCGTTCCTGCAGGCAGGGTGGGTGCTGAGACTGCGGACAGTTCACTCACGCAGAAGCGAGTAAGGAAAGGCAGCCTCTCCTCTTGCCTTCTTTGGGAGGTGCTAGGCAGGACTGCCGTTCCCAAAGCAAACTGCCAGTGAAATTGTGTCTGCTGCCGTTCGTGTGAAACACAACAAGGCACAGTAAGAGTTACAAACTCATCAGGGGTTTGGCAGCCGGGTTAGATCACAGAGAAATGGCTTGATCCACATACATTTAAATGAATCAATAAGCAACTTAACGACTTAAGCAGTGCGATCACTCTTTGTCAGTGTGATCCTCATGCTTATGCAAAGCGTGTGAATGCTTTTATAGCCAGCGCACCAGTAGTTAGCGAGAGGGTTGGTGACTCACGGTTCCTTGCACTGAAGTATCCTGAAAAAGGATGTTTAAACCCGTGAGCTCAGGATCGCGCTGCCTGCATCGCACAGGCACATTGCTGTGACACGGCCGGCTGGGAGCACAAACAACTTCTCAGGGGCATTCATAACAAATACCATATATTTATTCCTTTTAAAAGACAGGAGGAATAACCCCCAAAGCTGACCAAGCTATTTCCTGCTGTCCCCTTTGTTATTTTCTAGTATCTCTGGGCCTGAGTCAAAACCACAGCTGTCCACCCAAGCCTTCCCACTGACTTCTGTGGGGCTTGCTTGTCGTCAAGCTTTGGTGCTGACCTTAGCCTGCCATCCCATCTCCCAGGCTGCCAGGAAGAGAGACTAGCAGACCCCCAGCAACGTGAGAAAGCATTCAGGTTAAAGCTGCCTGGGACAGGCTTTACTCTGTGTTTCGAGGCAACTGGCAGTGAGGCACGGCTTCAAAATCCAAATAAAGAAGTGGTGTCTTGGCTTGATATCACAGCACGTGTTTGAAAAGCACCAAACACCATAAAACTGGAGGCTCTGAGCAGTGCCACTAATTTAATAAGAAGAACTAAAAAAATAGTATTGTGATTGAATTTGAAATTTGACCATATCTCTTGTTCTCTCAACTTTTCTGATGTACATCCCGGCTTTGTTTTTTTCTGGGAAAACAGGAAATAACGACAAACCTTGAAGGTGTAGCTTTCTGCCTTGGACCTGCAGCACTTCAGGCACCTGTCTACAAGTGGCCTAGGCATAATCCTTCTGTCCCCCAGAATGGCACAGCGGGCATCCCAGTCATTCCCAGGCTTGCTAGCAGAGCCTCAGTAAACCACGGGGCCATACATATGGGTCCTGGCCCGGAACAAATCCTCTAAACATTGCTCCTTGCAGACCAGCAGCCTTCCGTTCTCCTGTCACCTGTGTTCCCTCCAATTCTCTACAAAAAATGTGAAGTGCAAGGAAGAACAGGTCAGTGAGTGTTCCACTGATCTGGTAAGACCTTGCATACGAGACGGAATAGCACAGGGCACCCAGGACAACATCCAAACACAGCTCTGCTTAAACACGGTGGGTTCTGACTAAAGAAGTAAAACCAGGAACTAGTAAAAATTAGCGGAATAAGGTAGAGTTTAACAACCACAATAAGCAGCTACTAACCACGCGGTAGTGCAGAGGTTTCCATAAACCCATGAACTTTGCGAGGCTGCTGGGAACATCCACCGCTATCTTCTCAGGTGAGAGCGCAGGAGGAAAGAAGGGGTACTCCTCAATTCATCCCTTTGTTCACACCTAGGAAGGAACCGGCTTCTGCTGACGATAAACCGCAGCCAACAGAAGAAGCCACCCCTCTGTCACAATGCGCAAACCTGCATTCATGAAGCAGGGTGCACGCAGTGTAGAGCACCCCCAAACTTCTGCTTTTTAGGAGGATCAAGCACCCGCTTTGTGGACATGCCCTGCCTTGGGGATTTCTCTGCTGTTCCTGAAGGGCTGTGGCTGCTTCAGGGAAAGAGAAAAATGTCAAAAAAATCCCACTTTTAGGCTCGTGCATTACTATGGGTGACAATTTTCATCGTCCTTTTAAAAAGGGTGGTTGAGTGGCCCTTTGAGGATGTGAGTGCATTTTCTTTTTGGTGTTTGGGCGAGACAGACTACAGCCATGCATCTGACAAGTAAAGTTTGTTAATACCCCACTGGCTTTAAAAAGAAGGTTTGGCATACCCATCTTCCCTTTGGGATTTAGATTTCTTGGATCTGAACCCCATGCAGCAGGGTATGGCAGTAATGCCAGGTACGGCACAGTGCCATTTTCGCTCACACAAATCCTTGCGCTGGGATAATAGTAATAAACCTTTTGCCATTCAACCCCCAGATATACCTAACCACCGATCCCTCACCCCTGCCTATTGGTGACTAACCTGCTGTGTTTAGCCTCATCACGTTCCTGTTTTGGCTGTTTTCTGTCTTGTGTAGCAAACCCACGTGCTAGGCAATGCCGTAGGACGTTTCCCCACCAATCTCGGTGTCATTTCGTGCTACAGTGCTTCAGTGCCACTCAGTACTGCGGCGAGAAGCAATGCACTGACTGCAACGTATATTGCTTGTGTTCGTCTTCACTGCAACAATGAGTCATTATTCAGCGTATGTTTATGTAATATCATAAATACCAATCTCTGGTATTTATGCAGCGTAGTATTTACTTGGGCAAGTTGCCACATGCACTAAAGAAGTAAACAAAGAGCCATTCTTCGGAGGGTTACAGAAGTCTTAAAATGAATCCAATTTTCCTTCATAAGGCACTCCTTGTTATTTTACCTAAAGTGGCTCTTTAAGATATACACTATGATAAAACACACAATTCCTGGGAGACGTAATTATGGTTCCTAAGAGACTGGTGAATAAACAATCAGGAATAGAGTGTTTATTTTCCCTAGGTTTTTCTTAACTATTAATGGAAGGCATTAAAAAAAACCAGGGAGGAATGTGTTGGGTTGACAAATGGTAAGAAAAGTCGAGGAGCGCACTTCACTGAACACATGGGAATTCTGCCTAAAAGCAGCACTATTTTACTGCATTGCAAATAATCCTATTTTGCAAATGCATCTGCGGCGAGTGTAAATACCACAGTGGACCCTTTGGTTGTTATATTTACTGTGCTGTGTACATCTGTGGCACAACGTGTGTTCTCAACTAAAGAGCTGGCCTCGTCTCACATTACCTTTAAGCATTAACACAGACAACTTACTTCGGATCAAGGTGACAAAATCTTGTGCACTGTACAAGATGTTCTGTCAGACACAGGTTCCTAAGGAACGGCAGGGGCGCCCCGGCCAGTACCGCGCTGAGCCATTGCACATACTTTTCTAGCACATCAGGGACACTGCAGCCAACCCTACCCACCAGTGGCCACCGAAAACCTACAAGACGGCTGAATCAACAGCTGAAGAGAACCTCTCTGCAACCTGTGTGTATCAGGACGCGACTGAATCGGGGGCAGTGTTTGATAACGTTGCTCCCCATAAAGTCATTCAGGTGGTCCATCACCTAAGCCCAGAGCCTCCGAAAGCCACGGGTCACCTCTCTGCCTCTGTAACCCAGACTGCTGAAGCCAAGCCATTCATTCTATTCAATGGTGTGAAACTTCAACTTGCCACTGTCAGTAATATTTAAGCAAATACGGACTTTGTAGGACCCTCGCAGCAGCCCAGCTTCGCACCGCAGGGCCTGGACATGCATCAGCAGCTGTCACTGCAGTTTTTAACCTCATGAACATAATGATCAGGTCTTATTAGCTTAGCAGAGTCAAACACAGACCTCACATTCCTCCTGTGGCAAGTAGGTGTCAGAGCAATAGACCACACTGCTGTAGTTAATATGCATTTGTGATCTACTCATTTCCTTAAAAAACAAAAAAAAAGACAGGACAGCAGAAGCCATGATAAAGTCTATTTTGTACCAGATCTGAAGTAAATGCTGATGGCATCAGAGGTGGAAAAGCACACAGCTCATGAGTTATTGCCCAAGTGATGGGAGATATTTTGTCTCCTCCTGTCCTGCACATACAGATTTGCAAAAATGGCTACAAGACAAATGCATGCACAGGATGAATCTGGTCAAGCTAGTACTTGTTCCTGTCTTTAGGATTTATTAGAGAAGGGAATAAACATGCTTGTTGTGGTAATTAACCCCATGTAAATCACAAATCCTGCCTTTATAGGGGTTCGCTTGTGCTGATGTTATTAAGGGCCATCCACTGTTCCAAACTGGATGCAGGCCCGAGGTTATACCTCAGCAAACGAAGGGGTAAGACGCACGAAAGGGAGGACAAGGGGGCCCTGGTAGGGGAACCCCCTCAGCAAGCCAGCCCCCTTGTCACTGGTTCGCTTCCCTGAGAGCCCAGAGAAAGGAAAGACAGCAGCAATAAAACCCATCGAACCCTACAATCTTTGGGCAGCCTCAGCTTGGCAACTACGTTTCTGTAACCTGAAAAGAAAAAGATTCACCTCCAACCTCTCCGCTCCTGGGCTCTGCTCACGCGAGGCCCATTTCCCTTGCCCGGGCGGACAAGGGTTTGGCCAGCCCTGAGCTGCCCTGGGATGTGGGGCACCGGGCGTGGCCATCATCCCGCACCGCGGGCTGGCGAGGAGATAACTGCTCCTGCGCTGCTGGGTTAGCTGCTCCTCAGCCTCTGGATGGCCCCTTCCACAGTCTACCAAAACCTGCAGGAAGCTTCTCACTGATTCCAGTGGACGTAGGGTCAGATTTAATGTTCCCAGCCAGATGCTGGCACAGGCGTATGGTGGCAGTGCTAGTTCAGCCCTCAGGAACAGCCCCTTATCTTCTCCTCTGGTTTGTTGGGCCCATCCTGCCCCGTTCTTATTAGCAGTTAACATCAGTAGTAATAGAAGCTTAAATCTAATAGGAAATGCCTCCTCTTTTGTAACAAAGCCCTCAAATTAATTAGCAGCAGTGTGATGCCTTCGAAGAAAATCTGAATGGACGCTATAATGCTGACTGAGCGTGTATTTTGGTAACTTGGTAGACCTCTTGCTGACATCTGTCATACACAGCATGCAAATGATTAGGGTGAAGTAGTAGCACCAAGGAACAGGATAGCTTCTACGCGCACGCTTGCGGTCGCTTTGGTAAGGAGTGGTCCATCAAAGATGCCTTTTGGTTCAGGACGCTTCTTACTAGAGGACGTTTAATCTGATTAATCTGCAGCCACCTTGTTAGGAGCACGCTGGAAAATCGACAATACAAACCCCTCCTAGGTCAACGCTGCCTGTGAGACACCACCACTGTTCCTATCGTGCTATGAACCCATCTTGTCTTCTGGCCACACTGAAGAGAAAACGATCACCCAACAAAGACAGCACAACACAGCAGAATTGAAAACACATTTAGCAATTTGCATACCTTGCGTGCCATAGAACACCCCCAAATCCTGGTGGAAATGTGCATAATGTGCCAGACATCTTGAACCCAGGAACTCCCCTCCCCATAATCCCTCGGGACCAAAATGTTTCTGATTGTACTCCAGCTTCCCCATAAAAGCTTCATTGTTACTGCAGCCCAGCCTTTACCAGGAGTCATGGCATTGGGCCACAGCCTCCAGGGACACTCTCAAGCTGCACAAAACAAGTTTTTCCAAACAGTTTAAGTATTTCCCAGCCCAGACTCTCACATTCTAGTTGTTTGTGCAGGGACAGTAACCCACCAAGCCCTGCCTAAAACACTGGTTGTTTAAACTCCACAGAGACATTTCTTACTAACATTCCTTACTGCTGTAATCTCCTGACCATTTCAAACGACTATTAACGGGCAGACTCCGTGGGCTAATGTCAAGGAGTCATCCCTGCTGCAAAAAAGCAGCAATCAGGCAATAGATGCATAATTGCTGCTTCCTCTGGACCACGACTTCAGCTAGCCATCTCTCAGTTTAACGGGCCCTTGCAGCAGCCCAGGGATAGCTTGCAGCATCGGCTGCACAGCTCTGAGCTGCGGTAGGATTTTGTGATGAAAACAGGAAAATTCGCTCGAGGGGAGGTGACTTGGCTCAGTGGCACTGGGGGATAATGAATCTCCCGGAGCGGCCTGGGCCACCCTACGGGCAGCAGTAGCAGGGTGCCCGTAGCAGGGCTCAGCGCTCAGCTCCCTCACTTGGTGCCCAGAGCAGCCCAGCCGCAGGGGCGGGTTTCCATGGCCAAATTTTGGAGGGGAAATGTCCAAGCACTCGCACAGAGATTTCGCCCTCTTTTCTAATCAGGCAGCACCACGGTGGGAAGAGGCCATTGCAAAACTGGCAAAAAAACCCCAACTATTGTACTTAACTTTCCACCCTGGGAGTTAGGGGGGTCCTGGTGCTTGCGGCAGGGCACAGACAGTCTGGGTGCAGGGATTTGACGGCAGCAGGTAGAAGCTGGGGACGAGGAACATCAGCAGGACGCTCTGCAGCTGCTGTGACAGCCTCTGGAGGTGTGTGTCTTGCATACTGCTGACGTGCCAGCAGACACCGCAGTCAAAAGCTCCACAACAGGGGCTCGGGCTCCCCTAGCCCCACCATAAAAAGCAAAAGTCTCCTCTCCAGCACGTTTCTGCCAGCCTCTTCCATATGCTCTGTACAAACACTGATGCATCATGACCTCCCTGCTCACAGCAGAGGGCTGGCAGCCTGTACTACGCTGCCTTGGGGATCTGAAGCAGTGGCAGCAGCAGCCTGCCTACCCATCCGGGCCAGCCCCACAGAAGGCACTGCGCTCCATCTTCCTGCCCTGCAGGACAGCAGCTCCCCAGCCCCACTTAAACCGGAGCAGACCCCTCAATACCCCACACCTTCCCCTCCATTCTAGTCCTAATCAAGGTAATCATGGCGCTCATTTGCTAAATTAGTACTAATTAATGAAACGCTAATTAAAAAAAGGGCTGACTAATTCATGGCTTCTGTTCATAATGGCCTTCTCTCTCAGCACTTGGGAGGCACTGGCATCTCTGCCCTGTGCTGAGGAGGGCAAAGCCATCCAGAGTCACAAGCACGGGTCACAGGGACACTCCATCCACACTGCCTCAGCTTCCCCAAGGCTCTCCGTGGGGGAGAGTAACACCGGTTTGAGTCACCACTTAGCGCCAGGGAGTGTTTGGTGATTTTTAATACAGGGCCCTTCAGAAGGCAGCCTTGAGATGGCTTGCTCTGCAAAGATGATAAAACAAACAGAATTGGAGCTAGAGAGGAATTTCTGGAGTGCTCAGCACCAGCCTTGGCCTCTGCCAGGGGTCCAGGCAGGCCCTTAATGAGCCGCGGCAGGCTGGTGAGTGCCAAGCGGGCATAGCCCTCTTACAGGTGTCTAAACACACAGTTCTTTGAGGAAATAAAAGCCTTTAAAATGTGCTCATGGATTCAGTCGGGTGCGTGTGTTTAAATGATCTTAGTCCGTCCGACCTGTATCTCCCTGGACCTCAAGGGGCTTTGGGCAGGGATGTAGACACTGCGACCAGCCGGCTGCCCTCCCCGCATGCTGTCCATCTCTTCACTTTGTGGCAGTGTCCTCCCTGAGCAGGCAGCTGCCGAAAGCAAGCACGCAACGCAGCGTCATCTAATACCTTGGTAAGGCCCTTTGGCTCAGTTTGGTCTAATTTGCTAACACGCGCACCATAATTACAGGGCTGGTGTTTGGGCATATCTCAAGAGTTCCTCGTACATGTAATAGGAGAGGGTAATTCACTCTGAGCCCAACAGGGAAGACCAGCCCTAAACCGTCCAGGGCCAGGCACAGGGCCCTTTGTACAGATGGGAAGAGCCAGAAAAGCCTTTGGAAACGGGGTGCAGATCAGAGCTGACGTCTGGCAAGATTCTGCTTTTGCACCTTGCCTCCTTGCAGCCTCGCCGGTGACTGCTGGTGGGGCAGGAGCAGAGGTGCAGGCAAGATCCCTCGTAAGGCTGCCCAACACCACCGCAGTTTTCAGTGTGGCTCCTCTCCCCTTGGCTTCCCCCAGCCAGGGACACCCTGGCAAGCTTGAAGGTGCCAACCTGGAAAGCACAGGCTCAGCCTGCCACACTGGCGAGGGCTCCCGTGCCACCATCCCCAGGCTGCCAGCGGGCTGCACAGCACAAAGGAGACTCGGCTGTTTACACAAGGCTCTTTGCCAGCACAGCTTCGGTGCTCGGAGGTGCGCTACCCTCCTCTGTCCTGACCGTTGTAGCTACGGCCGCAAAAACTTACACGCAGACCAAACCCAAGGGTGGGAGTTGATCCTTTGCCTTGTGTGCCTAATGGCAACATCTTGTGTTGTCTGGTAAGCTCTATCTTGCATCTCTCATCGCACAGATTGGGCCTCGTAAGAGCTTACTGCGTCTCGTACAAGCCCTTGGCCAGGTAATGTGCAGCCCTGCAGAGAGGGCAGCTCTCCCAGCTGTGCCCCCAGCAGGGGCTGGGGGTTTGCTCTTCTTTCGTGATGTTTGCTGCAGTTCTGCACTGAAACACCGAAACCGTCCTTGTTCCAGGCTCAGCGGCACTCCTGCCTTTGAACACCGAGCAGAGCTGGTTTACATGCTTTGAGGTGGCAGCGAACCAAGGAAGAACAGCTCGTACAATTAGCTGATGGAAAAATAAGTTCATGGCATTTTTGACCTAGAAACCTATCTCACGTTAGTGCAAACGTTCTGTCGGGATTCCACGGGGTCCGTTCCCCAAACGGATCCACACCTGACGGAGCAGCGCTGTGGAGCTGCGTCATGCAGTAACGTGGTAGCAGGCTCTGAAGGTGAGCTCTGCACCAGGGCACTTGTTCCGGAACGGTAACGGTTTCTCTTTGCAATACAGTGAGTTCCTGGCCTTCAAGAGGGGCACGACGTGACGGTAACAGCTCTGCCGTGCTTACAGTCTCTGGGGGAATGGGAGGGTGGCATTGTTACCAGGAAGGTTGGTGCCTTTTTCCTGACACTTTTATGGAGTTTCTGACAATTGTTCAAGGCATGTAATTTATAAATTTCTCAAGAGAGATTTTTACTTCCCAGAGGATTGAAACTTTCTGAGCTCTTTACACTGAATTATTTGCTCCGGCTGAAGATGAAACCCTGCAGCTGCCTGGACCATAATGTTGCTGTGAGAGGACGGACGTGGCTGTCAAGTGCGGGCTCTGTCGAGGTCTATCTTCATGCACCCGAGGAGAAATCACAGCCACAGCTTGGAGCTGGCAGGAGCCCTTCCACTGCAGTGCTGCAATTATTACAACTGCTCTCACCAAAGCTACATTTGGCCTTTTATCTGACCTTCTTTGATCTTTTCCACAACCTCTGGCAGGTCTGCAGTGCAGTCAGTTCTTTATATTTAAGCAGTCGATCCCACATGCAACCAATTACATTTAGACATAGTTTGGTGACTGTAATATTGTACAGACGTTCTACCAAGTTTTCAACAAGAGAGGGTGGCTCCTACATGTCACTTTCTAGTGGGGAGCACGCTGACTGCAGTTCAGAAATATCCCAAGGAGAAAAGCATATTCCAGAATTACACTCCAAGCCCAAATGTCCCACTTGCAGACAACACGCTGGCTTTGTGTACATACAATGGGGACTCAAACGCTGCTCCTCCTTGCTGGGCACAGCATGCAGGGCAAGAATCTCACTAGACCTGTGTGACCAGGTTTGTCATCCAATAACCTCATCGCCTGCCACTGTCATTGCCCCTGACACACACCAAATACTTTTTGCTTATCAGATGCAGAGGCAGCAGCACCCGTAAGGTCTTTTGGCTCCATCCACTTTGCCCAGGCCCCTGAGGAGGGGTGGGAGGGCAGCCAGTACAGGCGAGTGTTTGCCTTCACTGTCTTTGCTGACTGCAGCGCGATCCTCATTGCTTCTCTCTACCTTGCTGCTGCACTGCAGCATGGCCAACGTTTATCATGTTATCTAAAGCACCGCTTCCGGTAGTCTTCAGTTAGAGATATGTCCTCCACCTGTTGGTGGTGTCAAATCGTTCACACCTGGACATGGGTGAAAAGTGAAACTCCCTGCTGTTCAGATAACCCGGGAACAGCATAAGTCTTCCAAAACTCAGCGGAGACATTGAAAGCACGTCACTGCTGTCTCTTTCGAGCTCTGGGATACAGGCTATTGACACGGCTAATAAAGCGTCCTGGAGTCTGTTCACCATGGACTTTGCCCTGCTGGTGACGAGAAAGAGCACGTTTCCTCGTGTGGGTCACTTCCTTTCAATGGAAGGGGTCAGTGCTGATGCCGGTTGCTGGTTAGTTGGCCTGCTCCCCTGCCAGGGAGAGGATTTTTTGTGTCGGGGGGGCTTGGTGGCAGGAAGAGCAACTCCAAGCCAATTCGCTCACAGCTTGAAAGCTCTCTTCAGAAAGAGTGCTCTTATCTTCCTGCTCGCACCTTGCCAAGGAGAAAGAGCCATCTCTGCAGACCTTCTAGGTGTTGCCATAGGAGCAGCAAGCGGTAAGAAGACCACAGGCAGCAGCGTTATAGACCGTGATTCTGGCACTCAGACTATTTGTAGAGTTTTTGCACTACAGCAGAAGGTTTGGGGAACGTGGCAATAGGAACTCTAATGAACTTCAGATGGGAAATTATTTAATGGAGTAGCTTTCCTTCCGAAATGTCATTCTGTCACAATCAAAATGATGTGTGAAACTATTATTTTTACCTCTTTTTTTTTTTTTTTTAGGAAAAAAATGACAATTTTTGGAATAAAACATTTAGATTTTTTATTTTATACAATATATGCATTTTTAAAAGTCATAATGATCTAAATAAGCCAAAACTATTTATTTTTGTGGAATTTTCCTTTGTGGAGAATTTCAACATTTTGAGGTTTTGTTCTGAATTGGAATGAAAACAAATTTCAAAATCTCAAAATTGTCTGTGAAACACAATTTCCATTCTCTGGCCAGCTCAAGTGTCAGGCTAGAACATGTATAATAGCTCCCCTGCAGGGAATCCCTTTAGGAAAAATGTCTCTGAATGAATTTACTGGTGCAAACATATAGTTTCAAAGATTTGTCTGTCCAAGCAGACATCTCACCACTGAAAGCTCCTCCAAGTCACAAGAAGCCTCTACAAGCTCCTGAAAGACTTATTTCTGAAAGGCATTGCTAGCTTTGGACAGCTGCTGGTGGTCATTCCTGGTAGGGATATTACTCCTTCTGCTGCAGTTGCCACTTCTTTGCCATAGACCACAGAACTGATACCATAACTATTTTCTTGTCCAACTCTAGTTGGACTGCTTTGAATAAACGAGAGATTATGAACTTTATATTACATTTTCAAGGTAGGTGCTGTCTGAGCAGAATAAAATATTCAGTAGAACGGGATTTATATCCTAGAATATCTCGACTGATTTAAATATTTACAGCCTTAGCAAATAATTCTGCCTCAAAAAACAATAAATCACAGATTGCAAACAAGATGACTTACACTTTTATGTGTAAAGAACAAAATCCTACCGTAGGACAAATTAATTATTAGGGACGCTGGTGGAGACTTACTTTAAGTGCTGTTTTCAAGTGAGTTACTTTGGATTTACAGTGATATAAATGAGATCATAGGCCAGTCCGCTCACAGCAGCTTTGTATGTCACGACGGTATGAAGAGGCCTAATACTGAAATGAATTAACATAAATAAATTGTGAGAGTGAAGTGGGCGCTCTATTAAAAAAAACCCTGCATGCCGTGGGGGTTTTGCTGCCCTGCTTTGGCTGTGTTGTACTGCGGGGAGTTGGTGTGCTCTGTGCTGATGTACTGCGGGGAGCGTCCGCTCCTCCAGGACGCAAAGGCTTTGTGTCAAGGTGAAAGCTGAACTCAACACACACTCCGCAGTCCACGTTTGTTTATAACTCCTGACTCTGCCGGGGCAGTTTCACTAAACAAACACGTAAAAAGCAGGTCAATGTCCAAGTAATGGAGTGCAGCATATTTAAACTGCTTCAATAGTTGTTGGGGGGAGTAAAGCTGGGAGTGAAACTGTCTCTGCAGTAAATAAAAGTGCACGGAAGGCAGCGGACCAGACTCGTGCCCAGGTATGACTGAGCTATCCTTGTCTTTCACTAAGATGCCTTTGACCAGCTATCTCAGCAGAACGCAGGAAGTTAGTGAAAGCACGTTCCGCGCTTCGTGTGTTTGATGTAGCATCAGCAACATGAATCTGCCAATCCGCTGTCTTGAGCTGCTGTACTGTGAGGTGTGTGTTAAATCGTCACAACAGGAATCACTCTCTGAAGGACTGGAAAGGGGAAACAAACCAAAATTGCACAGTAAATCTATCACGGGATGACACAGAGGAGCGCAGCGGACGTGTCCCTTTCTGTGCCTCAGCTCAGCCGGATACTTTCTGGAGTCATTACCCGATTGAGCCAGCTGATTATCCTGTATGTGCAAACCACCTCCTTTACTAGCTGCACATGCACCTCACATCCCTTACGTCGTTCTCTTTAGAAACAGTGAGGTACAGAAGTGCCATTATCCCACATTTTATGTAGGCAACTGAGGCCTGAAGTTAGGAAGCTGTCAAAATATAGGCAGCTAAACACCAGCCCTGTCTCCAGCTGAGCTTTCCCCTTCGAATTTCCTTCTTGAAAGACCGAATGCTTCTCTGGGTCTGGAGAAGAACCTTTCCATCCACTGTGTTTTTTCCATCTGTGTACCCTTTACTGAACATACAAATACAAAAACGAGCAGTCATTCACATGGAGCATACCAACACGTATCTATCGGTTCATAAATTTGTTGTCAGCCCGTATGATATAACCACAGCTTTTTGGCTTAATACCCCATCTTTCCTGCTATGCTAGAATGCACGTAAAAAAATGCCCATCTGATTCGATACCTAGTTTTAATGTTAAACAGTCCCTATATAAATTTGCTCCCTCCTTGCCTTGTGTTGTCCAAGAAACGTGTGAGCCTGCTTCCTGCTCAGAGGCTGACCTGGCAAAGGCACCACCAAGGCACCCTGTCACCAGGTAGCTGAGCCAACGCCGCAGCTCACCTCAATAGCAACTCTTTCCCTCTTGGAAGGGGAGCCGTTACTGTTGGAAGTGAACAAGAAAGGGGATAGCATGGAGTCAGCTCCCTGCTGGGAAGCACCCATTGGTGGTTCTCATGTGCTTGATGGTAATTAGGATCACAGCATGGTTTGGGTTGGATGGGACCTTGAAGCCCATCCAGTTCCAACCCCCCTGCCATGGGCAGGGACACCCTCCACTAGACCAGGTTGCTCCAAGCCTCATCCAGCCTGGCCTTGGACACTTCCAGGGATGGGGCACCCACAGCTGTCCCACTGCCTCCCCACTCCCTCTGTGAATTCACTTGTTTGAAATCAGCAAATCCATCAGAGGGAGCCTCGGTCGCCTTTCTCCGTGTAAAATTTCAGTGCAGCCATTTTAGAATCATTCATTAATTTTTACTCACATGTCAAGGCTCTTCTCTTTCCAGCATGGCTCTGCTCCTGGGTTTGGAAAAGCTCCCTTTAGACGCTGCGGTTGCTCTCTTACAGCTGTGCTCTGTTAGTGTCTCTGAAGGGGACTGTCAGAAGCACGCTGTTGGTCTCGCTCTGCCCTGCTCGTAGCATGGACTGCCTTTGACAAGTGCAAACGTAAGCCGGGGTTGTCTGCCTTTGAACACTCCAAACTGAAACAAAAATAAGGATTTGCAAAATTAAAGCAACATTACTCATGCAGATTTATTTTAAGGGAAGTGGGCAGAGAATTGGTCCCAGGAAGATCACAATACAGGAATCCCTAGATTCCTAGACAAAACCTGCCTAAATGAGTTTGTGGTCAACACTTGAAACAAGCAATTGGCCCTCCCATCAGCTCTTACAACAGAGCGATTATGGCAGAGCTCCACGCGGCTGGCACGGATTGCTCCTCCGTGGCTTCTGCTGGCAATCTGACATGTGAAGGTGCGGTAGCATATTAACTTTGCACCGCAAGATGGAAACCACTGCTTCTTTTGATTCTACCTGGGACGCTTTTTTTTTCTATTCAGCATGTAAACATGTGAGCAGCCAGGGAGAATGGTTTAAAAACAGCGAGCATGATTAAAATGCTGAAAGGAGAAGATGACATCGTTCAACTGAGCAGAAGCGAGAGGGAGGCAACTATCCAAATTGGAGGGACAAGGGATTTGTTCAGGGAGCCACAGAAATATTTGTCCAGAAGCCATGGGAGAAAATGAAGAAAAGTATGCTTTACGATAAATATCAAGACGATCTTGTATCGCTAAGATCTAGCAGGCTGGGAAATAGTTCCTTCAGGGAAGCTCTGGACTTTAAAGTCTAGCAGATATTTTCCAATAGCTAAAGAAGAAATACATGCATAGAGTAATTAAAATAGTGTTAGATTCCCATGCAGAATGTACAAATGAAACAGCAGTAGTACTTTCAGAGCAGCAAGCATACCACAGGACTAAGGACCCAGTGAGGCAAATCTGAACTGCTGTCCCGTAGTCAGCCAGCTACTGTCTCCGATCTCCGACCGTGTCAGCATGGGAGAAACTAATGGGTCAGTATAAAACCAATAAGAAAGTAGAAGAAACACAAAATCTGTGACACACAATCAATACATTGATCACTTTTTGTTGTCCAGCTCCTTTTTACAACGGGGAAATAGCTGGTTTGCAGTGCCACAGTGCAAGAAAAGCCTACTGCGTGCTTTCTTACACCTTTCTAAGCAGATGATCACAATTACAAATTCTATCTGACGATTAACAATTCTGTGGTAGTAGTAACATCAGCAGCAGTAATGGTTGTTGTGTTACAGTAGCCTTGAGAGTCACAAACCGTATGCCCTGGGCTGCTGCACATTGCACTCTACAGGCACACAGTAACAGATGGAAGAGTTTAAAACCTTGATCTTATTTGTTTGTAAAATTTTGATTTGATTTAAAATTTTCTCTGTTCCAGCAAAGATTTATTTGTGTGCTTTTCTTTACCACTGTGAGGAACGTGACTACTCACAATGTGGAAAGCAAAGCACATGCAGGACAAGAATCAGAAAGAAGCAAGAAAGAGAGGGGAGATGGGGAATATTAGCACCCCTGAAGACTTTACTTGCCTCTTTGTAATGTGAAGCTTTATTTACTGCCAAGCCCCTCCACACTCAGAAAACATGGGTGAAGACCCAGAGCATGCTTAGATTGCCTTAAAACTTGAGATTTAAAAATGGCAACACGGCTTGGCTTCTCGTTGTTTGGCATCTGGTTTCTGAGCCTCGCGGTGCATTTGGATCACATTTTCAGGCTTTTCCCTGAAACCGGAAGAATTAGAAATTTATTGTTAAAAAAAAAAAAAAAAGTCATGTGATTGTGTGCTTCCAGGAGCTGAGACTTCTTGAAGAAAAAGCCCACCCCAGACTCACAATAAAATCATGAGAATTGAAAACACCAGACTTAAGAGGCTCATCCAAGCTCTCTGCTGTGCATATGGAAAACCAGGGTGTTGTCAGGACTAGTTAGCTAATGCCATAAAGCACTCAGAAGAACAACGTCAGTTATTATTTAGGAGGAAACCAAAGTGTAAAGTGTTTTACATATAAATCTGCCCTTTAGAAGAGCCACGCTAAAAACGCAAGATTAAGCTCTGGATTACTGAAGGGTAATAAAGAGGTTTTAAACACAGTCATAACTCATCCTGCATGAAAATGACTCAGCAGTGCCTTGACCAAGCTGGAAACAGGACCTCTGGAAGCGATTAGGAGTGGACTGTGTCCCACCATGCCACAGATCTGCTTGGGTCGGTAGATGTGCTGAGCAGCCCAGAGAGCAGGGCCAACCCCTAGGCCAGGCAGGGAGAAGGTGACCCTGCACCTCCCTGTCAGCCTGCCTTTGACTGGGGAGCAGAGCAAAGGATGGTGGCAGCGTCTGCTGACACTGACAGGTAATGCCTTACAAAGCAGCGGACTGTGCTGTGAAATACGCCGTGTGGCCATCCCTCTGTCTGTACCGTAGCGATTT
Source organism: Rhynochetos jubatus (assembly GCA_027574665.1). NCBI lineage: Eukaryota > Metazoa > Chordata > Aves > Eurypygiformes > Rhynochetidae > Rhynochetos > Rhynochetos jubatus. Next base: position 20,874,172 of record CM050661.1, on the reverse strand, counting down.
CAGGGGGTTCAGAGTAGCTGTAGCCTGGCTATGTGGACTGAACGCCCCCGCGAGCAGTCGCAGCCCATTTGGTGCACTCCTGGATGGCTCTGCCCGTTTGCTTTCAGGCAGAGCAATCCTGTTGGCACGGCTGAGGCCGCGCCGCAGTGTGAGTAGAACCAGGCGAGCGGGGGCAACAGGGACGTTTCTTTCAAAAGTGACTCCGGAGCTGCACCAACCCACCGCCGCAGACTCACCCGCGGCTCTGCGTGGTACACGTAGGGAACGTCGGCTCTGAGGGCAGAATTGAGCCTTCTCCAAAAAATGTTTGGGGCCAAGTGTTTTTCAACTTTGTCCACTTGTGGGTTCACAAAAATATTGCTGAAGGGGGTGAGGACTCGGGGACAGAAAAGGCAAGCCTGCTGACAGAAGGTTTGCTTTTCCTCTGCACCTTTCACAGAGTCCCTCCCATCCCCAGACATCCCCAGCTAGGAGTCACTGGTTTCAGTCTTTTGGACCAGATCTGCGTGCAGCAGAGCTCTGTTCAGTTTGGTGGCAGTAGAATCATTGTTGAAACGTTCATTTCCTGGCTTTCGCTGTTCAGAGCCGGACCTGTCTTACACGCTACATAGCTGCTGGGAACCCGCTGCTCCGTCCCTCCTTCAGATGCGATGCGATGCAAAGGGAGTGCTGTCACTTTGTGAGGAGAGAACTTAAAACAAACAACCCGCCACCAACTGCAGTTCATGTATATGGTTGTGATTTTAAATTGCAAACAGGAGGCTACTTGGCTTTGCATGGTAAGCATTGTCTGGCAGAGGACGGGCTCCTCTGATCTCCCTGAGCCTTGGATTGCTGCTGTGAGATTGTGTCACAAGTACTCATTAATTATTTCATCAAAAGCTTATTTTTCTCATTTCCTCATCATTATTTCCACCTAGTTTCTTATAAATTGAATCCAGTTATTGGCACGGCTTGTTTCTCCCCTAAGTGGGGTCTGGGCTTTGCAGAGAAAAACACTGACCTTTGAAAAAACAGTACTGTTGATATATGTAGCTCACGTGCATACGTATGCACACACTGAGCGAGAAATTACTGCATCTGTCTATAAACTTTGTTCCGACCCTCTGACCCTCCTTGTCCTCCCATTTTCTATGGAAGCCGATTCCCCTTTTTCCTACCTGTTGAAAGAAATATTGTGATTCTCATCATGGGAATGAATAAACAAGGAAAAGCAGAAAGGAAAAAGAAGATGAGTGCAGCTATCAGGAGATTCTAACAGTACCTTCACCTCCTTGGGAGATACTTATGTTTTAAAAGTGCCACAGTATTCTCGGAAAAATGGAGACCCCTCCTGGTAATGCCAGCCCTGATAGGCAAAACAGGATGGCACTACTTATGGGAGGTAATTACAACCTCAGGAGAGTCAGGAGTACCAAGCCAAAGAAGTGGGGGAGGAGTGAGGCTCCCAAAATGTCCAGAGGGGAGGCTCGGACAGCTCTCCTGTCACTAGCCGCTGCCGAGATGCTCGGAGGGGAGCGATGGGATCCACCAACCCCTCCATCCCCTCAGGCAACAAAACCAGCCTCACAAGCACACTGTGGGCAACAGCCTGAGGCATGGAGTCTACCCGGCCGCAGTGGGCCGGAGGTGAGCGAATGCCCCAGGAGAGGCTCCCCAGGCAGCCCCAGCAGCCCAACAGCCTGCCCGCTAAACCAAAACAGCAACGAGATCTGTTAGACAGAAAGCTGCCGCTGCCACCCTTCCCCAGCCTGGAGCTGGAGCAGCCTGGCTGCGGGAGAAAGGAACGCCGGCAGCCCGATGCTGTACCTACGTAAGAGTCATCTTGGTGAAGAGCTCAGTTGGGTTTGGGAAACAGAGTCTTGTCCTCACAGTATGTTCAGCATGTCGTGACAAGAGAATGAGGAATGTCAGCAAGATCCCTTCTGTGCCTGACTCAGCAATGGCGCTGCGATAAGCGCGGTTTGTCCTGCAGCCTGTGCTAAAGAACGCAAGCCTTACCACAAGGACTCCAAGTCTTTCACAACACGAGAGCACAAGAACATAAGAGCAGCCACACTGGACCAGGCCAAAGGTCCATCTAGCTCCTGCCTCCAACAGTGGGCAAAAGCAAAATGCCTGGGGAAAAGTATGAGCACAGGGTAAGCACATACAGTATTTCCCCTGAGTGTTCTCCCAGCCGCCAACCATCTCCAGATTAGAAATTGCTGGAGCCAAGTATGTTTTTGTGTACTTAGAGGCCTGTAAGCTGCCCCCGGTTGCATCCTTCAACAGTCCTTGTGCTTCCCCCAGTCCTTGTGCTCTCTCAAGGCTTATTCTTTTTAATCTCTTATTTATTTGCCCTCCAGATACTTTTCACCCTCTTTGTGCTGGATGTATGCCCCTCCATAACATTCATTTGAATTTTCAACACTTAGTCTCACATGCTCCTCCTTTCTTCCCTGTCCTTCAAACCACAACTAATGAAGGAGATGCCTGAAGCCCAAAGTCACCTACTGGGACTGTCCATCACTTGAAAGTTGACTCCTCCGTGCTGCAAACTCTCAAAGCTTTTTGGTCCCATGACACATGTATCGTTCAATGTTTCCCTCACCGGTTCTTTTTGACCCTTCAGTTTTGTAGTTCTCTGTCCAGGGCTGGTCCCCCTCTCTGAGGTTAACCTGTGCTCTCCCCAAAATCTCTGTGGGTTATGGGAATTTCCCTTTTTTTTTTTTTTTTTTTTTTGCTTACTTATAGAAAAACTGTTGATGAGAATTTTCTGGTGCTGTCACCTTGTGTAACCAAGGTTAGGCCATGGAGTGTGTGACTCTCCTGAAGTAGGTGGATTAAATGTACATCAGATTTCTGCAAAGTGGGAAAAAGACGAAAGCCTTAGGTCTTTCCGCAAATCCCCACACAATCTATTTTTTGGCTCCTGAGAAAGATCCATTAAAGGGTCTACAAGCCCTTATTGGCAAAGACTCCATTCCAAGGGGACGCCACATGAAGTGGCCCAGTCTTAGTCGCTCAGAACTGATGGGGAGGAGCCAAGTCCCTCAGATCTGCACCTTGTGGCTCATTCCCAGAAGCAGCAAGTCATTTTCAGTGCTGTGACAGTCAGGGGAGGAGTCCATGTAAGAGATCACAGCTGCCCCTTTTGGGAATGCAGTGTCCGTACTTCATCCTGGACTTTCCCAGTGATGAATCACCTCTCCAAGAAAGCTGTTCCCATGAGTGCAGTGGGTTCAAAGAACAAGCTCTTGCACCCATGGCGATGAGTCAAGCCTCTGCTCTCCATGCGTTCTGTTGGACTGTCGTCAACGTTGACACGCAGAGCCCACTGCTGCTCTGCCTGGGGAAAAAACTGGTGGGGCTTCCTTCCGAGGGCTACAAGCTTCGAAATGGCACTTTCCTCCTTCTGGGGAAGATGAACTAATCTGGTGAGTCAAAGGAGGCTGTTATTCCTCTCACCTCTCCTTCCTGGTGGAAAGGGAGGTCGGGGAAGGTCATATGATTTTTCTCACTCTCCTCACCAGTAATCAGAGTGAAGGACTGAGCCTCATGGTCCCTGGGCAAATTTTTTCTCCATCCACAGATACTCTTTATAAAGAGTTAATTTCTTGTGCGGCCTCTAATTCCAAAGGTTAAGGTCCATTGCTCATAAAGCGGTACACGCTGAGCAGGGTTCTTGGAAGCACCCCAACACGCCCCTGTGCCATTACCAAGGTGTAGTGACCATGCCTACATATCTGCAGGGAGTATGTTTCCATGCCCATCAGTCTCTGGCTTCTCACAGCCAGTAAGTGTGTGTCCTTCCAAGTGGTATTCCTGTGAGCTCCTGAGCGGAGCCCTGCCAGAATATATCTTAATTTAGCAAAGCAAATAGTGAGGCAAGCTTCATCTTGCTGCACACACAAAGAACAGAGAGGATGTAGGAGAGCGTGTAGTTTAACCCTTGTGTGCTTATCACAGGGACTTGGCACAGGAGCCATCCCAGCAAATCTGGAGTGTCAAATCTCTGCCAAGCCAGCGATTGCTCACCTCTGCAAACGGCACTGGGAGAATCCGTACATACTCGGACCCCGCGCACACCGTGACTTCAAAAGCCATCCCGAGCAGATGCTCAGACACAAACTGGTCCAAAGCTGGAATTAGCTCCTCCACTAGAAGGAGCACACAAAGCACAGAGGAAACCTATTATCAGTGTAAACAGTGTCTTATGTTGGCTCTGCCAGTTGTTGCTCGTTTGTGTCTGGTGTGAAGTCATTGTCCTGCAACTAACAGCAGGCACACGCATGCATGACCTTATCAAAGCAGAAGGAGATGTTGTCATGCTCCACTGGAATTAGAAATCTTGCCAGGAAGAGGAAAGAATATTTTTAAATAATGGTGTTGCTACATCCCCAAGTCTCTACAGAGCAGGGAAACGTTTTAAGAATTCTTACTTATCATCGTTATTGGTGTATAAGCAAAATAAGATTATTTTATAGCTAAGGTTTATCTGTGTAAAAAGTTGGAATAAAAAAGGATACTTAAACCCCAGCTGATGTAAATATGTAAATCAGCCATTGGTTGGAAATGTTTCACTCAGTTCAGGGGAAAAATATTATTACAGCATTACCCTCCACCCACACTTTTCTTCTACCTATTCCTTGAAATCATTCATGTGTTTAAAATTACACGGAATATTTGTAATAGTTGCTATATAAAGACTGGGAGTTCTTAGGGGCAGGGACTGCTTCCCCCCCGCCCCCAGCATCGAACACAACAAGGTTGTGCCCTGGCTAATAGCCAAGACATCTGTTCCCAAATAAATATTAATGCTGCACCTCAGCATGCACCCTCTGATGGTTGTCAGGGCTCTAAGTCACAACACACACCTCACCGGGAGGATTTCCTGCACAGCACTCCAAAGCACTAACAAGCTTTGAGCAGATGACAACACAGTCTGGCAAGCTGGCAGTGACAGCAAAAATGGACATTTTCGTGGCAAATCCAGAGATTTATACAGTGCCTTCTAGGACAGCAATACGTTATGGAAACACTACGCATCTGCATAATTGCACTCTACAGGATGCCGTCTACTCCGTGCAGCCCACTGTGCTGGAATATGTGCGCTGATCACCTAAGGTACGCTGGGCTCCATTGAAAACACATTAGTACTAATCACAGCAGCTTCTCACACTTCCTTTGCAAGAATAAACACCAGGAGGAATGCATTGCTCTGCCCTCCCCCCCCCCCCCACCATGCACATGCGGCGACTCTACAGCAGCAGCGTGTCCCGCTCACAGCAGACCTGAGACTCAGCATGACATAGGTTATCTCCTTATGGAGGTAACATCGCTCTACACAGCGCATGGATTTAATTTTCAACCATCTGGCTGGTTTAGTGGCAATTAGTCCCTTGAAGAACTTTATACTGAAACATTCACACCCCTAGACCAGCCCAGCTCAGACGAGCTGTCGTTACAGCGTCAGCACCAGCAGCCTGTCTCAGAAGTCCCTGTGGTCACAGACCCTTTTCTCTGGTTGCTCACCCTCCTGCTGTTCCCATCAAACGTACTTCGGACACTTCTGAGCTCCAGCTCGAAGCTCTCAGCTGCCACCAGAGAACAAACGTGACAGCGGTGGTAGGGCCTCTGCCACATTTCAATCCCAAACCTCAAGCACAGCAGGGGTATGAGGGGCAGCAGCCCGCGGGTGCCCCGCACCCACAGCGTGCACCACCCCGTGAGGCTGAGCCATAAGCATCTCTGCAGCTTCTCTCAGTGTTGGCATCTCCCACTGAGCTGAGTTCTGAGATTTTCACGTTGAGGAGCAACTGGGTCTCTCCTTCCCTCTTGCATGTGTGCCTTGTGGACTCCAGGAGCAGCTGCACGTGGGATGGTGGGGAGTGTGAGGGAGATATAAATTAGTAAAAGGTTAGAGCTCCTCTAGGAAAGGCACACAGAAACCAGAAAGCTAAAGGGACTTCACAGTGCCAGTGCCTTTTCTGAGATAACTCATTTGAAAGCAAAAGGGGAATAATATATTTAAACTGAGGCAGAATTACACAATTAGGAGGGGCTGGGATACTACCCAGTTGACAGAGTCAGCGATAGAAAAGAGCCTTAGTCATGCATCAAGAGAGGAACTGGACACATTTTTGGAAACGGAGCAAACTGAGGCATAAAGCCACTGGCCAAGGCTAAATGAGCTGGAAAAGAAAGTGATTTATATGTCCTGGGCTGATAAGGACAGGTCTTGCTGGGCTTTCAGGGCAGACTTTCCCCATTTGTTAGTGTTCCTACATTGCTTGCATGTTCACTTCACACTGATGAGATTAAATGACTTTGGAAGTGTGAAGCCATGATTGTTTTGAAACTCTCAATCAATGGGATAAATCCAGATTGCCTTCCCTGAAGCCAGTAGAGAAAGGCTGGACTGAAACCACTTTGGCAAAAATCAGTATTCAGCCTTTGATAACATAACAACATATAACATAACATAACATAACATAACATAACATAACATAACATAACATAACATAACACAACACACAACACACCACACCACACACTGTTTAGCGTAAGCAAAGTAGCAGATCTGAGCTCTTGAGAACACACTGAGGAAGTGTCCTGTCTCATGAGAGAGTGAATACACCCTCTCATCAGAGAAGGGGTATTCTTTGTTTCCCCGCCATTAAATATTTTTCCGATGCAATATTCAGTGGCAACCAAAGTACACATGGGCTGAATCCCAAGCTCAGGTTTTCCAGCTCTCATTGGTTCAGCATCTCTGAAAGGTCAGTGCTGTGCATATACACAGTCTCAGCGGGGAAATAAAGATGAGGCATCCTGGGCAGGAGGCCGGTGCTTCCCTGGCTCACAAACAAATGTGTCCATTCAAGCACGTGTATCATGTCCACCACCACCACCTACTACGTGGAAACTGAAATCCTTGAACCAAGGGGAGGGAGGAGGCGTATAGGGGTGTCTTCCCTCTAGACTTGGCAATAAGTTACATCAGGCTTTCTCAGAAGCTAATCTGTGGCTTTCAGGCCAACACGGGTTGTTGCCAATGACAATTTGATTTCTGCATCAGCAGGTCACAGAGATCAAGTGGGGGCAGAGGGAGTGCCTGTATCAGCCCAATGAGACAAGGCTGAGCTTTCTGTCCACTGCCTCCTTCCCCTTTGGTTGGCATCGCCCTGTCCTGTGTTTGGGGGTGTGTGGGGGGAAGTAACCCTTTGAAAAACAAAACCCAGACGTACTCGAAGGCAGCTGCTGGCTTCTCCTGGCTGGCAGCTGTGCTGCTTCCTGGACAGTCCAGGGATTCTGTAAAGCCAGGAGACGAAATGACTGTATAACAGTCAGGGTGTTTACTAAAGGCTAGAGAGACGAGATGGTGGCTGTGATACCTGTGCTAAGAATACCACATGGAACTTCTCACTGCTACTGCAGGGCACAGCAGCTCAGGCACTGGCCTCTTGCCTCCTGGGTTACTATCCACAGCAGTAAAGGCCACTCAGCAGCCTGTCAGGGAAGTGGGTGCTGTTGTGGCATCCTGGACAGGAGACCGGTGCTTCCCTGGCTTGCAAACAAATGTGTCCATTCAAGCACTGCACTGGGCTGGCCATCCTTGCTTCAGCTGAGTGGTGTGGGCTCACCACACATACTGGCCTGGCCAAGAGTCGTCCCTGCTGGGTGGGCTGCTCTGCAAAACCAGCTGACAGGGATGTAGGAGCTATTTTGTCAGATGGCAGCACTGATGCAAAATGGGTATAGGATGTAAAATCTGCATCCTGGCTCTTGGAGTCAAACAAGAGGAGATAAGTGAGAGTTGCACAGGATGAATCTTGTATCCTCAGCCCGGGAGCTTGGCTATGCTGCAAGCATACAGGAGCAGGAGGTCCAGTCACAGCTGGTTAGCTCTGGGGCAATCTGAGGACATTTTGGCTATCAGACATGCAGAGCATAATCTTTCCCCGCCTCTCTCCAAGGCCTGAGTGAGCTGGGCCTGGTTTGTCCTGACTGGATTTTGGATCGAGCCCAGAAGGTGTGAGGGTTTCAATAGAAGATGGCTGGCACCAAAGCTGCTCAAACAAGCCTAAAGCCAAGCTGATAAAGGAACTTTTACGACACAGTCCCCATTTTATAAATGAAGCAAGAGATAAGAGGAGATAACAGATTAGAGAAGATAAACCCTCTACCATCCGCCACCAGTCCATGATACTGATCGTACCAACCTCCAACTGGCTTTAGCCCAAGGCACTCAGACCCTGCAGGCAGGTTGAAGACTAAGGTAAAGCATCTGAGGAAACATCGTGAACTGAATATGTGTCTCCTGGTTGTGGCCACGATTCCCTAATGATAAACACAACTTCTCTCCCAGTGAAACACTGAGCAGATACTAGCAGCCTTAAATAAAACTATTACAATAAAACACTTAAGTAAAACAGCTTGCCACCTGGGATTGTGACCGGAGTGCAGAAAGCAAGAACTTAGAGTGTCGTGAAGGCACACCGATAGGTGACGGTTGAAGAAATCCCAGAAGCAACGGTTGCTACCATCATGCCAGGTTTAGGCTCCGATGCTAACGACTTAGAATCATCACTGCAATAGCAGAATCGCATGACTGTAACACAAAAATCGGTTCAGGAAACGGCTCGTAACTAATAGTGCGTACTAGCAGCAAACGGATCGATTCCTCTTATCTTCACGATCCTGACACATGCAGATCCTCCAGCTATGCAAGTGGCACACTGGCTGTACTCCCAGCTGGGGAGGTCTCCAGCACCTGACTGAAGAAATTCTGCGTTTCCTGACTTGTTCTTACTTTTCATACATCTTGGAAGAAACACCTATATATAATAAGGTACATTTCCCTCTCTTAAAACAAAACCAACCAGAAACAGACACAAAGTGGCTTCTGGCCAGGACTTTCGTCAAAACATCTGCTCTGCAGCTCAGTCAGGCTCTGTGCCCTGTGAAACCAGACTTTAATGAAGAAGGAAAGGAAGAGGAAGCAAAATCACCTGTGGCTTTCCTTCTGAAGAACTGGATGGTTACATTAGGCTTGGGTTAGCCTGGCTTTGAGCGCAGGTGTTAAGGCAGGAAAACGTGTTGCTTTTCTGACCTGCAGCCTACGGATTCAGGGCGAGGAATGCGTGGTCCGATAGGAAGGAGTCTAGCGCAAGCAAGTCAAGTAAGTTCATGCCGTATGAAATGCCTCTTAAATTGCTACATTTTGAATTGATACACTCTGAAGCGTAAGTGTGTTACTGGCCATCACTGTTGCTTCAGGTACAGCCAAGTCAAATCGTAACAAAGGCGAATTTGAAAATGTCAAGAATTAGCACATTTCGGATATTAACTGCCAAACATTTCAGAAACTACTCTGAGTTTCACTAAATCTTAGCACTAAATCCTCTTATATAACCTAAAGAACAGATCTCCCTTTGTTTTCAGAATGTGCCCAGTGTTGTCTGCTTGGCTACCAGCTGCTGCTATCTGCCTGCGGTGGTTGGTAACTGTACATGTGGGGGGCCATTTTGAAACCAAAAGAGATTAAAGGCAAGAAGAGGAAGTCCAACAACTTGAAGATGCTATCATCAATCCACAGCTGGCCGGGAACAGGAAGCAAGCGGAGATGGCATACATAACATGCAGCCTCTATGCCAGAAAGACAAACAAAAATTAAAGGCTGTAGGAATGGTAGAGATTATTTCTCTGTGGACATCGTTATTGCTTCGGGCTGGTCTTCTGAGGATGAGGAGCATGCCCTTTGAGCGCGGGCTCTCTGCCGGTGCAAGCAAGGCATAGTTCGTCTTACAGCACAGAGGCTCTTATAGCTGGTTTGGAAGGGGAGCAGGGCAAAGCGCAGAGCGAAGAATAAGGATCTGCAAGGGAAATCAAGGATCGACCTGCATTCCCATGGATGTCAGAGCTCTGTATTGACTTCAGTGGAAGCGTACTCAGGTCCTGAATGGTTTCATCGACAGTTTAATTATAGCAGATGAACTGCCAAACTAGACACAGCTTCTCATACACAGCTTGCAGGGAAATATAATGTTATCATCACCTCAGGAGCCTGCGCGCAGTGGAAAAGCTGCCGTTAGGAGAAAGGCCATTTCAGGCCACACATGAAAGAGCCAGATGTGGGAAGGCACAGCAGTTCCTGAGAACAGGCCTGGAAAGGCGGGCGTGCTGGATATGCTGAGCCACAAGAGCAGCAGTTTCGGCAGAGCTGCTTCGCTCCCTCTCAGCACTCGCTCTGAGGTGAGGCCTCAGCTCAGGATGACAGGAGGACGTTTGCTGGTGTGTTGTGTCCCCTTGGGGCAGCGGATGCCAGTGCTTTGCCTGTGGCCTCGCCTGCACCTGGACCACGGTGCGGTGGCAACCAGCAGCATGTCACACCATCCCTGCTGCAGCTGCACGGAGAAAAGGGACACGCAGGGAGCTTACAATAGTTTTCAACTCCTTGTGACCCCTGAAGGCCAGTGTGAATGAGGAGAGCTCTCAGGGGTGGGAGGAGCAGAGCATTCAAGCTAGTGCCAGGCACAGAACAGGGAAAGGAAAGCATTACGCCCTGACTTGCAGCCGGTGGAGTTCGGCCAGCTCCAAGGATCTGACCCACAGCTCATTAAACACTTCACAGTGCAGTCTGAATCTCGTTTTATGTTTTGTTAATGCCATGAAGTAAATTGTACCTGTAATACATTTGCATGTGTAGCTTAAATCAGGTTGGATTAAGGTATAGAAAGCTCCTTAAGCACAAAAGTGCCCATTGTAGGAATGCTGTCATTAATGGCACTGTACTCATTTAGAGCAGAGTTCAGCCACAGCCTACCTAGCGTCACTGTAGAGAAATCAAAGTGGGCACATTCAGCCTAAGTGCTAATACTCAATATCTGTACCAGTGAGGTAATTACCATAATCCCTTAATTACTGGCACCAGGAGAGTTTGAGGAAAACCTGCCTGGCAAACAAGCTCAGCCTATAAAACCAAAAGTTCACGAGCCTGAAAAAAGCTGAAAGTGTTCAAGTGACTGGTTATATCAGCACGAGTAAAAGATAATCAAAGGGGATGACACGTGAGAAGAAAAACTAGAATCCACATTTTGCAGATGACTTTCTTGACTTTGCTGCTTGCTTCCCATACCCCTTTCCAGCAGAAACACAGGATCCATTTGTGGATCCAGGATTTCACTGAGGATACTCAGTGCCCCAGCTCTTCTTCATCCCCAGCACCGCACCTCCTGGGACAGCAAAACGCGGAAAGGCACAGGCAGAATGTCCCAAAACTCATGCTAGCTGAATCACAGCCCCTTGCTGCTATTGGTTTCGGCACAGCAAACTCAAGCAGGCCCTGTGCTGTCCCGACCGGCGTTAGGTGCTAACAGGAAGCCCAGAAAGACTAGATAAAAACTGAAAGGAAATGAACAGCACCAGATGCAATTAATTTCCCCGAGGACTAGCCCGTGCCTGTGTTGCCTGCCCCAAGTCAGGGGCTGTGCATGGCTCTGCTGCCTCAAAAGCAAAGCGGGGAGAGCGCGGACTGTGAGTCACCGCTTGTTTCCTGTTCTCTCCGCGATGGATCAACTTGTGCTGGCTGCGCCAGCTACCCTCGCTGGGGCACTCACTGCCTCAGCCTGGCACCCCTGCTCTAGGCCGCAGAGGGGAAGGGAGCCCCGTGGTGCCAGGGTACCACCCTGTCACAGTGTGGGGGAGCTGCTCCGCGTGGCTCCCGTCACCCCTGCTTGGCTTGGGGAAGTCAGGGGTGCCCCGGGTGTCACGTACAACAAGCGGTGACGCTGGCCTGGAAGCACATGAGTCACAGCCCAGGCAAACTCTCAGGAACTGGCTTGGTCAGAGGAAAGGAAGGGTCTCAGATCCATCCAGACGTGAATCTGCTTGGAAATATTTAAAAAATGGGGCTTCTCCAGCAGTTTGGTGTCTCAGGACACCGGGGCGCTCTGCTTGCATTAAGGTTTCCCTCTGATTCATAAGACAGATGGCCGCAGACTTTAACTCCAAGAGGGCTTGGGTCTGTGTTCTCTTTGTCAGAGCTCCGAGCGTGACGCTGGGGAACATACCATGCTGAACTGCATGGAAAATGAACGCTCCGCGGATAGTACAGTCGGGACTGTTTACTAACAACAAATCACAAACATAGCATAGCACACACTGTCCTCAAACTACAAACCACTGCAAAATTACTAATGCGGATTTGTTAAAAGAGAATAAAATAGGTCAGGCAAAGCACTGAGCAGGCTCTCCTGTACCAATCTTCCCTCGACAGGACGGTGCCCGTTCTTCATTTTCGCCGTCTTTGGCTCTTTTCAGTTGCATGCACTTTTATTCTGGTTAATACCAACTCATGAAAAGTTCACAGGCAGTTTTGCCTTTGTTTGAAGTGCTAGAGGCACAGGCAGGACTGCATTGGGGTCCGGGCACGTGTTTAATTGATTAGCTGAGAATTACCCTACACTAATTAGGAGATTTGTGCAATAATACCAGGGGATACGATAAAGCTTTAGGGAAATATGAATTTCATGAAGCAAGAACTAAGCAGAAACTGTACTACATACCATGGTACATACCATCAGTACCAGAATATTGCCCACTTCAAATGACCAGTCCAGTTGCAGTAACCAAGGAGTCTGTTTCTCGGAGAGGAGGTACCAGAGGAGACAGAAATGAGCACAAACCTAGCAGAAACTTCTAGTTTTAATTAAACCAAAACCTCAGTCAGGCATCCCTTGCGACTTCTGCTCTGAGAGCAGAGTTGCATACAACGTTTTGCTGCAAATTGCCTTGTCCAGTGATTATAAAAATTAAAATAAACACTTGACGAATTGTTCTCATATTCGCTCTTCTAAAACAGCAAATATCAGGCCAAGTTTATAACCTCTACTGACTTGAGTAAAGATACCCCCAGACTAAATTTGGCTTGCTGACCTTTGTGCCTCTTTAAATTTGGAGTAAATGTTTTTAGTTGTGAAGATGACGGACCGAGCCAGACAGGGCAGGCACGTGCTGCGCAAGCTTCTCCACAAAAGTTCTGCTGATACAACACAATCCTGACCTGCAAAACCTCCGCTGGCCTTCCTTACAGTCTGCCTTTCTTAAAGAGAAACTGTTGCGAATGTGACACCAGACCCAATTGTTCTGTGACAATGAGCACATCTCTCCTAGGAATTAGACCAAACATACTTCATGGGCGATCCAAAGCAGCCTTGAATTCTGCTGTGGGTCTAAAAGAAAATAAACCTAATTAAATCTGCAGGGTAGAAAGCCCCCCCCCTCCCCCCCCAATCATTCCTACGAGAAGCCTGATTTCAGGCTTCACCAAAGACCCCCCCAAATCTAAGCAAAGCTACCAAAAGCAAGCCACACCTGGATAACAGCTTTGTGGAATGCTCCAGTAAGCTGGTAAAGGAGATAAGGTGAACGTGAAATATCTCATGAAGGCTCATTCAAAGCGTGCCTGTCACAAAGGACGCACGTATCTTGCGGCGCAGAAAGACAGGGACAAAATTGCTGGAGTGGGTTCTGCCACTCTTTTGTGCGCTCGCTGTATCCTCGGTCTCTGACTTGCCCTCGAGCTTAATAATGAAGTGATTCTATATAATGGGTGGACTAGACAATTGTATATATGCGTTTGGCTTAATTGCCCGTTGCATGCTGTGGTCGATCATGCAATAACAATGAATCCATTATAATTAAATCTGGGAATTATTAATTGATTCCATTTACGCATACCATCATCTTCCATAGGCGCTGCAGGACTCTTGTCTTTAATGAAATTGCACTAGAAATCTTGGGCACTGTTTGAAGTCATGTAAGACAGATTTACCTGTGGTAGGTATTCCTCGTGAAGATTAGCTAAGTAATTTTGTGTGTAAATAAAGGCTCAAATGCACATTGTACTCATTAGGTTTGTTTGGCTTTTTAATGTCAAGAATTAAGGACTTAACTTGTTTACTGCCTAACTATAGATCGGTTTGTGTGGAGATGTTTATAATGAAATTCAGCAGCAAGGGAGCAATATAAAAACCAAGGAACTGGAACCGATCTCAGGAATAGAAGTTCAGTATTGTCCTAATAATTATGCTGGCAGCTGTATTTGCATGAAACCATGCTTTTTCTGTAGTACTCAATTAAGGTTATTCAACCGCCTTGATGTGTTTAGAAACAAAACCACTGGCATCCAAATAAGGCTAATAACAAAAATGCAATATGATGTTTCCCATTTCCAGCAAAGGGTAAGCGAACAGATGTTCCTTATGTTGCCATGTTTCACCAGCACAGGGGGGAGCTGAGAAAGTTTGCAATTCATAGTGACAGTGCCATTAAACTAATGTAGTGCAGAATGTGCGGGGTGGAAGCATGCAGCTCGGAACAATCTGTTTGGGCACAGAGGAAAGGATGGGGAGAACTAGAATTGACCTCTCAGGTTAAAAAAGAAAAACAAACCAATAAAAAATTCCTCTGGCCTCTCTTCCCATATTGTACGGAGCAATCAGCTATTAGATGGGACTTCTTTTGTTGTCTGGACATCCAGCTTGTGCTACGGCCGTTCAGGAGCCAAAGGCAAACAGTTGCTCGGGCCCGCCGCCCTTGGCTCAGGCGTGGGAGCGTCGCGCGCGGTGCTGCCCAGGCGGGCTCTGCTCCTGCCGCTGTGGGAGCAATGCCACCGACGGGACACTCAGCGGGGACACTCAGCTACCTCGGGCCATGGAACCATCTCCTGGTCTCTCCTAGAGAGCACATCTGCCCATCCGTGCCAGGACGTGGCAGTACCTCAGTGCGGGATGGACCGACACAAGGTGGCAGTGTGCTCAGAAAATTGCCACCGCTTCTCCTCTGGGATCTTCCAGAGCCAGGGTGGCTGCTGGTGCTTGCCACCTGGGCATGGCACAGCCACGCCATGGCCAGGCCCCTGCACCCACGCGGCCCCCTGGGTGCACGGACGTGCCACAGGGCCAGCCGGCAAGGCTGGCACGAGGAAGCGACAAATCATCACCGGGATGCCACCGTTCCCCGGGCCCATGGCTGCGGCGATGCCAGCGGGGATGCCCGTGGGGACCCGACCAGTGGGGCTGGGGGACGGCGCAGGATGGGGAAGCAGCCTTTTCAAAACTGTTTATTCCGCTCCAGAGACCTCGTGGTGGCAGGTATTTGCAACATGCCCATGTGCCACACGCAGGGACACAAACGAAAGCCGCAGAGCGAAGCACCCCGGATTTGGACCTTGCACGCAGGGTCCCCTTCTCCACAGCTCGAGCCGGAGGGCTCCCGGAGGGCTCCGTGACGGGACGGCTGTTCGGCTCCCTGCAGTGCTGGGGCCTCATCACTGCCGTGGACAAGAGGGTGTGAAGCACATCAGGGAACACTTCAGTCCTTTTGGAGCCATCCTCCTGCCCTGCCTGGGCAGACCCCAGTGACAGCTGAGCAGGGAGACCCTCTCCCACTGGAAATTCCCAAAATGAGCTGAGCAGACATATTGCCCCAGGGAGGTTTCCCCTTCCGAACTCAAGTCATCCTACTATCCTGGGGACCTAAACCCAAGAGCAAAATGACACGTTAGCACATTTTGGGGAGGGGGAAACAAGGCACCACGGACTGCATCCACTCCCTTCGAAGTCTCCGCGGTGCTCAGGCAATAGCCCAGGCGTCGCCACTGGGCAGGCTGGGCGCTGGGGTGGGAAGGCTGCTGGAAGACACACAATACCAAGCAAAGGGTAGATCCCCAGCGAGGCAGATGAGATCAGGGCCACCAGCAGAGAAGGAGACACACAGAAACCAGTGCTCGCCAAAGTAAAGTGTCAAACGGATCCAATATTGATTTTACTTTCCGTGGAAATTCCTCGGGAAGGCTGCGAGCGCCCACGCTGCCTGAGCGAGCAGGTCACCCTCCAGCCTGCTCCTGAGCCAGCAGCACTGCCTCGGAGGGGTACTGAGCACCTCCCGGTGACTGCAGGTCCTCAGCACTTTGCAGGATCAGACCCTTTGACAGATCTGGAGTATTTGCATTGACCTTCCTCCAAATGTGTCTTGCCTTGGCTCACAATGCCAAAGTAAATAAATAAATAGACTAACAAGCAGAAATGCCTTTACCGGACATTATTCTGGGCTGATTGGTTGTGAAACTTTACTCAAAACCCCAAAACCACAAAAACTGCCAGTTTTCCAAGCCCTGTGTTTTTCATAGCTCTCATAGCATTCTGAATAGTTTGCATTACTTCAAACATAGAATAAATATACATTTAAACTGGTTGGATTATTGACACAGCCAAAAAAAAAAAAAAAAAAAGGCACTTAACTCGTCGTTCTGTCTCTTTTTCCCATGAAGTGAAATAAGAATTAACACCACTGAATTATGCCTTGGACTTTCACGTTTCAGATGGAAATGCTGACAACAGGCAGAGCGCCTGCAAATGCATTCCTACAGAATTCGTTGAACAGGTGTGCTTCAAAACCAAATCAAAATTCACCACTTATGCCTCCATGTCATTTACTCAGAGAAAGCCTATCGCGATGAGCCCAGGCACTCGCGCAGTGTTTTCACGGCGTTATACACCATGTTAGCACATCGCCATACTGCAGCCGAGCTCGGGAACACACTTTGGCTGCAGTTCCCCCTGTTTTATAAACGGAGCTGTATAAAGACAGGTAGTTTGCCCAGAACCAGCCTAAGTCAGTGGCAGTGGGAAGGAGTCTCAGCCATCAACTCTCTGCTCTTTTATTGTTCACGGGTGGTGTTTGGTGGCTGTGGACTTGACTTCTAAAGCCAAAGATCTGTGGTAACATCTGGCATAGCCTTGGCATAGCCTTGTATGAAGCACAAAGCGCTGGTGCCCGCGCCATGCCATGGCACAACTGCTTGTCTGAGCCCATCCAGGCTCCGCACTCAACCCCCGCCCAGGGCCACTCACAGCCACAACGCCTTAGGGTAAAACAGGCATGTTTGAGCTGCCAGTCCCCTCTTGGAGAATCAGGCACAGAAGGCAATTTCTCCATTATTCCTTCAGACACACTGTTGTGTTTCATATGGTCATAATTCCATAAATTCGACACACTGCCGAACAATCACAAAAGGCTACTCGAGGACAGGAGGACAGATGTCTGGGAAGGAAAACCAGTCTGTTATATTTGGAGATCCTGCTCTAATGAGTAACCTTATACAGTTATTCAAATACAAATGTTTGGGTAGCTCAAGTGTCATGTGTGATTAAATCTCTGCAACAAATTATGTTAATATTGTTACTTCAAGAACACAAATTAATTAAAAGGTTACAAAATGTAGGCATGGAAATCATGTTGTCTAGAACCTGTATAGACAGTTTCCCTTTTCATACAATAGCTGGATTAATTACTTAAGTTGCAAGAAAATAAGAAACCTTGTCAAGTGAGGTATTAGAGACTTCAAGAGCCTCCACTGAAAAGCTCACTCTCAGTACCCCTTATGCACTAGTGTGATACGAGGAGATATTCATAAAGGAACATGCACATGCTCATCTCCATGCTTCTTATACTAAGTGTAACTTTGAGATTATTTAAATAGTTTTGCTGGGAAAAAAAAATCATTTTAACTTCCAGCACTTGCTCTCTCCCTTAGCTAGCATTCGTGCTGTTCTCTGATTACAGGCTATGTAAATGGATTGGGGTTTTTTCAGCTTCATACATGTTTCTGACCTGTTTCATCCACTTGCCAAAACAACTCTCTCAAGAGATGGAAAGTCAACAGCATTTGGGCAGTTGCTTAAAATCAGGAATTTACCTTAGTGCTATCTGGATAGGGGAGTGCTTTCCTGCTATGGGGTTTCACTCACAGTGAAAAAATATTTTCTTTAAAGTGGTAATGATTGGAAAGAAAATAAATGCAAACGACTTCAGTTAACCTTCAGTTGCTGCTTTTTAAACAGTAATGAAAGGAAATCCCTTTCAACTTCAGTTATCCTCTGGGCCTAGAACTGTCCAAGTCTTCACACGGACACCTGTCCCTTCTCTGGGACAAGAAGAGTGGCTGCGAAGGGTCAGACACGACGCTGGCACACGGGCCCTCCTGTGGGGAAGAGGTCCCAGAGATCCCAGGCAGGTTTACGGAACCTAACAGCATTCTGCACAGGTGCCTCGTTCTAACTGTGCAGGACAAGGGCCCGAAATAGTCTCCTAAATCAAGTGAAACTGCAGCAGCCAGAGCAGCCAGGGCTACTTTCCACTGAAGAGCCAAATGCCTTCAGGACTGCCTGGGTTTAATACAGAGCATGCAACCAAAAGTCTTTTATTTATTTCTTTGTTCTCCCGAGCTGAGGGAAGGATGCCATTTTTCTTTTTATGCTGCTGCAACATAGTCACCTATTAAAGTTATGGTTGTGCTCATTCCTGGAATTTGTAATGGATGGTAATTGTGCCTGCAATAGTAAAATTGCTCTCAGCTAGGCTTTAGCTTTGCTGTGATGCATTCCCTACTGTCACCCAAATCCTGGGATAATAATGAGGCTGAGCTGCTTTTATCACAGACAATAAAAACTGAATACACAGTATTGCCGAGAAACAAAGTAGAACACTTCCCGTCGGACTATCAAAATGTAATACATATTGGTTAATGGAAAAAACAAAGTACTTGGTGATTCATTTGAAATTAATTAAACCCTGTATTAAGATACATCTATATAACGTTGGAAATTATTGCTAGGTCCCCGCATCTCTCTGTTTCATTCAGAAATTACAGGAGCACAGCAGCTCAACATCTCTGGAAAACATCACATGCTTTAAAAGTCATCTGCATTGCATTAGGAAGTGTCATGATGCTTTAAGTGAATCAGTTGCTCCAGAACCATCCCCGATTAACAGTCTGGTAGCCCAGTGTTCACCAAACATGTAGAAGGCATACGGAGGCATTGTTCCTACATATTAGTCCAGTCCTTATTTCTAGAGATGAGATTATTGCTTTCTACATTTTTACAGCAACTTTACTGACAATAATCTCTATTTTAACTGTGAAGCTTTTGGACCCAGAATTTGGGATGACTGAAAAATGGATGTCTGGCTAAATCTAGGCTGCAAATATGAGCTCTTACATCTTTCCTGATAGGAGCTAATGGTATTTAATTGGGCTTTTGCACAAACTGGAATAAGAGTGTGGGCGAGCCAGAAGACAACTGTATTTTTTAAAACATTCTGACATCTTCATCAAAGGCTGGGTGCAACCATCAGCACATGGCACTCTGGCTTACAAGGAGTAGGAAGTATTAATTCCTGAGTGTTAATACATGCAAGCGGAATGGGCTGCTGAAAAGGTGAAGTGCCGTCTACCTTGGTGGGATACTAACTTTAGCAACCATTCTCCCAGAAAAATAGCTAAAAATAGGATTTGACACTGATTCTACCTGTGTTGAGTTTAGCAATTCCAAGAGGAATCCACACTGCCCTCCACCTGACCTGGAGTCTGTAGCACTCCTTATACTCTCACTGTAATGTGTCAATGCTTTTCTTTCCCCAGGTCATTTTAAGAACGACTATGCCATACATCATTCTCATCTAAGCCTATTACAATGGGCTATAATAGAAACAATGGTGAAATGGCTTTGAAATAATGATGAATTGGGCATGTGGCACACGAATGTGCGCTTCGTCAGGGAGTGCCTTGTGGACATTCTGTGTGTCTCTGAGGTGAATCTTACTCGTAGTCCATTGCTACTCTTTTCAGCAGGAAGACCTCTTCTGCTAACTCATGGTCCCTCTCACCCCAGGCCCCTGCATTTTATGGCAATTCGGTTTCCCAGTGCTTTTCCCAGCCATTTTTACCCCACGTTCAGAAGTAGGAAGGACCCTGATACAGGTCTGCAGCTGTTACTTGGTGGCCGTGTCAGAGCTTCCTATCATGGTGTGTCTCAACAGCAGAAGATACACGTTGCAACAGCACGGAGCTGTGGCTTACGGCCAATCAACTGTTACGATTACGCTACCGCGCTGAGCTACTTTTGCGTTTCGCTGTGAGGAAACCTTTCAGAGGCCCTAAACCGGGTTTCATAACCTTTTCTGGTTTTACATGTCAGACTCGGCTTACTCACTTGCATCGTCCCCTGCACAGGTTTCCCTTGGGAGTCTCTGGGAGATGCTGATGTGGGCAACCCAAAACCAGACCCTTCAATCGTATGGATGGTTCATCGAGTGCGTGTTGAGGGGACAGTGTTCAGGACACCGATGGGACCTGGGTGCCCAAATGCTTCTCAAGAGGGAATCAGTTCAAAGCCCTGTGAGAATGCCTGCCCAGCCTCCCAAATTTCGTTGTAGGGACTGTACAGCCAGAACATACAAACCAGCTTGGGTTGTGCCAACAGCAGGCTCCTTTCGAAAGCTAGTGGTGAGTGCTAAAGTCCTGCCTATCCCAGGAACCTTAAAATAAGATGATCTATGTACAGCACTAAATAATTAACGTTTAAAGCGTGTGAGAAACTGTTCATAAGCAATTGAATGCTAATAGAATTAACCTTCACATATATCCATACTCTATCAGCAAAAATCCAGTAGTAACACACTTCTAAAGCAGAAAAAGCTGAGAAGAGGAATCAGCTTTGGTAAGGCAGAAAAAAATTGAAAAGCCATCTTTCGCACAGGCCATATCTATTTACCACCTGGATATATTAAAAATCCCTCATCTTCTTCGTTCACTCTTGCTATTACCAATGAGATATTTGGTAACTGGATCTAAAATACGATGTCGCGTAATGGATAGCAGGTACTGATGCGATGTGAACACGTCTGTGTTTTACAGCTGAAAAAACTGGGAGACAAACGCGGCCCTCACTTCTGCCTAAGCTCAAGCACGGTGCTCATCCCCACATCAACCAGGCATTGAGCAGGTATTCAAAAGTCCTCACTCGCAGTGCTCGCTGCAGCCTATGATCATAGCTATCCTGTAGGGCAGTGCTCCGTGGCTGCCAAAGACCGATTAAAAAACTGGAAATATTACTTTTTTTTCCCCTCCCCAAATCATGCCCAAGGCAAAATGTGTTTCTTTGCCAGATACTTTCAGCTCTGCGGATTAGCTTCCCAGACGGAGGTAACCAGATGCTTTATACATGTTTCTAAACTGGCATTAAAGGTGTGGCCTCTGGTTTTCAGTTTTTCAACCTGTCAAATATCATCCAAATTTTGGAGCCTACACGGTATTGCCCACTGCTGAGCAGCAAGGGAAAAGCCTGCCAAGTACCCTTCAGGTCTTGTTTTCATTTGGGTCACTTGTAGCTCTGGCTAGCACAGCTTGACAGGGCAAGAACTGGACCATGTTGGGGCTCCCTGCTACAGTGCTGGTGAAAACAGCCTTTGAGCTGAAGTGATCTTCCGTCCCGAAAGACAAATCCAACACCTCAGTGCAAAGGCTGTAGTCTCAGCCGTCTTCAAACACAGTGCCACGCTGTGCTCTGAAATGCATTCCACTACAAAACAGCAGGGAAAGTCAGTGCCTGAAATGAAGTATAGGTTGAGCTGTAAATGCTTCCCCTCTGCATCACACCACAACAATAAAATGTCAAACATATTTAGGAGTCAGCGAGGCATATACATTACTTATACAAAGGGATGCCCTCAGCAACACTGGGAGTTCCCTGCAAGCCAGGGACTAGGTAGAAGAAGAAAGAGGTTGGAGTCTTAGGAAAGAAAGCTCAGGGGGATAAGATCTGAAATGTATGGGCCAAAGCCATGGGTAGGAAGTGGAGGCACACGATGTGGTGGACAGCAGGCTTGGAGCAATGGTCTGATCCTGCTCTGAGGCGCTGTTGCTGAGCACAAACCACACAGGAGTATGGTGTGCCTTGGGGCATCCCTGCAGACACCTCCGGCCTTTTGAATCAGCAACCGGGGCTCTACCACTCGCTCCATGAGGACCTGGAAGGAGTTCATCCTACAGCTTGAGGCTCCAGTTGCTTGTTTGTTATTTATTATTGTTTTTATTATGGTAGCCTCAAACGGCCCAAACACACAAGGGTACCACAGGGTTCAGTCTTGATGAAAAGCAGATGAGGAGCCAGACCCTGCCTCCAGTAACAAAATGCAGAAAGATGATGTAGCAATGCAGCAAGGCTTTTGTGTGGTTTCCTTCTCACTACCCTTGTCTCTTGCTTCCTAGGGGAGGTAGGAGACAGAGTCCTGGTACTATTTTGCTCTATTACTATTCAGGGGACCTATTTTCAAGGTAGCAGAAACCAAAGGCAGCTCCTGCCTCCTTTGGCCAGCACCAGGTCCTGTCACACTCAGCGGTACCCTGTATTGCCAATGGGTCCTGTGATGTCCACGGGGTTGCTGCTCACGCACATATAAAATGAGAGGTATGAAGATCTGGGTCTAATCATCATTTAGCCACAATTGTCTTGTTTGTGCCAGATTTTAAACTTCACACTTCAGCCATTTTGGGGGGGAGGGAGATTTTTACTGGAGCTCTGTGCACAAGGTGGTTCAATTCACACTGGGGAATGTGTAAAAAGTTCCTCTCCCTCACACAAAAGTGACTGAAGAGATCTTGCTCAATCAGAGTGCAGAGAGTGCTGTGCCCCACTGTACAACAGAAGCCAAACTCAAGAAGTTTCAGCAAACAGAAGGAAATTAGGAGCCTGCTAAAAGCAAGGATTGTCATGGAAAACATTTTGCAACCCTAACTCTTGCTGTTTCTAGAGAGATAAGCAGAGGATAGCCAAACTGAAATCCAGCTAAAACATCTGGACTGATTCTCCTGCAAAACATCCCATAGAATTTTTATTAAAAACACAGGCAGTGCCCTCAGCAGCCCAACGCAATATAAAAGCAATGTGGGCAATATTGACTCAAGCCGCCTACAGAACGAGTAATACCACTTCCCCCAGCGTTTACATTACACCAAGAGGTTTCCCATTCAAATTCAGATCACAGCCAGCCCTATTTAGCTGGTTAATTCTGGCGAGATTCTATCAGAGATCTGACTTAATGCTGACTTTAATAACATATCAAACCCCCTCTTTTTTTTTTTTTTTGGCAGAGTCAGACACTGTCCTAAGTAACACCTTTTTTTTTTTTTTAACTACCAATGTTAATAACATAAATACAGAAGTGACAAATACATTTGTAATTGCACAGCTAGTTTGTGGTATTGGCATAGCAAAAAAAGTTTCAACCCTATAATACTGTCAGTAAGAATTACTTTAGGTAACAACTTGGGATCAGTTACTTCCTCTAAAATTGGAAATCGCTGAAATTGCTCCAATTACCAGAGCTCTCTGGGACCAGTATATGCACATACCACTTGTCCTCTCTGCTGTTTGGGAATATTTTAACTAATAGCAAATTATGGACTATCCATAACTAGCTATCATTATTTCTGAGAGAGCTTTTCATCTAAATCTGATTAAAAGACCATTTTTGTTTCCCACGTTTAGAGAATACAGCAGATGTGGATCTGAATGCTGTTATGTTTGCTAATAGATGCAGGACACATGGTAGTGTGGTATTAATAAAGGTTTGGGCCAAGATTTTCAAAAATAGGAGCCTAATTTTAAGATTCCACCATCCATATTTAGTGTTGGAAATGAACGACCTTTTTTCACAGAGCTCCAGCAGCTCCTATTGAAATCAGTGGGTGTCAGAGCTTTTGGAAGTTGAACCACTAATTCAAGAATCCCAAGGGAGAGTTAAGAGCCAAATTTTCATCTCCTCATGTTTGAAAATCTGTGGATAAGATTCTGTGTGTAACAAAGTTCCCATTCACTTCAACAGAGCCAGGATTTTTCTCTGATCTGGAGCATTTTGAGAAAACCAGGTTACCCCGCGTGACACAACCAAGTGACGCAGGTCATTCCAGCACAACGAAAGCATGAGGTCATCCCAGAGGTGCCAGGAATTTTATAGAATAACTACTGATATTTTAGATTTTTTTAAAAACTGTTCTAACAAGCTTGTTAGCATATTTATTTCTCCTTTATTTTTCTATGTTCTGAGCACTCTTATACACATGGAAGTAAAAGGCAGTTTTCACCTGTGGGACGTGCTCAGAATCACTCCCGTGCTTATGATCCAATGGGAAAATGCAGCGTGCTGCAGAGACTTCTCATAGCTCATCGGCTTTAACGCCTGTCATATCACAGGCACTTCCACAGATTGGGAATGCAGGTCACATGGTCTTGGAGTGTGATCCATTTTTCTCTAATTACTATTCCTGAATGCCCCCAAAGCACCCTTCTAGGAAGCATTCCTCCAGCTACCACAGGCATGAAGAGGGGCTTCTCAACAGCAGAGGAGCAGGGAGAGGGACGTACAAGACCCCCAGTTGGTCTCTGCCCTTTGCTCAGCCCCTCCTCTTTCTGCCTACGGGACATCTCCAAGATCGGGGTCTGCCCCCCGATCCGCTGCCAGCAGCCGAGACCGCACTGAGATCAGGACACCTTTTATACACGTTATATCCTTATGGATGTGCAACTCTGGAAGACTGGGGCAGATTCACTCCCTGCCGATGTCATCAAAACCAGAGTCACACCCAGCCAGGCCAGCAGCAAGCCCTTTGGCTCCAGCTGGGGTGAATCATGCCAGCGTGGAACCTGATTCTTCAGGGGAGATAACATTGTAGCTCGCGTTTTTAATAAACAAGGCTGGGCTTGAGCTTCCTCTGGGTAAAACCACACAGGGCCTCTTTCAGTTTCAGGAGGTGAGAACCAAAACGATACCCTGCCTCCAAACAAAAGCTCGCTTTTATCAATTTCCAGGATTTTCCTAATGCCAATGTTGTGGTTCTCATTTTTCCACAAAAACATTGCTAATAATGGAGCCATCTCTTGAAAAGTTCCAGGATTTATAGCAACTGGCAGCATGTTCAATATGTAATTGTTTTTTGGAACAATCACGATCATCTTATTAGTTGCCAGTCTCCCCCACCAAGATAAATTTAAAGGAAATCAATCTGCTGACACTTCCCTGACAATTCTGCCGATTCTAACCTTCGAATTTAGCAGTTGCACTGAGCGTATACCTTGAGGGTGTGAAACCCTAAGGCTTCATTAAGAATTAATTAATTAGTAGCAGCAAACAAAGACCATTCACTAGCATAAGCCCTGACTTTGTCCAATTACTATTACAGGAAGATACTGAAGCAACTTTGTCAACAAGTTCAAGCAAAGATTTCATGGAATTATCTGGATGGGTAACAAACGTCAGAATGTCATCGGCGGAGAGAGTATTTTTGTACTGCTTCTAAGAAGAAATATGTTGCATCCCTTGAACTTCTTCCCTGGGTCCTGTGGTGATAGCATGAGGTTTCAAATCATAAATTATCTGCACTTTGGGACTGGTCAAGGTTTTGAGTTGCCTGGCTAAGTTTACACAGTATCCCTGCTTAGCGTTAGCTGGATTTATTTCTTTTAGTGAAAATTCAACTGGTCTGGCTGAATATCAAATGCTGAATAACTATTTCTATTCTTGAAATCCTAATCTTTGGGAGAATAAAAAAATCTTGTAATCAAAACTCCTGTTTACCCAATAACGTTAGATTACTAATGATGCTGTCAGCAATTGCTAATGGTGACAAACTGTTATTTTGGCATGTGGTCGTACACATCCAAACGCAGATCTCACATAAGCGCTGCAACCATTTGTCTGTTTACCAGTTTTGGCCCACTAAACACACACATGAATGCATGAGTTGAAAACACAAACACAAAGGTTAGATGTGACCAGAACACTTGGAGGGGTTTGTCCTGCAGAACCAGTCATGCCTAAAGCCCAAACCTTTGCGTGCCGTGCCACGCGTGCTCAGCGCGCCGCGGATGCTCACGTGCGGCGCGGGCGCCGTGCCAGCCGTGGGCAGCTGGGTACGTAGGTGTGGGGCCTGTGCAGCTAACCAAGAGAGTCAAGTTACGTCTTGTAGGGGCATAATGTACAGATCACTCAAGAGATTTACAGGTGAGTCAAAATGAGGGTTAACCTCTCCCAAATGATTATATCCACAGCACTGAACGGCTGTCCAACCTGGTCTGCAGGGATTTCACACAATGCTTTCCCGCGGTTACTGCTTAGTGCTATCTGGCCCACTTTGTAACCTCTTTTCAGCTGTGCGATTATACAATGAATACACAACATCTGGTTTCTGTTACGTTTGAAACACGCCTCATCAGTGTTTGAATGAGAGGATGTGCTGGTGAACAGCTCTGGAAAGAGGGCTGATGCAGCAGCGGAGAGCACTGCCCTTCCACTGATAGCTCTGGCAGCGTGTGAAGCATTCTAGCTGGCGCGATTGCGGTTCTAATGGTATTCAAGTGGCATTTTCTGGCTGGAATTTACTGATATAACTCCCTAAAGAGAAGACTATGTGAGAGTGCCCCCTCCTTACACTGGAATGTTTCACAAGCAGGAAATATCACCTCCTCAACCAACCTGGATCTGCCAGAGCGCAGCTAGCAGAGCTGCAGGCACTTTGCAAAATACTGAGGCTTGGTGATGAGGAGAAGAAAATGGCCTGATTTTGAATTATATTCTGTTTTCTGAGCAGAGTTTGTCTCTTTTTCCCCACATATAGCTAAATGAAAGCTACTGCTCCCTGTAGGTGCTCTGGGGAGAGCTACTACAAGAGCTGTTGGAACTAAAAGACAACTAAAGAAGAACAGGTATAAAATATCCATTAATATATTTGGGCTGGAAACTGAAGGAAAGCTTCTGGTCATGAGAGGATGAGAGCCAAAACAGGACTCTAGTAAGAAAAGAAGGCAGAAAAAGCTCATCTCGCATGTGAGTAGGATTAGAAAACACAGTTGCCTGCAGAAGCTGGAAACTAGACTTGAAGAGTTTTCCCACCAATTTTCTTCCTACGGGAGATGGAAATTGGAGACATTGCCCAGACACAGCTCAGAAGGATGGTTCCTGGCTTTCTGGTTGCCTGATTACAACTGCAGCTCCAAATCCCAGACCTGTGACTTTAGGGTGATGATCTGGAGCCTGAACTGGACTTTTATACATGTTCTTCACCGCCTAGGGATCAGAAGCCTTTATTAAGGTATCTGACTTTGGAAATACGGGACCGTATGTTGGCATGACACAACTCCATGTATCATCCACTGCTCGTGGTGGTGCTACTAAACCGTCCCCCTTCTCAGAGCTGCTCAGCCTTCAACCCATACCCACCAGCATGTCCTTTAGCCCAAGTTCATATTATGAGTAGTAATATTAACAATGATTTTTATCATCCTTTAGCAAAATAATTACTTTCCATTTAGAGGTTTTATCTTGTTTTTTCTCCAATAAAAAATAAATTTTCTACAAAGACAGTTATTCTCCCACAACACTTTAACTGAACAGCAGTTTTCCACTCAAAAACCATAGGCAGGCAATTTCTGAAGAACTGTTCTTAAATGGCAGAAGAAATCCAATGTGGTGTTCTGCCCTTGCTAAAGGAGTCATGAACCCGTCTTTTCTTTTGTCATCTTTTATTTACACAATTCAGCATTAGAACCTGGGTTTTGAACACTTAAAAACTTAATAGAGTTTCTTTAGAAGAGACGAAATCACTGCAAGATTGTTCATTGTATAAATAGCGCTGGAGCAAATCAATCCTGAGTTAAGCATCAGTGAGTATTGTCAAGGTTTAGGTAGATCTTTTACTAAGTGTCACACTTCAGGAATTAGTAGTTAAAAACACTGTTTATATTTCAAGACAAAATACAGAGCAGGAATTAATCTCTATCCATATTCTTATCCATTTAAGTGAGTGATGACAGGTACTATATAAACATCAACATGTGTGATAAACTGAGTTGGTTTTAATTCAGCCATCTGACTGAAGCAGTAATTGTGCTGAAAGGTATTTTAAGAATCAGACAAATGCAGTCAGTTGCCTGACTGGAATAAGCCTCGCTTATCATTTGGTGACTACAGTGTGCTCCTGACCGCCCGCATGTGCTATTTAGCGAGGAGCACAGGCAGCTGTTTGAGCCATGCCACTCAGTCAAGGTCCAGGTGTCTGCTGCCCTAAGATACCATAAACTATGACTTGTTAGTCAAAGGAGCTTTGTTTCAGCAGATTGTAGCAGTGTGGCAGCTAAATCCTGCTGGTGAATGAAAACATTCGCGGAGTTCCTCTTGTGTCAGGTATTTTTCCCTCTGTTACATGTCCCATGCTAATTATAGAATTATCTGAAGGGCTTTCTAAGTGATAGTGACTGTAAAACACAGTTCAGTGTTGCAATTGCATTTCCTCTTTCTATCCTGTGAGGCTAAAGATTAACTGATTTCATCCTAGCATGCCAGTTTTTTGATAACTTCATAATGTTTCCTAATCACTGACTAACTTCCAACTGATGAGTTAACTACTGTAAAATAGGTAACACAAAAAAATCTTGCTGAACTTCTTTTCAGCAGAAGCAGTGAGTGAGGAAGGCAGGGAAACAGCACACAGAAACAGCTCCGTTTTACCATGATTCATTTGGATACCGCACTAAGCTCTGGACTAGTTTTGATTATAGGAATACTTAACATCATTTTTCATGACTCCTAACATATTTCAGTGTTTTAATATTTCAAACATTTTTGTAATTCAATGTTTCATTTTCATTTGAAAATGTTTTACCAAGGGGAAAAAAGTTATACAAGAAATATTTGCAAATATAAAGGCTCAGTATCTAAATGAAACCCAACTGCTTTTCTCTTTCATAGTTTTCAAAACATAGCCATATTTAGGTCGTCTCATATTCAGGACACTCGCTTCTGGCATTTTGATATTTTTAGCAGGAGAGTATTGATTTCTGGGCAGGAAGTTGGCACCTGGATTTTGGGAGCCAATGATGCACCTAAGTCAACAGTGAGGTGCTCTGCACACCCATTTAATTACGAAATTCTGTATTTCAGACTCTTCCCAGTACCACTGAGCAGGCAGTATCCAATAGAGAGTGTTTCCTTATATTTTTCCTCCTTGGAACTGTTGAGGATCCAGTGAGGGAAACGGCCCTGCTACCTTCCCCTGACTGCCACGGGACCAGCGATGGAGGAGGTCTGAGGCAGCCCCCTGTGCTGGGCTGCTCTGCACGCCTGCTCCTCTCCCAGAGAATCACATTGACTGCATGCTGTAGACACTTGCTCTGGGAATGTTAGTTTGGCCCCATTCTTCCCATGGATTTTGTACCAAATCCAGGAGAATTAGACAGCCCCACTGTGCCTGCATTGATTACCCCATTGTTCTACACAGCCGCAGTCAGTCTGATGCCTCAGGGAGATGTTAGAAATGCGGTGGGGTCCTGTAAACGGTTCAGAGCATGAAGAGTAAATCCGACCTGTCCCGGAAGAACTGGACATCGTGCAAAGTAGCTGGTGCATGTGCATATGTTTGTGTCCGTCCCTTGCTGTGCAAAAAGTGGAGCAGGGATGCAGACGCAAGGCGAAGAGAGGGGAACTCTGAAGGATGCAGCTGAAATGGTATGTGGGTCCAGTGAATGAATTCAGGCAACGATGGATGGCAGCGGCCACTTAAGTGAAAGGAAGGGCAGAAAATACTATCACAAGCCCTGTACTGAGAAGGGACATATATTCTCCGTGGTCTAACAACAGCACTGCCTTGCACTGCAGCACCCTCATTAATTCTATCAGCCTGGTCCTGATAAAATGGGTCTCAATATCCAGAGTTACTTGTGTCTGTGCTTCAGGTATTGACTAAACTGGCTTTGACAAACATTCATTAATCCCCTAACTGCCTTCCGTGACAGATCAGAGCATGCCCTGATTTGACTTACATCTGCTGTTGAAGATCGCACACTGAGTCAGACACAAGCGGAATCCAGGAATCCTGCCTCTGTCTCCTGCGTTACCCACCCAGCACTCTGGCTGGCAACTGATTTCATCACTCATTTCAGTATTTAGGGGGTGCCAGTCACCAGACTGCAGGATCCAGGAGGCACATGGTTACCTCAGTGCTTAAGAAAACAGGAAGAACCGCATTCCCAGTGCATGGCTGTAGGTAACCCTGCACACACGAAGACTTTGTAAAGAAACTCATCGCCAAACTACAGCTTGAGTCCTCAGCAAAGGAGGAAGCCAGCTCTCTACTGCACTGGGCACGGCTCACTTCCTTGGTAAAATCTGTAGAGGTATTCCAGTAAATCCGTTCAGAGAGCACTCTGCATTTTCCAGACTTGCCGAATACTGCTTAGCCCAGGTAGGAGCCGTCACAGATAAAATGCACAGGGTGCAATTGAAGTCCGTAATTCTATTCAGAGACACTGGGGACTTGGAACAAAGTTGTGCAGGTAATCTTAATTATGGCATTCGCTATCTGCTCTGCGTTTGCCTTGTAACCTAATTAATTTCCTCTTAATTTAATTTTGTGTGTGTGTGTGGTAGCAGTCCACACACTCCTGGAAGACTGTAGAGCCGCCGTCATCTGCCACAGGCTTTCTGTAAGTAACTGGCAAATATTTGTATGCAGCTAAAGGAAGGCCCTCCAGTAGTCTGGACGAGGAATGTGTGTACTCACGGATGGTCTCGTGTCAGTCAGTGCGCTGACCTTCGGCCTCGAATGCCACAACCTCTGCCAGTGCTTGCTGGCATTTGTGCCTGTCTGCATTTGGCGGAGGGCCTGAAGTCTGGCCGTCTCTCCTTCTGTCTGTACTTTGTCTTTATAAAGCTGCCTACCACAGTGTCTCTAAGCACCTTCCGTGAGATACACGGAAATTAAGATAATACAGTGCCTGGACACGCAAAATTTCCAAGTATAATAGTGGTTGTGCCTGTGTTAGTATTGCAAGATTTGGTTATACGTGCTGAGTATTAGCAAGGGCTTTAATTGCTAGATTGGTCTAAATAGTCATGTTGATTCTTTAAACCCCAAGATTTATCTATTTTGCACAATCAAACGCTTGGTGACCTCCTGCAAGCAAAGGTTTTATCAGCTGTCTATCCTCCGTGTTTGCAAAGTCTTAAGGATAAATTCCATCTAAAAACTGCTTTCTGTCACCTTAAAATAGACAGTGGTTCTGCCAGACAGATGTGAAAAGTAGATTATCAGTTGGACATTGTGGGGTTATTACCAATGCATCATTGTTTTTAATTGATTAACCAGATAAGGAAGGTTAGGGGTAGTTTTATAACAAATGGCAATTTTCATCCTCTTTCATATGGGTATGCTATAGGAAGCAATAGACCACAGAAAATGGCTACCCCCTTTGATTTTGCTGCAGATCTGGCCACAGGAAATGTTGCACATTTGGATCAAGCAGGATAAACAGCAAGGGCTTCCTCTTTTGTGAAATCATCTTAAAGCAGCACCCCTCCCCAGGAAAATAGGTTTTCCACTTTACATAATGTTGCAGCAGCGGTGGTTTGTTCCTAAGTTTTTTCTGGGTAGGTTATGAACTTTACAGCTCTGACCACAGATCAGTTATTTATCATAACAGGAAAGATGAGACCAAAGATATTTCCTAACCTTCTTCTTTGCAGATCAGAGAGAAGCAAGCCAACAAACATTAACGCTTCATATTCAACTGACAAAGATTATACAGAAATATTCGCGCCTCTCTCCCAATCATCTTTGGCCGAGTTAATCTACCATTTCAACCAGCAAGGAGCAACTCAATATACACAGTTTCACTAAGATCTCTTCTCCAGTGCAGTAGGATCAGGCTCTCAAAAGTAGACGTGCAGGTACAAAAAGAATACTTTTGTTTAGAGACGAACTGAAGGCGGTGGAGAAAAATCTCAGTTCTAGAGAAGACTCCCCCATTTGACATCTATTACAGGTGTTCCTGTGTATTCTGGCAGCATGTTAAACACATGAAAAATGTCTTTGAAATTGGCTGGAGACAAAAAGCTTTTCCTCATCTAATGCATGTGCCCCTCGGGAATTGTCCCTCAAGAACTGCCCCTCAGCATCAGGGAGCCTGAAAACACCGAACTCTAGTGGCAGATCGACCGTATTTTTTATGTTGCAGGAGAAAATTAATAACTGTAGGAAAGCGTGTTCCGACTTTATAGTGCCATATGACAAGGCGCACATAGCTGGGATTGCTCAAGTTACTGTACCACAAACCTAAAGAGTAGAGTATTTCATACAGGACCAGATTGCACCACTTAACCACAGGCCTGCAGCGTGCCGGTGCAGAGCTGCGCTGGTGGAGGGGGAGGTGGGACAGACGCTAACCTCTCCCAAACTAACCTACCAGGACTGAATTCCGAGCAGTCACCAACAAGCATGCTTACAAGTAAAAGCTTAAGAAATGAGGGATGAGTCACAAGTACCTAAACCTTTGCTCCTGCTACCCTGTAGCATCGTTAAGCCCCTCTCCAAACACTTCTCCATATTGTCACACACATCGATTCCCCCAGTCCTGCACGTGTCAGTGAAGTGTCAGTTCCTGGTAAGTTTGCCCTGTGTCTAGGCAGCATCTTGCTACCAGTCCTGGGGACTTTGGGATCTTGCTCTCAACTCGCTCTTCCAGCTAGCACGGTGTTCAGGTGCTCTCAGCCTGTGTTTTAACAGGTTGGGTTTGGCATGTTCCTCTAGGATGCTGATCACCACAAACTGAATAGAAAAGGGAAAGTCTACTGCAGTCCTTCACGACTCAGGAGGTTGCCTCGGAAAGACCTTTTCTACTCGCCTTAGGTGAAGGAAATGCATTCAGATAGGCCCACAGGGGAGGTGGACATCGTTGGTTACGTTACGGAAGACATGTCTGACCAAAAGGCTGTTTGAAGTCATAAGGCACAAGTTTACTGGCTTCAGTAAACTTTAGATTGGATTCCAAATGATTTATTTTTGTTTCCTTTTTGACATCAGTTGGACACTTCCTAGTTCACATGAGCATGAACACCCAAACAGGACTCAGCAGGTTGGAACTGCAAACTATACAAAGAAATCCTGCCTGAATTTGCTGAGACTTGTCTCAAACAGAAATGTGGGTGATCTACAGCTTGTGGGGCGTAAACCACAGACTGCTGGCTCTAAGGCACATACTGCCATTTCTCCATCCCTGTGCATTGGCCAACACACATAAAAACAGAGATATTGAGGCACTATCTTGACATTTACTCAATTCAACACAATGCCCAGCTCAACAAGATTCCCAACTGTTTCCTTGCTGGAAACACCACCAAGAGAATATATACAATTAGCACTTTAAAAAAACTTTGAGTAGCTCCCAGTAGGCTCACCAGTGTATCACAAGTAGGATTATCACTTCCATGCTGAGAAGTATGGTCTTTATCAGCCCACCACTAAACTTTGTGTCTTGCTTCTGCAGCCAAGGCTACTCATAAAGGCTGTGGCCATCCTGCTGCGTTTAGAAAATCCTTTGTAATTAAAATAAATGGATGGATGGATGGATGGATGGATGGATGGATGGATGGATGGATGGAGAGAGAAAGAGAGAGAGAGAGAGATGAGCAGCAATTAAATTTAAAGTCATTTGTTCCCGAAATGACTGAATTTTCTCTGAATGCAAGTCTGGCTGTTACACAAGTATCTGAAATCTACTCAGCTTAATTCTTTAAAAGGAATTCTACTTTGTCTGGTAAAGAAAACTTGACTGCTGCCCTTTTTGAATCAAGACCCTTCTGTTTAAGCAGAAATGTCATTTATAATAAATACAGTATTGGTGGAAGAAAGACAAATCTATTGTCTGAGAAGAACAAGCTATTTAAGTTCCACAATGATGGAGAAATTGAAGGGAAAGAGGTGGCTGAGGGGCTTTGTGAGCCACACAATGCCCCGAGCACTGCAATGAGTCTAGAAAATAATAGCAATCTGCTCAGGGTCTGTGTCTGTTGCAAACAATGTTGACAACTCTTCCAGTCCCGTTTTAGTACTGTTGCTGTTATGGAAACTTTCCCTGTCCTCATCAGCTCGATTATGCATCTCTATGACACAAATGAATCACAGCTGACACTTCCGGGGCTCAGCCTCTTTTGCAGACATTTGCTTCCTTGGTCAAGTTTAAAATCTTATTTCCAGAGGCCGAATGAATAGTAAGAAGGGAGTTTTGAGGACTGATTGGGAAACACATGAAAACAACAATGACTGTTGCAGTAGTGATACTTCTACCACTGTTGTCTTTCTAAATAATGCCCTTAAATTTTTGAGAGGCACTCAGATGTAGGAAAAAGAAAATAAATACAAATAAATAAAATTAATTCAGATTCCCCTCTCCGATCTCTTGAGAACCTACTGTATGCTTTGCTGGGACAAAGCTCTACAGCATAGGGAATACTTTTACCTCTTCCAATGAAAATTTGCTACAGGTACTCAGAAGGGCTCAGGGCAAGAGGTATTTTTTCTGGTGGCTTGAAGCACTCAGACATTTAGACACTTAGACACTCTTAGAGCATTTAAAACACTTTTGCAAACAAGACTCACACTCCCAAGGATCAGATCCACAAAACACCATTGTAATGCTGACTTTTAAGAGCTCAACCATCCAGCAGAACCTGCAACCCTGAGCACAGCTCCCTGTACAGTATCTCTAGAGACACAGACACCAGGGCAGGACAAGTGTGCAGGGAAACCAACCATCTAAATCAGCCGACAGCAAACTGCAAGAAGACAGACACATTTTGACCCTAATCATGTTGCACGCTTTCCTCTGGACTGCAAAGACACAGTGCCCACCACCCACATCCTTGCCGGCAGGTTGGTGGTGTAACGACACCAGCCCTTTCTCCCAGACCTGGCAGGGGCACCTGGAACCATCTCAGTGGTTATCCAAGATGGGGGAGGCTGGAGTCACTTCCTTTGCCTGAAGGGAGTTGTCCCTGTGGGTGCAGCCATCACCCACCTCCCAGGTAACAGGGAGCCCGGGAGGGCCTGCCATGAGCTCAGGAGCAAAGCTGGTGATCTTGTGTGCGAGGTATTGCACATGCTCCAGAAGAGATGCTGCCAGAGCCAGCAGAGCCAGCCCTCCCCCCAGCTTTCCTCTGGGGTGTCCTTTCAGCCGAGACCTTCACAGGAAAGGGCAGCGTGCCTGTGCCAGGTAACACAGCCATACTGGGGGACTCGTTACAGGTGCTTATACCTCCCAGTACAGCCTCCTGGCTGAAACAGCCGTAAGATGGTGGTGCCAAGGGTGGATCATACACTACAGAGGGATGGGATGGGATGGGATGGGATGGGATGGGATGGGATGGGATGGGATGGGATGGGATGGGATAGCAAGGCAAGCAGTATGCACAGCAGAGGGGCAGCTCTGTGCAGTTCAAGAGTGTGTGGTTTGACTGTAGCCCACTAATATACAACTCATTTCTGACTCTCAGAGAGGGTGAAAATTCTCTTTCAGCATTTTTACAATTATTAGGCCTCCAGGAGTTTTTGCTGGAAATCACTGACAAGCTCCTGTCACGAGTATAGATAACTCCGTGTTCAATGGCAGAGTTTGGTTGACAGTTTTATTACACTCCTGAGCCAAACAATCAACTGCATTTAAGGCCAGATGACTCTCCTGTTGTACATCCATATATGCTTTGCAGTACAGCTGTAAACAATAGCGAAAGCCTCTACAGGAAATTAGATTTGCAGATTTCAACATTTAGAGGTTGGGCAAATTAATTTGATTATTTCGTGCTGAACTGTCACTGATGCATTTCGCATTATACATTCCCAGGGACCTCTCCAAAGCGAGACACACAATGTGAGATTCAAAGTCCCATTGTCACCCTTATTTTACTTTTAATCGCTTTGAAACCTACTTCCAGCAAATCACCGAGCATTCAGTTACAATTCTCATGAGCTCTGACGCTAAGAAGACACTTATTCCCTAGCCAAATCATAGCGTGCAATGACAGAAAGGGCACAAACAACGTGAAGGTCTTGCCAGTAGAACTGTATGCTGTGAGCATTTTTATGAGTAGCACTCACCCACCAGCTGAAGCTGTCCCCGTAACTCAGCCTAAAGAACTGCCTCCTCCTCAGCATTTTGGAATGCATTCTCCATGTCATTTCACTTGAACTCTAATGAGCTATGGGGTGCAACCCAGTGGCCTCTCCAAGGCACGCTGGCTGCCCAGCTTTGTTACTTCACGCAAAGGGCTTTTATTTTGTCTCTTAAGGTTATTAGCTTGGATGGGCATCAAAAGGGAAAAAGCAGTGTATGTGAGGATTGAAAGTAAAAGTCATACATGCTTACTAACAGCTATCCTCACGCAGTCTAAACCACTAGTGACGGCACGCATACAGCAGTAGTAGGCATCCCGTCTTGTACTTTTACTGCATATTCATCTACACACAAACTTGTGCCAGGTCAGTTAAAGCAGTGAAAGCTTCAATTTGAAAGCAGAATTTGTGCCATAGCTAAGGCCCATTCTGCTGAGGGCCATTAGCTGATTTAGGCTAGCCCCGGAAGACTCTGCTTCAAAACATGCTGCAGGCAGCATTTTAGACAAAATTAACAGT
Source organism: Rhynochetos jubatus (assembly GCA_027574665.1). NCBI lineage: Eukaryota > Metazoa > Chordata > Aves > Eurypygiformes > Rhynochetidae > Rhynochetos > Rhynochetos jubatus. The sequence goes on along the minus strand of CM050661.1, from coordinate 20,837,829 downwards.
AAAGTTACATTTCATTTCTAAATCAGTTTCCACATGAATTCTTTATTTTCCACCTATTCTCACAGAATCCCAGTATTTCCTAGATAAAGTGAGCTCCACGTAACAGGAGTCTGCCTCCTTGACTTGCTAAAAGGTACATTGTAAATTGGCCATATGGCCTTCGCCGCTCTAGAAAAATGATAGCGAAGACTTGAAGATTGTCTTGGGGCCAAAGATGTCTTCTGCTAGACTTGGCTTTACGCTGTTCTTCACTGACCACCTGCATCCCCAGGACATTACATAAGAAAAGCAAAAGAGCAAGTAAGACCCAGCGGGGTTTCAGCTGGCGGACAGCAGTTGACCACTTAGGCAGCAGGGACAGAGCAGTGGATGAATACTGATCTCTAAGTAGTTTAATTGTGTATTACTCGATGTCTATGTTAAGGAAGTATGATGTTTACAGCTTGAGTCAGGGACTAACTGATTCACAACAAAGAAAAAAGCCGAACAAATAAGACACAGAATTTAACTCCATATTCTAAACCTGCGATTCAGATTTATCCCAAAGTGAGGGTCAGTCTGCAGATGAGACTAAGAGACAGGAAATACAACAAAAGCCACCCAACAAAGGCACTAACAACAGCCCACAGAACATAGGAAGACCTGTCACGTAGTGCTTATGCACTTATGAAATAGTCTTCTAGCTTTAGTAATGAATTACAGCAGTTTAACGAGCAAGTTCAGACCACAAAAAGCAACTAAAATAGTGCAAAATGCTAATGGTGAACTGCTTTCCTAACCAAAGTGACTAAAAGTTACCTGCTTTCTCATACAGCCACTGCCTTAAGTCTTTGACAAGGAGGTCCAGGAGAATTAATATTTCCATTTAAAAAAAATTCAGTTTGAAAATGGATTGTCCACGGATCCTGAAAGACGTGTGGCATTTTGGATGCAACCTTAAGAGGTCAACGTTGAATTACCTCCTGTCTGGGGAAAAAGGAAACCCAGGGCCCTGGGAGAGATATGGCAAAGAGGGAGGGGGAGAAGAAAACTTGGTAAACTGTGAAACTCTCTACGAGTGCAACTAGTCCTTACTAGAAAGGCTATTCTGCAGGACAGCTGTTAGCTGCACACTTGCTTAGAGACAAAGCAAAGCTTTTAAAACAAAAGGGCTAGAAGTGTGCATCACTTCTCGGGTAGCAACGTAACAGTGCTACTTCGGTGCTGCCCACGCTGCCAGTTCAGGCAGTCCTGTAAGCTGGTCCCCCCTCATCAACTGTTGCTGGCATGGGCACAGCGTTATTTTTAGTGCAGCAGGCGGAAGGAAGGCAGGCATGTAGCCAGCAGAAGAGGTCTGATGGAAGGATTTAAGTTTTAAAATAAAGCAGTACATGCTGTTTTAAAAGCTGAAAGGGAGAACAGGGAAGATTTAAGAATGGTGGGAAAAGGAGAGAAAGAAAATTACTGCCCTTCTGTTGGTGTTCTTGGGAATACTTCACTTGTTCTACGTAACTAATGTGCAACCCAAGGTGTGGACTGAAGGAAAAGCTATTCTCACTCCATCAGTGAGATTGCATCATCGCCTTGAAAACAGACCAGAATTCCTTCCCAGGAAACATGCACTGGGATTTATTAATTCTCTCCCAAACTCAGATTATGATGAAGTTTACATGGGTTAAACTGGCAAGAACATCATTTCTCATCTTTGAGAGCACAGGAGAGCTGTAAAATGGGGATTTGTATGGAAAATTCAGCTGTTGTGGAACATGTGAAATTGTGCATATCCACTATCCCTGTGAGGACTGAGAACAGCCAAAGATTGGCAGGCACTGAAGACAAAGTAGAGCAAATTCACACCTTGTATCATCCTGAGAACTCTAGCATCACACCGGGCAGCCTGTGGAAATGGCCATGTGGGAAGTTTGGCTTCAGCAAAGTGGTGCCCATATGAAAGCATTGACCCTCACATCCTCAGAGCTGTGTCAGGCTGCAGGTGCACTCCCTGGGCCACCCTGCCTCTTCCCCTCCTGTCCCCGTGCTTGTCCTCCCAGCCCCAGACCTACCCACGCACGTGGCTTGCCGCAGCTCTTCCCAGGCTGGGCGGCCCACGAGGATCTGCCGAACCAGGGAGGCGCACGGTGCGACACCCTGTTACCGCTGGGAAGAGAACTCCTCCATGGTTTTGCAGCGTTGCAGGTACGCGGGTCATTTCAGACAGGAGCTGAGACACTTGTCTCCCGCTTCAGAGTGCCATATACAGGGGTTTTATTTTCTTCTCTTTAGCTCACTTGGGCCAGGGTCAGCCAAAGTACAGCCTGCAGCTGCTCCCTTCTTTGATTATTGATGAGGATTAGGATTTATTTTTTATATACAGCTCTGTAGGTGTGCAAGACATTTCACACAAATACACAAGGACAGGGCTCTGAAGAGTTTATACAGCCCAAACAAGTCGCAGCACAGCCAGTGAAGACACACATACGATTAAAGGCTTATTGATGTAAGCTCCATGTGTATCTTACTAGGTGGACAAAATGTAGGTTGCTTTGTGTGGCCTTTTTCTGAAGGCAAAGGGTCATTTTTATGCGTGACACTTCAACCTTTTGTTACAGCAATCTGCTGTTTCTAAGCCTAGATCACAGGACTCTCATATCCAAGCTGGTGAGGTGATTTGCTTCAAAAATAGTTTGTGACAAGGCTTAATTCAGATTAGCATTTGGGTAATAAACATTATTGGGTAAAGAGCAGAAGATGGACCTTTGCTCTTGCTCCAGAACAAAGCCTGTGTTTCTGCAGCTTTGTCTATAGCACTTAGCAACTAGCTGCAAGGATGTGGGTCTACTTTCCCAAGCTTTCCAAGACTTTTATTCTCCCAGGAGTAGTCCCAGAGGTTGGGCAAAGGGGACAATAGGATTTGCCCCAAAACACAGAGAAATAACACCCTTCTACTTAAAAAAGAATACCCCCCACCAAAAGAAGAAGAAAAAAGCTGTAGCATGCTTTCTTCTGACGTGTTACCTCTCTGTTGCTGGCACCTCATTTAAGGTTACAGCTACATCCCAGCATCTTTCTGTGGCTCACAGTGGGTATGCACAGCCACCCCATTTCTTTCCTGTCCACTCCCCAAGATTAGGGTCTAGAGCCAGAGGCAGCCTCACACTGTGAATCCTCACACCATCCTCCATGCACCTGAAAACGGGAAAACCTTCTGTAAACTTTTACATAAGGATTTGCTCAGCTGGTTTCATAACATCCAGTTGCCTATTTTACTGTCTGCGCCTCTCTGTGACACAGTGTCTGAACCAAACCGTGAATAAAGCATCTCTTCATGCTTTAACAATGCAAACGAGTTTTAAGTGGCAATGTTTCGTCTGGTTCTTACGTAAGCCAGTTGCAATATTCTTTGAGTAGGTGTGTGTTGAAATGGGATAAGATCAGCATGTTATATAGCTATTCAAACACACACTCCGACAGCCGTCCTGGAGAGGGATGTCAGAGGCACCACAGCTCCGATTTCAGCTGCACCACGCAGGTGATGCATGGCAGATAACTGAGGCTCATCGTTACGATACTCCGCTAGCTTAGGGGGCTCAGGCTGAGAGCTACAAGGCCCTGTTTCCAGAGTTGGTAGGCAATGCTAGCCAGGAACAGAGCTGGAAAACAATCTTAATACGTCCTATCTGTCCTCACAGGCACTAAGAAGGAATTGTCACTGTCTAAAACTCTACCCTGAACTATCCCCAGACACCCCAGTATGTAAAAGGACAATAAATTTAAGCCTCTAATATGTGTTTCAAAGGGAAAGTTAGGGGGTTTTGGGGATGAGCATGCAGTCAAAGCAAAATTTATGCTGAAGATGAAAAAAACATGTAAGTTCAATAATGACCACTTTTGCTGATCACTGGAGCATGATTGCTTCTGGCTGCAAGAAGTCTTGAATGATGGAGACTAATACAAACCCTCATCGAGAGAATCCTCAGGACTCTGAGTGAGATGTGCCAAGGCCAGAGGCTAACAATAAGCAGAAGAATCAACACAGGCAAATGGAGAACTAACTTGGCATACTTGAGACCCATTGAACAAGCAATGCTTACCATCAAAGACCTCTAACATTACTGAAGAAACATATTTGGAACTGGCTATCCAATGGGTCCCAGATTTGACAATACAGCACAGCAATATTTTAAGCCAACATGAAGCAATAGGCATCCAAGAGGATAGCTGTATCTAAAATTATACAACTGGCAAGACTGGACTTACGGCCTTCCACAGAGCTATCACCACAAGACACACAGTCCTGTCCATGATGTTTCAGCAAAACGGTTCCTGACTCCTGGAGCCTTGGAGTCAGCAATATTTACTGGAAAGGATGCAAAACCAGATGCATTGGGTAGAAGCGAATCTACAAACCAGCCTTTCAGCTAGTGAAAAAGGGCACTGATTAATGAGCTGGCATACACAGGCAAATGTTTTATTCCATCAACTTTACAGGTTGGCTAAAAGCCTCCAGAATTTTGCAAATCACGATTGCTCCTAGGGGACCATCTCTGTCTGGTTAGTTTATTTGTTTGTATGTACATTCGGTAACTAAGGTCAAAAGTTTTATAGCAGCAACTGTCTCTGAACTGTTACTTGGCTTTGATTTTTCAGCTACGGCACCGAGACTTTTATGCAATATTGTTAATAATAGAAATGCACTTTGTTTTAGTTTTAACTAATTATAGATTTGCCTGATGCTGTATTTCATGTGCATGGGTAAAAGGTAACTCTTAGAGTTTTATAAAGCTAAAGAGTAAATTCTGCCTTTAATTACATAGGTTTCGCTGGTGCTGCAGAGGATTCAGTGATGTCAGAATTCATCTACAATAACGGTTTAGCCATAAGATTAGGCAAAATACCTATTACTTGACGTCAAATCACAGCGGCGCAAACATACTCTGCAACCTTTAGAAACGACCGCCTGGACCTGAGCTCAGTAAGTATTACAGTTCCACAGCAGGGCTTGTGCAAAGACAACCAATTCCAAGATGCAAAATTCACATCACTAAATTTCATCACTGCAAGTACCGTGCAACCCAGCATCCTCCCCGGTATTTACAAATTCAAGGCCATGCTTATTCCACCCCATTTCAACCCTCCTACATGGTGTCTGAGACAACTTGCACAAAAGAGTTCTGCTTATGTAAGATTTAAAGAAACATCCAATCATGACTTCTCAGCCTCCTTTGGCTTCCTAAAGCACTGCTTGTAAGACAATAAATTATTTGATACTATCTTTTAGTTCAGACTTCGTATGCATACAGAGGGAAAATACTGTCCATGAAATCTGGGAGCAGAGGCGATGCTGTAGGTTTAGGGGACCCTTCCTTTATAAATAATGGAAGCAGCTAAAGTCTCACAACTGTCCACTTGGTCTTTTGTGGCAAATGTCCACGAATACCTCTAAGAAATAATATCCGCAGAAAGTGGGAGATTCCTGAACAGAAAAATAGCTAAACTCACCGTGCGAGTGATTTGCAGTTAACAATATTGCAGGCTTACTGATGTGTAGCCTTACCTAAAATTTCCATCGATAAGCTGAGAGGGAGGAAAGTAGCCTTAAACACTGAAAAAACCAAGAGTTTTCACCTTTCATATGAACAGCAAAAAGAAGCAACACCACGAGCATCTACAACAAAGGGCCCCTCTGGGCACGATGCCATCGTCACCACTGCTTTCCATGACCAGCGCACATTGGCAAGAATTACGACGCTCAGGTTCCGTGCTGAACTCCCGTTCATCAGGGTGTATAAACTTGTCCTTTTTCATTTTCTTCAAACTGAACTTTGGCAGAGGAGTGCTGGTGGGTGGGGAGGTTTTGGAAAGATCGTTATTTCTTAAATTTGGTCTTCTCAGACTGTTCTAAATACAGCAGTGGGGAATATGCCCTGAGGAGCAATGCTGTTGCATGTCTCTCAAGGGAGGGGTATTGACAATTCGATATTGTCAGTCTCTTATTCAGTGCAAGAGGAAAACAAGCATTTGCGTTTCAGGCTAACTCATGGAAGGCCTCTGGCCCAGGAGAAATGATGAGTTCAGGGTGATGCTGTGGGGCCAGGAGGCCGGGAAGCTGTCCATCAAGGGTTCCCAAGGGTGGTCTGTAGTCCTCTTGCAACACACAGAGCTTTTGTATGTGGCCTGAACAGGATCTGGGGGTTGTGGCTGTCCTCCACAGAACCAGCTGATTGTCAAGGCTGTAGCAACCGTAGGGTCTCCTCCAGCAGTTCTGGGATGGGGTGAATGTCTGGGCACCCGGGATCTGTCAGCCACTGAAAGCCTGGACTAGACTGTCCCTCCGGAGCAGTCAGGCATTTTGGCAAGTCTCACAGCTGTGTATTTCAGACCCCTGCCTATTTCTCTAACCCTTCCCATCACTCCACATGACAGCAAGCATCCTTTGCAAGAGCTGGCCCAGGAGTACAATATTTCCAGAATCAAGATGGATTTCTGCTTTCAAGAGCAGCAGAAGCAGTGCATAGCCCGGCTCACAGTGTTAGAGTTGAGCACAGATGGAGATAGCGAATTCCCACGCCAACCAGTGGCCAAAGCAATGGACAGACTCTGTCTCTAGGAGTCGAGCTCCAGAGGGTATACCAGAAGTTGAATTTGAGAGAGGAAGAGGGGGATAAGGAGTGATAACCAACTACGGAGTTGAGGCAGCCTAAACACCAATTTGCAGTACTAATCCCTGTTAGAATTACTCTGAGAAGGCTACAATGCCCACAACTACCTGTCCTCACGTACTAGCACATCACCTGCCTTATTCCCCACAGAGTCCCAGAGCACAGCCTGCTTAGAAGGAGCTCAGGAATGTGGTCTAGAAACAAGGACCTTCCATTCACTTGCATGGATCCCAACTCATCTGCAAATTGTGTTTCTTCACTTTTTCTGGGTTTATGCCTGCCGGCACCACAGTCCTCAGAAGGATGCTATAGATAACGACAAAAGCAGTGAAAGTGTTTGCCAGGGGGCTAACACAGGGCAAAATGTGCCCTTGTGAAGAGCTGAAGGCACTTAGGTACACGCTGCAAGATGTCATTGCTGCCTGGACATTGCAGGGTGGTACAATATCCTTAATACTTTGGCCTAATGGAATTGTTTCAGGCCAACTAGAAAAAATAGCCTTTGGATCAGGCCCTTAGCTCTCAGTTTCCACACTTTCCTGCTTGCAAAACCCCAAACTGTTCATTCAGCTCCAGCCTGGAAAGATGCCAGACACCTAGAACTAACCCCAAAAGGGAGAGGCTTGAAATTCAGGACAGAAATTTTGAAAACTTCTTCATTTCCTATTATTTTAAGGAATAATGTATAAATTGATCTTTCTGCAGATTTGTGCTGGTTTGGGTTCGACTATGGGGGAATTCCTAACGCACGCTAATCACCATACACCGTGAGGTACCTTCCATCTCTGTTGGCAGCTGATCCTTTCAGCCATCAGAAGTGTCCATCTTCACACCTGCTAGTATCTCAATGGATTCAATGGCTTTGCTCCTCTGCGAGAATGATTTGAGTACCATTTCCTAGTACATTTAATCTATCAGCTACATGGCAAATACGCCACAATTACTTAACAAGAACATGTAAAAAAGTAGGCTATGACATGCAGCTGTATCTCTGTTTCCTCCCGTGCTTCTTAGAAACTAACGCAATTACAAAGCCATTTTGATGAAGACACTTTTGCTGACTCCTTCACGTAAGAGAAGTTAGCAGCAGACTCTTATCTCCTCCATCAGAAGAATGTTCCTGGAAACAGGACCGTCCGTGGCTAGAGATAACACATCGTGGAATCTTCTGCACCTGATGGGGGGCAGCATCCGCCCTCTTGGTCACATGTAAGTTATGGTGATAAGAGATAGTAATTTCTGACCCCGCGCAGCTCGACACGCTCCGTCCCACAGAGCAGAAGTGGTAGCAGCGGCAGTTTCCATCTGCTCCAACAGCGTGAAACACCGAGAGCCTGCTTTGGAGCTAGAGGCTTTTCAGTCTGGAAACGTGTTCATGTAAACCGCAGGAGGAGGAGGTAACCTGCCCGCTTCTGGAATTGTACTGCCAATACACAGAATGAACAGTAACTGCAGTGTACAGCTGTTGTCCTGAGGAGACAGGTTCTATGCTGGGGCCGGGAGTAATTAGTGACAGTCCTCCCGATTTCAAATTACTGACAGCCATTTGCTGTCCTACACTCTTATTGGGAACCAGCACTAGACATGACTTATTTTACAATATCTAAAGAGGAGGTGTTTTAATCCTAGAAAAAATGTACCTTTTATATCCCTTCCCGTAGCCCATCTTTCCTTCCCTATTTCCAGCACACAGATGGCAGGGGTCTTTCACAGCGGCTGCTTGGATCACCTGAAGAAATCGGTGTTTTTAGTATATAATTGCCCGGGGTAGTAACTGTCACGTGAAGCGTGCCCTAACACAGAGGAAGACACGGTGCATCATCAGTTGTCCTCAACCACCCTACTTCACTTGAATTCCAATGAACCCAGTACCCCTGCCCTGCAGAACTTGCAGATCAAGCCCAGTGATACAGCACGGACTGTAAGGTCAGCTTTCAGCCCAAAAGTTCAAGTGGTAAACAGGAGACATGAGTGAAGTATAGTTTTGCATAGCTGCTTCCTAGTCACATGTCAGCATCCAACATGACACTCAGAACAGGGTTGATTTAAAAATTCGTTTTAAAAAGGTAGGGAAATTGTGTGATGATTTCTTTAAATCTGGGCAAAAAGAAATCACTCCCTGAATTATACTTTTGTTCCACTTCGAGGGCTGCCACCCTGCTGGTTTAGCTATGTGGAAAGTCAGAGTGCTCCTTCTGTTCTAGCAGTTATTTTCTGCATCCTTGTTTTATTTTTAACAGCTTACAACAGAAAGAAATGCGTTATCGCATGACTGTCTAAAGCAAATAGTACATTGTGGTTTTGGGCTTGGACACTTGAACGTGTAACTTCCCAGCAACAAGTAGTGTTCTCTCTGTAGGGCACTTCTTGTAACTCATCCCTCCTAGTGAGAAGTAAGGAAAACTGTCACCTAGCGAGTGAAACGGCTATGTCTTACAGCCCTCCCAGCTGAGAAAAAGCAGAAAAATGACAACAGGCTGCCGTTATTATACAAGACGTATTGCTGCACAGAAAGCAGCAGGCCTTAGTGATTAACACCAGCACTGGGCCTTGGACAACTGGGATATGGTCCTGACCTGCTAGAGGCTACTGTGCTTCCCCGGCCAAGTCGTTTCACTTTTCTGCACTTCGATTTCCCAGTCTGTGAAAACGAGTGTGCTGTGGTTTATTTTTAAGCATTTCAGCAACTGACATACTGTACCTCAAACTCCTTAAATGGTTACATCATTTTCACTGCTATGAAAAGTTCACTAAAACAGCATTTCAAAATCCCTCTTTATGTATTGTACTTTCTGTTCTCAAGTCTGACTGTGGTTTGACTTCTGGCATCTGAAGTTCGGGCTACTGTGGTTATTTGACTTCAGACAGCAATTGCTAATGATTGCAGACCTTCTATAGATGTGAGTTGGCTGCATAATCAATGGAAACACAGCAGTGCAGCCTTAAACACTCATCTATACTTCACTCGTGTAGGTCCTGCTTCGCAGTGGCTATTCCTTTAGGAATACTATTAAGACCCTGTAAAAGTTAACAACATTTTTTTCAGATGCACCACCCATGTGGACCTCCTAAGAATTTGGGACCCAGACTGATGATGAAAATGCATGTAAATGTTAAAAACAAAACAAACAAACAAACAATTTAAGATGAACTGTACTTGCCATCCTAGACACGATCTAGACATATTAAGCCCTTCTGTTATTTGTTGACTGGCAAATTATTTTGGTGATAAGAGCATCTTCTGCTTGGATTGCCCTGCCGTAGCTTGTGTTTTCTTACCTATATTTGATCTTTAATATATTAAAATCAGAAACTCATCAAATAAACCTGGGTTCTCTCTTCTGAGATTATTACAACACATACAGAGAGAAATATGACCAGGATTTCATTTAGCTCAACTCTAGTGAATTTAGCCCAGAATTACCAGAAGCTGAGAAACATCACAACTACCGTGTACATGCTTTAACAAGCAAAAGTCAATGGGATGTTTAATAGGCACAACACTTAGACAGTCCCCGCAGGCAGGTGCGCTCACCATGCACGGGAAGAACGATTCATATCATTCCGAGGGCTGATAAAGGCATTATAAAACCACTTTACCATGTTAATAAGGAATCGTTATACTGCCAGAACAAAAAAGTCTAATCTTTCAGCATCTGTTCACATGATTAACAGCACTGATATTCACGTGGTCTCCCAAGGAAAGACCAGATGGTTTGTTCACTGGGTTTGAACCCTTGATTTTTAGCTTAAAAAATCTGGCCCTCTAGTAAATGAACTGCAGGAGTCACACTATTAGTAACACAGTAAAGCTACCAGGAGGTAAGCAGTAGATCTCATCTTGTGCAACTGGATGCTGCTGGGAAGTCCAACACATTGCAAAGATGTTACATGTTTTCCCTCAGGGGAAGCATATGCTAATGCCCCTGAATTCACCAGAACTCAAGTCGAGCATTGGTCATTTTTCATGACCTCACTTCCTCTTCTCCTGCCTGGGACCTTTGACTTTAAATGAAGGGTCATTGGCCTGTATCCTAAAGGAAGGTTGCTCTTGTACCAGCAGTGCAGGATAAACACCTGCGATGTGGGTCTCACTGCAATGAGGCACAACCCATCCTGTGCAAAAGCATCCTGCGTATGGGCGTCTATTTACTTTAGCTCTAAAATCACACAAGCAGTGAGGGGGATTCAATCACTGAGCACATCTCTCCTAACCATTATTTTAAACTGTTCTGTAACCGAACAGTTGTCTTGCTGCACCAACTGTGGTGCAGCTTATCTTTCAGCACTATTTCCTACTCTACCCTTCATCGCTGCGTCTAGAGTCATGATTTTCTCTCCTATAATTGATGTAATCCTACCATTGTCTAACATGCTGATTTAAAACGTAATCGTACCAGAGCTATAGCAACAAATGTGCCGTGACATGTGTAAATTAAGGAACTGCAAAGAATTACTTGAAAGTATTGTGTGAAAGTAGGAGGAAAAAATGGATCCCGCTGTTAATCGAATTAAAAAGCGAACATTTCAAATGTGTGTTATACCCATTATTTGCATACTTCTGTTACTGAAATCAGAACAGGGTCTTCCAGTAAAATCTGGTCAGCTAAATGACTCATATGACTTCTGAAGTGACCATGGATTGGTTCTGAGCTGCATGCCCTCGCAGGAGTTCTCGTGTCCGAGAGCGGATCGGAAAAAAAGGGGAACTGAAAATGGCTGACTGTAAAGATGGCTGTGCACTGCACTTCCTTGTTTATACCAAAATAAAATACAAAACATTATTAACCACTTTCAGCTTGAAGTGACGCGACCTCCGGGACTCGGAGCGGCAGTGGACGCGCACACAAGTGCATGCGCTTTGTGCACACCGGCCAGACCTTGCACGCACATGCAAAAGGACTTTTGCATTCAAGTCTGCAACCTGCACACATGCCTCCCACAGCAGGCACAGACAAGCTGGGTGCCCTTTACACAGGCAGTCTGAGGCTTCCCACCATCCTGTTTACATTCAATCACTATCTCTGCTGTATTACCAGTTCCAAGCTTAGGAAAAATAGAAGCTAATAGAATAACATACCTATGCATTGAAAAATCCAGGCCAATATTCTCAGGTAATTTGGTACGGCTCCAGTGCTGGTGCTCAGCCTTCAACACCCGACCTAAGCCTGCTTTTGGGGCATGAGCTCGCTCACTCATTGCAGGGTCTGGCAGGCAGAGCACACACCCCGATCACTCTCCATTTCTGGGGATCTTGGAGCTCACTGGTAGCAATGGCCACTACGCCAAGCCATCTTAGAGGTCTAAAATTCCAGCTCCAAAAATAGAAGACTATAAGAGTAACACTGATTGAGCAATGCCTAAGACCGAGAGTGAGTGACAGAGAAATGGTGAGCTCAGAAATGATGAATTTTTCACAGAGGAAAACCTATAGAAATTGCAGCAGAGGAGGAAAGTTCAGAACCACTGGTACCCACTGGCCTCCAAGAGGAAGAACGGCATTTGCTTTAGGAAAGTAGGTATTTGAAGGGTGATGTGCACTGCTCCTGGCTTTGACATGGGATGTGCTCACTCTGGTCCCTAAAGCAAAAACTACAGAGGACTGAGTCCTGTTGAGATCCTGAATCTCTGTAAATTTTGTCCCATAGGTTAGAATCTACTGACCTCATCGGACCTACTATGGTATGAATGAGAGTAGATCCCAACCCACAAAAGGAAAATGCTGTGTTCAGAATTTTAGTCTCTGCATTTTCAACACAGACCTACATCCTCACTCTTTTGAATGCCAGTATAATAAAGCTCCTCCATAATCAGGAGAAGCTTTAAGGAGCCTGAGTTTCTTGTTCGTGGTACACAGCTGAAGTTTGCTTCCTGCAGAGTCTGAGCAATTCATACGATCATCCCAATCCTCTGTGGGAGGCGAGGGTCAGCATGAAACGTCGAACTTCCTAAAAAAACCAATATTCTCCCTTTATAACATTCTGGAAGGAAAATTCTGAAAAAGACCCCTAGGCCATGCCATGAATCTTGCACAGGAAGAATGGCCCAAACACCAGTTTGTCTTTCTCCCGAGAGATACCCTGGTGTCTCAAGGACTTCTTACATGTGCACCCCAGGGGACTGAGCGGTCAGAAGGCAGAACCACCAAGAAGAGAGCTAGCAATGCAGATGTTACTTTTACTGCATCTCTCGGTCCTGTCCTACAGCTGAAGATTTTTTCATGCCATTTTATGCTTATGAGAGAGCAACCAGTAGCCAACAATGATGCACACTCTGAGGCATAGAACAGAATAAAATATAAAACTATAATAATGGAAATAAGGGGAAGTTTTAAGCCATGGGAAAAGCAGAATTGAATTCTTTGTGTCTTCCAGGTAAGAAGAAGGTACTTAAGTGTGCTTAACAGGTGAATTTTAAGGCCACATGGGCTTTCTCTCCCTGACCTCACTTAACCTCCAAGTTTTCATCATCTTGCTCAACCCTGCAATCGTCTATTGTAATAAGGGGCAAAACAAACTCTTCTTCAGAGCTAAAGTCATGCAGAGGAAAATTATAGCTTCATTCCTTTGGAAAAACACTAGCAGATTGTTATCTTGACACTGATTATGAACAACACTGTGAGCATGAAGGATAGGACTGAACCGTTTCCTCTACAACCTTACCAGAAGCCATGCTGCACTATGCTGAGTGCTACATCTAGAGGAGTCTTTAAAAAGGGACAAACGAGCACGACTAGAGCAAGGTCAGGGCTGAACCACAGAACCACGGCACAGCTGGGGCTAACATGCATCAACCACTCACAAGGACATGTATGCGGGGTTGATGGGGGCTGCTGGCAGGCAGCCTGGAAATGCCACACAAGTTGCAGGACATGGGAAGGGGTGTCCTACTTGCGTGTGCCTATGTTCTGACGGTGCAGGATGAGGGAGGTGGGGTCTGCATGAGGGAGACTGTGTGTCCTGAGCACTCAAGGGGTACTGGGATGTTTGCAGGGTGTAAGGGCATGAGCCACTACTCAGCTGCTGAGTGGCCTGGGCAGCACCATCTAGTCAAAGGCCAGGGGGCAAGAAAACACCACAGCTGAGAGATGCAAAATCTTGGACCTGTATCCAAGAGGGTGGTGTACCCAAGAGAGCGTTGGAAGGGAAGCAGCCCAAGTTTAGCTTGCCACCAGCCTCTGGGCTCTGTGATATAATCTGGTGCTTAAAGACAGAGCAGTGGCAGCCCTAACATAGCTGGACACCCCAGGCTGAACAGTGATGCACAACACACAGCAGCCATGTGCTTAAGGCAGATGTGTGTGGGAGGAAAACAGTGAGAACCCAACATTTTCTCTGTCTGTCCTCTCTTTCCCCTCTGCTCCCAGAAATTGTGCCACTCTTAGCATGCTAGATGTAGCAAGATAGCAGCTGGCAGTGCTGTCCCCAGACTTGTCCACTGCCACCGGGAATCTGCTTTTGAAAGCAGTCAGGACTGGAGCCCTTTGGGGGTGCTCAGATCATGCAGAGCCTCTGCAGCATCATCAGACCACGTGCTACAGAGGAGCAGAGCCAAGCTCCTACCCTGCAGCCCCAACACCACTGTCAGACCCAGCTATGCCCATTAGCCAAGCAGCAACACTGTGCAGAACTAATGTTGCTTGTCAAAAGAGATTAAGCCCATCGTTCCCCACAACTGAGAATAAAAGCCCTGCTTTGTCAAGAAATCAGCTGAAGTCAATGTAAACAGCGTGAAAGTTTGTTAGCTGGCTTGTACTGCCCTGCTCTGAGAGCTCTGGCCTCCCTTAAAAGGCACCTGTAGAAGGCTACCAGCAGAGCTGGGTGAATCACCTCCCTCCTGGCTCTAACTGCAAGGGCATCGAGAACCTATCCCTTTCATTCCTCTTAAGGATTCAGCTCTTTCCCAACCATCGGAAAATCCAGCTCCAGATGCCTGACCTACACGCACAGGCCCAGTCGACAGGGAGTGGATATCACATTTGTTTCTCAATTGATTGAAAGACCAAACGAAGCTGAGTCAGACAAATCCCTTGGTTTCCTCACACTCCACTCCCTTTGCTTTGGGGAGCTCCAACATGCTGGGAGGGGAGATAACGTTTGGCAACAGTAAAGAGGAGCATGCGGGAGAAGAAATAGGGAAGTCCACCTCCCAAAAATTACTGTAAAATCTGACTCTTAAAGATAGGCTGGGGAGACTGGGAGGAAGTGGAAAGTCATCACGCCAGGAAGGCTCCATTTGCGAGTCGGAGAGCAGAAAAGCTGGTCACTACCAGCGGATGTCTCCTGTTTCGTTATCTCTTCCTGCTGAGCTGCCCAATGGGAAGATGAAGATTTAGTCAGCCCATGGCCTCCCCACTTCCGTACGCTGCCTCCCTCGAAAGGACTCACTCGTTTTCAGCCCGGATATTTTATCCTGCCAGAGAGTTGGTGCGACCAGTTCCTGCAGCCCTCTGCAAGGCCACAGCAAGGGCACAGAGTGGTGTAGCCAACACAAGCCATGCTCTGGCCAGCCCCAGTGGCCACCGGCAGCTGGTCCTGATTAAAGCAGCCCCCAGTATGCTGTAATCTCTTCTCTAATGTTGCTCTAATCAGTGCTGGGGCCAGCTTGTAACCTGTCCTCAGATCAGGGAGCTATAATTAATTGGCTATGGCTCCCCATAGGATCTGGGCACAGCTCAGATCCCGGCCTTTGCAGTTTAACTTGAGGCTAAGACTTATCTAACGTTGCTGTAATTAGTTTTTCCTAGCGTAAACCAGGACTGTTAGTGCTGCATGTGAAATAGAAAAGATATGAGGACACAAGTATGTGAATTACTGTAACTTTTGACTACTGTTCAGGCAAGTTTCAGCTGCCTGTTTACTTTGCCACGGTATGAAGGCCCTGCCTCAGTGAGGAACCTATAGAACGAAGGCCATACATAAATCAAACCTGAGCAGTGCAGGAAAAGTACAGTATGCATTTCTTCCATAAGGGTAACGGTAAATTATCTACTAAGTTAATGGTTCACTGATGCAACTCAGTTTAAGAGGTGGAAAAAAACCTAGGGATGTTTTATCTATGACCCTTGGCTTAGGTCTGAGATACAGCCTTAACTGAAGAGCAAAGGTTAACTGTAATAGAAAATGTTGGCATTGCTATAGCTTACAAGCTACATTCTGAACCTTTTTTGTCAAAATGAAGACAGCTTCTTTAATTATGGCAACACAGCCATAAAAGGTTGGTTGCAGAGAACTATTTGTCAATGTTTCTTCAGAGTACCATGGAAAAAGACGACAGGAGTATGTGCAAAGAGAAGACTTGGGGAAGGTGGAACACGTCATATTCGCTTGAAAACTACGAAAAGGAGCAATTGACAGGAGAGCTCTCATTGATAGGAGAAACATTCTTTTAGACAGAGCCAAACACAGTAAAATTCATGTCTCAGAAGTTGTGCCCAGGTACAACTATCACTATGGGCTCAGTATTAGAGATTCATGGAATCTTTAGGTTGGAAAAGACCTTTAAGATCATCAAATCCAACCGTTAACCCAACACTGTCAAGTCCACCACTAACCCATGTCCCTAAGCACCACATCTACATGTCTTTTAAATACCCGCAGGGATGGTGACTCAGCCTTTTCCGGGGGCAGGCTGTTCCAATGCTTGACAACCCTTTTGGTGAAGAAATTTTTCCTAATATCCAGTCTAAACCTCCCCTGGTGCAACTTGGGGCTATTTATTCTTGTACTGTCACCTGGGAGAAGAAACCAACCCCCACCTCTCTGTACCCTCCTTTCAGGGAGTTGTAGGGAGCAATAAGGTCTCCCCTGAGTCTCCTCTCCTCCAGGCTGAACACCCCCAGCTCCCTCAGCCGCTCCCCACAGAACTTGTGCTCCAGCCCCTTCCCCAGCTCCGTTCCCTTCTCCGGAAGGGATAAGCTCCAGCCCCTCAGTGTCTTTCATGTAGTGAGGGGCCCAAAACTGAACACAGTATTCAAGGTGCAGTCTCAAGTGCTGAGTACAAGGGGTCAATCCCTTCCCTAGTCCTGCTGGCCACACTGTTCCTGATGCAGGCCAGGATGCCGTTGGCCTTTTTGGCCACACTGCTGGCTCATATTCAGCTGGCTGTCAACACCCCCAGGTCCTTTCCCACCAGGCAACTTTCCAGCCACCCATCCCCAAGCCTGTAGCACAGGGTTGTTGTAGCCCAAGTGCAGGACCCAGAACTTGGCCTTGAGCCTCATACAGTTTGCCTTGGCCCATCAATCCAGTCTTTCCAGATCCCTCTAAAGAGCCTTCCTGCCCTCAGGCAGATCAACACTTCTGCCCAACTTGATGTCTTCTGCAAAATTACACTCAATTCCCTCCTCCAGATTATGGACAAAGATATTAAAGGGAACTGATCCTAGTACTGAACCCTGGGGAACATCACTTGTGACTGGTCACCAACTGGATTTAAATCCATTCCCCACAACTCTCTGGGCCCAGCCATCCAGCCAGTTTTTTACTCAGCAAAGGGTATACCCACCCAATCCATGAGCAGTCATGCTCCCACAGAATGCTGTGGGAAACTGTGTCAAAGGCTTTATGAAAGTCTAGGTAGACTACATCCATGGCCTTGCCCTCATCCAGTAAGCAGGTCACCTTGTCACAGAAGGAGATCAGGTTCATCAGGCAGGACCTGCCTTTCATAAACCCATGCTGACTTGGTCTGATCACCTGGTTGTCCTGTACTTGCTGTGTGATGGCACCCAAGATGATCTGATCCATAATCTTCCCTGGCACTGAGGTCAGACTGACAAGCCTGTAGGTCCCCAGATCCTCCTTCTGACCCTTATTGTAGACAGGCGTCACATTTGCTAACTGGGCTCTCCTCGGTTAGCCAGGTCTGCTGACAAATGATTGGAAGCGGCTTGGTGAGCACTTCTGCCAGTTCCCTCAGTACCCTTGGGTAGATCCCATCTGGTCCCATAGACTTGCGTGTGTCTAAGGGGTGTAGTAGGTTGCTAACCATTTCCCCTTGGATTAAGGGGGCTTCATTCTGCTCCCCATTCCTGTCTTCCAGCTCAGGGGGCTGGGTACCTGGAGAACAACTGGTCTTACTATTCAAGATTGAGGCCAAGAAGGCACTAAGTGCCTCAGCCTTTTCCTCATCCTTTGTTACTCTGTTTCCCCCCATATCCAACAAAGGATGGAGGTTCTCCTTAGCCCTCCTTTTGTTGCTAATATATTTATAGAAACATTTTTAATTATTTTTTACAGCAGCAGCCAGATTAAGTTCTAGTTGGGCCCTTCTAATTTTCTCCCTGCATAACCTCACAACATTCTTGTGGTCCTTCTGAGTTGCCTTCCCCTTCTTCCAAATGCTGTAAACTCTCCTCCTTTTTCCTGAGTTCCAGCCAAAGCTCTCTGTTCATCCAGGCCAGTTTTCTTCCCCTCTGGCTTGTCTTGCAGAACACAGATGGCCTGCTCCTGCGCAGAAGAATGTCCAGTCTTCCTGGACAACTTTGCCCTTCAGGACTGCCTCCCAAGGGACTCTGTCAACCAGGCTCCTGCACAGGCCAAAGTCTGCCCTCTGGAATTCCGATGTGGCAGTTCTGCTGATCCCTCTCCTTACTTCTCCAAGAATCAAAACCTCTAACATTTTATGATCATTATACTGAAGAGAGCCTTCAACCACCACATCACCCACCAGTCCTGCTCCGTTCACAAACAGCAGGTCCAGCGGGGCACCTTCTCTGGTTGGCTCACTCACCAGCTGTGTCAGGAGCTTTCCTTCCATGCCCTCCAGGAACATCCTAGACTGTTTCCTCTCCACTGTATTCTGTTTCCAGAAGGCATCTGGTAAGCTGAAGTCCCCCATGAGAGTCAGGGCAAGCGATTGTGAGACTTCTGCCATCTGCTTATCAAGTATGTTGTCTGCTTCTTCACCCTGGCTGGGAGGTCTATGGCAGACTCCCACCATATCTGCCTTGTTGGCCTTCCCCCTGATTCTTACCCATAGACACTCAACCCTGTCATCACCGTCATTAACCTCTAGATAGGCAAAATACTCGCTAACCTACAGGGGTACCCCAGCACCTCTGCTTCCTTGCCTGTCCCTTCTGAAGGGTTTATAGCCACCCACTGCTGCACTGCAGTTGTGCGAGTCATCCCACCACGTTTCCGTGACGGCACCTATATCATAATTTTCCTGCTGCACAATGGCTTCCAGCTCCACCAATGCTGCATGCATTGGTGTAGATGTGCTTCAGCTGGGTTATTGGCACCGCCACCTTTGTGGGGGGCAGAAACCCTAATTCCTACTTGACCATTCTCAGGAGCTTCTATGGTTTCTAACACATCCATAGCCCTTCCATCTTTCCTGCCACATGGATCTCCATCCCCTACCTCCACTGAGGTGGCAGACTGACGGACCTCGCTAACACAACAGCCCTCAAATGTTGATGTGCTGCCTCCAGGCTTATCCCTAGCAAGCCTAGTTTTATCCCTTTCCACCTTCAAATCTAGTTTAAAGCTCTTTCAGTGAGCCCTGCTAACTCCTGTGCAGAGATGCTTTTCCCGCTTTGAGGCAGTTGTATCCCATCTGTTGCCAGCAGACCTGGTGTTGTGTAAACTGACCCATGATCAAAAAACCCCAGAATTCTGTCAGTAACACCAGGCTCAGAGACAGGTATTGATCTGCTGGCTGTTTCATCATTCCCTGCAACTGGAAGGATAGACAACACGACCTGTGTTCCTGATCCCTTAACCAGTCATCCCAAGGCCCTGAAGTCTCTCTTGGTTGCCCTCAGACTTTTTGATGCAACTTCATTGCTGCCCACCTCAAAAATCAGGATAGCAATCCGAGGGCGGTACCAGGGTAGGCAGCTTTCTTTTTACATCTTTAACCTGGGCCCAGGGAGGCAGCAGAATTCCCTAAGAAGTGGGTCTGGTCTGCATATTATTATCCTACCAGACAGAGCATAAGGAAAGAAACAAGATGTAAAAGAAAATTAGGCAAATACTAGGCACGCTTCAGATGAATGTTACCCTCGGGTAGCACATAAATGTAAAGGAGAGCAGAACATAGTGCCTCAGCCTGTGGGCCAGCCTTCCAAAAGGCCAGGGGGAAATCCATACATTTAGCAGCTGAAAATCTAACAAACACGGCGTAAGACTGGAGGGTACTGCCATCGCTTCGTTTGACTGACAACAGCTAATACCCTGGGAGGTGGGGAGGGGAGGGCAATTCACTCCTGGAAACTACGAACTGCAAGTCCCTTCTCTTGGCTGGTATTACAGTGCACCAACACTGAACTGGTCAGCTTGCACAGAAATCGCATGAAATAAAATGACAGTGAGGGCAGCCCGAGACACTGACAAGCACCAAAAAATAAAAAATAAATTGAAAGCAGTCAGTCTCCACTGAGAGGAATTTTCATGTGGTTTTTCTGGCATTGTCTTTTGGAAAACACTGGGGTTTTGCTACCCTTTCAACTTCTGGAGTTCTCACAAAACCTCTAAACCAGGTCTTTATTTATAATAGGAATTTTGAAACTATTTTTTGCATTCCTTCAGACTCGTTCAATTCTTGACCCCAATTACATTGAACAATGTGGTTACGACTAACATAAATATAGTTCCGTTATAAATCAGGACATATTTGCCTGGAGACAGCCTTTTTTCTCCCCCTTGTTCATGTTCTGCAGCTGTTCAAATACATCCCCACACTCCCTGGAACCTGCAGCACAGTCTCACTGCCACAGCTAGTGGGGGACAGGGCTAATGGGCTGCAGGCTTCCCTCCCCTCGTGCCCAGCCAGCGTGCCAATGCACACTCCAGTTTGCACTGTGATGCTGAAAGAAAATCATCTTCCCGTGAGGGGCGTTCGATCGCCCTACCAGGGACGAGGGCTGTCCGTGTTGGGCTGATAAAGAGTCAGTAGCTGACTGGTTGACTCCCTGGGGCACAGTTCAGTCTTGGCTTAACTGGAACAAACATCTTACTGCATCTCTATGTGGAGAAAAAATGATTCCAGGAATGAAACTATAACTGAGTATTCAAGGCTTTCCACAGCAGGGGTTATTAAAAAGACAGCAATTGTCATCAGATATCAGCGATACCACATTTGATTAGAATGGGAAATAAAATCCTTACTGGTATTATCTGCTGGTGAATGCTGACCTTAGCTGTCATGCTGCTCTCGTACCTCACGTGTCATATCAACACCCGGACAGCTAGGGGAATTAGGAGCCCAGCAAAGCACTTCCATGATCCTGTCTTCCCCACCAAACAGCAGACGTGTCAGAAAGATTTTGCATTAAATGATACAAATAGCAGGGGCAGCAAATTGATGGAGAAGATGGCACACCCACCTTTACAGAACTAATTGCTCACCCTGTCTCTTATCATTCTTTCTTCATCTTCACCTCCTACTGCCAGCTTACCAAAACAAAACCCTGGGTTGGCTCAGGACAAAAGGATCAGCTCTGCTTGCAACATTTTCAGACCCCGCTGGAATCCAAAAGGCCAGAAGTACTCCCGGGAAAA
This sequence comes from Rhynochetos jubatus, assembly GCA_027574665.1. Classification (NCBI taxonomy): domain Eukaryota; kingdom Metazoa; phylum Chordata; class Aves; order Eurypygiformes; family Rhynochetidae; genus Rhynochetos; species Rhynochetos jubatus. Next base: position 20,816,681 of record CM050661.1, on the reverse strand, counting down.
CCTGTTCTTGGAAGATTCCCACCCCAGTTCACGGGAGGTCACGCTGGATAAGCATTATGGACAAGCTTACTGGGACAGTGGTGTTCAACACCTACCTGCAAATACACGCCAGCTCAGGACCTTGTCCTTCAACAGTGTATTTATGTATACGCTCCTGCTCAAGCCGGTGACATGGTAGAACGCGCCTAGAAGAGATTCTCCGATATCTCGTGTAAGAGCTTTAAAAATACAAACCAATTTTCAAATGAGACTGAAACACCACAGCCTCTAAGCTGCCATTAGCAAACATCAATCAGGTCAATAAGATGAGAGTTTAGCCTTCTGCCTACAAGGGGATCTACAACGCAATTTCCACCCTTTACCAATTTCTCAGATGTCCACACAGTTTTGCCACTACCTGAGATGCACATTTGCACAGTAAGTTGATAGTAAATCTGTTCAGTTAGGAGCTGAATCAGGACTAAATTTAATATGGTTTTATTCTTTCCATTTTACTCGTCAGGAAATACTCTGCTTGGTCCAGCAGATCTTACTCTAACAATATGTTTGATGGAACTCACTGCCTGGAGACACAAAGGGCCATAAGCACCGAAGTCCCAGCTGCCTTTGCTCTGAAAGCCCCACGCTGACATGCCTGGCATGGATGCAGGCAAGACCCAGCTCTGTGCAGCAGACTCGTAGGAACTGCCTGCACTGCTCAAGCACGTAAGCAAACGGAGTGCTTCCTGCCATGCAATCACAGCGGTCTCCTCCCAGAACACGGGCACCTTCCTCTTACGACACTACTGCCTTCATCCCCCACCTTCACCAACAGCTCAGTGGCTCAAGCGTTCACCCAAAACGGCAGTGTGGAAGGGAAAAGGTTTAATTCCCTTCTGTAACTGAGGGACATACCTGCTGTCCAGTGGTGTCCAGTGACAGGACTAGGGGAAATGGCCATCAACTGGCAAACAGAAGGGTCAACGTGAACGTGAGGAAACCCTTCTGCCCTGTGAGGGTGACAGAGCCCTGGGACAGGCTGCCCAGAGAGGTGGGGGAGTCTCCTTCTCTGGAGACTTTCCAAAGGTGCCTGGACTTGTTCCTGTGTGATCTGTTCTAGGGGATCCTGCTCTGGCAGGGGGGCTGGACTGGATTATCTCTAGAGGGCCCTTCCAACCCCTGACGCTCTGTGAATCTGTGCTACTCCACAGGCACTGGAGGAAGGGCTTTCTCAGCTCTGTTGGGAGCCATGGTTTGACTTTGCACCGAATCAGTCAAATAGCGACTGAGCCAGAAAAAGGGGACAGGGAAAGAGACAATTTCTCAGCCTAAAGCTAAAAAATGAGGTGGCCTACAGAATATATGAACTCCTGCCTCGGCTGCATCCACAAGCTGAGGTCTTTAGGTACCGTTCAGTCTTTATGAAGTGCACCACCACAAAATGTCCACTTGCCTTGACCTACAACTCTAGTATTTATGGCTTTTTCCCATATATTCCCCGTTCACGGATGTTGAACTCGGAGATTATTTACTCAGGGGCAGATTCTGATTTGTTAACACAGAACAGGAGCTATTCCATGAACAGTCCCACTGACTGGACTTTCAGCTTTACTGCCCACCTCTATACCCTCTCTCATCAAAAGGTTAACTGAAAGTAAAATACTAGAGGATTATTTTTATCCACTGGGGTTTTATTTCAAAATACCTCCAACGCTTTCAGAACATTGAGTTTAGAAAGTTCACCCATTAGAGTGCAGTACATGGGCATGAAGTGAAAGTTTGCAGCTACACGTGATCCCGGAAACTCTGCAATACATGCTGAAGTGCAGTATCATAGTTTTGCAATTAGATTCACATTCTAAAAAAGAACTGAGATAAATGAAGAAATAGTTCTCCTACAACATGGCAGAGAATGATGAGAATTTATACGAAGTTTGTAGGCAGCTGCTTCCCAGCCTCTTGGTCACTACCCTGAGCTTAGCAACGAGGAAAAATTATGGTGGAGCAAGAAAGCCATCACGTCCTCTTCAGACACTTTGTAGGAAGTTACACTGATGAAGCTCTTATCATTAGAGCGGTAACCACCTCCTGGCACCCTGGGAAGCCTGCACACACTCAGGGTGCTAAAACCGAGTTCCATGCATTGTACTGAAGTGTTACCTGCGCTGACACTGAGTCAACATCATGGTAGCTTCAAGCTGCTGTGAGGGCTGCTGCTGCAAGGGGTAGGTCTGGCACTACTCCTTGTGTGACCGCACAGGGAGTCAGATGTGGGAACCGATCTACGTGAAAAGCAACGCAGTGTATAGGTGGCCTGTGTTCTCCATAAGCGCTGGTGCTGAACACAGCCAGTGAGACACCTTTCTCAGGAGGAACCCACACCTGGATTAGCACAAGGCAGTCATGATGCTGCAGGCTAAGAGGCTCTGCTGTCACGCTAACCCTGTGAAGCAGCAGTCAGCGGGACTGAGATGACAGGACAGGTGTTGAGTGGATCTCCACACTGTGTATATCTGATGTACAAGGGTTCAAATGGAAAATTAGGTGGCTCTTCTATGCCGTTGTGAAATTCTCCTGCATGTTTCATAAACAAACATTTGCATCTTGGACACCTTTTAACATTTCTTCAGACACCCATGTTGAGCAAACTGGATACATATGTTTTCTTTGTAATATTTCCAAACACAGTTGCCTCAACTTTCATTTCAGTGTCAGTGGGAATCAAAGCCAGGTAAAAGAGCTCAAGACAGGGCCCTTTGGGTAAAAGAATATTGCAAATTATTTATCCAAAAGATCTGATATAGTGCAATTTCATGTTTTGCAAGGGCAGGCATTTCACATGTATCAATACTCTGTATTGATCAGGCAAGCCCCTCACAGCGCACTCAAGGGAAGAGCGCAGCCATGCGACCTGCTGCCACCGAGCTCAGAAAGGAGCTGCCGTGCCCCGAGACGGGCCCCGTGACATGTGCACACACACTGTGGGTGACGTGAGGCCGTAGCACCTGCCTGCTGCCCCCCAAGCACCCCAGAGCTTCACTCACACACAAACTCATCCAAACAGGAGCTGTCAAAGAGTTTCTCACTAATTCCTGTCATGCAAGCGTCACTGGAACCACCAGACTTTTTGGTTAGCAGAGGTGACTTGAGCTCAGTGCAGGACTGCACTCAAGACAGAGTTTCTGTGGTGCCCTTTACTAGAAATGGGTGGCCCACCCCTGCAAGGGCCACAGAATTGTCTCATTCCTGACTCTTACACTTAGTTCCTCATCTTTTGACCCAAGGAGCCTTTGAGGAGGAGCCAGAGCAGCAGTGGTGTGATCCTAGGTCACTGCTATCACGTGTCGTGATTTGGGTTATCCAGAGCAATACGCATCTGATAATGGTAGCTGAAGTCACGGCAAACTGGTACATAAATCCATGCTGGAAAATAATGAGGAGGTTGCTCAGGGCTTGACAGTTGGAACACAAGCCTTGGATCAGCTACAGAGGTGTAAATCTTGCTTCAGTGGGCTTAAAGAGAGTCGCATAGGAAGATTTATCCCCAAGGTTGTCTCTTGCAGGACATGCCTTGCGAGAGCAGATTAAATCTGCAAGCAGAAACAGTACATTGCTTTTTTTCCCATCTCCCTGGAATAATTTTATTGATACAGCGCCAAATCCCCTTTTCTGTATACAGCAGCACGATTCTGTAACTACTCATTTAATATTGGCAGTTAGCTATGGCCTTACACCCACCTAACAGGGCAGGATTTGCTCTGTTGTCTTGTTGAAATGTGACTACCCTTCCTTCATACCCTTCCTTCTCTCGTGCAGATGCTGACCACAAGGAAAACCACAATGATAAAGCTGTTTTCTCTTATTAGTCCATTTTTGTAAACAGTCCTGAATGCATGAGCATAGCTCCTTGGTGTGTGTTCAGGAATGGAAATCTCCACTCTGGGTTGAAAGCCTCATGAATAAACTTATGTTTCTCCTCTCAAGCTAAAGAATGTCACCTAGGTAAAGCTGCACCTAGAAAAATCTTTGCAAAACAAAAGTGGAATTCAAGTGCAAACATAATGCAGAATCAGCTCCTAATTGTTCCCATCCTTACACCCTTCTGACTTCTTTCTACTCCACTGGAGCATTTTTTGCTTTCATCCCCCTTTTCGTCACTGAGTTACTGACAGTCAGATGAAGTATTGCAATATACCAAATGTATCTAAAAAATAGGCCTGACTCATTAGGCTGAGTCAATCTAACACATTTTCCAAATTATACCCATATAGTTTAATTTTAAACCATTTTAATGTAATTTTAAAACGTTTCAGATTTTGGCAGACAAAAAAGGCAGCTAGCAATGGTTGAATAAAGATCCAGCTGGCAAGGAGAGAGAAAGGAGAAACAATTTTGAGAAATGCATTGTAAACGGCAAGAAACTAAATATCTCCTATAATGAAAACAAATGGATTTTAAATAACCCAGCTAAATTGTTTATGTATTTGTGAAATAAAAATAATTAACCATCTTACAAAACCAAAACCTTCTTAAAAATAATGTACTTACAGAGGCTTTGGAGTGGAAAAGCTTTCTACTGCTCTGGCGTATAGAAGCAGCACACGCAAAAGAAATTCTTCCCTCTAAAACCACATACTAACAAACGTTGTGTTTTGTTCTCACATTGCTCTGAAAAAATTATTAGCTAGTAGACTTCTTACACACAGATAATTAATTTTTAGCTGTCTTAAATATAAATATGCAAAGAAAGGAAACCAGGAATACGGCTGTCCTTCACCTGCCATTGTCACAGGTGTACTTCGCGCTGATTATCAGATGACCTAGCCTTACTGAAAGGGAAAGTATAGATGCTTCCAGAGACACCTCTAACAGAATAAATAGGAAGTAATCTCAGAAAAAAGGCAATTATTTGTCCTCAAAAGGGTGTATTAAGAACAATTATGATCTCTCTACTTGGTCTTTCCATAGAAAAATACAGTAACTGAGACAAAAAGAAGAAAGGTTGAAAAGCAAGATACGCTCAAGTGAAAGTGAGAAACGTGATCTGGAAACTGCTGAAAACATGTCTCAGGTATGGGCAAATGTCCTGGATAGGCTGCATGTCCCATCATGTATCTCTGTCTGTCCTCCCAGCAAGGATAAAAATTTTGACACAGGAAAGCCTTGCTGCAGTGCATCAGATGTGAAATAGCCCGGTTGGGGACATTGTCCTCTTGAGGCAAACAGGCTTGCAAGAGCCTCTTTCTCAATTCCTGCTGTTAAAACACTCAGGCTCGATCTGGGGCTTCAGCAGTTTTTAGGGTTTAGGAGGCAAAACCCCCACTTGCTTTCCAGACAGGTTGAGAACAGGGTAGCTTTAGAGGGGGGAAATAAAAACCAAACCACCTTCCACAGCCAGAGGAAATCCCTGTGAAAGAAAACTGGCACATACAAGGCAACCAAACCTTAAGCACTTAAACACCTGGCCCGCAGCAGCAGGACTTGTGGCGATGTTGTGTGACCGTGGAGATTGATGTAGGACAAGACAGAACCTTGCAGGTGCCCACCCGCCTGGGCCCCAGCACCAGCCGCAGTGCGGTGCAGTGGCCATGCTCGCTGCTGTCACCTTGGAGCTCAGGTGCCGCTGGTGGCTGGCTTGCAGAGCAGCCCACATGCTGCATCTTGCACACAGGCTGCTGAATCGAGGTCACTGCATGGAGTGGGAGCCAAGCCTAGTGCAGGAGGGACACTCGCTGCGCCTTGTTCGCCATGTGAGACCCCTCTCTCGTCTGAATTAAGAATTAACCAGTGACAGACGGTCCATGGGGAAAACTGAGATGGCAGGTACTTCAGATCAAATCTGCAGCAAAACTGGCAGCAGTTTAAGAGAATGTGATACCTAGCGATGCTGTGCTACACCACCATTCTGCTGAACCCCCAGTGTCAGTAACAACGGTTATTTTGGGTAGCTATGCTCACCAGTACCAACCAGGATACCAGTCCTACAAGGAGCTCTGCAACGACTTGACTGCCACTGAAGTCAGTAAAAGAAACAGTCTCTTTTGCACTACCAGGGCTAGAGTTTAACTGCATAGAGCAGCCAGCTCTCCCTTGTCTCCTTTCGGCTGAGCAAATAGGTGGGATAAAGAAACTTACCTGGCTGCATCACCTTGCAAAACCTCACTGTTGGAGGTTTTGGGAGTCAGTCTGCTGGCCATCTGAGGTGAAGCCATAGCCTCACGCTCCTCATCAGTCTTCCCTCCCTATCCATGCCCTAGCACCTCATCAGACAGGTACACTCCTAGCCACGCTGCTACTGATGGAGGGGCTGAACAGCCACAGACGTGCTCAGAGGCCTCACAATTATATGATGCTGATGAGGTGGTGTGGAACTGGTCTGGGAGGCGCCTCTCACCACAGATTCCTTAGGTTAGTTGATACTGACAAGTGTGTGTCTCATTTTCTTTCCTCAAGACTGTTTGCTCCGGCCATCACGAGGCTTGGTGGCAGCGCCCTCAGCAAGGAAGGACAGCACAGCTGTCCAGCCAGACTCACATCCTGCCACAAACGTTTTGCACAACCTCTGCCAGCCCTCGGCACTGCGGGGTTTCAGGTGCTGCCTCCAACAGTGCAAGTGATAAGCAGCTTCTGGCATGAGCGTAGAATCAACTTCAGCCCCACAGAAATGAAATGGGACCAGGTGACAGTTTTAGTCATTCAAATTTGCTCTAATTTCAGTATGTCGCTCAGAGAAAGACAGGGATGTGCACAATAAAAATTAGGAAAAACCAAACCAAAGGGCTAAAGAGATACAGGTTTACAATTGACAAGATAAATAAATATCGTTTGGTGGGGGTTTTTTTCTTCATGATTCTGCCAAAACCAACCTATAACCACAGCATTCAATTTTTCAAGTATATTTGCCCGCGGCAAGGCAAATTTTTGCACCTACACACATGGGCTTTTTCCAGGCATGTATGTGGCTGCTGTGAGTGCTATTATCCTTCATTAAAAGTGATAGATCTTCAAGATAAGCAGGCATGGATTACCATTCCCCAGCTGAGTCTGGATCTATTACGTAAGTAGTCACTCAGTTTCTATAGCTCAGCTTTACAAACATGAAGTTATATGTGCTTTCCCAATGTCTCTCATCACATTATAATTTCCTTTCTCTTTACCTGGAATCTCTTCTAATTTTTCAGAAACCAAAACAGTTTCTCTTACTAAATACTAACCAAGTACTGAAAATACATGCACTGAACTGTGGAGTGTTAGCTCGGCAAACTCTAACTTAGTTCCAAACAAGACATTTTTTCCTTAGAAAATACTCCAGGTGTAATTACAAGCTCATGCAAGTTTGTTTTTCAGTAAACGCAATGTAGAATTTTCCCTCATTGTAAAAAAAAAAAAAAACAAACCCAAAACCTAAAAACCAGTAGTCATACATAATGACTGGACTTGTTCCTGTGTGATGTGCTCTAGGTGATCCTGCTCTGGCAATGGGGTTGAACTAGATGATCTCTAGAGGGCCCTTCAATCCCAAACACCCTGTGAATCTGTGAATGAGCTTGTCTGAAGCAATGGTAGCTTGCCTAGAGATACCAAAATGCCTGGATACACCAGGATGAAACAGGATTTTTTTTTTAAGAATGAACCACACTGTCAGGCATTAAACAGACTTAGTCGAAGATCAAATTTTCACAGAAGTTGTAATAGCTATATTGGTTCAATGAGTTTGCTTTTAGCTTCCATCCACAGCTAATCTCTCAATCAGCTCCTTACACTACTTGTTGACTAGCCTGAAAGCTTCAAGGAAAGCTACTTAAATGGCTACTTAAATGTGCTTGTGTCTCAGATAGTTTCCATCTCTATGAATGAAATTGATGTAGAGAAAGAGGACAGGGACAGGAAGCCACAAGAAACAGTATATTAATATTATTTGCAGTGTAGAAAAACTGCCCTAGTTCTTCTATTTATCCACATACTAAGTGTTCTGAGGACAACCTCTGGTCCATGAATGTTTGGCATTTGGTTGGAGTGATGTCCATGCACACTAGACAAGCAGCTGACTGCTTTTGCTTGCACACCCATCCACACGATCCAAAGTATACTTTTCTAATGTGCAATGGCTCAGTTATGGCTCTGCCTCCAGATGTTCATTTCCAAAACCACGGCAAAAGTCTGCTTCTCAGACCCCTGGCTGAGTTTGCCACGTAGGGAATTAGGGTTGGCTGGAAAAGAGCTATTCCATTTCATGCAAAATAACTTCAGCATTTGAAACTTGTCTTCAACACAATAAAACTCCCAAATACCCTGGGAGCCCAAGTCCTGCATCCCCAAGTCAATAGCCAGCAGTAAGAGCATTCATTGATCTGTGGGAGACTCAGGTTCAAGTCCCCATGCCGAACCAGGAAAACATTGACTTGAGTCTGGATCTCCCACATCTCAGATGAGTGTCCTAACCACTAAGCTTGGGTGGAGCTCTTCCTCTTGCTTTACCCCACCCTGGATCTGATGACATTTTTACTGGAACAGATGTATTTGTGTGAAGAAAGAGAGAAAAAAATAGCCCAGAACTCAGGAACAATTCTGATATGAAAAATCACTTCTGGATATTTAGAATCTGCCAGAATCCATTCATTCATCCCGTTTTGAAAACAGGTAAAAACATGATGCCTATCCTCTTTGAAGGAACCCATTAGCAAACACAAGACAGGCCTGTTCTGCAGCAGGGGAACGGGATTTGACAAGTGAAACGGAGGGAAAAACATCCATTGCACATTTCAGAGCGCTCCGCAGGACTTACTGAGCAGCTGCCAGAGCAGGAGGACAAAGGAAGAGATGGTGCCAAAGGTTTCAACAGAATATAGACGGTCCCAACACTCTTCTGGTCATGGAAAAGTCACCGTAGGAGCAATGAGGATTCAGAGGGAGGCTCCCTTGAGCATCCCTGAGGCATGGAGAGCAGGGTGAAGGGTAAATTGTCTCTCCTCCCTTTTCTGCCAACTCCTTGAAGGGCAGTACCAACTGGGCACCAGGAGGTAGGTCAGAGGCTTTTCAGGTGAGGATGTCAAGCACTTCAGCTGGTGAATTAACCCAGAGCCCTGGGTTAATTAATTAATTAATGCCCCAGACAACAGCTAGATCGTATTATTTTCAGGGCAAAGCTTGCGCCTGCTGAGTATGGTCCCACTCCTATTTTTGTACCATGAAAGCTCACCGAGAAGGCTGCTGTGAAAAATAGCACCGGTTCCAATGAAGCTTTTCTGTTCAGCAAGTGTGAAACACAACTGAGTTACACCAGTTTTGTGGGGGAGGGAATTACAAAACTGCCTGACAAACTGCCATGGATTTCACGAGGGGCCAGCCCAGCCTTCCCTCGGTGAATCCCCACTGAACTGCCTTGCTTAGGGCTCAGCCACACAGCGTGCTCTACTGCATTATTTGGTTCATTATTTCCTTCTTCTGATGGGTCTTTTAACTGTTCCATAGATTTTATACATATGGAATCAAAAGCTCATCGTCTTATGCACTCACAGGTCAAAGAAAAGAAACGGACTAATTTTCCCAGAAGTCGTTTCTATATTTTCCTTCGCCCCAGCACCCCCCCCCCGATATAGAAGCCTTTTGCTATGACATGCGGGATTCTCTTCAATTATTAACTGCTATCTGGTAACTTATTATACAAGATAAAATTCAATGACTGTTTAACCTTGGGCCATACACCAGCAGTAGTCATTTTATGTGACACCATTTGACACTGAATTCCCTTGTTCCAGGGGAAATCTTTGAGCTTAATTTTTTTATTTATTTATTCTTATTTTTCATTTCATTGTATGCTGAGGAAAAAGATGATCAAATGCAAAATCCATTTCTCTGACTCTACTGGAGCTTGAATTTGATCCTAATAGTACTGAAGTTCTCAAGCACTATGCCAGCTCTGTGAACATCAAGAAACACAGCAGGTGTGCATTAATAATTGTTTAGAGGCAAACTATTTCTCTTCTAGCTTAAAAATATTTGGAGAAAGTCATAGGACTGATTACCCCACAAATACAGAAGGATACAGACAAGCCTCTCAGTCAGTGCTCCTAGGCAACGTATCGACTTGCGCTGACCAAGTCACCTTCCTACTTGGCTGCAACCTTTTTCTTCCTTTTCTTTTTTTTTAATATATCAAGTTAACACCTGATATTTGCTTTTGAGAAATGCATCTCCAGTCAGCTCATCTCCACTATCAGCAGACAAATATTATTTTTTTCTAATATCACAGGAAAGACTGTAGTTTAGCCGAGGACAGCAGAGATGTTTGCTTTTTATACAAATTTTTTGAACCCATAACTACTTCCACCCACCTTAAATATCAATACAGTATCGTCAACACGCCCTGTTCGTATAGTACCATTGCCTGGTTCAGGATCAACAAACTGGAGGCAGAGACATAAAAAACCCCATTACTGGCAGAGACCACGGTCCTGTATCCAGGCTCCAGCAGTGGTGACACACAGTGACATTTCCCCAGTACAGCTCTCAGCTTACAGGAACTTCTCCAGCTTCCCAACCATAAGCAGTATCCTTCTGTTTAATAGACTTCCATGGGCTGTCCCTCCATACATTTCTCTCAGAATTTTAAACCTGTCGGTTTTGGCATCCACCACAATTCCAACCAATGGGTTTCATATTGTGCTAAACCCCTTTCTGTTTGCTCTGAACATGCCCCTTGATAGTTAATTTGATGTCACATTCTGCAACACTGTCCAGCACCCCCTAATCACCTCTACAAGCCGCTCGGGACCTCAGCTGGCTTTTACTCAACCATGCTGCCAATTCCTAGCCGCTTTGGTTCTCCTGTGTATGGAAGCTGTTCTCTGCCTTTGGATGCCTGCAGCTGTTCTGTCCTTCCTGAGAAGAGAGTGAACACTGCACAGTGGTCAAACCGTGGGTGTATCGAAGATGTGTACAGTGACATAACAGTACATTCTGATATGTTCTCTATTACCCTCCACTAACTTTGAATATTTCATTTTCTTTAGCTGCTCCGGAACCCAGAATTGTTACAGAGTTAGTTAATAAACCCTCCAAATCTCTACCCGAGTGCTAGTAACTAGTTCAGAACCAATGAAGTTGATGTGTTTTTCCTAGGAATATCACTACATGCTGAGGTCAAAAAGGCTCTGTTAGTATACCGTAGCACAGTATGCACTACATGAAGATCTGGCATCGGATATTGTAAGTATTTCAAATTCTCTGTGTGATCCGGTTTGGTCTGTTAATCTGAAATGTCAATTCATGTCTTCTCTCAGCTTCTAGGGTTCCTCTCAGAGGGCTGTTCAATCCTTACACTAGATTGTCCCACTTTATAAAAGGCTGGGGAGTCTAGATTAATATTCAAGCTGTTGGAACATGCAACAGCTCTCTTCTTAGCTGTAAGTGAAGCATCCATCCATCTCCCAAAAGATGTCTAACTGCTAACACATCTGCATTTCACAGTGGTCTTGAGAGAACCCAGCACATAACAAATTTGACACTGGTTTGTATATCTACTGTTGAGGTAAGACCATTTCCAAATAGCTGCTTTTTCTCACTGTAATACTAACCCTTTTCCATACTTTCCCACTCAGTCACTTCTCAGAAGACAGGTATGCTTCATTTAAAAAAAAAAAAAATTGTTGCAGATGATAACACCAGAAAATATTTATTTAGCAGGAATAAACATGACAGATCTTACAGTGTGTAACCCTTCACTTTACCTACCTCTGACAAAAACATTTAATTGTGAGAGTACAATTAGATTCACTGTGTCAAAACCTTCTCTCTCAGCTATATTCCCAATACAAAACATTGTCCTTTACCCTACATTTAACACAGGTGATGGAAAAGGATTCTAGTCAGTTCTATTCCCTAAACCATAGAAGCTGTCCTTCCACAATAATCTCTTTATCAAACCACCAGATTGTTTTCTTGCTTAATATGACAGACATAATAAAACACTGGGGGCTCTGAGTTTCTTTCCAAAGTTCACAAGGTATGTTGGCTTGTACATACATGCTTTAATGACAAGAGCTAAAACACACTGAAAAAATATGCAGCAGCATTGAAAGTGATCCAGGATGAGCAACACGATATTCAGCTTTACTAATTAGTGCAGAACATAGTTACTAAATTACCAATATCATTAACACATTGCATGCAATTTTGCATAATAGACTGTAAACTAACCACATTGTAATTCCTGAGAACAGATAAGCACACTTGGTAGATGAGGTTCCTGAAGAAAATTTCCTTAGTCATAACAGGATCCAACTCCTTATTTTCCCCTCCCCATCACATCATTTTTTAAGCAGATGAACTATTACACATAGATTTTTAATGGTGGGGGGTTTTTTCCAAACAATTAGAGAATCTGATATGATATCAATCTGTGCAAAGCTGAGTGAATTTTCCGGATAAAGCATTAAAATCCAGGTCACACTTGGTCACTAATCATCTTTGTATATGCAAAACTCCCCATCACATAGAGAAGAGATAAAAGCCTGACAGACTCACAGTTACTTATCTTTTGTATCACATTACTTATTTCAATCAAATTGACAAGAAAGGGCGTATAACCAAAAGAAAGAGAATGCTGTTTCAAGAGTCCTTTGGCTGACAGCAAAACAAAGCCTCCGCCTGGGTTAGCCTGCTCTGTGGTGGCTGCACCATCAAGGATGACACAAGAACTCTTAAGCTGTAAGTGGCCAAGAATCTCCCACGAGCTCCCATGCGCCACCACTTCCGTGGCTGACCTATCCAGGTCCTTAGGTGAACAACACTACTTAGCTGAGGTGTGAGCCCCTCCTCCCCAAAACCAGGCACACTTTACCCTCTCGATTTCAGAGCTACCTGTGTCTGAGATCAACCTTTACAGCACTTCGGGCTGAGATGCTTTAGGACTCCTTTCCAGAGAGCTGGCCCAGCTGCAGGACAACTTGCCCGTCTTCCACGAACACCATGGCAAAGGCACTGCAGGACTAACAGCCCTTGAATGATTTAGCCTCACTGTAAGATGTACAAGTTCCAGTCCATGTTACAGGGAAATCTGGGCTAAGACAGGCACACACACCTCAACAAAACTGGGGCTTAAACCACCTCAATACCTAAATCAAGAAACTCTTATAGGGATACCAAAGGGACTAAGCCACGGATCCAGCTAAGACCCAGGTTGGCAGGGCAGTAGTGCTGTACTCTGACTAAAATGCACCTTGTGGGAAGTGACCCCTCCTCCTCGAGTCTGGCAAACATGGTGCATCCAGAAGACCTCTCACAGGAGCATATACAACCTGAGGCAAAAGCTGGGAGTCACCCACTTTCGCAGTTCTCATCAGATGCCAAAAAGCACTGGCTGGAAGCATTTTTTGCCTCTTCCTACCTCCCTTCTCTCTCTCACTCTGTCCCACGCACTTTGTTTAGGACAGTACTTTGTGATTTGCCTGCAGCAAGGTCTATTCCTGACCAGCCTAAGATGTGGAGACTCTTTAATGTGGTGCCCTTTTCCAAATCCTCTTGCACATAATTAGTTGATGTTTAAATACAGTCAGTTGGAGTTGAGTATGTTGTCTGTAAACAATGTGAAGGGAGTGAAAGAGAGAGACAGTCAAGCCAAACAACTTGACATCCTGCCAGCCCAGCAGGCATCTGAAAGGAGTTTTCAATTTCACATCAACATTTTTGTTCCAAGAAAAAAAGAGAACTTGCGCTCTATTTAAAAGCTGTTACATTCTATAGGCTGCCTGAAAAGGACTGTACTTCACCTAAACTCCTCACTTTTATAAAAGCAGCAACCTACTGACACAAATTAGGAGCTGTGATGCTCTTCCATCTCTACCCATCAATGCTTTTTGTCAAAAGGCTTTATATTTAAGTGTACGGGAAGAGATCAAACCCACTCTTTAACCTGGTGTGAAATGTGCTTCTAAGTTAGTGTGTAAGTTTCAGCATTTAATATCATGCCACACTCTCCGCACTTTTTATCCCAGGCCACATGCTTTCACGTCTGTGAATGATGCCTGTAAAAGATTCCTTTGACAAATTTAATAACTATCCAAGGGTGGGTTTTATCTATACTAATAAATTGAAAACATGCATGTTGTTAAAAAATACTCAATTTCAATTTAATTTCCACCACTGAAAGTTCTCAAGTCTGTGCCAAGCTAGGTAAAACTACTGGGTACATTGATCCTTATGCAAGACAATTACATAAGTTTTCCTAAAATTTAGCATTTAAAAATATCTGGCAAACTTTTTGTTACTATGCCTTCTTCTTTCTCAGCAGTTCTTGCAGTCAAGTTGATCAAAATCAAAAACTGCTGTTTCTCCTTGCTGGCCAGACATTACCTGAGCTTTAGAAGGCACACAGACTTCAGCACAGTCCTGAATCGGAGCTGATAAGCCTTCCTAATGAGGCAGATCTTGGGCTTAGTACTGCGCTCATGTGTTTGTACTCGCATCCAGTCAGCTCGGTGTACAAGCAGAAGAGGGTGTGAGCCTTTCTTCTCTGGTAGACATATCCATTGCAGTCTACAAAAGCAGTACCTGTAACCTGCAGGCAACTATGCAATGAGATAGAAGCAATACCTGTCAAAACACAGACTGAACATTCAGCATCCACAAATGCTTCCATTGAAATAAGAAGGGCTATGAGCATGTCAGATTGGCTCGTCCTCAAGAGCACAGTTAATCCAGGTACGTGCACTATGTGCAATGCTATTCCACAGTCCCTATGGAGTTCACTTACAGCATTTTTTTAAATGGCTTTTACGGACCTTGAAGGTGATCCAGGTACTCCACTCAGTGTAGCAGCTTAGAAATGTTATGATCTCGGTGTGGCATACACCATATAGAAAGCAGCTGGGTTTTCCAAGAGGTTCTGGTCTTTCACGCTCTCCCTTTCCCAGCCTTCTTTCCCAGGAACTCACACGTACTTCTTCACAACCGAGCCTTTCCCCATTCAGGAGCCACATGTCCCACCTTTAAACAAAATACTCTGCCCGTAGCCTATAGATTATAGTCTTTGCACAGTCTTCTAAGCCGAACATGCAGTGTCTCAGGACCCATGAGGTATTGTAAATTGCTTGGCGTTCATGCGCGTGACATGCTAAATTAAGGTGTTAGAGAATCTAGAACCAGTGTGCTTCATGCTTTAAGGTTTTGGCTACAGAGTAAGTCACCAAAGCAGAGATGATCTACAAGAATTTGATGATCTCAAGAACGAGTCTACAAATGCCATCCTAGAATAGGTTAGATATTTTCCTTAAAAACAAAAAAGGTAATTGGGAAAAACACACCTGCTTTAAAAAACTGCTCACGTGGGGAAAGCTGAGCAGCAGCAACGTAATGCTGCCATGGGTTGATGCTGATATGAGGAGTGCCATCCTGCTAGCCACCAGGTCACCAGTGGCTGCTGGTATAACAACACGTTGTGCACTAAGCTGCTGTCAGAAGACAGGGTATGCTCAGATGTTTTTCATAACAGGTAACAGGCTGCCCAGAGAGGCTGTGGAATCGCCACCCTTGGAGATATTCAAAAAATGTCTGGACACAGTCCTGGGAAACTTGCTCTAGGCGACCCTGCTGAAGCAGAGGGTTTGCATAAGGTGACCTGCACAGGTCCCTTCCTACTGCAACAACTCTGTGATCCTGGAACAACATGGCTCTTTTCCAGAGTCACAAAGATAACATCCACTGATCCACACTCACACCACTCCAGAGCAGAAAGTGACAAATAATAAAGATGAACCCACAGTGCAGATTTTCTCACATTTTAGAAGTGGCACTTAGAAAATCAGCATGCCACTCCCTTGTCAGTGCTTGATCAGATCCCTTTAGCCATCACTCAGTGCTGATCCCTGATGACTCAAGTTGCCTATCTGATGCTTTTCTGCAGTGTTACTACATAGGTGACCCTCTACCAAACAAGACTGGGTGCAGAGCCAAGTCCCTTACAGCATGCCATGTCCTCTTCCCTCCCCCCCCAGACAGGGCAGCAGGAGCGGCGGAACAGACACACAGGTTGATCCGTGCAATGATAGATGTATCTTGCACCAAGGGGCCCTAGGCTGGTACTTCCCAGACAGATTGGTCTAAACTAAGACTCAAATCTCTCTCTCTTTTTTACAAATGCAGGCAAAACTGACAGGTTTGAGGAAAAACAGATTGGAAGGCCAGACCTTCCTAGATGTAGCCCAAGGTGTAACCAGCGCTCGCTCTCTGGGCAGACTTTCTGCACAGCTTTTCCCCGTGTTCTCCTGTTTGCCAAAGAGCTAAAGGCCTGAAGAACATTCTCTGCATCATTCCCCAAATCACAGGCTACAACAGTATCAGTACAGCAACACATCCTCAGCCCTGGTTCATCCGCCTCAGATGTCCCACATTTTGCAGGACGTCAGTCATGTTAATGCCCTAATACAGTTGTGGCAAACATGAAACCCTTTCCTTTTGTTGACTCGTTATTTACTAAAAATAAAGAAACATTAGTCTGAGATTACAGGGTTATTTCTATAGAGGAGGTCTACAGCATTTTTTAAGACTTTGTCTCTTTCTGACTGGAGCTTGCCTCCACAGGAACGCTTTCCCAGTTACATGGTACAATTACACTGGTGTAGTTAAACCTCTGTAGTTATATTAGAATTACTTCTTCCTCCCTGTGGTCACTCTTTTTCCAGAATAAGGATGGGGTTTTATTTTAACTATTTCCAACTACTACATGAGATAAATAAACAGAAAAACAAGCAGAAAGTCATTCTAGTATCAGAGTAACAGTACCCAGAGCCGAGGCAAGGTCCACATCACTCCCTTAGTTTCTTTGCACACCAGATTCAGTCTGAACACAGTTCCATTGCAGGTGAGTCCCTTGCCGCTGTGCATTGCACAGCCTTTCCCCAGCTGCTGGCGGAAAATCCCCACAGGAGTTAAGGCCCTGCTGTGCACGTGCATCAGGGCCCCGTGCTCGCTTTGAAGGGCCTTACGCCCTCAGCCGCCCTCCTCACATAGCAAGATGTCACAGAACTCCAGAAGTTGCCCTGTCAGAGTTACAATAAAGGGAGCGTTTTCTATAAAGAGCAAACATATGTTCTCAGGATGGAGCTACCGTGGAACTCCACCTGTCCAGAGCTAGACTGGAGCCGATTTTTCCATTTGCCAAAGCTGTGCTGAGGTTTCAGTCTGTCCTAATGACAGACACTCCAAGCAGCCGGCTCACTGCCTGCCAGACAGGGAGCCACCGAGAGCCACAGCCTGCGCTGCAGCCACAGCAGTGGCAGTGTACAACCCTGAAGAGCTGCTCGTTCATCTTCAGGCCACTGAGTTACGGTGCCTTGTCCTCTCATGGTAGCGGGGCAGTAATGCAAAGGCAATTACATGGATACAGCAGCAGATACAGACCAAATCCACAAGTGTATTTCCACATCACTGCGACTGTCCACGTCAAGGGAGGCTGCAGCCCACTATGGGTAGAGTACTATGTGGCCAGCTCTGGTTCAGCTTTGTCCAGCTGTATCCTAACTCATCCTATAAACCGATTTCCAAAGGCACAGTCATCCTCCTCCTGCGGTCACCGTGGAAGGCACTGGAGTCACAGCCACCACAGGAAAGCAGGAGCAGCTGCAATCAAACCTGAGCTAAAATGACTGAGCTACAGCTTCCCCTCACAATACCGTGGGGAAGATGAAGGTCCAAAAGGTGGCTCAGATGCCTTGCCATAACCTGGGAGGGGCTGGGATAGTTGCAGAGGTGGTGTGCTCAGCTCCCTGGAGGGAAGGTGCGCCTGGAATCACTCATCAAGAGGTTCCAAACCAATTAAGAAGAGACGCTCACAGGCTACATTATACTTTCCTTTTATTTTTTTTTCTCAAAGGAAATTGCTGGGCCATGGTATCAATGAACTCGTACCTCTTTTCTGGAATCACGTGCAGCAGACTATATTGGGAAAGATAATTTAAAATTCCCCAGAGATGTTTCCGTGAACCTTTATCACTGGCAAGAGCCCATCCCACAGCTCTTGTTCACAGATGACCCCAAACTTATCAGACCTGAGTAAAACTTCTCAAGCAAAACCATTTTCCCAGTGCAAAACACCATTTCACTGGAAACAATCCTTTTCTCTAGCGACATAATCTATCTGTTAACATTTAGTGATGGGAACTCTCAAAGCAAATTTTTCTGCATGCAGTATTTCACTGCAAACAAAATTTCTTGTACAGAAGTTTCCTGGAATCTTTTTTTTTTTTTTTTTTAACAGGAAGGACAACCGAAAAACCTCAACTTTCTAATAGCTGTTAAAAGTATCACTTACTTGTTTGAACTTGTTATAGGAAAAACACTAGGAAAAAAGACAACACTGTGACTGTGTTTGGTTTATGTTACAAGTTAATATGCTATTAAAATGTTTAGGTCTTATTATACACTTTAAAAATGTTAGCGCTTAATGTGCTCTGATTAGGGCTTAACAAGCCCTTTAAAATGTTACAATGTTAAACCACCAAATCACATTGTCTCTAAGGAGTAAGAGGCTTAAAAAAAATCTTCTGTTCTTCACAAGCTAACCCTTACATTAATAAAAACAAAATCCAGCCATAATGAGTTTATATCATATATCAGAATGTTTTGACATCCTTAATGACTGGGAGTTAAAAAGTTGGCTTAACTCTGTGTGCTAGTGTGTGCTTGTTTGAGTGTAGGAGTTAAGGTTAGTGGTTTTCTGAAAGCCTTAAATAACAGAGATAATGGAGATGAACATCGTGCGTTTTTGCCATAACTGGTGTCTGGAATCCTATTGCCTAATTTAAAGGGCCAGTTATGTGACTGTGAATAATTGAGAAAATATCCATTTAGCAGTGGGCAGAATATCGAGGTAGGGACACTGCCAGTGCAATCTGTTAAATCCCCGTTAGTACCTACTGCTAAGCACTAGGGCACAGGTTTTCAAAAAGGGTACGGAAGCGTACCCACAGTGCCACGGGGGGATGACGGCACCGGCTGACAAACCTGGGCCAGACTCTGCTACCTTGCTCAAACCAAGCAGCACGAAGTGCCAGCAGCAGCTTCGCAATGGCACCGGTGCATGGATTTCCAGTACTAGACAGTTCTTACAGTCGCAATCTCATAATAAACAGTTTTTGTTACTATTCCTCACTTGGAAAAAAGCGTCACAGCAAAGGACATCTATCACAAATTCCAACACAATGTGACAAACAATTAACAGGGTAACAATGTTGGCTCCACAGAGGAGCTGCATGTGATAAAAATAATTGCAAAGTACAACATTCTAAGTGGGGGAGGAACTGTTCTGGTCTATACAACAAAGGATACCTGCAACGGCGGTCAGCGGACGTCCCCTGTCTACCGCTGTGCACAGGACATTATGACAGTAAACGTGATGGTCTTGTTTCTTTGTTCTGCTCTTCCTATTTTAGTGTGTGTTACTCTCTGGAATTTGAATGATCACACTGGCAAAATGTATTCACTTCAGTATATGCCCAGATTTCTTGAAAACTATAAATTTGGGAGACATCCAATCACAGCAAAACAAACCCACATGACTGATCTAGCTAATTACAGAGTGTGAACAGCGAATTCTAAAGTAATAGCCATGGCAGCTAGTTCTCGAGGTTGAAATATGCTTGCACGCCCTATTCATCAAATAATTCCAAATAAATAATTCAGCAAAACGCTCGATCTTCATGGATAATTAACAGAAAAAATGGCCTAATTAGCTCAATAAACTGTTTGCTACAATTAACTCCACTAAGCTTTAAAGGGCCATTCGTCATGGACACAGTTTTCAAGAGGACTACTGAAGTATTACTGAGTATTTTCCAGTGACAGGAATGTGTTTTTGAGCTGACTACTGTCACAAGTTAGACCATTTCAAGAAGTCAATATGGACAGCCATCAGTGCTCGTATTTTCTCATGGCGGATAGCTCAAGGTTATGTTATCAACTTAATTTACTCACACCTCTGTGCTAATAAACCACCCTGCTACATTCAAGCCCACACTGTTTACTTACTCCTCGTTAAAATGGATCAAAATTTCTTGCTAGATAACATGACATGCAGAATTTCCCTTGACTGTGGTTTTACTTGTTTACTAACATCATCCTATTGTGAAACAAACATAAAAAAAATGTTCAAAGGCTTAAAAAGTTCTTTCCCTTTCTCTTGAACTTTCATGTTCTGTCCATTTTAAATACATGGTAATTGATTTTTTTATTTTCCATATTAATTTCCCCATGTTCCTTTGTATTAAAATAACTAACACAGAAAAATGATTCCATCTGCTCTGCACTCAGTTGTTTATACCTTCAGAGATGCTGGGCTGTGTGCAGAGCAAATAAGGGCACTTCAGATCTACTCTTCCCAGTCCAAATTTTCTCCAACCTCAAGCACCCAAAATCACAAGGTTAGATTAAAACTAATTATTATTAATCACACTCATCAAGTAATCCAGACACAATAAAGCCCAGTGCTTTAGTTTTCTTTCCATTTTCTTTCTAGGGTCTGAACTTTTCTATTATACACATGGCAGGTTTTCAAAGTCTTCTGCTTAACAATTACAGCTTAGAACTTGTGTGGCAAAGAGAGAAAACAGAGAAAAAAGAGGGAGAGAGTTATAGGGGAGAAAGACACAGAGAGAGGGAGAAAGACAGCCATGGGGTTGCTGACTCAGCAAGTATTCCTTGCCCAGGAGGGGACTGGGGTACCAAGGACAGAGATGGGTGCCTGGGCCAGTGACGGGCAGAGTGCTCCGACGTGCCCAGGCAGCAAGGACACCCTCACACTTTCCCATTTTTGGGGGACATGTGGCTGTGGGAGGTAGGCAAGCACAAGGCGCATGCCTGGGGCTAACGAATCCCCAGGACAGTCCATGGGCAGATGTTCTGCACAATTGCTGCACATTTTCCCTCTGTGGGCCCATAAAACACCCCGGCCCACCTCCCTTCCTTCTTTTGTCCTCCTCTCTAACTCATTAACTTATTTCAACGAGCAGGGATTTTTCTGTCCTGTGTCAGCCCAGTCCGGGTGCCGCAGTGACAGCTGACCAAGGCAGAGGTTTTGCAGGGAGGAGTTTGAAGAGGCCTGGGGCTGGAGGGCCCAGCAGCATGGACACGCTCGTTCAGCTGGACTCCACAAGCTGCTTTCCAGTTTCCTTGGCTGGAAGGGGGCTGGTGTGAGAGCGTTTTGCTTCGTGCACATTTCACCCTGCGCGTGGGGCACTAGCCAAGGCTGGCAGCAAGCGGCAAGCATAGGAGCTTGCAAACGCGCCGGCTGCCATGCTGCCCTGCTTTCCCGCAGTGCAACAGGGAGCACCATTTACTGCAGTGGAGAAACTATCAAATTCAGATCCTGTTAACATTCCTTAATAGGCGAAAGGCAGAAGAGTGGGGGAAGAGAGCAAACAATACGTAACAGTGTTTAAATTACAGTAAAGTACATTAACAATAAATACTCCCCTGTCAAGAATATGTCATGTAATTATATTTACTGCCCTGAACAGAGGTAACCAATGTTTTGAGAGGGTGGTTTTGCACTCCCAAGATGACTCTCCTTCGGGGACAGCATATGTGAATAATCAGTCAGACATGGGATATCAGCTGTGGAAAAACCCTCCTCCAGCGCAGTGTGCCAGTTGCGATGGCTAGAAAGTTAGCTCCCTCTCCTGGATTAGAGGAGAAAGTTAATGTACATAGCACTGATCTAAACCAGGGCTCAGGCATTCTCTGCCTTTTCTATTCTTTTTCTCCCTAGTCCCAGAACCTCAGTCAAGGCAAATCGGTGTTTCCTGAAGATCTGGGGAGTGTAGAGAGATACAGCCTATCACCTAAGCAATGATAACAATCTCACTGCGACCTTCGATGAAATTGCCGTACAACTGTAGGATGCAGAATGCACATTTGCAAAGCCCAAGCAGTGTGACCTACTGGCACAAAGTGCCGTGATCCATAAAAATGTCATGGTGAACCAGACCTCTCTCATGGCTTTGATGCTTTGTCTCTCAGCCCTTCTGCAAGCAAGGGGACGATTGCTGTGAGTAGGAATTTGGCCTGGACAGAGTGCACATAAGGACAGCAAGACTTTCTGCCCAAGTTGAGAATTCGAGAACTAAGGCTGAGGTGGAGACAGAGAGCAGATCACAAGAAGAAATTTTACTAGGGTTTTGAGTGTTTTTACTAAGTCTCTTTGCAAAAAAAGGGTGAAATATTGCACAGTTTTCACACAGTTTCCAGGCCACATGCGAACACAAAGCACTTCCATTTAGAGAATTACAGCTTCAGATTGCAGATCACAGAAGCTTGGAAAGCTGAGATGCAACTCAGAAAAGAATGAAAATGTAGGTGTTCATAGCTCACTTACCATTTGGGATTTGGTCAGATTCAGATAAAATCAGTAGCAAAGTAACTCAGAATTTCTTTCAAGTGTAGGGCTTCAATAGCTATATGAAACTGCACATCCAAAGGATTAAATGAAGTTGTTTTCCTGTCTAACTGTAGAATTTATTAACTGCTAAATACAATCCTTTAAGATTATGTAGGATCTTTCACCTGAGAAACTGAAATTTTTTCACACTTTGAACAGTACCCTTCGGAGATAAACATGCACTACTTATAAATGAGAAAAAAGGCAGAAAACCAAAAAGCAAAATGAAATGCACACAGGACAAGTGACTTGTCCAAACAGGAAACCATTAGGATTAAAGCCCAAACTTTTCATCTCCTCTATATCTGCTTTTGCTACAAGAAGAGCCATTCTAAAATGGAGACATTTAAAAAACCAGTGACAACAAAGAGACATCTGTGGACAATCCAACCTCCTTTAATTTGGAATCACCTCCTGCAAGAGGCTCACTCTTTCTACTGAGGAGTCAATCGCCTTCTAGCTCAGACACTCCAGTTAGGTAGTCAGAGACTTTTAAGAGCAGTATTGCCAAAGAGTTTTAGAGCAAGCATGGGAATCCTTGCCATAATAGGAGAGGTTATCCACTACTGTATCTCGCTAGCTGGGTAAGAAAAACAATCTCATTATCCAAACTCAAAGGCTTTGGACTTTATACTACTATTATAAGTAGATATTCATAGATACACACAGAGTTGTCTCCAGGGGTGTTGTATAAACACTGACGGCGCTAAGGTTACTCTAGTTCAATTGCTCAGATAGGATGAGCTCCTTAAAAAAATTGTGAATCTCTGTTGCTGAGCTTGGATCCTCCTGAGCATCTCTCTCACAAAGCCACTGTTCAGTCACAGACTTTGGGGGCAGTTTGAATAAACTCCATTACTCTGAGGTTTCAATGGGTGCAAGAGTCCCTTACTGACTGGCAGCCTTTCCCAACATGGGTGAGGTGCAAATGGGATGGGTAGTGCCGTGGACAATGTCTGCATTGCCCTGCTCTCCAGACCTGTCAGTCTGGAAGACCTTCATAAAAGCCAAGGCATATCCAAGCAGTTTTATCAAAATTAAATAAAAATTCCATTTTAAACCAGGGTACCTACCCAAAGAATTTAACTGTCAAAATTATATATTCCTATTTTGTTTAAAAAAAAAAAAAAAAAAAAAAAAACCCAAACCAAAACAAAACAAAACAAAAAAAACCACAAAAAAACCTACTTACAACAACATAAAATTTCACTAACACTAAAATAAACAATACATTTCAGATTTTATTTTCAGGATACTATATTGAAAGACTCATAAAATATTCTGCCCTAACACCAATTAGTAGGCAGGTTAGGGCTAGTCAGCTAATACTAGCATTAGATGAGATATAGTTATAAAAATGTGTTCTCTTTGAAATAGCAAAACATCACACACAGAACAGCCATCTCACCCAGGAAAAGGCACAGGATTTTCTGCCTCCTGAGAAGATCAACAACTGTTGCTTTTCACTTCTGAGATCTAGATGAAGTTTGGCTGTAGCAGGAGACCAACTGAGTCACTAGAACTTCCACCTTTCAACTCAAATTGCACAGGACTCATTAGCTTTGATAAACACTGGGGGTTGAGAAGGGACAGTAAGGGCTAGCAGCAGCCCTGGTCATTATGTAGAAATTCAGTCAATAAAGGAAGAATAGTGCCTGGATAATGAAGCACAGAGATACAGAAAAGATGCACACAATACTGGAAACCTTCAAACAGTCTTGCAAATCGCCTTTTGCATTAAAAATCTTTATCAACATTTGTGACATGTAAGTATATCCCTGGAGAGACACATATTTTGAGGCAAAAGGAGGACTGGAGTTGTTCTGAACTATGTTTTCCTGGCCCTCTGCATAACTGGTATCTGTAAAGGAATCTCAGGAACAGTAGAGCTTGGAGCACACAGCCTCTCCCAGGACTCAAGCTAATGACATCATTTCTGTGTCAGGATGAATTGAAGTTGCCAGAAATTATTTTGGCTCCTTCAACTTCTACAGAACTCCTGGAGAATTAAATAGTCCCATATCTTAGTTATGTAAAAGCTGTACCTTAAATTTGGCCCTATTTATGTCACAATATTGTACAATCTGGCAGCATTTAAACACAGATAGTTTGTGCTGAGTGCACAGTAGTAACTAACAATACAACTGCTCTTCTATTCTGAGTATTTGGTACACAAATTTACAAGCTTGTATAATGTTCCAGGGTTGTAATATTACACATCTTGGAGATTTACTGTAATTCTTATTGATATGAACAAAAAAAATTCTTTCTGAATGAAATGTTGCAAGTTAGTGAAGACTGTTATTCTCTGCTGCATAATCTGACTCATGTTTACCCTCAGCATTAATATTAGCTGTGACAGCTGTAACAAGAAACGCCTACAAAAAGTAGCAGCTTTACAAACTCTCAAGTTCCTGCAGTGACTGTTGAACCCCTTTTAGTCAGATAATGTAACTTAAAATAACTGCAAACTGTTTCTTTTACTTTTCACTCAAGAAATGTGTATTTTTATGCTTGGCTTTTGCAATTATTAAAAAAAAAGAAAAGAAAAAGAAAAGAAAGGAAGTCGTGTCCATTATATCAAGTGCTTCCCATAAACTCCCCCGATAGGTTCATTGCCAATATTTTGGTTGCTAGTCCCCATGGAAACCAACACAATGGCTTTCAAATCTGTTTCTTAGAAAGGACTATTCCAGGCCCATCTTTCAATCTCTGCCGATTTTCAGTAATTGCTGAGGTGTTATGCCATTCAATTTGGTAACAGAGCGATGTTACAATAAACCATTTCAAATACTATATGCACACTAGTAAGAACTTGCCCAAAAAATGACAAAAATTATCAGTTATTTTAAATAATTTAAGTACAGTATTTCTGCTAAAGTTATAATAGAATTATTTACAATTTAAATATTCAAAGCCAACCAATAGTGTTGGTATTCTCAACTTTCCTGTTGATTAATTTCTGAGCCCTCCTGCTCCCTTTCGATTCCACATCTCTGCAGTCATGGTGTAACGGGAAAACAGAAAATTAAAGATTGAAAAGTTCATATTTTAAAAGACCGATTTTCCCATTAAGAAGTTTTAGTTTTTAGCACATTTCAACTAATTCACAACTATCTTATTAAAGCAACAGCAGAGGCAGGTACACACATGCAAACAATGATCTTAATGGACGGGTCACAGTCTGTCTTTCTTCTAATTTGTATCCACGCAGCTAGCTAGCACATACAACGAGGTGCAAGTCAAGCACACTGCCTGTGGGACTGCTTAAAAGCTAACAGCTACAGAAATAGTAGTCAGCTATAACACCTGATTTTTTCAGAATAATGAAGTGGTAGGTGAATGAATACTTAAGACTTTTTCTAGTTCGCTTGATAATTTGAATAAAACATCTCAAAAATTGTGTCTTTTAAGAACTTGGGTTCCCAGTAAGGAATGAAATTCTAAGTAACTGGTTTTTAAGAGATGATTACTGCCATGACCCATTTGTGAAAATAGTCCCGACTCTCAGTGAAAAAGGGTGAATCGTTAAGCTAAAGCTAGTGTATTAATGACAGCCAGTAATCACTTTGTGCATTTGGCCTGTTTGGATGTAAGCCTAGCTTTGCTGGTCTTTTCGACTGGAAGCAGACTCCTGTAATGCCACCCTGAGCACTACAGTGAGAGCCTGTCCTGCCACTCTTCTTCCCATGTTCCCGCTGTGCTGAGAGAAAGCCAAACACATCTGTCCTGCTGCGGAAGCACATGAGAGACAGACAGAATGAATGCATCCAGGGACAGGATCAAGGTCTGTCACCTGACAAAATGGTTGTGGAAAACTCAAAGGACTATCCAGTGACTCAGGAAACTGCGCTGTTCCCTTAATCCTTGACCTGTGCGAAGTAACAGCCATTATTATGAGTTTATGCTCTGTCCGAGATGGAAGAGTGTCTTCACTCCCACTTAAATGAGTGTGCAAAACACAGGAGATGATCAAGAGAGTGTCTGTACAGAAAAAGAGTCTCTTCCTTAAACGGAGGAAATCCAAGAGGTACTTTGTCCTGCTTGGAGACCAGCACCGTTGCTGAAGTAACTCAGCTGCTCCTCAGGACTCCCTGTCAGACTCTCGCCATTCCTGGCAAACAGGACATACAGTACGTGTTTCGGTTTTGTGTTGTTCCTCGGTACTGCACCAGTCACAGGGGGAGCTGAGCAAGCACTTCATTGAAACTCAACAACAGCGCCCTGTAGAGCAAACGGGATTTTTACTTTTGGCTTCAGCAAAGGCAAATCACAATGTCTGTGACTGCATTTCCTCCCAGACTATACGCATTGAATTCTAAGTGGTCAATTAATGTTACTGAAAGCTTGTGTGTCATCTCACTTTGTTTATATAGGTCAGGTGTATTTGAAATTTTTTTCTCATCTTCTTCAGTTTTATGAAACAGAACAGTGAAAATGTGTGAAGTTCCTCTTGTATGGAGGAGATATCTCGTACAGAAAGTGCTGCTTTCGTTACATCTTGAAGTCTCTTTTTGTGATCTGTCTCCTTAGGTTAAAAGGGCAAGGGTTGGCCAGCAGTCGCTTTTGTGAAGAACTCAAGAGCTATCTGATAAATTCCATAATGTTCCGCTCTTTCTTCACAGTGACAGTGTTCAATTTACCTAGCTAACAGGTTATTTCAGTTAAACATTCACATCCTGCACAGGATGAATTTCTGAACTATGAATGGTATCCATGCTGTTGTTGATACACCCTTTCAGAATCTGTAGTGCACCAGTAAATGCGGGTTTTTCTGCCCAAGCATCCTTGAATAACACCAGGGTATTTGTATAAATAATATGGCAGGAAGGGAAGCTAAAAACTGAAACCTAAGATGAAATTCAAAGAGATAATTATAGTTAAAGAATTCGTGTTTGATTACTGGGCTTTACATCTGGGAGTGTCCTATTGCGCTCTCATATTAATATAATCTTGGCAATCTGAGAACGACTGGGCAAAAGAAAAAACCTATCATTCTGCACAGATGTGAATCAGCAGAATTGTGTTTTCTCAACTGGGAAGTGGTTTAAACTTCCTCTTTCATCTCCTATTGTTTTTAGAAAACTGTCTTGTGATTGTTCTTCTGCTATACAAACTAAGCTACTCCCTGGATGGGCCCAGGATATGCTTTGATTTCATTAACAATTTGAAACAAAAACCAAGGGACCTAGCAGTAGGATTAGATACGTACCAGGAGATATGGCACCATCTCCCTGGCATGAAGGGCGCCTTTCCACTTCAAGCAATGCTGAACTTTGATTAAATACAGACAGCCAGGACATAACCTCTTGACTTAGGGGTGCTTGTCCTCCACTCTTCCCTTGGCAGCACTTTCTTGGTACAAGATGGGACTACACCACCCTCTGCTACTTCCCTTGCAAATCCCATGGCAGTGAGCAGACCATATCTTCAAGTTACCAGTCTGTGCAGATTCTGGACCTCAGTGTGCCTCAGGTCTATACACAGACAGCTGCAGGAACTTAAAACCTGTGTGTAACAAAGACGGTTTTACAAAGAGCTCCCTTCGCACTGGTGCGCCTTTTGCCCAGACTGCAACTCTGGCCCTGAAGTATCACACACATGCTTGACTGTCTCCCTACTGCAGCAAGGTTTATGACACAGCTATCAAAATGCCCACCACCGCTACCTCAATCCCCATTTTCTTTCACTGACAAGTGGAACTAACGCAGAGAAGGAATTAAAAAAGATAGAGGAAGGAGACTTCTGTGGTCTGCTGCCAGCACTGGTTTATACAAACACCCTGCCTGAAATTTGTTTGCCTTTATCACAGCCAAATGCATTCACTTGCAGGGAATTGTCACGTTCTCGCTCGTCTTCAGTGGTAGAACGGAGATGGTGAATAAGCTTAAACAAGAGAGATGGGCACCTGCGTCTTTACCAGGCCTGGCGAGTCTGTCCATGCTTCCAACACTCCTCTTAATGGTCATTAGATTATACCTGATACTAGAAACATCTCAGGGGTAATTCCGTAAGTGCTAACTCAATCAAGCTCATTACAATTACACTTGTACTTCTGGAGTCACTAATATGTGGAAATTGCCCAACTCTGGCTTTCCATTTATACATATCAGAATTCATAGCTGACTGAGTTTTGAAGGAGAGGGACAGAGATTTCAGTGTGTGGCTTTAATTCTGCAGGAGAGCTCCCAAGGGGAGAAGGGTGGAAGCTGCTGAGCCGCAAACAGCTGGACGCGGGAAGGGGTCTGTGGGGTAACCTGTGTTTGCCTGCATTTTCTCTCTTCCCTCGGCATCTGCTTCTGGCTGTTGGCAGAGACAGGGCACAGGGAAGAGGGAGCTGAGAAAAGGGGCTGAGGCAGAATCTTCAGAGATGGCAGTTGTCACTAAAAATTATACGAGTTACTTCTGTATTTTTTGTTCTTGCTGAATTGAAAACTATGAACTGGTCACAAATCTGAACAGAGAGGATTATGATTTTTAAACTGGGGAAAAAAGCTGAAATTTTAAACTAGAAACATTTCCCTTAGTCAGTAAAAGACTTGAACAGACTAAGGGAGAAGTGATTTCATGACTAGTAACATCAGAGTAGTCAGCTGCATGGCATTCACATTTCATTGTAGAAACAAGCAGATAAACAATCTCCTTCCATTGTTTGTAGTAATCAGACTGCTAAATAATTTCATGTCATTATTCCAGTTATGCAACAAATAAGGGAAACAGCAAATGAAGTCTAAAGCTCTTTCTGTGTATTTTCTTCTTGCATTTAAATCTGTCCTTTTTTACCTGTTAAGACAAATCTACAGTTTATGCATGGTGTATGTGAAAAGAGGACAGGCATACTTTTGCCAGAACAACAGTGCATTCCAAACCTGCTTTCCCAGAAATTGTGCTCATTTATATATTACTTTTAAGATTCCAGTCCTCTCAATGCCATATAGAAGTGAGGCTGCGTAAGATGTGTTAAACATATTGGTATTCTGCTAGCCAGTAAAACTTAAACTTTCCAATCAGTAAGACTGAGAAAGCCTGGAGACTTAACACCAAGGGAAAAAAGGAAGTCCTTTATTCAGTATAATTCTCACCTCAAGCTTGGTAATCTCCTTTAAAATAGATTGGTGGTTAGGGTACCTAGAAAGCTAAGAAAGTCGAACAAATTCTTAACTCCATTCATGTTTGTATTCTGATAGCACATATTATGAAATAGACCCTATTGTTTTAGGGTCTGTTCAAATACAAAAGAAAAATAATCCCAGCCTCCAGGAGTTAATGAAATGGATAGAATAACTCTAGCAGACTTGAGCTCTGCTTGTTCACCTTTAACATCTACCACATGCGCTGTAGATGGGAGGGTACCACTGCAAGATCAGCTTATCCAGCAATAGCAGGCTATTTGTTCTTATTTGGTATGACTTGGTATTGATCCGTTACTGATGGCACAGATTAAAGGAGAACGTTTTCAAACAGATCCTTTGCTTCTGTTTTGTTTTCCAAAACCGCATAGGAACTTTGAGCTTAAAATAGATATGTTTCACCCTTGATCTCCAAAGTCCAAATCTAGTACCAATTTTAAAACAACATTTTAAAGGCAATTCAGGAGAGAATTGGAAAATCTCAGATGATTTTTACACCACCTTTGTATTGCCACCTGGTGTTAAGTATCTTATTGGTAATGGGTGCAGCACCTGAACACACTGAAATGCAGAGTGACTGCTGAGTTGCACGTTCCCCAGTGTGTGCAGGGAATGAGCAGGGAGAAGAGGGAACACAACTTTTAAAACTGTCCTAAGCCCAGTATGTGCATCCTTCATTCACTGCAACGTCACAAGATGCTCTGCATACACCAGCACAACCTTACATAACCCAGGGGCTGCAACAGCTCAGCATCAGAGTAAGCTCAGACTACAGTGTTAGCCCTTTCCTTGTTCATGCTGAGCCTAAGAATTAGTTACTTTGGGGGAGTGTGTTCACATATGGTACTTGGATAGCACAAGGATCACTTTTCACTATAATACACTCGAAGTAGAGGTAGGTCTGGGCAACCTGAACACACAGTGTTGAAAGGGAAGAACGTTATGGTACCATTGTTTGTTCTTATTCATAGATTGAAACTGTTTGACAGTATTCCGCCTGAACCGCTCTGGAGAAGACAATGGAAGGGATTACATGTCAAGCTGCCTCTTCCCCATGGAATCCATGCCTAAGTAAGTACAACACCGCAGAGCCACTGAGAGTACTTTTACTACACTATCAACACAGAGCCAGGCAGTTGTGATGTTAGGTAAATGCAAAACAGCGGAGTCATGACAGGAAAATGCCCTTCCCACGTGAATTTAACTGCTAAGTGGCCTACACAGAATGTTTCCCATCACTAAAGGTGCTTGTTAGGAGAACTCTCAGTTATTATGGCCCAACCGTGAAGAGTTGGGCCATGGAAGTGGAAACTTCAAATAAAAGAGCAGAGTCACATTGGAAAGAAGGGGTAGAGCATAGCCAGGAAAAAGGAATATAAAGGGAAGGAAGAAAGAATGGAGAGACATGCTAAAGAAACAAGAATGCCACAAAGGAGCAAGGTCAGCAGTAGAGTGGAGGAGGGTGAATTTACTGGGAAATGTTTCTTTAGTCATCCTGAAACTGTTAAGTGGTCAACTGGTTTCATCTGGAGAGAATTAGCAGGGGCAGAGGGGGAGCAGATTCACAAAACTTCCTCAGGAAGTGGTGGTGTCAACCCCCTATCGCCAAAAGCTTGGCTGTCAGTATGCTCACTCAGGTTGTGTGGGATCAGTTGCCTTTTCTGGCTGATGGCATCTGAACCAACATTTCTGGAAGTGTCTTGCTCTAGGGCGTTCCGAGGGGTGGACTGAGCAGGGAGGGAGGGAGCAGTCTCTCATGTTAATGCTATTTCACTCTGTATGAAATACTTCTATTCAGCATGTGTGAAGGATGAGGGAGCAAGAAGAAAATTACACCATTACCTGGTTGTTGACAAGATGGATGAAAAGGTTGAAGTTGCTGAATAGTGGGTATTTAAGAATTTCTGCAAAGTGGAACAGCGACCAAAAGACAGATTGAGAACAATCAAAGGGGCCCAGACTACACCTCAGTGAGGGTAACTTTGCTCTTTGAGAAGATGTTTCTTCCAGTTATGTCAGGCAGAACAGGAATGAAACATCTGTATTCCAGAACAACTTCTTTAACTGCTGTGCAACTGAATTAAAAACAAACAAACAAACAAACAAACAAAAACACTCCATCACCAAAACAAAACACGCTTACAAAAACCCTGCCTGAAATGTTTGGAACAAAAAGAGAATTTCACCTGACAGACAGCAACAATTCTTGTGGTTTCCAATTTGGTAGAGAAAACTGTAATTTAATGGTGTGCAGGAAATGTTATTACCACCATCATTATAATAGTTATTATTGTTTAGTTTGGTGACCAAGCCAAAAATTGATTTCTTGTACAGATACAAAAAAGAGACAGGAACAGAAACAGTGGCCTTTTGGCTGTGAGACACAGGAAGTTTCAGGAGAATTTGGGCATCAGCAGTGGGGAAGCTGCAAAGAGCAGCCAAATTCAAAGGCAAGATAGCTGAAAAAGGAAAAATTAGATACAAAGGGGAAGAGCTAACCCCACCCTATTCTTTTTGGCACCACAGGCATCCAGAGTACATGACACATGATTTCTTCCACTGTATTATGGGAGTAGGAGGACACACTTGATTTCTACCACACCCCCTTCTTATCTACCATCTTCCACCTACATTTAAGATTCAGAATTGCCAGAATTCAGATTTTCTCTCTTGGCAACATTCTCTTGTCCCTCCCTCAGTTTGGTCTGCATGTGCTGGGGTTACCAGGGTTTGCTTTGATCCTGAACCAGATACCTGCATAAACCCTGTTCAAGCTGCGAGCACACCCTTGGGTTAAGCAGGTTCTTTGGCACTGCTCAGTTATTCCCTCACAAATGTATAGAAAAATATGTAGTTCTCTTTTACAAAATAAAACAAAACTGATTAGGCTGATGCAAGCATGATTTTGTTCAGTCATCATCCATACATAAGTTCAAAATCATTCAGTCTAAATAATACTAAAACCATGCAGAGACTTGGCAGTGAAATATCACTCAGAGCATACATTAGTTGGTTAACCTCAGGATCTTCCTTACATTTTTGGCCCACTTTTTCAGTTCCTAATGTGGATAAAAACAACACACCTAATATTTCTAACATAGCTCAATCCTGAGGCACACTGACTTACAGGAGGTTTGGGGTTTTTTTTAAATACACTTTATTTTACCTGAAAAGTACTCGAAGGTTACTTCAACTAATGGACAGAGGAACGTACTGAGGACCCAACCCCATTCAGCCATTATGCACGAGCAGCCCAGGTAGTTCAAGAGGATCAGTTGTGTGAGTGTGGATCTTTACATCTTTAACACAGCAGCGCTTCTGTCGGCAAAGTAAACTCAATAAAGTCTTTAGCACTTCGAGTCAGCTGTGTTACATAATACAGCAAATATAAAATATACAGCTCATGTTGCTTTAGCCATCTCTTGCTTCTTTTACATCACTAGTAGAAAATCAGTTTTTTTCTGGTTATTTGTCCTTAATGTGCTTTAATGTCCTCTCTTGAAACATATCACAGAGTGGTCTAACGACACGTTACTAACATGATCAGTAACAGCCACACAGCTAGGGAATGGTTTGAGCCCTTTGTATTCATGTTATTTCTGTGGTGACCCATGGGAAGTACAAACTTATGAAACACGAGATTTGTGTTGAGTTTTCATGACAAGTTAAATAAGCCAAAAGTCATTGTGATTCATTAAATAATTTTTATGCATGTCAATAGGATTGCCTATCCTGTGATAATTGCACAGTTATGGTTATGAATCTCATGATTAACCTGTATCTTAAAAAAAAGACCAGTGAGACAGCTCGAAAGAGGGATTCCTGTGGTGCACAGCATTATGCACAATTACTACACATTAACACAATCTTAATTATTAATCTTTTGTATTTGCATAGTGCTTTTCATCCAAAAGCACTCTGAAAGCTGTATACAAAGAATACCAGAGAAATGCTGCAAGCCCTAGAATCCTGGGGCAAGAAGTCCCGGTCCCAGGAAGCACCCAGCAGAAGGGAATAAAAGCTCTCAGCCACTCACACCAAGGCAAACCCTGCCACAGGGCCAAAGTATCACAGGACTTTGGAAATTCTCATAAAAGCAGAGAGGAGCACTACTTCAACATTAACTAGGCTGAAACTTTTGCATTTGTCTTTCCTGGAAGAATGTCATCTTGGGATACCTTACAAGTATGTTCATACAGAACGCCAGACATCACGTTTCATGCTTCGGTTCTGTTTAAGAACACACAAACTTGTGAATCAACTGAGTAGCACACCTTTCCCAGGCTTTGCCTTGTCACTTCCAAGCTGGCCCCTTATGCTAAGAACAGCTTTATTGTTGTTCCCTCTTCTTGCTTGTCTGTGCTGTTGTGCCATCTTCTGCTCATTCAAATCCTTCATCACCGAGGCTTGAGCAACACAACTCAAAGAGGAAGTTAATTTAAAAAACAAAGGCTAAAATACATGCGGCTCACAATCTCATTATGAGTAAGATCTCTCTCTCTTATCCAGATAATAAACTCTGTAGAACAAGTATTGTTCTTTTTGATATTTCCTTTTCTTTTTTTTTTTTTTTTTGCACTTCTATGGGCCAAGTAGTTTATCACCTAACATATGTATTCTTAGGGTTACATAACAGCCAAAATATCTATTTGGTATTCGGAAAACATCAGCTATTAGTCAATTAAATCACATTAACCGCCTAGTGTTCAACTTGATAGGAACTCTCCCAGTCATTTACAAAACACATTGCTCAGCCTCTCAACTGTCATACCTTCTTTAAAATACCACAACCAATGCCACAAGAATAGAACAGTTCTAATTTTAATAACAGATATACATCATAATCAGCAAACAGGTCCTCCTCAAGCAGATGCTGTGATGCGTTACACCACATCTATACACCCACGTATCACCAACTCAGAGATGTTACACTCTACACTCTACTGGCATTCACCTTCTTTCAGGGGTCAGCAGAAAAACTTCTGCCCAAAACTTCTCCCACTTTCACACCATAGCCATGGCATTATCGTATAACCAGACAATAGCAAAACTAAATAAATAAAGAGAAAAATATTCAGTGCTGTCTCCTCTCTCCTGTTTACATTTTAATGAACTCTTCTAGTAATAACTTCCAGTTTCCTCCATTTCCAGCAAGCCAGCACTCCATAAATACTGAGTTGTACTATTATCTGCTGATGTACCAGTTTTCTATAAACAGAGAAAATCCAGACTTATCACTGAGCCTAGCTGTTGAAAAAAGGTTCGTATAACTAAATAACAAAACAGGAATGTTGTTTACTTGTTAATGTTCTACTAATGAAAAAAAGCTGTTATGGCTTTGATTAATCTGGACCATACTGGAGAATTCTGGCATAACTTTCCTTGAAGAGTGACTATTGATTTCCTTTTCATTCTACACTTTGATACAACATATCTGGAATCTAGCCCAGGTTTCATAACTGCTACTATCTCCACATTAACAGCCTGTGCAAGATTAGAAGTAGCTTTTGAAGATATATGCAAGGGTGAGGCAATCCAAGAATTTTTTCTATTTCCACAGGTTGAGCTTTTACATCTGTCTGTGTAACAGCTTTTAAGGAATTAAAGGTGTTTGTAGGCATGATCAAATTCATCAATCGCAACCAATTAATTATGCCATTGCTTAATCTTATAGCACTGCATAGTTTTTTCTCTCTTCTCTGTCTGTACTTATAATACCTGGTGTAGACACAGTAATTACCAGATACTGTGGGAAGGTGACTGCTTTATCAGCATGAGCTTGGGACAGCCACACAGTCTCATAAATGGTGAAGAGTGAGTGATATCAATGGGCACAATTAGTAAAAATCTTCGTACTACTCCCCTTCATCACGTATTCTCTCTCACGATACTCCGTGTATAAACCTGTACGCTATATGGATCTCTCCTATTGATTCATATACACACAAGGCACAGGCATAACTTGTCTAGAACTTGTAGGTTAGGTAAGTAGCTTTCACCTATGAAGGGCAATGCGTTCAGAAAAGGCCATGGTCATCTGCAAACAAGAAGAAAATACTTGTAAAAGAAACTATTTTAGTAGTGTAGTGTATTAATTGCCTGGCACATGTGAGAACATCATCAGAACGTATTCTGGTCATTTCTGGGAACGTGTAGCATAATAAGTGACATAATATTCATGCCTCAGGTAAGTTTTCTTTGAGAGCTGGTAGATTCTATTTTTCCATTTTACTTCCTTAAATCACAGAATAGCTAGTCTAAAAATCTGGAGTCTGGAAGTCATAAAAGGCCCAGCCATGCTGTACTGGGTTAATAACCAAAGGATGAAATAAATTAGGAGTTCATCTGTTCGCAACAACAAAGATTAGGACCTGGTCCATGGAACGATTATGAAGCTAAGACACACTGCCAAAATTAAAAAGGCAACTCTACTTCCAGAATGGATCAGGAACGGCTCTTCCAGCAGTTAGGAAAACATCAGTGCCATGTAAAAAAGTCTAGAGTTTCCAGTTCCTCTTGTTCAGTATGTCATTGGAAACTGGGATGTGTGTGCAGAGAAGGTTGCAAGGACGAAAGGGGCAAAGAGAAAGCAAGCCTCACAGGAAGGAAACCAAACTAGCTGGCTTGGCTGGCAAAAGCCAAGAGGGGGCAGAATCATTGTTTATGAGTACAGGAGTAAGCATTAAAGAAGGAAGACCCATTTAAGTACATAAACTGTTTGCTCATTGACAAATGAACATAAACTGGCCTAGAATAACGTCAGCTGATATTTGAAAGGACATTTCTAATTATCGGAGTAATCAGACTTTGGAAAAGCCTTCATATCACCGCAGGCAAAAAAAAGGTACCTGATTTTATCACCTTCAGTACCTCTGTGAAGAGAATACATACACTGAGGGGTCTGCGTAGAAGTTCATCAGCCTTGAGTATGCACGCACGATACATACTGAAGGGTGTGTTTATCAAGGGAAGTACTGGCAGAGGCCTCTCAGACACTAACCCTAAATCATTTCTCAATTAAAGTAAGCTCTCTTAAGATATCTTTGGTGGGCCAAAGAGTGGATAAGAATGAGTAAGAAACAACTGGGCAATAGAAACCTGTCATCAGTGCAGTAGAGATTTAAGAACCCAGACAAGCCAAGTCTGCTACAGCCCCCATACTTGATATCTGGTGCAGATACAGTGACCGTAGTAGGCACAGGGACTCCTTTGACTGTCAGCTGCAATCCATTTAGATGAGAAAATCTGGTTTATGGATCCCATTTTATAAAAATACCACTGTTAAAGTTGCTCTTTTTAACTCTAAATAAATGTAGAAGTCAAATAACCCAATAGAGTAAAAATAAATTGCTTTAAAAAGAAAAAAACAACGCTGTGTAAGTTTAAGACTTATACACCTGTTGCTGGCACAGTCTGCCAAGCACTCGCTACCCCAAGGAAATATTTCCTGTCTAGGATTGCATTGTGCAAAAGCAACAGAAAACAAAGCTGTTGTTCAAAAGCAAGGCTTACTGTTACACAGCATCTTCAGCTAGTATTTTGCATATGTCATGAACTCCAGAAGGACAAGACGGGTGACATGTGACAATGGCCATTCGACACGGAAGAGAAAGCCTGGTGAAGAGCAGGCTGAAGGGGAGCCTGAGCAGTGCCCTGCTGTCGCAAAGTGACCAAACATCAGGCTGAGAAGTGAGAAGGAGCGTTATGCACAGCAGACAAAGTTACTTCCTCCCCCGGGCTGCTGGTAGCCTTAGCTAGAGCTTTCTGTTCAGAAGTGGAGCAAGGGGGGAATTCAGCAACTGTAACACTCAGGGAGCTAGAAATCATGATTTGTAAGACAAAGTGAAATAACTAAAGCGGTCTCCAAACAAGAGAAGAACAAGTACTGGGTAAGGCGTTTTCAGGTATGTAAAAGGCTTCTGCTTGGACAAGTATCAAGCGATGTTGCAGCTCACTATTAGCCAGTGCTCTCTATCAGAGTAGCAGGGGAAGGGGGTGACCTGGGGACACTGGAGCTCCTTTGAGGCCATTTACGGAAGGCTCTGTCCAAAAGCTTTAGGCAGGTCTGATTCTGTCCTGGAGGACAAATAGCAACAAAAGGACTCTTGCAGCTTTTTTTTTTTTTTTAATTAATGATCTTAGTGCATCCAAGTTTTCTTTTTTTGTTGTTCAAACCACAGAAATAATCAAGAGAGAAAAGGAAGCAAGTGCCCACTCTCAGATTCCAGTGACACCAGACAAAACAAGTAGCAGTATTTGAAAACACCAAGCCACACTCTGGATTTGGTTTCTGCCAAAGCACATTTCAGAAAAGCTATAGGCCTAATGGGAACATAGACTAGGCTTTTCCATCTATAATCTAGTTTCCTGAAAAGCCAAAAAGACATGCTGAACTGAGCTACTGAGAGGTTTTCTAGTGTGGAGATCAAGGGTCATGGGAATGGGCCGTATTTCAATTAATATGCTCGCTGTCCTTAGGCATGAGATCCAACCTCATACTCACAGAGTAGATTATTGCCCCCTTGATGACCAGTTGAATTCACATGGGGGCCCACTTGAAAAATTGGAAAAGTTTGCTTCTTATGTTTTAACTGGGTATTACAGCAGAACTACAGACAAATGCACTACAGGACACAAAGGAAGTGGAAGTTTTAGACAGGCAAAATACATGTCTCATGCATTTTTAGTAGTGGAGGTGATTAACCAAGTTGTGAGGGATGTGGTACTGAAGTCTTTACATCAAGGTCAGATGTCTTGGTAGCTAACTAGAAGATACTGGTTTCCTGCACGTATCGCTTGATGAAAGTCTATGGCCTTTGCCCTACAGGTCAAAGCATTCCCTTCCAGCCCAAAGAATGTGATTAATAAGGGCAGTAACACAGTAGGTAAAGGATGGAACAAAGGCGGCCACAGGCGAAAGCAACAATTAATAAATAAGAGTCTGCAACACTCTAATAGTACTTCACACGTCCGATGTGATAACTAATTAATCACAGCAACAACTTTGTACTCCATGCTGCCTTTCATCCAGCACCTCAAAGTGCTTTACAAATGTTAATTAATATGTAGGCTGTACTTTGAGGAACGATATTATGGCATTGGCCCCAGTCAATGTTAATTTGTTCTTCAACAGCACTGCTTGTGAAGTCTGGTTGACTTTCCCAATGAAACATAAAACGTGCAAATCTTCTTGGCATCAAATCTGAAAATGTGTCTCTCCATTCAAATATAAGCTATTCCATTCCATTGCTGACAATATGGCATGCTCCATCCCTTCACATTGTACTCCAGTATAACCTCACATAACACAGCATGGTTTGAATGTAAGAGGAGATTAACTTTTCACAAGAAAATTGGATAACTGGTATTTTAGTCTGAACATCTGGCACATTTTTAGCTAAACTGTTTCTTTAAAAAGCTTTTTTTTTTTGCTGTGCATTCACATGCTACGAGTGGTTGACTAACTTTAGCTCAACAGATGAGACAAAGCTACTTTCTTTGCGGCAATGACCAGCCTGGGACTACCCAACATGACTGGATGTCTTCATATTTTACAGTTATTCTAATTCTTCTATTTAGTGCTGTAAATTTACATGACATTTTGTATACATTCAACCAATTTCTGCTCATACAATCCATCTCCCAGCTTCAAAGGAGTGTGTGCATGAATGAGACATGGGATTTATCCAATATCCCCATCAAAAAATCCTAATAGATTGCTCTTTAAATGCTTGGAGTGTGTGTACACATGCCCAGCTAAAGTTGCTGGAGCAAAACTTGTGGGGCCCCCTAGGATCAGAGCTTGAAAAGGTCAGCTAGTTCCCCTCTGTTGCACACGTGAAGTAGAAAACGGTTAATAGTAGGAAAGCCATTACCAACTGTCACAACTTCTCTTTCCTTCTCTTCTGGAAATCTCACAAAAGCATATCCAGAAACCCTTATATTTACATTTTTAGAAGGCTCTCTTTATCCTCCAGAATAATAACCCAAGAATACCTTCTTACATCACTCAGGTTTTGTACCAAAAACATCTTTGCAAACATGCATCTTAAATACAGATGCACACACACATTTAGTTGTTGGAAGGAAATGCTAAGAAGCAGCAATATCTTACTAATCTAATAACTAAAGCATTAACAACATAGAAAGGCCTGCCTAATACTCTGCAATAAACATTTATCATTTATTTTGGGAACCATTTTCCATCTTCAAGCCTAGAAAAATACCAGCAGTGCAGGACAGAAACAGAACTAGCAATTCCTAACTTTTGGAATTAAGAGAGTTCACAGCAGGGCCAAGTTTCACCTTAACGGTTGGAGAGGGGAAGGAAAAGAAAAACAAAAAAGGGGGGGTGGGGAGTGAAGAGTACAAGACCTACCATTGAACAGGTGTCCACATAATAACAACATGAGTAGAACTAATAAGTTTAATTTCAGTGAGCTTTGAAGTCAGGTGCAGGCTATAAAGAGAAACAGTGGGTTAGCATTCCTGGGAGCAGGTTTACTAACAGTATGACACAGGTAAGAAGCCATTTCTTTACAGCTTGAACAGTCATAACTAGCGAGGGCTTCTTATCAATAAAGTGGTTAAGACAATCCAAATCGCAGTGTAACCAGACACACTGTGTGCGTGGCTTTGTGTGTGAGCATGTGTAGCAACTGCTTGTAAACTATGCAAATTATGTGTTACGTTTACCCCGGTTGGTTTAGAACTTAAAAATGCAGATGATGCAAACTGGAAAAAGATTAAAACCCTCAGTTTAGTGACCAGCATCATGTTTCAATAGATCTGAAGTATTCAAGGGGTGCACTTACTGCTAAGAAACAGGAAAGAGTTGAAGGGTCACAGATTCAGAGAGTGTCAGGGGTTGGAAGGGAACTCTAGAGATCATCTAGTCCAACCCCCCTTCCAGAGCAGGATCACCTGGAATAGAAACTGATTGTAGGGTCAAACTGTTGCTTGGATCATAAAGCAAGCCACCTTCTGCTACTCCTTAATCAAGATGTATTTCAACTTCTCATTCTTTCTCCCACTCAGGGATCTGACAACTCCCTAGCTACCACTTGCCTTAAAAGAGAGAGACAACATGTCCCAGTGGCTATACTCTTTGGGGGTTTTATGTGTGCTTTTTAATAAAAGGAAGGACAATCCTTTTCTCTTTGAGATAATGAGGAACTTAAGAATGAATGCGACTTCCATCTAAACAGGGGTTAAGTGTGTTGATACGGTATTTCATTGAATTCTCAAGGGTTCACAAAGAGCAGCCTCCTGACTTCAGCAAAATGCTGCCTTCTCTTCATTGAATCCAGTATCTTCTTCCATGATTATATCATTTAAACCCTTTTAGACTAAACATACAGACTGTACTCTCCAAACCTTGGCATACATGGCATAGCTGGAGATAGTCGATGTCTCTGTTAAAACAGCCTATCCTTCCACATATCTTTTGCTTCACTAGAAATGCTGAGACTTAAAGAAGAAACATGATTACATCAGTTTGTTGCCCACTGTATTTCTGGTTGGAGTTTTTTCTTTTAAACCCATACTAGATACCCATTGTCAAGGTCAGAGATATTAAAAGTGATTTGTTAGATGTAAAATACTGTTTATTATAGTCTAAAGAGCAAGCCAGCTTGAAATAATAAATTAGTGCCAGATGAAAAACTGCCAGAATTCTCTATTATACATGCCTTTCCCTGGAAAGCATCCCAGATTTTTTTTCTTGATAGGCTCTTCTACTAAAGACTCCCTGACTTATGGAGTGTGAGCAAAAGTTATAGCTTATAAAAGGGTCAGTAAAGAGCATTAAGGGGCTCTGAAAACAACAACAGCAAACAAAACTTGCATATAAACTGAGCTGTGACTACAACCTAAATGGTATAAACTGATGAACTGCAAGAAACACCAAGAAAAAATCATGGAGTTCACCCACATAATTGCATTGGGTCAGATACTTGTAGCATCATCAGAAATCTGAAAAATGTATGAAGGAAGAAACCCGAATTATTCGCCTCTTCCCCACCGCACTGCACTGCTGTGTGTGGTTTTACAGACAACATGCATCTGAAAGAAACAAGTAGCTTGTCTGAATCATGTATTTCATACTCCATGTGAACTTAAGTGATTTGAGGAGAATGTATCTTGAGAAAAGCACTACTGATACCAGCAAGAAGGCTAGCCTGTAATGAGAATGTTTCTTGTCCCAGGGTAAATGTCGCCAGGTATACTGTCAATTGTTGTCTGTTGCTATTCTTCAGTCGAAAATAACATACTCAGAATTTGTATTCTTTTTTTTTGTGTAACTGTGAGACTAAGGAGAAATTGAAAAGTCAGCCCCTTTCTCCCTCTCTCATGCATGATTATTGATTTCACCACTATATGCTGAGAAAGCAGGGTGGGACCATCGGTGACTGCAAGTCAGCATTAACAGCAGGGGCATAAGGAAGTGCTTAAACCCAAGCAGCTGGCTGTGGCTGGGAACCTGGAGGGAGAAGGGGATGACTAGAAGTTTTCATCATACATGTTGCAAATCTCGTGTAGTTCCAGGTCTGTTGGCTTGCTGCACCCTCACAAATATGCCAAAAAGTGCCATCAAAAGTAGTCTGCCAGCAATAAAGCAACAAAGAGGCCCCCACCGGAACGGTCAATGCTGAAAATAAAAGTCATGTTATAAATGTTTACATGATGTAAGTTTGGAGCGCAGAGTCCAATAATTCTCACTGGCTCTTCTCTCTCACTTCCGTTCTTGGCAGCTAGATAACAAGTTCAGCCAAGCAACTTACTTAAAATGTACTGACATGAATCCCCATAGTGTAAATAACATATCTTACCTATGAAGGGTGATTATGTTCCCTTTATTCTTGAAAATAACATCTTCCTAGCCTTTTCATGAAAATCAACTGTTTGCATTCTTCACACAGTTTATAGTATAGTCTATAAACACAATACTTAGTCTTGCTGTTAATAACTGCAAGTTTGACACGGGCCCAAATCTGAACCATGGAGCTGACACCCCAGAGCATAGAGGAAGTTTGAATCTGAACACTGCATCTCCAGTCTGTCTCTGCGGGAAATGAATTCACAAAGCAATAATAATATCATAAACAGCACTTAACATGTTAGGGCTGATCCTGCCAACCCATACTCCTCCAGCGCAAAAACTCTTGGCAGGTCTTGAGCGCTGCTGAAGTCTCACTGAAACTCTCTAAATGGACCTTATGTGGGATTTAAGAATCATACCATTACCAAAGGGTGACATTAACCCTCCTTGCCTGTACCACCGAAATCAGGCCTAACGCTGGCATAAGCAGGACGGGATATATACAAGCAGATCAGGCCATACATCACACCTACAAGAACACCAGTTATCTGATTTCTGCCATCGTCCTCCTTCGGGGGTTTTATCACTAGTGATTTTTAAATAAAAGGCAGACAAATCTGATGAACACAGAAGTCAAGAAACACATTTAGGTCACCTTCTGCAACATCACAACTGCAGTTGCCTGCTCTGCAGAATCAGATCCTTTGCGTTGATGCTTCCTGCAGCTAACAG
Organism: Rhynochetos jubatus; assembly: GCA_027574665.1. Taxonomy (NCBI): domain Eukaryota; kingdom Metazoa; phylum Chordata; class Aves; order Eurypygiformes; family Rhynochetidae; genus Rhynochetos; species Rhynochetos jubatus. The sequence goes on along the minus strand of CM050661.1, from coordinate 20,773,591 downwards.
TCCAGTTCAGTCTGGCTGTACGTCTGTCAGGGACTGGCCTGGAGGGTATCACACAAACTGAGAAGGCAGCCAGCAAAGGCAAGTGCCGTGTTACTGCAGGAGGTGCAGACACGCTGAACATGTTGGAACAGTACAGTTCTACTAGCTGAGATCTGTCCCCTGTCCTCACGCTGCTGGCACTGGCTACAGTTTCAGTCTCCAGCTGGCTAGATGCGTATCTTCCACAGCAGACCAGCATTACCCTCCTGAATACACGCGCTTCTTGCCTGCAGACCTTCACAGTTGAGATTTTCTTTTCTCCCAACACATCCACAAAATTTCACATTTTGTCTACATCTTAATGCATTTTATGAATATGCATTTCTGGAGCAATTCTTTACCTTTCACTCTTCTACAGTCTTCAATGAGAGCATCAAAAGCAAGAGTACAATTTGGGCAAAATTTCCAGGCAGTGAAGAATGCTTTCTGTGCAAAGAACAAATTGGCATACGCACGTACTGCATATGGATAAGATTACTTGCAGGGACAGGTACCATAAGGGTACTTGCATAGACAGGTACACAAAGATATATACCGTACCCAATTCTTATACTGTCACACAACGTTTGCATAAGAAATTCAGAGGTATATCTGCTTTAATTTATTTATTGCATGTACTATTGAACTACCGAGTTTTTAATGTGTTCCTTCACTCTAATGTCAAGCTGAACTTCCAGGGATTTACTGTGAAAGAGGAAAATGAGTATTTAAAACAATGGAAATTGCCTTAGCAACACTCAGTTATTACCACCTTTCAATCTAGGCAAGGCTCAAAAGCTTAAAAAATATAAATTTAAACACAGAGACAAACTCTTTTCAAGTTGGAGGTGAAGAATGCCAAGAAGTAATACTAAATTGCAGCTGCCCTAGGAAACCTAGTACAAGACAAGCCAGACAGACTTGGTTTGGATTATTTTCACTGGGGCAAAGGAAAATCAGCAGTACAGGGTTCTAGCAGTGCCGTTCTCAGGGGATGTTTCTCTCACACTGGTCCTCAACTGGAACTTCAACCGGTTTGTGTCCTATCAGAAGTGATGGAAAAATCTTAACAGAGAGGGAAAGAAAAAGAGCACTGAGATGGTATGGGACACGCTAGCACCAGAGCTCAAGAACCTCTTCCTTGACACCAGCAGTCACAGGACTGATGTGACGCAGCAGCGCCAAGCTGCTCAGGAGGAATTGCCCATTCTCCTTGTCACACTTAGCCCTTTATCTGCTCCAGGCCACCAACCAGAAAACCTTGAACTGAAAGGCAATAAGGTCAACAGGAGAGAGACATGGCTTTGTATGTTTGAATGCTCATACCCAAACACCCATGGCTGATCTCTTTCCTCCTGATACATTCCCATCTGGGATTTGGAGGACACATCATGGAATTCATAGCATTTGGGATTTATTTACTTCCTGTCTTAAGGCAACTTGAGCATGAAGGATTTTAAAGCTAAACAAACTAAATAATGAAAAAAAAAAAAAAAAGGAACATCTCAAATAGGACAACCCCTGTCAGAAAAGGTAGCTAACAGCTGACTGTCAAGCAAAAATAACCTGTGCCTTTGTGGTTAAATAAACAGAAGATGAGCTTACTGAAACACATCTTTGTGATATGTATATATATATATATATATATATATATATATATTGAGCAGAGTTGGAACCCTTTCCTAGCAGAACTATAGCAGATATCCATTAAAACTGCTGGTGGAACACAGCAATAGAGCAGAGCAGCTTGGAACTCATCCCCTCGTACTTTGGGTGTTATATGTGCCTTTTGCTTCCACTGTCAGACAAAACTCTCCGAAAAGCACCTTTCTAACTACCTGCTGAGCCATTACACCTTCCCTTACCACCCCTCAGCAAAAAAGACACAACTTAGGCTAAATACATAAGTACTGGTTGTACAATCACATTGCCCATTACTTTTAATAATGTTACCTCCATTAATTGTAATAATGTTTTTGTTTGTTTCTGCTGTCTAGCAACCCCTGGCAATTTTCAAAATTAAGTCCTCTCTTCATACAATGATTGAAGAACCAAAGCACTGCAGGTCTGTAATATTGTTATAGCTTCACTCATCTGAAATCCTGCTACTCATTCCCAAATAATTTCACCTGAACAGTGAAGATTTTTTGATGGACTTTCAGAGCTTATATCCGAAGCGAGGTGGTGCCACAACGTAAAAAGCAACTCATAAGATTTGCTTAGCAGTTACGCAGACCTTTTCATCCCCAAACGTCAAATGCTCCAAAGCAATAGCGAAACTTTTAGCTTTATTTCACAGACAAGCAAAAAGGCAGCTGATACCAACTGCAGAAGAGCTGGTACTGGAACCCAGGTCTTCTCACATTTCCTGTTCCATGACTTATTCACCGGGACTACATTCCTTCCATTCTCTGGGCATCTTTCCACCTTCTAATTAACCTCCAGTAGCAACCATTAACTTGCCTGGAATTACTAAAGAAAGGGGAACTGAAGGTCATCTGTGTTCTTGAGGAGATGGGACAGACGCCCACCAGCAATCTAATATCAGGCTCACTCCTGGCAGGGAACATTGCCACATGGTTCTTTCAAACCTTCTCTGGCAGCAGAAAGATACTGCAATGTAAAATACAGCCAGGAGTCATGAAGTCTAATGAAGAGCCAGAATGAATTCTTAGACTTTTTCCACCTCAGTCCCACTGATACAATGAAGTGATTCCCAACAAACAGCACAATCGCTCTGAGTGCCAGAGCATGAATCAGCACATTGGTCCTCTCTGACCAAGGATTCTCCAGCGGTTATCACACTATTCTGCAAGGCCTTTGCTCTGCTCAGATCTCCCGTTGCCAGCAAAATGAAACCTTCCGTGTTTTATTTGTAGGATCTGTCATAGCACCTCATTCAGGGTAAAGAAGCCTCACACTAACTTATTCTGCATATTTTAGTTTTGTAGAGTCTCAAATCAGTTCAGACACTACAAGAAATCCTATAAAATTTATCCTTAAGCACCAGTGGAACAATGTTAATAAGCTGCCATGTACAGTAATTGAAGATAGGCTTCTCTCAGGATTCTGACAGCCAATGTCAGGGACTGCACTGTCATCATCTTGTATTTTTTCACGCTTTGTTTTTGACATGGGACAACTCCACCAAAAGCCTGTCACTCAAGGCTTTGCAATAACTGAGTTGAAAGCATAAGGTATTTTGTGCCCTGTGCATATTTTAATGCAATTGAAGTAAATCAAAGCAGTAGATAAAAACATTCTGAATAACAGGCCCCTTTAATTTACAAAAAACGTGTAGGAATCCAAGCATTAACTCTCATGAAAGATACAGGCATTTTCCAGAGTCATTTAGGAGGAAGATAGGTACCTTAGTACTAAACCATGATACAAAAACCTGATACCTCATCTGGAGATGACCTAATTCCAGAGAAACCCTTAATTTTTTACTGTATCATATTGTTCCTTGATTTCTGCTCTGCACCTATACACCCACTAACCTGGACCAGGATGCAAGAATTCATTGCCTGCCCATTAAAGCCCACTGACTTGCCAGATGGTCTGAGCCACGCATGACAGCAATTAGAAGACCCTACTTTCAAAATGCGGTCAGTGAGCAATGCACACCTTGTTGAAGAGCTCATGTCCAGAAAGGAATTCAAAAGTCACCAGACCAGAAAGAAAAAGAGAAAAGCCAACATGAGTCTGCATCCCTAGCCAGGTGTTCAGAGAGCTCACCTGGGAACTGTTTGGAATCAGGACTGGACCCTGATTTCTGGTGAATTCTGTAATCACTGACAGATTCATTTCCTCCCTTGCACTCAGTCTCTCTCATAAAGCCTTGTATTCCTTCAGCAGCTGACACAGCTCTCCTGAGAGGAGGAAGATGCAAGTTGGAGACTCTGAACATTGGCTTCCTTGGTAAACTGCTGGACTTGTATACAAAAGTGGGTAAAATCACCTTTTAAAACACATTATTTCTACTTAATTCTTTGAAGAAAACCAGAGCCAGCACCTATTCTCAGTAAGGTGGTTTTGGCTATGAATCCACAGCTCCTTCTGGGCCCACCAAACCTCTTACCTATGTATCCCTGCTGAGCCCGTGTCCTCCACATGGAGCCAATATAAAGGCCTGTTCCCTTCACGGGTCACATACTGGAGACAAGGTGTAAAGCCATTTGGAAAAACCCAAACAAGCTCTCAGTGACTGAGCTCGCGTATCAGACACAATACAAATGCGTTAACTTCATGCTCTGACTAGCCTGGTTTACCCTCATCAGAAGAATGGCAGGCTGCCCCACTGGAACAATGTACTAACACAATTACACTGTTCCCATATCCAAACTGGGTTGTTCAGCAGTTACTCTGGTACCATTGCACAGCCCCGCACTGCTCCACACAGGGCGTTAAGCCATCACTGCCTAAGACCTACATTCCTACCTGAATCTACCAAGTCTGAAAGCTTTTGCCAAACGACTCAAATCAAGAGTTTCTCCCATCTCACTAAGTACCCACATGAACACCAAGTCTTGGATTTCTCTCCCAAATTAATCCACCTATGATCCCTCGCAAATCGGTCTATTCCTTGATCCTGTCCGCTGTGCTGAAAAAGGTGACATGGCAGAAATCCAATCAGCAGATGAGAGAACTGAGAGGGTAAGGGGGCAGCCCAAGCCTAGAATATGAAAGTGTCTACCTGGAGTGTATCAAGAGTTGGCTGAGAGGAGATGGTGCCAGATAAATTCATCTGTCTTTATGGTAAAAGACAGCTATGTCACCCATCCACTTCTTTACTTCATCAGAGTTGTGGCGCAACATCTTTGTAGAAGTGAACTGACTCTTTTGGGATGCAACATCAACTCAGCTAAACTGAAAAACTTGGTGTACAACATGTAGCAGTCATTGTTGGACACATGGAAACTCGGGTCCTTTGGCAATCACAAATGTCCCAGCTCTGTACAAAACCTAGTGTAAAGCTATCCGAATCCAGCTGTGACTTACCAATATGAAAATCCTGAAAGTGCTAATCTTCCATTTTTCATATGCTATGCTTCTGTAATGAAAGGATTAAGTGTAGCTTTTAAAATAAGTATAAAAGTTACACTAACATTGTGTGAATAGGGAAAATAAACTTTGACAGACAAAACCAGAATTCTGCAAGAATATCCGACAGAGGTTTTACTGCTTTACAGTGGTTATAGCCAGCACTTCTGCAACAAAGGGGAGTTTCAATTACTCTGGGGCACCAGGCACAGACTGAAACTCGTATTTCCTTATCTATTTAAAGTTGCTCAAATAAGCATAAAGTAGTGGTGTAATCAGAGAAGCTATTTCCATTAATCTTTATTTAGATTTTGTTTTTTTTTTTTTTAAATCAGGCCATAAAGTTAGTTTATAGGGACGATCTCTTTTTGCATGCAATCTCACAACACACACAATACCTGTGGGTTTACCCAGGCAGAATTCCCACTGAATCTATGGGGAGTTTTTTCCTGATTATAGAGCACAGAGTCATTTCCAGTATTTTACATTAGTTATCTCTGAGATGAGTATTGCCAGTACTGGAGCAACTTCAAATAAAGAAGCAGGACTAACTCTGTAGTAGCTTTTGCCTGAATTCTGCTAGCTATGACATTTTGTAAGTCCAGGACCAGCTGTTATTAAGGTCCCTGGGTGTATGCTAGGGCAGCCCAACATGTGACATTCTGCATTTAATTAAAACTTTGACTGAAATATATTGAGACAAAAATCAGGATAAAAGGTGCCCCTCCTCTTCATTCAAAAGAAATTATACTCTTCAACACACGTGTGAGAAAATTATATTGTTTCAAACTCTAATTAGGCAAAAAATAGAAAAACAATTCCATTACCTCACATGTATTCCTGTAAGTACAGAGCACGTGAATGCTGTATCTTCATTACAAACAATACAGACACGCAGTTATACCTAGCACACTAGCAATTGCAGTAGATGATGTAATGCATATAAAGCAGAATGCTGAGGAGGACAGACTCATTTGGTAGATTTACCTGGAAATGGGGAAAAAACGCACAAACCCACAATACTGCCATTAACTTCAGCAGGCTTTGGATCGGGCTTTACTCGCCTGCCTAATTAGGGCTCTTCTGGCTTCTTGGCAGCGAATTTCCAAGAGGCCACCCTGCCAAGACCTCTCCTACTTGCTGCTGACTCTACTACTCCCCCTCCCCAAGGAGGTGGGGGTTCCACAGCACAGAAACCCAATACAACCTTTCCAAAACTGCCAAGGCATGTATGAATCCAAATGTGCGATCCAAACTTCGCTCCAGCTTTAACAATATTTCCTTTGTCATATGGAAATTATTGCACGCTCCATCCAAGGAAAACAGCGCTATCCCAAGCCTCCCTCGGCAGCGCAGCCTTTAACGCTTTGAAGCAAGCTGCCGCGGGGCAGCGCGCCGGCCGCCCGGCCGGCATCCGCCGGCATCCGCCGCCACCTAGCGGCCGGGCCGCGCCGGGTCGGGCCGAGCCGAACCGCGCCGAGCCGAACCGCGCCGAGCCGCCCGCCCCGGCCAGCCCGCGACCGCCTAGGGGGTGTTGGTGCCGGCTGGACCCCGCTCCCTGGGGCACAGTGACCCATCTTATCTGGGCGGAGGGGGGGTGATGCCTTTTCGCTCTCAGAAGCAGAGCGCATCAGCACAAGCCCCACACTTGTCTGAGGTCTGAGAAACAAACCATTTCTGTATGCCGCTCCCACTGCGAGGTTTTTGAAACTCGGCACTGAAATGCCAACAGCCTAGACTACATTTACAGCAACCCTTCGGCGCTGGTAATGAGAAGAAACTGCAACGCTTAGGAATCATCATTCAAATCCCAAATATTTATAGGGAAAGAAAAACCGTAATTCTTCACTTAGAGGTTATTAAATCTTTAGGTCTAACTCGACAAGTAGGCTAGCCCTAATTTACAAACGTAATCAAAAAAATCTTTCCTTATTTTCCAAGTGTAAGGCACTGAGCCTACCAGCAAACTCATTAAGCAAAAGCAATTTCCATTTATAAGAGCTTAGATTCAGCTTTCCAAATACCTCATTGCAATCCCTCCAATTAGCATGCCACATATGGAAGATATTATACCAGATACCCTTCACCTTTTGTCCTCAAAGCTATGAGAGGGACCAAGTGTTCCTTATTTCCTGATGAATCCTTAATTACCTGCAATGTGACATATTCCTCCTCCTTTCTTTTTGATCCTAAAATCTGAAAGGCAAAGCCAGCAAGGCACACTGTCTTTCTCTGACCCTTTCATTCTATATATTTCCCAGTCACAGACTTTAAATAATAAACACTCGCAAATGTGTAGTACCCATCTGCGTTCCCTTTCAGTCTGTCAGGCTCTTTACAGACCTGGCAGTCGCTTTGTTAATAATGGCTCAGCTGGATTCATATCCATGATCGGCTATTTCTCAGAGGGCCACAGAGGTGTATGGGACAGCAAACTGCTCTCTGCCCAGTGTGGTGCCAGAACCATCAGACTTCAGGCATCTGAGTGGTCATCTGACAATACAGCACAACCAACGGTTAGTTGGTAACAGGACTTCAGATCTCAGATCCTATTAATGTAGGCATCACAGACTGACACAGAACAAGGGAGAAACAAGGAACTGCTGGGGTCATCAAATGTATCTGTGCCTATTCCCTGCTCTGAGAACATTCCAGTAACACAACACTCTTTCTGACAATAGCAAAGTATGTCAAATAACCTTTTTAGCTAAAAAACATGTGCACCCTTTTATTTGGCATCTTATCCTACAAATACACAAGCTGCCAGGTAAGCTAAAGACAAGATGCCTACTTGCAAAAGAACAGTCAACTAGCAGGTGGCACTTTGCTCTCAGCCTGGAGTTTTCATGTTAATGGACCTTAATCGGGGCTGGATTAGCATTTAAGAAACAATTTTCGTGTAAGTTTGGAATCTTGAAGTTAATATCTGGTGTATGCTAGTGAAGAATTCTATTGCATTAAGTTGAAAAAGCTCACACTGGCCAACCCCATCCTACATGTGCCAGGATCATCAAATGGTATGTAATACTTAGGACAGAGACAGCAGAGACAACTATACTGGTAAGACGGCTGCTGTTAGGGACTTTGCTCAAGAGTGGTTTTACTAGAGCAGGACAAAAATGCAGCTTTGGTGGATGAGCTGCATCTGTGTTTTGCTTAGGTAGCGCTGTGGTACACCTACAATCATCTGCATGCTGTACCTATAAAGTGTAAGAATGGCATAAACTCATTCACCTCCTTTTTATTCTCTAACCTAGTTTAGCATAGGAGGGCCCCAAAGCAGCTCAATCAGCTTCTCAGTGTGTCTAATGGCAAGGTAAGTCAGCTTCACCACATCTGTGGCCTTGACTGGAAGGGACCATCTCTCCGGACACGTTTATCTCCTTGCAATTAACACAGGAGTCCTGCACGTTAGAATAATTGTATGGTCACACTTTATACTACATGGCAAGTGAGGACAAAAAGAGTGTGACCTGCCTATAAAACAATAACCTTATTGAAAGAAGTTCATTATCCCAAAATGATCTGATCTTATTTGTTAATACTGCCTTTCTATTTAAGGCTCATGAACACTCAGCTACAAGAAAAGCCCAATCACATGCTCAAATCCATGTTAAAGTACAAGCACAGTTTATAACTCAACACTTTCTGAATTATTATGTCCTTGGGACACGGAGTTTCTGCTACAATCAGTTATTTTTATTTCTCGTGTAGCAGTGATTCCATCTGGAAACAACACAGTTATCTCCTCTCCAACAAGACAGTGTGCTTCCATGTGCTACGTGTCATCCCCTGGTATCTCGGTTTTCCCGGACTTCAGTGTTTCAGTTGAAAGAAACAGAGAAGCAGGCGGTGGCCTGTTGCATAAGGTATGCTCAGCTCCTGACAGGACTGGCAAACAGTTAAGGAGGCACCAGGCACTGATTGCTAGGACAATTTTCTGAACAATTGCTCTGTAATGCCGTCTGGGTCAAGCCTGACCAGCTACAAGGAAGCTATCGACAGAGGCTTCACAGGCTGTTATTGCTTGGTTACTTCACTACATTTAAAAACAATATGTGACCAATCTTACACTTAAGTGCATGATTCAAGGTGCTCCAAGTATCAAAACAGCCAGACATTTGGTGACAATCTACTAATAGCCATTAACACTCCCAAATGAAAAAACCCACATCTCAATGTCAATATTAGTTTAATTACTTACTGTGCTCACAGGGACTAACTTTAAACCATACAAACAAACCTGAAAACCAGTAAGTACCATGGGGTTTTTCTTCAAAACACGGTTAATAAAAGAACAGTAATAATGTATCAGAAAAACACAGACGCAACATAATAATTATCCTTCACACTTGCACAGCACGTTTCATCTGAGGAACACAAAGTACTTGAAAGACTAAAATTAATTCTAATTAAACCTCTCAGCATCCTATGTAGTTATTTGACATTTAGAGCGGTAAGTGAGACTCAGGTTTGCTAAACTGCACGGGATGATACAGCTTGTCATTGGTGGAGTCAGACCAAAAATCAAGATGCTGCCTTCTAGTCCTGTCTGAACTGCTAGGCTACTCCGCATATTCTGTTCAGCACCAGGTTTTCTGCTGTAATAAAATGACAGATGAGGCAAAGGGAAGAGCAACCTATTTATATTCAAAAATTGTGAGATTTAATGGCAAGCTAAATTGTTTTAATAACTGACTATTTTCTTCAGGCTCTACATATGCTTCTCCATTCCCCAGTTTTCCATCTCATATGTAGTCCAAGCATGTTGAATCAAGCACTGTCAGGATAGAAATTACCTCTGGAAGGGAAAGGTTTTGTCTGTCCAAATAAGATGCCTTTTCCAAATCTAGAATGATTTCAAAATACACATAATAGCAGTAGCCATCACAAGTAGAGTTTTCCATTAGAAATAATTGTTAAAACATACATATTTAACTACCTGTATTTTAATGACCCTTTTTCTTTTTAGTTATTATTCAGTTCTCAGGAGAGAAGGAGGGAAACTGAAGAAGCCAGACAAGAGAAAAGATAGTGGGGGGAGAAAAAGAATGAAGGTGCCGATCAGACAATCGCTTAGACCAAAGATAAACACTTTCTAAAGCATTAGATCAACATTCACATTACAAGAGATGTAACATTTGCAACAGAGCACAGTTTTTTCAGTCTTTGTTCTTAGCTTATTGAATAATTATAATGTACGAAAAAGCCTTTTTCAACCAGTGAAACTCGTTATAAGTGCCTCAGATCTATTATTTGAAAATTACTAGCAAACATAATAATCACAGCAAATATTTGCAGGCCATCAAGGAAAAGACATCATCTACGTGAACCAGCCATTCCAAAGGCTGATACTCCAGTTTCAACAATGACATTCAAATGCAATTGATTTTCATAAAGAGTTTGGCACATAGATATGGACATTTGGGAAATGGGGAGAAAAGTATTACTCATTCACAAAAAAATAGATCTTATTTCATAGTCATATACCACACATAATTCCCACTGACCAAATGACTGAAACTGACAGTGTTTAAATACAGTTTCACACTGTTGGTCCTTACTCTGTGCAGGAAAACCGGACAGAAAATTATAAATCTGATTGTAACCATTCATAAAAAAACAAGATCAAGGGAATGACAATAGACAGGACAAATCATTATGCTTAAAATATTTGAAATACATAGCATGCAGATGATTGACTCAATTTCATAGGGAAGTTACTTAACCTAGCGAGTAGAAAACACATCTCCTTTTGTTTGTCACCACTGCAAAATCTGGACTATAGTAGGTCATTTATGGAACTAAGATATACAGAACACATATAGATCACAGAACAGCTGAGGCTGGAAGGGACCTTTGGAGGCCCCTGGTCCAACACCCATGCTCAACCCAGGGCGAACTACAGCAAGTTGGTCTAGGCTCAGGTTTGAACACCCCAAGACTGGAGATTCTGCAATGTCTTTGGCCAACCTGTCCCAGTGTTGAACCACCCTCGCAGCAAACAATAATTCCCTCATATCTAGTCGAAATGTCTCACATGTTACAGCATGTGACCATTAACCTTGTCCTCTTGTTGCATGTCTCTGAGAAGAAAGAATGGAAAAGTATGAAATAATTCCTTGCTGAGCCTCCTTTTCCATAAAGAAATGTCCTATAGCGTTTGCTATCTGAATTCCTGGAACTCACCCATATAACCCACAAGCATAAGGATGTTTGTTTTTTTCTTCCTAAGTCTTTTTGGGGTTGGACACCAGCTATTTCATGTGGGTTTGGAGCAAACTGTAATTAATTAAACCGGGTAGCTGGAATCATCAGCAGAAAAACCTTAGCATGCATTCTGGAATGAACAAGTAAACTAATGCACAAAAAACAGGTGACAAAATACTGTAACAATAAGCTGTTAAGCTTTATGATACATAAGTAAGTCCTGGTTTAGGGAAACATGTTTAATAACTCTAAGTCACTCTTGTGAAATGATAAAGAAGCAGAACAGGAAATGATATGACTTTATACCATTGCTGTTTACCACTAAAATGTTCCCGAAAAACTTTTTGAATGAACATCGATACATTCAAAAGGGATCGTTCTCTGCACAGAACACATCTTGACAGCAAAATATGATACAGATTCCTGTATATTGTTCCTAATCGCCTAGCGAAGGGAAAGGGGACACCACAAAAACCATAGGGCTAAAAATTGCTGATAATGCTTAGCTGTAACTAATGCCAAATACATTGCTGCTACAGAACCCGCAGTTACCACCCAGACCCACCGTGTAGAACCTCATTCTTTGCCATTATTGTTTTGAGCACCAGGTACATGATGTACACAGATAAAATGTGGTACTGGAAGAAATGTGTGTTAGGGAGCAAGAGCACTGCTATATTGCAATAGCAGATCACCTTGCTTCACATTTACCAACCTTTTCCTCAGGAAAACGTCTTTCACATGAACCTGCACTTCCTAATTTGGCAATAAAACCTTCCTCTTTTCTTCTTCTTTTTTTTTTTTTTTATTTTTTTTTTTTATTCTAGCAGCAGCTTTTCCTGTTTGAAGTATTTTGCAAATTTGCTCAGCCTCTACTGGGGGGGGGGGGGGGGGGGAGGGGCCAAGGAAAGACACAGGGGATAAGGAGTTTTTTATTTTTAAGTGTATAGCTTTTAACTGAAACTGTAGTGTTATGCTGGCATGGGACACCATAAGGAATAGGAAAGGATACCATACTCTGAATGTGAGAAAATTGCTTGTTCTCTGCTTGTTCTTGCTACATCTGAACACTTGTATGACAGAGCTAATCCTGTTTAATAAGCAGACACTCATGTTATGAGAGTCCTGCTTTTACAGTCCTGGTTTTCTCCGAGTCTGTAATCCAATTTTTATCCACTTCCATCTACAAAATAATTCAAAATTACTCACACTGATTTAAAAAAAAAAAAATTAAGAGACAAGGAAAAATGAAAAGGAACAAAAAAATTGGATTCTCTCCATTGTAAAGTCCTAGGTTCACTGACCAATGTCACTGAGAGAATTCAAGATATGAAAAGCTTTTTCTCCCCTGACAACAGGTGTCAAAACTGAGAGGATCAGAAAGGAAATAGCGTGATGGGGTTTCTGCTTTGCCACAAGGGTCTGCTAGATTACTTTCCATGTAGCCATTAACCTCTGAAGTAATGGATTGACATGTCAGCCATTTCATTAGAGCGACACAAGAAGAAGAATGACTCTGTGGTTAGCACAGAGCACTGAAAGGCAACAAGAAAAGGTCCTGTTCCTGCCTGATACATCAACAGTCTGTAAGAATCAGGGCTAAATTTGATCAATGTGGGGCAAAGATCCACAGAAGCGTTAGCTCACGGTATCTTGTCTGAGACATCTAACCTCTCACTCGTTCAGAGATACTAAGCACCAATAGTTCCTGAGAAGACTGCATTTGTGACTGTACAGCACGGTCATGAGCATCCAAAGCTAGGCATCCAAATTTTGAAGATTTAGCTTGCAAATGGAAAGGCCTCAGTCTCGAGGACTCAAAAGTTGTGTTTGAAATGTTTACGTGCCTCTTAAAAAGGTTTAGTGTTTCTGTGATGCTAGAATCACTAGCAATGAAAAATTTGTGATGAGACCAGAAGCATTGGCTACACAATCCACTAATACAAGTAAATGTGCTTCCTTTAAAGCACTGCTTGGCTCTCAGATGTTCTCACATGAACACCATGGAAAAAACCCAAACCGTGTTATTGTTATAAAATAAAAATAACCAAAGGCTCAATACACTAGGCACTTATAGATTCTGTTTATGAAATGATACATTGTGAGGCCCAAGGAATGTGCATAAGAGCAATGTATATATTTTTAATATACATCTCACACATGTATGCAGCTTACAGTATTGTGCAATAAAAGGGTGTATGTGGTTTTGACTTTCTATTTTTCCTCATCTCATTTTGTGTACAGCTTAGCTACTGTATTGTCTAACGCAAACAACTACCCTACCACGGATTATCTGTTACTACTTAACTTCTGTATCAGTTTTCATTTTCCAGTTGTGTAAAGCACTGCTTTATTTAGTGTATTTCTTAGAGAGATCCCAACCTTACTTCAGTAAGTTCTCGAATACTCTCATAATATCAAACACTGAGTCGCTGCGAGCCCTCCACACAGACACACGTCACGCTGCATGCTGAAGCGCGCTCCATTTCTGCTGGAGGGTACAGTGGAGCTGGTGGGCAGAGTGGGATAGTTACTGGAAGAGCCTAAAAAGATTTTTTTCCCCAAGCTGCCAGGGTGTTTAAAAAATAGCAGTGCAGCTTTGAGGACAAAGAGCAAATTGAGGTATGGAAGCAAGCAAAGACAGGGCTCTCCTAATGAAACGCTCAGGATTTGTAAAAGAGTCACCCTGTCCAGGCTGCTTGGGTAGGAGCTCTCCCTTTCCCTAAGGCCTAGACTCCTACTGTTCATTTTTAAATTTGGTGACAATACAAAGGGACTTTTTGTTGAGTTTTGGGTGGGGGAGGTAGATCTGTTTTGTTTTTAACATGAAGACTATTTGTTGCTCATAAAGATATCCAACAGCTTACGTATTACTCTTTCAGCTTTTTCTTAAAACTAGATTTTAAAACATAATAGGATGTCTCAGAATAATTAAAGGAGCCCCTAGAGCATCCAGACACTACAGCAACAAAGTAGCTCACTGTTGAAAAGCCTCCATTAGACTCCAAAAATTAGCTCCCTAATAACCATTTTGATTTCAAGCGGTTGGTCTCACAGATCTGCACTCCATACTTCCCAAGATAGTGACAGTTTTCTTCCAAAAGTTCAAGTTTCTGACAATTTATTTGTTCCCTTACCACAAGTCTGTCCATCTCTCCAGTCTTTGCAGCATTTCAGCTGCTATGAAAATTGCACCAGCCTGTTATCACACTAGAACTACTTCAACTCTCAAGTTCAGAACACACCAGGATCATGGTCTACAAGTGTCTCTTAAGACTACAGTCTTGCTCACATCCTCTCCATTAGAGCAGAAAATACGATAGGTGATTCCCACACAAGATCTTAGGTGCTTGCCAAACACATCAGGTGACTGGCTGAAAATTTATTAGCACTTATTTGTTATTAGTACTTTGTGCCTCACCGCTGCTACTGAGCTGTGAATATTATCAGGTGGTGAAACAAACATCTCATTTGAAGAGCACTAAGCGTTAGGCTCAGTCTCACCTCTAAGATATACCTGGGATCACAAACTCAGCATCCTCTTGTTGAACTCATTTGGAAAGCTAATTCTTAGATCCTAGAGCACACCTACCAGGTTGACCCTGAAGAAGGCACATCTGAAAACAGACAAGTATGGTACTGTTGGCGACCCTTCTGTCCCAACAGTCCAGTGCACTGAGAATTGATGCACAATGTAAGACACCTGGCAAGTGTATCATATCTGGTGTGAGGGCCTGAACTATGCGTGACTTTCTAGCCATAACCTCTATTTTGTTCCACTGGGCACTCACAATACGATGCTTACAGTGCAAGAAATAGGGAATGAACCCTTAGCCAAGGGTTGCAGCACTCATCTGGTTGAAGGACTGCAAAGCTGAACAATTTTGGTACAAGAAACTGGCAATGGCAGCCTGTCCTTGACAAGCGAGCTGGGAGAGCACAGCTGAGCGCTTGCCCTTGCTGCATCATCCACCCCTTTCACCCCTTCACCATCCACTAGGTGAAGATCCTGGTGTCTGGTGCAGGGTTATGGGGTTTGCAGCACAGGAAGGGTGGAACGAGGCTGTGTTAGTCTGTGGTAATGCACAGGACCTTCCAGCTGCTGCACGTGCAGGCCACAGAGCTGTACAGCACACGTCGCATGCTGGGCTCCCTGCACCATGCTCTGTAGCCGTCCTTCACGAACGCAGCAAATCAGACCTGCTATGCAGAACGTGTGGAGCATAACCAAAGCGTATGTGCAACACTCCCCAGTTACAGGTAAAAGTACAGAGCTGTTTCTGTGGACTTCAGTCTGAGATGCTCAGTATTGTGAATTAGGTTCAATCCAAGTGAGCGAAACTGATTCCCAGATTGGAACTTTTATCCACAAGTATTCAAACTCTGCCTATTCTGCCCATGTAACACAAGTTCACTGGTCAGGCCACACCACCCAGAAACCCCTGATGTTAAATACCCAGAATATAGATTACCAGACTGGGTCCTGCCCTCCCAAAATATTGCCACTTGTCCTCTTTGTCTCTGTTCTGCTAGCTGTTTTTTGCCCCAGAAGAGAACAGAAATTGAAAACAGAAAATCCAAGGGTTTTCAGGGAGAAACCACTCCTGTGTGCAGTACACATGTATTTATGGGCACCAGAGCGAACTTCATTATCCTTGGAGGCATAGGAGAAACTGGGTTTGTATTCCCTTCAAGTGCCTGCCTCCCTGATTCATGTTACCTTTTCACCCCAGTTCACGTTCTTGCAAGGAGCATGCAAAAAAGCAAAGAAACAACCATGTACAACTAGGGGCAGTGCCCTGTTTTACAACGCAAAGCAGAGGGCTGTAGGCATTCTTCAGAAATTGAAAAGCTAGCAAAAAAAGGGTGTGTTGGGGTATATGAATTTTACCTTCATAATTACCCTGTTATTTAAAGCTAATGAATAATTACTACAGCAACCTTGCTGTCATGCAGGATACACCTACTCACCCGCAGCTCAAGATGAAAACAGAGAATCACATGTGGGACTCAATCCTCCAAATATGTCTTGTGGAGTTTAATGCTTAGCTTGCCAGCATCTCACGGCATTTGCACCATATACTGAATCAGATCCTTCACTGACATTCATTGCTCTCAAAACAGTTTCAAGTTAACCACATCTAGGCTTTTTTTATACTTCAAAATTCTTGGCAATAACTCTTCCATTTACGTATACATTCGCCTACTGATTCTTTATTGGAATTTCTTCTAACAATTAAAATGGTTTACATGCTAAACTTTCCTTCAGAGGTGCTGCTGACTAGGAAAAAAACAAAACCAAAAACCTTAGTACGTGATCCACAATAACTGATAAATCCCAAAAGTGAAAGTAAATTCAAGCAAACTGAGTGAACTGAAAAGTTTCGCAGCTTTTGCAACACTAAAGCTTAGACAAATTAAGACACTGACGTGCCTGTATTCTCCTCCGCAAATCTTGCGATAGGGCCAGTACCAGAAGAGTTAAAATGGCCCTCCTATAAGCAAACTTGATCTGGATTTGCCTTCTAAGCAAAGCAAGTTTTCTGGCTATGGTGTGCTCCTGTATGAGAATCAGATTTTTAAAAGTGTTTAAAGAAAAAAGAAATATAGAAAATACTAGCCTTGCATGTGCTTTCCTCATAGTATCCCCTCTCCAAGGGCAATACAGGAGAAAGGTTGATTCTGGTGAAGAGTGGTGCAAAAGCAGATGAAATCCCACTAGGATTCTGGGTGAACAGGAAGAAATACATACCTTATTATCTAAGCAGGTAGACTTTCTTCAGCTGCATTATCAACAATGAAACCACTGTTTCACACACAAAGAAAACAGGAATAGACCTGCTCTAGGTGGGGGGATGTGTATGAGCTTGTTCTGGGGGGTTGGGTTGGGTTTTTTTTATTGGGGGCGGGGGGTGTGTGTTTGTTTTAAAGACATCCTTGGAAGGGTGCAGGAAAAAGAATTCAAGCTGTCTCACAGAGCAAAGCACTGACCTTAGCTCACTTCTGAGTAGAGGGAAAAGAATGCGTGCAATGTCTCCTTTGCCTCTCCTACTAATTTTCTCCCCAGTCTGTGGCAGAGACAGCCACAAGAGGGGAATAGGCCAGCCCTTCTCTCACCATCCCAGTGGGAGATGCACAGAAGCATTGTAAGGAGCAGAACCCGGCATATAGATTCAACTTCACTCCATCTACAAAGAAACTTTAATGGTCCCTGTCATCACAGTCCCAGAGTTCTGGTGAAATATGTTTATTTGTGCATTACCATTCAAGATAATCAGGGTGCTCTATTTGTTATTACCACTAAAACTGAAGCACGATTATTAATTAGGACTACCTATAATGTAAAAGAATTTAAGACTAATTTTTAATGCCCACCACTTCAAATCCCTGTTCATAAACCATATCTCTCTTCCACACATCAACCCTGTTTTGATGACACATCTTAGCCAGAGTTGCAGTCTGCTGGTCCGGTGTAAAGGCAAAGCTGTCAGCTATATATACATTGTACCAACATAAAGCAGAGGGAGTTAAAAGGTATGAGGTAATATTGTCTTCTCTATCAAACTCAGAAGCATTTTGTTTGATATTTTCTCATGTAACAAGATCTTACAGTGCAGATGCACAAAATAGTCGTTACTGACATTACATCAGCCTGCAAGAAAAGAATGGTATAGTATGATCCACGTTTTAATGCTGAGAAAGAGACCTGAGCAGATTTCCAGTGACCAGAAAGAGAACCAACAGAAAGCAGGCAAAGTTCCTGGGCTTCATTACAACCATTAGAGCCATTCCCTTTAACAGCCAGCTACATGTAGATCCAAACTTCCTCAGTTTTATTTCTCTAACAGGGAAAGTACAGGCTAACAGTATGTAAATGGTCTCCATCTTTGGAACTAAACCACTAAGCCTCATTTGCTTTGGACACTGAATTTCTTTGGATCTTATACAACTTCAGTCATATAAAAACTGCACCTCAGAAGGCATTTCCTACCCAAAACGTAAACATAATTTTAAGCACCAGAGAGATGTTTGACAATAAACAGAGTACATGAAGACAGGAAATGTATGCATAATGTTAAGCCAACTGTCTGTTGGAACCTGTATTTTCTTAACTACTATGTTAGGGAGTCAGTTCTCCACGATAGCCTGAAAGTTCATTGCTTTGCAGGTCTGAGCCCCAGGGCAGGATCAGCCATTATCAGCTGGGCAGACACAAGCCTAAACCACTAAGGAAAGACACATATGTGGTAAGTCTGGAATGGATAGCAAGAATTCTATCTGGAAACATTCCTTATAGCTGTCCTCCCTGGACTTCTACTCCTTCATAAAGAGTGTGAACTGCATTTGGGCATCAGTTCTCAGTTATACAGACTATAAGAAACCAAACCCCTTCTTTGCTGATGCGAACCGAGCAACTGAAAATTCAGGAAGGACTAAGGGCCCACCCTGGAAAACCCACTCCTTCAAGTGATACCACTTGTGATACGCTGAGGATGGCAAGCAGATGCTAGCATGGAGATAGGCAAGAAGTCAGCCTAAGCTGAGCAACTTCACATGAAATTAGCACAAAACCAAGAAAACTGCCAGGTAGGCACTGCATGCTGGTCTAGTCACGCTCTCTGGGTCACAGAACAGACCTTCATTCGTCTGACCACAGCAGAGCACACACGCTGCCAAAAAATACACAGGTGAAGAGGTCAGGATGCTGTCTCAGGGGAATACCATGGGGCACGTTTATCACTCGCAGATGTTTCACCTTCCAGACAGCAAACGCACTAGAATAAGTCATTATTAGGGTGAGCACTCTTCTGCTTTTGGCACCCTTTTTGGGCTGCTTTTCCCTCTAGCCTAGGCATCATGCAGATGGGCAACTAAGTCACGAAGTCAACAAGAGAGTCCCTTGCTGAGGGGAGGAAAGGGCAGCGTGGGGTGGAAGAAGCAGTCCAAGAGCTTGTTTGCAGGAGAACAAGGGTAAACTAAATGGCAAAGAGTCAGAGTACAGGCATCACTGACTGTCAAACACCCCTTAGGGTGCTGTCCCTGGCATAAAGCAGCACTGGTCTTTGTCACCTTACAATACACACCCGGTCACCTTGCTACCATTCGCTGTGGGAACTGACACACTTCTGCGCGTGTGCTTCAGTGTTAGTTGACTTATACTAGCTCTTCTGAGAGACTGCGTGGAGACATGGAGAAAGGGAGCAAAGAAAGGCCGAGCAACTGAAACTAGTGATTGTGCACCTCAAGCTCTGGTTCTCAATTTATGTACAAAGGGAAAAAAAAATAGACAGTTGGATAGGACAAACACTGCTGAATCTTTGCTATTAAATAAAACCGACTCCTATTATTTCTGCACCTGCCTTGTAATTGTGACAAGCAGGGTAAATGCAAATGCACTCTAGTTAATTTTAGTTTTCTGAAACCACATAAAAATGAAGCAAAATTTGGATTTGGAATATTATCCATGTTGAAACAAAGCTTTATAACACTTTCTGAGATAGCTGTAAAACTGTTGCTGCATATCAAAACAATGAAAAGACAGCCCGGTGCGTGTTAATGTGGCAGCTTTACACTACATTACACCTCTTAGCTATTTTTATAGATTTATAAGAACTGAATTTCTCAGTTGTTCTACCTACCCGCAGGCACCACTGCCATGGATATAAGTCATTCACCCACTCACTGTATGCAAAATGTTTGATACTGAGTGCCCAGGACCAGACTGATTACTCACAAAACCGAACGGACCATGAACAGATACCCTGTGGGGAAATACTCAGGTTCAAAGCTATTGCTTTCTTCCCTTAAAAATACACTTCTTTGCAGAAACACAGAAGCTCTGACAAACCACAGAAAGAGTGAAGCAGCCAGTGTTCCAGTTTGATAGTATATTCTAGTACAATAACTCAGTACCAAAAAGGGGGAACATTAGAGCCTGGGCAAACAGTTTCAGAACACCACAGTTAGTGAAAGGTGCCTATAATGAGCTTTATATTTGTACAGTGAGCAAATCCATTATTCAATATCCTCAATAGTATATGCTAGATCTCATGGATTAGGAGCTTTTGTGAAGCCTTTGTAACAGGCTTCTCCCCTGCTCTATTTCTACCTATCATTAGTACCTGTTTCCATGGGAGTTCTCCAGGCATTAGCCTTACAAAAGTCATCTGAATTACTGAGGAACATGGAATAAAATACCCACAGGGATTTCACAGCTGTGCCCAGAGGTTTTGACCATTGTATACATTATTTTCAGATGATGCCCAGTTTCCAGGCATTTGTTCCACACGGGGCTATCCTGTTGATCTATTGTGTCTTTTAAGAGCCAGTTTCTTGGTCTGTTGGGTTTTTGATTACCTGACAGGAACTTACGTTTATCTCCTAGCAGTGAAGCAGAAAATGTCTCATGATTTAATGAGTCTACAGGTTAAAATAATTTTAAAGTACACGCCATTCTCAGAGATCAAGTGGACTTGCCACAGTTTTAGATCCTGTATAGGTTATTAAGCAGAGAATAATACATGTCACAAAAGACATACAATAAACCAGAAGAATGCTATTTAAATGATTTGTGGATGGTCAGTCAGGGAACATTTAACACATTTCTGGTGATGGAAAATTATTTAATACATGTCCAGAAACCATCAGAAGTAGACATATAAAAAGACTACTGGGAAGCCATTCACCACTGCAAGTCCTCAACACCAAATAACTGTTGAGTGCCCTATGAACTGTAAGTTTGGTGGCAGCAGAATTTTCTGGTGGCACCAGAATCCCACATCACAAAAAACCCCATCCTTTTTATTAATGCCTCTTGAGAGGCTTCAGAAAAAAAGATATAACAAATCTGAAATAAGGACTTTAGCACCCTCTCCCCATAGAGGAACTAGGAAGCCAGCTTCTGACTCACCTGCTCCATCAGAGCTTCAGGCTGTAGTCTCAGAAGCACCTGCTCTTCTAAAAGCCAAGAGAAATTCGGATGACCTAGATAAGTGTTTGAGAGGGATGGGAGAAAACAGTATGCCCTGCAATAGAGGAAGGTCTTGAATATCAGACTATTTCTTCACAGGCTAAGGCATGTGCTACTATGTAGGAAAGCAGACACACATGAAAAGAAAAAACAAACAAACAAACAAAACCAAACAAATAACACACACACACAAAAACACCCACACCACCAAAGGGAGTTGGGAACTGTTGCCAGAGGTGCACAGAAGAATTATTTTAGTTTGTTATAATGCCAGGCTCCAGTGGAGCATTGGTCCAGGACTCAGTTTCTGTACATTCCTCAGTTTCTGTACATTCATCTACTTTTCAGGGTGGGCAAAAGCGTCATGGATGGTGTGTTGGGTTTTGAGCAAATAGTGCTGGTACTGATGTGGTCAACAAGTATGATCTAAAACTGAAGATGAAAAGGAATTTCCCAAGCTTCAGTCAAGATACACACACTTTAATTTACAAAGCCTTAGGAAGAAGAGGGCTCCACCCATTCCCCAAATCTACAGATCCTAAATACTTAACAAAAACATGGTCTTGCAGATTATTCCTTTTTAATGGGAACAATCTACTTTTCTAATTAGCAAATATAAACAAGCCTTCCACCTCCTACTTTCTTCCCCATCCCATCTCGTCTTTTGCCTTTTTGTGACTTCTCACTCTTTCGGGGATAAAGCCCACTGACATCAGCAAAGCTGAAAACTATTTCATATTTGCTTGACAAAGGACAGTAGCTCATATCAGGAGTGCCTGGAACAATAGAGGCCATGAGCTAGAGTGCTAGGTTATGAGACTTAATGAGAACTCAATATGACCCCCTGTTCTGTGAGTCCTCTCCTGCAAACTTGCCTGGTCAACCTCCCCTGTAACACCGCCTACCCCAGAGGGCCCTTGTAGAGCAGCTGTGGAAAAGGCTGCGAGGCATGCTGAGAACAAGGGAATGAATGCCAGCAAGGAACTGCTCTTCTCCCTGTGCACTGTGTTCCTTTCTCTACAAGTTAACAGGGACTGGAGCAAAGCCTTCTGTAATGAACATAACAAAAGACGATGAGTTGGCCCCAAAGCAGTAATAAAAAAAAATTTAAGAACTCTTATAATAAAAAACACATTCATATAACTGAGTTTTATTATTTCCCACAGTTTTATTTTAATATATGACTCAGAGTGTAGAGACAAAGGTGTGATTCAGAGCAGTAATGGGACTTTAAAAGCTTGTGCCACAGGGGTGGGCTAGGCCCTCTGGTTGCCATTTACAGGAAGCCCCTAGTCAAACAAAACTACACCCAGGTTCACATACGCTATGTCCACATGAGATAAAATGTGCATGAGGCATGGTGGGTACAGGAAGATAGAAAATGCTGTGACTGGAGACCAGCAGAAGCGAAAGCACTAGCTTACTATTGGTAATACTTAACATCAGGTACCAAAAAGAACACCTAGCTATGTGTTGGTTCTTAGTCCTTGCAGAGTATCTACCCACACCCTTTAGACTTTAGGAGGCTGAGCATCGTGAAAACCGTGCACTGTCGGCAATCAGTGCTGAGTAAGTAAAAGAGAAATAGGTAAAGGAGATGTATTCAGCCACAGCAGCATGCAGGTGTCCATCCAGCACGCTTGGCTTTGGCCTTCTGCAAACACCTGCAATTGCTCCACTGAGAACCACCAGCATTTCAGAAAATTATGCCTGCTCCCTGTCCTTCAAGAGGTCATCTTAGGAATTGTCAGCAAAGAGAAGCAGATGTTGTTTGTGAATCAGAGAGGCATACCAAGCCTCACAAGGAAGTGCAGCATTCAGCCATAGCCAAGTTAAACAAGATTCTTTGATTTGTCACTGGCTTCCCCAAAGCCCCAAAGATTTGCTTTGAGCTCAGCTTGAATGGCCAACAACTCAGGTAGGAAAAACACCAATTTGTCTGAGCTGTCAGCAGCTCCCTGAGCTATTCCTGAAACACTACAGGACTTGACTCAACAATTTGAGACTTTCCAGCTGAAAATATTCCATGTGCCACAGGCTGACTGCGGTTCCAGTTCTACAAAGCACTTAAGCACGTTTCATTAAGAGCGCTTGCTGAACAGTGTGCTGTCCTATAGTGCCACAGGTGACACAAGGTCTAGATTATCACTATTTTCAACACTGCGTGCCATGTAGTGCTGCACTTCTGCACCCCAGTGCTATAGGACTGGCTGCAGTTGGACACTTTTCTGAGCAAGATTTCCCAAGAAAATGAGGGTTTGCAGTCATGCTATAGGTACGTGTGTCTGTCCACATCTTCTAAGTTTGAAAGGAGGATGAAGATGGTCAGGAGGCATGTAAGCACATATGCAGATTGTCAAGAAGGGACATTGGGCAGACTACTGAAGGGAGGCAGAAAGAAGCCACTGATGTTAGGGTGACCTGTGGAACATGAAGGCAACCTGCAGCAACATTGGTTGCGTGAACAGATAGAATACTACTGGAAGAGAGATCAGTGAGATTACAAGCAAAGAGTGAGCTCTAGATTCTGATCCTGCCCTGTTACAGACAGACTTTCACTAGCTTACAAATTCCCCTTGCATTTCCTTGTTGTGATGTGCAGACAGCAAGTGAATACCAACACCTGGCTTAAGCTGCATCTTTCCAAGAGGTTGATGTGTTCACATGAAGGATGCTTGGCCAAATGCACACACACAGACAACAGCCCAGCTGCTTTCCAACATAATCTCCTTCTCTATTGGCAAGTTGCTCCAGAAAGAAGAAACATGCTGCCTTGGAGAATCTTCTGCTTCTACTTGCATTTGTGCAGGCTGCTCCCTGTTTGGATTGAGGGCCCTCTGCACTCTCGGTAACCCTACAGAGAGGTGCAGCCAGAAAATCTTACCGCACCCACCCACCTCCTGAATTTTGTCAGGCAACACCCGAAAAGCCTAACCCCTTTCTAGGGAAAAGGGCAAGTAGGAGGAAAATCTGATGCTATCATCAAAAATGTTTAGGATGACACACTGCATAGCAAATCCTCTACCCCTGTGATGACACTGTCAAGGCGTAACATAAAGAAGAGCCATCCTGTCCCTCCTCCACTTGAAAAAGCCCGCCAGTGATAATACCAAAGGATAATACAATACATAAGACAACAACCCTCCAGGCAGACTGCAATGGGAAGGAGGCATCTGTTTTAGAGAGGGGTGGCCAAGCCCAGAGAGGTAAGAAATTTGTCCAAGATCACATTAAGCACCAGTGTCTGAGCATCATTCACTACTTCTTGGGCTGGGGCACATGGCAGGTGTGAGCAAATGAGCCCAGTGGCAATCCTACCTTCCCACAGCATCCCTACTTCCATGCAGCTTATTTAAAAAACAAGTTGTTTTGACTGAGAACCATCCATGACTGGCAGGTTATAAATGGCCACCCAGAACTGAAGGACAGACATGAAGAGTGCTGCAGTACTCTTACAGCCTGTATTCTTCAAGGAGTGTGAGGAAAGAAAGGTTTGCTGGCGCTGGTCTAATGCATTTGAGTGGGACAGGTGTATAGCACTATTCATACCTCCCTCTTGCTCGGTTTTGTGCGTGAGCAAAGCCCAAAAGCAGCCCAGTCCTTTCGGTCTGAGTGCACCTGTACCCTGCAGCAACTACAAAGGAGGGGTGGGTGGATGACCCAACGTACTTGCGAGAGCCTGTCATCTCTGTCTCAGCAAATTTTGGGGCCTGAGTTTGTCATTAGTGGGGAAGCCAAGCCCAGATTTTAACCTCCTTGCAGCTCTGTTTTCCCTGTTTACCAGAGAAAATTATTTAATAAAAATTATTCCAGCGGGTTTACAGTGTAGTTTCTGTGAACTCTTTTAATAGGTAAGTACTGGAGGGGATGTGTATGAACTCTAAGCACAATGCACTTAAACCAAACACACATTTCTGTCTGTAAGACGGCTCTTCATCTTCCATATAGATTATCCTATTACCCAGAAGCTCATCTATTTTATTTGTGGTTCTCTGTGCAAATATTCACCAATACATTAAGAGCATAATGCATGTTCATACTTTATAATTCTTCTCAAAAACTGTAATATTGTACAGATAAGAAATGTTATCATTTCCTTACTATTCCATGATACTACAGATACCCCAGCTTACTAACAGGAAAGAGAAAAAAAAGCTTTTTCGTAATTCAAAGACTGTTAGACAATCTGGTGAGCAAAACGGGCTGCCCCATCCTCTGAAGTACACAACAAAATAAGGTTCTACACAAAGTTTCCACCTGAGCCACTCACAGCACCCCTGAAAAGCACATTGTGTGGTTCTGCTGAACACGTTAAGGCACAGCAATCCCATCTGTACCATACAGCAAGAACACAACTTCGCAGAAGAACACGGCTAGTCTAGCTAGAAGCTAAGATGTGACAGCTTCTTATAGCACCCCTCCACTGAAACAGGTCACAGGAGAACACCTTGTCTCTTCCAGGGAAAGCCAACAGGCTAATGTAAGGCCTCTCACCCAGGGCATACAGTTCACAGGCCCTCTGGAAAACTGTTCCTTTCTGTTTCTCAGCTGTTAGTTAACACCTCCCAGCTGAGATCCAATAACTGGCTGTGTAAGCACTTCTAGTCAGTTCTGGGGCAAAGTCTAACAAGTCGGTTCAAACCACTGCCAGGTGGCTCAGCTAACTTGTTTTATTTTGTCCTGGAAGACTCAGGAGCGCTCGCAGGTCAGGAAGAGTTGAGAGAGAGCTTCAAAATTCTGGATGAATGGAGCTAACCAGCATCCTAAGCATTAATTCCTTTGAAGACAAAGCCAAGACAGGTTAAACACCATGGACTTTGCCTTGACACAATCAATTATCAGGAAGACAGTATTCAAAAAGGCAGAGGGCAGCAGTCTGCTCCATCGTGTCTCAGTGGTAAACCTTTGGACCTCGCAGCCTGGAGATTTCCTCTGACAGCTGACTTACCCCCTACAAGCACTGAGCTGCACTGCCCCAGCATCTTGAGCGTAGGCCCACAGTACACAGCCACAGCCACACAGTCATGCCTTGGGCCCCCAGAGAAAGCAGGACTTTGCTCCCCAAACCATTGCAGGAGCCTATAGAGCACTCAGCAAGAGCATAGCCAGCAGATCCCAACTGCAGCCTCATGAGGACATCAAAACGAAGCACTAGGTGTGGTTTCAGGCAACCTAAACACATTCAGAAACAGAATTCCAGAGCTAATGCCATTCACAGAACTAATGTTACTGGAAGTCCTTAGAACAGACTACACCTTTTCTGTGACCTATGGATCACTGTGATAATGGTTGGCCTGATCCGAGAACAACCTCCATCCCTTCATTTTAATCACAGTTGGGCCATACTCAGACTAGGAGAACACAGCAGAACAAGCCCTACTCCTCTGTTCTGCCTATTCTGCTTCTTCACGCATCAGGCACAGATACACAAGTGTATCGCATGGCCCACACCAGAACACGTTCCAGCCACCTTCAGAGAGATGGCTCACTCCCTCGATGGCACATTGTGCGAAATTGTGCTTTGCAAATACGCACTGAAGGATTATTAGGGGTTTTTTTAATGACAATATAAACCCAAGACCACTTCAACAAGGCTTTTACTACTACAGTAATTTCAATCTTAAGCCTAGATGTCAAACTTAGAGAAACAAGTACTTACAATAATCAGCACAGGAAGCAATTGTGATCACTTTTACTTTAAAAAACCGAGTGACAGACCCAGAGTGCCATCTACTGGGCTCCTCTGAGGATGACAAGAGTTCACCGAAACGATGACTGCAGTCGTGGTTTTCATGTCAGATAGAGAACTTGTTTCAGTAGATAAAGGGGAAGTGGTAAATATGAACTAATTTCCTTTAAACAGGAGCTTTTAACTCTGCCCAGCGTGTCATGTTCATAAGCAAGTCAATATGAAATAAGAGCCAAGAGACAACCGTCACGTTACCTGCGTACTGGTTAAAAAAAAAAAATCCTTATCCCTCTCGAGGTAATTATTCACAATGCACCAACAAACCAGAAATAAATTCCAAGGTGGGTCCCCTGGGATCTATCCAGGGACTAACATTATTCATTTTGGGTTATCAAATGGAGAGGATTCATGGGTGTACCAAGCTGAGAGCAACTGCAAATGCAGAAGTGTGGACTAAAATACAGGATGATCTCGCTGACTGGTGAAATGCTGTAAGGTCAGGATGTGGATACTCAGCTGAACAAGTGGTGCAAGAAGAAAGAAGGGACTAGCACGCAGATGCAGAATAGGGAAGGACAGGGTAGGTAGCAAGGCAGAGGGAAAAGGACCTGGTGGTACTTTTCCTTCTGAAAAGGATGTGAAACAGGATATGGTGAACCTCAAGCTACAGACCTAAGTCAACAGCAGAACCATGTCACACAGACACAAAAAAAAAAAAAAAAAAAAAAAAAAGTCCCAATCTGGGAGAAATGTCACTTGTAAGAAGTGGAGGTGATGTAGTTAACAGCGTTAGCTTCAATACTATGTCCAACCTAAGACACCACCTTTGGAAACTGAAGCCAGTCCTGATGACAGCAATAAGAACGGGGTTTAGAAAGCATGACCTGTGAGGAAAAAATTTAAGAAATCAATTTGCAATCCATAAGAGAGGAGACTAAAAGAAATATTCTGGCAAACTGATAAACCAAAGCATAGAATAGAAAAAATGAGACAGTTTCACAGTGAACACCAAGGAAGAAAAGTTGAAATTAAGTTAATCACAACAAATTTAGGTCGGTGATTTAAGAAAAGATTTTTAGTTGTTATAGTGATGAAATGTTGGAATACTGTGGTGTTGACAGAGATCTTTAAAAAAAAAATAATGCATAAAACAAACGCTTGTTCTGAAGTTGATCATTTTCAGGTCCCTTTCACCACTACATTTCAGTGTACTCTGGTAACATACCAGTTGTACCAGTGCTTAACTGAAACTAGGTTCTTTCGATAACTCTGGTTATCAAAAAACCTTGTTCCTCAACAACCTACAAATAGCTCTTTACATAATCTACTTACATTCATCTACTTATGAGCTGTCATGAAATATCTTTGTAGGGGTGATACAATTTGAACATACAATGTCCCACTTCATACAGCTGGAAATTTAGAAATAGAGTTTTTACACAGATATCCAAAGTGTCCAACAGTTCACACCTGATGAATAATCTACCTAAAAGACAGCAAATATTCTGGCCTCCAGAATCTACGGATAAAAGCCTGCTGCTCAAAGGGAGCTGTGAGTGCAGTGAAATATCTGACCCTGCGTTTTCTGTACATTGCCAAAACGCTGCCCTTTATAGAGGCTGTGGAAGGAGTTATTAACCCTGGGTGAGCCTCTGCTGTGTAGAAGACCCATATTCCTCCTAGAGGAGCTTGAAACGACACAATGATACTGCTTGAAGAACCTCCTGAGCTTCCTAAAATAGGGGATTAAAGTTCCAGATCTTGGAGAGGACCATGAAAGAACAGCATCAGCCTTACCCCTACTAAGGCTTATTCCAATGCCCAACGAATACAATACATTACAGAATTCAGAAGATACACTTTGTCAGAAGTAACTCAGATCAGAGAGCTTTGCAGAAGACCCAATTCTCCACCTGCTTTTCCAATTATCTCATCCAGGTCCCCATTCAACAAGCCTGGAACACACTCTTAAAGCTCAGCCTGCTCAGAAGCCACTGCTGTAAGCCTGAAGATAATGTATTTGCTAACCCCAGCTCTTGGTTACATTTCTGCCCCTTACTGACATGAAAGAGAGTCTTCCCAAAAATCTGAAACAATAGGAAGAGACAACTGAATGTTTATTATAAACACAGACTTCCCACTGCTTTACTGCACGCCACAGGATATTTTTGGTTAAAGATGGTCCGTGTATAGCCCTGTGATCCCAGCACTCACACTAACCCTTATGGATCAGTGGAGAACCTCACTTACACCATGGCACACCCTCTTTAACTTGTCCTGGAGAGCAGCGTTTAGCTAGGGCAGAGCAGTGGAGGACATGAAGGATCTTCACACTTGTTGCTAGAGAATGGCTCACCCATGCTGGTTACTCAGCTTCCATGTTATCATTTGGCAAGGTGTTAACATAAAAGGACATTGTTTATAAATAATATTTGTGGTGAATGAAATTAGTAATAATCAAGGAGGATGACAGGAACATAAGCAACAAATTATCAGGATTATATTTAATAATAGGAATTACTTTTACCTGGTTCAGATGCTTAGCTGGTTTGCACAAGCTAATTAGCCTTTTTGACCTATTCCAATGTGTTGTACACACTGAGACACCTCTTTCCTGTTGCCATTATCACAGAGTAGCTACCCAAAATAGCCACCCTGAACAATTTCCCTCCTTTATTGGACTAGAGTAAAACATTCTGCCTTCAATTTTCAAATGTGCGTCCCCCATTTTCTTGTTTGGGGACTGGGGACTCACACAGAAGTCACATACTGATGCAGCTTCCTCTACTACAGCTTTCTGAAAAAACAGAGGTACAATATCATGTTACCAGAAATACAAACACCACCAATTTTTCTGCCCTCATCACATAGACACTGAACAGGACAGAGCAAGGTGATGGAGAATGGGATGCTTTCAACATGAAACCAATCCGCCTGCACCTGGCTACATTTAGGGTTGCCTGTTGGGACTCATTCATATTAAAGTGGAAAGGCTTCATATGGTAGCCTTCCATGGACGACACCTCCCAATAAATGGGCCATCTTCCTACTTGTATGCTTGCCCTTAATCCTAACACCCTACACATTTCTGTACTACTACAGAAAGTTCATGAAGCACAGAGCAACAGCAATCCTATCGCAGCGGGACCCCACAGTCCCTCGTCAGCTGTGTGACTGGCCAAATCCCTCTAACACGGGCTTGGCACAGGGCACATCCATGAGGGCAGTTCAGACCAGTCTCCCATATTTTATATGGACATAACAGGCTTTCCACAGACACTATTCAACAAGGCAAACCTTACTCTCAAGTTTATAAACAATTAAGAAGCACTTTACAATCCCATTACCCACCCACCCCCCCCCACCCACCCCCAATTTCCTTTTGCTAAATAAAGATATGCTCCAAGACAGTTTATCCTTCCAAGTAACTATTTCCCAGCTGTTGTCTATGATGACATCATTAAAGTCAAAGTTGAATTATGCTTTAACAACTGTGGTATGTTGCAGTTGGTTACCCCTTGTAGGGTTGGTTACCTTTTAAGACAATACAAATTTGGTCTAGATTTTGTGTACAAAAACGGAGTGAGGCTGGAAAGGACATGTACTATCATGGAGAGCATATTTCTTTTAACTTTGCTCTCTTCCCATACACCTCACATACAGTAAAGATCACATTCATTTGAAAACTCAGTGGCAGCATCCCTTCATAAATGGCATATTAAATTCCCTTTATTATTTACTCCCAAAATACAAAAACCAAACTGCATTGTTTGCTTCTCTTTTTATGTTTTTAGAGCAAAAGTAGCAATGAATGAAATAACTGGTTCTAACAACTTTAATCATTTCTGTACATTTCAGAACATGGAGAAAATGAGGACAAAAATAGCAACAAAAGAGAACACATGCAAGCTTCATTGCATCTTCTCTGAGCAGTTGCTATGCAGCAATTGCCTTCCTACAAAGAACTTTGGCTTTTTTGCTTACTAACATTTCGTCATTCAAGTAGATACAGTATGTTCAGATCCAAAATAATTTAAAAGAATCCTTTGCTCCCAGAGCTGTCTCAGATAACTACTAATTAGAATGTACATGCCCTCTGCCTTGCTCATTTTGGAACTATATTAGCAATAGGAGAGAATATACAACCTAAATAAGCAGCCAACACTACCACAAAAAGAGAAAAGTCCTCTCTTCACCCTCATGCAAAAAACACAGTGAAATGGGCAGACACTCAGCCTGAAAAAAAGAGCATTTTTTGGCAGTTAATGTGGGCAACCCTTGTCGCTGCTGTCTTTTCCAACAGGTTTCTGGACCACTGCTCTTTTACACTCCTGTGTTTTGCTATGGATGCGGGCATATCGAAAGCTCATTTTGTAAACAGCCACCTGCTTACTCCTGCAGAAATTGTAAAACACTTAAAACTTTGAAACGGGAAGTCATTCATTATACACACACTGGAAAAAGAAGCAGTAAATCAATGTTCTTTATGTGGATTTAGATAAAGACTTTATCCTCTTTCCAAGGACAAATGGGAAAAATTAAGTACTCTACAGGGGTCCAGGACTACAGTCCTGAATCCAGTTACCAGCACAGCTTTCCTGGCTGTATCCCCTTGCCCATAATCGTTATCCCACACACCATGTATGCAGTCTCATGTGCCAGGGGGAGACTGCACTGCCACCAACCTTTTCCATCACCAGCACAGCTGCACCCAACACCATTTGTCCACCCTGTTTATTATCCACACTGCCTGTAACTAGGCTAAACTTCTTACAAGCCTATTGCCTGCACTAGGAAGTACATTCTGGCAGAGATACCACAAACAAGCACTTACCAACATAACGCTATGTATCTTGAGAAAAAGACAATCATATACCTTTATCTTCATCCCCGAGGGCAAGGGTACAGGTCCCTTCAAACAGGCATCTGTAAGATCCCTATTTGAGTGGGCAGCCGAGGAGTTTGGTCTCCCCTGTCAGAAGCCTCTATCATGGCCCAGGGACCACACACTACCTATTCCTTCTAGGAACAGCCCCACACAAAGGTATGGATGCTGCCCTCAAGGATGGAACACACAAACCAGAATCTGGTGCTGAAACTGTAAGTTGTAATAGACAATATCCTGGCCTTGCTGAGCCACAATCAGATATGCCAGTTCATTAATGTTCCTGATGCAAAAGACTTTCTTGGGACAAAGCCGGGATGTCACCTCATGGCTCTCCTGCGCCACCTCTGTTCTTTTAGCCTTGTTCAAAACGCACCCAGTGTGAAACTGGGTAGGAAGACAGAATGCTCTTAAGATTCCTCTGCTTTCCTCTCCTAGGGAGACTTTTCTGGTGGTTTTGTTAGGTTTTTCCTTTCTTATTACCACTAAAATACTTGTGAAGTTGTAAGTAAGGTCACACAGCTGTGTCTCGTGGCTTTCACCAAAGAGAAACAATTACAGAACCAAACATTTCTATCAGCAGGCAGAGCACACACGTGTATGAATTCTTAGCATTTTCCCCACCAAAGGCCCCTAAAACTGATCAGAATATTAAAAATAAATCCTGCAGCTACTGCACAGTTGAGCCCAAGATTATTATTAGAGTTAATTGAATTCCAGTATTCATTTTCATCATCCCACAGCCAGCATGCACAGTTCCTCGCTAATCAGTGTAAGAGGGCTGACTGGGATTTTTTATCTTCCACACAATACCACAAAGATTGTACACATTTATCAGAGCAAACCAACAGTTCTGTCACAGCAAAAGCAACCAAGTGCAGTGTAAGCCTTCTAACTGGTCATTCATTTAACAGATTTCTGTGGCTGTTCTGTAAAGGTTGATTGATCCTAAACTTCATTAGGCTCTTCAAACTCAGCAATACAGTTAGTAACACATTTGGCAACACCATTCATTCTCATGTTTCTTGATTTTTGTACTTTCTGGATTAAGTACAATCTATTTTTTAGCTTTTCCAAAAGAAATAGACTATCATAGACAACTTGCAGGGAGTTAATTGTAATGTCCGTATAAGACTAGCAAGTAGAGACTTTCAGAGATACTAGAAATTACTTGAGTTGCTGACAGTGGAAAACATAGCTCTGAAACAATCACTTAAACAACCTAGAAGAAATACCTAAAATAACAGTTTACTTTTGAACATCTAGAACTTTGTTTCCAGTCTTTGCATTTCCCTGTCTTTAAAAGAACAGCAGTATTGTTTACATAGTTCAGAAAGTAATTCTCCTTGTAAAAAGCTTCCTTATAAAAAGTACATAGTAATTCAATACAAGGACGTTTTAGTAGTAGTTAGTGAGGCAGTTCTTTTAGAAACAATTCCACAGAGCAATAGATCAATTTGGGAAACAAGTCTCAGCCTCTGAAAATCAATAAGCCTTTCTGAAAGAGCAGCAGTATAAAGCAGCTTTATAAAGTAAAATCACTTACGATTATCAGCTTTGTAAGAATAGTCCACTGATTTCCTCAGACGGCTCGCCAGTTTTCAGGTCATACTTTTCATTCTAAGATCAAACAGAATCAGACTGACGTCACCACTGCGGTGAAGAACCACACCTTCCTTCTCCCACTGATACCATGTCCAATTTCCATCTCTGCATTGGCTGCCCCACTGGTAGAAGCTATCTCCTTCCCAGTTACCAGTTAATCTCCTTCGGAACATTTTCTAACCCATGCACTTTTGGAATAGGTCACCCACGTGAGGATGCTCTCCTTACACAGAGCTGCTCTCAGGAAGGCATTCATCTTGACTTACAAACAAGCATTTAACCAGGAATTTCCATCAATAAGTCCCTGGCCGTTACAGCTTGAGGGAAGACCCCAGGTTCCCAAGCTATGATCTAACTCCCTGATTTCTTCTGAGAGCAGAAGACACACCATCCATTGATGGTCTTAGGAAGGCAGTTGTTCACAGAGCAAAATATTTGTGGACTACTACGTGATGTTATTTCTTTACACCTATCTTAGTATTCTTACTGTAACAAAGCCTCCCACCAGAGCATCGCTCCATCCCCCACGTGAGATGAGGAAAGGAAATACTTATTTCCTCAAGCTTGCCCACAGGTGACTCCAGCACAGCAAGGCCCCTGGGCAGGTGGGCGGGGGTCGCCCCCAGCTGCAGGCTCCTCAGCACCAGGAGGGGCAAAGGGAGCTGTGCACAGGGGCTGGCTCCCTCCAGGGAAGTGTGAAACAACGTGGGAAGGAGAAGGGAAGAAGGACAAGGGAAGTACAGGCAGAAGCACAGCTGCCAGCGTCTGGGCATTGCCCGTGTTAACTATGCTTGCTTGGCAACACGCGGTCGGGACCGTGGTGATGAAAGTCACGCAAGCTGAGGTGCGGGCACGCCAGGCCGAGGGCGCCGGGGCTGACCGCTGCCTGGCGCTTCCCACGCCGTGCCAAACTCGGGCTTCCTGCGGCTGTTTCCCGCTCCTCGGGGGACCCGCTGGCAGGTTTCTCAGGGGTGGCTGTCACCCCGTGCGACACACAGCACTGTCTCCTTGCGAGGGACCTGAGGGTCGGGGCACCCCTCTGCCCGCTCCCCAGGTGCCTCGCCTCAAGGAGGCGGCGGCGGCGGCAGCCCCGACTCCTTCCCGCCGCCACCACGCGCCCCCCGCGCTCGGACACCACAGCCCCCCCCCGCCCCGGGTGGGGGGCGGCGCATGCGCGCGGGGCGGCAGCGGGTCAGAGCGGCGCGGGCAGCGATGGCCGGCGGGGAGCAGCGCGGCGCGCCCGGCGGCCCCGAGCGGGTGGCGCTGAAGAAGGAGATCGGGCTGGTCAGCGCCTGTGCCATCATCATCGGTAAGGGCCCGCGCTGCCGCCCGGGGCCCTCGCGGGGCGGCGCGTCTCCCGCCGCTGCGCGCCCGCCGGCAGCCCCGGCACCCCGTCCCGCCGGCTGAGCTCCGCGCCGGGGCGGGCGCCCGGGCCGGCCGGCGCGGCGAGGCGCGGCGCGGTAGCCGCGGGCAGGTGTGCCGGGACGCCAGCTCCCCGCCCGTTACCGGTGCCGGGAGGGTTACCGGGCGATGTTGCGTGGGACAGCGGTGAGCTGGGCGGCGGGAGGGAGCGGCTGTCGGGACGGCGTTCCGTTACCGCCTGTAGCGCACGGTCCCGCGTGAGGTACCAGCACAACGCGAGTAACAGCCCCCCCCCAGCCCTGCAGCTGACCGCACGAGCCTGAGATTGCCTCAGCTGTTTTCCCACTGGCCTTTGGCGCTGTTCAGGCTCATGCGGTTCTTATTTCTAAGGCTAAACCGAGAGTTGCCGGTTTAATTGAGATCGGGGTTCTTCAGAACTGACGGTGGGAGCTTGGGCGTTCAGACAGCCCCAGATGTCCCGGGACCTGCGATGTCTGTGCGGGAGTTGGCAGCTTGGCCGTGGGCAGCGATGCGCTCTCCCGCTTCCCGTGCCTGCTCATCGCTGGTGGAGATGCTGCCGGTCGTGGCCTTTTCCAACGCACCTGGTTGGCGGTGCAGAGTGCCAGACACCCAGCTCTCCTGTAACAGAGTCTAAACCTTCCCTCCGCGTGCCCCGTCGCCGTGGCGTTTGGGCTAGAGAAGCGGGGGCAAGCCTGGGGAAGGAGAAGTTTCGCAAACAGCCTGTACAAACAGAGTGAACCTGGAAACCCTGTGGGAAGACCCAGCCATTGCCTTCTCCATCGTGAGCTGCTGGAAAGACTTGCAGTGACAGTTCGGGCAAGGTCCGTGGCAGCATAGGGAGATGGCAGTGAGCACAACAGGAGCTGCCATGTTCGTGGGAATGTGCTCTGTGGTGGCAGAATCGCCTGGGATACTACCTTGCTGTGTCTGTGCAAATGATGTCCCAGAGCTTGAGGAGGAGGACTTTATGGCATGCTTCCTATCGTACTGTCCTACTGCAATTTTATGCTCTTAGCCCCCTACACATTTGTGCCCCATATTTAGGTGGATAGGGTCTTGCAAAAATAGGAGAGAGAAACTTCAGTGCCACTGAACAGGATCTTTTCCATCGTGGGCATGGCTATTATATAAAAGGAAAATATTTCATTCTGTTCCCATAGTGAAATCCTAAAATCTAATGGGCATCTGTAACTGCAGTTTGCGGGAAGATGTGTTCTTGGCATGTTTAAGGGAGAAAATCTAGTTTCTGGATCTCAGTGGAGCACAGATGACCTCGAGTAAGCGTGTGGTACTTGTGGGTATTCAGTGAGGCACAGTGCTGTGCACCGGGTAACCTGCGAGCAAGGCACTTTCAAGGCTAGGTATCACCCAAGGTGGTGCTATTTGTTAGTCCTGGCATTACAGAATTGTATCTCAAGACTGCTACCCTGCTCTTTGAGATCCCTTCCCAGGCAACCTTTCATCAACCCGACTCATTTGCAACACGTTGCAAGCAGAATACATATATATAACTCTTGTACAAAATGCATCTTGTGAAACAGCCTCTCATCTAATCAAATATACGTAAGGAAAAATATTGACATTTATGGTAAATTCTAGTACTGTGAAGGGGTTTAAATATTAGAGAAGGTTACCTGCAGTGGCAAATAAGGGCTAAAAATTCTGCTGCAAATTCCCCCATGTTTTGATAAAGTTTGAAAAGCAACCCTTGGGTCCTATTTTTGGGTTTGGTTTGTTTGTGTGCTTGTGTGTGAAATTACATGATGTATTCCTGTAACAAAGTCTTGAGTAACGAAGTGATACATAGTAAGAGTATAGCAGCTTTGTGGATGTCACTACATAAAACATTACAGCCTATAAACAGGAAACACTGTAAATCATACCAAATTGGCTTGCAAGCCATTACTAAAGTTAAACAAGAGAAATCTTATTTAAGACTCTTTCAGCGAAAACCTAAACTATTAGATCTGAATTGGTATTAGGCAACCAGTTAGCTCACAATTTTCTGTTTGATAAAATATAACACAGGGGGGAGACTTCTTTCCAAATGATTGAATGTGGGGGGAAAAATGGGTGCAGTCGCTGTCAGAGCCTTTTGAACTGATGACAGACCAGGACTTCTGTGTTGGCCATCGTCATGGATTTCCTAAGTAAGTGAGGGATGGAGACCCTTTTCCCTTCAAGGGGACATCAAACTCCGATATGTCCCGTGGCAAAATCGTATTGCTTGAGAACACCAAGAAAAAAAGAAGTCATCTTTGGAAAAAACCTCTTGTCGCTGTGCGTGGAGCTAACACGATTATGCTCTTTTTCTTTAAATGTTCTTGTAAGTTATCTTTATTCAAACAGTGTATAAAAGTGCTGCAGAGACAGACAATAACAGGGGATGTTTATGCATTATCAAACAGAAGTTTGATGCTGTGATCTGCCAGCATTACACCAAATGTTCTGGTTTAGGTGACTGCTCTAAAATTCTAATCAGCTGCAGGATGGATATAGAGAATTATAATCTTCTAGTAATTAGTAGCAGGAAGAGGAAACACGAGGAAGTATTTGGAAAATACTGTAAATATGACTCTATAAATATGTGATTAATAAGCTCGTGGTTACTTCTATACACTAATTCTGCTTGTTTAAAATAAAGCATTACATGATTTGCAATTGGGGGGGGGGGTTGGACCAGATTGTTTTCCAAGTGCTCCGTAGCACAGTGAAATGAGGTTAAAGAGAAGGTTTGGAGGTGGGAGCAACGTCATCTGGTATGAGAGTATTCCAGTAATGTCAGGGTCTCTCAATATTTGAAAGCCCATTAGGACCCCATGAAATTTCACAGTTGCATCTGAGGAAATAAAAACTACCTCTGGATGTAGGTACATCACTTCATCCAGCTGAAACATTACAGGCTTCTGGCTGTTGTAGAGCTGAGGAGGCTCTCAGCCTGCCCTGTGAACGTGGGACATATGCTGGTTCAGGGACCAGTGACTGTTACGGGAGGGCAGAGACAGCCCTCATCCTGCCACCCTGCTAGCTGCCCTGCAGCTCCCATAGCCTGTGCTAATTCCCTGCAAAACAGGTGTTCCTTCTCAATCTTTTTTCCGTATTTTGAATTACAGGACAATTTTCTTACTACTTTTACAACTGAGATATTTGTCAACATGATAAATTGCTATGCCATGTTAATACATTCAGAAAACTCATCCTTTCGTATTTTTATCTTCTATTCATAGAGGCTTGAAGGGCTTTTCCTTAAGAAATGCCAGTTCATCTGACAGAAAATATTAAAAATATTAGCGGAACAAAGTACATCAAACTAGGAATATGCCTGCCCTATATCCACCCTGTAGGACAGTCTTCTGATTTCTCCCAACACATAAGACTATTCTTCATTACTTTATTATTAATATTGTCTTAATTTGCATACAGACATGCCTAATTAGAGAAGAAAGCTGTTTCCAAAAGTTGTTTCATGTTGAGGCAGAAGTATACTCTTTGCAGTATCCTAATGTAAATGCAGGTACTAAATACAAAACCTTTTTGTTTTAATGCTAAAGGAGGCTCAAACTTAATGACTGTAAAACTGCATGGAGTGTTTAGTAGTAGTAGTAGTAACAAATCTTTCTGGCAATTCATCTCTGCCACAGAAATTTGCAAAGTTCCTGAGACTTGCTGTAGGAGTACCCAAACAGCTCTGCCTCAAAGGTGGTTATGTACGGTGAAAACAAATCTCTCATGGGCTCCAGCTATTAATAATCTTCAGATGTACTCAGTTACACTGCAGATTAAGCCTGCCAATACTCAGATGAAGTGAAAAGTTTAAAAAGTAGTAACATATCTGCTTTATTATCTACCAGGTAATACCTTACAAATACTATATAACTGGTTGAAAAACAAATTAGTATTTATTTAGCAGACACAGAAATCTGTGCCATATTTAATTCAACAGTTATTTTATGCACTTTCTAGCTTTATGTCTCATTTGTAGAGGGATATGTGTAATTAAAACTATTACACGTATCTTTTCTATGAGCACGGGCATATGAGCTATACAGAGAAACTCTTATTCAGTGCCTTCAATGAGACTTTTGCCTGTGCAGATGAAAAACTAAGTAAGAAGCTCCATGAGTTGGCTCTGTGTAGTTCCTACCACGTTCCACTGTTCTTTAGGAAAGTACAAGAATTAGAAACAGCAGCCTGATTAATGTCTGATACCAGCCTGCTTCTTTTGGTCTGAATAACAAAATTCACCATTCTTGCATTAGAAATGTAGATTTAACTGTGTACACAAATTGCATGTGTAAGATTTAACAAGAGATGTTTGACTGTTTAATAAAGATCAAGTAGCTTTACAGAAAACAAATGGTTAAACATCTCTTAAAACGTTTGTTTATGCAGCTCGTAAAACCGCATGACAGTAGCCATAGGGTCATACTCACATTACGGTGGGCTGTTGTACACACGTGAATGATTTTATGTCAGGCTATATAAACCCATTAGAAGACCTACAAATTGAGCCGCAATAAAATATATCAGCTAAAACCAAATACATCTCCTTATTTTGCCGAGCACAGGCCATCAGGTTATCTGCATCAGTTGGCTTGGTGTTGCTCAAAACAATGCTTGCGGTGCTTATTCTACTCTCACACAAGCTTGGTATAAGATCCCTTATAAAGTCCTTCCGAATTCAAGTCCAGTGATAATATCAAAACCATGTTTGGCTGGCCAGTGAGCAGTATGTTCAGTTAGTGCTACCTCTGGAAGTAGCTTTCTGGAATTTCTCTGTCCACATCGCCCAGAAAAGAGCACACATTCCCTTTCTTCCACAGCTGATGTCAGGCAGTCAGCCACCTTACGGATGGTCTCAGCAGAACGTGCACAAGCTGAACCCCCCCCCCCTTACATCGGAGGTGCTTCCTTATGTCAGGGTTGTCCTAGTATGTGGTGCAAATTACTGTCCAAATCATGATAATCCATCAGGGGAACGACCAAGTAAGTTTCCTCGGTTGTCATTACACCTGCCTGGCATTGTACTTACTAACTATTGCATATGCATCTACAGGGAAGTTTTCATTTGCAGAAATATCACTTCCAAGGGCAGTGCTCCAAGATAAGACTGAGTTCAGAGGTATAATTGCACTGGATGTGATTTTTCCTTCTTGCCATTAACAGAAAACTACTTACCAACCTTCCTGCATGTCATTTCACTCTCTCCTTGCCACCATGTCTCTTGCTGTTCTAACATGCCCTAAATTCCAGTCTTTATAGACTGAAACCTAGTACGGGATTTCACAAGCTGCTAGCTGAACCCTGGGGAAGGAGAACACAGGGAACTGGGAACGGCCTTCATCTTTTTTATAACGTGTAAGAACTTAAGTGGAAATGGATAAGTATTAGCACCTGCTGATTGATGAATCCTCTCCGATCATGTTTCATGTGCCACCATTGCTTAAGGAGACTGGTTATTGGTCATTGAATACCTAGCCCCTATCAGGTATCAAATCTCTTAGTCAGGCCCAATGGACTTCTCTGGAACAGTACCCAAGTTACAGGACTGCAGGAGGAAGAAGGATGAATGAGAAGGAAGAAAAACACACACCTCTCTAGGTGATTTGTTCTGATTTATGTGATCCAACCCAGGATAGCGGAGGCATTGGAGCAAGATTCTTCTCCCTCTCTGAATCAGTGTGAGAGCTTTTCCCTTTTCTAGCTAGCTGAACTTTCAGGACACACTTTTGTTCGCTGACTTGTGAGAGTAATACAGATTGCTTCAGTGGTTCTCTCTCAAAAAAAAGTGTTTCTAAAAAAAAAAAAAGCTCTTCCTTATCTCAGTTACACACCTTGCTAACTCGTATTTTGAGCATTCAGATCCAATGGCACTTGCTGATGGAACACACAAAGTATTTACACATATATCACTGATTTTTTTTTTTTTCAGGGCAATAGTTCAGGATCTAGCTCTGGACTGTAGAGAAATGTAATTCAATATCTTGTCCTCTTATAAATGCAAATTATGGTTAAATAAAGGCAGCAGTCAATTTTTGTTCAAGATATATGGCACATCTTCCTTACTAGCAAGGAACCACAAAGACGCTTTTGTGAAGATTTTTTCCATGCAGTCCAGAGGCTTAGGCTCAGATTCAGAACTACTGAAAATTACATTAAAGCTGAGAGGTGTCTGTAATTTGGTACAATACCCAGTATGAAAAAGAGGCGCACACTACTGAGACCGATCAGACCCTACATTTTGAAAGAAAGAAACCTTGGGACACCCACCCAAAATGCATCGTGCAAGTTTATGGTGTGGTACGTTTTAGGGGTGATACTGTGTTCCTTGAGGCTGTTCCAGCATACCGTTATCCATCACAATTGTTTGGCGTAGCATTTCACCTCAGTTTAGGGAGCTGAAAACAAGGCACAGTTTCACTTGCAAGTAAAAACCATGGCAAAGTTCAAATTAAGCTTGGTAAAATTCCAGGGAGGTCCTGCAGCTTCTCTGGGCTAGCGGCTTACCTCTGAGACTGAATTTACAGAGGGAGGCAAAAAGGAGCTCTAATTAGAAATTCCTGGCAGAAAAAAAAAAAAAAAAAAGCCTTAACTTTGTATTTTTATTAACTGGATCTTTCTGGACATAGAAAATGGTTTGTTTGTCCACAGATGTGCCTTTCTGCTGCAGTCTATATCCAGGAGAATTCAGCATGTGAAGTCCCTCATGTACGATACGAAGAGCGAGAGCCAAAACAGCAGCAAAAATCCAAAGTAAAAAATGTCAACATGAGCAAATCCTTCCCGTATGCTCGTCAGGAACAGCAGTAGGCATAATGAAAATCTCTTCCAAAAAACAACTAAATTTGTACTTTATCAAGTCAGTGAT
Source organism: Rhynochetos jubatus (assembly GCA_027574665.1). NCBI lineage: Eukaryota > Metazoa > Chordata > Aves > Eurypygiformes > Rhynochetidae > Rhynochetos > Rhynochetos jubatus. Next base: position 20,731,920 of record CM050661.1, on the reverse strand, counting down.
ACTGGAGCAAAACTTGCAACATTTGTAGCACAATTCTGTTTCCAGGTTATTAAGTGTCAGGTAGTCCCTGAGTGGTGGGTTTGGTTTGGGTGGTCTTAGTTTGGGTGGTGTTTGCTAGTTGGTTTTTTTTTTTTTTCCTTCTTACCTTACCTTCTGCAACAGTAGAAAATTCTTACTGGGGGACAATGACTCAGAAGACTGAAGCAGTGGGTTTTCTGCAATGGATGTCCGTAGCTTAGGCACCCTGCAACAGAAACCCTCCTTCTTCCTTGATAGATGAAAAAACAAAGGTAGCATCCTCTGGTAGTGTCTTACTCCTGATCTGGCAGTACAGTGCCTGCTTTCAGCAGTGCCATAAATCTCCACTCGTGTTCCCTTTTCCTGTGCCTTGCAGCTCATTTCCTTCTAGCATAATGTAGCCTTTTCTGTTGGGAAAGTCTGTTCTGCGTTGGCAGGCTCACAACAAGCAGAAATGGTTTGGTAGAGGTTTAGCTTTTTTGTGTTTGGAGCTTTTTGTGTGCCAAACTTTTCCTTTCAAGACCCTGTTTTTTGTTGGGCTGTGGGGGGAGTTTCTACTAGCTGCCACATTTTTTTGTCATCTTGATTGCAGCATGATAAAATGAGAAGACATTTGTCAGTACCGAAGTGCCACAAATACAAAACATCCTAACAGTGTTGTTTTTTCTGCTGGTGCTGAAAAACCCAGAAGTCTCCCAAAGAGTTCTTTAGCAGATGTTCCACAACAAAGAGCAGGGAGCCAGCAATCCAGCATGGACTGAGCATCTCAGCATCCTAATTCCTTCTTAAATGCCTGTATCCCTCTCTGTATAGTGAGAAAGCATAGAGAATATGCAAGCCCTGTTCTCCTGCAGAGGAAGCCATATATAACGGTAAATACATTTCTTCATATGCCAACCTCCACAGAGTCTCTGTATGCTGTATTAATTTCTTCTCCTGATGTATTGTTCTGGCACTGGCCTCTGCAAGTCAGGCCTAAAAGCAAGATTAGAAAAGTGGTTGTCTACAACTTGTTCCCATCTTCAGGAGCTTGTAGATTCCATTTTTCTGATTTCAGGGTAATGAATGGCCCAGTCCGGTGTGAGGGTGAGCCGATGAAATTTTTGCTGCTGGACATAGTTCATCATCTCTTTCAAACAGCAGAGACAAATTCCACTGGATCTCAGAGAAAGAAAGGTGGAGAGGGAATATACTGGTGATTTTTAAGCCTGAGGAATTTCTGTATCATTGAGTAATGGAATAACCCCCACGGCTGAATTGCTCCAATTCATCTAACACTTTCTTTAGAATAGTACCAAAACAATAAAATCTTTCTGCATCTAAAAATTAAGTTGAAGATTTTTATCTGATCCTTAAATACTGTTGCAATCACACTTCAAACATGGGCCTTCAAGATCAGTAGTGTAAAACATAGCATTTAAAATCAGTAAGACCAGAAAAATTACTTCTGACTCTAGGAAATAGGTCAGTGATCTGGATGAGTGGCAGTTTTTCTGCTGTGAAAAACAATAGCTCTTTCATCAGTTACATGAAGCCACATAATCTAGATCAGGCCAAACATCTTAATATAATATACCACAAAAATTATGTTTGAACAATATAAGGACCTTATTTAGAGTCACAAAAGCCAGGAAAAATCAAGTTACGGAAAAATCTCATTCTGTTGAGTACACTGTGTCAGAGAAGTAAAATCCACAGTATTACTTGATCTATGACAATGAACGTCGCAAGGCTGCCCACCACAAAACCTGTAGTTAACCTGTGACACTGGACAGCTCGCAGATGTGTTAATTGTGCTGCATTAACTCTGGGTCAGATAATCACACAGGGATGAGTAGTTATTCTAGAAAAAGTTGCTCTCTAAGTACAGAGATGCATTCGGACAGTGGAGGACAGAAGTTGAGCCCTCAATACTGAAACACCTTCTCTATAACTTAAGCAATTTTGCAAAAAGGTCATTGCACTTGGACATCTGTGCATAACAGAATAAGCTACAGGTCTGACAAGAAAAGGCATCATTAGTTGGCTAGTCTCTTGTAGCTCCTAAGTGTCTTCCATCTTTTTGCTGTTACATTGTGCAACCACCATAAGACAAGGAGAAAAGCTATTGCATGTGTCACATATGATGGGTTTTTAATAGTCCCATGTTGTGCTGTGAGATCGCTCCTGGTCAGGCCCCCTGAGGAAGGCTGATGAATCCAGAATAGTCTTCCATGCCTCCCTGCGAACCCATGCCTTGGAAAGGATCAATATGTGCTTCTCCATAAACCTGAAGGTAATGACTGCCAAGGAATATGAGGACTTACAGCTTTAAGCTGTGTGCTTTTGTACCCTAAAAATTCATCCTTTTGTACAAAACACCCAAGGGATCAGTTTTTCTTAGGAAGTTGCAAGGAATGGACTGAGAAAATGAGGGGTTGAGTTCCTTCTCTGGATTATTTCAAAATTCTTTAGCAGCTCTCCTGAGAGCTGAATAGAACAGGGTTTGCTTGCTTGTTTTTAGGGAGGTCATCTCAGACTATATTTCATTTCCATTTCACCGTGACTTTTCTTTTTCTCTGCCCAGATTTTGTCCTGTTTTGATAGCAGATTTATTTCTTTGGTAGCTGGGATTTCAAGCCTTGTTTTATCACTAATGAATAATGAATCACTAATTTGAAACAATGCAGACGGTTCTAATGTCCATGAAAGGGAGGTGAAACCATTTCAGAAACAGCATTCTAGGACTCCATGAACACAAAAGTTTCATCCTTTCTGATACTCTTAAATGCAGTCTGAAAACTTGAAAAGCCATACTCTTTGGAAATAAATAATCAGCTCTTTTTATAAGTGTCTTGAAAATAGCACAAGACAGCAGAAACTATCCAAGCTTGTTAAGCCTCCAAACACTGTACTTAGACTCAAGTAAATTAAAAAATAGCTGAATTGATATTTTAAAGAATAAGGGACATAAGCGTTTGGTTCTGGGTGGTGTCCTCACATGCCTCGCCTTCAGCTTAGAAGGATTTCTATTTGTATGATAGAACTAAAATATTTGTAATTAAAAAAAAAGCTGACAAACTACTTTTTTTGTACTACTGCTAGTAGGTCTTGTTGCAATAAAGCCATTTCTTAGGGTAAACTCTGCCAGAGACCAGTAGGACACAACGTCTACATGTTTGTTGGTTGTGGACACAGCCAGTTCCCTAGCAACGCATTAGGATTTAAGCGGACTATTACAAAAGGTACCCAAATCCCGTACATACTATGAGTGCGTAGAGAAGGAACAGCCCCCCCTTTGCGTGCTCGGGCTCCCAACGGAAGATTAAAGACCCTTTTTCAAGGGTCCCAAGTCTCTCAATTCCTACTGAGGCCAACGAGAGCTGAGGACTTCACTGCCTCTGGATCAGGCCCTAAATTAAATTAAAGCAGCTAGGTAGGAAGCACTTAATCCTTCATTACCCACATACCTGAGCAAGGCTGGCAGTCATACCGCAGTGAAGTTGGGTGAGAGTGGACCGTACTGTGTTCAGGTTGCACAGCGCAGCGGAGAGCGATGGCGACAAGTGTAACCTGTTCTCATTAGTTAAAGTCATAGGGGCCCAGTCTCCTACACTCCTTTTACCCCACATGTAATAATGAAAACACTTGCCAGCGCAGTCAGGGCACGGAAGCAGCTCCAGCATCCAAGCTGCCCTCTGCTGTGGTTAGGGATCGTCCTCTCAATTTCAGAGACAGGGAAAGTGGCACACAAAGGCCAAGAGGAGCAAATTCACTTCCAGCCACCAGCTCACAGGACCTCGCTGAAGACAGGCCTCTGAATACACCTCCTATTGAAATCCCTACATTTCCCTTTGTGGCCTTTGGAGATAGTGCAAGGACTGACTTCTCAGCTGAGATTTAGCTGCTCAGAAGCACCAGAACTGAAAAACCCTCCAAGCCAATGACAAAACTCCTGCAAACTGACATTTATCAAGAACTTACTTCAAGCAGAGGTGTGTTGATTTAGGAATAATAGGAAAGAAGGAAAACAGGACAAATCAAACATCCCCGGTCTATGGCAGAACTGAACAGAAAGCGTATTGTAACAGGGTCCTATACATTGTGGCGGCAGGGGCATTCAGGTCTGCGTTAATCTGTATTTTGCAGGATTAACTAATTTAAATCCATGTTTCTGTGTACTCAAAACATTCTGTAAACAAGTTTTTCCATCCAGGGAGAAGGAGTGACATTTTTTTTGATGAAATTTTTATACAGCTGGCCAACTGCTTAGACAAACCTGATATATAAAGACATCAGTGAGCAGCATGAAGTCTACTCATTCTGAAAATACTTAATTTCGAGAGACAGTTGTGGTATTTGCTAATACAGGAGTCATATGCACAAAAGCAAATTATACAGTGATATTGCTAACTCTTGAGATACAACAGGCCTGGCACTTTCCTTTGAAGAGCTTCAAACCCAGAAGTTTCTAGTCCTTGTTGGTTAAATTATCTAATTGCATTCTTTAAAAATAAATAAAATATTTAAAAGTATAGTCAAGATACAAGTCAACACCAATTTCTAAATATGCAAGGACAGCAACACAGCATGGTAGGTGATGCCTGTAGAAGCTAATGTATACCAACCTGACACATATTTGTAAACATCATTTAAACTCAGGTTGAACTAGTTACCAAAGTGCAAGCTTAACATTAAATGCAAACTTTAAATTAAATATCATTGTGCAATAGTTGTGCACACCTCAGGAATCAGAAATACCTTTTTTTTTTTTGCTTTTAATTTCCACCTCAGTTCATTGACCATAAGGAAACATAGGCCTACCTTTGTATTCTTCGCTAAAACAGAGGCAAAGTCATTTAGAGATGTAATGATACTCTGCTGATAGAGGTGAAACCAACAGCACCAGAATTTGCTAGCACAGATTTACAACCAGAAGAATGTAAATTTGAGAGCCAGAATGGTTTCCGGATTTGGTGATTTCATAGGAGGTGTGAAATCTGCAAGAACAGCAAACCTTGCTAAAGAGTTTGTCTTGTTTACATCTGCATCCAAAATAAAGTTTGTGTAAGATGCCAGGCAATGGCAGTAGAGCTTATGGGAGATTCCCAATCAGTCTTTCTTCCCTGTAACTTGAGCTGTAGCACAACAGTTGGTGTATTTGGATGGCTTATTACTGCTATTTTCATATTGCTTTGTTTTAAATACATATTGCCTGGAATTTCAGGTCAGGAAGGCACTGTCAACATTTAACCTCTTTACTGTTCAGGTCAATACTGAAGACTAAGCTTTGCCTTAGAAGTTTGGCATGCTTAAATTCCCATTATACCCCTTCAGAGATTAAGGATCAAGTGATGCCTAGTTTAGAGATGCTCTTCTTGACGGATCCCAGGTTATAATGTCACAAGTTTGCAGAAGCTACATAAGCTTGGTCCAAAGCATGGTCCAAAAATCCACCAACTGGCCTGAGCACACTTTGGCAGGGCTTATCCCTATAGCATCAGAGCAGGAGGCATAAAACCCAATAGTTTTGAGTGCAAATCAGAGGCAAGAGTGGGAATTAAGTTTTGCCTTATTTGCAGTTGAGCAAATCACTTCAATTTTTGTGTTTCCTCCAGACCTCCTCATTCCTGTAATGCTGCCCTGTGAGACCCCCTGTGTCATTTTACTGCTGCAGAGCCCCAGGGGCAAACACGGCTCATGTGTGGGTTCTTGGTAGCCACAGCTGAGGGTTGAAAGGGCACTAATACATGCAAAGGTTTTCATTTGCATGGAGGAACATTTTTCCCAGCAAAAAGCTGCAGGGTGATGATGTGCAAGGTAAGCAGGAACGTGCCACAGTGGCTGCGGAGCAGGGTGGGAGTCAGAGAGACAGTGCCAGCTTCCAGGCTGGTTTCTTCCGCTAGAGCCTAGACTCGTCTAACAAAACGGATCCTTCTGTGCACTTGTAGTGGTGTACTGTGCTTAGTACTGATTGTACTGTACTAGAGAGCTCAGCTCTTGAAATTGCATACTGCCATTTCATTTCATCTTTGTAATTAGGCAAATGATGATACTTCCATGAGGACTGACAACTTTCAGGAATGGACAGGAAGAGGCTTTCCCACTGGGCAGCCATTGCCAATAGATTTTCCAGACTGTTCGAGTAATCTGTTTACTGTGTTCAGTCACAATGAGCAAAAATAATGGGGGGGGGGGGCAGGGGCGTGAGTGGGGAAGGACAGCATTTTCCATGAAACAAATTATGCTTCAAAGATGGTGCAAGGGTCCCTGCCCTTGGCATGAGTAGGGCTGAAGAGTCTGGGCTGGCAAAAAGCTGGATCTGTTGCACTGTCCTTGTCTGACCCACAGCACTCCCCGACACAGCTGAACTCTTTGGCTGATATTAAAGCTAAGTTGGGGAGCTTTACAGCAGCATTTTGTAACTGCTTTTCTTTCTCATAAATACTGAAAGTCACTGCAGGTGCAGAGGGCACCGTGAGAGCCATCCCAGAGGCACAGCTGTCACTTGCAAGATTTCTCAGCCAAGGGACAAACATTAAATCAGCTGCATGGGCTGGCATCTGCCTCCTAAGCCACTGCGGGGGGACCTTGCTCCACTATCAGTTGCTTTCCTTAAAATCAGAATTTATCTGGGAGCAATCAGTCACACAGTGTCCTAGAGAAGACCCCGATGTCCTCCAGCATGCGTGCTGGGCAGGACGTTAGGGACTGCCTATTTCTACATCAGGGAGTTAGACACATTTCTGCTGTTTGCAGGTAAAATTCCAAGCCAGGATATTGAGGTCCAGAGAGCACAGAAGACAGATGTCGGACAGATAACAAGAGCTAATACAGCATAAAACTGCACTATTTATAGAGAGCAACGTGCAGTGCTGCACTTTCTTACCAGGGCAACCCAGGCATTTCAGGAACATTAGAGGGGTTTCCTCCACATCCCTCTCACAGCACTGAGGTAGGTTTGGCATTCAGGTTCTCGTTGGAAACTAGTGGAAGGGTTGAAGCCTTCTCTAATGCCACAGGAGTGCTTTGCTTCAAGGGTCACAGTAGCTCCTTTAAATGCTGAAGTCCCACAGTCAAGGGGGTCATTCGAACCCCTGTTCCCCACAGCCCCCTGCACCACTTCCAGTGGGAACCACCAAAAAGGACTGCTCCACACCCCTCTGTTGGGACCACCTCATCTTCACCTGGCAGCACCGCCCTGCCATAAACCCTACTCAAGGACCCTGATGTCAGGGATGAAGGCAGCAAAGGAAGGGGCAATATGAAGCTCAGCCAAGGTCGCCGATAGTAATCCCCTCCTGGACACAGGCCTACTACTGTATAGGCTGCTTCCAGTGCGGCAGCATGCTGAAGCTCACTCAGTGTTATTCCTTTGAGAATGTCCCAAGGAAAATGCCATCTAGCCCCTAGGAGAAGGTTTTTCCCAATATTTCTGCCTTACCATTGCAGCATATAGAGAAGGGCACTGGAGGCTGAGGTTTGCTCTCCCTGGTAATGAAATGCAGCCCACATATCCCAACACTGGCAAGAGAAGAGGAGAACAAGTCAGAAGTTAAGGAAGTAGGGAAATCAGACCAAGTACAAGAGTCAGAACAGAGGAGCAAGAAATAAAGCAGTGGACTGTGTGCCTGAAAAGAGCAGACAGAGCCTGCAGCCGGTGAAAGGATTAGCAGAATAAAAAGGAGTTCTCAATTTAGAACAACAAAAATCCTATCATACAAACTTTACCTTCTCCTTTGATATAAACACATTGCAGCAGTGTTAGTCAAATAAAACCATGCTCTAGCAGATACCCGTCTTCTCCTTTATTATTTCACATGCTCCTAAGAGCTCCGATCCCTGGCATCTCCTGACCATTTATCTACTTTAGTGCAGGTCCGTCCTCTGCACATGTCCTCTAAATGTTGGTCTCCAGCGCGGGGAGGCGTTGGGCAGGTGGGGACCAGCACTGACTGATGGGGACAACTATGTCTCCTTCCAGGTGCTCAACTAGGCCCTGCAATTTTGAACACACACACGTTTGTAGCTTAATCTCTCGTACCCAGTGTATGCTCACATGCATACTCGGGGGAGTATGATGCTGGGAAGCCAGAGAATGGGATCGGAGTTTCCAGTGCTGTTTTTGAATACGGGAGCATTTGCACTTGACTAAGTACTATAGTGGTAATATCCCACATTACATCTTTTGCCCTTCTAGATGTACCCTTGTAAGTACAGTCAGCGCCTGCCAATGTAACCTCCCCTGAACGCTGTTCAAGCAGCAGATGATTTTGTGACGAGGCTTAAAAGCTTTCTTGATGGAGTTTCTCCTGGTTAGCCTTCTTCTGTAGAAGAAAAATAATTGACAAATTATCACCGATTTTACAAAAAGAAGATAAACGCGCATCCCCTTTCAGAAGGGCAGAAATTTTAAACCACCATGTTTTCTGGTTTTAAGCTTTGGGTACCTTGGCAGAGGCTGGGCTACCAACAGGCTGAGCACAGCCAGCCTCACACGGTAAGCGGCAGGCTTCAGCTGCAGTCCCCTAAGGGCACCTTGCAGGTTCCGCAGGGCTGCTTTCCCCTAGGGCTGCTTTCCACTGCTGGGGGAACATGAATCCAAGCTAACAGTCCTTACTGAACAGTTTATATGCCTCAGGCCAGAGCCAAATGTGCAGCTTGCTTAAAGAACGGTTCAGATGGCCCCAGATACATTAAAGGGCCCAGGAAGACTGAGGGTCTCACAAATTTGCTTTGATTGCTTTTCTCTGGATGGTGAATTTTTCACCTAATTGCAACCCGGCTGCCTAACACCCCCCAAAATCACAACGCAGCCATCACGCACAAGTCGCGTCCCCTTGCTAGCTGTGGTCATCGCTCTTGGGGAGTTAATCAGTCTTACGTTTCTTAAAATGTCACAGACAAGAAAAGGGAGGTTATTCTCTCTCAAGGGAAAGGCACACGCCATTGTCTTGTGAACAGGTTGACGACAGCAACACTGGGGAAAACGGCAAAGCAAAGATGTGCAGGCCACCACGGTGTTCCCTAAAATTCCAGTTCAGAACGATACTCCATCCACGCCGCGGCTCCCCGAGTTAGCCAAATAAAAGCCGCTTTCCAGTCCCCGCAGTTTCCCAGCTGATGGCACTGCTCCCTTTCGCCTTTTTCCAGCCACCCGTGCTCTCGGCCCAGCGGCGGGGAGCGGCCGGGCCTGGGCCTGGGCCTGGGCGGCGGCGGCGGCGCCGTGCCCGGCACGGCCTGAGGAGGGCGGGCGGGGGGTGCCGGCCCTTCCTGCTCCCCGGCCGTGGTTCGTTGGGGTTTTACATTCATTGCAGGGTCTTTTGGCTTGTTTTTCTGAAGTGAAAGAGTTTTGCAGGACACCGAGCTCATTAAACATGCTAGTCGGGGAAAGGCAACTCGGTAAGCTGGAAGCATCCTTGTGAGGATGCCACAGCTCATTTTAATGTAGAGAGATTGCATGTAAATACAAAAATATTAAATAATTGACAGGCATCCACAGTAGCTTAGTCTATAGCAAAATCTGGGACTAAGACCGTCACAGCCTCTGTAAGACCGCATCAGTTATTAGTGACGTTATGCCCGAAACACACACTTTCCTTCACTCCGTTTTCTGTTCTAATCACACTTTGAAGGTTACACAAACCTCGTTCTTCGGGTCCTCGTGGACTACACCTGTATGTTAGTGCTCAGAAGGCAAATACCTTCTTTATAAATCTGTGACAAGTTACAGAAAACACTTCAGTCAGTATTTTGTGTTGCCTTATTTTTAAAATCTTTAAAGTTGGGTGTCGCATAATCAGATTATAAATTCTTAATCCAGTAAAATCCGTTTGGAATGCTGGAATTACGGTTTATAATGACTGGTCATGTTCTTACTTGCTAGGAATTTTAACATAAATATTTGAACTGAAGTCAGATTTTAAGAACATTTCATTTTGTTAAATACCAATCCCTGTAGACATTAAATCACTGGGGGGTTTTTTTAGCCATTTTTCACTTTTTCTTTTGCAAACGTATTAGCAGAGGAGACATAATTCATTTTCCACTGGTACAGTAGTTATGTTTTTTTACTCACATATGAAGTTAAATTGCTATTATTTTAATGCCAAGCTCTATAGATTCTTTTATTCTTCATCCGTTCTTCATTAAGAGTTTTCTGAATGCTATTTAAAAGCAGAGAAGTTCAAGGCCATTACATGAAATATCTAAACCAGTGCCACATAGCCTGAATTCATGCTCGACTAGAGGTTAAGAAAACACACTTGCAGTGTTTGCTGGTTTTAATTCAGCGGACTCCCTATATCCTGGTAATGTTTTAGGCCTGAGTGCTTTGTTGTTTCAGAACTTCCTTTCCCCTTTGTATTCTAGGGGGCACACACACCCACGCACAAACTTATAATCTCTTGTATTAAATGCCACATTTCTCTGAATAAGCTGGAGAGGAGCAGGGCGAAGGCTGAGCAGCACCTCGTCCCATCCCTCCCGTTCAGTGCTGCAGCACAGCTCCAGTACACAGCAGCCGTCACGCTCCCGGCAGTGCCAGAGTGTGGGTCAGGGCAGAGAGCAGCAAGTGTATTTACTGGAAATAAATAGGGCCAGTGGGACTACCTGTACTGCCACAAGATTTCCAGTTAGCACCAACACGATGAGCGACACATGTTCCTACTTGGCTGGTTGTGTAGGTGTGTCATGCCCTGAGTTCACAAACAGGCAGTGACAATCAAAACCAGTCACTAATGTCCTCAATTAGGAGTGCTTAACTTCTGAAAGCCAATTAGTAATTGGCAATTAGCTGGACTGGAGACATCTTAGTTTAGCGATTTTCTGCTAAATAAATTTGTAAATAAATATGCATGATGAATTACGCCATCATCATTATTGACATACTCCACCTCATTTAATTTGGATCTCAACAATTTGTAAAGCACAATTCCTTTTGGCAAAGCTTTGTTGTTAAAGAGTAATCTCAAATCTTTACAATATTTCATACTCAAATAAGATTTATTTATTTATTATCTCCCAGGCAGGATGCAAAGCTTCCAAACTTGTTTGTGAGGGAGCTATTTTAAGCAATGACACCAACTGTCATCCTGTTGGTCTGAACAATGTCTACTTAGATGTGGGAGTCCTGAGACGATGGGTAGACTTTTGGTTATTCTTCTATTCACAGCTGTCAGTGAAAACGGTCTCTATCTACTGTTGACTATACAGTATACCAATATAGCAAAAGAAAGCTGTAACTGAAGCCAGGCTGGTCCCAAGCGCTTCACTTCAACAACAACAACAAACCTCATTTTCTACAGCTTCATTAAAAAAAAAAAAAAGAAAAAAAGAGAGAGTAATAACAGCTTATGTTCCCCACACTGACACTGAGAAAGGATGCTGGACTTGCCCTTCATAGCCGAGATACCCAGGTACTCAGACTACGTGTTACAACTGTACCAATGAAACACCCAGTGTATAGTTGGGGATATAATCCCTGATGATGCTGGCTGCTGGCTGCCTCATTCCCCCTCTGATTCAATAAGCATGGGACACACCTCCACAGTGATGCCGAAGGAAGCAGGATACCTGGGTAACGCAGGTTTTCCCTCTGCCAGCACTACCTGTCAGAGGCTGCTTCGAACATCGCATCTCCCCACAGCATTACCTGCAGTGTGGCACCGAGTGCTGGGTGACCCGCCAGGGGCTTTGGAGTACCACCATCTCCTGGGGACAACAAACAGCACTCGAAAGCAGGAGTCTGGCAGGATTTATGCTCATGAAACACACACAGTTTTTCCAGGAACATTGCCCACTGTTATCCTTCACGGAACACAAAGTGATTTACCTGACTGCAGCCACACACACACACAAAAAAAAAAAAGGCTCTGAATTTCTTTGTTGCTAATATTTCACCTTGTAGGGGAAAGCGCTGCTTAGACAAATTTCTAGTCTACATAGATCTTTAATGAAGTGCACAGGCAGTAAAAAGGCATGAGTGATATTTTTCTTTGATAACCACACAGGAAATTGCTTCATTTTATCAGAAATATTGTCTCTAAATACAATCACTAAGGCCATTCCTAAAGAACTGCTGAATACTTTCAACAGGCTACAAGATCCATTATTTCTACAGTCCGCCTGGATTGTGTGCTGCAGATAAATAAAAGATGCCCTAAGGACTTTGCATGCTAAGTGAATATGCAAAGTACTACCAGGTCCCTTTATTTTATCACAAGCATGGTGATATTTAGTATTTTTCTTCAAAGTGCAGTTCTTGAAGTGGTTTAATGAGAATTCAGGTTTTGTTTAAAAGATGAGTTTCAACTCCCATAGTTACATTGAAAAACATCAAAACCTGACCCCAAATACACTTTCATAGTTCAAAAGCCAGAGGCGAGCTGAAAACACAGTTTTTTTCAGTAAAGCCCGATGCCCTCATTTTCAAGTTGGTGCCACAGTTCCTGAACGGTTTAGATCTACACGAGGTGCTGCCAGCCAATCCACACGTGACATTCTCTGTGAGAGACTGGTCTGGGAAACCCATCCCGGCGCCAGGTCTCAGTGTCAAAGTCACAGAAGATCCCACATGTAATTAGATAAAGGACTGGAAATTTGAAAGGATGAGGGTTTGTCATTCTAGGTGGTAAAAAAACTGGTATGGGACCTACTGCCACTAACTCAGTGGAGGCAGAGCGTGGCTGATAGCAGAACGTGAACGTGCTTCACACCCAGTTAGTTCACTGCTGTGTTACAATAGCTATTTTGGGTTTGTCCAGCCTCCAGCAGGCTTGGTGTCACCAGCAAGTGCACTGGATCTATCAGAGACTGGATCCCAGCTGCTCCGCGGCTTGGGCTGCGAGTGTGGCAGGCTGAGCTCCAGCCTCGGATAGAACTCCCCAGCAGCCGGTCACAGCGCCACGTACAAAAGTGCAGCTGGGAAAAGATTTGTTCAGCATTTATAAACTTTTTAAAAAGGCATAAATTCCTATATCATAGGATTTTTTTCTTTTAGTATCTGTATTGTGTTGTCTCACCGTAGTCAGGTGCGGCAATATGCATCTTTTCCCGTATACAGCACATCATTTTGTCATCTTCTAGGTGTCTATTGCATTCCCACACACACAGAGCAACTCTTGAAGTGGTGTTATTCCACAAGACCCTCAGCTTTTGTTTAAAAAGTATGTTCTTAATCCTCATTAATTTTTGGAAAATTCATGAAATCCTGAACCATGAAACCTTAAAAAGACAAAACACAGAAAGCAGGTAAAGTACCCTGAAATACACTATTTTAAGATCTTACTGAGTGTCATGATTTTTTTTTTTTTTTTTTTACTATGAGAGTGATTTCCATACCCTAGAAAAATGGGAAAGTGGGGGTTGGAAGAAAAAAGAAAATAAAAAAAAAAAAAAGAAGAAGAAATGTCTGTATCTTTTCAACTCTCCAGTCAAGTAACACATCCTGGCAGCACTCTGCCACTGAGTGAGAGCACCCTAAGGGTGAGGGGATGAGTGCGACTAGCAGCGTGGGAGCAGATCACCCAGGGTCTCACTGGCTCTGGCAGTCCTGCCAGGGTCATCTTTTCACACCAATGAGCAGCTCCTGAGTGATTTTATGGGCCAGTTTCTCTAAGTGAAGTGCAAAAAGGCTTTTCTTTAACATCAAGCCAGCATAGCTGTGAGGTCTACCTTTCTCCTTGCCCCTATCACAAATTACTGTTATCATGAATAAGCAAAAAAAAAAAAAAAATTTACAGAATTTGGCAAGTTCAAGGCTCTCAACTAGCTCATTTACAAACTCTGAACTGACTGGAGCAGAAAAAGGATTTCATTCCAGAGGTCAGTAATTCTGCAGGATGCCTTTTCAAGGCTCATTGCTGCTACACAATACAGTGCTGGGTCAAGGACAGCTTCTCTTCTGCAGAAAACTGATACTTGTTTAAGGTTGGAAATTTGAGAGGGCTGAGCAAGGGAGGGTTTGGGGTTTTCTCCCCTTTATTATTAGCAGAAACATCTTCACATGCCAGGGGAGTGGGCTTTGGCCAACACATGGAGACAAACTCAGGCTTATCATCCCACTCTTCCCACCTAGCACATTTCACCTGGCCCATTTCACCCGGCTCTGCATTCTCCACTTTTGTGGCTTGGGGCGCACAGCACCATGAGCATGGATCTGCCTTGCCCGAGTAGTTGTGCGGTGTGAATGCATCAGTCCCTCCTTAGGCTTGATCTGGAGGTGGCAAGAACCGTCATTCAGCATTTAGCATTTTTAGATGAGGTGTTGTTTACTGCCATTACTCAGTACTGATTTGTTGGGATTGGTCACACAAGTTCAGTAACTGGCTCATACTTCCCAGGCAGGGTTAAGGCTGTATTATTACCAATAAGAATTTTTATATATATATAGTTCTAGACAGCCTATTCTGTATTATATGTCTGTGGCATGAACATATATGCCGTTCAAGCATTAGTTTCCTGCTGCAGGTAGTTCAGTAGCAAGAAACTCTAGTGGAGGCCATGAAGGAGCTGAGAATGTGGCTGTTTTAGAAGAAGGAATTCATTTTTTCCATCTAGTCACATCTTAGAAGAAAAAATAAATGCAGCGAGTATCAGGCATACCAGCACTAGCAAAGCTGAAACAAATTATCCCTGTGAGCACAGTACTGAGAGTTTCCCCAAAGTGCACAGCCAGTTTCTTTCACCAAATTCCCTCCGGTTCCTGCTTGACGGAGGGTTGCTTTGAAATACCTATTTGTAGGAAAAGCATCTGCCTTACTGTTACGTCTTCTGGTCTAAGATCTGCTAAGGAACATGAGAGCTCCTGAAAACTCTGCTTCTCACCAGGCTCTCTCTCACATCTCATTTTTCTTAGGGCACTTCAGCATCTCCACCAGATCTATTTTTAAACACGTCCTATGCCGAGTGAAGTGAAGGTACTTCCCAGGCACATTTACCACATTCATGGCAGGTTTCCATAAGAACATTTTCTTGGAAGGGGTGTAGCACTTCCACTCCAGCTGATACAGCTTTTGCACATGTTGCAAGAGCAAAATAATAGGAAATCCATAATGAGGTTGGAAGAGAATTTTGCCTGGTGATATATTCATTCATGTAGTACACTAGATTTTTAAAAATATTATTAACTACTTAATTTAACAAAAAAATGCTCTGAATGTTTGTATGAAAGGACCACCCAGAAGGCTGTCTGTTCCTTCCTGAACTGCTCCTTCAGGTAGCTGCACGCAGAAAGCATTATCCTTACATAAAGTACTGCCTGTTTCCAGCTCAGTACAGTCTTGCACACGAGGAGGACTGCTTTGGCAGCCTTGCCCTAACAGGAGGGCATCACTCTAAGCCACACTGTGCCACAGATGCCTCCTCCCCACAGCAATTTGGGCGAGTAACAGGCCTGCTGCCGATGTCCCTTGGTTCCCAGCACCCAGGCAGCCAGAGGTGAGCAATGACCTTTCCTAGCAGCAGAAAGCCGAAGCACAGAGAGATTCAGGGCTTTGATAAGGCCAAACGCAAGCATTTAAAAAAAAAAAAAAAAAAAACACACCACAGACTTGCTGTCTATGCATTGAGACTGCACTTTATCACCGCCGTACCAGACGACTGCCGCCACCTTATCTCTGTAGTTACACCTCACCAGGACTCGTCGCTCCCTTCCTGGGTCCATCACAGCATGGCCTGATCACACTGCTTCCCACGACGCTGCCAGCACTGACCTCCCCACTTGTCCACCCTCCCAGCCCGCCAGCAGGTCTGCCCATCACGGCGAAGAGCTGAGCATGTACAGACGGCCCGGCACACAGCCAGCTCTCCTCCCCTCGCCGGCGCGTGGGGGTCACCCCAGCTCTTGTCCCCTCGCCGATGCGTGGGGGTCACCCCATCAGCCCCACCCATCACGGCTCTGCAGAGACACCATGCTCTAGTGTTGCATGTGAGCTTGAAGATTTGTTCAATTTGTGTCCGCTAGCAGTTTGGGGGATGCTGTGCTGCGGTTGGATTTTACCCTTTCTCCATGTACTCACACAATGGAAAGGTGACAGAGTGTGCGGGCAGAAGTTCTCGCTGAAGGATGGGTATTTGCATCTGCTGTCTGCTACCAAAAATAGCAGCAAACCTGAGCTAAGTTAAAAGAGCACTGAGCAGGAGATAGTGTGAGAGGAGCCAGGGGACTCATTCATGGGTTACTCTGTCTTGGAGTGATTGTGGTTCGTTCATTAGAGGGGTTGCCAGAACAGGAACAAGCACCATTCCATCCCAAAGAGGTAATTAAAACCTACAGCTCTATTGCACTGAAAAGTGGCAGGTCCTAAATTCAGTGTGCTCCCCAAGATACCACTGGCTCCTCCCAAAGATGAGGGAGGAGATTTTCGGATGCATTGATCTGTGAAAAATAGATACTCCAGATGCCTATGCGGACAGGTAGAGGATCATTTCTAAGGGCCCTTTATAACTTAAGGCCTTCCTCCATATGCATGAGGGCACCTGGTACAGCTGCAGCACACAGCAGTGCCACAGACTTTGTCAAGACAGTTTTTCAGCTGCTAAGGCAGGTATTTCTTTTCCAGCTCAAACTGAAGATCTGTTACGGTTCCTGAACAGGGCACAACCAGTCTTCCAGAAAAGCATGCTTGTTTTAAATATGTTGTAACGCTTCAGCCAGCAAGAGAAACCATGACCAAAAAGCCTCATAAATTTTATCAAGTATTATGTTTGCTTTAGCAATCCATTAACTCCTCATCTATCTTCTTGAAAGATTTCACCACTCTGCCATGCTCCAGCCATGAACTTCCCAGTGGGGAAGGCCCAGAACAAATCTATTAGCGCTGTGAATAATATTGTGCGACTCATCCGCATCAAAACCCATTCCTTCCGCGGAAGCTGCCGTGATTAATGCTGTAGCAGAGCTTAGGGCTCCCCGTGCTAGTTCAGCTAAGGGATATCTATATTTAATTTTCCTGTTATTCTAGGATAATCTAGTTTTGATAACATCTACATCCCTGATCTGATTTTTTTTTTTTAATGCGTAGAAAGAGCTTCTGATCCTGGAGGATGTCTGTCCCACCTGCAGCAGGAGGTCATGGGTGGGAGATGCCCACCCTTCATGGCTAAAGATCTCACCACTGCCAAGGTTTTTCTGAGCTCTACCCTTGATCTCCTCCATCAACATTTAAGCCAGTTATTTCTAGCTTAATCTTATCTGTGCATCATGGACATTTCATAAAGCTTCCCATGCACACAAAAATGTATTCCTTACAAATACATCATATTTTACAGTCTCTGGACTGGGAGCCACTGAGCCCAACCCAGCCACCATCTCCAGGGGTAAGGAGGGAAGAGCGTGAGCAGGCAGGGCTGGCTGTTCCCTTTCCCTTGGTAATGTCCCTGCTCCCACCCATGTTATACCTTCCCGTTTCTCCATACATGAGCCCCGGTCCGAAGGAACATCCCTGCACCCTGCGCCCCAGTTTGGGATGGAGGGAAGGGATTTGCACAGCTGTCCCCTGCGCCAAAAAGAGAATTTTAGACAGCCTTCAAGTCGACCTGTAATGGGTTTCCCTGCACGTGCAACAGCTTCCCGAATACAGACCCGCCCTGCCTGGCATTTTGCTGCTTCTGAAGTGAGATGGCCTCTGCCTCCACTGCACCCCTCTGCAGAGGACGGTGTCAGACATGGCAGGAGGGCCCCCGGTCACTGGTACAGAGACACTCCGGGGCTCGTGCTCCAAAGGGTGTCCTCTGCGGGAGAGCAGGGGAGAGCAGGTCGAGCACCGCCACAGAGCCAGACCAGCCAGCTGCAGAAGCCACTTGCTGAGTCCCTTGCCAATACCCCAGCAAATCTTTTTTTCTTTTCACATGGCTTTCAGGGATGATAAAAGATTTAATAATGTTGCTTTAAAGGCATTATCAAAACGTTGGTGCTATTCAGTGTATTTTCTCAACTGGCAGCTGTGACTCTCAATTTTCATCTAAACAGAACATGACCCTGGCCAGCCTGTGCCCACGGAAGGACTCTCACACAGGGGAATGTGGCCAGCTGCAAAGCTTACAAATTAAAATGAAAAGGTGAAAAAAAAAAAGTTTTCAACGTCATGCCTTTGCAAACTGATTTCACAACCTGTGGGAGGTCTGCATTAGTTTCTTTAATCCGTACCACTGTTTCTTCACTGCTGCCCTTGGCCAGCCTTACTTGAAGATGCCACACCACAGATCGAGGTGCCCGGGGGCACTTTGTAATGTGGTTCAACTGTACGTTGAAAAGCTAGTCTATTTTCTCCCTTGATTTGATTTCTAACCACAGATAGAGTATCTGCTTCAACACGCGTGCTGCAAACGCACAGCTGCGCGTGAGCACAACCGGGACAGACCGGCTGGATGAGCTGCACTTCCCGAAGGCAATTTAGTCGTGCAAGGACACAATTGAAGCCAAATGCAGCAATATTTTGCATAACCAGAGATGTTTAAGGAGCTTGCCGTACATGGCAAGCTGAAAAGTGTTTATAAAGCAGAGGGGAGGAAGAGAGCCTAGGTTTGATGACACACAGGTTCAAAGGCTGCCGAGAAGCCGGTTTAGATGAAAATACCTCATCAACAAACGGTATCCCATATTTTATTTTCGTGTCTACACTGTTAAGAAAGAAACGCTGTTCAACAGCTTGGGCTGAAACTCAGCTCTGACAGTGATGGTTTTAATACTAGCTCCTAAAAGAAGAAAGCAGAGTCCTACAACAGCAGGGTCTTCACATCCTTTTGGGAAAAGAGTGCTATTCAGTTATAGCTCAAAAAGCCCAAGACAGACAAAAAGAAATCTCTCCTTCGACCCTGAGCAGCTATGGAACACCTCTTGTAGAGCAGTTCCTGAGGGTCTGGGAGGACAACCATGCCTCAGCCCCACACAAAGAGCATCTGTGATATCCAGCACTCCCTTTCTACACCCAGCACTACCTCGGCTCACATGCTGACTGAACAAAATCAGTAGGACAAAGTCCACGTTGTCTGATACTTCAGTTGCTCTACAACATCCCTTTAAAATCTATGGGCAATGACTAAACAGCACAGGTATTGCAAATATAAAATGTTAATTAATAATCTTGTTAAGATTCCTCTCAGGAGGAGAAGAAAATCTTCATGTTTCTAACTCCTTTCGTTAAAACACTCAGCCTTGGCAGGTGACAGCAGACAGTTGAGCAAGCTGAGTTTGTGCCACGAAACCGCCAGCCGCAAACACGGGTGCTCACCCAAGTCTTCGCAAGCTTCAGCGAGCTGAGCACTCCCTCACCGTCCTAGCTGGCTGACGAACGGCAACGCTTTCCCCAGGGGTTAATCACGTAAAATACAATCATGCAAAATCTGGGAAAGGGGGTTTGGCAGGGGGATCTTGTTTGGCTGGGTAGGGGCTGTGGGCTTGTTTGCCTCTTTTTTTAATTAAAAGAAAAGTGCATTTCTCACTTCCTGTTATCTCACTGCAAACCTTTTGTCCTTTCCAGGTAATATCATTGGTTCTGGGATCTTTATTTCGCCAAAAGGAGTTTTGGAGCACACCGGCTCGGTGGGACTCGCTCTCGTTATTTGGGTGCTTGGCGGCGGGGTGGCTGCCCTTGGCTCGCTATGTTATGCTGAACTGGGAGTCACTATCCCCAAATCAGGAGGGGATTATTCCTACGTCACAGAGATTTTTGGTGGGTTAGCTGGGTAAGTACCCTGTCTCTATAAAGTAATTTGGAAACATGTTTATGCTAAGTAGATTAAGCATGGAAAAAGTCTCTGACTTGGGAGAGACAGGGAACATTTGTCAATAAAATGCTTTTGCAAAGTCCTTCTTTCTGCTTTCATTAGAAATACTAAATCACCCTGACGCAGAGCTACAGACGCTTTCACTTCCCTCTCTGACTCAATAAAGTTCATGAAAGGAAAGAACCACCCTGTCAATGACCCTGTGTCCAAGTGACATTCCTGCGTGCCAGCCATGAGTGGTCAGTACCTTGTACTGAGGAACTTCCCACATCAGGGAAGCCAGGCTGGAGCTACTGACCACGAACCAAAGCCCCCCTTTAACTATCAGCGCAAGGCAGTGAATATTTCTGTGGCACGATGTTGCGAGACTTTCCTGCAGTAGAATACAGACCCTTGCGGGAGGAGATTGGCCTACAGCCGTGTCCCAGGGATGGGTGCCCACTCGCAGCGCTGCCTCACGTACTGCAACTGTATGAAATGCGTGTTGTGAATTCAAGGAGGGGGAAGTGCTAGCTCAGGGAATGATTTCTCTTTGAAAAGACTGTGGAATAGTGTGGCTAAGGGAGGAAGGGACAAGAGAAGAGATCATCATTTATATTTGACTATATTTTATTGTGTTTTCAACAAGAAGAATGAACCGATGGCCTGTACTCATAGCTCACTAGGGAAGCGCTTTCTGGCCAGCTCGCTCATAAAGTAAAGAGGCCATGCCACATGTTGGTGTTTTATTTGTGACAAAAAAGGACTATAACTGCAAACCAGAGAAAGAAGAAGGAAAAAAAAAAATAAAAGAACATGCCTTCTCATTTGAGACAGAAAACAAGTTCGTAACTGTTGCACTGGCTGCTGAGCTACGAAAGTCAGCACAGGCGTCACGCAGGCAGGCTGTCACCCTGTCCCAAGGGCTGTCACCCCATCCCAAGGGCTGTCACCCTGCTCATGCCTGCCTCGGCTCAGTGCTGCCCAGGCACAGCCAGCCTCTGCGAGCAGGCTAGGTGACAAGGTAGCTTCCCGACCCTTGCCAGACCTAAGCCGCTGCCTCATACTAGGTCTCATGGAAGTTCATGTTTCTTCCGTCCGAGGAATCGTTCCTCTGAACACTGTCCCACTGTGCACAGAAACTTACACTGGCATCGCAGCACGGATTGAGGTAACAACATTGGCTTGGTTAACCAAAATCTCAACTCATCTTCCCTGAGGTCTGTTCTCTCACGGGGAGCAGGAGCTGCACAGTAAAGCCCTCGCCACCCTGGGACGCTGCGGCAGGCAGTCAGCAGATCCTCCCATTGCCTGCTCCTGGGAACGGAGTCTGCAAGCAAGGACCGTGACAATGAAACGGACTGCAGGGAAGCAGTGCTCCTGCTTTTGCTTTGCAAAGAGACTTTACCTTTTCTCCCAAGAAAACAAGCAGCGTTGAAAGTATGACAAAGGGTTGCCTTAGGCAAGGAGCCCCCAGGTAGGTTCTGGTGTAAAAAGTAGGGAGCTCAGTCATATTTTACAGTAAAGCTGGGCTGGGATTGCGCCCCGCTGCACTGTGCTGAGCCACCACCTAAAGCCTGCAGCTTTGGGGAACTCGCACAAGCACCTTCAGTTTTCCATTTCGGAAGCGCCCATTCCCTCACTGGCACTCACGCGTAGGGCTCCAAGATGAAAGGGGCCCTCTGGCAGCCTGCACTGTGCCTCCCCCAAGGAAAAAACACTGCCTCTCCAAAAGTTCCATTTTCTCTTCTGCAGCAAAGAACATCAAATTCACCACACAAAGTTTAGTGCATCTGCCAAAGGGTTTTCTGAACGGCACACCTGGTCTGTTCACACAAAGATGTGTGAATTACATGTGCCATACCCACCCAGACCGTGACAGTTCCTCTGCACTTGTCTTGTTCCTGCCCCCCAAAATCCTCCCTGTTTATTATGTTTTCCTGCATAGGTGTAAGGAATAAAGAAGTACTATTTGTCCATAGCAGCCATTGGATGCCCCAACTTCTCCCAGCCAGTTAGTTGCTTAAATAAGAAATAAACCATAACACTGCTAGGTGTGGTGTAAGAAGGTGGACGGAACAAAAAGGCAAGAGGCAGAACATGGCCATCTCCTGAGCTGGCAGCAGCCCTGGCTGCAGAGCAGCAGCCCTGCTCCCAGTACAGCGAAAGGACAGTGCATGAAATGCTGCTGAAAGCACCAGCAATGGAAAACGCAGCTGGAGCTTATTCTACATAAGGGATGCTCCCCGGCAGCTCTGGCCAGGGGAGAAGGAAGAGGTGAGGCAGGCTCCTGTTACACTGTGCTCTGGTCTGGTAGCAGAAAGCAAACTGCCTGCTTTTGTCTTCATTCAGAAATCATCTTGGTTTTAACTAGCATTTGTGTATGAGCACACGAACTGCAGGGAATGTGTCACATCCCGTGCTGCTGGAGCCGGCTGAGCACAGCTCATCCCACATGCATATGGGCTTGCATGTCTACACGGGTCATAAAAAGAACATTACCCGAAAGAGTAAATAATAGGCTTAATATGTATTCTTGCAGAAGACAATGAATAAATTCAGCTTCATGAAAAACCCACTAGTGCATTTCTGATAAATACAACTTCCTCCGGTTGCTCAGCAATAACATTGCAACTAGGGTAGCTGCTCCACCAGCAGTAACGATGACTGGACATACGTCCTTACTAAAAATCAGTACTACTGAAATCAGCAGAGAGCTCTAAGCCACAGCTTTGATAAGGGTCACTCCAAACTGCAAGTAAAACATGCTTCAAATATACTTCTATGTTTCGTTTGTGTTGTTGTTGCAAAAATCTAAAGTTTCTGAAAACAATAATTCTTTCAGCAATGTAGGATAATATTAATGATATTCAAATTAGCTCAGCCAGTTTAGCTTTTGCTGTGACAAGCTGATCTGTACTACAGCATCTATTTCAAACCGTTTTCTTTCGTTAATGATGCCCAAGTAGGATACACTGTAATTTTCTATTTTCACAGGCTGCTTTGAATCCATGGTATTTTATATCCAAGGTGAGATCCTTTGGAGAGTATGGGCACATGGCAAATATATGTTTGAGATCTAATTTCACCACGTCCACTGGACTATTAAAGTCCCAGTCAAACCATGCTGTTCATTTCTTTCCACAGATGAGGAAATTGGTATGCAAAGATATCTGCAAAAAATTCAGTTTTGGTACAGGGATGATTGGCACTTCCAGAAGAATGCCACACCTTCCCAAAAGCAGCATGTCCTACCATATGTTGTCACTTACTACAGCGTGTTTCTAAATTGGGGAAAACCAGTCCAATTAGAGACATTATCTAACACACATGCATTGATAGCTATTAACTTCAATGGACTTTGGATCAGACTCAGCAAGAAGAAACACAACAGAGGCTATCCAGCTAGCAGCCATTGATGCTCGTTACACATGAGCACGGGTTGCTCCTCCTCAGGGAGGTTATTTTACCAGCCCCTTCACCATCAGCACATGCAGGAGCTCAGATTTCCCGTGCAAACACCAATGCTTAAGAAAAAAAATAAGATTAAAATATATACATATGTCACAAGAGCAGATACATCTTCCTTTTCCTCCACATTTGGCTGTCTCCAGCCTGTTTCTAAAGATCTGATCACTTCTTTGACAGCAATGAGAGAAGATTTAACTTCTCAGGTTCTTGTAGCTCTGTAAATCACGGAGTCACTGTGAAAGGCTACCAGATAGGGTTCAGCTCCTCGTACCCTCAGTGCCACAACTCAGCCCCCCAGTCAGTGATTCCCCAATTCCCATTTAGCAAGCCAGGCAGTGTAACTCCAGGCATGCCACGATGACGTTTCCCTGCTTCAAGCCAGACTTCAGGCTCCCAGCCCTGGATACACTCCCTCTGCACGGCTGCCCAGCGCGGAAAGCTCCAGCCCTTCAGCGTGCTCCTCGATTTGTCAAATTGCGTGCACCATGATAGTGAGGACATCTGAAACTCAGTTATGTCTGCAGGAAATTTCAGCCCTGTGTCACTTTAATTAATTATAGCTGATCTGGAACAGATCTTTGCTAAGGAAATTGTGCTCTTAACTCTTCCTACACAACAGATGATAAGAGGTGGTGCTTTAAAAGCAAAGACTTCCTAGACATTGGGTAATCATATTAATTCCTGCCTGCCAGCCACAGCAAATGCCACCTCCCCATGAACAATCTAACTCAAGAACAGCCATTCCCAGCCAGCTGGACCTCCGGCTCCTCATCCTGCCCTGGCAGCTACCGATGGCTCTGTGACAGCAAGGGGAGTCTCAGCAGTGCAGCCCCAGCAGCTGGATGCTCAGGGACATGAGTGTGATCCGAGTGACCAGAGTAGATATCTTTTTCTCAGAACCAGGCTTTGGTTAAAACTTTCCTGGAAAAACAAGATAAAAGTGGGCCTACATCTTAGGCAAGCTTCCTTCTTATTTTAATGCCATCTCACAGTTGGGCTTCCCATTCCACGGTGCAACTTTGTCACCCTCTGCTAAAACTCTGCATTTACTTTAATGGGTATCGGTCCTGCATGTATTTCAATTTGGCACGAAACAAATTGACAGTCAGAAATCTATTGAATTATTCAAATTCCCATTAAATCATATTCTACCCAACACCACTGTGACACACTCCATATTGCAACACAGAAGCAAGGGCTAATTTTGCCTGAATTACTGTTGTTGGAGTCATCCTCCCCACTGAATGTTTTTAGCTGAATGCACTTCTCTGCCAGCATAAAGTGCACGGGCTGAGAGAAACTGATGGGGAAGAGCTGGTGGCCTCTGCCCACCAAACGCCATGACCTGGTAGGTGCCTCCTGCAGGGGCAATAAGGGCTGAACTCGGCCTCACTCAGCACCATCAGCATCCTAACCCTGTCAGCAAGTGCTTATTGCAGTCTTTGGGTCATATTTAGCCTTCGCTGAGGACCAGCAGGGTTAAGTCACACAGCAAGCAGCACCTGCAGAGCTACCCCAAACACCACCCACAGCACCAAAGAGCACAGAGCCATCACTGGAGGAAACTGCCCTGAACCATGATGAAAAACAGTAGAAACTGGGGGTAAGGTGGAAGCAGTCACACAACAGAACAAAGAGAAGAGTAAAAAAACCCCTGAGTTTTAAAAACAACAGTGCCATGGGGGAAGGTAACCAGCTCTTGCATCATGCCAGTTGACCAAATTAACTCTCTGGTAGTTAATAAGAAAAAGGAAGTGTCAGATCGCCCCATATTTCGCAGAAACAAGGCAAAGTAAAGGATGGGACTAAGAGACACTCACCGCCTCAACCTGAGGAGTACCTGAGGAGCAGCACTCCCTTCCTCCAAATCAGCAGCCCAGGAGAGCCTCACCTGATCTGTGCCAGATTTAAGGGGCTGGCAGCAGGCAGCATGCTGGGAGAGAGCAGCTTTTAAAAGAGCAACCCAGCATACTCTAGAAATTGTACTGTCTTATTTGGAAATGTCATTTCTGGTCCTCATTTGTGCAGGCATCCCTGCACACTAAAACCTGGGCGTGGATATGAACGAATGAATGTGTGTGCATCTGTGTCTATACGTACATTGCAAGAGGAGTTCCCTTTCTTGCAGCAACTACTTCTCTACAGAAAAAATAATACTTCAAATATTTTAAAACACTAACCAGATCCATTGCTGTTTTTATAAGTTAGGGGGGTTTTTTTTACCTTTTCCCAGAGTGGGAAACCAAAAAAAAGTCTCACACTTCATATTTGCCAGGGTACCTCGTTTGGTGCAAACATCTTCAGCCGCAGCTGGAAGCAGACAATCAGCCTGGGTGGGCCCCAGCTGGGTGATCACAGAACACTGCAGCACTTAGCTGCCTTGGCCCAGGTCACAGAGCCAACCCGGACGCGGACAAGAGGCCTTTCTATGACCGTAGGGACCGGTAGGATGCCTGGGAGTTCCCTGCTGAAAGCCTTCCGAGGTGCCTTCAGTGTAGGCACTGCCGACTGCTGAGGTAACATCAGCGCAGGAGAACAGAGGTGCTTCCACTTTGACATACAGAGCTAAATCGAAGCGTGCCCACTGGGCATAATCCTCACTCTTCCATACGTCCCTAAACTGTGCTGTGCTTTAAAATGTTTAATTTAAAATGCAGATTGTGTTGGGGATGTGGGAAAAGGGATGAGGAGAGGTACAAGTAGGTGACTGTAAGGTGTGACCGGGATGAAGGCACTCTGTCCCAATGCCCCAGGAGCGGTCCTGACACACAGCACAGCCGAGCGTGCGCTACCTCCTCCAGCACACTCCCAGAGCTCCTTCCTTGTGCTTTTCCTTGTGTTTTCAGGTTTCTGCTGCTCTGGAGTGCGGTGCTTATCATGTACCCTACCAGTCTGGCTGTCATTGCGCTGACCTTCTCAAACTACGTCCTGCAGCCCGTCTTCCCTAACTGTATCCCCCCCTATAATGCCTCCAGGATCCTCTCCATGGTGTGTTTACGTGAGTATTTGCCTCTCGCGCACACACAAAGCTTGCCTCGGTTTTGCGTGGAACCGCTCGAGGGGCCGCTCCAGCCGGGCTGGGGTCACGGCCACAACCCGAAAGGCAAGTGGGGAGGTCCCAGGACCCAGGCACTGTGAGTGGTGCCAGATATTCCATCCCTTCCCACTTGCCCACAGCAAGAACAGGGGGCTGGAGCGGGATACAACAGTACCCAAATCCCTGTGGGTCCTGGAAAACTGGTGACAGGTGAGCTTGTGAGACAGGGCAGTGCTGTGCTCCCTGCAGAGCCACGGACGCCCAGCACGGCTGACCCAACGGCACGGGTAACCCACCAGCACAGGTTACGCACCAGCATGACTTACCCACTGGCACGGGCGACCCACCAGCGTGGGTTACCCACCAGCACGGGTTACCCACCACCATTTCAGCCCTTTCACTCCTTTTTTCCATTCACAAACGTGAGTGTGCAGGAGAAGCAGCGCACCACCGGCTCAGTATTAATTACTTAGGGAGCCGGCAAAAACAAAGCAGAGCTACGGGGACCGAAGACGTTCGTCATTTCCGTGAGGCGGCGGCGATCCCTGCGCGTTGAGCGCTACGCAGGCACAGTTACTAGAGCTGGGGGGGTGGATCCCCAGCCAGCAGCCCTTGAAGGGTAAAAGCTGCTGGCTGCCAGGGATGCCCCTGCAGCTGGGAGTCTCCTAGGGAAAGGCAATGCTCCTCCTCACTCTCGCTCCTGGCCATGCTAGAGCTTCCCGCAGGAACATGCGCATCCGTATGTGTTTTTCAATGCTTTGATTGTGTGTTCTTAAATAAACTTGATTTCATTTCACTGAATCCAGTCTTTTGCTCTCCAGTCCTCCTGACCTGGGTGAACAGCTCCAGCGTTCGATGGGCAACGCGCATTCAGGATATATTTACAGCAGGAAAACTCTTAGCCCTGGCCCTTATCATTACTGTGGGCTTCATACAGATCTTTAAAGGTACTCTGTGAGACAGCTCTAACACGGGTATGGTACTGTTGATAGACATGATTTTTCCCACTTACTGCGCTGTTCCCTCCTTACAATCCAACCCGAAGGCGCGCTGGGTTTGGCTGAGCTGCGGGGCTGTATACTCACACAGCTGTGGTGAGGATGGCTCAACAGAGCAATCAGCTGTATCCCCTTAAACAAATCCCTTTTTGGCCTGCCCTGTTGGTTTTGACAGGCCAAAGGTAGGCAGGTGTTTCAGAATAGTTACTGAAATCTTTTGATCTGTTGCATGGCATGATCCTCAAATTTGAAGTGCTCTGGGTGTAAAATGAACAAGCAATGCCTTGCCCAGGGCAGGAAGCTACCTGCTTCACTTTGGGCCACAGTCCAATTTCCTACAGAAAATCCCTAATAAGATTAAAAATAGGCAAAAAAAAGTCTCGCTGATTCACCAACATAATGGAGAGCAGAGAACACAAAAGGCTTACAAAGCTTTTACCTTGCATATGCTGAGTCATGTAAAGGAAGATAAAATATGACATTTACAGAGAGCAGAAAACGTGTTTTCCCAGTGATAATAGTCCCACAGTCTTGACAAAACTTCGAGCCCCATAGACATTTCGTGTTTCAGTATTTCTACTCAACACCACCAAACTCTTGTAAAAGAAAACCACATGAAGACCAGGTGGGAATTATCCCTGTCAAGGAGCCAGCCTCAGACTGTTCAGGTCGGTCCCACGAGCCGCGGCAATGCCACTGGCACAGATGGCAGCAAGGGATGCCCCTGCGTACAGCCTGAGCTGCCTCCCAGGACGCCGTCTGGAGAAAGCACAGCCCGTGGTGACCTCTAGAACATGAAGAGCATGAAGCCCCAGATCCAATAAAGAACTGAAATAAAGAATAAACCCCAAAAGTTAACTTATTTCCTGGTGTCTCTGGTAGGTAGCACTTCTCCGGGGTGGCTTAACCTCTTGCTTGCGCTCTCTGTGCAGGAAACTACGAAGAGCTGACACCGAGCAACGCATTCAATTTTTGGATGACTCCGTCGGTGGGGCATTTAGCATTAGCTTTTCTTCAAGGGTCGTTTGCGTTCAGTGGCTGGAACTTCTTGAACTACGTAACAGAAGAACTGGTTGATCCCCGCAGGCAAGTATATGCATTTCCACCCGCATTTCTTCAAAGTGCTGAGATATTGGAGCCATCTGGTAATATTATTCATTTAATAAGCTGCAGCAATGTCATTGAACATCTATGGGACCAGTGGTTCTAAAGGAGAGAGATTTTTGTATTTAGAACAGATAGCAAGGGAGATAAAGGAACACTGAAATGAAGAAGATATTGCACAAGGCGTTAACTGAATCAAACCAGCCCATCGACAATGCGTTATCTTTATGGCACTAGCCAACCGTGCAGTGCCTCTGTAGCAGAAAATGAACCACTGATGGGATGCCACCCAAGTAGCTATAGGAGAATCACTGCCGTTAGAAAAATGTTGAATTACACCGGAAGTCGCTTGGTTTTTTCACCCATTGGGGATCTTCCACCGACAAAGAGAAGGTTAGAGAGTCATTGCGTGGTGCAGGCAGCGCTCCCTGCCCCAGCGCAGCTCCGGGCACCTCTCCGCCGGGGCCACCGGCGCTGGTCGCTGCTGGTCCTGGGTACGGGAAGGGGCTTGGAAATGATTTATCATGAGCAGGCTGGGAAAGCTGGAGGGAACGGGAATTATAGTTTAGTAAAGCAAAGCGCAAACGTTTCACCATTTCTGAGCTGGTCAAGTGGAATGACAAACGCCAAGAGCAGCTCTTGGAGCGTTAGTCATTTCTGGGCATCCGATGCACAGAGCAATTAAACAAGGAGAAATTTAAGCTATTACACAGCCTGGATGGGAATGAATTAAAGCTGCAGCCTTAGGAGCGGCTCTGCACACACCTTCACACTAGTGAGTGGGAAAGTCCAGAGGTCTTGGCAGGAATAAAGAAAGTGTGGTAATGTGTTCCCTCAATAAAAGACCAACATTTTAATGGACTGCCATGATTTCAAAGCTGAATAATGAAAAGTTATGACTTAAATGAGGTAAATATGGCCTTAGTTGAGTTATAAAGACAAAAAGGAGTGAATGGCCTCTTTCTAAATTATTTTTCAGCCTCTGAGGTGAAACGAAAATATAAAAAAAAAATTGGATAACCAAACCCACTTTCCACTTGTACTAAATCTATTCAAAAGCACAAAGGTTAAATATATTTTTTTAAATGTTTTCTCCAAATCTGACATACAGAAAAAAATACATTACTGCATTCGATACCAACCGGTGAGGTGTCCACCTCTAAGGATGTCTTTGTATTGGAGGTCAAGTACCTCTGTACTCCTGTAAGCTGCCACGGCGTTGTATGACCAGGCCAGGTTTATGGCATGGGATGGGCCAAGGCAGCCACCTAAACAACAGGATCCTGTTCCTTTTCAGAGCAGGTGAAGCAAAACAAGACATTTTATTCCACCGCTGGGGCCCGTTCATAGGCCTTTTGAGGAACAGCTATTTCATTTTTCAGCAACCAGCTGCCTCAGTTCTAATCAACAGCCCAGTAAGAGCAGGTGGCAGTTGTGTCCCAGGGAGCTCCCCTCTGCAGACGTGGCGTTTCATAGAATTTTTAGCCTTCTCTAACGTGCAGCAGGTCAAAGAGCTGACGGGAGCACGGCTCCCTTCCAGAGAAAGAGTCAATGAACCCACCCAGCGGGGTGACCTCCCCCAGGCCGTACACGGTTGTTGTCTTGATGTGCATGACTGTAATTTCTTATCTACCCTCCTAATTCTTTTATTAGGAACCTACCTCGTGCCATATTCATATCCATCCCATTGGTGACATTTGTGTATACGTTCACCAACATTGCATATTTCACTGCCATGTCACCCCAAGAGCTCTTGTCCTCCAACGCTGTGGCGGTAGTAAGTAAACCATTCCCTGGATGTCTAAAATACACTTTGATGTCGGTTCTGTGCTTTGCAGTGTATTTCAGTTTCTCTGCCTTCTGTTGCTTTAGACATTTGGTGAAAAGTTACTGGGCTATTTTTCCTGGGTTATGCCAGTCTCAGTGGCCCTATCTACATTTGGAGGAATAAATGGATACCTTTTTACCTCATCAAGGTTAGATGGAGTACCATTTTATGAACGTTATCTAATTTGGGGAGGGGCTGTTTTAATTTCTTTTGCTAAAAAAATGCTAGCTAGACGTTTTGGATGTTGTAGAGCATGAGGATGTTGTCGGGTGTGTTGGATATATTCACTTATGAATTGCTCTGTTTCGAATCAGCAAATGTAATATTGAATCGCGAAATCTCTTCCAAAATAATCTTTAAGAGCTACTGAAAGTGTCTGCAGGTGTGGGATAATTCACAGTAAGAGCCAAACACGGCTTTAGCATGGAACAAAAGTCATTTTACATCAATTAACTCCAGTAGGTACAAGCTAAACTCTGCTTCACTCAAAGAGGAATTTCAGGGCCCGGTGCTGTTCCCAGTTACAGACATTTTCATTCCCATGGTGGGAAAAACTCCTTTCAGGCAAGATGCTTCACATGCACACTGCTGATAGTGGGACCAGAATCTGTTAAGTCTACCATAGTATAGTCTATAAAGTCTATTTATATTAATTGACCTGTCTGAACTTCATTAAAAATTTGTTTCCTTTTTTTTTTTTTTTTTAAGAAACAGCCCAAGTCTTAAATACCTTGGGAAAGTTATTTATCTCAGCACTTCCATGAGTATCACGAGACGCAACAAATCTGCATGCACACGTAACAGGTTACGCACTTAAAAATTAATTCTTAAGGCACGTTAAACCTTATCCAAAACCCTTTTGACACTGCAAGTAGTATGTATGAGGTTTTTTTATCTTGGCAATGTATGGCTGATCATCACACAAGCTTCACAGCATTCATCTCACCCAGGGTAAGGGGGCAATGCTGGCCAGCAGACAGGGACTGGGCACATTTCAGTCCTCCTCCGAGGCAGTTTGGCCTCTCCATTTCACAGATGACATCATTGGCAGTTAAAGGCCTTGTATCCCGCAGGGTCTAGTTTAACTACCTTAGGCCAGGTTACACAGGCCTCTACAGTCGCAGCCAACACCCATTGGCCACAGCTCCCTTCCACGCCACAACCGATGAGGGCGGTTGAGATTAGAGACGTTCTACGGCTAGATGTTGAGGAGGGTGTTGTACACCCAGTGGATTCTGCATTACTATTCTTATTTCCAGGTTATGTTTCTCCGGCGCCCGAGAAGGCCATTTGCCGAGTCTGCTTGCCATGATCCACGTCAAGCACTGCACGCCCATCCCCGCCCTCCTCGTCTGCGTAAGTTTTACCGTCCCTGCTCTGCCACCCTGTAACCTGGGGAACCTCTTAGAAATACTGAATCATGCGGAGAAGTGCTGGGAAAACTCCTTGAGAGGTCATTTTACCCCAGAGGAGGAGAAGCAAAAGTCGGCATGAAGTGCTGCTGGTGGGTGCTGGCTGAGCCGCTCCACCGGCCCCAGAGAGGAGCAGCATTCAGCCTCTGAAACAATCCCTCCCACTTCCAACCACCCCTGACGCTTGGAGAGTTTCCATCATGCCTAACTTGAGCTGCAATTTAAGCCCATTATCACTTGACCTTCCCACAGTGAAGATAGAGACTTGCTTTGACTGGAAATGGAGGTATTTCATTTAAGAAAAGACAAGTCCTTTTGACCAGTTTTCCCTGATTTCCACAAACATTTAACCTGGAGGAAATCCCCGTGGTCACTCATAATCCCACTCGGACAGGGCTGGTTTAGATCCCACCACCAAAGCCAGGGACATGGTGGGTCCCAGGAAGAGGACAAAGTGCTCCAAAAGTTACTCACGCTCAACGAGCAAGACATGTTGTGAGGGATGATGTGGCAGTGCCATGAGCACAGGGGGTATTTCTCTTCTCTGGGCCTGTAGAAAGTTAAGTAGGGAGAATGACTGTGGTGGCCCTGAATAGCGTGTCTGCCGAACGGCACATCGGGCAGGCAAGAGGTCACCCGCAAAGACCAGAGACCAACAGGCCAAGGCTGGGAGGGTCCGGGGCTGGTCAGGAGGCTGACGTGCTCCCGCAGGAAGAAGATTGCTCTCGCTTCTTGTGGAGCGTAAATTTCCACTCTACTAATGATTTACGGAAGTTACTATTTGGAACGAAGAGCTTCATACACTTTTACCAGTAGTGAAGCTAGAATATGTGATGGGTTTTACTGTAGCATAGGCGACGTTGAAGGGGAAAACGACTCCTGGTGCTGCTGTCCCTGCTTCGTGATCTGAGCGAAGGAATTCCCTGAAGGGCATTTGCTTCAAATTTCGACTGCATCAACGGCTGCCAACTGTAGATTGACCACTGATATCAAAAGAGCACAGCTTTCCCCCCAGACACACTAGGAACGTGCACATTTATGTGTCTCCCGGATCTAACAGCAATTCTGGCACAGCACACCCAGACCAAATGTCACCAAATAAGCTTCCTGCACATTCCACTTCTATGACAAAATATGCATCTTATCTGAGGCTCTACGGCATTCCCGGGGCCAAGTACCTCATTGCAAACATCTCGCCTATTGCCGTGCAGGCTTTTGGGGTAAACTGCCCCCGGTTTGCCCTGCCCCGGGCAGCCAGCGAGCCCAGGCTCCCGCCGGGCAGCTGCGCACCGCTGGTGCCGACGAAGCAGAACTCCTTTGTCCTTAAAAATACATTGGCTGAAATAACAGGCTGAGTTTCCGGGGGTGTTTCACCGTGAAATAGCCCTGACACGAGCAGGCTGTCTGAGCCGAGCCGGCTGATCAATCAGGCGTACACCAGCCCCACGCTCTGCGCAAACCATTCCCCCTGAGTTAGAGCGCAAATCACAGGACAAAGGCTGCATATCAATGTGTCATTTGAAGGTGTTTTAATGCAGCTCAGGGTGTATCAAACGCTGCTAGGAAATATTAAGCTCTTAACAAATAGAAATATAAAAATAATATAGTGCAGGCAGCTACAACAGCAAACTGGGTCAGACTTTAGGCAAACCTAATTAGTACGTCAGGTTCCTTTTTCCCTTCCAGTGAATCACACCTAGCTCTTCGCATGGAGAAAGGTTTCTTTGTACATGGAGAAAGGCCTTTTTAACGCCACCAGCGAGACCTGTATTTTTACTAATCCTTTCAAAAATCAAGGGGCCAAGCCAAACGCCAAATAAACGGGGTTTTTTGCAAGACCGCGGGGAGCAGCTGGCTCTCACGCCTGCCGTGCTGAGGATGTGGCCAGGCAGTCGAGGGGAGCAGCACACGCCTCTGCAGCCTCCTACCACCTGGGGATCACTCCCACGCCGTGAGCAGATCCGGCACATCGCTGTCGCCTACGCACGAAACGGCATCACTGCAAAACCCGCCAGTGGCAGGAGAGGGTCCTGTGTGGGTGCGACACTGCGCGCCGGTCAGAGGAGTGCAGGGAACGTGTTACGTGGCACCGATACAAAACACTGTCCTGTTTTACATCCCTTCTGTGCTGAGACTGCTCAACGTGTTCAAATCCCACCGCCAAGCCTGTGAGGAGTGAAGCAGGGGAACAGAGGGACCAAAGGGGTGTTTGGGTGCAGTGGAGTGTGAGTTGCTATGCCCAAGGCCTCCCTCCCGAGAGGGCTTTCTATTGCAGCAGCTAATTAATCAAAAAGGGAGCCTGGAGAAACACAGCCCCAAACCCCAAGCACTCTCTGGAGGGATTTGGGTATTTAGTTTCCCTCAGGCTCTGGCCACCAGCAGACAGCGTTCACAGGACCGGTGCGTGGTGCAGGCAGGGGCTCAGCTCAGCACCTGGGGTACCGATGGGCAGGGGTGCAGGACCTGAGGACCACACCCCTGACCCCCAAGCCAGCTCTCCTGGCTTTAGAGTTACTCAGAAACACAGTACAAACAAGCAAGCGTAGGCGTGGAAATTTCCGCCACCTATCCACCGGTTTCCAAACACGAGTAATGCTCACAGATTAATGATGCCAGTCATCTGCGGCATGAGCCGGGGTCCGGCGGGGGGAAAGGGCAAAGCCCTTATTCTCTATAATACACAGGCCACCTGCAACGACGTAGTACACTGACCACAACGTGTTGGTCTGCAAGAATCCCCTCTTTCGCCGGAAGTCCTCATAGGGTTCAATAGCTTTGCAAAACCAGCGACAGAACTGGGTGGAGTGGGGTGAGGGAGAGCTCTGCCACTCCTCCCAGCCCTGCCAGCCTGGCCATGGGCATGGTCTTGGGCCTCAGCAGCCTCCAGATAACCCCAAATCCCCATTCAGCCCCAGCCCCGGTGGCACAGCTTGGGGATAACCCACCGAACTGCAGAGGGGAGCAGGCACCTGGCAGGGGCCATAAACAAAAGGAGTTTAGCTGCTTTTATGGGGGTTTTTTGCTTGGTTTTATTGCTGTCAAGCCACCTTTTGTAGCAATGACCAAATAAGACCATGCTTCTCTCTTTGCAGTGTTTGGCCACTCTTATCATCATGCTCGTTGGAGACACATACACGCTAATCAACTACGTGTCGTTTATTAACTACCTCTGCTACGGAGTGACAATTATGGGCCTGATCGTGTTACGCTGGAAGAAACCCAAAATCTTCAGACCAATCAAGGTGACAATGTTAAAGCTAAATCTCTGGTCACTAGAGCGATGCAAAGGACGGGCCGGGCACAGCAAGCCCTCTGTCCTCCCGTTTTAAAGAACAGCTCATTTTTGATGTAGTGGTAGTGCCCTAAGGTCCCACACCGTGATCCACAGGGCCATTAGTGTAAAAGCAGGATACAAAGGCAGGCAGACCCCCCGTGAACCTGCTGTGATGGGCAGAGAGGGGAAGGGGAGCACAAGCAACGGAGGGTCCTGAAGCCTCAGGGCTGCCCACAGCTCAGGGCACCGCTGTTGCTCTGCACAGTCATGCTCTGCTCTGCTCTCTCCTGGCAGGTGAACCTCCTCATCCCCATCACTTACCTGGCATTTTGGGCATTTCTGCTGATCTTCAGCTTATACTCCGAGCCGGTCGTCTGCGGAGTTGGACTTATTATCATTTTAACAGGCGTGCCAGTGTTTTTTCTTGGAGTCTACTGGAGAAATAAACCAAAGTGTGTAAATAGGCTAATAGGTAAGCCAGCGCCGCGGTGCCTCGCCGCGCTCCTCGGCGTGGCTGGTTGTGCTCGCGGCCACAGGGATCTGCTCAACCTCTGATGCATCACCTCTGGAGCAGGCAGGGAGCTGCCCACGTGAGCCTGACCACCGCTCGGGCATCGGCAGCCCCTGGGCTCCAAGTGGCTCTGGCGTCGGCAGTGGTTTTGTGGGCCGACAGCGCGTGCCTTTGAACAACCGCTTTTCTCGCTCCTGGGTGTTTGTCTCCTCTCGTGCCCCTGTGCACCTCTCGCCCACTCAGCTCACTCGCAGCAGCCTGTCCCGGAGCAGATACACCGGAGCATAACTGCAAGGATACGATGCCAAAACGGGCTATCACGAAAGGACTAATAAGTGGCTGAGAGCTTTGCCTCCCCCTCACCCTGCTTTCATAGGATCACAGACTGGTTTGGGTTGGCAGGGACCTTAAAGATCACCTAGTTCCCACCCCCTGCCATGGGCAGGGACACACTCCACCAGCCCAGGTTGCTCCAAGCCTCATCCAGCCTGGCCTTGGACACTTCCAGGGATGGGGCATCCACAGCTTCTCTGGGCAGCCTGTCCCAGTGCCTCCCCACCCTCTCTGGGAAGAATTTTTTTCTGATTTCCAATATAAATCTCTCCACTTTCAATTTAAACCCGTTACCCCTTGTCCTGTCACTACAGGCCCTTGCAAAAAGCCCCCCCCCCCGAGCTTTCCTGTAGGCCCTCCTTTCCTCCCATTGTGCCACCAGCATGTCCTGCTGCACGAGCCCCACACAGCATGATGAGTTACCTCGTACTCAAAAGATAAGAAAGCCTCACTTTAGCATGTAAAATTAAAACTGCACCTAAGTCTCACGTTTTGGTTGTGTTTGGCTTTTTACTGTTTTGCTCCGGGGCGAGGACTTCCCAAGGATCAAGCCAGGCCTTTCGCTCGGCAATGCCCAGCGGGCAGCAGCCACCCGGCCTGGCCCTGCCAGCCCGCCGTGCACGGTGCTGGGCACCTCCGCGAGGAGCTGAGGAAGGGCCGTGGATGGGCACCCCTAAAGCTGCCCAGTTTTGGCCTCCCCGTGCTTCACACACACTGTTTTGTGGGGTGAAAAGGGCTGGGGGTGGGCGGTGGCTGTGCAGCGGGGCCAGCAGCGCGTTCGCTCGCACACTGCATCACCCCAGCGCCCCGGACATCCCCATTAACCGCCACACGTTTGCTCTTCGCAGAATCCATGACGTGCTGGGGACAGAAGCTGTGTTTTGTGGTCTACCCTCAGGAGGGAGTAGCCGAGGAGGAGGAGGCACCCTGGGCCCGCTCTCGGCCGCCGGCGAGCCAGACGGCGGCGAGGAAGTAATGCCATGGTCTCTGCAGCTGAAGTGGCTTCTTGTTTACATGCTGATTTTTGCAAAAAGTTTTTCTGTAAAAAAAAAACCCCGATGTTTTTAGCGTTCCAATAGTGAAGCCCATAAAATGAGCTACACCCTTTGTGGCACCTGTAGCTGTTAGTTTTTCCCTAAAAAAAAAAAAAAAAAAAAAAAAGAAAGAAAAAAAAAGAAATAAAATATAAAATAAGGCGCTGGTTGTTGTTTTTTCTGGCAGCGTACTTGCTCAGCAGGGAAAGCAGCACAGCCACAGCTCTGGAATACTGATTTTAGCAGCCATGAGGGTCCATCAGAGACATACAAATTCAGGCATTTCAAAAGCAGGGCAGCTCCCGACTCAAACTCAAAGCAGAGGAACCAAGGAGACCTTGGGAAACCCATGCCAGCAGGAAAATTCCTGTTGCTGTCCCCGGGTGCGGTGAATCCCCAGGTAACACGGGAGGTGTCCAAGTTACAATCCAAAAGATCATCCCTCCACGTGCCTGCAAGAGCACGGTGCGTGCGTTCGAGCAGCGGCCCAGCCAGGGCCTCCGCGCCGAGCGCGAACCAGCCTGGGCCGACCCCAGAGAAGGTGCAGAACCAAGGGGCCGCGCAGACATGGTTTGGTGAGACGGGGAATATGCATACGGAAGTAGCGATAAAAATCCCAAGCGTTTCCGTTTTGAAGCGTTTGTGCAAAAGCGGAGCCGGGTTCCTGTATCCCGCGCGGGGATGGAGCCCATTGCACCGCCCGGAGCTCCGGGTGCCGACGGGGGGAGGACGGAGGTGCGGGGGGCTGTGCGGCGGGCTCGGCAGTGGGAACTCTAGGGAAACACGGGAACGAAGCCCAGTGTTTCTCCTTTCTGCTGAGGTGCCGGGTGATGCCCCACATGGCTCCAGAGACACCCCCCCTGCTTCTGCTCTGCTAACAAGCCGAAACCATTCTCACATCAGATGCTCCTTAGAAAGCGTTTTGCCTTTTTTTTTTTTTTGTGCCAAACACTAGAAAAATGTAGTTCACGTATTTAATCCATATATAGAGGTTTGCCGCTCTGGCAATCTGGCCACTTTCACACCAAAGAGCCTTTGGAAAACGCAAAACGCGAGAACAGCTCTGAGCGACAGTGTGAACCGCTACTACTCCTTCGCAACTTTTCAAAACAAAACCTATCACGTTCGGTAGCCTTGGTAACAGCCGTGTGAATTTAATTTTAAAAGTATCTTT
Source organism: Rhynochetos jubatus (assembly GCA_027574665.1). Taxonomy (NCBI): domain Eukaryota; kingdom Metazoa; phylum Chordata; class Aves; order Eurypygiformes; family Rhynochetidae; genus Rhynochetos; species Rhynochetos jubatus. Next base: position 20,694,040 of record CM050661.1, on the reverse strand, counting down.
CCATGTGTTGCAGGCCCCGGTACCAAAATTAAGACTCATTATCTCTTCGTTTGTCAAGAACCACATGCCCCACAAAGATTTAAGCATAGACTCAAAATAAGGAGCAAGCTTAAGGGACGTATCTTTCCGACACAGTTCGTTATTCGGAAGTATTTTTATTTTGACGTATCTGTCCATCCCTCTGTCAACTCTCAGCTGGCAGACACTAAAAAGAAACACAACTTACACTCTCCTCTGTGTATAAAGCTGTTAATCGGAAGAGCTTAAAACTAGCTAAAGGAAAAGATGTGGTTCTGTGTGTACACAGAGATTCCACATTGTAAATAAGGTTACAAAAATACAAAGTTTGCTAATGAAAATTATATATTCAGCTCGCTTTTTTGTTTCAAATTCCCAGCACACCTCTCATATTTATACTGGCTAAGCAGAACCTGCACACTTACTCCGTGCTGGAGGCTCTCGTGGCTGAGTTTTATTTTTCCATAGTTCAAAAATCCACTTGCTGTGGTATAATGTCCAACATATTACTTCTTTTCAACACCTTTATTATCTGGTGGGAAAATTAAATGTATCATAGAACCAGCAATAATGATTGTTTTCAGAACCACTAAGTTTTGGGGTGGTTTTATTTTTACTTAAATAATTAAGGTGTGGAAATCAGCCAGCACAGAAACTCTGCAGCTCTTGAGACAAGTCTGTATGGTAATGAGAAAGGTAGTAGTAGAAATAATAATAGTAATAGTAATAATAGTAATAATAATGCTACCAGGGCTTTTCTTGGGTTTTGTTTAAGGAAATCAAAAGCAAAATTAAAGGACCAATTGCCTCATAGCTATTTGAGCTGTTTGGCTCAAATTTTCCCTTATTATACCGCCACGCTTTAAAACAATCAACATTTGACCTTAAATCAGAAGGCTGAAATTAGAACAGGATCGTTTAGTAGAGCTCACCTTGGAATTACAAACCAATCCCCAGAAGCTGCTCCATGATGTCGTGTTTCATTCCTCGGAACAGCTTCATCTGTGCTCCCAGCATCACATACCTTATTTTTCAAAGACTTTGCCAAAGTTTGTTCCTAATGTGTACAATTTCTAGCCACAGAAATCAATGCACAGAACCAGAAAGATAAATGCATATGCTAAATGAAATTTAGCAGCATGCCTAACCCCATCCAAGCGTGATTTTTCCATAAGATGAAGCAAAGCAAGTATTAACGAGAGGTGAGGACTCCGAGTTAGAGGAGAGGCCAGGTCGCGGGATGCTGAGCCCAAGGGCACCACGTTCGGTCCCCAACCCCACCTTTTGGCACTGGGACAGGCTGCCCAGAGAAGCTGTGGGTGCCCCATCCCTGGAAGTGTCCAAGGCCAGGCTGGATGAGGCTTGGAGCAACCTGGTCTGGTGGAGGGTGTCCCTGCCCCTGGCAGGGGGGTTGGAACTGGATGGGCTTTAAGGTCCCTGCCAACCCAAACCATCCTGTGAGTCCAAGACAGCTTTATGGCCTGCAAAGTCTACAAAAGACGTGTTGGATTGTGCCTATCTGCGGCATCACAGTGCTGAGAGAAGCAGCAACAGATCACGAGGTCACTGTGCCACGGGCCGTGCAAAACGGAGCCTGGGAAGACAGTCCCTCTCCCAGCTAAGGCAGTGTTCCACAGGAAACAGGAGCTGGCTGGGCACCAGTGGGAAGCACAGGGAGGGCGAGGCAGAGGTGCTGCTGCTGGCCTGGCCGCTCTCAAGTGTTTTCATCAAGCTGACGAAGGAAATGGGTGGCTTCACTCCACTCTAGTACATAAACCAGAAGAGTTTGATCTCAGTGGGGTCCAGGAGAGAGCCTTGTATCAGGTCAGAGCTTTCATCCCACGCCGAAGGACTGACGAGCCACTGCGTATTTAACTTTACTTTTGAGTCGGCAGCATCTTCACCAAAAAACGTATCCAAAAACATGCAGACAAGATTTCATTAGCCACGCTCAGCTGCTTCTGAAATCCAACCCTGAGGCAGCTTTCGAGCACGGGACGGGAACTGGCGGCTCCAGGAGTGCCCCACCACCGTCGCCCGGGGAGGGGTCGTGCTGGGCAGCCCAGGACGGAGCCCGCTGCCATTGCCTTGCCGTGAGCACCGAATGCTGTGAAAGCAAACGCGCCTCTCCGCACCGAAGAGCTGAAGCTCAATAAAATGACTCATCCTTGAGGGGAAAACAAACAAAAACCCCAGCAAACGTGCTGTCCCACGCTCCGTTTCCAGAGGCCTTTCCTGAGGTATTGCTCACGTTTCCCTCTCTTACTTGTGAAACCTTTACACTTTGAAAACAAAACCCGTTTGCTTTCCAGCCCCTTTGTACCAAGCACTTAATGAAAAGGAGTTAGCAATTATTTCACTCCTGAGGAGTTTTATGAGGTATTGAAGTACGTGTCATAGATGAAAATGCAAATAAAATATAAACCTTGCTGGAATTTGGTTTTTTCTAAAGCTTTAATGTTCAGACAGTGTGCCCTGTCCTGGGAGGATGCACCCGCTTGGGTCACCACCTCTGACTCCGGTTGTGAATACTGGCAAAGCACCTTTGCTGTTTTAAACCTCCCCTCCCTGGTCCTTGACACTTCTCATCAGGGCTCGAACCTCAGCGACAAACTTCTGCGCTTGGACACCGGCAACAGCAAAATCCAAGGAAAAGGATTAGCAAGTGACCAAGAGATTCTGAGAGGCCAAAAAGAAACTTGTCTTGAAGCCCTAAGGTGAGAGACAGCAATAGAAGGGACGTGCAAGGAGACATAACGCAGGAAACATACAGAATAGAGGGAATTAAAACATAAGCCTCTACCACTCACCTCAGCCTTGGTCACCGTGTAATCCCTGTATGGAATCTGAACGGGAAGGCTGGCTGCTTGGATGGCGTTTGCTAGGACAACAGCCTGCTGAGAGACAGGAGATGAGCTTTGCTACCTGTCCCTTCAGGTCACGGGCAGATGGCTTTGTAGTGGATTTTAAATCCCAACGCCTGCCTGAGAGATTAAAACTGAGTTTCCTGCAAAGACCAAAAACCCTAAATAAGCAAAAGCAGTTCTCCCTCTCAGAGAAAGGTCCAATTAAAAAACACATTCATTCCCTCAGGCCTCTTCACATTAGCTCCTTGCTTTGTCGTAAGGCACAGCTGTTGCACAGGCTGTCAACAAACTCTCGAGTGCACAGGTATCATTTACTACCCCATTCCCATTTTATGGGCTCTATTTGTCTTGGCCTCGCTTACATCGGTGTAGGGTTTGTAGTATTACTGCTTCTGCCGCTATCATCGCCGCTGAAACAGCACTTCAGGACAAAGCCAAGGTCAGGAAGTGCGACCCCTCCACCAAGCTCTTGTTCCCCCAGCCCTCCTGGCTATGGATAAACCTGGGCCACCATGAAGTCTGCCCAATTCTCTTCAATGCAGGTGAAGATTTCCAGGTCTGTAGAGAAAAATCTCTGTCAACACAACATAACCCAGTCCCCACCTTCTACCGAAAAGCACAGGAGGGTAGCAACAGCACCCTGCGAAGCACAGACTGGGAAGGGAAGCAGCAGCACAAGCAGTATTGCCCTCAGCGACAGGAACGAGCTGCTGCGTGTCCGAAATTTTATATTTTGTTTTACCAGCCCCTAAGGAGTCACACACTTCAGGGCTGCTTTGAGTTGTCGGGGGTGTAAGCATACCTGCCTTTTAACGGCAGCTGTATACCTCGGTGGTTAAGATATCACATGTACCACGCAGAAAACTGATGCGCCTCCACAGCCTCAGCTACCAGAAAAAGCAGATGATTAAAAAGAAACCAACCCCACCCAAACTAAAAGCCAACCCCACCCTCCGCACTCATGTCCGCACACTGGGCTGGCACCTGCAGAGGCAAACGAAGGCTGTGGGAGTACAACTTAGGCACCTTTTATCTTTGGAGCCGGAGTGACAGTCAGAAACCCACACTATCCAGGTACGTGAAATTTTATTAAAAATTGAGAGATTCAAAGCAACAGCAAAGTATGAGGATGCCCAGCATCTTACTTGCTTAGTATCACTGTCCAGGAACCAGCAGACACGGGCAACCACGATGCCACACCTGAACCATATACCTGTACATACCTGACGGTAAAATGTTGTCTCTAAATGAATATATAAAACATGTAAATAAAATTTAAAAGAAAAAAAGAACAAAGCAGAGAACAGAAAAAGAAAACAAGTACACTTAAGGGATGTTACAAAGTCATACACAAGCTGGAAGGTGCCAGAATTTCAAACGCGTTTTACTAGCAGCAAGAGAAAACGTAAGGCGGTCGCGTTTCCCTTCACGCTGCCTGTGAGCTGCATTCTTCTTAAACCACTGCAGGTATTCTTTACTCAGAGATCTTTTGCAGGGAGAGTTTCTTTTTAGCTGCTTGGACAGGGGAGTTTTGTATCTTCAAAAAATCCCAAACAAACAAACAAACCCATAAAAAGAACCAAAAGCTATTTTAAATAGTTAATTTCCCTTCTGTCTACAAAAAAAAAATCTTTAAAAGGAGAGAACACCGCCGTCCGTGCGTGAAACAGGAGTCAGGTGCTTCCCAAGAGCCCCGGGCTGGCAGCCCTCGTTGATGCGAGGCTACCCTTGTCAGCAGTGAGGGCTCTGGATGTTTCCGCACACTTCAAGCCTCAAATTTGCATTAACCTGGATTTTTTAAGTTTCCAAAAATGAAACCTGCTCAATGGAACTTCCACTGAGTTACCAACTGGACCAGTGCACCAAATCTGTATGAGATATATGTAAGAAATGATGTGAAGTTACACACCTTAAAATAAAATTCAGGGCTGTTCCCAAACTACGGCAGTATTCTGAAGCACGTATTTCAGCTTTAGGAGCCGTACAGTGGTGAGTTTAAGGCATAGTATGATCAACATTGTTTTATTATAGAAATACATTTCTGTAACAGAACTAAATCTATACTTATGTCAAAGGTCCTTCATGCCTGCACAGTGTTAACCATGAAACATAATGTCCCTCCCAATTCCAATTAACTTCTTCAGATGTACAATTCTAGGTACTTAAAATCACCTTTAGGCAAAAAACCAAAAAAGATGACACTAAACCCGGTAGCCTTCGACACAAACAACCCTGGCAGTGTAATGACTACGGCACGCGGCCTTGCAAAGGTGAGGCGTACCTAAAACGTTTACAAGTGCTACGGAAGCCAGATCTCTTCCAAAACTAAGTTTCCTTTGATGAAATGAGTTCTGATCAGAAAAGCACGCGGAAAAACTGAGCAAGCAGTGTTTATTTGACGTAACTATGACCCTTCTTACACATTTTGCCACAAGCCCGTCCTACTATTAATGCCCTCAGGGGGGTTGAATCTCCTGCCTCTGGAATGCACAGTATGAAACCGGTTTGCAACTGAAGAGGAAAAAAAAATCACTTCAATTTAATTAGTCCCTATTACATTTTGCTAAAGCCAAAGTCCTAATCCTTGTTCTTTTTAAGGCACTCCCACAGCAAGTCCTAGTAAAAGATCCAGGGCAAAATGCAGCCCATTTAAAGGAAAAACATCTTTGACACTTGGATGTAAACTCAACTGTTCTCCACGACAGCCTGTTCGCCTTCAGAGCCGGGAGGGGCCCGCGGACAGCAGAGCCCCGGCCCGCAGATGCCAAAGTCCACCTTAATTTCACAGGTTCGGTTACTAACTTGGGGCAAGTTGAGTTCCTACGGCAATAAACAGCCTTCAGAGCACGCGGGTATTTACGGAGCAGCAGCACCAGTCTCTCCGTTAGCTCCTACATAAGCGCTCGGGTTCGTCCCTGCGTCACGGGGGGAGTTGAAGCAGAGCTCTAGCCAGAGCAGGGGGGAGCCTGGCCACCCCCCAGCCACTGCAACACGGCCGAGCTGTCACGCAGAACGTTCTGTCACTCCAGGTTAAGCACGCTCAGCCTTCTTCCAGGTAAATAACCTGCTTGCTCTGAATTACACTCTGAAAACCAGGAAGGCACCAGTTTACACTGAGCGCTGTACAACCCATGCAGCGTCAGCTTTGAAAATGGCACGGATCTACTGCAGTTCTTAACAGAAAAACGCAAACAAAATAGCATCCCCTAAAAAAAACAAATCTGATTTGCACATCTGCACCTGGGTAGCAGATTTACAAGCAAACTTGTGAAGCAGATGTTATTTCAAAATAAAACAGAAGTCCGACCCCGAGAGTCGCCAAGCGCTCAGCGCTTCCTACTGCAGCCAACGGGAGCTGTGAAGCCCCGGTATCCCTCCGGGCACACCCGAAGCGGTATAATCGCAAAAGTCCCTGAAAACAGAAGGGAGGAGGGGAAAAAGAGGGTAGGGAGAAAGCAAACGACTCTTTAGCCGTCACACCATCACTACGAAGAGAACGTAACACACGACAACACGAACCAGATGTATTGCTGCAACGGGGGGGCGATGCGCTCCACTTGCACGGAGCACTGCTAACCTCTCGCTGCCGACTGCAGCAGGGACGGCACCGGCTATCATTCTGGGTATTCCAGAGAAGCTTCGGTTTTACTGGCTGCTTCAAGGTACATACGGCCACCCAAACTCGTCTGGAGGGAGCAAAGGAATTGGGCGATTCCTATAAACAGCTACAAAGGATTTTATATCCAAGTATTTGTAACTTAAATTATTATTTTTTAATTTCATTCTGATGTCTAAAAAGAAACAATGTTGTTACTGGTTTAGTACTCGCTTACAGTGACTGGTGCCTGCCCCAGGTTCCCACAGTCCCCTCTAGTTTCGGTAGGACCACTTGAAAAGCCAAGAAACACGGATTCCCTGAACGCAGAGCGAATGAAGGCGCAGAAGAAATACCAGAGGATGGAGATGCCGCCAAAGCGCAGTGACACGTTCTTGCTCTCCTAGCCCCTGACGTCGCACACCGGCCTACTGCGGCCCCACTGGTGTTTCAGGAACAGCAACAAAGACAAAAACCTGTCCCATTTAGATTTGTACCGTGCTCCCCACGGGCTTAAAGCACCCTGGTTCTGAGACGAAGTTGAGAGCGCAGACATACCGCCGGTCAAAGTGCACTGTCATATAAACAATGAAGTTACAAAATGTACAGGGCCAAACCAAAAATCTTTATTAGCCAACAAGTAAAGACTCGTCATCACTGGTATTGATTTCAGAGAGGGACGTAGAGGACTCTAACATTGGCACTTCCACAGAATGGCAACAAGCCGCATGAATACCCAAAGGCTCCTCCCGGTACGAGTTAGGGCAACACCGGCTTTGTCCACCCGCTTGGATATGAACATTCACAGGGCCGTCTGAATAAGCAGACCCCCATTTTTTTAAGGGTAACCTACAAGGCTCTTCACTCAGCGGATGACTTCTACTTAAACTGCTGTCCTCTGGGACAGTCCTCCTGGAAGCTGACCCTCCACGGATCGGTTCTGTAACACTTTCAGATAAAGGATCTCTGAAAGCCTTTCCTGAATCCACTTTACTGGGCTGCTTAAGCTCGCTGCCAGAGGTCTCAGCACCTAACGATTTATCAGCGCATCCAGCCTCAGGCTCTGCGCGTGCTGCTGTGCAAGTATTCGGTAAGACATCTGAAGGCGATGGCTCTGTGATTTCAGTCTCTGGCTGCAAGCTGCTACATCCAGCTTCTTGTAAGCCCCTGGCCTGGTCATGGGCGTTTGCCTCTAAACTAGGTCCTTCGGGGGAAGGCGGAGGACTCCGGATAGTCCCATCGGCGCGGTTGATGATGCCATCACCCAGCGTAGTCTGTGAAGTGCGGGCGGGCGTCAGGAGCGGGATCTGTCCTCTCACCCGAGGTCTGTGGAAGAGTCTGTTCCAGAGCCTGCCCAAGCGCCGCCGAGACGAGCTCCGCCTTGACGAGTGTCGTCTCATCTGCCTCCTCATGGCTGTGCGAATGTTCTGCAGCACAGAGGCCTGTAACACAGACGTAACAAACTATGATTTTGCACACACTCCAAAGACTTCACCTAAACCCTGTTCTTTCCACTAATATCTCCACTTTACCACAATTCTCAGACTTGATCCCTACGCTTCCTTCTTAAACACGTACTTTCTAATGAACTAGTTACGAATACCAAAGACAGCTCTGCCTGTACCAAAAGGCTCTCCATTCGAGTGTTGCCTTTATGAGTTTAAGCTCTACTTGTCTGCCCAGGAAGACGCTCCACTCATGCGGTCAGATCACCACCAAAGAGCCCGACTGCAGATCACGGGGTCCTGTCAGTAGCAGCAGAGGATCCTCAACAGCTGATGACAACAGCCGAGAAGAAAGGCCAAGGCAAACTACTTCTCTACTCTAGTAACAAACCACAAGAGCTTTATCACACCAGGAACTATATCACAGCTGGATGCTTTCGACAGGGCGCAGGAGATTTTTGAGAACTCAGCAATGAAAGAGGAGAATGACTTAATGGCTTCCCAGGGTAACCTATTTATAAAGGAAAAACAATCCCAGAGTTTTCCAAAAATACTGCTAGAGACCTTACTTTCTTATCACTTCAGGCACATCATGGTCTCAGCCTGGAAAGCCTTTTTCCTATTTACTTTCTGACCTTCCTCTCTGTCTCTGTTCATTCTACCTTGATGTACAGCAAAGCAGCACGTGCTTATCGCACTGCTGCTCCCCAGCAAACCCATTTTACGTGTTCAAAACTACCCACGGCACCACGATGGGTAACTGCGGTTCTTCGGCTCCAAGTAAAACATACACATTTTTATAGGACTTCCATGCAGTTAGCACAGCTACTGAAAGAATACAGTTCCAGACCGATTCTATCTAATTTATGGCAGTTTGGCTGCCGACAGGTTCACTGGCACACGCGTCTCCATACTTGCGATGCATTGTACACGGGGAAGTCTTCAACTGGGGGGATAAGTCCTTGTGCAATCAGCTGCCCGTAGGACGGTGGAGCTTCCCGTCGCACAAACTCTGCCTCCAGTCGCGTCATCTGGGTCTCGAATGCTCTGGAAATGGAACCAGGGAGAAAACATGGAAGTAACAGTCAGTTTGTCCTGCCTCCCTCACATTAAGGTATAAAAGCAGTACAGAGGGCTTCACGCTAGGTTCCGCGACAACTTTATCAGGATGCTAAATAAACAGAAGGAATAAGAGTACAGGGTATAGCACCAGTGAGTCAAATCAGCAACTCCCTGGTGCAGTCCCAGGCTGGACTCTCACAGCAGTAAGAGTGGGAACTTGTGTAGCAAGGGCCAAAGGTTATTTTTGGAAAAGACAACACGAGGAAGTGGAAACAATCACACAACAGGGGCATCCTGCAGCTGCAGAGAGCTTCGGCCGTCCTGCCAGAGCCGAGGCACCGAGGTGCCCAACAAAGCACGGCAGCCGCTTTCCAGCTCCTTAGTCACACAGATCTGACCAGGAGAGAACGTCAAGTGCACTGTGCTGAACACCCCAACGGTGTCGGCAGCACGGCACAGCCGGTGCAGACGAGAGACGGGCATCAGAAGGTCCCTTACGCCTCTCTCCCACAGGCAGAACCACAAACATGCAGCCCAGGCACAAACACACACGCTGTCCACACAACAAGGCCCATGGGACCAGGGGAAAGGGGCACAGCTCACACAGATGGGAACAGTGGGGAAAAACAACTCCTGCCCAGAACAGGCCCCAGCACTGCAGGACATCGCTTCAGCAGAACTGAGAACTAGAGTATTTGGAGAGGGGTTGGGGGTTATTCGGTTCAGATTCAGCAAAGACTTCACTGTAACAGTTCGGCATTCGATATTTGGCCAGGGCAAGAGGTTTGTTGCAGAGGGAATTGCTCAAAACAGTTTTGATTTAAGTCAGATACAGGTTCTGCCAGGCTGCACAATAAATGTGTTTTTCTCAGGGATCACAGAAGAGTTGACATTCCCCTCACTACTTCCCAAAAACCTTAACTACTCTTCCCTAAACCTAATGCAGTGACGGTTATTTAACGGGCATCAATCCCTTGGATCGATTTCACAGTATTCTGCAAATTCTCTGGTTAACAATCGGCTTGTGTTCCTTCAAACAAAAAGGAAAAAACCACCACAGCTACTAGAGTATCATAAAAGCAGGATGCTTACCTATATTCCCTGGTCCTCAGCGAGTATAGTTTAAACGCACACCCCAGTGCTATGACCAGCAGCAAGCCACACACGAGACTCCCGATCAGAGCAGCTGTGATGACCTTCCGGGGAACGATCACCAGGCAGTTATGTTCATCACTTCCATCCTGGCAGTCTTCTTGGCCGTCGCAGCGCCAAGTCTCAAAGATGCACAGATTTGTACCACAATGGAAGTTTCCTGGCTGGCAAGTAAAGCAGTTTTTTTCATCCGAGCCATCTGGGCAGTTCTTTTGGTTGTTACAGCGGTCAAGTATCGAGTAACAAAGCCCACTGTTTCCTTCACATGGGTATTCGTTCTTCTGGCAAGCGGGACAGTTCTCCTCGTCCTTGCCATTTGGACAGTGCCACCAGCCATCACAACGCTGCTTATCCGTGAAACACTCCTCGTCGCTTCCACAGGGGTGTTCCCAGGGAAGGCAATAGCCTTTCACCTGATAGGTTGCATTGAACCCATGGCCAGTGCTCTTGGAGCGGGCATGGTATGAGACGGTGAGCTGGCCCTTTGACGACTCCACGCTCACCGAATGCCTGTTGTTGTGGTACGAAAATGTTTGCATTAACTTATCACCTCTCTCTTCGATGCCGTCATACACCTTGACGTAGTCGTCGTAGCCTAACTGCAAATCAAGCTGCAACAGAACGTGTCGATTGTCTTGTGTGTCCACATGCCATGTGCAACGAAGGTCTGACCTGCTGTGATCAGCACGGAATAAGTCTGGGGAAGCAAAAGATCCATAAAAATTGCTCAGCCTTTTGCCACAGGAAAGATCAGGACAGTTATCTTCGTCTGAACCATCACTGCAGTCCTTAACTGAATTACATCTCAGCTCGTTCATCAAGCACTTGGTGGAGTGGGCTGCGCTGCACTGGAACATTCCTGAGGGACAGATGCTGGACAGGGGCTCTGTTGGAGGGACAGTGCAGTTTCTCTCGTCCGAGTTATCACCACACTCATCCATGGAATTACACTTCCAAGTACTTGGAATACACTTTCCATTTGCACAACGGAATTCATCTGACTGGCATACAGCCTGACCTATCTTTCCTGTGAAAGAGGGCAAGGAGACAAAAGTCAGTATCAAAATTCTGGGAACCATCTGATGGCACTTTTTAACGCCTACGACCCTGCACGTCAAGTCAATCGGTCAGGACAGTGCACTTCAGGAACAGTGTTAAAAAGCCAACTGGAAATAATATCAGTGTTCCCACACTAACACCTTACAGTCACCAACGCTGGCCCAAGACTCCTGTCAACAACAAAACACTCCTGTCTTCAAGTTTTGCCAGGGAGAGCGTAAGCGAAGCCAACAGAGCTGCAAGGTGTTACCTCTAATGTAAGAAAGGCGAAATCCCTGAGCCTGTCCTGAGCTTGATGCATCTGAGTGAAAAAATATCCAAACATGGTGCCTCGCAGAGATGAACGACGGAGGTATGGAAGATCCACACACTTTGTACTCCTCCCTCTTGGAAGAGGGGCCAATCATCAACCAGTCTACGGCACACTTCTGAGAGTCTTCCAAATCAAAGTTCTTGAAACTGTTAGGAACAAGAGAAAACACAAGTTGCAAAGGGGACGTGTATCTGGAACAAAGCCAAACAGAGAGAAACCAGACTGTGACAGCTGACTTTCTGCACCGAGCACTGCTGACGCAAAGAGATCCCATTCAAAGATAATGAAACACCTACAGGATCTTGAGTACACATAAACAGAGCACTCAACGTCCCCCAGTCTGGAAAAGCACCCATCTCACAGGCACGAACAGCATGCCAACTAACTCCAAAGGCCAAAAGGATGATTCCTCCTTGACTCGGAGTCCTTAAACAAAACAGCTTCCTGAAATACAGATACAAGTAAAAGCAAAGGTCCAGAATACATTATAGAGAAGGTAGATTAATCTCAGCAGTCTTTTCCAGCCCTAAAAGCTATGAAACTATGGGATGAGAGGGAAGACTTCTGTCTTGGAAAAAGAATACACAGAACCCTAAAGGGATAAATGAGGGACAAATATCAACTCTTCAGGCTAAGGATAGGCGGGGAGAGGACGAGAACAGGACTGCAAGGGGTGGAAATGGAACCTAAACCCTATTATCTTTTCATTCAAAGACTAAAATATTCCCTTTTTGGGAATACAAACGCAGAGCAAACAAGCCCATATATAACCTTTCACAGCCAAACCTCCAGCCCCTCGGCTGCCCCAAGCCCAGGGATTATTCAGCAGTAGCTGCCCTAGTGGAAAGAGGTGCCCCAGTCGTTCGCAGAACCCTGAACGCAGCCAGGTAACACTCCCGACCTGTAGCTCAGGAACCACGCAGAGGATTTGTTGTCTGGTGAAACAGATTACGTTTGCATTCAGTAATCTGCAGCGACAACAGCGCTGCACAGTGAAGGACACCCTTTAGGAAAGGGCACACTGTTCAGGACCCTTGGCAATGAATTTTGGTCCTCTTTCATATCGCTCAGCTACACAGAATTAACTCAGCAGAAGCTTGTGCTAGTCCATGCAAACACCTAGGCAGGAGTTTCAGAAAGACTGAAAAGCTGCTATGAAACAAAGGCCTCCTTCCACAAAGGACTTCTCACAAACATAAAAGACAAATTCTTTGGAAAAGATAAACGGAAAGATAACTTTCTGATACGGCTGTGTATTCACAAAAGGCTGCCAATGCCTCCCAGATATTGGCCTTTGAAGGTGAAAGGGAAAGAGCAATGACTACGTAAGCTAGCCAATTCACTTAGGCAGGAGACCCAGTCTACACACACCTGTAGGATCTGCCAAACATACCAGCTTAGTAACTCTCCAAAACATGTTGAATGAGAAGAGAGCACTGAGAGTGTTAAATTACAATGGAAATTAAGAGATGTCCAACACCATATGTGCAGGCAAGGACAATCCACCCAGAAATACGTCCTTCCTCTTTTCTACCTCTTGTTCTCCCGCCACACTCCCAGCTGGGGAGAAACATTCCCACAGCACCTAATTCATTGCTCTAAGTGATCTCACCAAGCTGCTGGAACCGGCCTGTTTGGCCAGGAAGTTTTAGACGAGCGTGCAGACAGAATGAAAACATTTCATGATTCAGCCATGCAAAGGCAAACTACAGAGTATCTGTCCCAGGTGTTCTGCAAGAAACTTTTTCACGACCAAGAAGGCGTACGAACGGGCACTACAGCATGAGAAGGAATTACACAAAGCATCAGTGAAACTCTGGGCACCCACGTCGAGGCTGTTGCAAGAGATGCGAGACCACGTTACTCAGCTACCGCGCTGGGTTTAGCTCTGTAACTCACTTTGGCACCACGCAGCAACAAGGGCCTCTATCACCTACCTGGAGGATTGTCTGGCGGGTTTTCTTGTCGTAAAGGCTTGCCGGATAAGGGTTAGAAATACTTATCTGCCCAACAACAATTTTTTCTTAGGAAAAGGGAACAGTCACTGAGTGAAGAAATGGAAGCTCAGAACTGGGAAGGGGTGGGGGGGGATAACCAGAAAACTTCTGCTTGTGCAATACGAAGATCACGCACTCAATCTTTTGATCTCTTACTTCTGCAGTTATTTTCGATGCACCAGGACCAACCTCAAAGAACCATTTGTTCTACCCTGGCCAGTTCCCAGCACTCCACAGCCATTCATTTTGCCCACTCTGCTGAAAAGAGCTGCTTCTGCCTATCAGGTAAACAGTTCCCCCCCAGTACCGTTACACGACACACGCTGCACACAGCCAGGGGAGAATTTGTCTATATAATAAGCTCTCTGCACCTTACATTAAAATACATTTCTTTCGGGGAGGAGTGGGGGAAGAAAATAAAAGGTTTAACACCTAATAATCACAGAGAGGAAGAGTACAGAGAAGGCAGCTACACGCACACGCCTTGCTTACAAACTGCTCTGCAGATGAGAGCGATACCTTGGAGGGCTGCGCTGGGTATAACTGCCACCACCTACCTGCACCTTGAGAACGTACACTGCTAATACAGCACCTTTTCTCCCTGTTTATTATAAAGGGTGTGGAAAAGGAAGACACTTCAGTCCCACCCTCCAAAGCAGAAGCACTGGCATCCAGACGATAACTGATTTTCCTGAGTGCCAGCTGCAGATCTGAATCAGATTCAGAGCAGAACCCGACACTTTTCCACTAAGATATCCAAGCTCTAGCCACAAAACCAACCGAGTACAAGGGTGTTGAGGCAGAACAGACTCGCAAGGACGTGTGGTCTTTACCCGGCTCCCTGAAAACACCATGCCTCTCGGGGATGCACGGGCTGCCAAAACAAATGCCTTGGTGTTCAAAAAAGGGCAATACAGAATATTCACGAGAGTGACCTGTTTTTAAAAAACAATAAGCACCTTAATCACAGGAGTTTCAAACACCATTGAATAAACACAGTTTCTCTGAAATACAGCTGTTCTGGTTCCAACATCAAGTTGTGTATACAACAGGTACCATTAGCAGTTACAAAATTTCTTCTTCTAATGTGCCATTAAATAGCCTACTGATTTATTTTAGCTAAGAGTCCTGAACAGTGCATTCAACCTCTGCTACTTCGCTTCTTTCATCATCTGTAATTAGATCTAGCGCCGCTGCTGTCACAGTCTTCTAAGAATAATTTAATCCTGCTACCCACAAAATAGAGCGCGGGGACGTTTATTTATTCAGTTGAACTTTCTCAAACTGGAATGCAAATTTTTCTGTCAAATGGATTAGTCCAGTGGTTGAATGAGTGACGGTATAGAGGAGAAAAACGGGACAAAGTCTCGTGCTCCTACTGCCTGTAGGACTGCACGAACATCGGAGTGTCTTTGGAAAAGCACTGAACAAAGCCTGTAGCCACAGTTCTTGAAGGACGTCTCAGGCCCTTTGTATCCAAAGGCCACGCTGTTTTCTGTGACTAAACCGCGGAACAGAACGCACGCTGTACTGGAACAGAGCGTTAACGCACAACGGCAGCCACATCTCACGCAGCACCAGGCAGTACTGCGGGATTTGTAAACGTCTTGGGCAGAGAAGCGCAGGGTTTGGGAGGAAAAGCAAAAGAAGGGTCCGTTCCATCACTAACCCCCTCAGCAAAGCACTCGGATGGAATGGGATGTGGACCTGGAGGTCCATCCTGCTATGCAGGCTGCAGTGCACAGCCGCACCAAACTCCATCTCTCGCACCCCTCGGCCACAGCCTTTCCCACGGCACCACATCTGCTCCATGGGATGCAGACACCCCTCTCCACCCACGAGCTTCACCCAGAGGGGAACACTCCTCTGCCCTTGCAGCGCTCTGTGATGAAAGGAAGGAGAACCCAGCTTTCCCTCTGGCTTTCTTCCCCTCTCCATGACCAGAGCACAGAGTTCAGAGGGCAGGGAGAGGAGGAGCACTCAGGCACAGTACTGCAGGACCCAAACATTGGCATTTCGAGCACTCAGAACTGCAGCATTAACAAATATTAACCCATCACCAAACCACAGAACAGCCTTTACAATGCTGTGGCCCTCAGGCTGTTCTCATCGTTACCTGTGGGTCTCCAATACAGTACAGGAACAGAGGAGACTGGGATACAAGATCAAAATTATGAGACCAAATTTTGCAGGTTGCATTTCTTCTGAAAGATGCTCTTAAAAAGCACTAAATCCAGTTATGTTGCTTGTGGAACATCTCTTCCACAGCTAGTTCCTTTAAAAAGAAAACCCTAATTTCATACAGAAGTACAAGAACGGTCTGTTAAACACTGGAAGCACCCAGACACTGAGGATCAGAACAACTCAATGGGAACTGACAAATGCAGCACTAAATCTGTTTTACACAACTCTGCAGAAATAGGTAAACTGAAAAAAGGTAACCTCCGACACTGAGCAGGGCTCTAGGAGCTTACAGAAAATTACGGGATCGGTCCTATATATCAGACCTTGCCCGATATGCTCAAGTGAAGCAACAGTAGCCTACACCAATCTCTTCCTATTAACTGACAAGTATTTTTATGTTGTTGGAAAGAACTTCATTAAACCAGCTTATCATAAACACATGGTAACAATCTGTAAATATGACAAAAAATGGGCTACCTGCAAAACTAAGGCTTAGCAGAGCTAAGTTTTTTGCCATCTGTCCTGAAAGGAGCAGTAGCAGCTAGGGGAAGAAAAAAAAAAAAAAAAGTACTTCTATAAATAATGTAGGGAATTCCCTACAACCCTCTTAGTAATTTAAGCACGAGCAACTACAGATTAAAGCAGAAGGAAAAAAAAGAGTATTCTCAACAACTGGAAAAGGACAAACACGGGACAATCAGGAAAATGAACAAAAAAAGGGGTAAATGTTGGAGGTCCAGCAGATGGACCACCTGAATCAAAGTAATTAGTAAATAAATTAAAAAAAAAAAAAACTCATCCAATTTGGCCCTCTAAACTCATTAAAAAATTGGAGAATAAATATTATGGGTCGATCAGTAGAGCACAGTCTCAAAATAAAACAGACCAGCCAATTAAGCAAGAAAAGTTACTTCTATCTGCCAACCTCTCACAGCAAGTGCAGACTGTGAGCGACTGATGACTTAATTGGCTCATTAAAAACTTGTGCTTAACCACCGAAGCACAAGGCCCTGGAAGTCAGGGAAGCTCTATTCTCCCCCCAGCTCCCAGGCACCAGCTCACTCTGCAACCCTAGGCAAGAGGCACAGGGGCAGTGTTTTCAAAAGCGGAGCACATGCAACTGAATGAAATAAATGGCCATTATGAGGGGTTTTTCCAATTAATGTCAAGTGCTGAAACAACACGAGTTTGGTAAATAGACTATGAAGCAGGCCCTTTAATTCCTCACACAATCGCAGACCAGCAAGCCTTTATGTGAACAGGCCTCAGTTTTACTCAGAACTGAAACTCAGATGGTATCTGAAAATTTCTTTTTTCAACGCCCGTGACGTGACCCACTGAAGTGAAAGCCAATGAAGGGGATTTCCCCTCCCCCAGTTAATGACTTCCTATAATAAAATGCAATTAATTTATGTTCTGCCCACATCAGGTTAATCACAGCCATCAGGTAACAGCAACTGTGTCGTGGTTTAACCCCAGTCAGCGCCCAAGCACCCCCCAGCCGCTTGCTCAGCCCACCCGCTCCCCCAGTGGAATGGGGAAAGAATTGGAGGAAAGAAAGGTAAGAAAACTCATGGGTTGAGATAAGGACAGTTCAGTAATTGAAATAATGATACTACTAATAATAGTGATGACGATAATACGTAATGAAAGTAATACTACTACTGATGATAATAATATGTAATGAAAACGACAAAAACAAACTATACAACTGCTCACCACCCACCGACCAACGATTCCCACCAGCTTATATGCTGAGCATGAGACCTTAGGGCATGAAATATCCCTCTGGTCAGTCTGGGTCAGCTGTCCTGGCTGTGTCTCCTCCCAGCTGGGAGCACAGGGGGAGTGTGAGAAACTGAAAAAGTCCTTGGCTTAATGTAAGCAGTGTTTGGTAACAGCTAAAACATCCGTGTTATCAACATTCTTCTCAGCACAAATCCAAAATACCCTAACTTTACCCTGGTCAAAACCAGCACAAACTGCTACACAGAAACGATTTTGATCTTTTCTCAGGTATGAGGAAACATACACATATAAAGCCTGTAAAGGATGGTACAAAGGCCGTTACAGCATACGACATCTTTATCTGATCTTAGGGGATTTTTGTGCAGTCTCCTACGAAAACAGCCATAAAAATAGAGAAAATTAGAAGAAAAATCAAGTAGTTTCCAAAACAATAACCAAATTGAACCTAAAGTGTCATAACATAGTCCTGGAGAACTAGACAGTTGTCCTCAGGTCTCACCAGCACCATTCTACCAGGCACACAAACTTGGAAGGAAGTGCTGAAACTTGCATAATTAACAGAGCTGTATAAGCACAGAAACATGTATTTCCTGATCTTGTGAGGTGTCCCCCCCAGATTTCTAAAAAGTCAACTAGAAACCAAAGCAATGAGCATGAAATGTGAGGATATGAACAAAATCAATACACCCACATGAAAGGTAGATACTAAGTCAAGTCTTCTGAAGGACATGCCCACAGGAGCCAGCATCTTACATCCACGTGTAGATCTGGGCACTGCTCTATTGAAAGCTGCTGAATAATAGGTTTCTAAAATATTGCCACCGACTGCAAATGTTTTCGAAATCAAAACGACTTTCAACTGCAATTTTACCCCTTAATGAGCCCCGCTGTATCTCAGTAAGATACTTATATAACACTGCTGTCTTACTGTCAATGAGAATTCAAGATCAAAGGGAACACCTTCCGTGTAACAAAACACAAAGGAGGTGGGGTTTTATAAACCTTTCAGAATCCAGATGTTACCACAAGAACCGTGTTTGATTTTCCTAGGGAAATAAAAAAAGTTACTCTTCTACCCCCTTATCAGCACGCTGTTAGGACAGGGGGCATACCCGATTGTTCGGGGGAAGAACTGTTTCTATTTGAACCCTCTTTCCCAGTTTGCCTGTATCATGGTAGCCTAGGCAAGTCAGCTGCTTCTTTTACGTCCTTGGCATTACAAGGGCTACAAGCTTCTAAAGAAATCCTCGGATGCTGTAACATTTCGCATTTCATACACTGGAGTGAGTCATTCCAGGTACATTTACAGTCAGAAACGTAGCACTACTCCCCAGGACGTAAAGCATCGCTCCCATTTGCATGGGCACAGGAGGGCAGGATACGGCTGTGTATCCAGTGGCAGAAAACAAACCCATTAAGAAGAAATCTTTCAAATCCTATTGCTGTGCACACATCTAAAGCGTATACACACGTTATCACCAGTTTCCTCATCTCACCTCCCTTCATGTCCTTAGCCTCTGTTAGGCTCATACTCGCAGAAGAGCATCCTGATTCTAACTGGGAGCTCTGAGACATTTTCGTAGCACAAACTGCAGTGCTATTCTCCAGAGCCAAGTCCTGTCTCTCATTTGTATGCTTCCTCGGAGTTTCCAACAATCTCTGCTTTGAAACAAATTCCCCAAGTCCAATACAATTTAATGGGTTTAAAAGCATGTTTCTATTTGCAGATCTCAAACGCTGGCAGGTATCTACTTCCTTACTTTCGATGAGTAGTTCCTATTTTGAACCACGGATGGTGGAGCCCTCCTATTACTCCATCTGTGGCAGATTTGTTTTTAATTGCTGAGCATCTGCAGTTGAAGAGGTTTGCAGTCCTTTTAAGCAGCTGAGCAAAGAATGAGCAGATGGTGTCAAATACAACAGTACTAAAAACCAAACAAAAAACCCTTCCCTAGGTTTGCTTTTTTTTTCCCCCCTTTTTTTTAAATAAGACATTCTTGGTTTGAGAAGGATACTACGATCAGCCCAGAAAAATTAAGCAGTATGCTGATATTATAGTCTAAAAATTCTTAACAAACCATTTGTAATATATTCTAGTCCTTTCTGAAAAGTACTTTCATGGCATGAGCTGAAATTATGCCACAAATGCTAACTTAATAAATTCTGTTGGAAATACATATTAAGCAGAAAAGTATGTGCCTGTTGGCTAACAAGCAGCAATAAGCAATGATTATCTTCAACTGACAAGCACAGCACCGGTTCAAGACATTACAGAAAGAGCCATTTGTGCTTTAAGAATTTTACATATCCCACCGAGGCTGTTGCAGGTTTTGTGGCCTTCACCTATTCCTGTTTACAAGCAACGAAGAGAAAGGGGACTATTTAATGAGTAAATGTGCCCCTGTGCACGGTTTAACCCTGGCCAGCAACTAAGCACCACACAGCTGCTTGCTCACTCCCCCCATGGCAGGATGGGGGAGAGGATTGGAAGAGTAAAGTGGGAAAACTCTTGGGTTGAGATGAAGAGAGTCTAATAGGTAAAGCAAAGGCCATGCACCCAAGCAAAGCAAACCAAGGAATTCACTCCCCAGTTCCCATCTGCGGGCAGAGGTTCAGCCATCCCTAGGAAAGCAGGGCTCCATCACGCGTAACGGTTACTTTGGAAGGCAAATGTAATCACTCCCAACGTCCCCCCCTTCCTATCTCTCCCCCCAGCTTTACATGCTGAGCATGATGCCATACAGTATGGAATATCCCTTGGGTCAGCTGTCCCAGCGTCTTGTGCACCCCCAGCCTGCTCGCTGGTGGGGGGGGTGAGGAGCAGAAAAGGCCTTGGCTCTGTGCGAGCCCTGCTCAGCAGTAACGAGAACATCCCTGGGTTATCAGCGCTGGTTTCAGCACCAATCCAAACCAGCCCCACGGCAGCTCCTGTGAAGAGAATTAACTGTCCCAGTCAAAGCCAGCACACAGTGTTTCCCAGCTCCTCATCTATCAGAGGTGGACGAAGACTCACACAGGTACTGTGAAGACAAATATATCAAGAGACTACATCAAACGCTTATGGAAGGACTACAAGTGACTTGCATGTATAACAGGGGATGACAGAAGTAGCTTACAGAAACAAGACACAGGGGAACATTTCTGAAGTGAGAGGTGCTCAACCTGCAATCATGCTCCAGTGTAATCAGCTTCCTTTGACCATTCAGCAGCTCTGACAAACAGCCTCACACCGGCACGTCAGACAAGAACGTGCGTTTTGTTTCATTTCAGCAAAGCAATCCCTTATCTCCACAGAATATCAAACCATACCTAATTGTGATCATGTCTCCATGATCTCCTTGAATGCACCAGCTGCAGTTTACAGCTGGAGGGTAGTTCAGTGGCCAGGAAGGGCTATAGATGACTCCCCGTCTCTCGGTGTGCTGTTCCAGTTTTCCACTGCAAGCAGCTGCTAATAAGGAAAAAAAAAACAACACACAAACTATTGTTAATGCTATGCCTAATCAACAGTTCACATTAGCTACAAGATCTTTCATCCATTTCTGGGGACTGCCGACAAACCAGAGTCAACAGTTTTATCCCCTTACTGCTTGCTTCCCTGCCTCGGTTTTTAATTAAGACACCCGCTCTAGGTGTGGGTAAGCACAACCTGCATTTCAATGCAGGATCAATCAATAACCTCGTATGAATCTACCAAAGGCTGCAATCAATATTACTGCATGGATCTGCCAAGAGGATGTAATACAGAAATCCTTCTTCCCAGCTTCCCAACGCCTGGGTACGTCACCCAGCCACTGAGGAAGATCCATATTCAGGGTAAAGTGCCTGGAAGCTCACTTTGTTCTAACACGCTCCTGGCCATGTCTTTATTCTCCCAGCCATACAACAGAGCTGGAGAGTTCCCAGTGGTTAAAATAAAAATCCCCAGCAAAAAAAAAAAAAAAAAGAAAACAGTAAACTGGACTCTGACGTCAAATGTTTTCAGTGAACATTACTAAGCACTCTAAATTCCTTCTTGAACTCCCATAGATTGGAGACATTTTCCAGACAGGGAAAGGAGCAAACAGGGCTAAATAAAGCTCAGTATTTTCAAAGCACTTTCAGTCCTTCCTATAGAAAACAGCAGGCCAATTAAGGCTACATCAAATACTTATAATTTGTAATTAAGCAATTCAAAAATGAAAGTGAAATGTTCCAAGGACAAGTGGGAAAGCTGTTCTGATGGGAAAACGTACTCTCAGCAGACTACAAGAGGGGAAATTCTGCGTAATGCAATAGCTATTCTGAACGTCCTCCAAAATTATTTCTGAAACTATTTTTAAAACAAATTACTATCTAGAGCATGACTGAGAGACTGCAGCTGAATATTCCGATTTTTGACAGAAGCTTACTTTCTTGCAGCTTAAAAAGGTGGCAAAGAAAAAAAAAGGCTGCCTATACCTCGAGTCTCCTTATACGCACACGCATCCTGCATTATAAATCACAGATTTGCAGTAGTGCTTGAAATTCAGCCCCATAACCGCGTTCTTTCCAATTCACAGCTGGGCTCAGATTTAGCTGCACTGGAGGGATGGGGTGAAGAAGCGCCGGCAAAGCTGCAATGAAGCCAGGTGGCAGGGCTGCCTGCAGAGCTCCTGGCTGGGGCCGGGGCCGGGCTGCAGCATCCCCCCACGGTAAATCCGTGCCTGGCACTATTCCGTTTGCTCACAGTAAGTACTTCTGAAGTGAGAGCCACAGGAATATAAAAAGCACGAGGTAACTTACCTGAGGCAAAACATACAAAAAGCCATTACATTTTTACTCTCCAAACAGGGAGAAACTGAAACATATGCATGTAATTCCTACTCGTTTCAAAAGCCACAAAAGCATACAGAATATATAAATACACAACCACATTTACTTTCCAAACAACTATTTTGCAGTACAGCAATTACCAAAAAAAAGAACATTTTTGTTATGACATTGCTAAAACCAGAAAGGTTCCACACTGGATGCTGGCAAAATACTGAGCTGCAGATGCAATTACACAACTGTACCAGCAAATGTAGATCCACAGGACCTTTCAACTCCGGTTCTTGGTTTGCTCAGGTCTTTAAATGTGCTCCTCCGCACACTTGTCACTGCATCAACGTAGCACAGCAGCATCAGAGGACGTAGAGCTAGCAACCACATAAAAGGAGCTGGAAAGGCTGCATTTCCTAACTGCCAGATTACCAACGCTTCTCAATGGGAAGGAAACAATGCACAAAGAGCAAATACGCCAGACAGCACTATCCAGAGGCTTCCAGCAACAGCTCTGCAAATACTTCTGTTCCCCTTGTACCAAATACTGCTCTGGATTAATATCCCTTGTTCATAGTACAGTCATTAGAACAGAATCACAGTGACACAAAGCCTGTTTCAGTTCCCATTCTGAGGAAGTCCCATTGACACGCTGGTGACTCCGCGTGAGCGCATCCCCTCGTGCATCCTCGGTGCGGTTAACTGGAGCTACGATTGATTCTCCCAAACACCTGTTTCTCAGTTTCAGGAATTCCTTCAAAAATCCTGCGCATCAGTTATCTGAAGTATCCCAGCTGTTTTGAAGTAACATCACTAGCATTTTTTTCTTTTGCAGTGATGTACAGATTTCTAATTTGTAAGCAGTGGATCCAAAGTAACAAGACAGTTCAGGTTCTCAGTGAGAAATGCTTTTTCTTATAAACACTGCATATTCAGAAAGAATATGGAAAGAAGAACAGACAAAAGAAAAACACGTTCCATTTTAACAGAAGAATTCCAGCTGTGAAAATCTAAGGACATAAGGAAGGCAAGGGCTGCAATGACACTACGTGAGGTTTTGGGCGGTTCATGTGGCAGTGGTCATTGTTGCTCAGTATTTGCCAGTGGCTTTACCCCGACACACAACAAGCATTTCAGGCTTGCCCTATTCAAAACTGAAAGGATAACTGCTTTGCTCTTACACAGGCTCCTGATTTGAATGGACCGCTAATCTCGATCCATGCTGCCAAAACATAACGACACTGTTTTAAGGATATGTCCTGACTGGGACAAACTGGACACCACCCCACCGTCTCCCAAAAAACTACCATTGTGTATACCCAAATCTCACGTAATTGCCTTATGCTTCTGCTGCCTGTAATTGCCTTACGCTTCTGCTGCCTTTCACTTCCCAGCAATGCTCGTTACTACGGTATTTGCAATAAATCAACAGATCTTCCTAACCAGTCGCCCGTCTCTTTACTCCTCGTGCACTGACTGCTGCGTGGCAGACAAGGTGAAGTACCCAAGCGCCGCTTTCAGCAGCTCTTCTTTCGCCTACATAAATTTTGAAAGAACAAAGCCTTCAGTGCTGGCAACGAAACAGAAAAAGGCCTACACAAGGGCACGATGTCGTCCTGTTGGGGTTTCAGTGCCAATAGAGGGGCCCCCACTTCCCTCCTCAGCTCCTGTCCATGAAGTTTGCGGAATCCCATACGTGCGTTAAGTGCTGTGTTATTCAGCTGGGCTTCAACATGACAGTGTGATTCCTTAAGGAAAACAAACAAAAAGCCTTTTCACATTGCCAAAACATCTAAAGGAAAGGGAAGTCTCTAAATAGAAAGGTACAGCCCTGGATTCTGAAGGCCTGAATCATCAGCGACACACGAGAAGAGCAGTGACATTATTTTCAACAATTGCTCTGTAACTCTCTTCCTGCAGCCCTCCTGCACAAACCCAGAAAAAAGATGAAACCCCATTTTATAAAAAGCCCCAAATATTTGTCACATTTAGGATTACTGAAGAAACATAAGGGAATACCAATCCCTGGGCTGGCGAACCAACCCACCAAAAATCTTACTGAGATGGTGCTTCTAAAAAAAGATAAATTCCGAAGACAGACAATAATTAATGTTTTTTAGATAAAAAAAAAAAAAAAACTCTAAACAAATGCCAGAAAAGGTTTGAGTTCAGAGAGTTTCTGCCAAGCTGGCATAAATCTTAATAAGGGTCTTTCTGTAATAATCGAATGGATTTCTTCTACTGTGAACCGCAGTAGATTCCCCCTGACAGTTAAATGTGCCACAAATACTTGCAAGGAAGTTTCCAAGACTTTACATGAAGAGTATTGCCCCTATTTCTGCAACAGCGCCTGTAACAGAGCAGGCGGCGAGCTCCACCAGAGGACAGCGCTGGGGGCGTTACGCTCTGCAGGAGTAAATGTTCAGCCGTCCCAGCAGAAAACAAACCCCGCAGTTTCACGCCCTTCTGCGACACCCCGGGGTCTGCCCCAGTCCCGAGGGACACGTCCCAGCCACCTGCTCCGGGATAAAGGATGGTTTGCACCGCCACCAGGAACCTTCTCTCAAAACCGAACGCTCGGCAACGCTCGCTCCCTCAGGTGACTCTCTCAGGGTCGGCAGGAACCCTCCCCAGATCCTCCACACGCTCCCTCGAGGAGGGCTTGCGCACACTGCTCAATGCACACCCCTTACGCCTGTGGAGAGGAACGGACTCAAGGCTCCCCCTTCACCTTACCCAGGCCCCAGCAGGCTGCTTCTGCCCCCCCGGTATCAGGAACAGCAGCGGCACAGCCCAAGGGTTCAACTCGCTGAGCTGACACACCTGAGCTCGCGCGGCGCTGGATCAACGGGCTGAACTGGCTCAGGCTGCGAGCCCCGGGAAACGGGGCTCGGGAGGAGGACTGCTCCTGTCAGCAGCAGCTTTTCTGGCTTAGAGGAGTTGTACAAGTACAGCCCAGACGGTGGCTCGACCTGTGCTCTCCAGGAGTCATTATTTCTGCTATTACTTGCTTTCTGAAAAGAAGCCACAGCACACCTCACCACAGAGATCAACTCGGTAATAAGCTGCTTTGTCAGGGCGTGTTCAGGACAGCACGCGTTCCTCCCAGCTTTTAGCAAGGCTCCTAAGGAACACCTCCTGCGAGACGATTCCTGGCAGGGTTACCCGCCTTTCGACCGCGCTATCCGAACCCGTTATCCTCCAACGCGCAGTAAGAGCGGCTACAATAGAGTCGCCCATGTGCAATGATCTTTTACCATCATTCTTCTCCACGGCCCCAGTTACACTGTCAGGAGACAGAGTAACTCCAAACTGTATCAAGACAAGAAAACAGGAAGGCTACTGTACTCTGAGGTTCCCAGCATACTTGAAAGAATAAAAGCCAAATGTTACAACCCTCCCTTTCTGCTTCCAGCAAAAGCAGAATCAGAAAGCAGCAGAGCCAACTGGATGAAGCAGTATATGCTTCAGGCCGAGGCAGTACCACCAGTCTAGGCCAGCCACCGCTTAATTACTTAATTTACACTTTGTAAACTCCCATACCATACGGCCAACGGATGCCAACCTCCATTCGATAGCCAGCCAGGCAGAACGGACTAGGGCATAGATGAGTTCTGGATTTCTTCCAGTGAAAGAATGGAAATACTGTGTTGCAAACAACACATCTCACATGGTTCATCCGCACTTCCCCTAAGCTAAATTTAAGGAAGTTACCTAAATATACAATTACTACCTCTTCCTGATTTAAACCTTCTCTCACACCCCCCATGTTGACTGGAACGCTCAAGCCCCCACATTCCTCAACCCACTGCCTCAGAATTACTTCCATGTTTTCCCATATCCTTTCCTCCTGTTTCCTTTATTCGGTTTTTCAGTTTTGAGTTGCCACCTCCCTGGTCATAAAGTATGCCTACGACGTGACTGTGGATTGACAGGCACAAGAGGGCCCTTATCAGTAAGAGGACCCTGATTGCAATGTTCCCATAATGTCAGTAAGTCACAGTACTGCTACAGAGAAGGAAATTACACTGAGTGCTGCGATTCTGGTTGAATTCCCACTTTGACATTCATGAGACATTTTTAACATTCTTGTTTTAGCTCCCCCCGGGCACGGGCCACTGTCCCTGGCTTGATATTCCCAGGCACATTTCCTAAACATAGAGTTTTCCCCTGAACACAGCAGCACGTACGATGACCTTAGCCTCAAGCTTACGGTTTTTTCTAGCACAGTGACACTGATGGAGTCTATAACCCCAGGAAGACTTAAAAACCCCAGACTTCCTCAAACGTCATTGTTACTCTCTCTCAAACAAAGGTCATACTGTTTTGTTAAAAGATCTCTTTGCGTGGAGAAGAAGCAGTAACAACTCAAAAGAACAGTAAATACAAATCAGAAACGTGTGTCTTACCTAATGAGGTAACAGCACTTTCTATTTTCCCAGTCAGGAGGAGATTCACTGCGTAAAGACAGAAAAATAAAGTTCAGAGAGGTTCCAGTGGCACAGGGTGGCAGTCAGCAGTTACCCATTTCTAGGTGTTTGCTGGGGTGTCAACAGAGATACACTGCAGTCTTCCAGCAACAGCTCTGCTTATCTACACAGGCAAGTCATGTAACCAACTATTAGCCTTTACTGTAGCTGTAAAAACAAAAAGTCAACACACGATGTTAGTTTAGCATCTGTCAAATATGCCACCAAAAGAAACAAGTGCCAATCCATGCTAAGTTGTCTTCTGTCGGATTTTTTTTTTTTAATTGAGGAAGACAGCACAATTACACTAAAACGTTCGCCATCACAGCTAGCCACTTTACCTGCTTGAAAATAACTAATGAGGTTACCACCTTTAAATAATTCTTCTTTGAATAAAGCAAACCTTGCTCCTCTCAGGTAAATGTCACCTTGAAAATAAACTGCTAAAGCAAACATGATTGCCTCGACTAATCAAAGCAATGAAGTTTTCAAAAAGGCCCACTGGTAAAATAAGAACAGGATGAGGTGGTGCTTGCAACGTACATCTGACTGACAAATTAGTTTCCACATACTCTTTCTCAGAAGTCTCCTCTCACAGTATATACCGGTAGCGTGATCTGGTAGGAGTAGTTATCGCCAAAAAAAAGTTTCTCTTGTGTCATTGTTGCTCCAGAGGTCAGCGCTAACAGGCAGTTCCGTGTGAGTTGCCCCACAGATTGTTTAAGGCGCTCCTCTAACAATTACAGCCTATTTCACTAACTGCGCTCATTTTAGCGGTACTCTGTCATCTGCAAGGACAGCCTATTAGTAAAATGACAAATGCTCAAAAGACTTAGAAAGGCTTAGAAGGTTACCCAAACTGAATTTACAACATCCCAGCCCAAGCACTCACTTTGGCTTTATTTTACAAGTCCTAAATCTTTTTATAGCCGATCTGTTGGCAAGCATTTAGTTAAAAACATCATTAAAAAATGAACAATAGGAGAAGAGAGGAAGAGAAACCTTCCCTGTTCCCAACAGTCGCTTGGGAAGCTGCTGACAATTGACACTATTTACGTCCCGGAGTAGCGTGCACAAGGGGGGGCCTCCATTGTCTGAGACACCGTCCAGGCACATCACAGCACAACGACCCTTGCCCCGACCACCTTCTGGCATAACTTCAGCCAGCACAACGGGAGAAAGGCACCTACCACCAAAGGCGTGGAAACAGGCAAGCTAAAAACGATCCCTCAGCTTGCCGCTTCGAGCCCGGTCACCGTTTTCAGTCGGGGGTGGACCGGAACTACCCCCAGACTGCACCAGCCCGGGTGCAACAGCGGTCCTTCCCTGACTTAGGCGCGGATGTCCACCATTTGGGCTTTCTCCTTCCCGAATGCAGAGCTCCAAGAGCTAAACGCAGACCACGTTTCGTCACCCCTTGCAGAGGGCTTCAGGGTGCCACCACAGGGCAAA
Source organism: Rhynochetos jubatus (assembly GCA_027574665.1). Taxonomy (NCBI): domain Eukaryota; kingdom Metazoa; phylum Chordata; class Aves; order Eurypygiformes; family Rhynochetidae; genus Rhynochetos; species Rhynochetos jubatus. The sequence continues at coordinate 20,665,896 of CM050661.1, read as the reverse complement.
GGCAGTGACTCCCAGATCCTCCTGAGAGGCTGCAGGGTGGAGCTTTTGGTGAGGCCAAAGGGAAGGAGGGCAGCTAAACGGCCGCGGACGTACGCTGTGGCTCGAGAAGCAACAGGCCTGAGCTGCAGATCTGTGTTAATAAGCACTAACACGATGTTCAAAGGACCTTAGCAGCACTGACTTTATTACACAATTCACATACGGTAATGTGTGTTATACGATGGGAACAACAGTGTTCCACGGAATTGTTTTGTTTCAGGGCGCTAGCTTGCTCCGGTAGGTCACTGAGCGTACCTAGGAGCAACACTACCATCCCGTACCGGGAAACCACTCGGCCCCGTTAACTCCTGCGCTGGGACGGAGCAGCACGTCCCTTTGTGACAAACCTTGCAGTAACGGCCGCTTTTCTCACACGGTATTAAAGCACCGCTATTCCTGTAACCACAGTAATAGAGTCATAAAGACTGGGAAGAGATGAACCAGTTATTAAGTCACAAACTTAATTTCATGAAAATTAAAATCTTTGTTTCGCTCCAAAGCAAGCACATGGATATACTCTGCGTAACTATCACCACCACAACTGAAAGGAGCGTTTGAAGACGCATTGTATGGAAACGTCCGGGTCTGTACTACCACCCTACAACCTTTTTTCGTGTTTCCTGCCCAAATCTTCCCGATGGCCGCAAGGGAACACAAGCTCCCGCGCAGAGGGTCCCCTGCCTGGCTGATGAGGGGCCCCTGTGCCCTTTAAATGGAAATAAGTAGCATGAAGACAAGGGGTGTGACAGAGCGGAATTAGTCAACTCAGAGCTGCCTGACTTTCTGCTGAGGACTGTTAAACAGGCAGCCCAGCGCCGGTTTGCTGGCGGAAGGGCAGACTTAGAAGGCAGCTTTGCACACCAAGCCTGAGAGCTACCAAAGCCAGAAAAACCCCTTTTACCTCTGCAAACACAAAACATCTACCGGCTGCTGTCACGAGGGCGTTGCTTTCGTTTTCACGCTCTTTCGCGCTAAGAAGTCAGCAGTCAAGAACAGCTCCTTAAAACGACGCCCAAGTTTCACATCAGGTACTTTCCCCAGCGACCGGATAAGCTTACAGTTTCCAGTACCTGCTTTCCTCGCTCTCGGTCTCACTCAGGACCGTCAGATCAAACCACAAGACGCCGTAAACCAGCGCTTTCAGAAGCGTTCGGCTCGCAGAAGCGGCAGAGGCCCTAAAGAAAGGACAGTCATTCCCTACCGGTTTTCTTGCCTCTTGTCAAAATAAAAACGGGTACGAGACTAGGAGTACATCAGAAACTTTTCTAGATGCTCTTTTTCTTAACTGCTGGGCAGTTACGGGAAAGCCAGATAAAACAGAAGTTGTTCTCTTGGCTTGAACTCCACGTAGGAAACCTAGTGTGCAGCTCATCTGGATTGCTAAGTAATTCGCAGGGTGAGGTTTTCAGCTGGGAAAGCGGTTATTCGGATCAAAAGGGAAATCTACATCTTGGCACCTCCGACCCAAACGACACCTACCAGGCTTTTCCCACAGCCTGAAGGAGAGACAGCCGCTTCGCTGGTTTAATTCCTTCCTACTTGATAACTTTCTATGTCCTCCAGAATTTCTCAGGGCCAAGAGGCAAAACGGCCTCGTGAAGGAACAGTCGCAACAAACCCCGTTCCAGCCTCTGGAGCAGCAGTTTACGGACGAGGTCACGTACAGCAATGGTCAGTGGCAGCGCATGGATACAGACACCAACCACCACGTACAGCCCAAAGGAAACCGAAAAGCAAAAAGGAAACGGCAAGAAGCAAGAACCAAAAATAAGGCCGAAAGGAAACGACAGACAAGCAGGAAGTAAAACACAAAAATGGTTAAGGCAGCAGTGTTATATTCTTATGGGTTCACTGAAGCAGAATACCTGACAAGCTTCCCACCTCTCTTGTTTCTCAACTTCCACTACTGTCAGCTGTGCAAGGAATAGGAATAATACATTCCAGCTGAAAAGAAGAGCCAGACAGTGAAATTCTAGAAGTCATAGAAAGCAGAAATCTACCCAACATTCAACCTGGCATTACTCACAGCTAAACAGAAGAAGGGTTCTCACTTAAATGCTGGAGTTTACGTAATTTTTTATTAGCTTATTAGTCATTTTAATAATAACTGTGCTATTTCTGTTAAATAACAAAAGCTCTAACAAAGGTCTGACCGGGGGGTGGGGGAACCAAGGAGAAACTCAGAGATATGGCAGAAATTTGTATCTTTCTTGAACTCTAAATGAACAACGCAGCAGGCGTTATCCTCAGGCTTTGCACATCTCTGACACCCCTCGAAGTCTCTGCAAAAAAAGAGCTGTAGTAGCTAGAACGGATGCTCGGCCCGTTTCATAGTTTAGATGGCTTTTTGCATTGCGCTTCTGACAATTAAAATAGATACATCTGAAGCAAGCAGAGCAGCTTTTAAACTTCAACTTCCTGTGTTTCCCTAGGCAAACGCTGATGCTAAAAAAACCCAAAACCCTGACAAAAAGACCCAGCAGCCTGGCCACAGATGGCCGTTTCTGACCACTTACGTAAGGAACGCCGCCGTTTGGGATTATTACAAACAACTCTAGCCCACTTCATCAGCACAGCGCAGAGGGCAGAGCGAGGCGCTGTGTCAGCCCACCCGCCGCGGAGCCCCGCGCAGCCCCCGCGCCCCCGGCCGCACACGCGGAGCTCCCGGCGCCGCTCCGCCAGCATCCCCGGCAGCGCGCGGGGGGATGCAGAGACACCCCCCCTGGTCCGCGAGCCCCTTTGCTCGCTCCAGACAGAGGCGTTAACGCTCCCCCCCCCCCGCCCCAAACCCGTCCTCCCGCCAGGAAGGGCTGACGGACTGGGAACCAGCGACGTAAGTTAACACCTGCTGCGGAGCGGAGAGCGATCGCTGCGAGCAGCGGGGCGGGAGGAGCGCGGAACGCGGCAGAGACGGGAGCGGGGAACGTTCTGCCACCCCGCCGCTCAGAGCAGCGCCGGGCAGGCGAGAAACGCGCCCGAGCGCCGGGCACCTTCGTGCCGGCGGCGGGAGCCGCTGCCCGCGCCCGCCGGGAGCCCGGGGAGGCACCGGCGATGGCTAAACTTTTAGGTGTCCCCCCCCCACACCCTCCAAGCGCTGCCCGGGGCTACCGCAGCGGTTTCAAAGCCAAGGGTGAGCCGCGGGTGTCCGCCGGCCCGGCAGAACTCCGCTCGGCCTCCCGCCACCGGGGAGATGCTGGGCCCGGCGAGCCGGGCGACCCGCGGGACTCGCGGCCGCACCCCCCCCTCCCCATTAGGAAACGGGGGAGCGGGATCCGCCGGTCCGGTGTGGCTCTCCCCCGCCGCTACCGGTAACTTCCCGCAGCGGACGAGGGGGCCCGGCAGCCCCGCCGCAGGTGCCCGCGCCCCCCGCCCGGGCATGCCCCGCCGCCGGGGAGCGGCCGCGCCGGCACGGCACTCACCCAGGCAGATGGCGGTGAGCGGCGCCAGCGCGCCCTGCCGCAGCTCCGCCGCCGCTGCCTTCTCCATGGCGGGTCGCCGCCGCCTGCCCTTCAGCGCGGGGGGAAGCACGGCAGCTCCGCGCCCGCCTCGCCCCTACGCCGAGCCGCGGGAGCCGCTGGCGCGGCCGGCCGGCGGTGCCCCCGCAGGCCGGGAGGGAGGGAGCGGCGCGGGCGCCCGCCGCAGCCCCATGGCCGGCCCCGCCGCCCGCTCCGGGGCAGGTGGAGGAGGACGGACCGCAGCGCCGCCGCTCCGCCGCCGCCCCACGTGACAGGCCCCGCCGTGCCGCCGCGGCGGCCGGGCCGGAGGGCGAGGGCAGCGCCGCCCCGCTCCACGCTCCGCTCCGCGCACACCTGGGGGGCCGGCGGGCGGCGCAGGCGGAGCGCGGCCCGGGGCGGAAGGGAAGGCGAGGGCCGCGCCCGCCCGCGCGGCGCTGGGCTTCCTGTCGGGCACCGGGCGCCCCGCTGCCGCCTCGCTGCGGGCCCCTGCGCCGGGCCGGGCCCGGAGGCTGCCGCTCCCGTGGCGGGAGGCCGCGCCCAGCCCCCTCGGGCCCGGCGGGCCGGTGCGCGCATCGCTGACAGCGCCCGCTGAAGCTGCGCTGCGGCCCGGGCGCGGGGGCGCGGGGAAGCGGCAGCCGGAGCTGCCTCCGCCGCGGCTGGCGGCGGCGGAACGCGCTGGAGGGTTTACATCAGGTGTCACCGGGAACGTGCGGGGGGAGAAGAGCCGCCCCGGGCGCTCGGCTGTGCCTGGGGCTCGGGTCCCTTCCGAGCACGCTGCGGGTCACCCGGGAGAAGGGATGGGACCCGGCCCCTTCCAGGCCCCGCCGCGTGTGAAGCCGAGGTAGCTTGGCCATGCCCGCGGGCTGGCGGACCCGCAGCAGGTCAGCGCCGTTGGGGTCCACGAGAAGCGACACAAAGGCATCCCCTCCCACGGACAACGGACGGTCTTACAAGCAGCAAGACGTCAGAGTTAACTGGCAACTTCAGAGCAAAACAGCGGGAGATGAAGGGCGCCCTTGTTCCGATGGCCAACTGCTAGGATGGCCCCGCTCCCTCGCCTATTTCCCCAGCCCCTCACTGTGTTCCCTTTGCAGGCGCTCACACCTTCCCCCAGAAGAGAGGACCAGCCCCTCTGTTGGTGCAAGGCTTCTCTCCCCAAGGAGCGAAGCCCCCTGCTCCCACAGGAGCGCTGCACCCTTTCTTCAGCTACGCAAGCGAGGGCCGCGCTACGGGGCGCAGTGTGGTCCTCCAGAGCAAAGACGAGGTCTTGCTGCATTCCACTGTAAACAGAGGCACATTCCCCCTACGTGCTTGAAAACCCCTGCACCTTTGTGTTCTGTGGCTGTATCGCAAGAGAGACCGGACGTGCAGCCTGTGGGTATTTATTTACAACAGTAACCCTCTGATCCCTAAACACTGATTGGTAAAATCTACATCATGAAGCAGTAACTTGGGCTGCTGTACCCATGTTCCCATGAAAGGGACTCAATTCCCAAGTAAAATTCCTATTTCAGGGGTTTCCACCCAACATTAAGGACTGAGCTAATGACAGACACAGGAACGCACAAGCTCTGGCTGGCGTGCCCTCCCGGGCGAGCCGCAGAGGTGCAATGCCGTTACAAAACCAGGGACCCGGTTACTCCACCATCCACAGGCCCAGGCCCGGCTCTTGGCTCTGACCAGACCTGGTGATCGCGTCAAAAAGGCGACGTTCCTGGGGAGGAATTGGAAAAGCAGGAGGGAGCGGTGAGAGGAACTGGGATGCTGAGGTAAGGCCGAGGCGTTGGCCAACCGTGACCATCACCTTCAGCAGCAGCACGCCGTCGGTGAGATGCTCACTAGGAACTGGGATGCTGAGGTAAGGCCGAGGCGTTGGCCAACCGTGACCATCACCTTCAGCAGCAGCACGCCATCGGTGAGATGGTCGCTAGGAACTGGGATGCTGAGGTAAGGCCGAGGCGTTGGCCAACCATGACCATCACCTTCAGCAGCACGCACGCCGTCGGTGAGATGGTCGCTAGGAACTGGGATGCTGAGGTAAGGCCGAGGCGTTGGCCAACTGTGACCATCACCTTCAGCAGCACGCACACTATGGCTGAGATGGTCGCTAGGAACTGGGATGCTGAGGTAAGGCCGAGGCGTTGGCCAACTGTGACCACCACCTTCAGCAGCACGCACACCATCGGTGAGATGGTCGCTAGGAACTGGGATGCTGAGATAAGGCCGAGGCGTTGGCCAGCCGTGACCACCACCTTCAGCAGCAGCACGCCGTCGGTGAGATGCTCACTGAAGGGATACAACACCACAAACTACAGTTGGTGTGCTCTGTCTTGTGCTGTTTCCAACTTGTGATTGTCATCTTACCGTCAGGTTTAGATCACGTTCTGCCCCAAGCCAGGTTGAAAATAAGCACGTGCAAGACTGCTAACGAGCTTGTGTAATAACAACCGTGGGTGCGGGCAGGGAAGCGAGTGGCCTTGGGAAGAGCTGGGGTGCCTGCGGCAGGTAATTCACCCAGACGCGGGCATCCTCAGACCCCTCATGCCAAAGGCCCATTTGGTGCACGCCCAGGTACGTATTTGGACAGACACTTCAGATATTTGTTAATTATGCGTGCCCCACCGAGGAAAGCAGCTGCACAATTCGAAACGTCTGTTTACACAGTTAAAATACGAGAGAAAAGCATATTTAATTTGCCCAGGGTGCCGTGCAATTTAAAAATATTAATTACAACTGCGATCCTCATTTGCCCATAAGCTGATGAGCGTAATTTTAAACACAGAGCTCAGCTGAACCGATGCTTTCGAACGTGTCTCAGTGAAACCGTTCCACAGAGCTACTCTCGTGGCACCGTATCTTGTTTAAAATTAATCCACTCAGCAGAAAATTTGAGAGTCGGATTTGGCCGGGGAAGTAAAGCAAAAGCCCAAATTATAAGACGGGAAAGGAAACACCAGATAAGAAAGAAAAGGCGGAAATGGATGAGAAAATGCCAGGCCAGGCTGAAACTGTCTTAGGGCAACGGTGATGACAGATGCTTTCTGGAGCGTCTACGAGAAGCAGACCGCGTTGGACGTAGAAAGCACATTAAAGTCGAAGCACAGGCTCAGGTTCGCTTTTGCTGATTCTTACTTGATAGTGAAAAACTCTGGCAGAGTGGCGAAACAGAGGGCCGAGGGCCTTAATGCCTAGAAACACCACGGTTCACCGAAGGACACCTCTCAGCACACTGAGCTACTGCTTTAGGCCTCTTTATTTCAACATTCTAAAGTGTGGCTGCAGTAGTATCTCGGGGGTTCAGGTGATCCTTATCCTCACTGAGCTACAGACTTGCGCCTTATCTTAGCAGCCCTTTGATGGAATTATAATAATTGTAATTCACATTTGTCTATCACTCTGGATCTTAATGGATGCCTAATGGATGATTGGCCTGAGGATCAATAGGATCACGTCGTGTCTACTTGGGATGAGAGAACTGGATGTTAAAATAAATACTTCCACTGTGCTAAAGATGTAGGAGTAATAAGCGGATCGATGCAAACGAAGTTTACCCGTAGGTGAGAAGGCCCCGCGCCGCTCCGAGGGACCTGGCTGCTCTGCAGATGCAGCCTGCCTTACAAGTACGCGTGCCTGCGCTTGTTAAGTAGCGTGATAAATCACAGAGCATTTTCCACAACTAAATTCTTCCTAATCTAACCAGACAATTCTTAAACCTTTAATGGGCCCGTGATTGTAAAATCATTTCGTCTGGGTTTTTGAGCAGTAATCTTCAAATTACGGGTCTGTAACAGCAATAATGGATTGTGTCATAAAAGAGTTTTTCCTCAGCGAGTCTATTATTGTAATAAAATAATGTATCTAGTCACCTCTACATTCCACATTAACCCTGCTTATGATAATTCGGAGTAAAGTGCATCTCTCATTTCCATTCAGCAGCATCTCGCACCTCAGCGAAACAGCAGACTATACAGGACTGAAAGCAGAGCGCCAGACGCACATTCTTTTTTAGCAGATTCTATCCATGCCACTAACTTCTCGTTAAAATAAAACCCACTCCATTTAAGAAATATTCTTACGCATAGGTGTTCATGTAAGACTAGCTTAAAATTCCGAGTCTGGATTTTCAGTCACAGAAATATATGTACAAATTAGAAAATGATTTATGGAACTACATACACGTGTGCTCCGGCATCTGCTGCCACAGAGGAATTCGTTACCATGTTACAACGTCCACACAAACACCCTGAAAACATACCCGGCGCAATCCATTCTGGGTGCTCTACTTCAGGATGATTTGCAGGTCATTTTAAAATTACCTTAAGGTAAACCATCATTGCAAGCCAGCTGTCCAGCCGTCACGCCCCGTTTCAGAACGTGATACGGCGACGGCTCTAGGAACCAGCATTAGCAGAAGTTAGACGTTATGTGCGCTGGAGCTACGGGCATGTTCATTCATTTTGCTGCTTTTGCCAGAACTGGATCACAAAAAAAAAATCACGTAACACCACCAACATAAAAGTTCTCATAAAGTTTTAGCAAGTGTACTCAAAGGATATTAAAAGCTATGTTTTAAAGTATGCAGTACAAAGATGAAGACCATAAAATGATACGGCAGTGTCGACAACGGGATTATGGATTTCATCAGTATTAGTACTATGTTAGAATAACCCGGAACCTTACCCGGTCCACCTGAGTCATCCCCGCCTCAGCCTGACTACAGAGGATTTGACTGCGTTTCCCGCATCACTTCCCTCTGCATCTAACTTTTGCAATTCATAAAAGCTTACGCTTCTTTTGCAAGCTTCTCTTTCTTTGGATTAATTTGGTTGAGATTTCTTTAAACTAAGACTATAATTTTACCTGTTCCACAAGTTCTTTCTCCGCATTTATCTCTCTTCCCCCATGAATCGGTCTCAATGCAAAGGTGGCAGGTACAGAGCAGTGCAGATAAGCAAGCCTGCCATCCCGTATCTTTTAATGACCGCTGTTCTCTTTTGAAACGTGCCATTAAAGAAAAGTTGGTTAGAGAACACTAGGTGCGGTCACATGCATTGTCTCAGTCTCCCAGAGTTCACCACCAGCTTTCTTTTTACAGGGGTTCATATTGCACCAGCATACAACACGATCTGCCTGGATTAATGAGGTTTACATTTAGTGACAACTACACTCCTCCTCAAAGGGAAGAAAATTCTCAAGAGTGCTTTGCTGCACCGACTTTAACACTGTTCCTGTCCTGATCCATTACAGATCACTGCTAAACTTCACACTGAACCATTTTCCTTATTTTCTTCAGGGATTTGTTATTCATGTATTCTATGAAGCGCTGAAAAAAACCCCGCTGTAATTCACATTCGTTTTACCAAATGTGATGGGAATGAATATAAGCAACTTGGTATTACAGGGAACCAAATCCAAATTGTCTGATGGAGCAATACTGTAATAAGATCACCAATGTATAGGCATTTTTCCAAAGAGAGCGCCAAGCTGTGTGACATTCTGAACGTTCAATGAAATCCTGAATGTGTGTCAAGCAGCCCAGATTATGAGTAGCAATTACATTAGGGTAATTGCTTGAAAAACTAAAATCGTTCTCTCTTGAAAGGGTTCAGTTGTCTTTGTTACTATCATCAAGGCAGCATTAATTGCCTCTTAATTTATTTTATACCTATAACTTAGCTCTCGTAACAAAACTGGTGTCTACAGAACCTGCTCCATTAATTAGGCCTCATTTTTATTTGACGGTGTTACTGAGATCAGAGATTTGAAGCATGCAGCGTAATCACAGAAGAGGATTCGAGTTGTCTTCACTTCTGATCCTTACAGAAATAATTCAAGGAAGTCAATCAGGGGTCCTTATCAAAATCGTTAAGCTGCGCTTTATCAGTAACATCGTGGGACAGCAGGGCATTCTGGACACCCGGAGGAGGAGAAGCCAGGCCAAGACCAGCACCACTTCACTTCTCCCTTCCTTTTGACTTGAAATACTCTCAGCGTGACTCGGTTTCCAGTCAGTATAATCTCGTGGCGCTGGTTTATGCCAGCAGTTATGTCAATAGTTTCACGAGGCTGTCGCCCGTCACCTGCCCATGCACACACCGCGTTGCCTGCGCACGCTCTCCCGCTCTGCTTCCCGGGATCCTTTGAGCACCTTCCCGGTCCCACTACGTTGCAAGTACAAGTACAGCGAGTTCCTACAGATTTATTTCACTTGTGACTAACAGTAAAAGGTTATTTCAACACCACACCCACCTCCCTGGTGACTTTATCATTTAATAACGGCATTTGGATTGATTTACACGGCGGTGATGCCAGGTTTTATTTATTATCTGCACACTGGAAGAGCACTGCAAGACAATAGTGAGTCCCCTGATCTACTGAGATACTAAATTGATTTCTCTCTTCTGCTGTTCCTTCATATATATTGATGAGCTGAGTTTGGATGATTCAATTTAATTTGTGATAAATTCTTTTAGCGCCTTACTCTCTCTGGTAGCTGGAGTCGTTACAGGATTGCCTATTCTCCTTGACCAAAAAAAAATAATCTGTGGTAAATGAGGGCTAAAGTACCTCAGAAGTGAGTCTCTTCTGTGTGTAAACGATGGAAGAGCAATGCCACAATAAGGCTGAATCCCGTTTCCGGTGTATGACTGTGTTTCCAGATTCCCCTTCGCACACAGAATCCAGGGAACTAACAGGCTCAGCAAGGCCTGAAGTGCTCTTTAGTGCTTTCCTTCTCTCCTACAGAACAAAATGAAACAAACCATCACTGCATTCTTCGCCAAACACACACTAGCTGCATGAATTACAACAGACTTATTTTAGAATGTAAGTAGGAGATCAAACAGATTGGAATTGGAAACATGAAAGCTCCTCTAAGCCATAGGATGAACACAGCGAATGTGCATTAAAACTATCTCCTAGGGAGAGAACAAATATTTTCTTTGCTCGGTGTGCATCGTTACCAGAGCAGATGAAAATAGCCACATGAGGTTGCTCAGCAATGTGCCGCCAGCCTCCAATTCTGTTCAGAAGTAAAAAAGAATAGAAAAAGAACAGAAATTAAACAAGGTGTGGCATGTAATCAGGCATGTCTAAAAGCCAGCATGCCCGGGAGAGCAGAACAGATAATTAGGACTGAACAGACACCTTCAAATGAGTTTGGTGGCTGGCTCTGTGCTGCGTGGGGACGGGCTGGACGCAACCGCGAGGCAGATGGAGAGGCTGCGGAGAGCTCCCCGTCACGCTACCCTGCGGGGTTCCCGCTGCCGGCCTAGGAAACGCTCCCTGCTGCAACGTTACCCATGGGCTGGGAACACCAGTAATACTCAGCGCTGTCTTCCGCCCGTTCTTATGGCTGGGGAACTCGGGCAAAGACTTCAGACTGAGCACGACATCCGCCAAGCCGACGTTGGAGGAATGGCGCGGCGAGGAACTCGGAGCTGGTGCCCTGCCAGCGCCACCTGCAAGCGCTGGGGTAAACATCCCTGCAACGCCCAAGGTGCAGTTCTGAACCGGACTCGGCGCTGCGGCAGCTCCGCTGTAAACCGAACACAGAACGTAGCTGCGGTCTGTGCTGTCCAGAGTAGGTGTTACAGGCTGCCATTTGCATCCAATTACCAGTTCAGCAGGAAAAGCACGACAGAGGGTCGGGATAACCAGCCCTCTCATGTTTCACTGGCAATGCAATATTCTTCCTTTTTTTTCCCTGCTACCCATTGCCTTACCAACACTTAAAATGTAGCGGCTGCGGCTACTCTTTTTGATTAAAATTAGGCCCAGACACTTCCTTAAAGGCTTTATTTGCTCTTAGAGAACGTAACTTGTGTTCCACCTGTCCCAGGGGTTGTCGCTAACACTGATTTATGGCTTCGTTTCCCTTATTTGTCTACTGTAGTTACATTTTTAAGGTTCCAGTGGCATGTTTTTGAGTAGAAATCTCTGTTAAACCCATTCTGCACCAAGAACTGCACTTCTTATTCACGTCAATTCCCCACACAGTTTCAGAAGTCCTAGTGATTTTACAGTCTGAGAGTGTCCTTGGAATCAGCTAAAATCATTATTACTACCAATTCTTCCACATTATTTTCTCTACATTCTCAATACATATTCATAGCACAGTGATTTTGGAGTTCATTAAAAAGAAATTACAGCTTATTTCCCAAATGATTGCAAAGCTCTTCTTAACAAGCATAGACAGAAAACACAGCAAAAGTTTGGAACTAGGCATCAGGGAGGCTGTTCCGCAGGACGAAGGAGAAAGGATGCAGAGGAAGGCACAAGCCCATGCACAAAACTCTCCCTGTTTCTCACAGGGCTCACACGGCCAGACTCGTAGCACTGTACTAACAGGACACCGAGATGACAGCGTGCTGGCTCATTGGGACAACAATTTTTTCAGCTAGTATCACTAAAAGTCAAAGCAAGTTTAAAGCACTAGGAAACAGAAATACCAACACGTGCTGACTTGTGAATGTCAGCTCGTTATGCAGCCTGTCTGCCAGTGCTTACCAGGACAGGGATACGGGACACGTCAAGTCCACGGCTACTACCTCACGAGGTAAGTTTCCACGATACAAAGAGCTCTGCTCCCTTTGCTGTGTCACACTCGGTAAACGAACACCCTCTCTCTGGCACCTCAGTGATTCTACCAACTGTTAACAACAAGTACTTACTGTGTAAACACTCAGTGCCCCAGACAAAAACTGGAAGCATGCCATCAGGGATGGTGGGTAGTAGGTACAGAGAGGAAACCATAGCTGCCCTGAAGGTGTAATAGTTTCATCTCTGTTCTGTGCTGCTCGGGCTATTTTTGAGTATGGAATGGGCTACAAACTCTAAAAAGTAAAAGCTGTCTGAAGCGTGCAAGGAATTCTGTCGGATTAATATAAACCCAAGTAACAGTTTGACAAATGAGCGTGCTAATTCAGACCACGATACTGAGAGAGAAGAAGAAAACAAAAAGGAGGATAAAAGTAAACCATGGAACAAACCCAGTGTTAGAGATCTGCAAAAGAATCAAAGCTGCTTCAACCTCCAGTGGAGCTTAAAGCCAGGGAAAGTCAGATTTTCTTTTGCACAAAGCAAACCCCGTAACCCAAAGCCCCCTTTAACTAGGACTCTGCCTGTGCAGCAGGGCGCAGCAGGGTGCAGGTGTCCCAAAGCGTGTAACTTAAAGAAGAGCCGGCGGTAAATGGGCTGAAGAATGTGAGGGGAAAACCATTGCAACACTGTAAGGACCACACCATTAGAAAGCAGCCGAGTGAACAAGAGGCAGCCCTGTGGATTCACACACACGGTGTCTGTCAGTGTGTCTGGAGAGAAAAAGACAAATTAAAAAAAAAAAAAAAAGAAAGCAAGAAAGGGTATGAGGGTACTCAGTGATTTAGAGGAGCAAAAGAGTTTTACGAGAGCATAGGTACTTGTCTTCACAAAGCTTTCAAGGGCTTTTTGAAAAATCCTGCACGTGATTGAAGACCTGGACTATGATGTAACGGTGCTCATAGTACATCACCATATGGAAAGACGATGCCCGACAGAGCAGTAAAATCTGTGTCAAAAACTGAAAGATAATGTCAAGGAAAATGTGAGAAAATCCCTGTCCCTGCACATCCCTTTTTCTGAAGGCAGAGTCATCCAAGATCCTCTTTCATATGCATCAACCTCTCACATGGGATCAATGGTACTCCCTTGAGCTGACATTTGTTTATTTATCCTTCAGGGCAACGGTAGCATGGTTGCATGCACTACTGCCCTGAGATGTCATCCCTTCCCAGAATATTTACATGGCTGTCAAAACGTTCCAGTTATTCCCTTCATTGAGTGGGAGATGAAAGTGTCAGAGCGAGAGGCCAACTGAATTAACAAAAATATTATTTTAACAGAAATAAGGAAATGAAATTGAAAATAAATTGCAATAGAACCACTTCAGATAATATCCACCAGAGTAACGGGCAGATGAACGGGAATTTACAAAAGGGTGCCTACGTAAAATCAGAATTACGTGAAGGTAATTGCACCTTTCCTAAATATATTGTTCCTGTACAGAGTTCTCAGCCTGGGAAATCTCAGAAGCAAACAGATATTCCAAAGGGGCTGGGGGGCAGGAGGTGGGGAGAATACGGCAACAGGCAACGATAATAACCAATTTATATCTGGGTTTCTGTATATTTATACATTACACATTTATGAAGTCTCTTAAACAGAAAGCAGCCAAGCTGGTAGACAGAACCAGCAGGGTCACAAATTCTAAATTAAAAGTAGCTAACAGAGAAGTACTTTGATCTGGTACAGATTTGAGAGGAGTCCAGGGTAAGGCAATATGCATACCACAGAAATTCCCATGATACCCCGATTGGCATATGCATTTACAGCTACCAGCGTTCAAATATCCTTCATTACAGTGCTTTTTCCCATGGCAGCGTGTTCTTTGTTTTTCTGTGTCTGGGAAGGTGATTAAACTAGTTTTAAAACCTGTTTGAATAAAAGAATAAGTATTATTTATACTTAAATTTGTATTCAGTTTGTCAGAATCATTTAGCGACAGGTTGTGCTGATTTTTCACAGTTCCTAACTCAACCAACCAGTTGCTTTGGGAGTTCACTGTGATTAGCTTTTATGGACCTATGATTATTCACAGACCACCTTGGAACAAATGAACAGAAATATTTTTATGCGCTCTTGTTGTTGAGCACAAAAAATATGGCAGCTCATGTTTAATTTTCATGCAACTTAGGAAAACCTATGCATTTAAAAATATTATTCTGCTACCCTAACTTCTCCACTTTCACAAGTGAAAGTAATTACGATATTTTTTTTTTTATCTCGCTTATGCAACACCCTTGTGCTCTAACTACAAAAAAGTGATAGTTATGTCCATAAAAATGGCATTGTACTAGCTTGGAAAAACCCCCCAGTGATCCAAAGAGATAATATTTAATAGCATTGTTTCATTAGCCAACATGGCATCGACCCATTTCCACCACCACAGGTGTAGCAATCACATTCAATTCTGGTCACCCCTATTGCAAAGAACTTTTGTGTCTGATTAGTTCATACGTTCCCAATCCTACATTCCCTGAATTAATGGCAAAGCAGTGTCCCCTGATTGCAGCGATGCAGAGGTATGAATCACAAAGGTTTCCTGTTTCTCAACAGCGAGGCACGCTAGCAAGCATTTAACCGCCAAGCAATTTTAAATATTTCATCCCATGTCTATAGATTTACTGAAAGTACAGTAATCCCAGCTGGAAACACAATTACAATTACTCACGGCAGTGCCCACATTTAGCTCGGCCCAAGTCTAGCTGTATTTGCGGGCAATTTACTTGATGCATTCCAGCACAGAAGGGTTCGCGAGAATTTCTGCAAAGCACTGTAACGTCCAGGGTTCAGGGGACAAAAAGTTAATGCAGAAAACCCATTAGTGATACATAAATCTCAATGTGCAAGTATTCATATTTTTAAAATTACCACAGCATAACTTTGTTTCCGAAATATTTGTATTTTCTGAATAAAGTATGCTCTCTCCCTTACAGGCAATTTTCACTCCAGTGGCCATTACTGAATATTCTTCCTGAAGTTCTTCACAGGGACCAGACACAGAGGCAGGATCTGGATCGATTTCAGATCATACGGTACCAACCAAGAGCTCTGCAGCCAAATTAGCTATGATCAGCATCAGGCAGGCCTAAAGCCAGTGGTGCCAAGACAGCCCCAAATCTATTTTTATGGTCTCCTGAGGGCCCCACATTCAGAGCTGCCGAAATACGGAAACTAGCAGCAGCTGTGTAATCAATTGGTGTGAAATCATTTGGAAATTATTAAGTCAGAGATTCAACAAAATGGTATCGAAAGAAGTGTCTAAATCCTTTTCTTGTTTCTAGTCACGTAACACCAAATTCGGAGCACTGCATCGAAACTGCCGTGCTATGGGTCTTCCTAGCGCCTTTTTACGGGATATGCTAACTCACAGCAGCCTTGGGCTCTAGTAGTTCCAAATTGGTGTTTGCAACTACTGATTAGCCAATTCTCCCCTAATCTTCCAGGTTCTGTGTCCGCAGCCCGCAGCCCGAGGGACTGCCAGAAGAAATGGTAATTGACCTCATGGGAACCAACATTACAGGAGCCCTTGAAGTTCACCCCGTTCGTAGAACAGGGGTGGATTCTGGCCACGGCAACCAAGGCAGCACACTCCTTTTGACCAAGTGCCCCAAGCTGCCTGTCCACTGAATGGTTTATTTCTCTGGGTAGTCAAAGGACTGCAGGACACAGAACCCATGTATCTTTTCAGCTGGTTAGAGGTGAGAAGTAAAAATTTTGAGCTGTTTGTTTGTATTTAATTCAATATGTAAACCTTACATATTCTAGTTTTGTTTAAGGAATTTGCTAGAAATACCTTGGATCCATTTTCTCAAGCGAAAGTAAAGGATGCCGTGTGATAATGGTACCTGAACAGTCCGCGTAATCCCAACCTCCATCACACCCGTGTGCGCGGCTACAGTGATCGAGGACACACAGCGTGTACACTTCAAAGGAGGTTCTATTAGGAAACAGAAGAACAGATCTTAGGGCTCAGCTAAAACAGAGAATACTGTACCAGGATTGGGTCTGGGTTGCTTCGAAGGTAGGCAAATAATAGGCTATTGGCACCCTGCTCGATTAAGATAATGCATCAACGCATATCTGTTATATAAAGGTAACCCAAACGACCATGAGAAGCTGCGAATAAAAGAGCATAGCCCATAATAACCCGTACCAGAGGAAAAAACGAGTGATTCTGTTTCGCTTGACAATGACATGTCAATTAAAATGCTAATTAAAAAAAGAAGAGAAAGTCTAGTACTGAAGATAACAGCCACCTAGCACTGGCCAAAAAGAACTGACTTAACATGTTATTTGACAATTTCTGTTACTGACAGTAAACATTTATTCTAACAGAAAACCACTACATGTAATGTATTTCATTAGAAACAAACACACAAGGTTTAGTGAATAGTTTATATCAGACATTTTTCCACATATTAACCCAAATCCATAATAATTAGTGATAGTGTAATAAATTATTTCTACGATGTTCTAGTATGGCCATTCAGCAAGATATGTCAAATGAAATGCTAGGTATGAATGGTCACATTATTTGCTCTTACGATGGATTCGATCACTACATTTTGCTGCAACAGGAGAAAAAGAGAGAAAGACTTTTAATGTATATAGTATACACTCGATAAGGTGCATTTATTTCAAAATTCATCTAGAAACAATACCAAATCCACCCTTCAGTCACCAAAAAAAAGCTGTAATTCAGATGACAATTTCAAAATGCTTCTCGTGTTAAAGTATTCTCAAGAGACTTTCAGAAAAACCCAGCACGCACCGGTTTCCATTGACAACAATGGCAGGAATAGCACGAGGGCTAATTGTGTTTAGTGGTATGGAAGTGAAGAGTAATCCTAAATACTACAGCAGATAAGGACGGACCTTGTTGTTTTGATGGCACTGCACAGTTAATAACACAGGAAAAACTCTACCCACACAGCTTGGGTTGATTCATCTTTTCCTCCCTTCCTTATGAATCAGATTCTTTATTATCGTTTTAGTGAATGAAAACCTGACTGCAGCACAGTCAGTGGGAGTTTCGCCACTGACGTCTGGGAAGTCAATTCTTGACCGCCTCACCGACTAATATTAAAAATACCCTCGTATATTTGAACCTTAATCACAGCTGAACTACAGTTTTTTGAAGGAAAGAAAAGACCTGGTGCAGCAAGGAGAGACAGATGCCTCCTTGTTTCAGACACCTCGGGCATTATCTTTGGGATGACTTAAACCAGAGATAAGTTGCTGGCTTTTCTGATGTGGCTGAATGCACTCGCACGCCGGCCCTTCCGATGGGCGAAACACCAGTTCCCACAACCACGTTAGTAGCACGCATGTGCCCGCGCCATCCTAGGTCTCCGGGATTAGAAAGGACACGTCCTGGAACAAGGCTCATGCAGATGAGCCCAGAGCAAAGGACTCGCCTGCAGGGATTGCACGGATCCCACGGGTCCCTCTGCAACGCCTGCACCTCACGGCATTATCCATCATGAAAGAGAGGTACAGAGACTGAGCAGAGACCACAGTCATTGACAAACACCTCCAAAATACACTACATTTCCACTCATTTGAGGACTGAAAGGCTCCTTGGCCAGAAAGGAATGTTCCACGCAGGAGGCTTAGCACTGTAGATTTTATTTCATAGGTGTTAACAACACCTGCCCTTTGCCCACGGCAGTTGTTCTTAAAATAGTTCTCAAGATAAACAATAAGGCTATGTACATGTAATACGGCTTTAGGCACCATTTTTACAGGCGTGTTCTTACCGCAAAGTCCACCTTCACGCCACCTGGATCACACCTAGGACATGGGTCTCCCGTGACGTCAGGCCGCACAGCTTTCAAACCTACACTGCTACACACACACCAGAGAAAAATTAATTTTTCTGTGTACACACTTGGTAATCCATTTGTATCCTATTGGAACAGAAGGTTACGCCGAAAGTAAACTGAATCGTAATGGCGTCACCGTCCAATACGACAAATCCAAATCGCCAAGATCGGCGACGTACGGTTAAAGCACGGGAAGCCTTCAGGAAAGTAAACTTGTGAACGTAAGCCGAGCACAGCGAGAGAACTAACGTTGTTCAGAGGGGTCAAAGAACTCCTCCAAAACTGCCTCACTTCTCCCCCTGCTCCCACAGAAGCCACGTTTTCTGGCTACGAATTTCAGCCTTTTGAGTGAAAAATTCTCCGTTTTTGCTGCAGGAAAGCACACAACTTGCAATTTTACAGGTAACCGGTCTCCCTGCTCAAATAATCTTTGCTTTCACCCTGAATGGAAATAGAGCCCAGCTTTCAAAGACATTTTCTTGTTCCCTGTTCAGGTGTAGTTATGAGCTGGCTTGGCCGGAGAACGGAGCAACACGGGTCCTCAATGGGGAGAACCAAGATTGCCCAGTGTCTGCCTCTTACCCTCATCTGCTGCTGCCCTCTGCTGTGTTTTCTGTCCTTTAAGTGACACCCTGTGGGATATCCAGCTCTGAGTTCACAGGCCGGTTTTACCTCCAGAAAGGTCTGGACTGTAAATCTCAACAGCGGAATACACAGGAGGGAGGGACCGACCTGCTGGGTGATGGGGCAGGTCACTTCCTTCTCAATAAGACACCGTAACACCAATGCTTATTTTGACAGAACAGACAACGAAAATCTTACAACAAGCCCACAAATAACACGTATCATTCCTTCAAACTACTTACAAATTAAACCAGCCATCCCAGTATTTTCCACAAGCAGCAAAGCAGTCACCGGAAAATGTCTTTGTTTTCCAACATGCAGACCGCAGTATCCCGAACAGTTTCTCCACACACACACCCCCAGTCCAGAGCTGACATACTGCACTCTGCCAAACCCCTCCGTGACACATACATCACATCACATCACACCGGCGTGACGCCGTGTGACTGGACGTGCCTGTCGAAGCACGACACGTCACAGCACAGCGCGCCAGGAAATAGGAAAGGGCAGTCTTACAAACCGGGGTTAACAGGCAGCGTGGCTTCACTCGGTGTTTGCATCAAATGTTTTCACCCAAATCTTGGTGAATAACATGCAGGCATTGATGCCAGCTCACAGGCAAACTGGAAAAATATCTTCCCCTAAGCCTATAGCCACTGCTGCAATAAACAGCCACTAAACATTCGACTGCCACTAATGTTTCCCTTCTTTAGGCAACTGTCCCTGTGAGAGCGCTGTCTCCAAGAGGCACGTCTGCCTCCAGGACTCACTTCACTTTTTCCTGTTCACGGAGACGGAGCAATGAAAAATTGAATTTGATCAGGTCTGTGTGTGAGAGTTCAAGACCCTGAGCTGGAAATCACCAGAGGCTGGCAGGGTATTCTGGCAAAATACCGCTGCCTGTTTGCCCTGCGCTCGTGTTCTGCCACAGACGTGTGCTACTGGCCATGGGTTTAGGGAGGACACGGGGCTAGATGCACCTTTGGTCTGCCTCAATTTGAGTATAGTTATTTTCTTACGCCAACTGATACTTAACAGACCCAGTTTCATCAGTCAGTAGCATGGAGTCACCATGACTGTGGGAAATTGTGGGTACACTTTCACAGAACAAGCCCGTTACGAAACTCCTAAGAAAATCATTAGTCGCAACAGCACAGGAGTTAAAGGTTTTCTGGAGCAATTCCGGCCACTCTGAGAATGCTTTAAAATGTCAGACACTGGCTTTTTATTTCACCGCTTCACATTATTTTTAGATAAATGCTAAGCTGTTGAGATATTACGTCACACGTTATCCTCCTGTAGCACCCTAACAGAATCTCAGCAGCTGATTCTCAAGAACAGGTTTGGTTTGTGCTCCTAATTCAGCTGTAAATTAATATCGGGTACAAATTATGGAGTTTTTGGCAACTAAGGTAAAAACCTATTAAAAATATACTTACCAGAATAACTCAATAATATATTTATTACCCTAATAATATATAATACTATATTTATTACCCTACAGCTCCTTAGAGATACTGAATATGCTGTGGGTAAGCCAAATAAAGTGTGCCAGTCTATCATCTTTCTCCACCTCTGGTGTACACCTTACATAGGCAAGTCAATATTAAGTGTGCAAACAATGCCAGTTAGACACCGCTAGAGAAAACCTGCAGCAGTGGAGAACAAAGCTAGAATCTAAGCAGACACCTCTCAAAATGTACTTCCTGGGCTTTAAAAGTCACTTGGCCCAATCCAGAGCTCTATAAAGCAGTGTTGTTTCAATAGTCTCCTATTTAAAAATTAACTCTTCTCTTTAGAACACATTTTCCAGCGGTGCAGCTGCTGTTAGAAAAGGCAACACGCTTCATTTGTGAGCACACAGGCAGGACGATTCCTTGTTTCTCTCTTTCTCACCTCAGTAAATTTGCCACCACTGGGATAAAGCAACAACAGCTGCTAGAATAAAAATTCTCTTCCATTTACATACATTACAAGATATTTTATTTATTCATTCAAAGTTTATTTTTAAGGCTTTCATAAAAGCACAGAATTATGGTGTTTTCTATTCTTAGTTTTTACAGGCCAGTATTTTTCTGTCAAGATACTTTTTTTTCAATCATCTCTCAAAATATTGCAACGTTTTGCATGAAGGCGTGTGGTTATCATAGCAGTGTAGGACTGGGATTGCCCGAGAAGAGGCAAGTGTGACAGGTAGCAATACGAGGAGTATGGAGAAAATACTTCCAAATCTTTACAATTGTAAAATATGCTTGCTTATTTTTTTTTTTTTTTATGCCAAACCCAAGCCAAATGGCCACAACCTGTAAGACGGAAGGATGCATACTGTATTTCTTATGACATGTTCTCATAATGACTGCCGCCTTCACAAATTAACACCTGGCAGAGACGGGGAATCCTTGCAAGTTGAGCATGATAAATGATAACCTTTTGTAAAGAGGATTATAGGAACTCACACGTGACTCTGACCAGTTCATGCAGTAGAAGCAAATCCCCAGAACTGTTAATTGTGCTCTGGTCCTTTTATCCACAGAGATGTTCAACAGATTGCTGCATGTTTTTAGAGCTGTAATGTATCTCTGAAATGATATTAAGGTGGAACCAAAGAATAATTTGTCAATAGCAATTATACTCTTTCATTATTTAAGCTGGGGGAGCAAATCCACCTGCCTTTGAAACGCTGAGATGAAGTGAACGGTGTAAGTTCTTGAGCAGTAACTGTTTGGGTCCTCTCTGTGGGCATTACACATAGATAATTTAACCACCGTTTCTCTACTGGTTCCTAAAATGCACTGTTAGCTCTTCTCGGGCAATCCCAATCCTACACTGATACGATAACCACACGCCTTCATGCAAAACGCTGCAATATTTTGAGGCTGAAAAAGAAAAAGTATCTTGACAGAAAAAAACTGGCCTGTAAAAACATGTATTTCAGACATTTCTGTACATAAGCATAAAAGAATCTGCATAGCTAACAAGCATCTTCAAGGCTAAAACTGTCCCACCTACTACATTTTCAGGGATCACTATGATTTAAACCCTTCAAACTTCTTGTTTGCAAGTCGATTTGGTACCTCATCCGTGAGGGAAGCCGCTCCAGCCCCTTTTCCCAGAAACAGTCCAAATGCAGCTGTGAACGTTGCCAGCTCTACTCAAGAGGCTTAGTACCAGCATGACCTAACTGCAGAGAGACCGAGCTTACTGAGGAGACAAATAAAAACACAGCTTTAATAACATCATTGATTTTATCCAAAAGCTCAAAGTGCTTCATACAACATTAATTAACTCTCCCAGAAACTCTGTGAGATCAGTAAGTATTATTACAATTTTGCAGATGGCAATAGAGATCAAAAGTTAAGAGCGGCGAGTCCAGAGCCAAACAGCCGAGGAGCCGAGGTCTCGGTGCGAAGGCCAGCCTGAGCAGGCTCCCTCTCGCCTGTTGGGAACAGATCACACTTGATCATCGTGTATTTTCAAATACAGTATTGCAAACATCAGTAGCGTATGGGCCAGGGGTCTATGGGCTCCACTTCCTGTGTTTTGGAGCAGCTGATGACGTGATTATGCACGGAGCGCAGCTGCTTTCCCTCACTGGTTATCGACGTGACGGTGGAGCATTTGGGCGAGGAGTAGAAGGAAGCTTATTCAGAACACATTCAAAATAAAAAAGGCAAATATTTATACAAAGACAGCTGTTACCACCTCCTACCTGGCAAACCACGTACAGGCTTTAACTGAGTTTTAACACATTGGAACTACAATCTTACTTCAGATTTAAGTGCCCTTCATCTGGCCTAATCCCACACATAAATGTAACAGGAAAAACAAAAACCCATACATGCCCAACGTGCCCGTTTAGCTTAAGTGCTTTGTTCAGTAGTTTAAATCTACCTTGGAAACCTGCCTTTGTAAAATTTCACAGATAAATAATATAGAATCTTTTTGGCATGCCTAGTGTTCTGACAGTTTACCAGGGAGGGGTTTATCATGTGCATTAAGACACTGGACACGATCCCATTGATGAGTGTGTTTCTTGCGTTTCTCGCTCTAGCTCTCCACTTGGGCACTAAATATTACCTCTAACAGAAGAACAACTACAGACCTTAATCCTGCAAACACTGGTGTGTAAGAATGGTTCCACTGGAGTGAGCCGGCCTGACTACTAGTCCAGCTGACTACTCCCACAAGGAAAATCGGCGAGGTGATGTTGTGCTCAGCCAAAACTGAGACCGTTTTCGACAGGCATAGGCACCACTTCCACTGGTGAACTGGAATCCACCCGTTTCAGGGTGTTTCCTGTGAACTAGAATCCCGTTTCCTGTTTCAGGACGCTCAAAAACCCCCAGCCTTTGTGGAGAGAGGTGAACGTTGGATGCTCTTCAGACAGCACTGATCCTTCCTCCTTGCAATTGTAAACAAAGGACAAAAGGTAGTGCAAAACACTGGGAAAAGGGAAAGAGGAAAGCAGACGGACTTACAGCTTTTTAGGCTGACGTGTTACAGTCTGACAGTATCCAAAGCCCCTCTGCAAGGAAAAGGCAGGTGGCAAATCCTGGAAATAGCTAACACTGAGGTATTGTTACTGTCAGCAGAACGGGCACATCGAAGTGAATTTCACATTGCAGAATTTCGTATTTATGTTGTTACCTAAATAAGAAACACAGCAAATTGTCCAGCACAGCAGGCCCCTCGCCCGTACCCTCTGGGCAGGCAGCGAAAGATCAGCGCTCAGATGAAGGGATTTCCTGAATACATATTTAAAACATGTAAGTATGAGCCAAAACAAGCAACCCGTATGATGTACTTCTGTATCACTAAATCTATGCAAAAATAAAGGCGCCACAGTTCTCTCGATTTGTTAAATACTGGCTTAAAATACTGCTTCCCACGTAAGCATGCAGATACTCCTAGAAATCTCCTACAGAAGTGCTAGAAAGTTGTGTGATCTCGTGTCAGACACAGAGATCAGAGGGACAGAAAACACCCTCCTAAGATGTTTACTTCCAATATTCTCGTTCCCTCCCGTATCCAACCTGCCGCCGGCTGAGGAGCCGCAGGGGACCCGGCTGACAGCTCCTTTTCCCCAAATCTTCCTGAATTTGCACTTTCCAATTATCTCAAACTCCGGTTCTTTCCGCTTCCTTCTAGGTGATGCCAATCTACGGGAGGGTAATCCCAAGATGCTCCTAATTTTTAAAAAACATATAGCAACCTGCAGTTATGGTTTACTTACCTTTCTCACGTTTTATGTGACAAATGCTCTCGATGTTGCATTGTGTCAGTAAACACTGCTCAGCGAAAGATTCCTGCAGGTGAACGTCACACCCAAACACGCTCACCCCGGACGTTAGACTTGTCCACCGCCTCCGGGGCTACTCCCCGCTCCCTCTCCCGCAGCCCTGCGCCTCCAGATGCGCCTGTGAACGCCCTCGATCCCCGCACTGCTGCCAGGGCCCAAAAAACCGGCCGCGGGGCAGGATGCGGCCTTGGCTGCCCTGCCCTGGCGATGCTACTGCCCCCGCCCCCTCCCTGCGCCGTGCCCGGGCGGTGAAACGGCCCCCGCGGACAAAACGCAAGCCCAACCCGCGTAGGCACCGCTGGGATTCGAACCCAGGATCTCCTGTTTACTAGACAGGCGCTTTAACCAACTAAGCCACGGCGCCGGGCGATAGACCTGTTCTCCGCACGGCCCCAATAGAGCGACAAGGCCGAGTTCGCTGGGCCCGGTATCGCTGCCGTGACCCGGGCCGGGCTGGGCCAGCGGCCGGCAGGACCGGGCAGCGCTGCCCGCTCAGCTCCCGCCGGGGGTGAGACGCGGCTGCAGGACAAGAAGCGAGCAGGCGGGGAAAGAACGGCTGCGGGCCCTGCTCTGCCTGGGGAACTTCTCCCTGCGTGACCCTAAACTGCACGCACACCTTGGCGCTCGATTCGGCACCACATGGGGAAAGACTGAAGGAAAATACATAAATGTCAGCATTTCAAAAAACAGTTAAGCAAGATTGCTTGCCGTCAGGCTTCAGCCCTGCCTTACCCCAGAGCACCTCGCCTGCCCCAGGCTCAGCGAGGGAAGATCGGGCCTCAATCGCACGCTGCAGCCGTCTGCAGTGATGGCAAAATGGAACCATGACGTGCACGTGCACACACCGCCCTGTGCACACCCCCAACACTACAGCGCTGCCCAAACACGCACGTCTGTACACGCTAAATACTCAGAAAGCGTGACTTGGGTCATTTTCTACAGGGCTAATGAGAATTCCTCACGCGGATGCTGCCACCGGTGAAGCGCCTTCCCTCGGGGCCGCAGCCCCCACGCCCGACACCCGCGCAGGCCGCAGCGAGGATGCGCCGCACGGAGAGGGATGGTGTCACCAGGGGGGCACTGGGATGCACGCGGAGCCTGGCCCACCACCGCGGTCCAACCGCAGCCCCCATGCCCGACACCCGCACAGGCCGCAGCGAGGATGCGCCACACGGAGAGGGATGGTGTCACCAGGGCGGCACTGGGATGCACGCGGAGCCTGGCCCACCACCGCGGTCCAACCTCACCCGCAGAACTGACTACAGGCCTGGGGTTAACCGGAGTGTGCGACGCGCAGATTGCTTTGGCGATTTAACAGGCGTCTAAGGCATGTGTACAGCCAAATTACAGGGGCTACTCTTCGAGGAACGCCCCCAGAAGGGCAGGCCCACCGACTCGGTCTGAAACAGCCTTACAACCTTCTCATCAGGTAAGAACAGGGACCGAGTGCATTAGTCCAACTACAGGGGTAAAGGCAGCTAAGCCTCCGCTTCAGGAATTGTCTGTAATTACCACGTTCCCCACAAAACCTACGCTGCATCCAAACCTGAGCCTACTGCTGGAGGTGAGATCCGTTCGGGGCTGAAGGCGGGCTGGCGCACGTGGCACCCAAGCACCAGACAGCCGATGGCAATGGACCCGAAGACAGCAGTGTCGTAAACCTTACTGATTTTATTAAAACCACAGTGTAAGGATTCATTTTTCCTTATTTTTCTCAAATTGGAAAACAGAAAGAGGATTCATTCAAAAGAAACTTCCAACCTATTCACATTCCTAATGCGATATGAACCAAGCCTCTACAGAGCAACAGCTTTTTTTCCTCTGTTTCAGCAGAAAAAATTGGAGCTTTGATTTTTCCAGCTGAAAAGGGTAAAGAAACAAACAAAGAACACTTTTGATTCTTATAGAACATTAATTATTCTAGAGCTAATCTTTTCTAACATACAGAAATGAGTTCAGTATTACCAATAACATTAAGGGCACATTAATTCAGCTATAAAACGTGTATTTTATGTGGTCTGTTTAAAAAAAAACAGGAGCACAGACAGCATTTTCTTTTAGCCTCTGTAACAAAACAATGAGATCAAATTAAGGAGTAAAGAAGGGAAAAGAATACTGGAAAATAACACAGTTTATCACCTAATACTTATTCAAAGCCATAAATCTGTACAAAACAGGTTATTCCCAAGAAATGCTTTTCATTTAACCTTGGATCCAAGTGTAATTGTTGCTACACAATTCACATCATTTAAACAAGGGGAAAAAAATGTACCTACTTAGATTTCTTTGTATCCCCCAGCTGAACTGCATTCCAGGCTGTCACATGCCCACTTCCAACTACTTCCCCCACTTGAAGTTCCTTTTAGAAAGAAATGTTGAAAAGGTTGAACACACTATTTTTAGGCATAAGGCATCCAAACACTTAATCTTTTATTAACTGACATTCTCCCGTACAGCAAACAGATGCAATCCTCTCAGGGTTGCTCCTGAGGAAGGGTAGAATAAGTACCACGCTCCCTGTTGGAGGAGCCTTTACTACACTGAGCTGTTGGTGCTGCATCGCCTCAGCCACGAACCACAACCTCCCCTCCATGCCTGAAAGCAACATTTTTGTAAGGGGTACGGCAACAAGTTAGAAGTAAGTTCATGGTCTTACTCATGGTTCTACTCCCAAAACCTCTTTCTGATGTCCACTGTCAGCAAACACTCTGTTTGCCACAGCAAAGAAGAATGGTGTACCTAAAGAACGGAGGAACGCTGACAATAATTTACACATCCACGTATTTTCTTTTGTAAATTTGCAACAAGTACATTCATTTAAAATTGCTTGAAATTTCACGAAGGGCAAGTAAGCAATTTTATTCTCTAGTACCATGCAGCATAAATAAGATTTCTACTCCCAGGCATTTTATTCTTTACCTGATATGTCACAGCTACTTAATGCGTTTGTACGGTCTTTGTTATTCCTCATACAGAATACTACAGTAGAGCAAGGTTAGAGGGAAGTCTGAGCCTTGTGTGTGTGTGACACAGCGATGCACAGACACGCCGCTTATACTTCAATGTGTTAACATCCCAAGACCGCTGGATGGATTTAATGGTCAGGAGAAACAGAAGGTGACGATGGCAAATGTTTTCTCACTGGAGAAGACAGGCGACAGAATACACACTTGGATACCACTTCGGAATCCCTCCGTTGCAGGCATAAGAAGGGTTTTTCACATCCTTCACACTGGTGTGAACACAACAAACAATGGCATTTCGGTCGACCATCTGTGACAGATGCGCATTATTTCACTCATTAAGGCACAGCCCTATATACACATACCTAGGCCTGATCTTCTGAGATGCACTGCCTGCCTATAGCTGTCGTTCACGTGACACCACCAGTGCTGCTCAAAATTAACTCCTGTGATGAATGGTCTGGAGTTTTTATCCAGAATAAAACCATATTTTATGTGAACTCGGATTTGTTGGGGGTACAAAATTGGTAAATTTGGTACATAACAATAATTACAGATGAAATATTAACCCACTGTAGTCAGTACAAAGAAGTTTTTCTACTGACTGCACACACCCTCATGAAGTTTAATCGACTTCCGTCAGAGCCAACATGACACTGATTCCCAATTCACTACCTGTGAAACTATTTATAAAAAATGTGTGGCAGTTTTCAAGTTGTTTGGTGTGCACCAAAACCCCTTCCTGTACCAATTATAACCATATTCGCAGATTTCTATTAATTCTTTTATAAATGTACACACTTTCACTGCTGACACATTAATAAAAATCATTTTAAAGCTTAAAAAGCTGCCCACTGCTTACGACTACCTGCTATTCGCCAAGAAAGGCTGGTGAAAATATTATAGAAATAATGGCATTTCACTCAATGGTTAGGGACAAGGAGAAAAATATACACAAGGTCTTGCAAATCCACTACCAAAAGCAACGGAGGGACTGTAATAAAAATCATATTCAAAAGTTTCAATAGCATTAAGTTTGTTCGTGTTCCTCTTTCTTAACACCTATTTATAATTCATGGTTTAGAAGTCAGAATAGATACAGCCTCAGCTTTAAAAAAGCACTCCTCAGAATTCATATAAGCTGATTTATGTCCAGGAGCACATGAATATTAAGTGCCTTGGTTTAGTAATAATCCTTTATAAGTGGCCAATTACTCCACAGAAGCACGAGGTGTAGAAAACCAAAATATGTTTATTTTTAAAAGTACACGTACAGAGCTCTTTTTTTTAAAAAAATAAAAAGCACCTGTATGAAAACCAGTGTCTTCACCAAAACAAAATTTTTTAAAAAACCGTTATTACTACACCTCACTCCCGAAAAAAGGGGTTTACAATGTTTGCGAGTAACAACACAATCAATTTGGGTTTAAAGCCCAGAAGTCTGACAGCTCATTAACATTGAAATTTTCTTTCAGTGTGGTTAAAAAACAAAGTGCTAGAACCTGAGCAATTTTTGAGCCTCCTGCTTCTCTGCTTTCCACCACTGAAGGAATATGATCTATTTTTTCAATATGCCACAATCTCAAAGTAGAATCCTGAGAAAAAAGATGCAATTATTTTGATGTAGCTGCATATTGCCAAACGAGTGATTAGCATCGTCTCCATAAGGATGAAATCTCATCTCATCAGATGAATCCTCTCGACATGAGAGCTAAACCCTCTCACATTTAAATATCATGTCTTTGGAAACAATCTTCACCAATCTTAAAACTGCCTGCACATTTTAAAATAACCAAAAATAAACACACTTATCAAATTCTTTTAAAGATTTTCTGTAATTACTTGAGGTACATACCAATTACAACTTAGCATTTTTATGAACAACTTCACCATTGTTAAGTTTAATCGGAAAATGAAAGCGGAAAACAAGGGATGAAATTTTTACATTCATTTATAAGTTAGCTCCCGAAACCACATCAGGAATTTGTGATTACCTTTGAGGCTGAAAGAATCCATTTCTTGTTCTTGCTAATAGCAACATCTGTAACCCAGTCCCAGTGACCCTACAGTAAAGCACAATTTAACTATGAAACAATTTATTATAATAAAACCCCTGCTTGTGCCATAAATCCATGATGAAATGCAGTGAGAAAATTCTTATCTAGACTGCCTCATGTCCAGCCAAGAACAAATGTTGTAATAACGTTCCTCCTTATACCTGAAAACAGCTAGGATCCCTGGTAACCAGGCCACCAGCGGCAGCACTCAGAACGACAGCTATGGTTACCATGGGCTTAAGGTCCATTGAAATACAGGTATTTTCTGGTTTCTAAACAGTTCAGTAAATAACCATAAAGTTAACTTCTAATACTCATTACCTAAAAAAATCTTGCAGCTGTCTATCATGTGATAATTGAGGGAAGAGCTGTGGGAACAGACAGAAGCTTCCCCCCCGTTTAAGGGAAGGAAACCAATTCTGAGCGCAGGCCAAGGCAAGCAGCTGGATGGGATACCCATGTTCTGCCAGCAGCAGCACAGCTGATTTGGGGTTAACAGCACTGAGTTGGCGTAAGAGCAACACCGGGTTAAAATCTAAAATGAATTATTTCTTCCAGCTAGGGAGGGTATTCCAAATACCGAACGGTATCGACAGATAAAATTCCCCGTTTCGGAAGGCATGGTGTCACTCTGACAGACAAACGCCACACCCGAGGAATACAATCAAAAGATGAACACATATTTTTCCAGCGCAGGGTTGTAGTCAAACACACACACATAAAATGTGGGGTTTATAGAAGAATCTTGAAAACATGTTTTTTAATGTAGTTATGGGCCCAGAATGTAATTACACCGAGGTACGGATACTAAACTGGAATTCTCCATAGTTACAAAGATATTAGCATTTAAACAGATGCCTTTTTTATGGGAAACTGAGTTACTTACAGTGACGCTGCGCACTGGGACATGTGCAGTAAAGCACCGATGCAGAACGTGTGCTGCTACTGCTCCAAAGGTTTATCCAGTACAGTTCCAGTTCTGGAGGGCAGGTCAGCTCACACTTAGGGTAACGGGTGTGAGGCACAGACTTAGCCCTCTGTGTGAAGATGCTGTCTTGAACATGACAGCAGTTGAAAGTTATTTTTAAGCCCAAGGTTTTGAAGGAAAGTGGTCTTCTCTGAGATCTCCCAGGCGCGTTTGTTCATGAGTGTTTTCACTCACAAACAGCCAAGTATCGTACAGCCTTGAATAGCGTATGCAGTTAAGTAAAATAAAAGTCAATTAAAATCATATTTTCATAAGACAGGGAAGAGCAAAGGTTGCAGATCTTAACTCTGACACTGCTTGGCTTCTGTGAAATGAACATTTGCAGAATGCATGCACCTAACTTTACAAATACTGTTAATCCTTTCCTCTGACCCACGTCTGACAATTAGTTCCAGTCTTGTGGATTGTTTCCAGTAAAACAAGAAACGAAATGTATCGTAATGCAACATGCAATTGCAACAAAGAAAGTCCTGAGGGCACAAAAACCCCCTACTGAGATCTGGATCTTTTTTATACGCAGGTATTACTTACCGCCTCAGCTTTTGGGTAGCATTACAATGGGTATGGAAGAAAAGAGGAGGCCTGGCTCTGAGCAGGGACAGCTAAATACCGAACAGCTCCCTCGTTTACAGAACACTCCATCCTAAAAAGTACGGCAACACAGGGGACCACATCCTGTCACTACAAGCAGCAAGGTAAACTATGTCCTAGGCACTGAGCTTGGCAACCTCAGCACCGATGTTCACATTTTTCTGAATGCTTCCCTTTGGACGTAGTGCTTCCTGTGGACATAAGCAAGCAGGTAAACATGCAGATGTTTACAGAGGGTGGCATTTCAAAACGAATATATGCACTATCCAGGCTCTTGTTATTTGCTGAAGGAAACTCTCTCCTAAAACACAGGTGCAACTCCAATATAATCCTTAAGAGAGCTTGTTCAAAAAAAGAGAAACATGATAGCTTACTAACAACTGACTTGACAAGGTCATAACTTTGTAGCTAATTGTATGAGTTCCAGGAAATCAAATCACAGAAATCCAGGATACATTCCTGCCTGTATCTTAAAAGGACGGGCAAGGGTATTTGGCAGATAATGAAATCCACAATGCTTTTAAACCAGCAAAACATTTTACACCTTCTCATCAAACTCGTGACCAAGTAAGAGCTCAGTACCTTTAAGCTTAGCTTTTTGCATCCTGTCTCTGTATCCCATATAGCTACAGTTCTGTCATATCCGCCAGACACAACAAGCGATGCTGAAATATAAAATCAGAAAACTATTTTATCTTTCCTTTGTCATACAGACTAATAAAAGAGGCTCCTTCTAACAGTGAGTCAGAATTTATTTTAAAAATTTAAATGACGAGCTATCAGTCATGCCTTAACAAGACAGTAGAAGTTCCTTTCGGTTACTTGTTCTTAACGTTCTTAATTTTGTAAATATTAATATATAAAATCAGCAAGCACACAACTGAGTGGAAAAAACCGCCATCCGTGAAAATTTGGTTGACTTGCAAAAGAAGACAGCCAATTAGATGACAATGTACAGAAATTCGTATTAGTCCATCCCATTGAAGAGATGCTGTTTCAGTGCAGCAGCAGTTTGCAGTAACACTAATTTCATGTTGTGGAGGGACTAGGAGTTATCTCTGATCTAGTCAGAGGATGACAGAGCCCTGGGACAGGCTGCCCAGAGAGGTGGGGGAGTCTCATTCCCTGGAGCCTTTCCAAAGCCCCTGGACTTGTTCCTGTGTGATCTGCTCTAGGTGATCCTGCTCTGGCAGAGGGCTTGGACTAGATGATCTCTAGAGGGCCCTTCCAACCCCTGACACTCTGTAGTCAAGGTAATGGAACTAGGGCAGTGAGAAACTGCTCCCCACTACCTCCACTCACGGGCAGGTAAACTGGGGAGGTTGTTTCTTCCTCCTATTCATCAAAGCATCAGAGGGACATCAAGTGTCAGGTGCCAAATTGTCTTGCTCTAACAGTATCAGCGACTTCGAACACAGCAGTTGATGCGCTCCACCGCTGCAGCTGAGAACACCCATGAAGTTTTTCAGAAGTACACTGCTAGCTTACGTTGTTTGCAGTGTGAAGCAACATTACTTTTTGGGTACTAACAAACACGTAAACATTTTCCTAATTATTACAGATCAGCACAGTGTTTACTGAACGTGTTTTTCAATTAACTGATGTTAGGAGAATATCCACAAGTGATAAGTTAATCTTCTAACAGAGTATAGTACTTCTTTATGAACTTTTCATTATACCTCTTGATGGGTGTATCAGTTAAGCAAGTGTTCCAGTTGCCTGGTTAAGACAGAACACAGACTTCAACTTCAATCTACTTATTTACATGAACATCATTTTCTCATAATTAAACATGTTATCTTGGAAATGATGAATTAACTATGTACATGATTAGCCTGGTCACCCGTGGTTCATCGGAGATGCCCTATACATAGATACTGAGATACAACATGCACTAGCTTTAAGATAACTCACCATCTTGGCTAAAAAGGCAGGAACTAACAGAACCTTCATGTCCTTGGTTCAGGGAAATGGGTTCATGACATTGAAATTCTCCTGTCTTTATGTCCCATATTTTTAAGCTTTTGTCCCAGGATGCTGTGCCCAAGTAATGACCATCAGAGGTAAAGCAGCAGTCTGAGATAGCATTGCTGTGTGCCCTGAAACACAGGTGAAAAACGCATTAAAGTGAGGTTTTGTAACCATAAGAAAACTCTCACAGAGCCTCCTGCAACACTGAGCACCCTGTCTCCCATCCAGTAAAGCACCACAAGCATATTCTGAATTTTAACCATCTGAATAATTCTGTGAAGTCTCGGGAGCTGATTACAACCTCCCAGCCAGCATGGGTTTACTGGATTAGGTCATTTTGCAGGACTGAACCCTAGCTGCTCGCTGACAAGTGCCCAGCTATGTGGGGGTTTTTTGTTGAACACAGTTTAACAAGAAATCGTTTAGCAGTTACAACACAACCAAATTCTACTGAAATCAAGTTACCAAAAAGTCACCCATTTCTCATTCAATAAACAGCATGCATCTATCTCTACACGTAAATTTCAACTCAAACATTCAGAGGATGGATTAAACAATTCCAGATTAAAGTAATTTTGGAAGCAGTGATACCCTTCAGAAGAGAAATCTGGATGTTCCAGGACTGCGTGAGGATGCTAGTGCTTCCTGAAATCTACAGTGGGGAAAGGATTATGAGCATCTCTTACAGGAAACAGTGCTGTAGTCACTGCAATTTAAAAGAAACATTACTGTGTTGCAGATTGAATTTCCTACCTAAAGTAATTCCTAATCCCTCCAAGACAATTGTATAACCGTGTTTAAGGGCAGACTCTCTCTCTGATTATTGTTTTAAGAATTCAAAGCTAAATTGGTAGAGTTTATTTAAAGCCATTGATATTTTTAATGGTTGATCTGACATGTCTATTGTTACATACTTCCTTCTTAAAACGATAATCATATCCTAAATAGACATAATGCTTTTACTGTATTACTGACTTCAGTGAGAGATACGAGAGGTTAGCACGTGAGGGCTCAGGAGACCACACTGAGCAAGGCTTCTGGCACTCGGCCTGACCTTCTCCAAAAGCATCCAAGGAACAATGATCTGGAAAAACAATTTTAGAGTGCGGCCCTCATTGGTTCACTGTGAAAATGAAAGCACACATTGTGCTGCGGTCCACAGCATCTGTCCTGAATCCAGTCCTGTTTCATACTGCTATTAATGTAGATAATAAGATACAGATATAAAAGGCTCTGCAGTTGTACAAGGGAGAAGATTAAAATTCAAATCTTCTCGAAGAAACCGTCAAGAACATAGAAGGGTTATAAGTCTGTACAGGGAACAATGCTGTCACCACTGCTGTCACCACCAATGTAGGAGCGTTACAGTGTTTAATTAATTATCTAACGCGCATGCTGCCTGATCAGGTCACTTCTGTCAAGTCTGACATTCTGCACAGACAAGGGGTGGGAACAATGGACTACATCACAGTTCTGCATAAAGGGACCCCACTAATATTGACTCCTCTTCACCACCATGCTGCCAAAAAAGAGTGAATCTCATCACAGCATGTATGAACTGAGGCACGTCCACAGAGAAGCACGGTTTTTTCCTAGTTAGAGGGAATACTGTTTACATTATGGGGCCATATGATTCAAGAAAAATGTGGGCCAGCTGGAAAGATCTCACAGATCAACAACGAGAATGATCAGTAAAATAGGAAATAATTAAATACTAAATGAATAAGGATGTTTAACCTACTGAAAAGATGATTCAGCAGTATAACAGAAGTGCTTAGACATATATGAAAATGTAGAAGAACATAAGGGAATAATCTGACCTCCATGCCCGAAGGGGATCTAAACAGAAAGACGTGAGCTTAAGCTGCAGCCCAAATAGTCCACCTTAGGAAAAACTTTCTAATGATTAACACAGTGAAGCAACACAACAGATTTTTTGGAAGTCTGTGAGGTCTTCAGTGGAGCTCATTAGGAGCAGAGTAGATCACCCTCTGGTTGCTCTGAGGCCCATGAATTTTATGACAAGCTGAGGTGATCTGGTTGAGTGCAAAACTTAATTATGACAAAATGTTCTGTAAGAGCTCGTGAGTAATTATCAATACTCAACATCTAGATGTATTTTCTCCTTTTCCACTGTATTATTTTTTTCTTCACTCCATCATGTTTTTAAAGACTTCACTTTTCTACATGAATAGCAGATCTCCCCATTCATCAATGATCATACATTTTTCATAATTAGTAGAAATTAGAACAAGAAGTTTACAGTGCAGTACCCTATTGTGTATGTCATTTTCTGCCTCTATACGTACTCCAGAACCTAGAAGCTCCAAAAAAAAATTGCACTAGAAATGCTTACAGTCATCAAAATACAATTTTTGAGTTATTTACAGCAGGACACTTGAGTGGACTATTTTATTCATGCTTTCTATATATGCCATTTGCTTGCATATTACTTTATTTAGTTAACAATTATTACTCTTTTTCTCTAGTACAAACGTTAGCATAAATCTCACTGCTAATTGTGAAAGACTCAAATAATGCCATGCATTGTTTCTTACTCATTAATTGTAACTGAGTGGATCATGTTATCAT
Source organism: Rhynochetos jubatus (assembly GCA_027574665.1). NCBI lineage: Eukaryota > Metazoa > Chordata > Aves > Eurypygiformes > Rhynochetidae > Rhynochetos > Rhynochetos jubatus. The sequence continues at coordinate 20,630,891 of CM050661.1, read as the reverse complement.
ATCCCATAGCTTTATGGTCTTATCGTACGATACTGAAGTCATTCTTTGGATGTCAGGGTCAAAACAACATCTTGTGATTGTACTTTTGTGATGACCTATACAAAAAACATCAAGTGAGACCATTAGTTATTTTGAACATGTGGATCTCAGAACACAGGTCAGAAAAGCACAACTACCCAGAGCACCTATGCATCAGTATTTCCAAACCACTGGAATTTCAAAATTGCTTTTTCACTGGCTAGGATACCTCCTCACCTACCTCTCAATGAAAGAGACCTCCTACTTACTGCAGACAGTACGAATGTGAACCTGAACTCAGGCACTCAACATCCACAGTTAACGTACATTCACATGCTGTCCCGTAGTAACTTAATTCTCTGCACCATTCCCAAAAACAAGTCCAAAGTGTGGCCCCATAATGCCAATGACAGTGAACTACTCAGACTCTCAGGGAGCACTTCAGCAGGTAGTTATACTTTATGAATGCAAGTAACTCCATTAAAATGATGTCAGCAAAGTATGTCCTGATAGTGTCACCTAACAGAGACAGTTCTGATGAAACTATTCCGATCCATTCGTTGCACTTTTTAAACCCAAATTATTTTCCTGTCAGGCTCTGATGCACAGGAGCACGCTAACCATACGCTGCTTCACCATCTGTAAAACTGCTCGTATGTGTAGAAGCCCATTCTGCAGGAACGGCACACTCCCTGACCTGCAGTCCTGAGTGGAAGCCTCATGGGACTGAGTCCTCACTTCCCCTCAAGGGAAAATATGCTTCAAGAAAGAATCACTGTTGGTCTAATTTTGGCCTGTTATCTCCTTTTTATAAGCCTATCCTGGAAAATACTGGGTTTAATGTCTTGCAGTTAAGTTTCTTCTGCCTTTCTCAGATAAGGCTCTTTGAACTGAATTAATTCATTTTCCCAAATTTTTGTGAGAAATAAAAAATAAATTAAAACTGAAAAATCAAGAGCTGCATAAACACGATGTAAAAGTCATAAGCCTTACCTTGGATACATGCCACTACTGTTGCACTTACTGCATCAAAAACATACATGGTATTTTCTCTGTCTGAACCAGACACCACATATCGACCATCACAAGAAATATTACATGAAGTTACAATACCTTCATGTTCTACTGTCCACTAAAGAGAAAAAAAGAGATTTTAAAAACATGCCTGAGGGTTAGAGAGAGTTTTCCAGCAGACCTTCTATGATCTGTAAGCAGGTTCAGAAAGAAGGGGGTTGATAGTACTTTGTTTAGGTGAAAGCTGATAGATACCTTTATACACATTGTTTCTATTTTTGCATTAGCAATAAACTCAACATTAGACATTGCCACCCTGTTCAAATCCTAAAATGTTCAAATCCCAAAATCAATCTTAAATGTATCTTCTGAGATGGGTCATTATTAACATACCCATTTGTATCTGAAACAACTGAGACATGTTCATCAAGAGATTTATCCAAGATCAAGCAATTATCAGTACCAATATCGGGACTGAAAATCAAGCCTACCTACTCTAACTATGTTGTATTGTGCTGATAAAGAATGTTTTGTTTTATTTACCAATAGCAAAGCAGTAAATCTGAATTTTACAGTTGTCCCTCCTGCGAGATGCATTCAAAAGGATACACACAAGCGTTTTGCCTCTTTCCACATCCCAAGCCTTGACAGTCTCATCATACGATGACGTTACCATCCTAAAATGATATTAGTGAAAACAGCAATCAATGTTTTCACTTAAAAGAGGGTGTTTAAAAAGTAAATGACAACACAATTCTGACAGCGATTTGACATCCTCATACATACTAATTTAAACTAGACTTTTGAAGGCTACAGCAAAAATTATTGCATAGCTTAGTTAAAAAGAATCATTATTTATATTTCAGAGAGAAACTAATCATAAAAATGCCATATATGTAATTTTCAGTGCAAGCAGTCAACTCAATTTCAATTCATCCATTACAAGATGTTTAATTATTTCTAACATTAGACTAATCCTAAAGCCATTACGATGTCTTTAATGAATGTGAGGTGTCCTTGTCAGTAGGGTTTTCTGGGTTTTCAGCGGTTGTGTTGCTGGGTAACCCTTTACCACAAACGCTGCTCTGCACAAACACAAAGCCACATCAGACAACAAAGCTATTCAATAAAGTTTACTGAAACTGGCACGTTTCCATGAAATGGGAGGTCAAAAATGTTTTCCCCTCACAGTTATTAAAATATTCGCAAATATCTGAAGTAGTATCTATATTGAACGTCACTTGATATAACAAATATTTTTAGTACCACTGTGGCTCTTTGTTTTGACAAAGTTGGTAAGCTTTCACTTTTATACATTTTGCCCAAGAAACTCGATGCATTAAGATTCTAACAAGTAACAGTACAATTAGATTATGGAGAGATTTTCTCCGTATGTGTATACTTCCCACAACCAACACAATCTCTTCTCCTAAACAGAAACACGTAACGCAAAACATCACGTGACGTTGATGAACTGGTACCATTTTTGACTGGGCCGTGGTTTCCACAGCCGTACACAGTGGCCGGTTACTTACTGTTTAGCAACTTTCAAAAATACACACGGCTGCAGTACGCAGCATACCATGAGTACTAGTCAGTGATCAAAACCTGACCAGTCAGCTCCACCATCTGATAAAAATTGATTTCAACTATGACTTAATGATGAAATATGCCAGAAATAGCACCCCTGGAGGCACTGCATGACCTACTTAACTGATTGTTAATATATGCCGCAGTGTTAATTATGATGTCCACAGACTGACACTAGGTTGATGCATTTCTTGTTGACAAGACAGCCTTAATGGAAAGGCTATGGAATATTAATAAACAACACAGACAGAAGAGAACCCTTATGAAGGTATAAATCTCACTGACAGATGAACCCCTGAACAATGGTAGGGGTTTATACACGTGATATATATTTATATACATATGGCAAAGGCAGATTTCCAGCCCCTTAGAACTCAAAAACATTATCAGACAAGACCTTTGCCCTACAAGAGACCATAATCTATCAGACATTACTCCAACATGCATTTAAGACAATAAAATGATTTCTGTTTAATTCATCTGACGTCACAGGTGAAACAGAAAAGCTTTAAGCCGTCCTGTACGAACGGTAGGTGAGAACAAGGTGAGGTTTGTGGTAGTTCATGTGGATGAAGGAGTCTGGCAGTACACAGGCTGCTAGCAGAGTTTGGACAGCACGAACGAAAATGCAAGGATGGAGAGAGGTAGGAAGAGTGTATGGAGGGAGATCAAAGACAAAATTGAAACAGAATGACTTCCTGGGGAGGACACAAAGAAGCTAGGCTTTGATGTAGTGCAAGTTAAGAAATCATAAGAAGGACTGAAAAAGTAACTTATTTGTTCTAAATTTGGTACTTTGTGTTTCCATATGCACTGAAATTGAACCTTGAAATCACAGAAAACATTTTTTTTTTAATAAATGAAGATAGAAAATGGTCACCTTCTGGCATCAGGCGTCAAGTTGCACTCAGAAATTGGGGTGGTGTGTTCTTCAAATACTTCAATAGGAAACCCTTTCTCAACATCCTTGAATAAATCCAAATGAGTCTGATTAGTAAGTGCTTCGCTACATTATATAAAAATATAAAGCTTCACAAAAAAAAGGGAAACCAAAACACGTCAATCAGTAAAGTTATCTACCTCTATTCCTTCTTTTGGTTTCAAGACTGACTGAAACAGAGTTCATCTATCACACCCAGACTTCTGTTTATCGCCTTCCCGACACAACAGTTTTCACCAGAAATTTCTTGAAAAAGAGTTCTCCTTAGACTCTCACATCCATGCCCATAGTTAATCCTGGCAAGTGTTTTTTCATAAACGAATACATGGCTTTCCACTTGAGCTCAGACAGTTCAAACGCACGCTCCCAAGGCCTGCCGTCCCCGTATCAATTATCCCTACATCATTTTCTTCACAAATGCAGTCTCCCCTGCTCGTATCCATGTGCAATGCCCTTCCACAGATTTTCTTTTACTGTCTATGTTATTCCCTGTGTTCCTTCATCGACTCCTCACTCCCAGTCACAAATACAAGCCTCTTTGTCTCCAGATACAAAGCCCTCTGTGATTTACCCCCAGACATCATCTCCCTTCTGCCCCACCTTTGATGCCAGCCTCTGTCACGCAATGCTTAGATTTTCAAAATCTATGAGTTTCTCTTTACTCTCCTTCATGTTTTGAAGAAGTCACCTATAAATAACTGGAAATCTCTCTCATAATACAAAATCCCTCTTCACTTTCTGTTTTGTGATTCCTACCACCCAAGTGCTGAGATGATGACCCATACTGCATTACTGGTCCGTTTGTATTACACCGTCAACTTCCATCTAGTCTCTTACACAGAGAGTTTTAAGTGATTTCAGTAAGGGACTACCTTGTAACACGTGTCTAACGTTTGAAGCACAGTGCAATCCTAACTCAGGAGTAAAGCCTGGCGGTTCTTTAGTAGTGCAAACATCAATATGAATCAAGTTTTACAAATGGCTTGTGGTGCCTGACTGTAAACGTCACAACCAAAAAACTAGGAGGCCTGCAAAGTATCACAGGATCAGGCATCATACCTTCATCTAGGTAAGTAATCTTCTATCTCCATGATTAACCCACTTATTTCAATTAGATTTTTGTTTGGGCAAGTACCGAGAGGTTTCAAAATCAGTCTGGAAGCAGGCAACCAACTCCCTTCATTGTGCATGTGTTCTTTCGTTTGCCTTCAATACACAACTAAAATCTTGCACTCCTGACTGCTCCTCCCCTTCCTTAACATCAGCCATGAAGGCTCACATCTGGAGCTGCTTCCTGACAAGGGCTTTCACTCGAAGGAGCTATCCTGCTAACGCGGCAGCTCTCGGTAGCAGACAAAACTGGAGTGAAAGCAAGTTTATTTTTCACTTTCTCACTGATTTCCTGAATGTGTGTCCATGCACTACAGGCCAACAACTGCCACTGGAATCATCAGGGATGTCTCTAAGACAGAAGAAACAAAACATGGCTCAAGGTTACCATATGTTCTTGTTCCATTTTGCTGAGCCAAAAAGCCTTGCAGGTACAACTGCCCGTCTAGACTTATCTAGTCTGTCTGCTGTGCGCCCTCTTAATCTTCGTTTTCCAAAAAGGTGTGGCCTGTCAGTGAGATATTGTCTGTCCTCAAGAGGAACTTCAAACCCTTTCTCACTCCACTCCATCATTTGATATCTACCCTTTCAAAGGAGAAAAAAAGAGAACACCAAAGTGAAATTGTCAGGGCTGGCCTTCCCTGCTCTGACCGAGTCCTCCCTACTCTCCTGAATTCTAATTGCCTTGGCTGCTCCTGGAAATCAGGCTTGAACAGATAAAATTAAACTTGTCAACATAAATTAACATAATCTTGTCTATATGTTGCTATCAGAAAGTTCCCAATACTCAGGCAAATACCTGGAGATAAGATTCTGAAAAACATGTATCGCTCAGCAAGTGCTGGATAGATCTTTGTTAGACAAAAGTTATAAAGATAACATTTCTTTGACAGATTAATCCTTCCACACTTCAGGCAAGTGGCATTCTGTAGCCCTTCCAGCAAAAAGAACATCCATGAACATACTGTGCTTAAAAAAAATTAATGGATTATCCTATTATCTTACTATCCTTGGCTTTTCTCAGTACATTTGAAAAAAAGATTGGTATTGTGGTAGAAACTGCATTGGTAGGAGGTCAGCACTGTTGATCCTGCATAAAATTACCTCACCTGTATCGCATCTTAGAAAGGCATTACCATAACTCATTATGAATTCCTGAGCCAAGTCATGACTGCGGAATACATGCCAGATCTCAATGCCTGCAATCTATTTAGCACAGCTACTGTCATTTGCTTGCATACAACTCAAGGGCTCGCATAACCCTAGGTCTCCAAGCTATCTTTTAGACTAAATTTAGATCTCATTACCCAGAATCCGTACGCTCCCCCGGTTCAGATCTCACCGCTGCCCTGCCCAGGGTGGCTGGAATTTTAGGGAAACCGCAGCTAACTACACAAAACTTGGAGGAGCAAGAAAATAAAGGGTGAGAATCAAAATTTAAAGAAAAAGTGACGAGTACGAAAACACCATGGCCATGCTGTGCGATCCCCAACTTCTACATCTCCTCCACAGCCATACACATAAACAAGTCAGAAAAAGGAACTTTCGGGAGAAAAAGAGGAAGCTTTCTGTATCAGCTTATAGTTCTAAAATATTAATAAACTAGAGCACTGATGCAGTGTATGCTACGTATGCTTACAAGGGTCACCCTTGAATGCCACAGAGTATGTCTGAAGTATGAAACAGGTTTTCTATTTGTGACTGCAAAAACATTTACAGTTGCTATTTTTAAAGTTCAGTAAAGTATCTTCAGAAGGCTCCTTGATGATTCAGTCAATCTTCAGGCCTGTGTAACACGCCTTGTTTGATTTCAGCTTTAAGATGGTTCGGGTTTTCCTGTCACTGTTGTGTTCAAACATACCCAGAGCTTCACCGTTCTATCGTAAGAGCATGAAAGTATTTTTGTCTTCAAAGCAAAAATGGCAGGAGCTCACGGTACCACTGTGTCCTCTCAGAATTTTAAATTGGATCTGTAAGGGAACAGAGCGAAGTTTAGGAATATGGTTTTGAAGTGATTTTGATGGCTTAGCCCACGAGGGGGAGCGTGACAGCAGGAACTGGAGGAGAGGAAAGCGTGAAGGTCCCTTTGAGCAGAGTTCACGTCCTGCCCTTGGTACCAGCTTGGAGCGGACTCACCACATCAGCTTGAGACAGAAAGGCAGGGGGATGTGGATTTTATTTTTCTGGAGGGGAAGAAGGTTTGGTTTGGTTTTCCTATTCTTCCTCTCATGAAAAGGGCTATTTATCTTTAAGCCTCACGAAGTCTCTCTCAAGGCTTCCAAACACTTGTTGCCTTGACTGTGGCCCCCCCAAGGGCAGCACATCAAGCCCTCAGGCCACTCCTTTCCGCCAAGACTGCTACAAATTCTGTCAAGGCAGTTTGAGGAGGCTTTTCTTCGCTCACTTCCTGCATGTGCTTGCACGAACGGAGCTAACAAAAACCCAGCTGCCAGTATTAAGCACGCTAAAGTGACGGGGCTTTTCAACCCCTCAGCCAACCGACTGCCCCAGGGCACGGAGCCCGGCCTGCCCCGGCCCTTCCCGCTCTACCTCGGCTCACGGTCGCCCCCGCGACCCTCCACCGGGGAAGGATTCGGCTCCGGCGGCGGCCAAGGGGCCCTCACGGCTGCTGCCCACCGCCATGGCGCGGGCCGTGCTTCCCTCAGGGCCAGGCCCTGCCGGCCCCCGCCGCGGAGGGGGCCTGGACGCGGGCGTGTTACTGCTCCCACCGACACACCTCGGAGCTGTAACGGGATCGACTCCCAGCAGCTGCCGTGCAGTGCACCTCTCGTTTCGGGTTTTCTGCCTCCAACGGAGCGAACCGCATGGCCCGCTTTCGTACTTTTCTATCCATCACTCAAGTTTTCTTGCTGATTTTACACTGAAAACTGCACAATCGATGTGTCAACACAAGCCTATTACACCACTCCGCCCTCACCGAGAGCTGTCGCAAAGCTGCGGGTACCAACAAACCGCACTACCTCGGGGTGCGGAGAACTGCCATGCACAGCAGCGCCTTTCAGTCTGAGGCGCCTCTGCGTGGTGCTAGGATTGCTGGTCTCCCTGCACAGCGGGAAAGAGAAGTTCAGTGCGTCTGTTTTAACAGCCTGATCATTCCAGGAGCAGCTCAGCAGTAGTTCAGAGTTCATACTGGAATCATTCTACAAGTTGACAATTGATTTTTAAACGCCATGTGCAAACAAAAAGTGGTATAAACAATCTTCATTGTAACTACACAAAATGAGGCAGATTACAATTGTAGTACTAATCTTTTAGTACATGAGCCTTCATAATTTGGGTCAAAAATGACAGTTTATTGGTTTAGATTTGCTATGGTCAATGCTATATACAATTTGGAGATGTAAAAATAACTCCAAGTACAGCTAGATACTGCAAAACCGCAGTGTGAAATTCTGCATTAAACTCAGTAAAAATACTCGCACCCAATACAAATCTTACGTTGCTTTAGTTTTTAACTTCCTAACTTAATTCAGGTTGAGATTACAAATTTACTCTCCAGCATCTGAGAGGTCCTAGGCAATGACTTACCATACAAAAATGATTTTTATTACTTAGATTTATTAAAATACCTCATCCCATGTTAATTAAAACAGAGTCTGCAGTATTTCAGATTATGCTGCCCAGAAAGGATTCTTTTCAACATTCCATAATCCATACATTTTGGACATACAAAGCGTCACAAAATAAACATATGCACATTTACTTGCAAACAAATTCAATATGAATACAGTATCTACAGTGTTTCCAAGTATACATGATAGATCTACCATCACGGAGGAGATCAGAAGTCACACAGCACTGAAGAAAGCAAGGTACCTCTTCAATACTGAAGTTGTTTTAATCTAAAAGAGAGAAGAAAAGAAAGAGGTCAGACTGAACAGTAACATGCAACATTAACATGTAATTGTTTGAGCAGTTTCGTAAACCTTAGTTTTAGAGAGAGATCTGAGTTATGAGAGATAAAAACATTTTCTCTGGGATGTAGAGAGACATGCAAATGTGAAGACTTCCAAAGTAACTGCTTGGACAAAGAAGTCCAACTATTCCGTACAAAATGCATAAAACTGTATTTTAGCCATTTAGAAAGGAGTAGTTTGGATTTTTGATACAAACCACCAGTACATGACTGAAGCTCAGTTCCAAAGGAATGGAAGAGCCCTTTGGAATGCCAGCCTTTCCACTGGTCCATGTCCATTCCACTAATACCCAGACCCCAATCACGTTGTCATTAGGCCAGCTGGATGTGGTATTTCAAGAAATACGTTGAGATCTCCCCTTCAGCTAGTAAGAAAGGACCAACGCAGTGACTGTTCCACATGGGATGCACTTAGAAGTTGACTGTGACCTGAAGCACAGTCACCATTGTTTGTACTTCAAGTGTGCGGGCAAAACAAAACCGGAAATCATTCTTGTTCGATTTTCCCATTTCTGTTGCACTGTGTTGAAATCTAGTTTATAAAAATGTAACAGCACAGTCTGAATTTAGCAGACGTGTATGTGACTCAAGCATTGCTTCACTGCTCCCTGCTCAAGCACAGAGTTAGCTCAAGCATCAGTGCCACACAATGGATCGATTTGAATTGGATCTCTCGCTAATTATCAACAAACCAAAGCAGACTCAAAACATTTGGAAGCAGACAATGTTGCTTCCAGTGTCTCCAAGCAGAACTAGACAAAGTAACTGAAAGATGAATCACCACCTGTACTTGTTCAATTCCCACCCAAATACCTTTCAAAAATATCAGTCATCTTTAACTATAACCTCCACGCGCTAACACTCCGCTAACTAGGATTGTTGTGTATTTAGTGCCCTCTACCTCGAGAGGCCTCTAGCCTAAAGTTAATTACCCTCTAGCTTAAGAGACCTACTATTTGTAACCCTCCCTCACTTTATTATAAAACAGCTGAGCAATATTTTATATTCATAGAGACTGGCTGCATATTTGCTGCGAGTAGGTTCACTGGAATGACAACTCGTAAACTGAGGTTTTAGTTATCCACTGCAACATCTGCAAGTGTTTAAGTAAACCTTCTGTTTACCTTCTCAGAAGTTCTCGGGGTGACAAGCCCATGGTATCAGTATCACTAAGGCTGTCACTGCTATCTTCAGTGTCTGAGCTGCTGTCTTTTTCTGATTTTTTATTCTTGTGTTTTCCTTTGCTTTTCTGTTTCTTGTGTTTCTTTTTCTGTAAAAAGAAGAGAAATAATCCCTTATTCCATTGTGAAAGACTTGAGTTATTCTGAAAGGCAACAACAGCAAAAAGTTGAGTTCAGTGCAGACTCCAAGCTTAACTGAAACACAACACTTAACAACGGCTCCTTCCCACGACTCAGACCGAGCTAAAAATACATACCAAAATCACACAGTTCATCCCAAGCACTCAACCGCCCAAACCCAGAAATTATTATTTGCACACAAGCCATTAATTATACACCGTTCTCAGAATACGCCTGACACCTTCAGCATGCAACATTAAACTACCACAATATTCTATCTGCAGTCACGTTGTACATATGGACACAGCAGCGCTCTAGTGGAGAGCTTTCTGTCCTGAGGCCCAGGTTTCGAGTCACCCAAGAAACTCAGTGGCTTACGATCTAGTCACCGCATCTCTCTTTTCTAAAACCTACTGTGAATAACAGATAATTGTGACTGGCAGATCAAAGCATCAATAAACTGTTTGTTCAAATTAAATACCTTTTCCTTTTTGTGTTTGTGTTCTCTCTTAGTTTTGTGTTTCTCTCTCTGCTTTCTGTGTTTTTCTTTCCTACTAGGCCCAGGAAAACTTGCTGGCACCACTGGTTCTTGTTGCCAAGCAGAACCTGAAGCGCAAAGCAGGCGCAAAACAAAACCAAACAAGATAAAAAAGGGGTAACATTATTATTAAATTCTGTATTCCTTTTAATCCAATAGGATAGTTTAAAACAAAGTTCTAAGCTTTCAAATGGAAATGTCTAAAACGGCAACCTTCCTGCTGTAATTAAAGGCCTTTGCAATATGTTATCAGAAGGAATTGCAAGGCTAGTCCTGTACTTTCACTGCAGGTTTTTTGCCATTGCCTCTAGAGAGCTACACCAAAGTTGGTGCACTGGCAAACAGGTTCCTGCTAGCGGATCACGGCGTAGTAACAAAACATTTGTTGATGTCAGTTTGACGTAACACAGGCATTTAAGAGGTAAAGTACCCATTCACAAATGTTTTTTGAAGAGAAATAATGTATATCTTGCACACAACTTGAGTGTGCACAATTTACACGCTACAAATCCACAGAACCTACCGGAGGAAAAAGCTGGAGGCAACTTTGGTCCAAATTCCTCGGTGGCAGCCAGTTCCTGCTTTGAAGCAGGCAACGAAGAAACACCAGGATCAGTTGCAGCAGCCACATTCTCTGAAAGAAATCAAAAACTTCTTCATTTGAAAGGAAAATAAAGTAACAGTTGTTCCAAGTAGTGCTGAAGAAAGTTAAAGGAGACTTTCTAAAAACCTCTAGGAAAGCAAATTGCTCCGCAGCCTGTGTCTCCACGGACTGTCCTGGCTAACTGAGAGCTGACATTCTGAAACTTGTCCATATACTCCGCTGCTTTTTTTTTTTCCCCATCAAAATTGACCTTTCACACTATACAATTACTAATTAAATTAATATCAGTCCATGTGTTTGCTTTCATTTAGTAACACAGTGTTGCTTTTCCATTACTCAGAATGGATAAAAAACCCCACAAGAAGTATAAAGTTGAAAACACTGGAAATGAGATGTTAACAGACCCAACTGTGACAGTAAGAGGACAAAGTATTTCTACTGTAAACTAAGTATATTGTACATTTTATTAATTTAGTAACATCCTGAAAATATGGGAACTTCTTATAGCTTGCTTATTAAATTTTACTCAGAAGAAGAGTAAAAGATTGGTCTTCTCCCTCTCCTGTGGAACCCTTCTGAAAACTTTTATAACTAGAACTTTTTGATGTCTTAGTAAAATCATTTCAACATTATGCTTTACGGGGATGTCAGTATTTAGAGAGCGAATTTAATTATTAAAGAAACGCAAGATATTTCTGAATCTGTCAAGTAGCCACCACAAGACAGTCATCATTTATCAATCTATCTGACATTTTAGCACAGGTATAAATGCTCCCCTGTACCCCTCAGCGAAGTATGCCCTAACATTACATGTCTTGTTCCCCCTCTCTGTTTAATACACCTATTCCATAGGGCATTCATTGTTTGTGAAATCTAAGCAAGACACGTGACAACATAAATAACACTGCACCACGCAAGGCCTCATTCAGTGCTGTACTGCTCACATTTTCTACATGCCCAGCGCTCCACCAGTGCCAGGTGATCTGCACAAGAGCACACCACTGGCCCAGGACAGCGAACAGCTGTCCCAGTCCTGGAGTATCTAATTCATAAACAAAGTTTTTACAAGGTATTTATAAAAACAAACACCCATTAAGTAGTACCTTGTACATTAGACGAAGAACTGTCCGGTAGATTAACTTGCTTGGTTGTTTCTGAATCCACAACTGAAGTAGTTGCTTGCTGTTCTTCATCACTCTCTTCTTCAGAGGAAGATGATTTTTCATCTGAGGAACTCACAAAGATGGCCCTAAACAAGTCCATGGATGGCCTGCTTTCTTCTTCCTGATCCTTATCTTCATTAGCTACCTGCGAAACAGCATCACAACAAACAGCTTTTAAACACTGAATCTCAGAGTCTCTCTGACAGGCAGCAACTTCAAACATGCTGACACGTATTTAAAAAACACTCAAATATTACAGTAGCTGTGGAATACAGCCTTAGGGACTGCTAGTCTGAAATAGCAGAACTCTGAAGTACTGCGAAACTGATGCTGAACAGCACCAGTCCCAACCCGACCCCTGAGCAACACTGCTCGTCACTGCTCTCCACGCAGACGTCAAGACCACCCTCTTGAGTGCGACCATCCAGCCCGTTCCTTGTCCACCGAGTGATCTATCCATCAGGTCTGTGTCTCTCCAATTTAGAGACAAGGATGTTGTACGGGACAGTGTCAAATGCTTTGCACAAGCCCACCTTTCTCCCCAATGCATGCACCCTCCTCCATGCAAAGCAGAAAAAAGAGATACACATGCGGTGCACAGTGGGTGTAAGGGACTGAATTTAACTCCCAGACTGCTGAGCTACATTTTATCCTCTCTTAAGCTGCTAGCTGAGGTATAGCCATACTTGCTGTCCTTGTATGCTGTAAATGTTTTACATCTCGGAGTTACATCCTCAAAATAATTCAAAGTGCAATCTCACACCTTTGCTTATCCTGAGTTGGCTCTTCTGCAAAGTGATCTGTATTAAATCAATTCATGTATTGCCCAACGTTATTTCAGGGTTGTGAAGGTTTACAGCTCTTCATCTTCAAGTTCAAACACTGTTGTAAACTCACCTCAGCGGGAAGAGTCTCGCTCGGCCCAGGTCCACATTCTTCTGTTGCTGGCACTGACTGCTGCTGCTGCTGCTCATCAACTTTTGATCTAGCAAGACTAATGAATTCACTGATAGAATCTTTCTTCTCCTTCTCTTTGTCTGACACATCCCATCTTGAAGGTTTCTTTGGTTCTAAAACAGTCCCAAACATAAAAATCAGTTGCGTGACAAATTATGGTGCATTTCATGGCCTACTTGGCTTTAAATTACTCTGCTTCTTCAGCACAGTTTGACACTTTTTAAATCTTTCTAATGAATACCTGACTTAAAAAAGTCTTCTAGGTGGAAGAAATTAGCATAATATGACTGACTTCACTTTTTATACCACTGAGTGTATTTTCAATTGCCTAGTTTGGCGGGGGGTTATTAAAAAAAAAATCAGGTAGGTAAGTTGTCTGTGACACATAGATAAAACTTGTCTATCTCATTTATAGCTAAATGAATAAAGTAACCAACAACTTACTGTTGAGATTGTTATCCTGTTGGATTTTTTCATTTGTTACTGGAGCAACAGAAGTGGTGGGCTCAGCAAGAGTTAAGAAATTAAACACAGAATACTTGTCTCGTTTCACTTTTGGTAACCCAACAATGGAAGAACTAGAGGGAAATAAAAATGCTTGTTGATTATTGTTTTCAACACAGTAACAGCCTCAAATGATTGACAGACTGAAGCGCCTACAACAGTCCTTAAAATGCATACTATTTTGTCAGGGGTCACAACATTTAATGGGGGCAATAAGAAAACATTAGGCAGTTCTATATTACACCTATTATGACAGAAAAAGAAGACATCAAGCTAGATTTTCCACAGGCATATGAAAAACTCTGAATTTTCAGAAACTGTTAAAAATATATATATAAATATGTATCATACATAATCTAAATATATTATAAATAATTAATATATTAATATTTATACTATATATTAATATAGTATATTTTATATAAATATTTGTATAATTTAATATGTACATAGTAATTAATATTAAATTATATATGATTATATGAATATATAAAAATATCAGTATCAACCATCTTACTCGGGATATGGATCAGGAACATTAAATCTTTTACAGAGCAGCTTTTCAGGATGCCATTCAAACTTGTCTCTTGTGAGTTTGCCAAACATCTTCATCTTCACAGCCGTTTCCTTATCATCAATATCATTCTGAAAAAGTCAAACATTTCTAGCTGCTAAATAAGTAACAACTTATTGAATTGACTGTTACTATCGTAAGACTAGGAACAGGACAGAAACATACGTGTTTAAGGGTAGTTTAACCAGTCACTGCTTTCTATCCAGTGAGCCTTTTCAAAAGTTTGCTAAACAGAGGGGCAACAAAACATTGACACTTTATCAACAAAAGACCAGCAGTGAAAAAGAATTTTCAGGCAGCAACTGCAGATCCAAGGTACTAAGACACTAAATAGCATATACCTCTTCATCCCGAGGAACTTCGACTTTGTCAACATCATCTTCGTACTTGGCCCGGGTAAACCTGGATGACAGTGCTGAATTTGAGGATTTGTAGAACATCGCTGCACGGAAGAACTCCTCTTGTTCTCTTCCTCGCTCCCACTCTGTCATACTCGGGTCTAAATACTGCTCCAACGTATCTACTGTAAGATAAGGAGAGAAATGGCTTGCTGAGATTGGAGATCCCTTGGGTCTGATGCTTTCCAAAGCAAAAATCAAGGTAATAAGTAAACATCCTTGCAAGTATTCCGTGAGTATTTAGTTTACGGATGGTATTAAACTCAACTGCCTAATTCCTTGACAAGGGGAGGTAGGTTTTTCAAGACAGCAAGAATGACAGCATTTGCCAAACACAAGACAGGTATTTTAAACATTTTTACTTGTAATGCTGACTACTTACTCACTGCTCTCTAAGGAATGTTCCAATACTTGATGTATGCAAGAGTTATGTGAAACAAACCCAGTATAACCTAATGCTTTATCAAGTGGCTGCTACAGAGAACTTTCTGGCACGCAGAGTGCCCACTGACAAATACACAATTTGGACGCGGGTTTTTGTAAGCAATACAGACCCTGTTTAAAGCAACAGGCTCACATTGGCTCCCAAGAAGGAACCAGAAGTAACAGCAGCCAAGCAAAGATGCTCCTACACACAGCATCTTCAGCATTCGGGCTACTTAAATATGTCTGCGTTTTCATCGTTAGGACTAAGGAGGCACTTACAGTCACAAGGGGAAGCTCAGTTTTACAGGGGGAAAGCCCCAGTCCTGAACGGAGGAACCAGGGGTTCAATGCTCACACAGTCTGTCCCATTGTGGTAGCCGGAAGAGGCGGCTGACCAGGAGATCTTTTTTCACGTAGTGAAAAGGATTATTTTAAAAAATCCTAAAATAATGAAACCAGGTTTTCTACCTGACACAGCACAAAAAGAGCAGATGAAGGGGGTGGGTATTTTTGGGTTTGAGTAAGAGCTCCGCGTGTATGCTATGATTTTACAGCCACAAATTTTTGTGAACAAAACTGGCAGAGGCAGTCTGAGTATCCAAAGGACATGTAATACAAGCTCTGACAAGTGTAAACTACTCCATTTACCTCAGGGTTCTTACCTCCTCTGGAAGTGCAGGGTATAGGACCTTTTGATTCTTTTGGCCTTGTGTGGGAAAAGGCACAAAACTGCCATTTTACGGTGACCTGATAATGTTTCTGCGTTTATGGGACCTGGCAGTTTTACTCCTCAAATAGAAACAACCAACACAAAAACACTTGTCCTATGCCTAGTCTGTGGGACTGGCCATAGCTGCAGTCTGCTCTGCTGTGCTGGGTTGAGTCAGGAAAGGGCTAACTCCCTTTACTCTGGTTGCCAAGAAACTGTGTTGCTGGACAGTACGTGAAAACATTGACAAGGCCTCAGCTGGTGCTGGGGATGGCCTGTACTGGACTCAAGGTCTTTTGTCTACTTCGGATACTGTAGCTGCCCCAGACTGACCAAGGAAGTATTTCATCCCATAGTACGTCACGTTCCGGTCTCTTTGGGTGGGGAAGAGGGTCCGGTAGCCATTGCTCTCCCTTCTCTCTCTCTCCCTTACTCGTCTCTCCGGGCACTTGCTAACCCTCCTGCATTAGCTGCTTTGCCAACTCCTCCGCTGGCTCCTTCGTGTGGGAGCTGGTGGATTGTTTTGACTTTTCTGGCCGTGTTATCAGTGATAAGGTTTGCTCGGAATCCGCTGCGTAGGCTCCCGGGCTCCGGCCTTCAGGCCGCGGCTCTCAGGCTGCG
The DNA here is from genome assembly GCA_027574665.1 of Rhynochetos jubatus. Taxonomy (NCBI): domain Eukaryota; kingdom Metazoa; phylum Chordata; class Aves; order Eurypygiformes; family Rhynochetidae; genus Rhynochetos; species Rhynochetos jubatus. The sequence goes on along the minus strand of CM050661.1, from coordinate 20,614,487 downwards.
ATCGCTGTCGGGCTGTGGTTCTCGGGCTCTTTGGGTCTGACTTTCATCACTCAACATCTGGGTGTGCATTGGTCAGTGGATGGTGGGAAATTGTATCATATTGTATATATTGTACCATGTTTCATTTTCTACTATTTTAATTATTTATTAGTAGTAGTACCTGTATATATTGATTTAGATTTAATTAGTAAATAGTTCTTATCTCAATTTTACGAGCTTCCTTATTTCTTTTTCCTCCGATTCTTCCCCTCCACTGGAGGAGGGGAGGGGGATTTGTGAGAGCGGCTTCGTGGTATTTTGCTAGCCGGAGTTAAACCACGACATCTGCTAAACGAGAGATGGGAAACTCAGCAATGCGGGCAATTAAGTAAAACAACCTGGGGAACTTCACTTCTGCTGCAGCACAAAAGTAAGAAATGTAATGCCTAAAATTAAGTCCTGCTGATGCTTAAGTTACTGAGCACTTTTCCTGAAATCAACACAATTAAGTATCAGTAAAAACGTACTTTTAATATTGGCCCTAAAAAGAAGTAGAGGGAGAAATGCTGTGGAATTCAGGAAGAGAACTCACAGTGAACATCAAAGGCAACAGGATGAAAGAGTGGAAAAAAGAAAAAAACCAAGCACACACCCCCCCGAAATACTTCTTCAGAGGAACATTAAAATGTCAGGTTTAATCTCTTCACTTACCTTTCTCTCCTTGTTTAAGACTTTTCACAAAACTTTCGTATCTTTTTTGTTTTTCTGGATTTCTTGCAAACGGTTTGAAGTCACTAGAACCAGCATCTGCTAACTGTCCCCCCAGCAACATTTGCCATTTGCGAGAAGCGTCCTCTGGGGTGGCTGGCTGGAATCTGCTATTTCGTGACTGCTGAGGCAACATTTTTGCTTTCATTCGTTGTTCAGATGCTTGTTTCACTTCTTTGAGTCTTTCTCTATCTTTCTCAGACAGATATTCCAAAACAGAAGGAGCCGGACCTAAAACAAACAACAAAACACACCCACCAAAAACAGTAAGAGATAAATAGAAATGAAGAAAATTACAACTATTTCTGCAACTTAAGTGGAAGGAAAAAGCCTACCACTATGCAAATACATCCAGTAAAAATGCTCTTAAGCGTCAATAAACAGTATAATGGCAGAGATAGCAGATAAAAAATTAGCCACAGTTGCACCTTTTATCCTACTTACCACATATATATTTACATATTACTTTGTAAACTTTACTGTTGTAGGTACAAATGCAAACCACGTTTACAAATCACTTATTCAGTGAATTTGCATGTATTTCAGTGAAACCTCATTTTAAAGGAAAAAAAAAAACCAACCTTACAGCCTACTATGATTCCGAACTCATTATGAGGCCCACACAACGGAACACCAGCCCCACACATACTTTTCAACTTTAGAAGATTTAAGTAGAAAAATATACAGGCAGATATATTCTGATACTGACTTCAGAAAGCCAAACGTATCCTGGGCTGGATCTGGAGAAGCGTGGCCAGCAGGGCGAGGGAGGGGATTCTCCCCCTCTACTCTGCTCTCGTGAGACCCCACCTGCAGTTCTGTGTCCAGCTGTGGAGCCCTCAGCTTAAGAAGGACACGGAGCTGTTGGAATGAGTCCAGAGGAGGCCACGGAGATGCTCTGAGGGCTGGAGCCCCTCTGCCATGGGGACAGACTGGGACAGTTGGGCTTGTTCAGCCTGGAGAAGAGAAGGCTCCAGGCGGACCTTATAGCACCTTCCAGTGCCTGAAGGGGGCTACAAGGAAGCTGGGGGGGAGCTTTTTACAAGGGCCTGTAGGGACAGGACAAGGGGTAACGGGTTTAAATTGAAAGCGGGGAGATTTAGATTGGATATCAGGAAGAAATTCTTCCCGGAGAGGGTGGGGAACACTGGAACAGGTTGCCCAGAGAAGCTGTGGATGCCCCACCCCTGGAAGTGTCCAAGGCCAGGCTGGATGAGGCTTGGAGCAACCTGGTCTGGTGGAGGGTGTCCCTGCCCATGGCAGGGGGTGGGAACTGGATGGTCTTTAAGGTCCCTTCTAACCCAAACCATTCTGTGATTCTGTATGTCAAACTGAACAACGACAAGGTATTCTAGCTGATCCGACTAGATTTAATATTTTTACATTAGAAAACAGTGTTCAAGGCTAGACCAAATGTTTACAGTTATATAAACACCCAGGGAACCTGGAACACAAGCAAAGGTCTGGTCACAGACATCAATACCTTTTAGAGCAGTCTCTCCCAGTTGTTCCCTCCTCTGAGACGCGTTCAAAGCATGTCTGCTTTGTTGCGCTGTATCGCTCTCGAGTTTTCCCGTCGATTCCTCTAGTGCCTTCCGTAAATGGTCGTTTTCATTCCCAGCTGCTATCACGGGTCGAAAGTAATGGACTGGTCTGTAATTTCGTGGCAGGCTAGGCGGTGGATAAATCTTGGCAGCGGGACGACAAAACAAACACCCATGAAGACAGAGGTACAGCTTTGTATTTAAACCTTACAAATGTGTTTCAAAAAAAAGTCACCGCAATGTAAACAACCCTCGATTTCCATCTTAGCAGTACACACAGATATTACCAGCTACTGACTCTTTCCGACCCAGTGAGGAAGTGGCATCCTAATACAAACTTTGGGAACAAACGCGTGTATTGTTAATATGTGACGATTGTGAAAAACAGGAAAACATGCACATCAAGCCACAGCAAAATTAACCGGAGTTTTAATATGCATCGCTTTAATTTGAGAAAATGCACTTGGTATTGCTTAGTAATTCATTTTTTTTAAACATAAGTCACATGATTTAATTGCTTAATTGGACTGTTAAGTACTTCTGTGCTTATTGCATTTTAATGCCTCTCATAGCCCTTTTCCTCCACTTTCTTTATTCCAGCTGTTACTTCAAAGCGTGCCACCTACACGATGCCGTTTTATACACCATGCAAACGTTCTTCCTTTTTCTCCATTAGAAGGAGGACCATGTCACACAAGTCTCTGTCATTCTAACTTATGCAAATGTATATGGCATCAATAACACAAACCTGGTAATACGGCTAAGAAACTAACTTGTTACCAAAAGAGTGACGTGGGTGAAGCATGGGGCCTGATTCTTACAGAAAACTGAATGTTAAATCTGAAAGATCTAGAAGCAAAAGATGTACCTGTTTTTACTTTCAGATTTAAATCAAACCATTCTTCCAACTTCATGCCAAATACCAGTGGAAAGCGTGGAAGGCATTTGCCCAAAGCCAGTACGCAGGCAAAGTTTAAATTCATCTAGTAGTCTGACAAATTTTAGGTTCATATACAGCCTCCAATGAGGCAATTTTGCTTACTCAGCGATCTTTATTGCTGACCAGAACTTTTATTTCTAAGAACATACACCACTGAGCAACAGTAAAGTCCATACAGCTCACATGTCAATTTGCTGATGTTACTCTTAACACAAAAATATCAACATCTGCTTACCTTGTTTGGAGTTGACGAGTTTGACGCCAAGGAAAAACCATCCAAGATTTTGCCTATATATTTCACTTCTTTGTCAGATCCTACAAAGTGACCATAGAGTTGGTCAATATTTAAAACATGTATGTTTGGCAAAAAGCCTTTGTTCTGAATATTTGCCACTTTGCAATGTATTGCATGGAGTACAACTGTAGTTCTTTGTCTTCACTGCCTTTCATTTAAAATTAAGGGTTCTGAATCTGGATTACTAGTATACAGCTAAAAAACTCTACTACCAGAAAGACTGCTGTAAGGGGAACACGGTTAACAGCGAGGCAACAGTACCACTCCCGGGCACGGCGAACATCATGAATGCCATGAATTGTGTGCAACTAACAGGAACAGGTACTCTAGAATCGCTACTGTATTTCATGCACTTAAAAGCTGTACAAAAAATAAAGTGGTATCAATATCAAATTTCAAAATGTTATTTGAAAATACACAAGCATATCTACTAAAAAACCTATTCTCCTTGCAAGTATTGGGTCATCTTTTGTAGCCAGGAATCACAATCGTTTGTTTCCTTCAGTGAAGCTGAATGCTCTATCTCATAAAGCAGCACGTACTGTACTTTTAAAAATATAGAATCACAGAATCACTGAGTGGTTTGGGTTGGAAGGGACCTTAAAGATCATCCAGTTCCAACCCCCCTGCCATGGGCAGGGACACCCTCCACTAGACCAGGTTACTCCCAGCCTCATCCAGCCTGGCCTTGGACACTCCCAGGGATGGGGCACCCACAGCTTCTCTGGGCAACCTGTCCCAGTGCTCCCCACCCTCTGCAGGAAGAATTTCTTCCTGATATCCAATCTAAATCTCCCCGCTTTCAGTTTAAACCCGTTACCCCTTGTCCTGTCACTACAGGCCCTTGTAAAAAGCCCCCCCCAGCTTCCTTGTAGGCCCCCTTCAAGTACGGGAAGGTGCTGTAAAGTCTCTGCAGAGCTTTCTCTTCTCCAGGCTGAACCCCACAACTCCCTCAGCCTGTCCTCATGGCAGAGGTGCTTCAGTCCTCAGAGCATCTCCATGGCCTCCTCTGGACTCACTCCAACAGCTCCGTGTCCTTCTGATGCTGAGGGCCCCAGAGCTGGACACAGCACTCCAGGTGGGGTCTCACGAGAGCAGAGTAGAGGAGGAGAATCCCCTCCCTCGCCCTGCTGGCCACGCTGCTCTGGATACAGCCCAGGATCCAGTTGGCTTTCTGGGCTGCCAGCGCACACGGCCAGCTCATGTTCAGCTTTTAGTGAAGGACTTTGGACATTACTTCCAGATTTGGACACTTCAGTACAGAAGGAAGACTAGATGAATTCTCAGACATCAGGGCTAGAAGATATCAGTCCATTGAAAATTAAAATATTTGGAAAATAGAGACTACACCCCTGCCGTATTTTCCCCCCGCCAAATACAAGTTACACTAGCCCTTTAGACAGATCTACAGTTCTTACTTTTTTTCGATCTATACTGCTTAGGCGCTGTCCAGCCATACAAGCCATCTCCAGGTTCCTCGTCTTTTAGAACCGTATCGTATTTTGACAGTGTTTCAGTCGCATAAATATCATCATCTTCCTCCTCTAAAGCTCCTACACCAAAAGCCTAAAATAAATTTTTAATTAAAATAATTATTATTTTTAATAATTTCAAGTCAGGGGTGTAAAACCAATACTTTTAAGTCACATGTGCGAACACACCCAGGTGTATTTCTATCCCTTTTAGGTAAGATGCCCAGTATACATATATATCCTGGGAAAAAGGTACAGCTTCACAAGGAAAAGTGCTACCGAGCAGCGAAACAAAACCCAACAACCACCTCACTGAACGTAAAGACAAACATATTCCACTCCCCTGGCAGGGAGGGACAGTGAGTTTGGTCTGTACAGGATGAGGACAGCAGCCTAATTCCACGGGTAACATTTGCAGTCTGACTGAGAGCAGGTTAAGGTCTCAAAAGGAAAAAAATCTAGAGTTGGCATGAAAATTAAACAAGTATAATTCCCAGAAATGTAAGCTGACGGAGCTTCTAAATACAAACCACAAGTACCATGGAGGGAAGTAAAACCTCTCTAGCTGAGAGATTCAACAGTGCTGAAAGTAAAATTGACCAAAAAAAAAAGTAAACTAAAGACATATTGAATATTAAATTTCTCTAATCAAAGTCACACAAGAATTTTCTCCACCCAACTATTCAGAGAGAGGTTTTTGATAGTTCTCCGTAACAATATCGGTAAGTGAAGGCATTTAAGAGTTCCAAGGATTTGCCCACATCATCATATTAAGTGAGAACCAAAAAAACCCTGTTCTCAAACAGTTTTCTTACAATAACCTGGCAATGATGAGGTGCCTTCCACAGAAGAAAAATCGAAATTTATTTAGTTTTTACTGCACTGACAATCAACTGCATTAAAAAATGTCCTTACCTGACCCGTAATACCTAGCTTTCTTCCTTTCGTGTGTCTCAGATCACCAAGTAAGTTGCTAGTGTCTTCAGAACCACCTGCAAAAAGATTCAGGTGTTCTCTTCCAGACACACCAAACAAAGCCTGGGAAGGGTCCAAACCCTTATAGCCAAGTCCATGGACATTCTCTTTCGGAGTCAAATCTACAGGCATTACATCTTTTGGCGCAAATGTCACATTCTCTGGCTGGTATTCGTCCTCTTCGTCCTTGTACAAAATAAGGGTACAGAACAGCAAATATGACTAGAAGTTTTGGACGTTGAGCTTTTACAACATTTAGTTAACATGAGACTACGCAAGTTAGCATTTCCTAAGTTGTGTATGAAAATATGTGTGAACTAGACCTGCTTAGGTAGCAAAAGAATGAATTTAGTTGCATTAAATCCTTTATTCATAATAAGTGTAAGTATGTATGAATACTTTTAAAAAACCCCTTGGAATTGCATGTTAAAGTACTGTTCAAAAACACTGAAAATTTTTGTGTTAGCACACATTTTGACATAAATCAACACATAATTTTGCCTGTTCAGTACCTCAGAACCATCAGACAGTCCAGGTGGTAACGCACAACCATATATTTTCACTGCAGGGTCTGTAAGAGACATAACAGTTTCATATTAAACGACAGGTCTGTCGTACATTTCTCTACGATTAAAGAAACAAACCAAATAAAAGGAGGCTTTAAAATGAACTTTCTAATCACTCCATGAACGTTAACTTTCTATTAAACGAGTTCAGGAACTTCACAAATTGGGATGGGATTCATCCGAGGGCACGGAGGGAGTGGGCGAAGGAGCTTGCCAAGCCGCTCTCCGTCATTTCCCAGCATTCCTGGTTAACAGGGGAGGTCCCGGAGACTTGCCAAAGTGACACCTGTCTACAGGAAGGGCCAGAAGGAAACAACACTAAGTTGGGTGGAAGTGTTGATCTGCTAGAAGGTAGGAGAGACTGCAGAGGGACCTGGACAGGCTGGATCCACGGGCTGAGGTCAGCTGAATGAGGTTCAACAAGGTCAAGTGCTGGGTCCTGCATTTCAGTCACAACAACCCCCAGCAACGCTGCAGGCTTGGGGACAAGTGGCTAGAAAGCTGTCAGGCAGAAAAAGACCTGGAGGTGTTGGTCAAAGGCGGCTGAATATGAACCAGCTGTGTGTCCAGATGGCCAAGAAGACCAACGGCATCCTGGCCTGTATCAGGAACCGTGTGGTCAGCAGGAGCAGGGCAGGGATTGTGCCCCTGTACTCAGCACTGGTGAGGCCACACCTCGAATACTGTGGGCAGCTTTGGGCCCCTCACTGCAAGAAGGACATAGAGATGCTGGAGCATGTCCAGAGAAGCGCGATAAAGCTGGGGAGGGGTCTGGAGAACAAGTCTGATGAGGAGCGGCTGAGGGAGCTGGGGGTGTTCAGCCTAAAGAAGAGGAGGCTGAGGGGGGACCTGATTGTTCTCTACAGCTCCCTGAAAGGAGGGTGCAGGGAGGCGGGTGCTGGCCTGTTCTCCCGGGTAACTGATGATAGGACAAGAGGAAACGGCCTCAAGTTGCGTCAGGGGAGGTTTAGATTAGATATTAGGAAAAACTTCTTCACTGAGAGAGTGGTCAGGCACTGGAACAGGCTGCCCAGGGAAGCAGTGGAGTCGCCATCCCTGGAGGTGTTCAAGGAGCCTGCAGATGTGGTGCCTGAGGACACGGTCTAGTGGGTGTGGTGGTGTTGGGCTGAGGGTTGGGCTGGATGATCTCAGAGGTCTTTTCCAACCTTAGTGATCCTGTGATTCACCGAACTTACCAGGTTTCTGCCTGCGTGGCTTTCTTTTGACTCGTGGTCCAATTCCTTGTCCTTCTTTCCAGCCCATTTTTCGTAAGAGTTCAACCCCAATTGTTATTCTAAGAAGAAACCAAATGGGAAAAATATTTCCTCAAACCATATTTTTAATATTTCCTGAGAAGTAATATACATACAAACCATTTGAAAGTCTGTTTTCATATCACACTTTAAAATCAAACCTGAACGTATTTACATTTGCATTTACACTACATCCCAGCTTGGAAATGTTTCTCTCATACATGTCTGCACACACGAAACAAAGGTGCAGGCCACTTAAAGTGTAACACTGCGGATCTTCCACCTCCTTCATGGATTACTGTGATCAAACATTACTTTTCTAACTAATACAAACACTTATACATGAAAGCAATTGTTTGGTTAATTTTTAATTAAATTTACTTACTTTGACGGTCCTATTAAATCATCAAATGCGGTCGTTCCTGGAATGGCAGCAACTACTCCTGCAATCTGTCTAGCTTTCTCTTTTATTCTGTCTTTAGCTTTGGATGCAAAATCATCTGTGGTTGTAATATCTTTTGGTGCTATCCCAAATTCACTAAGATCCTGGGAAATACAGACAAAACGGAAAAAAGAGATTAAAATACATTTCCCTCAAATGCCTACTTACTGTAATCATAAAGGAAAGAAAACAGGATAAGACCCTCATATTGGCTAAATTGTTCAAGTCATTTATACAATTGCTTTTTCAGGAACTTGAAAGGTCATATTTTAAACAGCTTCAAAAGTATTTGTATTTTCTCATAGAGAAAGTGAAAGGGTTGAATTCTGATGGGGTTTTTTTAATATTGAGATTACAGGAACTTCCTAAGTGAATCCATGAAACATCCTATAGGACCTAGCAGTGGAACACTGTATGCAAGAAGTAATTTTAAAGTTACTTCCATTTGTGCTATTTAAGGGCTTTAGAAGATTCCATTGCCTGAAAAACCTGCTGTCATGGCAACTACTTCCAAAAGATTTAAATGCCTTTCTAAATTTACCTCTTCATCCATGAAGTCTTCTGGTCCAAGAATGGTTCGGTCTGCTCTCTTCTGCCGTGACGATACAAAAGCTGAAGGAGTCCATCCTTTAAAGAAAGTAACTATCTGAGTAAGGTACTGTAAACTCCAATGTAATATCTGAAAGCGACTCAAAGACTTCAGCCCTACACCTTAAGGATGCATCAGGGGAACATCTATAAAACTGCAGTCCAAAAACACAATGGGGAGTAACTTCAGCAATACTGTTTCAACTATTTACAGTATAAGAAATAGCAGGAAAAAGTACTTATCAACAGGTAATTTGGTTTTGCTAACACTGAATTATGATGCTCAGTTAACCCTTCCAAGAAGACACAAAAATATCTAACCTTCCTTTGTGCCAACAGTGTTAAAGTAACCAGCAGAGAAACCACCGGTAAACGCTCCATGGAAACGCTGGTATCGGCCCTTTGCATCCTTAACAGTCTGTTCTTGAAGAGGAACTGGCTTTTTAATTCGTTCACCTAGAGCGAGATAAATCAGAAACTAAGTCACAACACTGCACAAAGAATGGACTTTCCACGTGCTCCAGATGCCATTTCGCCCCTGCAGTTAAGAACTGGATCAAACAGTAGCCACCCTGAAGCAGAAAGCATCATCAGTTTACGTATATTCCCAGCCGACTGTAAGTATTTGTAGACGCTCTTGAGGGACGCTGCCGGAGGAAAAGCACGATGTGTTCAAATAGAAATCTTAGGTTCCAGCAAGTTCCGAGAACACCTCTTCTTCCTGTGAAAGGGCACTTTCAGCGGTTGAGTATGCAAGACCTGGCAGGATTTCATCACTCTGGCAACTGTCTTGAGAAAGTACACCACAGCTGAAGTGGGACTGAAACGAAACACAAATGCCATCTGCTCTGACACCAACATGTGCACCTTTTTTACAGCACTGCTACGAGTCAAGAGGCCCAGGCTCAGGAGTCAGGGCTGCACAGAAGTCCTGGGCCCGTCGCATGAATCTAAGCGGAGGCCGTCAGCGCATCACGACAGCGGCACGCACCTGAGCCGCGACAGCTGCACGCTATTCTGGAGGGAGGCCTGAGGGAAGGACGGAGATAAGGACGGGCCCCAGCTCCAAGCAGCACGGCGCAGGCACAAACCCTAGGGCACTCCGGGCCGCACAGGAATGCCGGGAACCCGCTGGAGTGCCCAGGGGACCTTTTTCACACCCCCCTACGGGAACGCTGCCTTCCGCCCGCGGCCTCTCGCCCCGGGCCGGTGCCAGCACCAACACCCCTCCCGCAGGCCAGCACGGCTGCCGAGGCAGCGACTACACCCCACAGCAGCAGGAGAAGGACGGGGAGGGAGGCAGCAGCTCTGCAATGGGCCCACACGCTACAGTTTTCCCGAAGGGAAAGGCCGTAAGGAGGCGGCCAGCAACCCCGGAGAGGCGGGCCGCGCGGGACACCCCGGCCCCCGCGCCTCACGCCGGGCTGCCTCCCGGCCCGCGCTGTTCCCCAGCGCCCGCCACGACGCATGAGGTACGGAGGAGGAGCAGGGGGGCTCCCTGGGGTCCCTTACCCTCCTGCAGGGGCTGCAGCGCGGTCCCATAGCTCACCAAATCCTCCTCGTCGCTGTCACCGCACTCCGCCGCCGCCATCTTGACGCGACGGCGGCTCGCAGGGGCCAAAGCCGTGAGGGAGGCGGAGCGGCGCCGCCCGTGCTGGGGACGGTGCGCGCCGCCCCTCGGGCACCGCGTTTGCCGCCCGCCCGGCCGCGGCAGCGGGCCCGCCCGCCGAGCCCCCGGCGGTAGCAGGGACCGCTCCCGGGCCTGGGCAGCACCCGGCCTTCACGGGGACTGCGGGCGGCACTGTCGGCCCGGGGAGCTCTCAGTGCGGCAGTGGGGCACCGCCACCGTGCCCTGCCCCAAATGAACCGCAGCGCGTGACTTCTTTGAAGATTAATAACGCTAAAGATGTCCGGCACTTCATAATCGCTGGCCGTTGGATCGACTGCCTCCAAACGCCTCACGCACCGATCCGGCCCGCTCCGAAACACCTCGGGACCAAGGGCTAGGAACAGGACAGCAAAAATCCCGGGAAGCGGCTCCCGCCTGGGTCAGGGTGTAAGGGGAACGCCACCCTGGGTCAGCGTGGCCAAGGGGGCCGTGGGTGTAACGGAACCACAGCCGTCAGCACATTCACGGCAACGCTGCGTTAACCACGTTGTTTGATGAGCTTTGAACAGAAAGTGTGCGGGAGTCTGCATGGAGCCTTCCTCGCTCTGCGGGCCTTCTGCCCAGAGGCCTTCCTCGCTCTGCGGGCCTTCCTCGCTCTGCGGGCCTTCTGCCCAGAGGCCTTCCTCCCTCCGCACTTTCAGGAACCTCTGCATCTCCTTGGGGAGTCTTGTATCGTGAGAGACGCTGCTACGGAACGTATTTTACACCAAGACCACTTACAAACCACAAGGTTCAACCAGTAAGACCCAAGTGTTCGAAATCCGGGTTTTAATTTTGTGGCTTTCCGTGGTGTTAGTGATGAGAAACTCGTACGTCGATCTTGATTAATTTGATTTCTCAGAGCTCACATTTTACCTTCATACTCAGATTCACTACAAGCACAACCTGTTACACATTTTAAAAAAAGAAAAACCCCACTTCCTTTTGTGCTGAAGATAGACTCTATAAATCCACACCTTCTGTAAGCAAGTATTGCCAGTTTCTCCAAATCCTTTAAAATAAATCACAACACAGTCGTGAGAGATTCCTCCCTTAGCAGGTAAGACATCCCCAAGTTTAACAGCCTGTTCTCTAATCCAGTATTGGTGTGTGTATACACAAAACTGGTTTCTTTCACAGTGAAACTACTCGAGTTTCATGTGGTTTCAGGTTTCCATAGGAAATATTTACGCGGTTCTGTGCAAACAGGGAGTACTTTGTTTAATTTAGGTCTCTAATTCACTTAAAAACAATATAGTAGAAGCCACAGCCATTTATCTGCATGCATTATCGTTTCTCATCGTTACTAATTAGTAAGCAGTTAGCTAGAACATACACTGGCAAAATGAGTTGTTAGCACCGTTGCTGTTTCCCTTTGTTTAAGAAATACATGTTCCTGAATAGTCAATTCCGTGAGTTTGATTTAACATACGGGCTTAAAGACACCTTTTTTGCACAAGGTTAACAAAAACCTCTTGAGTGTCTTGTCTGTTTTGTGTTCAAAGAGTTGGCAAAACCAAATTCTGAAGGGATTTCCCTTTACGGCTTTTATCAGATTAGAATTAGGTTTGCATCCTAGGCACTTCCTTCTGGGGTAAACTGCTGTTTGCAGTTGTTAAACCAGGTGGCAATTTCTGTTTGTAGCTGTTAAACAAGACAGTAACTCTTGTGTCTTTTGGTAACTATAAGGAAACTAAAATACTAGTAGGTCTGGATAGCTTACATTTAAGATAGATGTTTTTGCAGTCATTTGGCTGGTGAGAAAGAAATCATTGTTCAAGGAAAATTCAAACACTTGCCAGTAAACTGAAACTGAGCCCCTAAGACATAGATGGCTTCAGTTTTCCAATACATCTTCAACAACCGGTTTTGAATTGGTGCATCAAGAAGGTCGACCATAGAAGCGCCTGCCTACATCTTATGTTAGATTCTTTAAAACCAGTTCTTGAAACGGGTAACTTCTTGTGGGTCAGTTTAAGTTACAGGAGTCACTGGAACTTCAGACTAAAAGCAGCATAATTGATGTATAAAGGAAGGAAGCAAAAATTTGATTCATTTACAGGGGTGTTAAAAAAGGAAAACACAGGTACAGGAAGTATAGAAATACAATATTGAAGACACTAATTTTTATTTTTCAAAACACAGCAGAAAGAGTCAAACAGTTGAATTTCACTTCTGCCTTATCTTGCGTTCAATGGGAATATTCCCCCTGAATATTCTTCCTGCCAACAGGAGCTACTGTATCAGCTGAGGGAACAGGCACATGAAGTTCAGACCCCGAGGCATTGTTTTAGCTCCCACAAGGTGCTAATTTTCATTTAAAAAAAAAAAAAGAGATAACAAGCATTGTCCTTAAGTACACTGATTTTAATCTATGGATCTCGGCTGAAGGCAAGACATTATCTGGGAAAAGTGGTAATGATTTGCCCATGTTTGGCCTTACATTCTTAACTCCCACCACACTTCAATGCCTTGTTGGTCACAGTACAATAGGCAAAGCATATTAGCTATTCAGCAGTAAATGGGATTTTTGGTTTTCAGTGAAGCTGAAGAAGCAGCAATGAAGTGCTGCACCTATAGCCAATCACATCATGGCCATCCAAAGCTCTGAGTTTGTCTAACATTTTTATACCATTTCACTCAGTAAACTTGGGAAGGAAACCTACTGGCACCTCTTACTTGCAGTTCCTGTCTGGTCACTTTTCAGTTCATCTGTCACAAAATGCAGGAGAACTACTCTTGTTTATGAGAACACCTTCCCATTCTTTACCCTTGTGGTTTAACCTCAGCTAGCAAAATACCACGAAGCTACTCTCACACCCTCGCCCTCCCACTCAGCAGAGGGGGAGAATCAAAAAGACAAAGAAGCTTGAAAATTGAGATAAGATGAGATAAGAACTCTAAGAATTTACTAATTGAATATAAATGAATAACATATATATAAAAGTACTACTAATAGTAAGTAATTAAAACAATAGGAAATAAAACCTATGATACAATTGCTCACCACCTGCCAAATGATGCACAACCAGGTCCCAAGCAGAGAGAGCCCGAGAGCCGCAGCCCGAGAGCGATCACAGCAGAGTCTGAGCGAACCCTGTCAGCGACAGCACGACCGGGAAGGCCAACCGACCCACCAGCTCACTCACAAACGAGAGCACAGGAGTCAGCAAAGCAGCTAACAAAGGAGTTAGTGAAGGAGTTAAGGAGCTAACAGAGGAGTCAGCAAAGGAGCAGAAGGAGTGATGGCCCCCCAGCCCACTCCCTCCCTGCCTATGCCCCGAGCATGCCGTGCTATGGGATGGGATCCCCCTTGGGTCAGCTGTCCGAGCTGTGTGTCCCCCACGCTGCCTGTAGCCAGAGAGGTGGGAATGCAGCTGCAGAATCCTGCAGTGTGTCCCAGTTTTTGAACGTTCCACTCCCCATTGCTCTCAGTGTGGTCTCTATCAGTCCATCCACCCCTGGGGCTGCCGATTCCAGGTGTATTGGATGCCCCTTCAGGTGAAAGCAAACTGTGGCCTGCACTCTGCTGCCAAAGGAATGGAGAAAAAGGCATGAGCAATGCCAGCGGTGCCGTACCACTTGGCTGCCTTTGACTCCAGCTCGTGCTGGAGTTCCAGTATGTCCGGCACGGCAGCACTCAGTGGTGGCGTGACTTCGTTCAGGCCACGGTAGCCCACTGTCAGTCTCCATTCTCCATCAGACTTACGCACTGGCCAGATGGGGCTGTTAAAGGGGGAGCGGGTTTTGCTGATCACCCCTTGGCTCTCCACCTGACGAATCAGCTTCTGGGTGGGAAGCAAAGAGTCTCTGTTAGTACAATACTGCCGGGTGCACTGTTGTGGTGGCAATTGGCACCTGTTAGTCTGCAACCTTTAGCAATCCCACAGCAGAAGGGTCCTGTGAGAGACCAGGCAAGACAGAGAGCTGCCCAGTGTCCTCAGTCTCTAATGCAGCTATCCCAAAAGCCCACCAGTACTCTTTTGGGTCCCTAAAGAACCCTCTCCTGAGACAGTCTATGCCAAGGATGCACGGAGCCCATGAACCAGTCACAATGGGGTGCTTTTGCCACTCCTTCCCAGTCAGGCTTATTTCAGCCTCCAGCACAGTCAGTTGTTGGGAGCCCCCAGTCACACCAGAAATGCTGATGGGCTGTACCCCCCTAGAGCTTCATGGTGTGAGGGTACACTGTGCACCCGTGTCCACTAGAGCTCTGTACTCCTGCGGCTCTGATGTGCCAGGCCATCGAATCCACACAGTCCAGTAGACGCGGTTGTCCCCTTCCTCCACCTGGCTGGAGGCAGGGCCCCTCTAGTACTCACATGAATCACTCATGTCTTGGAGGAACAGATTATTGGTCCAGTCATGTCTTCCATCCCGTCTGGATACAGGAGCAGCAATTTTCCTGGAAGAATCCCCACTGGTGAATTTTTTCCCTTTCAATTCACGTACTCGCTCCTCTAAGTGCGAGGTAGGTTTTCCATCCCACCTCCTCATGTCCTCTCCGTGGTCAGGCAGGTAAAATCACAGGGTACGCCACGATGGATACCTGCTGTATTCCCTTCTTGGAACACAGGAATGCTTACTCCTAATAGCTGAGATACGGGCTCGCGCAGGTGAGGAGCGGAAAAGCTCCTCTTTCAACTGCTTAAACTCCTGGGACAGCTTCTCGGCTGTTACGTCTGGCAGTTTCTCTACAGCCAAGACACAGGCCTGTGGGGGGGGGAGAGACATGTCCTCATATTCCTGGAACTGGCGAACCACCTCATCCACTGTCGGTTCCAGCTCCCATTGCCATTACTGAAAACACACTGGCTAACGAGGATGGCACACTCCACATTAATTTCTGCCACATGGGTCGTGTGCAGCGAACTTCATCCGGATCTGTGGATGCTCGTGTATTGTTCGGGTCATGATAAACTCTCTCCAGCACAGCCAGTTCCCTCAGGTCCTGGATAGCTTTCTCTATGGTGGTCCATTCGCGTGTGTGATGTGGCACACTTTCCTTAAAAGGATACCTCTCCCTCACACTCGTCAGGAGTTGTCTCCAGAGGTTTACATTTTGTGTCCTCCTCCCAAATACTTTGTCAATGCCTCCTCTACCCTCTAATTCAATGCTACTGGCCCCGTTATCCCAGCAGCAGAGCAACCAGGCCATAATATGTTCACCTGAATGACGGCCAAAGTCTCTCCAGATATCCCGCAGCTTCCTCATGGATAAAGGTCGAGTGGTTACATCTGTGTCACCAGCATCATCGTCATCCTCTGTCACTACAGATGTATCTGATGTCTCTGTCTCCTCTGTATCTACCTTCTGGGATGCCCCACTGCCTCCTCCTCCTCCCCCTTTGCCAGACAGGCTGATTCGCATGTCCTTTTCTTCTTCTGCACTGGCGCAACTAACACTGGTGCCAGTTGACACTGACGGTGGCACAGGGGGTTTGCAGGGCTGCATTGTCCCGTGCAGCGGTTGCGGCCGACGTGGGAGGTGGGCCAGCCGCGGCGGTGATGTAGCTGCAGTGTCAGTCAAGGGGAGTTGACGTTGGCACAGGGGGTGACATAGCTGTAGCGTCCATCGAGGGGGTTGGCATCATTGTGAGGGTTGGAGCTGGCACGAAGGGTGGACTAATTGCAGGGGTGACATAGCTGTGCGGGCTCGGAGCGCTGCCCTGCCTGCCGCACGTGTCTGCGCCACCCCCCTTCGCACTGGGGCGATTCGGGTGGCTGCATAGAGCCTACCCCGGGCACTGGCAGCAGATGGGGCAGCGGTCCCAACCAGTTTTTGAGCTCTAAACAAGATCAGGGGAGCATTCAGCAGCAGCAAGCTGCTCCCTGGCCATGGGGCACTCCAAGACCACGAAAGATTTCCCAAATACTCATACACTTGTGCCATTGGCCCCAGAGAAGAGGGGGAAAACTGGAGTAATTTCCACGCATCCAACCAACTGAACAACTCCTCCCCCAACCCACTGAGTAAGTTCTCCTCCACCGGCGGTGTCCCAGAGAGAAGGTAACAGGTGTAATTGGTGAACGTCCCCAGGAGATGGCGCGCGAAACACACGCACGCTGCCAGCGTTGCCTACGGATACGGGATTCCTCCCACCGCCAGTAATACACCCACCAGCCGAACGAGACCCTTCAGCCTGGTCAGGGCATCCAGTCAGTACCATAAGGAGCACCCAAGGCAGTAAATCCCACCGTTCTATCAACAGCTTAAAGAGCCAAGAACTTAACGTGCTGACCAGCCACCACAGCATCTCTATCACAACTGCTTATCACACAATCCCGTTTTAACACACCGCAATCAGATCTGCTCTTATCTCAACCCGTCGAGCCCCATGCTGGGCACCAGAAGCACTGTCGTGGTTTAACTCCGGGCAGAAAATACCACGAAGCCGCTCTCGCTGATTGCTCCTCCAGCAGAGGGGAAGAATTGGAGGGAAAAGACAAGGAAGCTCATAAAATTGAGATACGAACTATTTACTAATTGAATCTAAATGAATAATATATATAAATGAAGATATACAAATGCTACTAATATTAAGTGATTAAAATAATAGGAAATAAAACATGATACAAGATGATACAGTTGCTCACCACCCACTGACCAATGCACAATGCACAGGTCCCGAGAAGGGAGAGTCAGAGCCAGAGAGCCCGAGAGCCGCAGCCCGAGAGTGATCACAGCAGAGTCTGAGCGAACCCTGTCAGCGACAGCACGGCCGGGAAGGCCAACCGACCCACCAGCTCACTCACAAACGAGAGCACAGGAGTCAGCAAAGCAGCTAACAAAGGAGTTAGCGAAGGAGTTAAGGAGCTAACAGAGGAGTCAGCAAAGGAGCAAAAGGAGTGATGGCCCCCCAGCCCACTCCCTGCCTATGGCCCGAGCATGCTGTGCTATGGGATGGGATCCCCCTTGGGTCAGTTTGGGTCAGCTGTCCGAGCTGTGTGTCCCCCACGCTGCCTGTAGCCAGAGAGCTGGGAATGCAGCTGCAGTATCAGCAGCAAAGACCTTGAATTGGTGCGGGCACTCCCCAGCACCAGCTAAAAAGACACCTTGCCAGTGCTTTTCTCAGGGTAAGTCCAGAAACCCAGCTTCATACCAGCCACTGTGAAGAGAGTTAACTCTTTCCTGGTTAAAACCAGCACAACTCTCAATTTTCTAACTTAAAAATCTTCTAGATCTTACAAACTTACAACAGTCTCAAACTGGATTCACATCACTATTGCTACTGTGCCCCCATGCTCCATTTTTGCCATTCTCAGTCTCTTCCCCGCCTCCCCCCCCCCAGATACATATTTGGAAAGAGTTGAGAGGGGGCAGGGAACCAACCTAAGCCCCTTCCCTCTGTCCTCCATGAAAACTTCCCTACAGTAGCCAGGCATTTGCTCACTGCAGTCTTCAGAAATCAACGACGGTGCTAACTCAACTACCTCGCTGCGGTTGAATTCATCGACCTGAAAACTACACTGCCAGGGTTCCTGGCAAAATCTTTGTGCCTTTCACCTCAGAACAAAAGGGTAATATTCAAAGCCAGCAGCAACAGGAGAAATATGTAACCGTGGGTCAGATTCAAAATTCAGGAATCTACCCTGAGATACGGCAGGAGTTGATGCATACTCCTAACGCTTTCGCTGATAAGCCTGGTGTCTCTCTGGGACAAAAGCTGTCTTTGAGGCACCTGTTCCCACCCTGTAGCTGCAAAGCCTGTAAAATCACAAAAAAAGAAACACTGTGTTGGCAGAGAGCAGCACCTGTCCCAAATGAAGGCAGATTCCTGTCTTCAGTGTGTAACAGTGCATCGACAGCCGTCCCAGCAGGAAATGAATTTCCCAGATTGAGACCATTTCCAGTGGCCAGGGAGAAGACTAGAGATGGAATTTCATATATTCACATGTTTTTTCAAGGTGGGGGATGGGAGGACAGGGTTGATTAAGCGAGTGATGCAAACCTAACAGGAACATAGCACGCGATGTGTGCACGTACACATATACCACACGTACTATCGTGTGTCTGCGGCACGCTGGCCAAATCCTGGTCCCTCTTACCTTCGCTGTTGGGGGACAAAATCTGGGACAACTCGGGCCGGTTCTGCGTCTGTTTTCAGCGTGGTCATTGTTCGGATCACCCGGCTGGTTCATCTGGGAAGGTGCACAAAACCAGATAGCACCCAGTTCTGTAAAACAAAGAGATTTGGTGCAGAGATAAAATTCATTGCTTGCATTGCAATACTTCAGGCACAACATATTGATCTTCTTTGAATGCAAATCCTTAAGCATTTGATGCTTTCTCGGAGATAGTGCCATGTCGGTGCAATACATCACCGAATTTACTCTCTTCTAATATTAATGATAAATATCAACTAACCTTCGGCACCTATACACCCCTTTTTCTGAGCGCATGTTCCAAATTCCTAGCCTGTTACTGCTTAATCTTTACAACGCAGCAAACCAAACCTGATCAGTATGATTGTGAGAAACAAACCAAACCTGATCAATATGATTGTGAGAAACAGAAAGCCTGCCGTATGAACCCACCTCCGTTTAGGAATGCAAGCGGCAACCCAAAAGGCACTGGAGACAAGATGTTTAACCAACTGGTGGGAAAAGCAGGGCCATGGGGGGGGTTTTGATGGTAAATCAGGTTTTGGAATGTTCTAAGCTGCAATTTACATTCCAGGGTCAGGGAGCACTCCTACCCAGTCATTACGCAGCTCAGCCCTAGCTACTGAGGCCACACGATTTTGCAAAAAAGCACGTTCACCACATGCAGACAAAACTTAGAGTGACTTGCCGCAGAAATGTGACAGCAGTCCTAACGCACTGCTGGATTACCCTTTCTCCAAGTGAGGGGAAGGCACGGTCCCATCTGGCAGTTGTGGGGGCGTTGGGTGAGACACCCAGGACACGAAAGGCAGGGAGGAAGCCTCTCCGAGATGAGCTTTCAACAGAACCAGGGAAGGCAGTGCGAGCTCCCCAGACGGTCACATTAATACGGTTTTAATTGCCAGATTGTACCAGCATGGCCTGTGCTGGCAAATTAACTCATTTCTCTCTCATTGATATGAACTTAAACTGATTTGTATGTATTGCCTTGGAGTTTTACACTCGTCTTGCAAGATTTATATTTAAAAATCCTTTTTAATTTGGCAGGTAAGCACCTTTTCTACTAGCATAAAAAAGAAATTAAAACATTATTGACACCGTCTAAATAGAAACTGGAGGGAGTTCAGCTACTTTCTCACTTTTGCCTATTTCTAATAAACATAGAACGGTTTGTGTTGGAAGGGACCTTAAAGATCATCCAGTTCATCCAGTATCTTTAGAATTATTGAAGAAGAGGCAAAAGAACCGAGGTAAGAGTGAACAAATTGAGAAAGCGCAAAATTCAGCAGATTTCAAGAGAGCCAGCAGCAGATCTTTGGATCCCGATTTCTGAGTTGTTGACTCTCCTTCCTTCCACCAGGCAGCAGACACACGGTTCAGCCGGGCTTAAGTCTCTGCACACACGGCGTTTCCACAGAAAGCCTCAGTTAGGGATGTAATTCCGAAGATACTTTTCCTTTGATAAAGAAAGGTTGTCTCTGCAGATTCTTTCCTGACTCAACCACACCATCCTCCTAAGAAAGACGAAAAAATAAAAAAAAGGGAGGGGAGGCAAGATAAGTTCGGTAACGCCGATTTAAGCGTTTTGCTGTTCTCAGCGCGGCCACTGCAGGTTTTTGCGATGCCGAGGCTGATCCCACAGCAGCTCCCCGCAGCCGGCGCCAGCTCCGCCTGTCACCGGGATGCTCCCCTATCAGGGGCCAGGGCAGGAGCCGCCCCAGCTACCCGGGCTCTGGGATCTCCCCCGGGTCCTGTCCTGCCCTCCCCCAGATAAGGGTGCGGGAGCTCGGCGAGCCGTGCCGGGTCCCACACGCACCGCCCGGGGGGTACCCCCGCTGCCAGCGGCGCCCCCGGCTCGGGGGACATCCCTCTCGGCGGGCCGCGCGCTGCGGCCGGAGGGCAGGCACTCGCGGGAGCCGCGGGGCGAGCACCGGGCCCGAGGGCGGCGGCCCCACGGTGCCCGGGGGAGGCCGTGGGGAAGCGGCGAGGGGCGTGCGGTCCCTCCGGGGCGGCCGGCCAGGTTCCGCCACGCTTCAGCGGAGCACAGCCGGAGGGCCGGGGAGGAGCGGCCTGAGCCGCCGCCGCCGCCGGTCGGTCACAACCGGCGCAGGGCGAGAGGCACCGCGCCCGCCCCGCCGGGGCTGCCCGGCCGCGGGGCTTCCGCGGGGAGCGGCCCGGGGGTCGCCGCGAGGACCCCGCCCGGGCTCCGGGGCGGTGGCGGGGCACGGCTGTGGGGCGGGGCTGCTCCTCCCCGCCACCACCGGAGGAGGAGCCGGGCGGCGCCGTGGGGCAGCGCCGACATTTCCCGCGGGGTCGCGGCTGGCCGCAGCAGCAGCGGAGGGACGGCTGGCTCCGCCGGAGATGACAGACGCCCTGCCGCCCCGCGGCTGCCCGGTAGCGGAGCCGGCGGAGGACGGCTACTTTCGGAAGGTAGGAGGCCCCGGGGGCGGCGGGCTGTGTGCCCGGGGGGTCTGGCGGTCCCTCTGCCCGTCGCCCGCGGGCCGCTTCCTCCCGGCGGAGCGTCGGGGGCTCCGTCCCGCGGCGGCGGGGGGGAAGGGGGCGAGGTGAGGAGCCGAGGGGGAAGGAGGCGAGGTGAGGAGCTCGGTGGAGCGCGTCTACCCGGCCGGGGGAGCGCCCTGGGCTGGCGGCGGCCGCGCTCCGCGGGGTCCCGGGCGGCCGCCGCCGGAGCGACCCTCCGCTGCTTCCGAAATAGGCGTCACCTGGAAGCCCAGGAGCACTCGTACCGCTACAAAAGGAGCGAAATTCCACTTGTCGGCCTTTTATCCGCGGGTTTTCCCCCTGCTCTCTTCCCCGTTCGCCGCTCACCGCGGCTCCGCGCTCGCTCTCCAGCGACCTGCCTTGCGTACCTGTAGGAAAGCTCACCGGAGCAGGGCAGCGAGTTAATAGACCCGTCAGGAAGTTTTTAGGAACATCTGCCCTGGTTCCTCTGCAGACCGAGCGGGCGGCTTACGCCACAACCCGCACCCGAGCTGCACAGCAGTAATTACAGCCAAGGGCGGCCCGCGGCGCAGCCCCGGGCTCCGGTGAAGCTCAGCGGCGAAGGGCAGCGAGTGCCCTTTCGGGGAGCCTGGGTTCAGTTCCCCGCGCCCCTAACTTCCGTTGGGGGGCTGCGAGTAGGGGTGTAGGTACCCGCCTTTCCGTCTAGATTCTGGATGCGAGACCCTAAACTATGCTGTGGAGCGGCAGTAAAAAGCCTCGTACATCACATCCCGACGATGCCCGTCGGCTGCCGCCTGGATTGCGGGGTAGGCGGAGGCACACATGCTTTGCTCCGTTGCCCTCTTTGCTGGCCGTTTGGGGTTTGGCCCTAGTATTTACCCAATTTACCAAATTCATAAGCCTGCAGGACCTTGAGCAACAAACCATTTAGCAGAGGAACTATTGGCAGCTGAAAAGAGCGAAGCTTTACCCGTGCCAGCCGTGCTGCAAGGGGTCGGTACTGCTGTATAAATAACCACACAGACAGAAACAAAACTTTGACCCACTTGTCTGGCTTCTTCATTTGAGTAATCCTATCATGGTATTTGGCCAGCAATCACTTCTTTCTTAGTAGTCTATAGCAGGAAATCACAAAGTGTGGCAAAGCTGTAATTACTTAGAGTTTTCACAGCTGTAGTACGGGGTGCTCGTAGGCTGCCTCGAGGCATAGTAGTAAAAAAGTTGACTTCATGAACTGGACAAGTTTGTTAAATTAGATAAATCAACTCTTACATCTATTCGTTTTTACTGCTGGGGACTAACTAAAGTTTAATAACCAAGTTATTCTCCTCTTATGACTTAGGAATGACATCTTTGCACTCAGACTTGATAAGAGACTGAGTTTATTTTCAGTTAAATTGTTGTATATTAGGGTTAAATTCCCTGAAACGCATTAGATTACTGCAAACCCTGTACCTTGGACAGGAGTGAAATTCTTCTCATGTATGAAAATATTCTAAGGTCAATTTTATACCTAATCACGAGCATCTTTCCCACTTCTGAATTACTTGTGACTTAAAGCAGTAGCAAATGGATATGGATTTGATACTAAATCTGGGTGAGCCAGTGGTGCAGTGGAACATTATTCCCTGGGTTCACTCAGATTCATCTAGAAAGGTTCATCTAGCTCATAAGTGTCTTTATTAAAGTTGTAAACTTCAGGCTAGAATTTCAAAGCCTTCTGTCCCTAGAAGTTAGGTGTAAGCAGGAAACCAGTATTCCTTGTTACACTTTAGCTGAATGGTCTCAAAGATCAGAGCTTTCATTCTGATTCCCTAGCTCTAGGAGAAGGGGGAGGGAGGGGTCAAAAACCAACCAACCAAAACAGTTCCGCTCCTGGAATCTTGAACAGGTACAAGCTGTGGATCTGAGGGGATACTTTGGACACAGTGTCTTTAGGCCTTCCGTGTTCATCCGAATGGCATGCGAGGTGGTTTTGTGTACCTGAAACTGGTGATTGAGCTGTTCATGCGTGTCCGTGTTCCCTTGTATCGCTTTCCACTCCCTTTTTAAATTGCACTACTTTTTCCTTTTTTCTCCCTAAAGGATTTGAGGGCTGGTTTACCAGTTTTGTTGGTGCTGAATCACATCCATTTTCAAGGCTAGTCCTTATGTTTTTACATCAAAAGACATTACTTAATCGACCTTTTTATTCTGTAAGCTGTGGAGCGAGACGAAGACACTTGCTTTCTCTCAGTCCTGCTCACAGAAAGGCTTCCAAGCACTGTTTACACAATGAGGTTGCCTTCCATACTTGCCAAGAGTATTGTGCACAGGGACATTTTATAATTGAGGGAAAACCGAGCAGTTCATACAATATCCATTTGGGTTCGACTCTTGATACTGGCTTTTGATGAATGGATGGATTACTGTGGGAAGTGTGCGCAAAGTTTGCATAGTACCCTCTTGGGTATTTTGCTTCTTGAAGTCTTAAATACAGCATTCCAGAAAACAGCCCTCTATCCCCAAGATGCAATATGTAAAACTATTTACTTACTTAATTCTTGTTTAGTGCTTTTTTGTTTGCCCCTGTAGGGAGGAGGCCCTGTAAAACTGCGACTGGCTCTGTGTAAAGGGCCACGTCCAGAAGTGGGGAAACAGAGGCACAGTCCTGTTTCCTGCTTTGATTCTGTTGCCACACTAGAAAGCTAGGCTTGCTGTGGCTGCCAGGTGAGTCAGAGATCTGATGGGTGGCAGCTACCGCGGTCCACTTGCATCACTCCTCAGACTCCCTCTCTCTGTTCCCTTCTAGTGAGGTCAGGGCTGCTTTCCAGGGGCTTCTTCCTCTCCCCTACCCTATCTCTGTCCATTACCTCCTTTGTCCCCATGGCAAAGGCCTGTCATTTATATAGGCAAAATTAAATTTTCCTTAAACCTGTAAGATGCTTTGAGCTGCCGTGGATGCCTTTTTTTAATACTACCTAGTTTCAGGGAAATTACCTGTGCAGTCGCTCAAGGCATACGCAACTCCAGCAGTGTTGCTCCTGTTCTGTCTCCCCTCCAAAACAACCCTCTTTAGCCATTTGATCAGCTGCAACCAAACTTGTGCGAAGGATTTTACTTTTAAAACCAAACAACAACAAGAAAATCCTTGCTGGTGCCCTGAAGAGGCTATGGCAAAGTGGAAGAAGCACCTGACTTTGCATCAAAAGGAAGATGGAGCTTCTGTCCAGAAGCTTTTACTTACTGGGAAGATAACGCACCAGGAAATCGGTTCTGCTACTGTTTTGTCGCAACCGTCACGCGCAGATAGCTTAGTTCAGTATATTCCATGGTACGCTGCCAAGGCAAACTGTACCTGTGTTCCTGGGTGGTGTGAGTGCTCTTGGACGTCAGCCTCGCGCTCTGCCCTCCTCTCTGCCGACTTCCACATTCTTTCGCTACTACTGGCAGCAACCCGTGAGTCAGCCCTGCGTGTCCCGCATGGCCATCCAAACTCTGCTCCCAGTCTTTCTTCCCTGTGAGAGAGTCTGTAGTCAGCAGAAAATAATGACAAAACCAACGATACGAGCAAAGGACAATTCATTTTAAAAGTAGATCGAGGCATTTAGACAGGAAGGATTTTTCAGCAGACCGATAGTAATTAAAGCAGGTCTGTCCTTGGGTGCTGCTTTGCTTATGTGAGATGCTTCTAGCACCTCTGGGGAAGTTATTCTTTAAGCCTGCTGTTGTTTCCTGGATTGCTTGGCCTCTTAGACCTCTTCCTGGTTTGTTTTTTTTTAGTTACTGCTGAATTCTTGTGGGAGAAACAGCTCGCTCTATAGTTGTTCTCCCTGGTTTTTTTGCTTTTTGCGTCACAGCACACCCCCCCACTTACTTCATAAAAACTCAGTCGTTAAATAGCCCCCAGACGTGTCAATGTGCAGGTACTGACAGGTACGTGCAGCAGTGTCAGGCTGTGTACAACGTAGTACTCGTCCAGTTAGAGGATCCAGCGCTTGCGTGGCGGCCTGCTAGCAGGGCTGTGCCTGCCCTGTTGGGTGTTTTGGGCAGCTAGGAGCAGAACAAGGAAAAGGTATCGAGCAGGTTCTTTCTGTGACATCTTTCCCATCTTGATTTAGTGCTTTGCAACACCTCGTGCAGACTGTAACTTCTCAAATGCCCGTGTCAGTCAGGAAGCTGCAATAAGTGGTAAGGAAAAGCCGCAGTTCATTTTGCGAGGTTACCTTTGCTGTAGCTCCCCACCCACCTGCGGTACGGCACTGAGCACCCCGCATTCGGTTCGGTTATTCTGGAGAGCAGTCCGTTGGGCTACGGAGAGGCAGAGCTGTAGGACAGCTAGCTTAATGAGTCTGTAGATTCTGATCAGTTTAATGAAGATGATGATTTTCCTTTTCCCTTTCTGACAGCTTTGGTTCCATCTGTGGGGCCAGATACTGATCATATAGAGCAGGCTGCTGCGTCAGAAAGACAGACAGTGTGTATTAGTGCGCCCTCTCAGGGGAAAAGGCTAAAACCAGCAACCAGGCAGTTCCACAAATACGGCACCAGGCTGAAAATGATGATAGGTACGGTAACCAGCTGGTGAATCAGCACTTCCCTAATTAACTCTCTCTCCTTCCCCTCCTTAGCTTTTGGGGTTTCTTCTGCAGGGCTCCCCCATCTGTGGTTAGCGTATCAGTTTCCCAACCTGCTACACCTGTGCAGCCACTGGGGTTTAGCTCCTGTGGCTCTCCTTAGTCATTAGTAGCCAGGCAACCATCCCCATTACCATTGGCACAGGAATATTTATTTGCCTGTTTGTTCTCTTTCCACTTCTCTGGAGGCAGAAACAACGTTGTGATGATTCATACCCCCCATCATGCCATAGCTGCTCGTTACGTACAGCTTCATAGACCTAAGCTGAGAGGAGCCCTTCGGGTGAAACTAAGCATCACCCGAAACTTGGTTAGTCAAGAGACAGGCATCTCTGAAATACTGATCTCCGTTTTGCTCAGTGAGCAGCGTGACAAGACGGAATACCGTATAGGAAATACGCATTTAGAATTTAACACAAAAATTTGTTCTGAAACTCTGTATTAATCTTTGGGGCTGAGCACTTAGGCCTGTAAAATACTTGCTCGTAGCACGGAGCAACTTGAATCCTAGCAGTGGAAGAAGGTAAGGACATAAACATCGTAATTTAGCAGGACCTAGGGGTCAGTTCTAGAAATACTGGTGTGAATCATGCTGTTTACCACAATTGCTGTTACAGCCAAAGAAGTTCTGTGCGTAAGTTAATTTACATACACGTTTAAATATCTGGAGGACACGGCCGTTTGTGTACACTGCTGGGCTTGACGAGCAGCACAGGTTGTGCTGTCTGGAAAGGCATGTCTTATTTTAAGTAAGAGGGCACACCCAGTTTCAACTCTGTGTCACCTTCAGACTGTGTGGCTCATCTTAAAAGTTCAAACCACTACCTCATAAATCATATTTATGTTAATTTCAAATGCTTACTGTGATTACTCATGGCTTGGCACACAGTCAGGATTTTTGTGTCCATCGCACCTGGATTTCTGGTACTAAAAAATACTTTTGTCTTGAACAAAGAACTTTCTGGCATCCAGATTAAATACGTCTTTATTTGGCACACACTTTGGACAGCCATCTGCCTGCTGTGGTAGATAATTTCTCAAGGTCTAGAGCCTGAACTTGGAAAACCACAAAGATATTGCCTATACCCCTTAGACTGGGGGATTTTAAGGCTCCTTCAGACGGGAGGTAAGCGCTGGTGCCTTGCACAGCGGCAGGATGCTGTCTGGCCATAGTTACCTGGAGTACCTGACTCCAGGCTTGCCTAGCTGCCCTCTCTGCCCCCGTGTCATCTGTGAAGTCCCCCCCAAACCCCTCGAGAGTCCTGAACAGTCCGTCAGCCGCTTCCCAGCTCTGCTTGGGCTCCTGCTGTTGAGCTGGCTCTGGCGGGGACGGCGTCACGCTGAGATCCCACAGGCACTCGTAACACAACTGTATGCTGAATGAGCGCGTGTCGGATGGTGTTTATAAACTTCAAACCCAGTGGGGTATCCTGCCGCCTAAGCTCAGGCGTTGCTTCTGATGAGAGACGAGCAGCAATCCCGTTGGAATCTCTCAGCATGCCCCATGAATTAGCCCAAGGATTGCGAGCAGACGTGCAGGCCCTGCACAGGCCAGCCTTCAAAAGGAGGTGCCTGTTTATTTGTCTGATACCAGTGTCTGTTTCTTTCAGGATGTTACCTGACTAGCACATAAATAACATGGCAAGAACGTACAGCTCCTGTGCAGGTCTGGCCTCTGGTAGTGACGTATTAAAAACGTACCAGCTGCCCGATTCTGCAGTTCAGCAGTGTTTTTCAACCAAGTGGGAAGAACTGAAGTAACGACCTAACTGAACTTCAGGGCTTAAGAAGCTTTTATTGGTTCAGGAGCCAAGGACAATAATATTTAAGCACTTGAAACACTTCTTTATGAAGTGCAGCTGTGCTCTGAGGGGGGAAAAAAGCTCAAAACCTGATAGCTGAGTTTACTATTTGAATTGACTTCCCAGCAGAGTTACTCAATTAACTTGTCTTTTGTTCCCCCCTACCCCAAAATGAAAGCTTAAATCGTACTCTCTTCTTGGTCATTTTTGCAACTTCCTTAGTAATAACTGTTCTTTTGTTGCTATTTAATTAATAATTTTGCTGATGGTGTCTAAACCATCATAAAATCCAGTTCACTTTCCAAGTTGTTTTGGCTTGGCAAAGAAATAAACAGTAATTAAATGAAGCACCTGGCATCCTGTTGACGAGAAATGAAACAGTAGGTGTGGAAACCTCTGGGAAGTTTGGCTGCTGGATATTGTAATGAGCTGAACATTTAACATTCTTGGGGTTGTCCAAATGTGAAGCAAGTACAGCTGCTGTCTGGGAAAGGGATCTCCTACACAGAGGAAAACAGAGCGAAGCCCTTGCCTGGCACTGTCTGCTGAAGAGCATCACAGTACCCAGAATGTGTGCCTTACAATCTGGGGAAGATTCCCCCTTCTCTACTTCCCATGGGGTTTTGGATATTGGTTATTTTCACACTGTGTCGCTGTGCACGTCTAGCCATCGGTTTTCCGGCAGCCTGCTTACAATAGAGTTTAAGCCTGCAGATGGACACAACCTAGTCGAGGGTCCCATGTGCAGGAGATGTAAAAAGCAGCCTTGGCCAGAGGGCAAAATGCGAGTTCCTTGTAGGCCTTGAGAAGGAAATGGGAGGTGTATGCTGGCAGCAGGCGAGCCTGCCCTGAAAACAGACTGTTCCCGAGAAGCCTTTCATCAGGGAGACAGAAGTGCAGCACCTCCAGGCACGCTGGAGGTGATCTGGGTGCCTCAGTCTGTCCGTGCCTTGCCCTCTTAGGCCCCAGGGCTGTTTTTGCATTAAAGCTTCACACCGAGATTAGTGGCAGGTCCTGAAATGCAGGGAAACATCTCTGCTGCTTTTTCTCTTCGCACAGAGTTGGAGATCGCTGCGGTTTTGCCCTCATCGTTTAGTGGGAGCTTGTTTGATTTCTGGGCTGGAGCTTGATCAAAGGTCCACTGAAATAAACACACCACTTGTACTGAGCTTCATGGGCTTGGGAATCGGGCGGTTGGGCT
This sequence comes from Rhynochetos jubatus, assembly GCA_027574665.1. Taxonomy (NCBI): domain Eukaryota; kingdom Metazoa; phylum Chordata; class Aves; order Eurypygiformes; family Rhynochetidae; genus Rhynochetos; species Rhynochetos jubatus. Next base: position 20,585,832 of record CM050661.1, on the reverse strand, counting down.
TCCTGAAAAATTTCCCAGGGGTAGAGCGGTAAAGAAGTATCTGAATGACGTAAGGAAACTTGTTTGGCACGCAGGAAGGGCAGGGAATTTTGGGAAGGAGCTGCAGCTTTAGAGACAAGATCAAGACAAGGGCAAGGCAAGGGTATGTTTAGGAAGGATCCTGGGACTAAGTGGTTGAGAAAGAAGTTGGAAGGAAGCATCACGGACCTATACAGGGCTATAGAGATGAAAGGCCCAAGATGAGACTCAAGGATTCAAACTGAATGCAAAAAGCAAGAGGAAATAAGTGGCAAGGTTCAAATGAAAATTGGCAGGGATGGAATGGAAGGAGAAAAGACTTGGAATACCAGTAGTAGAGGAAAATTATACAACACAAAGTGAAGAAAAAGCAAAGTGGGAAAAACAGTGGCAGCCGGAAAAGAGACAGCCTGAGAGCAGAAAGGAACTTGGGGATACAAGCCCATGTTGTACCTTTAAGTGTGCCTTGCTTCTGCCTCTGTGTATAGATGTGCGTAAAGCAGCATAAAGTATTCGGCAGATAAAGGCCTCCTTAACCTAAGGTGAACGATGAGTTTGCTACATGTGCCTGTCCTCTGCAGCAAGTTCATCTTCACGTGCTGTGGGCGCTGCCAGTGCTCTCAGCAAAGAGAGTATGTGCTGTGCACCAAGCTTTGGGCTTCTGCTCTAACTGTATGTCACTGCAGAAACATTTTTACAATTGGAGTAGTTTAATGTGGCATGTTTTTTCAGGTTATCGGGCAAACGATGCTTCTGAAGATGTTTGCAGAAGCTGTCTGTCGCTTTACCTGTTTCTTAGAAGCTTTTCAAACTAGGGATTCAAAATTAACAGTATTAGGCTATGTGCTCTCTCAGCTGAACTGCTGTCATCTGGGTTGATCAGTTCATTTCTCTGTTGTCACATCATTTGCCAACCCAAATAAGAACTGGACTTCGAATAGATGACCAGAACTTCATGTCCTGTTGAAACACTTGCTTTTGTTGTGCTGGTATGTCATTGCCTGACCACGCATAATTAGAGCTTGCTGAGAGACTTCTAAACGCTGTTATATCAAACCCAGATTTTTCTAGTCAAAACTAAGAGGAGGTCCAAAATAGTGCATAATTTAGTGGCTGGAGTACTTGAGGGAAGATTTGTGTGGGACAGATCTGAGCCTCCTTCTTGTGTAATGCATGAGCCAGTAAGACCCTGGTAAGCGTTGTAATGAGGCCCAGCAAGGCCACTCAAAAGGACATGCTTTGTTTAAGGGTAAGCCTTAAAACACTGTGGTCTTACTGGCTTCAGAATCAGTAGTCGGGGTTGCAGGGATGTGCTGGTTGGCTGTGAACGAGCACTAATGTTTGAAGATGTTTGGTGGCTACAAATGAGTATTAACATTCAAAGATGTTTGATACTTTTTTTTAAAAGGGGGAAGGGGCAAACAATAAACAGGTGGAAGTGAAACTTCTGTTTAAAAAAGGTGTTAAGATTGTGTTTCCCTCAAAAAGAAGACAAACATGCAGTCCTATTCATCCGTCACAGTTCTAGCTTATCAGTACTCACCCGAACACAATGGCCCAGTGCTGCTCAAACACAGGTTGCAGTTGTCTTGTGCTTGTGAAAGGTGTGCATTCGTGTGAATCCGGGGTTTTGTGCTTTGCTGTTTAAGGGCTTCATTTCATGAGTTTGGGAAGGTAGACTAATCACCTCACTCTATCAAGCACTATTGGTCCATTACCCATCTTACTTGATACTGAGCTATTAGCAGAGCGTCTTTGTTGGCCAGCAGGTAACGAGAAAAGCTAACTCGTTGCGCCTGGCACCGTGAACATACACAGGTGAAATAACTTGCAAAGCTTACTCCTATTTCACATTTCTGGTGCAGTATGCAGAGGTGCTGCTGGGTTAGGGCAGGGCAGGCTTAAAGGTCCGAGAGCATTTCCTGGGTGTGAAGAAGAGCTGTGCAGATAGGCAGTGCTGTACCAAAAATAAGTTTGAGGTGGAAGGAGAGGAACCTAGGGGAGGGGTAGGAGTTGCACGGAAGGTCTGAGCGCCAGAAGGAACAAGCGCAGAGACCCTTAGACAGGTTCTTAAGACCGCGAGCAGTGGTGCCACCAGAGCCTGTTTTCTGAGAGTTGTATCTCGAGGCTCATCTACCCCAGTATGGCACTCGTGATATTTTGCAAAGGTTAAGCAGAAGCTTTGATAGGAGTTTTAGCACCTTGCCAGATACTGGTTTTAATAAACCTGTAGGAACTGAATAACACGCTGTCAAATTTGTAATTGGAAAATAGCTTCCCGAGATGTTTAGGGGAGAACAGGCTGGCTCACACACGTACATAAGCTTTACACCAAATGTTTTCTGCCTGGATTTTAATGTCAAATGCTTTGGTCCTGGGGTCTCTGGCTTTTAGTGACCAAGTCTGAGAAAAGAAACGCTGTCAGGCACCCATCGCAGTGTCAATGTAGTTCATTTGTATTCACACAGAACCCATGCCATTGAAGTTCATTCAAATTCAGCGTTACTTCTTTTTCAGAGTCTCTTCCAACAGCAACAAAACCCCCTTGTTTCCTTAATTCTAGGGATGTAATCCTCTTGCTGAGACTGGTCGAAGCAAACTGCAGAATCAAAGAGCTGTCCTAAACCAACAGATCTTGAGAGCAGTAAGAATGAGAGCTGGTGCTGAAAATCTTTTAAGGTATGTATGTGTCAGGGCTTCTGGTTATTTTGCCTGAGCAACTACCTTTATTTTTTAAATTTCAGTCCCTCAGCTGTTGCTTTTTCCCAGTCTACGTATCCAATCCCCTAACATGCCGCAAAAACTACGTCTGGGTGCTCTGCCAATCTCCCTGAAGTTTTTTTGAATGCTGTAGCGTCATTACCTGCCATAAAATGTGCTTTCAGAGCTGCTGCGTTGCAGCAAATGGACTGAATGTTACTGTCTCATGCTGCTTTGTTGCTAGCGGTAAGGGCGAGTGAACCCTGCTGGCTGCTGTGCTGAGTCCTTTTTGCACCGTAAACCAGAGAAAGGTGTCGCCACTGTACTATTGCTTTTTCCAAGATTCTTTAGATCCACAGTGGAAAGGACCATCAGTTGCCGCCTTTATCCATGTAGTAGTGACATAGGAGTGAGTAGAAGGGCAGCGCACATCTAGCCACCAGATTCTCCCCCAGTTTGAGGTACCTGGAAGACACGTGGCCCTTTATCTATTATGTTTTGTCCACCACGTTTTTTTAATACGGTTTCTTACGTGGCTGTCCCCGTAAGAACAGCGCTAGGTTTCAGCTTTCGGAACCAAACGCTGTTCAGTCAGTAGACGTTTCTGTGTGCCAACTCAGTGTTTTGCAGAGGCTGAAGGGATGGTAGTATCTAATGGGGGTGCTGGTTCCTGACCTGGCTGTCTCTCTCGCACCCCACTCCTCTCTCTGCAGGTCCCTCTGCTTTCCCCCCTTCAATGAGTCAGTCACAGAGGTGCTAGCTGGCTTGGCTGTGGCCAGAGGCAGGTCCGACTGGGAGCCGGGGAAGCTTCTAGCAGCTCCTCATGGGAGCCACCCTGGTAGCCCCCCGCTCAGCCGCACAGACCCAGCACACTAGGCTTGAACCCAATGCTGTCCTTTGTGCAGAGCTGCCTTTATCGAGGAAGGTCTATTCCACCCTGTACTGGTGTGCAGTTTGGCTTGTGCAGGCAGCAGGTGTACCCTTGCTTCACCCAAGCCATCTCAGGTGGTCTGGCAAGTACAGCGTAGAAAACTCACAGGTAACGCCTATTTAGAGCACGAAGTACGAGCTTGGGAGTTTAGCTTGGGATAACCGGTTTGTCACCGAGGCGCTTCGTAAAACTGGGGGGTTGTTCCAAGTGGAGCCTGCATGTGTGAGAGGGTTGTTCATAAATACTTATGAAGGTGAAGTTTATCCTAAAGGTGAAAGCAAGATACTGCAAACTTATTCTAAGTTTTATTGTCTAAAGATTGGACACTAGTGTAGGGGTACAGTATCTTAAGCCTGGGGGTGGATCAAGGCCCTCTATCGTGAACTCATAGCTGTGGTTACAGGTGACAGTGTCACTCTCTTGTAAACAGTGATACTGTGGGGAGGATGGGGTGAGGGTGGTGATATAACAGCCTGAAACACACAAAGAAGGAGTCACACAAGTGCTCGGAGGGGGGTAAATACTAACACCGGCTGTACTGGCAGTTCTAAGCCTCATGTCATGTAAACATATAAATGGCAAGAGACAAGCAAACAAAAATGATCCTGTTGCATCTGACAACATAATTGTAATGTATTAAAAAAATATCTCTCCACCTGCATATTTGGTTGTAAAACATTCTGTGGTAACAGTTTTATGGGAAAGGGTTTTTTTTTTTTCTTTCATTCCTAAGACCAAAAGCCTCAACAGAGAATTTTCAATTCACTCTGTGAATCTGTGAATTTATAGAGTGGGGAAGCCACTCCTTTCTCCACCCACCCCCACCCTCCTATCTTCTTGTAGGAAAAGATCACCTAATCCGAAAACAGGATAGTGATTCTGTTTAAGATGCTTTAGTTTTGTTGCTTGATGTGTCTGAAAATAAGCCTGACTCTTCAGCACACAAAAAAACTTAGCACGTAGCAAACCTTCTAGTGTCTGCGTGCTGTTATCTGGAAACTATCCCAGGCTCTCTCTTGACAGAGAAAACCAATAAATTCTGAAACGTGAGGTCTCGTATCATCTCCCAGGAGATTTACAAAAATCTGAAAAATGCTGAGAATGCTAGCAATGGGGTCAACCAAGCTAGGTACAAACCCTTTTTTCCTCAGCTATAAGAAACCTGCATCTCTCTCTTTCTGCAGAGCAACCACCAACAACAAAGTACGAGAGCAGGTGCTACTGGAACTGAGTTTCGTAAACTCAGACCTGCAGATCTTAAAGGAGGAATTGGAGGGACTTAATATCTCCGTAGAAGTTTATCAAAATACAGAGTAAGTATAAAGCTAAGTGACTCAGTTATTAACAGATCTTCTCTTTACCCTCAAACAAAATTGTTCCTAGGCGAATGCGACCGCTGGACGATACTTACGTAAAAGAGCGGAGAGCTCGATAGGAAGAGAACGTAGTAGATGGCAGATTTGTTGACTAAGGGTTAGTCTGCGTATTTGCCTTTCACTTGGGAAAGGTATGTACCGCTGACCTTAGATACGGAGTTCCTTTGTGGAGGAGAGTGTTGCGAGACTTGAAAGCTCTTGGGGTTTACGGGGCAAAAGGGACGCACGGCACCCAGCAGAATTTCCAGTGCTAGCGTGGCTAGTTGGCGCAGCGCGTTCTGGAGCGAGGAAGCCTGCAGATAGAATTAATACCTGTGCTGAGGTGCAGTGCGTACAACAGTCCTCATTAGCTGGAGAACAGAAGGACAGCTCTGATTTAGGGCTCAGAGCAGGCCTGAGGTAGTCCTTAAAGTGTGCAGCTCTGTGACAGAAACCCATAAATTACCTGGCTAAACCAGAGAAATTTTTAGTCGATGAAGTTGGAATTGTTGCAAGATGTATTTCCAAGTTTAAAGAGCATACTAAACTTTACATTGCGATGGATTCCTCAAAGATGAAACTTAAAGTTAAAGTTTACTCACTGCCTGAATGCTGCAATGATTTCTGTATCAGTTAAATGTCTTGTTGCTCCTAAAACTCAACATTTCCGGTTCGATTAATGTTAGCAGCTCAAGACACGGAGCGCTTTATACAAGGGGAGTGTAATTTTGGGTCCCTTTCAGCACTGTTCTCAGTTAGGGGTTAACTTCCAGGTGGACTGCAAGGAATTCTTAATGTAGAGGGACTAAGCACGTTTCTGGTGGGCTGTCTTTCAACTGAATGCTGACGGCAAAATAGCCACGTTTCAGTTTTCTCAAAAAGAAACTTGTGCTAAAGTTCCTGCCCTTGGCCGCCATGGCAAACTTTGCCATCTATTCGATGTGAGAATGTGTTCTGCTCAAGATTTTACCAGTCTTCATACACGCAGGCGGGCGTAGAGAGCAGTATCTAAGATACGGCTGTGGAAATGAGAGCAAGGATCCAGAAGAATTCCTTCTTGTAGCTAAAGAATAGTTGAAATATTTGGATTCTCAGTGAAGGGTGAACAGTAGGGCAGGCCCTAAGGCAGGTAGAGCTTTGTGGCTCTTCCCCAACCTGTTTCGAATGGTGTTTTACCTTTCTGATGCTCTTCGCTCTGTGCTGTAAATGCTTTTTACGTTCCATCAGCTAAAATAATTCACTCCCTGTGTAAGTGCTCTCCAGCCTTCAACGGCAAAGAGCTATTAATAGTTGCCCTTGGACTCTATTGTGTATAGTCATAAACATGAGGTCACACCCACGTTTCTAGGTTAAGCTGGATTGTGTTACACCAGTCTGAAGGGTTGGCCTTCCCAGCCCTTGCACACATCTCCGCTGAACTGAGAAGCATGACGCTATTTCTACTCAGTTCTGGAAATCCAGGATCACCTCCCTAACTGTTCAATGCCCCCATGATGTTGACTCCGTGGGTGTGGCACCGTAGAACCTTAAAGAAATAGAAGTTCAGTTCCTTTGACAAATACTCATGTCTACAGGGACTGTGGGTGGTACTGGAATTCCTTAAGTCATTGTTAAGGATATCTTTTGCATGTGTCTCACTTCCTTTGGGGGGAAAAAGTCTTGATATGGTGTGTAAAAGTGTTGTGGTTTCTTCTGAAACCCTCATTAGAAATCGGATAGTTGGCACTACCCACAGTGGTGTGTTGGCGCTGCGTGCTGGGAGTCCTTTTCAAGCTAGCAGAGCCACTTTCTGGATCATGCCAACCCCTTTAAGGACACCTTCCTCTGCTGAGGAAGCTGCACGCCTACGCCCACCTTCCTGAGACCGAATTTTCACCAGTAAGGAAGTGATTTTGCTGATGAGACTATAAATGCATCATCACACCTGTGGGATTTTGTAGTTGGTAATGGGACGCTCTAAACGATGATACAGTGAATCAGTTTTCAGGAAAAATGAAAATATCAAATAAACCTTAGAATTGCCCAGTACTGATCCATTAGGCTGTGGATCTGGAGGCCATTCTGTTGGTGTTTGGTTTGTTTGTTTTTCATAGGGCAGTGTGCTTAGTGGAACAGCAATATATGTAGCTTTTGAGGGATAAATGCAGCTCTTTAATTCATAATAGTCTTTTTAGCTAGTGTTGTTTACTGATGATCCAGATCTGAGTCTGGTACGGACGTGTATTCTCCTGAGGACCAGATTGTTTTAAGTCACAGTTCTCATCCTTACTGCTCTCTGATATTTCACAGATACCACCTATCTTAGTCTAGAAACGGCGTTCCCAGGCTCCCACTGTTAAAGTTGGCATGCTTCCGCCCTGCTTTTCCCCGTGTTGGACACGTGCCACTTCCCCATATGAAACCATGTGTGTAAGATGCTGATAGCCACTGATAATTACCACAGCTCTTACCATGGCAGATCTCCTAGTGGCTGTGGAGCTGACTTCTGTCCGTATAGCTTGAACGGGTGTATAAAGGCTGAGGGAAACGGCAGTAAACCAGCCTTTGAGAGGTCTTCTTTTTTTCCTTAAAGGAAAAATAGGCTCAAATTACAAAGCAGGCAGGCAAGTAGCTTTCCTCACTCTCTTCTTGAACAGTCACAGGCCATTGAGCAGACTCTTGGGCAGGAAGGAACTGTTACCAACTCTGTACCTTTTACCCCAACACCCATCAGTGTACTAACTTTCTGTTATCAGACGAAACAAAAGTAATTATCAGCAGACAGACAGAAAAATATTTCTGAATCTCTTTTTTTCCATAGAGAGACTTTCAGCATTCCCTTGGTACCGCTTGGCCTGAAGGAAACCAAAGAAGTAGACTTTACACTCCCCCTCAAGGTAAACTGCAGAGACCCGTTTCAGAATGCATAGTTAACAGAACTAACCTCCATGCCAGATTTGTTTAAAGGAGCAGAAGTAATTTATGTATAAATCAGTTTTAGGGAAAATAAAACCAGACATCACCATGTGTTTAAAAATTACCCACCAATTATTTGGGTCATTATTGATACCCGCCTGGACAAGGAGTCAGAAGATGTTTTAAGAGATCCCACTTTAGAGACAGTAGAGTTAAACCAACGAGAACAAAAATTCCTTCTACAGTGTTTGGTTCCAATAAGTCTATTGATTACTCCTGAGTGTGAAAGGAAGTAGTAATGAAGGTAATCAGTAGTCATGAAATAAGCAACGAAGTCGTGCAATGCAGCGATGCTCCAGGTTGCGCTAACCAAGCTGGCTCAGTTGGGAAGCAGTGTTGCAGCGTTAGCACGGCTTGTTTGCTGGCTAACAGAATTTGCTGGCTATCTGAGCCACCTCCTGTATTTTTTGGACTACCGTCTATAGCGCAATGTAGATTTTATCTGCTGGTAAACCACCGTATATCACCACAGCGCTCGTCTCTGCTTTTGCTTCGGGAGGTTGATCTCCAGGGCCAGGTTATGGTACCACTTTGGCCATTGCAGCTCGGTGCAATTCGACTGAAGTTAACAAGTACAGCTGGCAAGAGGTTGGCAGCTACTGAGGTGTTATGGTCACTTGATTCCCTTGTCATTTTAGTTAACAGAGTTCATTTGTCCCTTTCAAACCCACGAAGTGGTGGTGTTTTAAACCCCACTGGAGTTGATGTAACAGGTGCTTTGTTACTTCACACCGGACTGAAATGTCTTGTCTCAGATATCAGATGAAGTTATCGTTCTGTTGTCTTTTGGTAGTCTCGTCGCTGTATGTTACTGTTGACTGGAAGGGAGCGCACAACGTGCAAATCACAACTGAGTCAATTTTGCACTGTTTGCAACTGCAACAGAAACTTAGATGTTTAGGTTAACTTTAGGCGTTCCGGTTTTTGACGTGGTTGTTGTTGTTGTTAGGACTTCATTCTGGAACATTACAGTGAAGACAGTTCTGAGTATGAAGATGAAATAGCAGATCTCATGGATCTCAGACAGGTAAGTTCAAGGATGGCGTAGCGTGAGGCCCTCCACGGTGTAAGGGATGACGTTTGTATGGAATCCGGTTATGCCGGCATTACCTGCAACTTACCACATTCTTATTGGTGTCATTTCTGAGATACCGAATGTGAGTCTCCATTGTCCGAGAGTTTTACAATCTGAGTAAAGAACAGGTGAAGAAAAGGATGAAGTTAAGCAAAGTAATTGAGCTATTAACACAGCTTTGTAAAGCTAAGATTTGTCTTGCTTGCTTTTTTTCACTTGGAAGTATTTTAAAGTTGAACTGAATGCATCTGGCAAAGGATGGCAGTAGAATGGTGGTTATTTCGAACTATTGTTTCCTGTATTACACTAGAAACATAAATTTTCTTTGTAGCTTTCAAAGATCCCTCCAATCTTTACGTAATTAACTCTGAGACTTGCCAAACAGATTATCGTTACTTCCTTCAAGGTTGCGTGCTAGTTCTGTGCAGCTGGAAAAACCGTTTTGGAACGCATCCATCTGCCCTTAAGCTTACTGTTCCCAGATTCCACACGTTTCTACCATGTGCAGAAGTCCAAAGGAAGCAGAGCTTTGTCCTTGGTGTTTCAGTATTCATCCTGTAACAGAATACACCTTATTTTAACCTGTTGTGTTTGAAGGCCTGCCGCACTCCCAGCCGAGATGAAGCTGGCATTGAGATGTTGATAAGCTATTTCCTTCAACTGGGTTATGTAGAAAACCGATTTTTCCCACCCACCAGGCACATGGGAGTTCTGTTTACATGGTAAGTGTGTGGTTCACGTTTGTCTCTTTTTCAGGACACTGTTAATCATTAACTGTCTTCTGTTTAATTTGAAGCACGGTCAGGGTGTTCCCCACCCCCCTGCGGTGTGTGGTGTCAATTCATTTGGGTTTTAGTGTTAGGAGTAAACCTGGATACAGCTCACCCTCTTCTGCTTAGAGCGAAGCCGTTGGCTAGCTTATGGTTTGGGTGAAGGTTGGCACAAGGGAAAATCATCTTCGTTTTGGGCAACTGCACGTGTTTCCTGGCATCCGAACGCTGGTGGGTGAAGCAGCTGGGGAATGGGCCAGACCTTAATGCCCTGCCTTTGATTTTAAGAAGAGCACTTGGGCCAAGTGACTTAACTTATTACAGTGGAGTGTTTACTGCACCTGTGAGCAAAGTTTGGCTCTGAATAGAGAGGGTTTATTTTCATGATGTAAAAGGGTGACTGCCATGCAGCCAAGAGGAACTGTTAAGTTTCTAGTCATAACTGCGAGTAGAAACTTGAAAATACGAGCTATAAAGGGTCTGACCATGCCAGTAGTTGATCTTTGGCAACAGCCAAGTACAGGGCCATAGCAGCGCGTATGGACGCTTCCCCAGTATGCCCTCAGCCTCTGTGATGGCTTATAGGCACTTTTGAGTTGGATGTAATGCTTAGGGAGGCACTGCTGTAAATCCTGCTGAAAGCACAGCTTCAAAGCCATTCTCTGGCTCACAGCACCTCCATTGTCCTCGCAGTACGTAGTGGTATTTATGTTCACCTTCATTTTCTCTGGAGCAGAACAGTCATTAGGAATTCCACTGCTCCTGTGGAAAAAAAGAATGAAAATGCCTGTTGTTTCAATGGACGCTGCTAATCTTGACACTTCTAACATTTGTTTCCCGAGGTATGATTCCTTCACAGGTGTCCCAGTGTGTCAGCGAAATCTGTTGCTCGAAAAAGCCAGCATTTTATTCAACATTGGAGCCCTCTACACCCAGATTGGAACACGGTGCAATCGCCAGACCCAGGCTGGACTTGAAAATGCTGTTGATGCTTTTCAGAGAGCTGCAGGTACGAATCTAAAAATGTTGGGGAGGTCTTTATGCAAATGTCCCTAATCTCATCCTGACATCCTGCGGATTTCTGCATTTCCCACTGATTTCATTACACAGAAATGGAGTCATAGGGAAATTCAGGAAGCCTAGTGAAGAGCTGGGATGTAGCTTTAATTCAGAACCTGGATCTGCAGTCTGAATAGGCAGATAAAGGTGGTGAATAATGTGGTTAACGATTAATGAACTGCAGTTCCAAGGTCCGAGTAATAGCCCTAACAGTGACTACCTCACTGTTTGTTCTCTCTTTCACCAGCATAGCTGCTTTTACCTCCGTGATACCACCTTGGTGTAAAATCTCTACAAGAAACAGTTTAAAGGGTTGATAAAGGGCTTGAAATCTAGTTTTCCATATGGTCTATTCAAAATTAATGTATTCTCTGGTGTAATTTGCAATTCCTTGGCTGCATATTTTCCATAGATTCCAAATGCAAACAGGTGCAAAATACTCATTCTAATAAAAGGAATCGTATCCCTTGGACTAACATGTCACACAAGCTTTGGGTTTGGTTTGCGTCTTTTTCCCCAGGTAGATTTTTCTAATTTTTTGCTGTTGTCATCTGTGCTACACATAATGCCTAAAGACATTGCACCCATCTAGTCAGTACGTACTGCAAGATTTACTTCTGCACTAACCACCTGTGGCTGTTGGTTTCCACTGTATGGGTAGCTTTAGCCGCTGCAAACTGGACCAGAGTTGGATTGCCATAAAAACTCTCTTTTAAATACATAACTATATTAACTATATAAATATAGTATTTCTTCATGCATTTATTAAACATTGTTTTTCAACCTTTTTATTTCATCTTAAAGAAATCTCAGTACTTGAGAAATTTCCCCGTTTTGCTGCTGCTCCTTCCGTTTGGCAAATAAAGAACTCGCTGCTTTTCACTTCAACGTATTTGCAGAACAGACTGAATTCTCAAACTGAAATGCATCGTTTGCTACCACAGTACCTTTGCGGGGCCCCAGAGCAATGTGCTCAGGAGGCAGCGCATTGTACCTGTGCATGGCTCCGTGACACTGGTCATTATGTGGGTAGACAGGAGCTAGAGCACGCGTTAACCGTTTCTCTGTGCTGAATGGAAAGCGTTGCACAGAGTTTATCCTCAGCAAAGTGCTCAGTGTGTATATGCTTACTGCTTCATATATATCCACAACATCAGAAGGATATAGATTGGTTGGAGCGAGTCCAGAGCAGGGTCACGAAGATGCTCTGAGGGCTGGAGCCCCTCTGCCATGGGGACAGGCTGAGAGAGTTGGGCTTGTTCAGCCTGGAGAAGAGAAGGCTCTGGGGAGACCTTATAGCACCTTCCAGTGCCTGAAGGGGGCTACAAGGAAGCTGGGGGGGGGCTTTTTACAAGGACCTGTAGGGACAGGACAAGGGGTAACGGGTTTAAACTGAAAGCAGGGAGATCTAGATGGGGATATCAGGAAGAAATTCTTCCCGGAGAGGGTGGGGGGCACTGGGACAGGTTGCCCAGAGAAGCTGTGGATGCCCCATCCCTGGAAGTGTCCAAGGCCAGGCTGGATGAGGCTTGGAGCACCCTGGGCTAGTGGAGGGTGTCCCTGCCCCTGGCAGGGGGTTGGAACTGGATGGGCTTTAAGGTCCCTTCCGACCCAAACCATTCTGTGATTCATTGGAAATATCTTGAGAATGAAAAAATAATATTCCCCTCCTACTTTCAGTAGAGCACTCCATCAGTACTTGGGGCGTGCCTGGCAAGTTTAACATCGCTTTTTTTGGTTGCAAAAAGGCAGAGATGGCCTTAATTCAAATTTGCATGAGGGCACGTTAATAAGTGAAAAAAGATCCAGCTGTAACGCAGAAAATGAAACATCTCAGAAACTGGTAGTAGGAAAGTACAGTGCATATCCAGCACTACGCGTGGTGGCAAGAAGTAAGATTACAGCAGCTGGGACACATAAAAAGCAGAGGTCCTAACATTACGCTTTTGTAGTATTATCGGCAATTAGCAGGCCAGTAGAACCCACTGAACCAGTTGGATGACATGCACGCTGGAAGTTGTGCTGTTACTTAATATTTGCACTACAGTTAATGTTTGTTTCTAGCATTTATCAAATTAAACCAATTCGTACGTTGGTGGAACCAAACGTATAGAGCAGAACCTGATGTTGCCCTATAAATAAACTGTTGTAGTTTACTTGCAGGGATGGAGCTGAGCTTTCATCGGGACGCACAATGCACTTAGCAGCATCTGAAAAGGAGATTCATAATTAATGAAGTTTTTGTGTTTGTGGTTCTTCCTTCCATCCAAGGCTTGGATGGCACCTTCCTTGCAGTCACGTAGATTTCTTCTTTTCCCTTGTCCCGTGTACAAGCCCCAGCCCACCCCTCCCATAAACAAGTCACGTTCGGTGCAGCACAGCTTCACGGTCAGCCACCAGAACCGTTCCCAGCAACCTGAAGGTATTGCCCTTGAAACTTGCAGCTTCTGTTGCTCCTCTGGATTGTAGTTTTGAGAACTGGGCCTGGAGGTGTTTGATGGGAATGCAAAGCCAAGCCTGTAGGTCTGTTTAATTTCGTGGGTACTGCGAATCCCTTCAGATTGCTGTAGTGCAATCCTAGGAAGTGCTTCCAGTCCTCATTACTGCGGTACATGCTAGAGTTAAGTTCACTGGTTTCTCTCTTTGTGATGCTGACAAAACCATTTTGTAATTTCAGGAGTCCTAAGCTACTTAAAGGAGACCTTTACTCACACACCGAGTTACGATATGAGTCCAGCTATGCTGAACGTACTGGTGAAAATGATGCTGGCACAAGCTCAAGAGTGTGTTTTTGAGCAGATTGGTCTTCCTGGAATACGCAACGAGTTTTTCACACTAGTGAAAATGACGCAGGAAGTTGCCAAGGTAAAAGATGAGACTTTAAATTTGTCTTTAAAGTAGCTGGTTACAGTGCTGTGTTACTAGCTACAGCCTCTAGTAGTAACGGCATTTATTAAACCTAAACATTGACAACCGTCACTGAAAACCAGGAGCAAGGGACAGCTCACAAGCTGCAGTGAGAATCACGGCTGTTCACAAGATTAAAATGCGTATGTCTGCAATTTAAATATCATTGGTTTAGCACTGTTCTGTTGTTGCTTAGTTTTTCATCAATTCATGATCAGTGAGTTCAATAGAAACGTGCCAGAACCCTGGGGCAGTGAACTCGCCAAAGGGTTTTTACACGCTGTTTGTCATGCTGCTCTCCCAAAGAGGGCAGACCTTGTCCGGACAACAACGTGGAGGAGGACAGGCTTGTTTGTGCAGTTCCCTGTTAAGTACTGAACACAACCTGTCTGTTATTTCCCAGCAGCTGGAGGTTACGCAAACCCAAAAAGCTTAAGGCCAAAAGAATAACTAGATTGTAACGGGGGGAGGACCCTGGTGAGCAGTCAGATTGGGAACTGTCCTGGGACTCGCCTGAAAAACGGGGAGGAGGGCTGTGCCCCAGAAGGTAGTGTTCATACTTGACTGAGGTGGTCAGGATCAAGAATGGGGTATGCCAAGATACGGACATGCTTTCCGAGCCGTTTCAGGGTAGCAGATACATAACTGGGTCCGCACTAGGTAAATGGGCAAAGCCTTTCCTACCAACCCTGGGAAGCCGCCCTGAGTTACCTGTAGGACCAGTCAGCTGCAGGGGAAAGATCTCTGGATTCGGTCAGGTGGAGTTGTTGGCTCTGTTAAGGCAGCATTCCCTGCTTGAAAAGCTATTGTATGTCCTCTGCACCAAGGACAGTAGCCCAGTTTTAACTAGACCACACAAACACAAGGCTTGAGATGACTCCACGGTTTCAGCAGTGAAGCACAAACCTGCTGTGTAAGCAACATGTTTCACCCACTTCTCTGATGAATTAACCCAGTGAGACGTATTTGTAAATTAAAGTGTTCGTTATATGGTGTGTGTATTGAACTTTGAAGCCATATCCATTGGCTTAGGCCACCTGTTCTCGGCCAAAGTTGGTTTACTTTTCTTGTAAGGGGAAATCTGGAGATGGGATTTCAGATTTTCTCAAAACTTATTCCCAACTCTTTCTAACGATCCCCCCCTGCTGTGCTGCATGTGAAGTTATCTTAAAGTTGAACATAATATCCCTTGCTTGAGCTCCTAATAACTAACGCTAAATTCTCGTTCTGTGCTGTATTTTAGGTGGGAGAAGTTTATATGCTGGTTAACACTGCGATGAATCAGGAACCAGTGAAAGAGAATATCCCCTATTCCTGGTCTAAGCTGGCACAGATAAAGTCAGACCATTACAAAGCTCTGGCGCATTACTTCATCGCCACAATTCTGTGTGACCACGAATGTAAGAACCATACATTTTCTATATATTCGTATAAATAACAATAGTAAACGGTTACAAGTTGGTCTGTGAATAAGGCTAGGAGCCAGGGACTTTGGGGGTGCACCATATGTTGATTTATGGACGCTTTCCCGTTCAGCTGTGAGGCCATGCTTTGGTTTGACATGGAAGTATTGCTTGCATACTGCAGATGAAAAAAAATGATGGAAGTCCTAAAAACTTGGAATTCCCATCAATATATGTGTGTAAATCGGTTTGACTGCATTCGGAGAGAGGGTCGTAATAACGACACAGCAGTACCGTAAAGGCGCAGGGCAGCAGGAGGCGTGCAGCGGCTAACGTTGCGTGTCGGTTGTTGCAGTGCAGTCTGGCGACGATGAAGATGAGCAGGAGAAGGCCTTGTCCCAGCTGTATGACCACATGCCTGAAGGACTGCTGGTTCTCACCGTTTTAAAGGACAAAGTTCAGCGAAAGCAATTAGGTAACTGCCAGTTTCACCCAGCTGCTAGGTCCAATTTGAAAATCACCTGGTGTGCCTTGTCCCTGGAGGACAACCAAAGGTTCTGATTTTTTCCAGGGAAAGCCCATTTACGCAAAGCCGTTGTTTACCACGAAGAAGCCCTAAGAGTCTGCGGTCTGTGCAAAAAGCTTCGAAACATTGATGTTCTTCAGGAGGTTCTGGCAGCCGCACATAAGCGCTCGCTTCTCAAATACGCTCAGCAAGAGACGGAAGATGACTTTCTCAGTCTAATCCAGGCTCCGGATATCCTTCGTAAGTGTACGCAGCTAGGGATACAGGGTGTCCAGCCACACGCCTACGTGCTTTCACGGGGACATGCCTTCGGCTTCTGAGTATGTATACGTGTGTTGTGCACACACATAATATAAATGACGTTCAGACAGTATCGAACAGGTTACATACATACCGTACCCTTGAGCTCAGGTTCCTCTCGGGTTTCCTCAGCCACAGACAAATGAATTCTGTTACAGCTGCTTTACAGTGTTTCTGGCTCTGCCCACATCGTTTTCTGGGGTAGATAACAACGGTTATTACTTGGAATTCAGCTTCTTTTTGGTGACTATCTTGTGAGCTAAAAAAAACCGGGGAAACCTTCAAAGCAACAATTGTATCGTGGGAAACTATTAACTTTCTTGTAGCACAGCTCTGATACTGGTCTAAGTTAACAACTCAATTTGTCTGCTCTTGGGTTTTCCCCGATCCTTCCTCTTGGGAAGCAGTGGGGAAGAATGAGTGCTGGTTTAAAGTATTTCTTAAAGAAAATGAAAGAGGAGAATGGCATAGTTTTGTTCGGATGGATTGTTGTAAAATTTCTGTATTGATACTATGAACTCTGAAGATGTTTTTAAGGCGATTCAGATATTTGTCTTACAAATCTCCACAAAAATGAGTTTTTCTACAGCCTGGTATGAATTTAGGAGGAATCTCTGTGTAGCTCGGAATACAAGAGAAATATGTCTTTGGAATAACACTTGAGAGAAAATGAATTTGTCTTTCTTTTTGTTCTAGCTAAAACTGAGCATAAAATAGAAGCAATCGCTCCTCAGTTTTCCAAGGTGAAAGTTAAAGACTTCTTCCACAGGCTGGTACGTAACACGCCAGCGCCGACCAACCTCGCTCGTTTTGCCGGCGCGTAACAGCTCACTTAGCGGGCGGGAAGGGACGCAAGTGTTTTAGCCTGAACAGTGATGCTGTAGTAAGTGGGGTTTTCTCCGAAGTTCCTGGAGATCCCTCCTAGCTTCAGAGGTGTAAGTCAGCTTGAGACTAGCAAAGACCGTTGGGGTTGCACATTGCTTCTGTGAAGGCCCGTGAGGTTTCAGCGGATAAGTGCGTACAGCGTAACGGCGGGGAGATACGTGAGGTGGCTGGAGGGGGACATGCAGGATGTCTCGTGTTGTGTGCTACGAAGCCAGTCTGTCAGGTGGCTCCGTGTGCATCGGTGGGCAAAGGGAGCTGGGAGATGAGGTTGTTAGGATCAGAATGCGCAGTGTTTCATGAATCACTGCATCTCCTCCAAATGCAGTAATGCAGGACCTTAGAGCCTGCTGCAGCCAAAAGAATCTGCACACCTCACCAGAGATCTTGCAACAACGTGGTAGTTGCTCTCAGCCCACTCCGTTTGAAGTACCACCTGAACAGTCACGAAGTAGGGCTGAGCGCTTCCAGGGACTTACTAAACTGGGATAAATCTTGCTGTGCCATTCCAGTGGAAGTAGCTGGAAGTTAACCCGAGTAAAGCCTACATAAGATGAGCTTAAAGCATTATAACTTAAAAAATGAGAAATGCTTACTTATGAATGACAGTAAACCAGAACGTGCCTTCTTCCAGGGCCCACTGACAGTGTTTTCAGCCAAGCAGAGATGGACGGCTCCACGTACCATTCCCATCCACCACGAAGCCGGAGAGCTAGGATTCAGTCTAAAAGGAGGTTCACCAGCACAGATTTACTGTCTCGATCCAGTTTGTTCCGCAGCAGTAAGTCCGTTGGTGCAACGTTAATAATTTATCTCCAGACTCTAGCATTACAGCCTGGTAAATGCAACTTCAGCTTGTTCATACTGGGGCACGGGGTATCTGTTGGGTTCTGCAGTACTACAGTACGGGCAGCTCACATGATCTAAACATGCTTTCCCTGCTGTATACACCTTAGTGTCCCTCACGTCACACTAAACTAGAGTTTTCTTCCTCTGTTCATACTTAATAGATAAAAAGTCCCAAATAATAAAAGCAACTGTTAGTCCCCATCTAATTCAGGAAGATGGAAAGGATAAAGGCTTGAGAAGGTAGCAACAACATGAAGGATGAGGATAGGGCAAGGTAAGGTAGCATGTGCCCAAGGGGAAATAACGTTTTATTGGCTTCTAATATGTTCTTTATCCCTTTGTTCCCCCCCAAAAAAGCAGCACGCAGTGAAGAGCATCATTTGGCTACAGGAAAGGCCAAAGCAACCACAAAAGTACAAATTAAAGTACTGAAGAAATAGAAAATGAAAAGCGGAGGAAGTATCTCGTAGGGGATGATAGGGTAGCAAAAACCAGGTTTCACTTCATTAAGGAGAAAAGTGACATAAAAGCCAACACTTGCGTATGCCAGAATCCCTTTTATCAGTGGTAACTCCAACAGGTGCGCCGCGTACTTGAAGCTGCACGTTTCTGTGTACACTTCTGTTCCACGTGTCTGTCCAGACAGTGGTTTTGTAGCATCTAAGAGGGAAATGCCTTGAGGGCGGATGCTGTGTGTTGACAAAAACATCTTACACATCTTTGTAATTCCAGATAATAACCTGTGCAAAATCTTTTGACAGTCGATGGGCCTGAAGGAAGGCGACTACGTTGTTTCAGTTGGTGGTGTGGATTGCAAGTGGCTGGGAGCGACCGAGGTGCTGGAAAAACTGAACAGCCTGGGAGAGCAGCCCATAGAGATTGAGGTTATCAGTTGCCAGGACACAGCAGCATCTGTGGTATGTAGCGAGACAGATACGGTTTGCAGATGGGATGTGAGTTTTTTCGGTTTCCTGGCTGCAGACCCTGATTAATGTTTACTTTCGTGTAGTCAGACATCCCACTCCCTCAGTGGGTATATAAAGCAGTCAGGCATGGGTTCAGTTTTAAACTGTTTTCATGGCTTAGCAAGCTACAGTACAGTCTGTGGGCCTAAGAACGGTTGGGTGCTGGGTATTTTGTAGTGGAGCTGCTTAGGTTAACTGCATTATAAATTCCAGGGTGTATCTTATTTTCCCTTAACTTCCCAGAGTATGAAAATACTGCCCCGTTCAGCGTTGGAAAAGCCACAGTGAAACAATAATGGAATGAAATAGAACACCCAAGGCAACATGCTTATTAGCATAAATGATCTGTGACTTTTGTGTTAGATCAGATTAATGCATGTATTTTTTTTTTTGTTTTGGTGGACTTTAACTGTCCAGTGAGTTACTGAGCTGCTGTAGAAGCTCTAGACTGAGGAAAATTGATCACAAGATTAAAAAATGTTAAGCTCTAAATAACCTAAATTTATTTGTGGTGTGAGAGAACCAGCTAAATCCACGGCTTTGTGCTTCTAACATTCCCTGGCAAGCTTAGGGACTGCGGTATTGTTGCCTTAGAAGTGATCAAAGTGCTCTTATTGCTGTTAGGTGTTCTTGTTTTGCTTAAGAAGTTGAGTTTCCTTACTGAAAATAAGGAATTGCACACCCACCTTTCCAACTGCTTCTGGAAACAAAAGGCTACAATACCTCATGTTGCTTCAGGGCACAGCTAGAAGACAGAAGGATACCTGCCTTTCAGGTATCCCAAAAGAATGTCCTACAGTAGCTCTTTTCAGAGCTACAATCAGCATGAAACCTGTCCGGAGGCAGCAATCTGTGCAAGAACTATGAACTTGAGCTTTGTAGAGAGGTCAGTGCATGTACGGTGTAGTTCTGCCGGAAGCCAGTAAGTGCTAACTGCAACAGCCCGTGGAAAAGATTCCCAAGTCCCCTGCCGCTTTGCGCAGCATACCCTGGGGTCTGTCTGCGTGGGCGGAACACCAGCACCGCGGCCCTCTGAAGGGCCCTGTGTTCAGTCGGTGTGTCATTAGCACCAAAAGCCTGCTGTAGTCTGCAGTCATCGTTTGTTATCTTCAAAGTTTTGACCCATTTTGGATGACTGATTCTTACAATGCTTTTCTCTTTCCTTCAGCACAGTAAGAGTGCAACTTACTCTGTGGGAATGCAGAAGACCTACTCCTTAATCTGTTTAGCCATGGAAGAGGATAAGATTGATCAGACCAAGAAAGCCCCCCTGAAACTGCCTTTCCTAAGCTGGGGAACTAAAAACAGACAGAAAGCTGCAAGCACCCTCTGCCTGCCCTCAGCTGTGGCTGGAAGCGCTCAGACTAAGAAGAAGCTTTCTCCCTTCACACTTCTGAGTACGGAAAGCTCGCTGTACTGAGGCGCTCGGAAGGATCCGTTAACGTGACACTTTTCTTTGTATATACAGCGTGTTGATCAATTTTATCTCTGCGTGTGTAAAATTCAGACAAGCGCCACTGACTTCATTTACTGTGTACTGAGCCAGTGTGACGGTCAGAGGCTGGCAAAAACTGTAACACATAAGGATATGAAGGGTAGAATTAAGTGGTCTGTGGGGTATGGAGTAGCGGTTCGTAGAGGATAACATTGCTTACATGAGGACTGGATTCCTTTGGAATTTCAAAGTACAGTATCACGACTAATTTTTTATAACTATGAGAGAAGGAGCTATTTATTACAGACCTGATGCTGCAGGGGGAGGCCTTAAGGGCCGGGTTTGCTGTAAAAGTTTTTAGAGTCGATAATAAATTGCTTAACACTAAAGAATTAATCTTAAAGCTGCAGGGAGAAAGATGTTACTGAGAGAAACTAGCCCTGTGCTGGGGGGCTGTGTCACGTAGCTGTGGGTTTCATGCATAGACGTTCCCTCTCGGAGGGCAGTAGGTGCATTCACCAAACAGTTAATGTCATTCTGGATGAGAATTAGAAGGCTTAGAAGTCAAAAGATCTTTTGAACTACAAAAGGCCTTTACTCTGCTGTTTTTTCTGATCTAGGTTACATTTTATACGCCTGATGATTCAATTGTTAAAACAGGCTTTATTCCAAACTTGAAATTATTTAACCTACTTACTGTAAGACTTGTATCTCATTAGTCTCGATAAAATTGATAGCTGTGGAACAAACCCGAAAACGGACGTATTCCAGCATGTTGATCAAGAGTACGTAAGTTGTGGCGATGCTTAAAGAAGTAAGCGTGATGTGAAGTGGCAGAATATTTATTTACTAACAAGTACAAAACGAGATAGATATAAAACCCTCTTCCCCTTGGAACAATTCCTGAGCAAATACTGGCTATATATATATATATATACAGAGGGAGGCAAAAACTTAATTGTGTGAGTACATCTTGGCGATTCTTCTATTTTCTGCAACTGAAATGAATTGAAAACTGCTAACACTGCAGTGTTAGTTAACATTGCCATCTACAGAGTAGATATATGCTGTTTGATACTCAAAACTTGAAATAACGGAAAAGTTTGCGCCTGGGTGTAAACTTTAAAGTTGTTTGTTTTTAGTTTATGTAATAGGTGTAAATATGTCGATGAGACTTATTTAAGAATCAGATGCTGCCGTTTAGTAGTAGCTTTTGGTTTCTGCTACAGCTTGGATGATACAGTGTCATTTACAGGTTCTCACTATTTACTGCCGGCATACCTCTTGCACGCTTTTATAATGTCGCTTACAACCACCTAAGAAACTGTCTTACTTGAAAGTTCCTGTATTGTACAAAGAGCGTTAATATGTTTCTAGCTTCCCTATAAAGATTACATTAAAAAGTTGTAAATTACTTGACTCACCTGTCCTTAGAGGAGTTATGCTCCATATGTATTCATAGTAATGCTTCCTGTGCGCACAGCGGCTGTCACACACTGATCTGCAAGGCCCTGCCACACAGTGTTCCATGCAGAAGAGATTTATTATGCACGCGTGGCTGAAATTACCATCCAGCTACTGGGCCGCAACAACCCCCTGCAATGCTCTGGGCTTGGGGATGAGGGCAGGGAAGCGGCCTGGTGGAAAAGGACCTGGGGCTGTTGGTCAACAGCATAGGAGCCAGCAGTGTGGCCAAGGAGGCCAATGGCTTCCTGGCCTGTATCAGGGACAGTGTGGCCGGCAGGACCAGGGCAGGGATCGTCCCCCTGTACTGGGCACTGGTGAGGCTGCACCTTGAATCCTGGGGTCAGTTTTGGGGCCCCTCACTGCAAGAAAGACACTGAGGGGTTGGAGCATGTCCAACGGAGCTGGGGAAGGGGCTGGAGCACAAGTCCTGTGGGGAGCCACTGAGGGAGCTGGGGGTGTTCAGCCTGGGGAGAAGCTCAGGGGAGGCCTTACTGCTCCCTACAACTCCCTGAAAGGAGGATGCATAGAGGGAGGGGTTGGTCTCTTCTCCCAAGTAACAAGGCAAGAGGAAATAGCCTCAAGTCATGCCAGGTGAGGTTTAAATTGGATATTAAGAAAAGTCTCCTCACTGAAAGGGCTTTCAGGCATCAGAACAGGCTGCCCAGGGAGGTGGTGAAGTACTTAAGAGGGTGAACGAGGTGCGTAGGGTCATGGTTTAATGGTGATACAGCAGTGTTAACGGTTGGTCTTTTCCAACCTAAAGAGTATGGTGCTAATGAAATCTTGGGCAGTCACATGACTCACCCTTCTCTCTCTTCATTTCTCTTAAGCCACTACAATAGTCTTCCTGCAAATATCTTCCCTGAGCTGCAGGAGTAACTGCCTTTCCATTCCCGTTGTCACGCACACTACTCCTTGAGGAATGGTTGGGGTGGGGTCTTTTACAAGTCAAAAGTTGTCCTTCTCAGGCACCATGCAAAGACATACCCATTTTCTGCAGCTAGCCAAAGCCGCCTCCTACAGAGAGGGGGAGCCAACAGTTTCCTTAAGGCAAATACTCATTTCACAGCAAGTTGTGTCAGACCACAGGAATATTTGTAACAAGTTTCTATCCACAAGCATACTATGAAACCCTAAAAATAAGTAGTAATAGTAGTTCAGCCTATAACTCCACTAGCACTAGTTGTTACTACTGTAACTGAACTTTATTTAACGCATGGAAGAGATGCCCATTTCAATGAGTAAAAGGGTGTTTGCCTTGCCACATCAATAGCCACATACCTTTAGCTGGGAAATCCCGTCTCCATGGCAGTGACGGTCTGAGAGGGAATCAAATCTAAACAGATTTATAAAGAAGCTTAAGCATTCTCTGGTTGTAAAAACGATGTCTGGAAATGCTGATTATTCAGCAAATTAAGTATTTATGCCTGAATTCTAGGTGTATTTTCATCCCTGGTAAGGAACCAGTATAGATGACAGGTCTATCTGCTGTCCACACTAACCGGGGTGAGACTGGTTATGGATGTGCCAAGGTTCTATTATTTGCTTCTGTTTACCTTACAACAGGGAGTTGAAAATCCTGCTCGACTGCCTTCCTGCTGTGATCCAAAACCCAAGTAGTATGAAAGAAGCTTTTCACACACCTCCTTTATGTGTAGATAAGGCAAAAGGCAACTTCACCCTTGCTAAACAGGATAAGAATATAATTTAAAATGAAACTCAAGATCTCACGAAAATCAATCCTCTTCACAACCTTTCAAAAGATAAATAGTGGTAGAACAGGATGAATTATAATTATTTTCTTTGTGGTGTAGATGATAATTGATATTATAATAAATTAAAACCACATTTTACATGTTAATTATTAATTATAATGTATTAGTTGTAATTATCCCAATCTACATTCAAAAGCACAACATAAATTAACCAAGATTTTGGATATTAGACACAAGGGAATAAATTCGATAACACCCTCTGTACTGAAAAAGCAACCAGAGAAGTTTGACTTTACACTAAGAAATTCTTCCCGGAGAGGGTGGTGAAGCACTGGGACAGGCTGCCCAGAGAAGCTGTGGATGCCCCATCCCTGGAAGTGTCCAAGGCCAGGCTGGATGAGGCTTGGAGCAACCTGGTCTGGTGGAGGGTGTCCCTGCCCATGGCAGGGGGGTGGGAACTGGGTGGGCTTTAAGGTCCCTTCCAACCCAAACCGTTCTGTGATTCTATGTATTCCAGTAGGACTTTCCAAAGGAACTGTAGAGGGTAACACAGTATTACACTAATGCCATGTATGCTAGCTTTTTTGAAGCACTGCAACTCACGTCTCCAGTTACAGAGAAGATAACACTGCTGTCGTGGTTTAGCCCCTGTAAGCCACCAAGTACCACTAACACTATCCCAACTAAAACCAGCACAACCACCCACTTATTAACACACTGTTTATTGCTGGAAGACAACAGTAAGCAAGCACATTGCTTTTCCATTTTCTTTTCCCCCGTGGATGCTGAAAAAGACAGCTTTCTCATGGTTTTTTGTACACGATAGATACAAGCCACTTCACAGCCCTCTTCCCAAGGTAATTTTCACAGCTCCATCCACAAGAGCAGAACAGCTGTAAGGCGGCAGCGGCAGAGAAATATCTAGACGGCTAGTCAACACCCTCCAGTTGTTACTGGGATTATGGAAATTACCATGGGATGTCATTATTAAACCCAAAAGTTTCTAACTCACAAGTAACAAACAAACAGAAAGTCTTTGTTTCGCAGAACAGCTCTACATGGGCACGTCAGGAACCCAAAAAAGTGTAAATCTGTTGCGCTACTGTTTGTCCAACTACCAGCTCGAGCTCCTTGACAGACGCGTTACAAAGCCGGTGGATGCTCCCAAAATGTTCCAGTAAGAGCAGGGCTTTTGTTTTCCCAACTCCTGGAATTTGTTGCACTGTCCGAAACAGCGATGGCTCTGCCAGCTGAGAACACTGTTTACGGAGAAAGGGGTTACTGTTGTGATCCTTACTTTGTTCACGGACCTGAAGCAAAACAAAAGCGTATGTGACACTGAGTGGCCTCTGCTGGAGCTCTGCTTCTGGTTCTCAGAATAGCTTCACCTCAGGAGACCAACGCAGTCACTAGGAAGTTTTCAAAACAAGCTCCCTCCTGAAGCGTGCGCCCTTCTTAAGGGTCTCCATGCAGACCCACAAAGCCTCACTGGGACCCCACCAGTTTCTTAATACCAACCATGAATCAACACAATGCTTCTGTCACCTTTTTGAGGCAATCAGAGAAAATATAAAGGAAAAAGAGAAACACCAGAACACAGTTTCCGCGGCCGGAGACAAAGCAAAATCTCAAGTCGGTTTTGACTGAGAACTGAAGCGAGGATTGCCTAATGCAGTGGCACCTCAGCGCAAGGCCACATGCAAGAAAATCCAGCATCATCGTCTTTTTAATTGTTTGTCTTTGTCTCCACTGAACTATACTGCCATGTCACTGTTGCAGGACATTCATGCCTTACGTTCAAACAACAAAATATGTCGCGTTCCTTTACGATCCCACATATTCCTTCTGAAATGAGTGACGACTGTGGGAAAACAGATGATCCTCCCCCCATCCCAATAAATGTTTGTCCACGAACATAACTTACTAGCTGAGTAATAAGTTGAGAAGCTTCTCCTTGATTTGCCACAGGAAGCAACGCCATTCCAAGTTCTAGCACAACAAGCTTTTGTACTGCTGAGAAGTACTGATCACTTATTTGGGTTTTCTCTACAATTACAATTCCCCAATAACTGCTGGCCTGCATGGAAAAGAAAAAAGGCCCTTGTTAATGACAAGGTTAATTGTTAATGACAATGATACAATGCAACAAAAAGAAAACTTCTGTCAAGTAGGGGGTGCCGAAAGAAAGCAGAGGAAGAACAGAAGTTGCAGCAACAGTACTGAGGTTTGATACGGCATTATTGCACAGCTGCTCGTTATTTTGTTTTCAGGTGGAAATCATCACAAAACCTTAGCACCACTAAAAAATAACACAAGAAGAACGTTTTCAGAAGCATGGAATAAACAAATACCAACTGGAAACATTTCCTTTTCGCTTTACATAGTACTTACATTTCTAAACCGAACCAATCTTCGTTTGAATTCATTCCCTGCAACCAGATCTGCTTCGGAAATATATAAAATGCAAGTTCTGTTTGAAAGATGAAAATCCACAAGTCCCAAGCCATCTTCAAAGATGAGTCTAATTTTCCCTTAAGGTAAGATTGTTAAAAGAAAAAATACAGTCATTAAAAATATACTAATAGTCCCAGCACGACCTTCCCAATGTGTCGATAACCCTAGTGACTTGACAACTTCATCTTCTTTAAAAGCCTTTCTCCTCTTTAAACAGAACTGGTACAAGCAACCCAAATTACTGTGTGACGCCTTCAGTAAGGCCAGTTAATAGCACTTCCAAACTACAGATCTGAGAGCGCGATAGCTTCTCAGGAAACGCTGGCCTTGACCCAAAACATCACATGCTATTCCAAAAGGTAGTTTGCTGTGCTGACAGGTGATAGCGCAGTCCCAGGATCCATGTAAGTTCGAGGGACTTGACTGGAGATGCATATTCACAATAGCCCACTGCTGTGGTTCCCAAGAAGCAGACACTTCTGCTTCACATCGCTCAGCAACTACGGAAATACGACAGAACTGCTCCTGCAGATGCACGATAGGCAAATAGGAATTTTCAGCCTGCTAACAGAGGCTGTACTACAAATACGGGACCAGCCCGGCACAGAGCAAAGCATATTCCAGTCAGCCTCAGCAATACGGGGTGATACAGGGGAATGCTTTGCCTGAATTGTTTTTCTGTCCCAATTTGTTGGTGGTTACCTTGTAGCCTTTGAGCTATCTCTGACCCTCTCCACTTCTCATGTCCAACCACATGCCCATAAGGGACAACCACAGAACCTGCTGTCACAGGCAAGTTTGCCGTTGTTGCCATCAGACCTCCTTTACCTCAGGATCAGTTCCACCCTAGAAGGAAACGCAGGAGAGATATTAACACGTTTTATAAACCTGTTCAGAGCTGAATTTTATTATTAAAATTTTTAAGATGTAACACTCTGCAAGACACACTAGCTACCTTAGTTATGGTTAGCGTATCAAAATCGATAAGCAATTAATCCTCTGCGCTTGAACACAGGCTGTGGGGTTGCAGATTCCATCCCCAATTTCACCCCACATCCTGTAAAAAACCTGAACGGAGACATACAGACGGTAAAAAACCCACCACGCGCCACCTCTTCTGTGCCTCTACCCACTCTTGCCGGGAGTTTGCTTCAATGACAGAGCTGACTCCAGAGGCACCTCCAGCCCCCCGGCTGGCAGGAGTCTCCGGCCGCTCATTAGAAGGCAGCTGCTGGGAGAGGTTATTTTCAGGCTTGCCAGCTTTACAGAGAAACGGGAGTCTCTGGCGCTGAAGCACGCTGCAAGGAGAAGAGCCAAAGGCAAGCCGCTACCACCCCCTCCCGCCACCCTCCCCGAGCCGCATCCTGCAGCGCGGCCCAGAGCCAGAGGAGCAGGGGCGGCCTCCAGGGCCCACCGCTGACCTGCCCAACAGCTGCTGAGCTCCGGCCCGGGCGGCCTCCGGGGCCCACCGCTGACCTGCCCAACAGCTGCTGAGCTCCGGCCCGGGCGGCCCGACCTTCTGGGGTCGCAGCCTCTCCTCCGGAGGCCGGGCGGGACGCAGCGGAGGCCCCGCCGTGAGGCAGAACCCACCGCCTCAGCGCCGTCAGGCGAACAGCCCGCCTCAGGGCAGGAGCCTAGCTGACAGCGGCGGCCGCCAATAGAAAGCGAGAGCGCTGCCGTCCGCCAGCGAATGAGCAGGCGGGCCGGGGCGTGCCTCGCTTCTGGTAGGTTGCTAAGGCCCGAGGAGTGGTAAGTAAGGCGAGTGCTGATTGGGGGAGCGCACACCCGCAGCAAATCCGCCGCGCCGTTGCTACCGGGCGGGTTGCCACGGCGGAAGCGTCCGACGCGGAGGGGAAGCAGCCCGAGGCTCTGGTGAAGACCCGTGTCCTGGCCGGTCCCGATGGCGGCCTTTTTCGGGAGAGGCTGGAAGGGCCGCTTCGTGAGTATCGCCGCGCCGAGGGCGGGCCTCCGTTCCCCGGGAGGCAGGGCCTGTGCGGGGCGGGGGGCCGTGCCCGGGCGGGACGAGCGGAGGCCCCCGGGAGGCGGCCGCGCCCAGTTGCCCCCGGTGGTCGCTGAGCGGTTTGGCTGAAGGGAAAAACGGGGAGAAAAATAAATGCCAAGGAAAGACAAGGAGGTGTCCGGAGCTGGTGCTTTCCTTTGGTCCCGGGCCTGCCCGCCCTCTCCCCGGCCTTGGCGGGGCGGAGGTTGGGGGGTGGGGGTGTGCCCGGCGCCCCTCGCCTCCCGGGGACGGCCACTGGCGAGTCTGGAATCGCGGGGTGGGAGTGCAGCCCGCTGGCTTCCAGCCCTTGCCGGGGTGGTCCTCGGGGCACACGCTCACTGCCGCGAAGGGAACTGGTAAAAGCTCAGCGCAGCCCCGGGGGGCGGGTGTTCCTGCCAGCATACGGGAAGTAACCCAAGTTTTTTAATGTTAGCATGGAAATAAAGTATGGATCTTCGGTTGTTGTCTTACTGCGGGCTGGCGGCATCCTTTCGCCTCGGCCGGTAACTGCAGTAAGACATCTACAGTCCGCAGCCTTGAGTAAACACAACGGTGCACGCCCGGCTGAGGCCAGGATCGGGGAGCGGCAGGAGGCCGAGTGAGAAGACAGTCTTTGTCGTGCACCATTCGGTGCAGCTTCCTGTAAAGACTGGAGTACTTTCCAGCTCACCTGTTCACTATCCTGTCGGAGAAGGCAAAGAATAATTACAAAACAAAAAACCCTTGTGGCAGCAATAGTGGAAACTAGCTTGTTTTACTCCATAAAAAAGTAACAGCTGTCTGAAGGTGATGGGCTTTATTGTGACATAGTATTTTCTGATGCCAAGAGAGAGGACAAGAGGCAACGATTACAAATTTGAACACAGAAAACTCAAACCTAATAAAAAAATACTGTGAGGGTGGTCCAACACTGGAACAGGCGGCCCAAGGGGGTTGTGGAGGCTCCACCCTCAGAGATACACAAAACCCAACGGGCCAGGATCCCCAGCAAGCCTCTCTACTTGATTCTGCTTTGAGCAGGGACTTGGGCTAGAGAATCTCCAGAGCTCCTTTCAACCTCAACCGTTATGTGTTTCCATTCAAAGTACTCCTTGTAGGGAACTCCGGTCACAGTTTTTCTGACCTGATGCTCAATGTTACCCTTTAAAAAAACTGTTGGGTTTGCTGATAAAAATTCTTAAAATTCAAGCTGAACCTTTGACTCCAAGACTTGTTTAATGATAGTTTTCTCTTCCATCTCATACTGCTGTGACTGAGGATTACTTCTGACTGACATGATTCTACAAGAAAGGGACTAATTGTTACTCTGAAGCTGGGTTCAAATATTTTGGAAAAAAAAGTTAATTTCTAGCACTCCTTTTTTATATGTATACAAGAAAAAAACTTAAAATTCTGGTCTTGCAGGTTATGATACTGTGAGCAGAGACCCTACATTCATGGGTTTTATGTAAATTACAGTTCTAACCTTCATTAGCAGCTGTTCATACATGTCAAAAAGTTAAACTTTGAACCATTTCAAGTCTTCTGTTCGCATTAGTTGCATGTAATCATTCTTCCCTTTTATATTATTTTGCATTGTTAGGTTTTGTGCATGTTCAATTTTGTGTTGTTTTCATTGTGATCCTTAAAGTCATTGTCAACTAATTTTATTTTAAATTGTTTAGAAACACATAGCTCATGGCCTGGTCCCTGCTGCTACCATAGCTGCTAAACCTGCAGTTCCCCGCACCCCTCCCCCTCGTAGTCCAAACCCTTCTCCAGAAAGGCCCAGGTAGGTTTTAAGTTATATTTTGGTTTTGTTTCATCAACTACAATAGCATACTAGAAAAGCATGATTAGAAGAATTGCATGTCCTTGCTGCAGTATTTATATAAAGCTTTTCATAAATAGAATATAGTTTTCATTGGGGCTGTTCCCTCCTTTGAACTTTAAAGATACCTATTTTTCTCCCACTCCTAAGCATGCTAAATAATTAGGACAATGACCATTACAAATACATTATCACTTATTATAAATCTGAGTCAATTTAAAGACAAATGGACTATTTAAAGTTAGGCCCATTTTAATTTGGCTGCTAGAGTAAAGCATAGGATTGGAGCAGTACTAGTACCATGAATCAGGACATTTTAACTCATTAGAAAAGCATAAATTAAATGTTGCTAACATGCCATTTTATTGCATATTAAAAAAAAATGGCATGTGAAACCACACTGGATTAGATTTGAATTAGCTATACAGGCAAGTTGCATAAAGAGAGGAAAAAAACTATTTTTCTTTTCATTTGTAGCTTCTTGGAGTTTTTCTTATGTCTCTGTTTAGTTTAATTCTGGTTGTTTTCTATGGTCTTCCTAGTATCTGTAACATTCCTACTTAATCCGAGTTCATTTCTTCCTTTTTGCCCTCCCACTGTTGCCATACCTGTTAGAGTCCTCACCTTTTCCCTCCTTCAGTCTTTGTTCCTACTTGTTGTTTTCCGCTTCATCTTACCCTTCTCTGTACTCCGCAGCATCCCACAAATAGGCGCTTCTGTCTGCTTAATGCTTGCACGAGTTTGCAAAGTGCCAGCGTTTATCAACAGCCTCAGAGTCAGGAGCAGAAGGTTCAGAGTAGGGAACAGTGGAAATCAGGCAATAAAACAGCAGAACGTGGAACGCTTTTTCTACGCAACACGAGGTAGTACTGCTGTGGCTAAAGTAAATGTTAAGTACTGTGCATTGTCGATGTCAGTTTGGGGAATGTAACTCATTCTATTCCGTGGTTTTCATGCCTGTGATTTGGGAAAGCCAGTAGGTATTGTACTTTTCTCTTAGGTAGCTGTGTCACGCTAGCCTGCCCCGTTTGATGCTTTACTTTGAGAGTTCATAGCTTATACGCAGTCCCTTAGCACTCTCAGTAGTGTTTGTGCTTGTTAACTGTGAAGGTCTCGCTTTGCTTAAACAGTGGAAACGAATATAAACTGTGGGGCCCAGAGAAGATGTCAGTATTGTTTTATTCTGCTTTCTTCCAGATCCGCTCTAGCAGCAGCTATCCTTGCAACAACACTAACAGGGCGTACTGTTGCTATTCCTCAGCCTCGGCAGCGATCGCTTTCTGAAAGCGATTCTGCCTGTGTGGAACAAGAATGCTTTGAACCCTACGCGACAGTCACAGAGCTCATGATGGGGTAGGCTATGCTTTCTGTTTGAGATCTTATATTGGAAATGGACTCTGTTTCCAAGGTACAATTGTACTGAAGGGTTCCAGCAAACTAATTCAGCTGGTGTTATAGCCACTTACTACTTTCTCACCATGTCATAAATGGGGTCTGAAGTGTCTACAACCCCTATTCCATTTCTCATGAAGTGATGTCCTGCGTACAATCCTCAGGGCGATTTGGATTGCACAGCAGCCACAAGTAAAAACATGGATTATTTCTGCCAAGTGACGATCAGTTATATTTGTGCTAAATAATTACTTCAGACTCTTCTTTCGGTAGAATTAGCAACCCTCTCTCTCTAATCTGGCATTTTCTTGAACATGGAGAAGAACACGTAGCTCCGGTGTCGACTGGCTATTTTGAAGCATACGCATAGGCTGGATTCCTTCTTTGCAAGGAGTCGAAGCAAGACACTTAGATGTCTGTGTTGGCTGTTTGGACTCATTGCCCACGTTCTAAGACTGATGGTTGTACTTTACTAACATTTGTTTTTATGGAAGGGTAAGCAACACTGAAACAGGCTTTAAACTGCTTTCAACCTGCAGGCCCAACTGGAAACCTGATGATGGTGACGGATCTCCTGTACAGTCCCTGGAAATGCCCGGCAAGTATTGTGAGGACGAGGACATGGACACCTGCCTTTCAGATGGTGACAGAGAGTCCGAGTCCAGCTGTCAGAGTACTGAGAAAAGGGGAGAAAGCACCACTGCTGTTTATGCTGTTCCCCACAAAAATAAAAAGGTAGGATTTTAAAATGCGTTAATTCCTTTACCATGTTTTAATATATTAATGGAAATATTAAATATTTTTAAGGCTTTTCGTTCTCTTCTTACTCTTCAGGCATTTATTCAATTTTTATTTCACACGCTTCTTTTTGTGGTTCATTTACTCCTACGCGAGTTAGGTTTGTGTGTTGGTCCTCACGGATTCCGTATCTCTGGCCATTAGGAGCCTTTCCTTATTGGAAAAACACTGGCATTGTGTATAATTATTGTGCATGATTTAATCTTATAAAATGTCCAGAATTTTACGATGAGCGTGATACCTCTATAGTAGGTATTTGTTAAAAGCACTGGGAACTTTACTAATGTTGAAAGCTTAGTTATTGATTCAGTATTGTGCTAATGAGCAGAGACCTGTATAGAGATCAGGAGGTTCAGAATCAAACACAATTACTACCTGGTTCTTGAAGACCAGCAGATGTTTCTCTTACAGGTTTGGGCTGTCTTAACCAGCAATGAGCAGGTTAATGCTCGTAAGGCACATTTAAAGTTCAGTTTGCATCTCTGTCCAAAAAGATAGAAAAATTTAACAAACAGAAGTAACTGAGTAGTAAAGAGGCAGTAAAATGCTACGTATGTAAAAGAAATCAGAAGCCAGCCTTAGGTGAAGAGCAGTAGTCAGTAAGAGGAGGGGAGGTAAAATGAAAGAGGAGTGAGTGCGATAAGTGGGGCACTGGTATGCGACTAACGGAGGAAAGCCAGCAGAGAATGTTAATTATTCGTGAGTCTCTCAGTGCTGTGATATAGGAGGGAAATGGTCGATCCTTTATGAAGAGCAAGCTTAGATACAACACAGAACAAGCAAACGTCGGATAATTTCACAGGCTCGTGCGACTGAATGAAGTGACAGGGAATACTGGCCCTGTGAGCTAAAGGACTGTCGTGGCTTCCTACCTCCTCTTGATCACTGTAAGGTTTACGTTTTATTTACACAGAGCCCTGAACCAAAAAAAGCATGCCTTACAATTTATTATCTTAAAATACTGGAGTACAGTTCTGCATGTGACTGTGACATTAGTATACTAAAGGTTTCGTACAGACACCAGCACACGTGGGCTGTTTCAAGCGTTACGATTTAGATAGGCTTGTCTTATTTTTTTTATAGGAAGAGTCGCCGCCGTCTCCCAGTACTAATGCTGACAAGAAAGAGGCACCTTCTCGTGAAACCGAGTTTCAGTTGGTGGTGGATCAATCAAACGTGCAAACAGAAGGTAAATAAACTTACTTCAGTCAAAATGCCGTACCTTTTAATACCATAGAAGAAAATAATTTTTAATTAAAAGAAATTTAATAATATATGATAATGATATATTACTTCCTTTTTTTAAGGGCAGTGGAAGAAGTGTTACTAAATACTTAGCCATTTCTAGTAGTTACAGAAAATTTAAAATCTGCAAAATGAGGGAAGATTGGTCTGTATTCACCATATAACTGAAACTCCTAAACATCCACTGTCAGCCAGTGTAAAAAAAGTTGGGGGGGGAAGTTTTGTGAGCGCTTTTCTAGTACAGTCATTCTCTGTTATGTTTGTTGAGATTTGTGCCAGAATCAATCCAGGTTATACACTGGAAACTATTGGAGTGTTACTGTGCTCAAAAAATGGACAAAAGTAGAAACTACTAATGTTAAAAAAAGCTAAGGAGACAGAAGAAAACACATTCAAAAACACATTCAATCAGTCATTTTTCTTGGATAAAAAACCATCGTCTGAAAATCAGCACTAAGAGAAAGGGCGTAATACTGGGATTGTTTATCTTGCTACAGAAGTCATTATCATTCTTGACATCTTTTAAGGTCTGAGCCTTAACATTGTTCACCAGGTCACACAGGAGGGTTGTGGCAGAACCGAGTGCTGAACATGATCACCAGTCTCAGGTTCGAAGCTCTGAACTGTTAAACTTCACAAATGATTCTTTTGCAATAAGTAATTTCATTGGATCAAAGACACTTGGTTCATAACTGGACCTGTAATAACCTCTTGTCTTCTAACAGTACAATATCGTGGAGAAAAAAAGTACGACAAGACGGCAAGGCCAAGCTACCTGCATAGGAGTTTTATGGCATAAATTACCTTGTCAATTATTTTAAAATCAGGAAAAACAGCAAAGCTGCATTTCGCAGCTGTGCCACAAATTCTGTTTTCACAGAGGAGGGCAGCACTCTTGTAGCTGTTGAACAGGAAAGAGAAAGCAGAACTGAGTCCATTGTGAAAAATCCTTCTAAGTTTTTTCATGGTGGATCCCAATGTTATTTCAGTGGAGTTATTTGGAAAGCTCTGCAGAGAACAATAAATAAAACCATTGCATCTTGATAAAACCATGTGGGTGAGCAAGGTAAGGCCTCCTATCAGTACCCTGATACACCATGAAAGAGATAATGGAAAGTCAGTGATCTAATCTGTGGGTTTGGGAAGACTTTCTTACATTAGTTGCGGTATGTAATATGTGTACTTACATATCCATACGAACCCTTGTATTTTATGGGCTTACAAATACTTTTGGTTTTAATTGACTGAAAGATCTGTTTTTCTTTAGCAGAAGACCAACATACTGGCTCGAATTTAAAGGTAAGACTTATGCAGGTTAGTTTGTTATGCATTTTGGAAAAAAGGGTGTTATCAAGAACTGATTTGCAGTCAAATCAGACTAGTTTGCCATCACTTAAAAGAAAACTTATTTGTTGCCACTAGGAAATCTTTTTCTTTTGGAGTACAAGAATGGCTAATCACGCCTTCTGAAGAATACCACTGTATAGGTAAATAGGCCATACAAACGTTGGGGGTTATTTTTTTTTAATATATCTTCTGTTGTGCCTCATGTAGAAGAAAGGAACTGAGAGTGGGAGACATCACATTATAGCAAGAGCCAAATTCTCTCTTACAGATAATTTTCAAATTCTGACCCTGACCTGACCAG
This sequence comes from Rhynochetos jubatus, assembly GCA_027574665.1. Classification (NCBI taxonomy): domain Eukaryota; kingdom Metazoa; phylum Chordata; class Aves; order Eurypygiformes; family Rhynochetidae; genus Rhynochetos; species Rhynochetos jubatus. Next base: position 20,551,174 of record CM050661.1, on the reverse strand, counting down.
ATTTTTATCGGGTTTCCCAGCTGGGCCCATCTGACTGCTTTCATAAGCTTGAAAAAGGATACCCAAAAATACAGTTTCTCAGATCAGCTTGCTGGAATGTTAGTTACAAAAATGGTCAGTTCTTCCGTTGTTAACATCACTTTTTTTTCTTCAAGTTCTTGACCACATATATTTTCTTTGGAAATTGTTCCTGAGTTTTGACTCATTTAGTCATCAGTATCTCGGTATGTTGAATTCATGGCGTCACATCCTTACAGAACTCCACTGCTGTCTCGTGAAAACGTGGAGAAAGTTTGTATATCACTCATGTTCACCTCAAGTAAATACTTCAGTAAGAATTCATCCTGTAATTCTTTCCTGATGAAAACCTTCTAAAAAGGTGAAAATGTTTATTTCTCTGCTAGGAAGAAAAAGCGTTAGCTGAAAACCTGATACATGAAAAGCCTCCTCCATCCCCAGGTACTTCTGAACTTTCTGTGACTTTACTACACATCTTCGCTTTAATAAAATGTATTTGTATATAAAAATACACTTCCTAATTCAAGGGAGGAAAAAAAGGGTAGGATTTCTCCTGTAGAGGAGATGAGAAAGTGCTGAGTGCTCCGCGTTACGTACAGAAACAATAGTTCCAGGCTTTTTGTGTTAGGTGTTTTAGATTTGGTTTTATTTTCCAACCTGAGTGACTTTGAAATCTTAAGTAAATGATGGTGAAGTGACGTAATGAAATTAAAGTCACACTGGAACTCTCCAATCCCTCGAGTTTCATCTAGAGGATGTCACCAGTCATTACTGAGTATCCCACCGCAGCTGGTAAGCGTACAGGGATACGAGATACGTGGTCTGCCTTCAGGTACGCTACCTGTGCCGTATTGTGTCCGCGCAGCACCTCTGGGCTTGGCGTGTTGCATGGATGGGGTATGTGCCTATCGTGAGTTCGTGGGGTTCTGTGCATTCTGTGCTGCCCAGGTGCCTTCTGGCAGGAAGTTAACGGTCACTGTCAGTGCCTCAGAGATTTCTAAGCACCTGGAGCTGGTTTGTGTCATCAGTAACGGAGATAGCTCTGTACTTCAGAACCAGTCTTGAGTTTCATATATGCTCTATATTAAGGAACTGTTCGGTACTAAGTTCTGTTCAAGCCTGTATGCTGTTAGATTATGCTGGCTCTTAAAAGTCTGATGGTGAGGGTAAAACCTCAGCCTTTGTTTAAGTGAGCGAGCTGTTTAGCCCATGGAGATGGGAGGAAGAGGATGGAGAGGAAGTATGTGAAACTGTCATCCATTATTACCGATGCAACAATATCTCCATATATATATCTCCATATATAGAGAGAGCTGTCTTTCCAGATCCACTCTTTTCATTCTCCCTGGCCTCACCTTCTGGGAGCCACGAGCTGATTTGTATCTCAAAGTATCATTCATACCTAATGCTAATATTAGAAAAAATGGATTATAATTTGCTGCAACTCCTACTCCAGTCTCAAGACCATCTAAAGACATTCTGCTGTGGCATTACAGATGTGTCTGTTCGGGCAAGGCAAGCACGGGAGAGTACGGCTAAAGAAAAGCTCAGAGAACTAAACCAAGAAAACTGGTCTCTGAACAAGGCATTCCGGGCTGTGGTGCAGCAGTTAGAGGGAACAAACCAGCAAATGCAAGAACAGCAAGTAATGCTGAATAGATTAGAACAGGAAAACAGAAGACTTAAAGAAGCTGCGGAGAAGTCGCATGGAGAAGGTGGGAGAAACATTCTTTCAGTATAAGCTATTACGTAGTTCTCTTGTTTGATTTTTCTAATTTCTTACAACCTATTCCTGTAGCAGTAGGTTTCCACTCATTCCTTTGAGCAAGAATCTATGCAGGAGAACTTTCTGAACAGTATTTTCTACATTTGTAGATATTTTGTCAAGGAATACTTACATGAGCATGAACATCATTACTTTGTTGTTTAAAATGCTACGGGTTTTTGTTAGTAACTTTCTATGGGATTATTCCATTCCAGTATTTTGAAAGTTCTTTAATGATTCTAGCTTACTGAGATTATTTTTTTTTTCCTTAGACTTAACAAATTATTGTGAACATTTCTTGACTTTTGACTGAATTTTGTTGGATATTTGTTTTAATAGAGGAGGCTACAGAATTACTTTCTCTCAGACAACAAGCACAAGAACTGGTAGATGAAAATGATGCTTTGAAACTGACAGTCCATCGTTTAAATGTAGAATTAAGTCGCTATCAAACTAAATTCAGGCCATTGTCCCAAAAAGAGGTGAGAATCTTGGTTATAAAGGCAGTTTGTACTGAAATATCCCACTGTCCTTTCATTCATCTTTGAGTCTTAAAGACTATTTTCTTCAGATCTGACAGAAGTCTACAGATGGCACAGGCTTTTCCTGAAGCTTAAAATAAGCATTTATCATTACATCTAACTCCTTAAAGTTAGACCTTCTATATTAGTAAGACACTGAACTTGGGTTTTGTTGACTTTGTTGATTGTGTGTGATATATGCAGCGCATGAAGCTTGTTTGGGGTAATAGTTGTGACTGCAGAGGACAGTGGTTGGTGCTTCAAAAAGCAGGAAATAATTTCAGTATCATTTTTAAAACCTACTTTAGCATCTGAAAGTCCAAAGTTTACCCATGAAAGGACCACCACCACCATGGCTGGTAAGTAATTCACTTCTCTGTTCATTCTTTTCTAAATAAAGTAGTAGAAGTTCTTTACTGGAACCAAAATATTCAGGATATTCTTTTAGTTACTCTGTGGAACTATCACATACTAGTAGAATATTCTAAACATGTTTGTACATTGCATAAAAAAGACGTGTGGCAGAACTTTGCAATGGATGTGTGCAGCTCCAGTTGAATTTAGAGTGGGCTACAGACTGCATGCAATGGCCAACTTTGAACTGCTGAATTCAGACTAAGTACTGTTACCCTGAGAATCATAAATACCATCTTCACTTAGTACTGTCTAGCATGTAGTTTGCTTCCAGACCTGTTAACCTTCTGTTGTGATTAATTTTAAGATGATACTAAAAGAAAATAGCGTATTTAAGTGATCCTGATGGTAGGAATGGTCGTGGGTCCACTAGTCGCCTATAAACTTCTGGCAGGCAGATAGTCTGTGAAACTGAATGCGTTTCTAATAGTGGAACAATTTCTCCTTGAAATGCTAATCAGATGTTAAATTTCCCTTCCTCATTGTTATTCAGAACTATACAGAAATAGGAAGGTCCTTCCGCTCTGTCTTTCTAGCTATTGTATCCAAGAATCACATACGTATGTATTTAGGTTTAAAGATGCAGATTTGGGAGTGTAAACATTCCTTTCCCACTTACTGATGAATCTGGGCTAAGTTTGGTTATTATTAACTGTATTCACTGTAGTGGTTTAGTTTGATTTTGTGTTCATTTGCATCCACATGCTGCTGTGTTAGATAAAGAACAGCTGCTTTTTAGTGAAGTGGGCAAGTGTCCAGCCTTGCCGCTTCCAGAGCTTCCCCCTAAGGTGGTGCTATTAAGTGCTTCTGCAGCGTGTGGTGGTCTGCATGCTTGAATCAGTCTTGCACTTTTGTCTGCAAGGCGTAGGTGAAAACCCTGAACAGCTTTTAAACTAGCCATATATAGCAGGAGAACAAGTGAAAAATACGGATGAGATTATGGTTTGCCATTGGCTTATATGGGTTGGTCTTTAATTTTTTTGTTAGTTGGACATGAAGTATTTGTCGCCTCTCCTGTTGGCGTATGAAGATAGAATAAAAGAAAAGGAAGATTTGAATCTTGAATATGAGGCAAGTTGCCATTTAAATATACTTCTACACTAAAGCAGAAAAAAAATATACTGAAATTTTTAAAGGGGATTTGTCAAAGCTGTTTTCTGCCTGAAATTACAAGTGGGTTTGTTTTACTTCTGCATCTGTAGTTACTGTGCTATCTTACCCTACTTGGCTGCTTGGTTTTGTCAGCCTGTTCAGATGTAGAAGCAGGCGCTGCACTGAGATGTACAAGAATTGTGCTCTCTGAACAGAACAAACCAGAACCGCAGCCAGTGGTAGAAAGTATTTACTGTTGTCATTTGTGAGGGGGATGCAGTGTCCTGTATAGCTGCTCTTCCAGTTACAGGCCTCTGGATTTTGTGGCAGAATATTTATTTCTAGTTATTTAAGGAATAGGGTACACCTTTTGCTCTTTAGAAGTACTTTTTTGGCACCAAAACTTTGAAAAACTATGATTTGCCTCAGAGCAGAACTGCCATAGATTTTCAAAGTAATTTATTTCCTTCAAAAAATTAAGCCATAAAGTGAGCAGAAAACAGCAAGGGTTTTGTGTTACTGTAAATTCACTGTACTGCCCTACCACATTTCAGATTCATGTCATTCATGCTGAAGAGATGTAGTGTCATCTAGTCACTTCTAGGGTTATTTTAATCCATATTTTAAGGATCTGCAACTTGCTTAGTTCAAATGACACTTGGCAAGTGTGGCACAACTCAAATACCTGTGTTATGTTTAATCAAATGCTACTGGACTGAGGAAGCAATGTAGGAGGTAATTGTGCACACCTGAATTGAAGATCATTGAGCAGTGAGATAATCTGCTGTTGACACAGGAATTAGAAGGCATGCACGCGTGCTTATTTATAAAAGGTTTTGCTGATGTAAAAACTAACCAAAATACTTACCGCTACAGAATTTTATGTGGAGTTCTTTGTCTTCCAGGAGGAAATGAAGAATTTTAAAGTACGAGTTGAAGAGCTGGTGAAGGAGAATGAGGCCCTGCATAAGCAATTAAATAAAAATAACTTTATTACCCCTACAGAATGGTAAGTTATATTACCAGAAATTAATTTAAAAGCTACTCGTTATTTTGCTTGTTGCATGCAAACTTTTAAGATTACACATCTTAATGAAAAATTTTGTTCCCCTCAAGCAAATTAAATGTTGCTGGGGAGTTAATAGGGACATGACTATGCCCTGTTGGAACAATGCTGATCTGCAATGCTTGAAATCATTTTGGAGAAAGACGAAACAGTGAATGTGCAGTTTTGCACCTGAAGCCCACGTAATGCTCCTCCAGGTTACATACCTAACTGTTACACTTTCACTGATAGTAGGAATGTGCCAAAGGCATCAGTTTTTCATTAATATAAAACGGTATTGGAATGTGGCATTAGAAGAATTTGATGGTCTTGAGAAGTGAAACAATGAAATTAAATAGTACAGAATATATATGAGGCTTAATAACAAGTTACCCAAGTCAGGCATTCTTCAGTTGGTAGGCGAGGTGGAGAAGAGACAGGTCGTGCGTGTTCATCGCAAGACGATGGTGAGAGTTTTAGGGCTGTAAAGGGGGCAAAAAAAGGACAATATAGTCCTGCAGTGTGTTAGAGTAGGTCCTTCTGGCAGAGGTTGGGCAATAACACCACAATTATACGGAAATCCCTGGAGGGTCCCTGTCATCCTTCCTTACTGACAAACATTGCTGAGAGGGTTTGTGGTGCAGCCAAGGAGATGGAGGGCCTCTTTTATCTGGAGTTCAGACAGACTGCCCTTTCCCATTTAGTGAACAAAGGCTGAGAAAGGACAGTGCTCCCATCTGTGAGCACATCAGGAACAGGAGTGGAGTATACAAAGAACTGCTTAAGCTGCATTTACAGAACAGAGGACGGTGTTACTAGAAGAACAACTGGGTATTCATTCACCCTAAACAAAATGGGAATTGAAGATGGTTCTAACCAGTGTAACAGGTTTTGGAACAGCATCCGCTGGGAGTAGTAAGCATAAAACTTCTTCCTGTACGCGCTGACACAAGCAGTGGCTGTGCAGAAGGGATTGGGTACGCCAGGAGGCCTTCACGACTCCAGCTGCCTCTCCCCATCTTAAGCCTCTCTGCGGAGTTACCCAGTAACACCGGCTGACTTCCAGTGAAGGGCTCCTCCAGGCACAGTTACACATCTGTTCAGTTGCCATCTAGGTTGGGTTAAGGAGGTTGTTATAAAGGGATCGGTGTTTTATAGGTGCTTTAATAAAATACTCTGGATATTTTACATAATCCTGGATGTTTATATACTGTCCATACATTCCAAAATGCTTCACAGAGGTGTTTCAGCTTCTGAAATAGGAATTTTTGAACTTCTAATACCTTTGCTTTTAATTGTGCCTCGCTGCAAATGAACGAGAGAAGTTCACAGCTCTCTGAGATGCGTCAGGCTGTCTAGAGTCTTTGTCTGGAAACTGTTCTTTAAGGCTGGAGTCCAGCAAGGCAGGATGTCAGCAGCAATACCACAGCACCGAGCTTTTGCTCGGTGCCTACAGCGGCTTCTTCACGCTCAGCGTCGCACTGCGTCGCTCCTTTATTGGTACGTGCATGACCGCGCACGGGGACGCACCATCAAGCACAAAGGAGTTGGTCTTGACCAACCTGATCTCCTTTTTGCTGTCATTTTTAAAATGTTGTTTCGCACTGTAGCCTCACGGTGCCAGGCACAGCCAAGGTGAGGATGCAGCTTGTCAGCATGGAGACATTCCTTATGCCTAAACCCGTTGATGAAATGCGATCTCGGTGATAGCAGTTTGGAAGTTGTGCTGTATTTCTACTTGCATTCTGGCTAATACTTCTCAGCTTTTTAAGGTATTATTAGAACAGCAAATAGTTTCTTGAGCTTTTATTAACATCAGAAAGAGCGGTATCGTTTTTCTTGCAAGCAGAATTAATACTAGTTACAAAGCAGAGAGTCAAGTTCTCTGCTTGGGATAGTTTAGTTTAAATGCTCCTCTTCCTTACAGGTCCATAGAACGCACTGGCAGCCTTTTTCCAGAGATCAAAGCCAAGTAGATCCAAATCCTATCCAAAAATGTATCGCATGTTGCGAAAACAAGTTTGGTTCAGTTACTGGGTACACAGCTGTCTCCAAATCGTCAGGCACCATTATGTAGCTTTAATTCTCTCACATGAGAACAGTCTGGGAGAGCTGGGCCTGTTTTGCCTGGAGAAGGCTCAGGGGTGGATCTTACCGCTGTGCATAAACTCCTGGAGAGAGGGTGTAGACAGAGCCAGGCTCTTCTCAGTGGCGCCCTGTGACAGCAGGAGGCCGTCGGCAGAAGCTGGAACACAGGAGGTTCCCTCTGAACACAAGGAAACAGTTTTCACTGCGGGCACTGCAGCAAGCTGTCCGGAGAGGCTGTGGAGTCTCCACCCCTAGAGATACTCGGGAGCCATCGGGACGTGGTCCTGGGCAGCTGGCTCGAGGTGTCCCTGCGTGAGCAAGGGGGTTGGATGTGATGACCCCCAGAGGCCCCTTCCAGCCTCAGCCCTTCTGTGATCTGGTGATTCTAATTCACACATATGCATTTTTTCTTCCATCTATAAGGAATTTTTGCTTCTGTTAGTCAAAGATTTTAAACATGATTTAAAATGATTTACATATTGAGGGTTGAGCGTTCATGTCTCTAGTAAGCTTACCTTGGGTTCTGATGTTGCTTTCAATGAGGGGTTTTGTTTTTCAAAGAGGTTCAAATACGATTTTATAGGTTTACACTGTTGGAAGTCAGTTCTGTGTTTTCTTTGGACATAAGTTAATATTTGAATGGTACGTTATTTATAAGCTGGTTGTTGTTGCAGGCAGCAGCTGCAAACTCAGGCCAAGTTGGTCCTGGAAGAAAACAGTTTGTTGATGGAGCAACTCAGAATTCAACAAGCCAAAGAAAAGGACAGTCACAGACAACATGTTCAAGAAGGTAAAATGCTTGAGCTGCCAGTCATTTGAACTAGAGCAGCGATGGTGCTGTAGGTGGGTTTGGGGTGGGCTTTTTTGCTACTTGCCTGCAAAGCATCACTGAGTGCAGGTAATGCTAATATGAGATCCAGCTCTGGATGTCGGCTGATACCGGAACGAAATGTCTGTGTCACCTATGGACTCTGTACAGCAGAGTCCTTTTTGACTTGCTTCCTCTGAAAAGGTGACCCAGCTGCTAAGCAGCAATGCACTCGTTTTTATAGTTTAAGAGCACTCCAAACTTCACAGGTTGGCATTGGTGAGGTATTCCTGGCTTATTTAAGTGTTGAATTTAGAATCTGTAGGGTTTTTCATTTTATGCTTTGTAACCAATGTTTGTCACTTAATAAAGTACAGATTCTTGTATCATAAGTAGCAGTATTTGATTTTACACTTTTAACTTGATACTGCTTAAATTTACATGCATCTTCAAGTAGTCTGTTACCTATTGCTGTTTTACCAGAGGTTTGTGTTTGCTTGAATTCAGAACACTTGTCTTGCTTGTAAATGTTATTTCTTGACCAAGATTAGTTTTTCTGCTGATAGTTATTTTTTGCATTGGCGGATTCCTCTAGATATTTCTTGTGTTAATAGTCTTCTGACTGGATATTAGAAAGAGAACAAGCATGTTCTAGTTTAACATCCTCAAACTGGAATTAAGATTTCTTAGTGAAGTTTAAAAAGCAAGACTGAATCTTAATTTACAGATTGGGATGTTCTGACAACCATTTAATCATGTGCAATTAACCTAAGTCGCTGATGAGAATAGTTTCCTTCCGCAAAGCTCCAATTCTGAAGCTTTTTAGTCATCTGCCACCTAATTCCACACATCCTTTCCCTTCTGCTTTTCAAGTGTCTGAGTTTCTTGTTTGGAGTTCTGCCTCTCTGCATCCATCTGTGTTTAGAAGAGAGCAACTCACCATGTTACCGTGGCAATGGCCAGAGGGTTCCCCAACATCAGGTGTTCCTCTTTCCAACTCCCAAAATACCTTCATCTGGTATGAGCTGTCAGAGCATGGCTAGTAAACATGGGCAGATTTGGTACCTATTGCTGGAGTTCTCGCAAGGAAGCAAGAGCCCTGATCTTCCGTTCAGTTCCTGCAGCTGTTTTGGCAGTGTATCCAGTGATTAAAGTAGATACCACAGGAAAACCTCAGGGATCCATGAGGAGCAGCTAAGCAGTCTCGAGAGGAGTGTTGTGTCTGCTAGGCTACAAAAGTCATGTTTCATTTTAGGTTCTTTTCCTGAATTAATAAAATCTGAATCAGCGGAGTTTTAGACTAAAATGATGTTTCAGTGAGCAAATAGCTTATAGCCCTGAAAAGAAGCAATCTTGACATTTTGGGACATTTCCAAAACAAACTCCTTGAGACAGAAAAATAAAAAATCCAAACTTAAAATCCAGACCAAACTGACCAATCCACCATTACATAATGCTGTGAACAACTATGAATTAACATATTACTGGTTTAGTTGGAGTTTCACTGGGTTGTTGAATTAGTTCTGCTGTACTCAGTTGGTGCTTGGTTTTTCTTTTTCCTCCCAAAAGCTTCAAAATTGACTAAACAGATAGTAATCTTAGAAGGTAAGAAGCAGAGTCAAGATAAAGAGATAGCAGAGTACCAGAAGCAGCTGGAAGCTTTGCGTTCTGCTTGTGAAGAGCTGAAAGTCAAACTGGACAGCAGAATAGCAGCAGAGGAGCACTTGGCTTTGGTGAATGATTTAAAAAGGTATGAGTTTCGTATGGCACGCGGAGAAACACTTCACAAAGCATTGGCACAAACGGATCCGTATAGGTGGCACTGTCGGGAGGAGGCGAGTGGGAAGTTACGCTAGTAATCTGCCGAGGTAACTACCAAAGTGCAAAGAAGTATTTCAAGAATACTGTCTTGCTAAAAGACAGTAGTTAATTAGGAAGGGAGCACACTAGGGCTATACAGGATATTTTTATATTCAAAGTCTATTTCAGGTGCAGTCAGGATGAATTATGTGAATAACTTCGTGTGATGTGTTATTTGTACTCATGATTTATGTCATGAGGCTGTAATCCCTCTCTGATGTCACCACTGAACATTAAGCATTCTCAGTATTCAAACCTTCACAGACTCACTGAGGTTGGAAAAGACTGCTGAGGTCATCCAGCCCAGCACCACCACACCCACTAGACCGTGTCCTCAGGCACCACGTCTGCAGGCTCCTTGAACACCCCTGGGGATGGTGACTCCACCGCTTCCCTGGGCAGCCTTTTCCAGTGCCTGACCACTCTCTCAGTGAAGAAGTTTTTCCTAGTATCTAGTCTAAACCTCCCCTGACGCAACTTGAGGCCGTTTCCTCTTGACCTTCGGCACGGGCATCTTACCGTACCTTAGCTTTTCCATGAAGCGGGTCAGTACGTGACACCTGTTCTACGCTCTTGTTTGCTGCAGCCGTTTACAACAGGAGCAGGAGAAAACGTGCTGTGAGGTGGAAGATCTGATGGGAAAGCTAGCATCACTGCAAGCTCAAAACAAGAAGCTGCTTTTAGAGAAAAATAACTTAACGGCTGACAACAAGATCCTGGAAGCTGAGATGGAAGTGACACAAAAGACAAACAGGTCACATCACAGTCTCATTTTCTTTTTAGAAATATAAATATTTCTATAGAATAACAGCAGAAATACCTGTAAAAGTATTGGCTGACATCCCACGGTGTGTAATTTCTACCTATTACAGAAAGAACTTTTCCTAAATGTATCTCCGTCACATCTAAAGGCCTGGTCCTCAGGTGACTTTGCTAAGCTTTGTATGTTTTCGTGCGTGCTTTTCTGTGTCTACAGGACGTATCTTTAATGCCAGCAGGTAGCTGTAGCAATTAATCATTTGTGTACTCACCTGAAAAACAGGGCATGACGCGATTTGCAGTCCTCGTGCACCCGGGTGGTTCAGGCTTGGGCTCACAATGATTTCAAGGGGAAAGAGCAGTGTTATTGTTACGTTTCCTAAGAAACACCAGCTTGTAGCCATTGCACAAATCAGGTTTTTTGAACCGTTGTTACTGTTGTTATTTACATGACATATTGTAAAGAAAAAAAGCCCCCAGAAGTGGGAAGTTATATGCTCTGCAGTATTTGGAGCTAATGCAACCTTAACAGTGCATTTGATTGTTTGAGACTTGTACGAGTTGATTTGCACATGCCATGCAAGCTCTTGTAGTGCCCTTCTTAATTCCAAATCTGAAGATTTTCCTTTTTCTGTTAATTTTATAGGCAATTAAAGAAAAAAATAAGTCTTCTGAAACTGCATTTGGAGGAAGCAATGGAAAAAGAAGATGCAGCCTGTCACTATCTAAGAAACCTCATTGGTTTGGTGGAAAAGATAGCTCAGGAACGTGATCATCTTATTTTTCTGGTAATTACCTTTAAATAATTATTATCACTTAATTGATACTCCACGCAATTACCATCCTACTAGCAGAACTTACTGCTAAGTTGCACGATGAAAAAAGAAAGCTGTAATTTCCGTTTAAGGATTTAGCTATTGAAACAGGATAGGAGCAGCACAAGATTATTTGCTAGAAGAGTGGTTGAAGGCAACTACCCTCACTTCGGCAGGTAACATAGTTAAGGCTTAGCTCACCTCAGCCTGAGGGTCTGCAGTGGTACATGTCAAGCGTAAAAGAATTTTATAACCCGATTTTAAAGATGGGCTTCAACTGTTGAAGCTGCATGTACTGAAAAAGAGCACACAGTCACACCTTTTTAATACGCGGTTCTGAATCGAAAGGTAAACCGTTACCTGAAGCAGTCTGTACGCACCTGCTGTGGTGGACGCACGTGCGCATCAGTGCTTCTTTTTGGCGAGCAGTCGTTTTGCCAGGCTGGCAGAGAGTTTTGGAACAACTTCTGTTTAGCAGAAGCGTCCGGCATGGAAGTTACTAGGCTTTTTACAGGCACGCTTCTTTTCCTTTGCAAGATCTTGGGCACACTTTCACTTTTACATACTGGTACTCTCTCTTCAAATTGGTCCTGGAAATCACTTTACGTAACTTTGTTAAAATAAGGCTGCTTTTGTTCGAGTAGTAGACATGCTGTTGTCGTCAGCGTTGGGTGAAAAGATTCTACAGCGGTTAATTCCTGGCTCTAGAAGAGGAACTGTTGGTGACCCAACTCAAGTCCTTGTCCACCGCAAACTGGACTGTAGGACTGTGAAACTAGGCACAATACACATCGCCTGGGAATCTGGGGATCCGATTCTTAACTCACCATCTCTGGTGTGTCTACCTGCAAACGTCCCACGTCAGAAATACCACAGAGATCCCGCGTTGCCTTAAGTAACTGTCAGAAAACCTGTTCCTGCGTTCAGCGGGTTTAACAGTTGAAACCTCTTACAGTTTTAAGATGATTGCGCTGTTTACAGTTTATGCAGCCTTCGTTTGGTTTGCTTGTGATACCTGAGAGGGAATGTTTATGAAGCGATGGAAACATACGTAAGAGAAGCATTTCACAAGCCATGTGTCAGATGCTTTGCCTGAACCCCTCTTTTGGAAGCAGACTACAAGCTCTGGCCCAGAAGGACGAGTCTCGTGCGTGCAAGTGGGATCCCTGCGTACACACTCATCTGTAGAAAACCATGCAGAATGGCTTGGGTGTAGAGTATCAAACAGCTACGATCCTTTCAGGATAAAACTGTTCCAAGGTGTTATTTGGTCAGTGGGATGGTATTCCCAGTCAGCTGACACGGTAATCATTCATCATTATTCTAATAACTTTCAGGATTCTTTTTGTACTCTGGTTCTTCAGAGCACTGGAAGGCCCAGCAGTCACGGTGCCTTCCTCAGCGCATGTATTCCGGCTGCCCTGTCCAAAGCAATGCTTACCTTTAGTTATGTGTTCTGTGTGTTCGCAGGCCAAATGTTTGGAGAGTGAGAATCAGGGCGTTCTCAAGAGAATAGTAGAAGGCAGCCTCCGCTTAGGAAAATTGGAAGAAAAAGTTAAGGTAAGCAGCATTTCTGCACTAACTGTTTATGGAAAACGCTGGGGGTTTAATGAGAAAAGTCAGTAGTTCATCTGTCAGTGTTTTTATCGAAGACTGATTATTTCATAAAGAGTTTTTAGAAAGCAAAATACATCATCATTACAGTTGTCACAACTACCTTTTTCCATGATGTTTGTACACTGCGTGTCTGCCAGGTCGCCGCGTTTACAGCAGCACGCGGAGAAATCCTGACTGGTTGTAAGAACAATTCAAAATTCATTTGCGCTCTGCAGCATAACCCGGTGATTCTCTCCTACTTTTTTGAGGCTGTACTAATGCTTCAGCTTGAATCCCGTTACGGTTAGATTTGGAAGAATGAAAAACGTATCCTGAGCGTACAGTTGCCAGCAAGCACCTGTACGGGCCACAGGGCAGGAGGTGTAGAGACTCAGAGGGTGTTTGGCCATCCAGCCTAGTGAGAGAGCACAGCGTGGGTCACCTTCAGGGCTGTCCAAACTAACGCAAAGCACGGTGCGTCCTGTCGTTGCAACAGCGTGAAATACCCGTGAAACTGTCCCTTCAGCTTCTTTGGTGCTACAGTAGTTGCTTTTCCTGTAAGCTCAGAACAGGAAGGAGAAGGCTGTCCCTGTAGTGGTTTCTATATATATCGGTCACGTGCATGACTTCCAAAAGCTGTTCCGTACCGAGTCAGGTTTGCGCAGCGTACCCTAACGCAGAGAGTCCCCGTGCGTCGCGCTTTTCCGGGCGAGACCTGCGCTGCTGTCCTTGCATCACGGGACACAGACGTGCACCGCTGCGGTAAGAGAGACCAGCTCCTCCTGCGCTCTCCTTGTAAGGATTAACCCAGCCCAGGAATTAGCAACAGAGGAAATAAACCAAATTGCAGGTGGAGAGATTGAGCGGTAAACTGAAAAATAGCGAGAATTTGTAAGGAACCCTTCATAAAACACCTAACAACAACATTCTCAAATTGTACTAATGCGGCTGTGAAACAGTTTTAGCTATTTTTCACCATCATCCATGCCTATTTAAATCTAGAAAACCTCTCTGCTACCAAGACAGTGGCCTGGGTTCTTCCTAAGTACAGACTTTCTGCAATTTAATACATCTGTGACTGCTGTGAGGGAGAGGGGAGACGTATAAAATTAAGGATATTTACATGGAGTGAATTCTAATTGCAAAACCAAATGAAATTTAAATTTTAAAAAATCCTTCCAAAACAATCAACTGTCAGTGTAAATTAGGAAAATCGGCCTGTAAATAAAGTCTTTAAATACTGCTGTTTCTGTTTAGCAGAAGTAAGACGAATCTGCTTGCAAAATTTCTTGTTCTTCATTTGTGTCAGTAAAGCAGAGGGCTTGAGCAGTCACAAGGTATCTTCAAGAATCGTAGAGTTCTTGGTTATTGTATGAATTGAACTTGGCTAAGAGCTAGTATCGTTTATTTCCTTGCTGAGAACACCTTCATTGCTTACACCAGCCAGGTACTCCGCGTTCCTAAACAGGCTTCTGAGTTTCTCCTCAGCAATGTAGGGAAAGTTACGGGCGTTCTTTTGCTTTACAAATGAAACCGGTGTTTCTGTCAGTCCACATACATTGTCAGATTTTAGGTTTGGTTCTTCTTAGTCCCAAGACTTCTCTAATCCCACGATGCAGTGCTGCTCCTTGAACAGGTGTGGCTGATAAAACCTCAGGAGGATGGGAAAAGAGATTCTTCAGTTGCAGAGGCACGTGTTCGCCTCGGCAGCGCGTGCACAACCCTGACCCCTGTGAAACAGAGCCGCAGCTTCCTTCTGAGGTCGTACTCCTTAGGTGGCTGGATGAGAGAGGTGGGAGGTCTCCTGGGTCGGTCTTACCGGCTGGACAACACTACTGTTGGCGGCTTCGGGAAGTCACAAACTGGGTAACTGCCCTGTGAGCTACAGGGTGAACCTCTTCGGAGGTGTAATCCCTCTCCAGTGATAACACAACTCAAAATGCACTGTTTTTCTGAAAGGGTGAGGCAGCTACTGGCAGTGGGAGCGTTAACGCTATTTCTTACCTTACAAAAGGGTGTTTTGCGTTGGCTTTCAGCCATCTTCAGCTCTTTCAGCCAGATACAAGATGAGAAATACAAATGGTATCATCCTAATCGGAACATACAGTCCTCGGGTTATGATGAGAAGAAAGCTTCTAGCCTAGAGGTTTGAGTGACTCACCAGTGCCCACAGTCTGTTTTCCACTTTTTCGACATAACCGGGTATCTGACGGTTACCTCTCGGTGAATTCGCTGCGTCACGTCACAGCAGGCTCAAGCTCATCCAGAACCTTTGTTGACGTGCCGTGGGTGTGTCAAGAGATTCTCTGTGGCTTCTTTCACATCACTGCACATGTTATTTGAGGGGAGAGGCGGTAGGCTAGGCGGGACGGCCTTTCGCCCTGCGGACGAGGGTCCCTGGAAAAGCTGGCATCTCCATGCCCTCTAAAGCCTGGGCATCTGTGCTGTGCACGCACAAGTGGATCTGGTCGTCTCGTCCACCGTTCTTCCTTCTCATCAAGTCTTTTGGAGAAAGTAGGTGAATAAAAACCCCGTGTTTTCTCTTTCTCATTGAGAGGTCTGGAAATAAATCGAGATCAGGCAGATCTGTCATTACACGCAGAGTCACTGAGAATCTTTAAAGTTAAATAACAGGTTATTGCTAAAATAAAACCCCAAATCAGGCCAGTATTTATGTACACAGCTTTCTTAGGTACTTTAAACTGTGTAGGCTTAAATTAAGTAGCAAACCAAAATCTTTATAAATACCCACTTTTAGTCTGGGACTTTGCAATTACTGTAAACAGGCTTTATAAAGTAATTCACTGTGCAAAACGTTTTGTAGGCTGTCAGCACAACCGTACAGAACTGAGTGAGCCAGAGCAGAGCACTGTCCAGTCGGTTGAACACAAACGTTGCGAAGAAGCGATCGCTTTTGCGCAGGAGCTATGATAAGGAAACAGAATTTACTTCAGCATTTCAGTTCTGAAAACAAATTAAGGTTCATTTCTACTTTTATATCCTTTGGCTTACGTCAGATAATTTTTCAGGCATATTGAACCGTGAAAAACACTAAAGCTTACTTTAAAACTGGGTTCTTTAGTTCAGCCTTGACAAGCTGCTTTGTCATAATTCTTGTAACTCGAAACGTTTCTGAAAATGCTGATCGTAGAGCAGAGTATTTAATGTGACTTTATTTCCCTTTGGCATCAGCAACACTTGGGCTCAAACCTGAACCAGCTTGTCATGGTTTATCACAGGCGATACGCAGCGCGTTTCCCATCTCCATCTGCTTTTAAAAACAGTGACAATGTGCTCATTAAAAACCCCAAACCAACCTACCCTGTTTCTGTCAGTAAATAACCTTCCAATGCCCGTTCTGTTCCCTGTGAATGAGAGGGTGGTCTGAAGCCATTCGCAGCTTCAGGATGAGGTGACAGTAACCACCCTCTTCCTTGTAAAATTAAACCCCAGAGCAACAGCACGCTGCCACTGACCAATACCCACACAGGTGACTGCGCTTTACCAAAAATACACGTATGTCAGGCTACGCTCATTTTTTAACCATCCACAAAGGTTGAAGTTTGTGACTCAGTTGGTTTATGGTTCAGTTAAAAATTTACCTGTTGATAAAAGGCCGCATCTCAGCTTCGCCGAGAGCAGTCGCAGATTCCGTGGCAGAGGCACTGGCAGAAGCCATACAAGAGAGACGCAGTTAGGCTGGCGGGAACAAAACTCACGCACACCACGCCGAGGGTCACTTTCTGACTCACTAGTAAGTAGATCCCAAGAGGAAGGGAACCAAAGTAAAGGAATCCAAGCAGCCATAGCAGAATTCTGGGTACACGCTTGCACAGCTCTGAAAACTGATCCTGGCCCAGCCACCCCTGGGAATTTGGAGATGGCGACTCAGTGCCACGGTCAGCATAACCCTCTGGGGCTGTGCCGGGCGGCCTTGGGGAGTCTCTGCGTGCTTCCATGATCGTAATGACTAGGCAGTTTGATCCATGGGAAAGACTTGAGCAAGCCAAGTTTTTTGGCATTAAAACTATTCCTTTACAGTCAGAATTCCGTGCTGGTTTGTCTTCTAATACGAGCTTGGACATGATGTTTGTATCGCTGGGGAGTCCTTCAACTTCATCTTCGTGCAGCGCTGTCTCGTGGCGGCAAAAGGGACAGTTAACGCAGGGATACCCCGCTCCTCTATGAAGTATTCTAGTCACACATCGAGCACAAACTCTGTGAAGGCAGTCCAAGATTTTGGGCTTACGGCTGCGGATCGTAAATCTCTGGTAACAGATTTTGCACTCCAGTTCATCATCGGGCACCTTTTCCTCTCCGTCAGCGCAAGCATCCTTCATCTCTACGTTAGGCACACTGTCAAAAAGAAGTGAAACCGTAACAAGTCGTTTCACGGATTCTGACTCTTTCATTTCATAACAACTTTATTAATGATAAGGTTTTAGTAAAAATAGGTAGAAACCACCTTTATACTGAAGAGACCTAGCTCCTCCCGCTGTACTCCCCTCGTTTTCACGCGACAGTAACCAACAGACTGGCCTTTGTTATGGTATTTCCTACCATCTGGCTATATATTGCATTTGAAGTACAGGATTGTTAGTGGCAAAGCACTAAAGGCTGGTTCTTAACACTTCCTGAGCGCTGGGGAACTGTGTATTTCAGAAATGCCTGTACCCCCTGCGTGGGTCACTCCGTTCCTGTACAGCAGCTGCGCACACCAGCGCACGGCAGTGAAGCAGGGATGGTTCTGGACACGGATCTGGGCTTAGGGAGAGGTGCCTGGGCTCCAGCAGCAGCAGCACACCACGGGTTTAGTTAGGTCTTGCTGCCTACACGGCTTGTCCGTCCAGGGCGTATCATACGTCGTTAGCGTTGCAGGTTTTCCACGCTGGGGCCCTTGACGGTCCAAGGAGCAGCGCGGTTTTTGGCATGCAGCCGCAGAACAAACCGCTTCCCCGGTTCTGTCGGTCCCACAGCTGGGCCTTGGCCACAGGCAGTTTGTCCCGTGTTTTCACACGGAGTGAAGGGAATAAAACTCAGCGGAGACGTGCGACGTGCGCTCGAGTCTCCCGCTTTCCACGGCGATGTCTGAACACCTCAGAACACCCGCAGCCCTTGGCTGTCGCGCTTCCGCTACTCTAAGCGCGTGCCTGGCCCGCTAAGACGCTCTCGGTCCGCGGGTTGGTGTGCTTGGCTCTGTGACGCTAGCTTCCCCTCTATTTATAAAAAGCAGTTTTCTGTCTACACACGAGCTGCGACGGGCAGCTTGCTTAGTTAACGTCTGCTCTCTGTCTAATGAACGACCGGAGTAGAAACCATCAGAATGGGTGCGCGTCCCCCCCAGTTCTGGCAGCACCAGGCAAGCTCCTTCTGGCAGGAAGGGAAGGCTGTACTTGCTGCTTTGCCGCCTGTCCCTGGAGAAGATACAGCCAAGGAGAGTACCACTAAAACCTGTATAATCAGTACTGAGCTGAGGAGTCGAGGTGCTGCCAGCAGGCGCTGTAAGAGTCCCTGACACATGGAATGTTTTGTGACTGCAGGGAAATGTCACACTTTGCTCTGCTTTTGCGGCATCGTTACAGGTCCCTTCCACCGGAACTGGGCTGCGGAATTAAGCACCCCAGCAGAACCAGCAAGTTACTGGGTGTGGAGGAGCTTTTGTATACCAGAACCAGTTTTCTTTTCACGCACCTGAGACGGTCAGCGTGCGCAGGAGAGAGACCTGCCCTAACTCGCTCTCGCTTTTTGTTTCCATTCCTCACGCTTCTCCGCGCGGTCACAACCGTGAGCATACAGGTAGATTATCGGCGTGCTCCGCACTCATACAGAAGTCCTGCTGCAGGTGATGAGTATCCCCGGTACCTCTGGCCGTGCATCCGGGCGTTCTGACCCACCTGCCGAGCAGAACCCATCTTTCCATCACTGCTACAAAAGGAGCTGTTCCCCACATTCTAACAAACCCAGGAAACAAGGTCCTCTTGGAGACTAAGGACAGCACAGTGCCCACCCCGCGGGACTCCACCCGCCTCGCTTGCGGCGTAGGGCGCAGCATCCTCCACTTCCCCACCAAGGGCGACTGCCCGCTAACCCATCCCGTGTATTCAAGGGGTAGTGTCTCACGTGCTTTGCTCAGCCACAGGCACTGCCTCTGTGGCAGCGGCTTCGTTTCTCCTTGCTTCCTCTAAATCGCTGTGCCTGACCCTCCAGTGATGTGTGTGAGGATGAGCAGCAGCTACAAGTCACCTCTGGTCTCAGAAGCAAGCTGTCATCTCTGGCAAGTGGCTTTTGTCTGACGGCTTGCTACTACCAGGAAAAATCCCCATTTCTGAAAAAAGAAGTTTCCAGCCTTCCTGGTTGTAGAGATCTTTAAAATTTGACAAGTGCAAAATCCAGGGGGAAGATTAAACAAGTAAACTCCAAGCTTCTCCTGTATTGATGCAAGTTCTGTTCTGTATGGGAATAGAATACTTCATCGTTCCCCTCTTTGGGTAGGGGAAGAGAACGAAGACAAATAGGCTAAAGATAAATATGTTAAAGACAGAATAAATAAGAACAGGTTAAAGAATAGAGTAGGATAAGGAAATATCCTGTATAAAGTGATTAGTGAGCTAGTAACTGTATTTCACATTACTGGCTTCGTTTGCAGCGTGGTTTATGTTCATGGTGCTCATGGATAAATGCTCAAGTAACAAATTTATTTCTTTTCCTGTGTCAATTTTATGTCTCAAAACCAAAGTTGTGTTTAACTAATACTAGGTAATTGATTGCCCAACTGTCTACCCCTCCTGTGCCAGTCTCAGTCTACTGTGCCACGCAGTAGGACAGCTGAACATTCTCTTGTTTCTGCTGGCTTCTCTATGCTTTACTCACATCCTTTTCACAGAAGAGGGTTGTAAGAAACAGAAGCAAACCTTTAACAGACCAGAAATCTACCTGGTGTTTGTGAGGAAATGTTTTTTTCCTTTAACACCACAACACTCCCCGCCAGACATTCTTCCACCAAAACTTGTGGCCAGACAGGCTGTTACTTCTCGTCTGTCCCAGTCCCATCTGACTGGGAAGGTGTTAGGTACAAACATCGTCCGTCTCTGCTCTAAAGGGCCTTCCCCGCCCCAGTATGTGACTTTTTAGACAGCCCTAGTGTATTTTAGAAGCTTTTAGTTGCCATAGGACTGGCCACGTTCCACAGCACCCAGTAAAAACTTTATCAGGGTTCCCACCACGGGGCTGTTCATCAGGATCAGAACTGGCACACAGCGAGACAAGTTTCTTCAGAGGGTACATGGATCTCTTGTGGAGGGATGGATACTAATTTCCACTGGTAAAGGACAGGAGAAAACCAGGACAAGCTGAAGAAAAGGGGTTTGTTGCCCCAGCAAGGATCTTGCGACCAGGTCTTCACATGCACCACGGCCTGGCCAGCAGCCTACGGGCGTAGAAACGTTTTGTTGGCTCTGTCTAGAATTCTCCAATTTCCAGTCTGTCATGCAGTACAGGAGGTGTAGAAGAATTCTGGTGCCCAGGAATATACCTTCCCGGAACTACTTTGGGAGAGTGTAAATTGTGGCCTCTCCTGCACCAGCTGCTGCACCCACGATCAGTCCTCACCCTGGGTGCCCGCTGTGAGCTGTGATTCCATGACCAGGGGCAGACTTCCCCTTTCAGCTCCGGAGGAAAGTGTTACCCCTTCGTGCTACCACCCTCTTCCTCCAGGAATTGTCATCTCCACCGCTCTGCCCCTGCCTGCTTCACTGCAGAGAACAGAGTAGGGGGTTGTCTTCAAAGCCAGCTGCAAAGGGTCTGTGAGTGCCAGCAGCAGCGTGCCCAGGCCCACCCTGACCTGGGGGCTCCCACGGCCCCTGCGGAGCAGTCTGGGCTGTCACCACCCCCCACACTCAAGTTCTGGCGAGAGCTCGTGCATTTCAAACAGCCTTGGGCATAACCTGCCACAGGAGCACGGGAACTGCGTATCCCTCCTACCTGTAATCATCAGGTCAGGAAAAGGTGCACTTGTGCCCCACTGATTCTGCAGCCATCCTGCACGTGACAGCTTGCGCTGGCAGAGGGAGCGCAGGCGTGCCCGGGACACGGGCAGCTGCGGATGGAGCTGCAGTGGCCCCTGGCTCGGACCATCCCAGGCGGAGCGCACCTGAAACACAACTCCCGCTAGCCGGGTATCAGCCACCACTGGATAAAAACTGGGTTTCACCCCTGCTGCTGGCTGCTTTATCGGCCTTCTGTGTGCTAAAAGAGGGAGGAAGTTCTGCAGAGTTCTCCAAAATGACCGTGGGCACCTGCAGGCAGCATTTCGCGTTCCGGGTCCAGAGCTGGAAGCAGCATTTACCGACTGGGGGGGGGGGGGGGGGGGGGGGAAGTTCAGCTCTTTCCCTCTGCCCTGAGCTTCCTCCAGCCTGGCTCTAAGCAACCCTCTGCTCCCAAGGAACACGTTTATCCTCCCACAGCAGTACCAGTGCAAGCGTCTAACACTGCGTTTTGAAGACTTTTGTGGGAATCTAGGAAGCGATGTGACGGGTTAACCTGCAGGTTCCCGTTCCTTTCTGAGAACTGACACGGAAAACACCCCTGTGGAATTCAGCCTCAAATACTGAATGACCAACACTCTGGATAAATATTGTTATTTATCACTATCCTCCCAAAAATGAAACTCTAATGTGACACATTTTACAAGAGCTAAAAAGGGAGCGGTTTGTGGAAGGGATGGTTTGCAGCACAGACCCAAAAATGCCCTTCTTTCAGCTTCCTCCAGAAGGCATGCTCAGACTTTCTGCTCCGCTTCAGGCAAAGGTAAACCCTTAGTGGTTAACACCTTCGAGAAACCTTTACGTAAGCCAGACAGAAACAGCGGGTTTTTCAAAGCTTCACTGAATCTCCTGCAGTTTTAGTAAAGGCAGAGCTTCCATCCCAGAACTCCTGTAGCCCTATCAGACATCACCCCCTGCAGATACAGGAACAGGTGTTGCACCCCGGAGAGCCAGCAGCCAATCCTTGACAACCCCACGGTGCGTCACGCTCGGAGCCGAGCAGCGCTGAAATACCTTCAAGTTAACAAGCAGGTGAAGAGCCCCTCAGTGCAACCTACCCGGGCGTATCCGAGCACGGCCGCACCGATGTAAAGATCAGGCTGCAAATCAGCATCTCTTGCTACTTCTTTTGTTGGCAGCGGGTTGTCCTTATTTCTCCCATAGTTACGTTTTCCTAATACCTTGAACCCCTACAGGTGTATAAGAAGAAAGCAGCTGGGAAGCTGGGAGATATCAGTCTCAGGATGACTGAGCAGGAGAAAGAGTTTGCTGGGAAGACTGCTCAGTACCAGCAAGAAATGAAGCACCTCCAGCACCTGCTGCAAGACAGGCAGGAAACCCTGGACGAAGCGCTGCAGCAGAAGAGGTAAGCCAGGCCCAGCGTCGCAGCGCGTTCTGTGACCGGCATGCACAGCCGCAGAGGGGTAGCTGAGCAGGCCCCCTGCAAGTCATCTCCGCCACCGTGAAATGACGTAAAGGCAAGAGAAAACAGGGCTTGGCGCCATCTGCGCAATCAGCACAGTTCCTCTCTAGTGCTTTATACAGGTGTGAGCAGCTGGGAATCCTTCAAGGAACGTCCCGTCCCGCTCATCTCTCTAATTTGGATGAGAAAACCAGTATTGCGACTGGTTCTCTGGAAATAGTTATTTAGGAATTTTAACTTCCCGAGTGCCTTTCAAACCTCTGAGCTCATGTTACAGTTTTACAGTAGACAACAGCTGTTTAAATAAAGAGTTGATTGGGGGTTTTTTCCCCAAAGTAGCACAGAGCTAAGTCCCATCACATGGATCATCCAAAATGTACCTTTCTAGCCCCAAAGTAGGTAAATGAGCTGGCGTAACACAGCCGTGCCCAATAACTAATTACACTGTCCGCACAGAAGTTACACTAAATCACTTCTTCCTTTTCAGCCTGAACTGACTCATTTTTCTTCAGTAAGCACACAGACTTAATAGTGGCAACTAACTTTTAAGAAGCAAGAGCTGCACCTGGAACCACGACAGGGTGAAGAAAAATGGTTTAAACACGCCTAAGGTGAAGCTCACAGAGATGCCTTGCATTTCTGTAGTGCCCTACGTTAACGAGCAGTGTAACTGCTGACGGCCTTTCCCGGGGGTAGTTAAGTCTTAACAATATTTATTTAAGTATAATATAATGAACACAAAGTAAAAAATAATCTTGATGTCCATCTTTCAAGTGGTGTTCTGGTGCATCTCATCACCCACTGTTTTCTTTTGACAACTATACCAAAACCTATTCTTAAACAATGAACCACCACTGGGAAGTCAGCTGAATTCTACACCAGTGGGAAAGAGGATTTTCATAAAACCAGTCAGAAACACCAGCCAAGCCCACGGCTGACACAGTTCAGGCAAGCTAGCTTCCTCAGGGTCCTTTCTTCCTCTCAAGCATGGGCAATACAGCTTCCTAAGGGAACCAGTGTGTACCGCTACGGCTGTCTGCCAGGATTTGAACATGTATTTTGGTCAGCTTTGTGTATTTCTGGTTTTCTAAGGCTTATTATTTTCTCTTTCCCTTCCCTACGCACAGTTACGGGAGTAAAGAAGGGAAAGAGATTATTTCTAGTTTCGATGTTGCTCGTCAGCTGCAGCCTGGCAGCTGAAGTCGCTGGTGCCAGGCCAGTACCAAACGTTCACACTTATTTCCACTAGCTCTGCTCATGGAGTAAATCTATAGTCCAGAAAGGTGCCTAGCTGACAGTGTTTCAACCCCAAATACCTGTGTAGACGTGGAAGGTATGTGCATATATTGTATTTAGGAATTTTAGAGATGATAATTACACCATAAATATAGCGTATATGAGATTCTCTGAGTGATGAAGTAATGAAGATCCAAAGCCGCGTGCCACACTGAGCAGGAAGGCCAGTTTCAGTTCCAACTGAGCGGAAGGTATGCTGGCTGTCTGGACAGCTGATTTGGATGCTGGAGTTCCAGGTTTTCTTTAGGAAGGCCATAACCAAATTAAGCTGCTTCAAGGGTGCTGAGCAGAGTCGGTCTAGGCAAAAGCGCTGTAGGTGGGTGAAGACAGGAACCTTTTCCATGCATTTGCTGCTGTTCCGGCATTTAGTTTTAATCATGGAGTTCAGAAATCGCACCACGCCCGCCTTCCCTACGGCCACAGCATGCTTATCACAAACGTTCACCCCGTCTGTTGTTGGTGCGGGTTTTCCTGTAAGAGCAAGGGAAGGTAGCACTTCAGGTCTGGAAAGGGCAGAGTTCTTGCAGTTCTTTCCCGCCGCATCAGGGATGAGCGGCCCCACCGCTGTCCGTGTGGACGTGGCGGACCCCAGGGCCAGCAGGTCAGGACGCTCCCACACGCCCAGGGCAGCACCAGCGCGCCGGGTGCGGGTGCCGCGCGCACAGCGAGTTCGGAAGCGCCGTTCCTTTACACACAGCATATTCGCGTGCCGCCTCCATTTGGGCTCTAACAAGTCCACATCCGAACTAAGGTGGGCTTTGTGAGCCGCAGCAAAGGTGACCTGCCTCTGAAATGTCCTCCCCTCCTGCATGTCTTTCGCCTGATGACGAGTCAGGGGTGGCACCACCTCCTTACTGCCTCCAGGGGAACCGCAATTTCCCACTTGGTTTTCAAAAAGAAAGGCACACAGATAGATCTGTTCTTTAGATAAAGGCTTTTAAAGCTTCTAAAGATACGCAAATGGTACCTTCCTAGAAGGAGCCTGGCAGTAATTACAGCCCTTGCTGGAGAATACTGGGAACTCCGGCAGCCTTTCACCCAGAGAAAGCAGTGCCATTTCCTGGGCTGCGGCCCCTGCTAATGACGGTGACGTCTTTATCGTGCACAGGTAACCCCGTGAGTCATCACCGTCACATACCTTGCCTTGAGTGAAGGCTCTGCACTTTCAGATATAAACCGCGTGGGTAATGTGGTTCTAGGGTAGGAAACCAGGCTTGAAAATGCCTCAAGCCTTACTTCACAGGACACTTAGGCTGCGACCTAGAAAGCTCAGAGGTGGTTCCTGTTTCCTGCAGAGGAACGGAACTTGGAGGCAGCTGCAGCTGCTGAGAGCAGTAAGGAGCTGCCGCAGGAGATGGCCACCAGCAGAAGAGCTGCTCTGCCGTGCGCAGGGAAGGGAGGGGACGTTATCGCTGACGTTACAGAGAAAACTGTAACCACGATAAAACTGGATCCTTGTGATAAGGGCTGTTTAAATAAACTATCAGAGGTTAGATGGACATTAGTTCTTCAGCCAGCAGCCCAGAGAGGATTTTCAGAGATTGAGGCTGATGAATTTAGTTCAGGGAGGGCAGAAAGCTCTGTCTGCTCTCAAGAATCAGTTTACATTTTGGCTGGGTTAGGCACGGAAGGGCATTCTTAGTTTTACTCATTTAAGTAACACCAGCCTACACTTAGGGGAACCAAACTTAACGTGCTTTGCCTAAAATGCACCTGGAAGCAGGACACACTTGCTACCACGTCTAGTTTTAAAGGCCAGGTGACAAAGGCTTGTGTTTGAGGGGGTGAAGCGGGTGCCGCGGGCGTAACGGCACAGCAAGGGTTACCCGCGATCGGCGCAGGGCAGCGGCGCAGCACCACGAGGACAGCAACACTTGCCAGAGCTCGGGGGAGTCTCGGGGGGATACGGCAACGCGTGAGCGAAGGGCAGTGAGCGCCATTCCCAGTGAAGCCGGAGCGAGGCAGTTCTGGTGGTGAGAAAACACAGCACGTACAGACCGCCGGCAGCCGGGGTCGCCAAGCTGCTGCGTAACCCAGGTCCCCAGGACGGCTGGGAGGTTGGGACTAGCAGGAGTAACTCCAGACAAGCTCAGCGAGCACTTCCAGATTCTGCATCTCAGCTCCGCTGAAAAATGAATGCTCCGAGAAGAGCTCAGACACCCCACCACCTCCAACGATCTCTTTCCTTGCTACTGAAGGAATTCTAACCATGTGGATACCTTAGTATCGTCTGACCTTTCTTGCCAAAATCGATGCAGTTGCCACTGAACACGCAGACTGAAAATGAGCATCCCATTTGTCAGGCGTGCTGGCAGCATCAAGCTACATCAGAATGTGGTGATCTTTAGCTTCACCTTCTTCCAGCTTTCTCTGCCTCAAGCTCATACACGCCTTAACAGTGAAACAGCCTTTAAAGACCAGAAAGTCTCAGGTTTAGCAATTTGCAGCTGGGACAAAGCCTGGGTAACGTCCTGCACTGCTCCACGGGTAAAGCGGACGAAGCTCGTGGGCATTACCAGGACGCAGGAGTGCTGGGCACACTGTGTGCAGGCTCCAGCTGGAGGGAAGCGGCAGCAGAGAGCAGGAGCTCGTCCCTTTCAAGGCAGGGAAGTTCATTCTCCTTCTGTTGAGGAGCATTTCTGCACGGGGCCAGCTCCACCAAGCGCTTCGGGCAGGGGCTCCAAGTGACCGCTAAGAGAAGTCTGCACTGTTAAGTCTGCGTGCTCATCCTCCACACATTTCACATGATCTCGATTTTCCTCTCATTTTGTATTTTGACATAAACTAGAAGTGAGTCAGAGGAAACCCAAGAGCTTAACCTTGGCCCAACGTAACTTAGAGAGCAGTCTGCGGCCGGAATACCCTGCGTTGTTACGGGAGGTTGGCTGTCGTACCTGAAAAATAACCTTTGTCTTGTGAAAGACATTAAATAATCCATTCATTTAGTGCCTCAGCAGTCAGAGAAATCGGGCCATAGGGTTATAAAGCCTTCACTGTCTTTGCCTCCCCCCCAGAGGAAATGTTTATGCCACTAACGTTCGACCTCCGCGAGGCATCAGCTGTCACAGCCTGTCCCCGTCGGATCAGACGGCTGCATCTCCGAGGGTGGACGCGGCACAGGGCAGAAAGCTGCATCTCCGAGGGGGGACGCGGCACTCGGCACGGGGCAGAAGGCTCCAGTCTCCGAGGGGGGACGCGGCACTCGGCACGGGGCAGAAGGCTCCGGTCTCCGAGGGGGGACGCGGCACTCGGCACGGGGCAGAAGGCTCCGGTCTCTGAGGGGGGACGCGGCACTCGGCACGGGGCAGAAGGCTCCGGTCTCCGAGGGGGGACGCGGCATGGGGCAGAAGGAAGGGGCACGCGGTAGGAACGTACCTGTTGCAGGAAGCCAAGTGCAGTCGCGACAGATCCAGATTCAGTGGACAGCGACAGTCACGGTACTTGGATCTCACATGTGCTGCCCCTTGGGGGGGCTTCATCCAGCTTACTACGTGGGTCCAAATCTTTGCTTCCGATCATACCCTCTCTGGCATTATGTTCAGGCGGCTTTTTTTTTTTTAAAAGCACTACAAGGACGAATTTCAACCCAGTAATTTCAGGCAGCTAAATACATGCAGTTTGTAATTTGCTTATGCACGCAGCGTGAAGCGTGTGCTGCTGGAAAAGGCTTTTAAAATGAGGATCTTTCTTCATTTTCTTCTAGGAAAGTGGAAGGGGAACTTGAAATCATTTGGGAATCCACATCCAAAGAGAACAAGAGAATGAGAGAACTCTTACATAAATCCCTGGGGAAGAACAGCATGTGGAGCACTGTCACAGCTCATGAGCCATACATGGATGAAAGCGCTCCGAAGGACCTACTTTACGGACATGACTTTAGTTACTGCGATGTGAAACCTTCATCCCCCACTGCCAGTGAAATTCAGCAGGAATCTCAGTAAAAAGCCTTACACACCTCAGCCAAGAAAGAGAACCCGGTGCCCAGTTAGGCTTTTTCAACACAAGGTGGAACAGAGCATTTACCCCTTCAAAATTACCGTATTTTTTAGTGTTATCAAAAGGCTGGCGTATTCTCCAGCTGCACTGACGACAGGGTGAATCTCACCTAAAATAAAACTTACGTTTTTTGAAACAAAGGCTATTCCTTGTTAGGGCGGAACGTGGTACAGCTCTAAATTAACCTCAGATGACACGTATCCAGTTCACAAGATAAACAGCTGGTAGGCTGGGCGGCGTTCTGGCCCACGCACGCCTTGCCGCACATCAAGTGCTTTTGCTTCATTTCCGTAACCAAACCTAAACGGTACCAGAAAACGGTAATAACGCAGAAAACCTGTAGCGGTCATAGCTGTGTGGTGTCAGGAATAACGAAGACACTCACCGGCTTTGATCCAAGTTAACGAAAGGAGTAGAAAACCAAGTTAAACACCAAAAAGGACAGGCTTTGTGCCCACAAAGTTTTACGCTTCCCTGAGGCGTTCTCCTGAGGGAGAGGCCATGGCTGAGCGGGAGGTTATTTGGGGGAGGGGGGGGAGAGCCCCTCCTGTCACGGCACTGCTTTCAGCGCTGCCCCCACGCGCTGGTTTTAAAGCGGCTCCCGTGACACAGCGGGGAGGCCAAGGCTCTGCAGGCTCCCAAAGCGCTTGCAGAATCTTGGTGCACGCGGAGAGAAAACACCGAGGCAGCCGAGTCACACACACACGCAAGTCCTATAACCTGTGGGGTTCCATTATGCACTTTAATTACTTCTCTGCTGGTAATAAAGCGAGTGCAACAACCTTACCAGCTCACCAAGGCAAGACTTCGGGATGCCACATGAACGCTGACTAACAAACCAGCACTACGGCCTCACCGTCCCCTCCCAGAGACCCAGCGAGAGCTACATGACACTCTTTCCTTCTCCTGGCTTTTACAACTTGATTATTTTTGGACTCAAATGACTCCAAGTAACAACCAGAACACCAGAAATGATTTTTAAGCAGAATCTTCAGTTACTTAATACCTGAAGTTTTCAGGGAGGGGGTGGTCTGTCGCTAAACCAGTCCTGTCTCCCATCTTCCTGGAATCTGAAGAACTAACTTGAAGGTCTGAAATACCTGCCCAGACAAGCCAGGCACAGACTAGGCAGCATACACGCTCCCCTCGTGGCTGTACCAGCTCCGGTCTGCATGTCCTAACGAACACCAAGCCAACACGGCTATGCCCACGTTGGTTTTCAGGTTGTTGAAGGCAGGGTTGGAAAATGAAGTCTCTTCTGACGTATTTTGAAGATAAGCATCTCTGAGTATGCAGATGTAACCTTGGAACTGCACGTGTAAATGATTTACATACTCTCCTCATCTGTTTTTAATTGCCCTTTTGAAAGTATCTCAGGATTTTGTAAAAATAACCACCACCTACACAGCGAAAAGAACAACTATCACACTAACTCCTCAGAAAGAGAAGGAAGGGGCTGCCAAACTCTCAGTACTGGCTTAACTGTTCCTCCACTGAGGTACACTGGGAATGTCCCAGCATCACACTTCTGCCCCCTCTGCTGCCCATTTGCACAGCTCATTTCAGAGCAGGTCGTACGGTATGGTTCAAAGGACAGTGACACTAACACCACGCTCAGCAGTGCCACGCTCGCTCTCTCATTTGCATCTCCTTAACACATCCCGTTACACTTTAAATGAGCTAACATTTAATCAGATCCCTAGGAGATCACCCATACCCAGTTCCCACTGAATTTGCAAGGAAACTGAGGAAACACAGATGTCCCACGGAAGAAGAAGTCCTTTCGTGGCTCAGGACCGCCTTTTTGGCATACCGCAAAATCCCACTAAAAGGCACTCTAAATGCCTACGTACGTATCACTCACGCAGCATTCCTGGACAGTAACATCCTGGAATTGCTTCAGATGAACAAAAGCAAACCCGTCTGCAAGAGTGTCAAGTGTTGTACAGACAGAATTAATGATTAGACAGGTGCTTCTCTCCAATTCCTTCTGACAGTTAGGCAAAACTCATTTTTTCTTTCTTATAAAACAGCTACAAGAACTGGTTTTCCCTTAATCCTCTTTCAGATGGAAGAGAATCTTAGGCTCCTGATGTTTTTTCATCTTGCATTAAAACACGTGGGTTTTGCTATGTACAAAAAGCACATGAAATCATGTTTATAGCAGATCACCAATTTTTAGGATTAGAAAAAACATGAGACAGGCATTACACCTGTAAATGTTACGTTGAAAAAAAAATTCTAACCGTAATTTATTAGGACACAAAACAATTAAATACTAAGCTAAAAAAATCCAACCAAACCCAAAAAACCCAGAGAAATCACACTGAAATTACTGATGAAAAGGGTAATTTTAGGAGTGCAGATTGCCCAGCAGGCAGTACCACTACTTAAGGTCATCAACCAGAAATCCAGCGTCTCAAAAGCTGACTAGAAGGAACTGTAAGAGCTGCAAGGATGATCCCCATCACTTCTATGCTTAAGCAGCAGTTAAAACCAAAATAATCACTCTGAGCACTGGAAAAAGCCTGAATGAGCCCCCAGAAACTAACCCAATTTGAGGCATTTTGTGTATAATCGTGGTTTGGGTTGGAAGGGACCTTAAAGCCGATCCAGTTCCAACCCCCTGCCATGGGCAGGGACACCCTCCACCAGACCAGGTTGCTCCAAGCCTCATCCAGCCTGGCCTTGGACACTGCCAGGGATGGGGCAGCCACAGCTTCTCTGGGCAACCTGTCCCAGTGCCTGCCCACCCCCTCTGGGAAGAATTTCTTCCTGATATCCAACCTGAATTTTGGATTACTGACTCCTTCCTGGTTCAGAGCGCTGTCAGCTGAGGTCACCCTAGGGTGGCGCAACTGAGCAGAATTTAACTGCACCAGATGACAACCAAACCCACAGGGGATTCCTGCAGGGTTTTATTAAAAAAAAGGAATCTTTGAAAACAACATGCATTTCAAATTCATAACACCCCCACCACCACTGCAGTCAGCTGCTTGAAAATGCCACCCAGGGGAGGCGATGAGGCCCCGCTGCCAGCGCTGGGCACTGCACGCCAGACACCCGCAATCCGCCCTCCGCGGCGGGCGCTGGACAGCGAGCAGTTACCTAGAGGAAAAGAGAAGGTTGTTCCCGTGGGGTTCTGGGGCTTTGCGGCTGAATTCCACAGTCACCTGCCCCCCACTGCAGCTATGCCTCGGCCCGCTGACCCCGCCGCTGGCCCCACAGGCGATTCAGCAATGCTCGCTGGGAGTTGCACAAATGTGACAAACGGGCCGAAACCCACCAGAGCTGCGCAGTTTGAGCTGGCGTGCTTGTTTCTGCCACGGAGAAAGGGCCGCCCAGCCTGTCCGCGGGGGAGCAGGCCTACAGGTACACTTCTGCGGTACACCGCGCCGGGGGTGAGGCAAATAAACCACCCCCCAGGAAGCGCGGGAACACGCCACGTAGCCGCCACACCAGCGGACAACAGGTGGGCTGGACTGAGCTATTCCAGCACAGACACCTTTCATTTCACAGACCGAAACCCCCTGGAACACACCTTTTCCTACGCACTGCCGCAGAGCACTGGCATTTACCCAGCCGGAGGAACCCGGACTCAGGTCAGGTAACTCCAACAAGTTACAGAAGGCTTTGGTTCCCTCTGAAATCAGGAACAAAAAAGCTTAAACGGGTTAGAATGTGGAAAATGGAAAACTTCCGCTTTAATGTCCATTTGTTACTCATTTTGCGTTACCTATTTTCTATACCAAACACATACTGTCAGGCAAGCACGACACCATCCTTTTGGAATGAGTAGACAACATTCTTCTCTGGCATTAATTTCTCGTTAGGAATTAGTTCCGGAGAGGAGCACCGTCAACGGAACGACATTTTAACGCCATGCCAACGTAACAGTGAATCAGACGCCAGCGCTGGAAAGCCTAACTCTGGAACACTGGAAATTCTGTTCCCGACACGTCAGAGATTGACACAAACAGTGTTTCTGAAACTCCCCGTACTTGAGATTACGTGAAGGGGTACCAATGAAACATCTAAAGCGGCGGATGCATCCCCCAGCAGCGTGAAGCGACAGCCCTCAGCAGGTCTCAGCATGGCGACCAAGGACTTCAAGTGACTATGCCAGGCAGCGCCGCACCGTTTCACCGCAGCTGATACTCTGCCTTCCTCACCTTTCCTCCACAGCCACGTTAAAGCCCCAGCTCGGGCACGCTGCTGCCTCGTGCACAGCGACTCTTCTCCACAGTCAGGCTGCTCCTGCTCTGCTGCAGTTCTCATCAGGAAGACAGGGCAGAGGCGCTACAGAGCGCAGAAGCAAACGGGACCAGTTAGCATTGGGCTTGACCCAATAAATGCAACTGCCGATATGTGTTCTTCCCTTTAAAACTGTATCAGATCATTAGGAGAGAACCGTGTCACATAGTCCAATCTAATGTTTAATTAAGGATTAATTGTGGTCCGAAGATCAGAGGTGAAAAGGGCATCACCGCAAAGACGGGTCTAACTGAATTTTTCTGTCTGCGCTGCGGTAGCCCGTTTGCATCGGCAGACGTGCAGGTACTCAGCACTATTCAGTGCCGACCGTTCTCCTCCCCACTGCTCTCACCGTTTTCACTGCAGTTCCAGGCAGAAGCACAGACACTGATTTCTCAGCTTTTCCTATGAAAATATTTGTTTGTATAATCTGACATAAGGACAGCGTGACAGGAAGCAGTGGAAATGAGTCCTTGCGTTTCAGCAGTGTACTAGAGCTCCGCGAGCCACAGAACTGGTTCTGACTAGGACTCGTCAGCACAGACACAAGCACTAGAGCTGCCCAGGAATTCACCAGTGCAAACAATTCTGCGCTGGCATGTCAAAACCTGCGGTGACAGAAGGGATGGCAAACAGCCACTGACAAACCACACTGGTCACAGAAGCCTTCAGCAGGGACGGATTTCACAGCACTCCATTCCCAGGAACCGATGCAGACTCTTTATTAGCGCTGCCAACATCTTTTTTCCCCCGATAGAAAAGCTGACTGAAAGCAACTAAGGAAACTCCCACCCGTTCAAAATAAACCTGCACGTCCCAACCAAAGGGAAACGGGTATTTGTGATGCTGAACTGCTTGGCTGGTAAGACACCGAATCGGGAGAAAACCGTATTTGACGGCTTTGACGGAGCCGTACAGCGCATAAACAACGGGAGTCTGCTCTTCGCAGGGACTGCGTCACCCTGCTTCAGCATACGGGAAATGTAGCCACAAACATCTTCCGAAGCAGCCGGAATTCGGCTATTTTCAGAGTTCATATATAAAGCTTTAGTTGTCGGAGAAGTTGCCCTCATGAAGTCTGTGATCCTTATGAACGAAGATTTGTGACAGCGGTCATAAATCATTAAATGGACTTTAAAACCAAAGCCATCAGCTTCCAGTACGCTGAGCTCCTCTTTGTAACAGCATACACTTAGAGACGAACAGCATCCGAAGCGAGTGCTGCTATAAAAAGTGACAGCATGAAAAATGAGCGAGGCTTACAACATCAAGATGGCGGCTGATCCACCATCTTACCACCCTTGCAGACTTCAGATGGGATTTTTGGTGGCAAGGGACGTTGGGCTTTTACTCAGAGACGTGCTCACCAGGTAACCCCGGCCCCCACACCTCCGGGCTGCTTCTTCTGCGTTTACATTGATCAGGCACCAAGCGACACGTGGCCAAGTCCTTCTGCTGTCCAGCTAACCCGTCCCGACGAGCAGAGCCCCACATCCACCTCCCTGCAGCTGAGTAACTGCTGAAAGCACACGGTGCGAAAGAGCAGCGAGTAACCAGTACGGCACGCTTGACTGTAGGTAATTCCTTAAGAATCAAGAAATGCAGAGATACGCTCTCTTAGGGTATCAGACACGGCTGCCGTTGACCCCTCATTATCGACCAGGATCTGGTTATCTCGCCTTTTCTCCACAGACAGAAGACTTCCCCACATTTTTTTAGGCTCCCTAGCCCTGATGTTACACAGTACTAGCCATCGGGCGATGATGTTTCCGCTCCTTGCCGCTGCGTACAAAACCGCAATGCTGCTGAACCCCCGGAGAGCACGGAGCCCGGCAGCACCCGCCAGGGAACCCCCAGAGAGTGCAGAGCCCAGCAGCACCCACCGGGGGTTCCCCGCTGAACCCCAGGAGAGTGCGGAGCCCAGCAGCACCCGCCAGGGAACCCCCAGAGAGTGCAGAGCCCAGCAGCACCCATCAGGGGTTCCCCGCTGAACCCCAGGAGGGCGCGGAGCCCGGCAGCACCCACCGGGGGTTCCCCGCTGAACCCCTAGAGAGTGCGGAGCCCGGCAGCACCCGCCGGGGGTTCCCCGCTGAACCCCAGGAGAGTGCGGAGCCCGGCAGCACCCGCCAGGGAACCCCCAGAGAGTGCAGAGCCCAGCAGCACCCACCGGGGGTTCCCCACTGAACCCCCAGAGAGTGCGGAGCCCAGCAGCACCCATCAGGGGTTCCCCGCTGAACCCCAGGAGAGTGCGGAGCCCGGCAGCACCCGCTGGGGGTTCCCTGCTGAACCCCAGGAGAGCACGGAGCCCGGCAGCACCCGCCGGGGAACCCCCAGAGAGCACAGAGCCCGGCAGCACCCGCCGGGGGTTCGCCACTGAACCCCAGTAGGGCGCGGAGCCTGGCAGCACCCGCCGGGGGTCCCCACTGAACCCCAGGAGGGCGCGGAGCCCAGCAGCACCTGCTGGAGGTTCACCTTTGGAGGGAGCCTCCAGGAAACACAAAGTTACAGATTTCTTCTCTAACTGGTGTGTAAAAACTAAGGAAGAAACAAAACTTGTAATCATTCTTCACTTTTCTGTTAACACCAAGGATGGAAATAAATTACTTCAAGTGACCTTTGAACCAAGCCACACTAAGTAATGGGATGAAGTTCATGGCAGAAACCAGCATTGGGAGAGAGGACCAAAGGCACAGTGTGAACCGTGGAACAACTGCCTTAGAAACGGCGAACCCTGAAGCTGCAGAACTGCTGTCACACGCCTTCCTTCCTGCACAGCTCGTTGCCTAAGTTCCAAAATACAGCCACGCTCGCTGTGGACTTCACGTGGAGCCTGTAAACCTCTGGGGCCTGCACTCCTGCAGCAATCAAACAAACCAGGGTCTGATTTCCCTCTCCAGCTGCCGGGCTCCGCATGGCAACCACTTCACGCGTTCCAAAGCACACGCTGGAATCCGGCTCAATGCTCCCAAGCAGGAATTCAAAGCTTTCAGGATGTTCTGCACCGCCTTAGGAAGCTGGTACACCTGTTCACATTTCCCTCCCACATGGGGTGTGGGTTTCAGCACGCTACAGAGCATCTACCATCACTGAAACTGCCCTGGTAGGAGGGTTTACTGGGCCACTACTGGCAGATACTGGTTTGCTCTTCCATTACAGGCATGTAAGAAGGAATCCTCCAAACCTGTCTGGGCACTTCACCAGCCCCGCTCTGTGCAGCATCCTCCCCGTTCTGCACCGCTCCCAGAGCCCTTCGCCCCGTGATTTTCCATCAGCTGCAACAAACACAACCCCCAAACAGAACAGGCCCAGGACGCTCTCCGTCAGAACAAACCCCCTCCCGTCCTGACTGTGAGCCACTGCTGCTTTGTGCCCAAGGTTCTTCATCTACACTATTACCGTTTGGGTTGGGTTTATTTGGTTTTAATACATTTTTTAGACATTCCCTCTGCAGACTGCCCGTGAGAATACAGTCACCAATACAAGCCCTTCCAGAACTGATTGAGATAGATAGATAGATAGCTGTTTCTTCCCTATCTGCCTGGCTTACTACTTTGGGAGATCAGTCTGACAGAGTTACCGGTAAGTTCATACTCGGTGCAACTCCTGCCTTTGCATCCAGGGTCACAGGCACTACAGTACTGCCAAGACACAAACAGAATACTCTTCCTATTTCCATAGGAGGTGATTTCTATGCATCTTTGAAGCGCTGAAATGAAGACTTAACTATCCTGTTCTGAGTAAATCATCACCTTGTATTTGGAGACAAGTTCCCAACACACTCAAGTGTGAATGGGTTGGAATTCTGCATAATCGAGTAAAGGAGCTCGGCCAGTGCACGGGCACTGAGGAAAACTGTACCTAGAAACCCCAGAACTTACTGAGATTTTTAAAATCATGTTACTCCGCCTTGTTTCACAGATGAATACAGATATTACACTAAACAGATTATTTGACTGTTCTATTCTACTACAAAATCTTTACCCCGCCAATTTATCTTTGTTACCCACCGCGCATGGACAACTTAGTATTTTACCCCAGCCACTGCTGGCAGACTCGACCGATGCTGATACGCTGCACCTCCCTTCCATTTACAACATCTCATTGTAAATTGAACCAGTGAAGTAGTTTCTGCTTCCTTTTGCCACGCAACATAAACCCACAGAGAGTTCTTCAATTCCTATCGAGCAACTGAGAAAACAGTTCAGAATTTGTGGAACTGTACTCATATTCAAGTTTACAGAGCATCTTCTGTCCATAGTAACGAAACTTTCCCTAGAAAAACATTTGGATCAAATAATGTGACTGTAAATTCAAAAATCAAACGTGGCCACCGCCTTTCCAAACCAAACCCAGCCCCTGGACTCCGGAGCCAGCCTCAGCAGTTCCAGCTGCATTTTCCAACACTTCAGATACACTGGCGTTACTACTTACCCTGTTGTCAGCGCAGAGGCGGCATACTCCCAGCTTCAGATGTTGTGTAAATATCAGGGAGATTTTCCACTCAACAGACACATTAAGACAGTGTCTAATGCCCTAATGCTCTGTGAGCTGAGGGTCATTCACTTTCTGGTTTCAGAAATTCCCTCCCATTTGGAAGCTATTTAAACCCAGCTGCTGGGATAACAGCATCTTCTTGTAACAGCCAGAACATTGCTCTCCACAAGGGCTCAGAAGAGGGAGCCTCCCAAGCCTTTTCACCGTGGGAAAATCATGCCACTATGCTGGCACACTGCATCAGGAGGTCTAAGAGCTTTTCCTCTGAAGACTACAAATCCCAGGCTGGCCAGGCACAGCTCTTCCTTTTCAGAGAGCCAAGCAGCCGTCCTACCTCTGCACATCTCACGTAAATAACGGTAACAGTTCCACAGCGTCAATCAGCCGGAGTCTAGAAGAGCAGATGCACTTTGAAGGCTCCTTTACCTGTAAAAACATGGTTTCTCTGGGAGATCTCCAGATTTGTTTAGCTCTGAATTTTTTCCCTGTACTGATTTCCCCATCTCTACATGCACGGCGTGCATTCAGCTATGTATCTAAAGCTATCCTAGTGTAGTACTTACAAGTTACTTGACTTACCAAACGTTTGGGTTTGGTAACGTAAAATTAAACTGAGATTTCAAAAGTAGGCAGCACAGAGCATCCTGAGCTCTACAGACTACCGCAGCATCCACTGCTTTCTTCCTCTGCTAGACGGGGGCACGCCAGAGATGCGTCTATCAAAGCCAAGGCCTGGAAATCCCTCCTTGGTGAAACACCAGTGGAGCGCAACCTGAATTTTGGACTGAAAAGGAGAGCAAAGCGAAGCGCTTGTTCCTCAAGCGGCGGAAGAGGAGGAGCTGGCTGTGTATCAGGGAAATCACAGCCTAATCAGAATTAGGGAAACACCGTTAAAGACTTTGGCTCCTGAATGATCTGAAAACCTAATTCAATGCAGTCAAGCCAATTTGTTCAGAGGCCATCAAAATTCTTCAGGATATTGTTGAGACTCCTGGAGTATTTTGTGATCTTTTGCACAGAAGAACATAGCCAGCATTTACAAGTTGATGAAGAGTTTCTGAACAGCCGTGCTTCAAATAATAATAAATAAATCTTTGTCCTACTAAAAAAGTACACGCTATTCCGGCAGGTCTAGTGCAAAACCTTCAGCAAACCTGAAGGCCCTTTCAACAGCCTTATTTGTGCCAGGGGCAAACCCAACGATGCTGTAACCACGCAGGGAAATCCCGCAGGTGTTTTAACGACACGTGTGTACTACTGGGCACCGAGAACTCCTGAGCCCTGACTCGCATCTCGTAGGAGTCAGGAGGAAAAGCCCTTGCAGTCCACCAGCATAACCCAGCACCCTCGCAGCTATTAAAGGAGACCGTTTTCCTACGTTCCACTTGCAGCGTGCCTGCAATTCCTCAGGAAAACTCTGCAATGCGTTTGAGAGCGACAGCAGTGAGATCGCTTCTTACAGCGCATCTGTTAACAGCTGGATGCGAAGAGGAGCAAGTGCAAGCAAACAGACTCTGATTAAAATGAAGTAACCTGTAAGCAGCAAGGTTAGAATGGAAAGTACCGACCAGAGATACTGCTAAGCTACGATCAAAATTCCCAAGTCCGAATGATCCGTACCAATTGCTTAAGCGTTGGTCAAAGCAAAAGGCGGTATTTATTGCTTGCAGTAATGCACAACTCTAACAAACATTAACCTTTATTATTAGTGACTAATGATAATAAAAGGAGTATTTATACACTGTGCCCTTGCTATTTCCCGAATTAAAGTTGAAAATTACTTTTTACGATTTAATTGGTAAATAGCATCTGAAAAGGTTCAAACTACACTGGTTAAACAGGACCAGCCCACAGAGTGTTTGCTTCTGCAGCCCCTTGGAATTTGAACTCTTTGATCTCTTCATCTATGTATATATTTGAGAAGGAAGGATTCTTTTCCCATGGCTGTAAAATGCCATTTCTCTTGTCCATGAAGAAGAAAACAGCAAAATCCTTGAACTCAGTGTTTATTTTTTCCTTAAGCAGCTGAGGAAAAAGAAGGATTGCTGTTAAAATTGCAAATCCTTTAACAAGCTTACAGCATCCCAAGAAGATTAACCCCTACAACAAAACCAGACAATAAATGAAGATGCTTTTCCATTTTCATAAGAAAACACAGGCTAGTTAAGGTCAAGTTGCTGGCAGAGCCTTAAGACACCTATTGAACAGGTGGGAACTCTCCAAATACACATTCCAGGTTGACTGAAGAAACAAGTTGCTTTAGGTGAAAACTCAAAACAACGTATTTTCAGTGTTGCCTTTACTGTATCTGAAGAAACAGAGTAGAGTACAGACCTGATGCAGAAAGAAAAGACATCTGAAAACACCATAAAACATGCAGAACATACAGCTGCACAAAAAAATTCAAAGATTACCTACATTAAATCTAAAAAAATTCCCAGGCAAAACCTAACATGGAATTGAAGATGACATACTCCACTATCTCTCCATCAAAATTACATAAGGGCTTTTTTTGTGGTCTGGAAATTGCAGGGTAGATGATGTGAAAGGTGTGTCTGCCTCATTCTGAGGGACAAAGTTAGCTCCTTGGTATGATTCCCCCCTCTTCCTTTTTCTTTTCCCATTAGCTATGTCATTAAGTCTCTGGCATTTCCTGTAAAACATCGGAATGGTAAGAGTCTGGAAATGAAGATTTATGGTATTGTCAGCTAGGGGGAACACAGAAGTACATTATCTAACACCTGATCCCAAACGAGGCATCTGCCAGTGAGGGATATAAAAGCATTAGTTTCTATTTAACACCATGTCACAACTACCATGAACAGTATTTTGAAGCCCTTGTACAAGATGCAGAAAACCAAGTTAGTTGTTGATCTTTGGCTCTTCAGGTGCTTGTAGTAAGACTGTAATTTACCACGTCATTCTCTGTAGAGAAACAAAAAGAACTTTTGCCCGACAATTGTTCAGATGGTAATTTTTGATTGAGAAGTTAGATGAGATGGAAGAGCTTCTCGTGAAGCTTAACCCTATTTCTGTGAGAATTAGAGAGGAAAGAGTAAGGCAGTGAGTAAAAACCCACAGCTTTGGCTGTGTTTTCAGCACTGACATTACTTTGCAATCTGTCCTGGACAAAGACAATCACAGCACCGAGTCTGGCTCGACCATCCCAAAACGCAGCAAGTACAAACCAAGGTAAGTCTGTTCCACGTTTCCTGAGAGCCCATTTTTAGTCACAGATTTACATCAACACTACAAGAGAGAAACTCCCGCTGATCCAGCCCGCATGCTTGGACAGAAGGGTTTAAAAAAAGAAAACCAACTGTCAAATCATGCCAGGACACTGTTTTGTTGATACTTTGGTCCAACAATTTAGTCTGATTTCTAATCCGGTACTACTGTTGTCCATGTAAGAGAGCAAACGGAACACCAGCGGCTAACACCAGTACCTCTCTCAGCTTTTAACAGTAGGTGTTTAATGATGAAAGTTCGATCGGGCCGATCAGGGCTTACTCTTTGGATGCAGGGAAGGAGCTGTACAGCCGCGCTGCCCACGTGGAACATGACCATGGTTATCTTCTGCAAGTATTTCAGGAATGATTAGTAGGAGTGAAAGCAGCATTCAGGATAACAATACCTTTTCCCTGGATATACAAGTGCATAGAAACACAGAATGGCATTTGCCACTAAAACAGGATTTTTAAACATTTACA
The DNA here is from genome assembly GCA_027574665.1 of Rhynochetos jubatus. Taxonomy (NCBI): domain Eukaryota; kingdom Metazoa; phylum Chordata; class Aves; order Eurypygiformes; family Rhynochetidae; genus Rhynochetos; species Rhynochetos jubatus. The sequence continues at coordinate 20,511,178 of CM050661.1, read as the reverse complement.
AAAATGAAAAATTAATGTCAATGGCGAGTGGAGGGAACACAAGCTGCCCACTCAGCTGCCTTTGAGTTAATGAAAAACAAACATCTCTGCTCAAACTTCTCTACACTCTCAAGATAAAAACATCAACTATTTTCACAGGATGCAGCTAAATCTGGACAGATGTTTTTAATGCACCCAGAATATGACAACTGCTTCAAGGGTATCTTTCCACAGTACTTCTCAATTAGAAACTGACTGATACGAACTGATCGGAGAGACTCTTCAAATGATGGTTCACTCTCACTATGTCACATACCACTTAGGTACTGGACAAACATTCTCACAAACAAAACAAAGCTTTTTTTTTTTTTTTAAAGATAAACTAATTGGACTATTGGTTTACCTGTGGTTCCTATCTCAAAGCTTCTTGGCTGAGAATGGGTTTAATGATTACCTTTTATAACCTCTGTACTTAAGCTGCTGCTGCTTCTGCGTACTCTGGTTTCAGACATGGACCTGTCCTGCTGTCTAACTGGCTGGTAAATCTAACGGAGAAATAAAGGAATACACTATACAGAAATTCCTGGAGCCTGAGTAACAGCAAACAAACATAACTCAGTAAGGTAAGTGAAAGTATGAATTGTGAAAAGATAATGATTAAAACATTCTGAATGCAAGACTTTAGAGAGAATTTGGGCACGAAGCTGTAATAAAATTCAGTGACCCAAGCCCCACATTCCTGTATGTGGGCTATTTTCTATTGTAGATTTAATCTTTAAAGTTGGATTCCTGACAATTTCTTTTAAATATCTTTAATTCAAAACGTTAACTGAGTATCTTTATTGCCCAAATATTTCCAAAGACTGGCAGTACCAAGACAGCAGATCCTCAGTCTGAAATGCTAGAATTGCTGTAGCCAGGAATTACTCGATACTTCCTAAGCTGCCTAAACATGACGCATTCCTGAATTACTGTGTAACTGCAAAATGATCTTCAACACTCCGATTCCAGTAGTTACAGCCGTAGGGTCCGAGGAGACGAGACTTTTGGCTGAACAAGCTTTAAGAATCAGGACCTAACCAGATCAATTTGCTTCACCATCCCAGGGTGTATTTCATTCCAGTACTGGGGGAGATAAGCAAAATCCTCACAAAAAGACTCCCAAGCCTAAATTTCCATTTGAAAACAAACTGCTCACATTCTAATTCTAAACCAAACCAAAACCTGCAGTAGAAGACATTCACCCCGAGGCAACAGGGAGAGGTCCAGTGGTGCCTCTTGGAGGCAAAGAGCTGCTAAGGAGACAATTACAGGAGCCAACACTTGGCTTAGCGGGTACTTGCCTCTCCAACGACCTGAGACTGGGCCCAATTTAGAGAAGATCAGAAAGGCGGTTTCCTAGATAAGAAAACAGAGCTTTGGGGAGAAAGATTAAATCTGTTTGGTCCTCTGGAGGAATTCAAAGGAGGGAGTATCTACAAAACCTAGCTTGTTCCAGTAAGGAGATCCTCAACTGACTGTAAGCGGAGCCAGAAGCTGGGAAGGTGGGTACGAGGTATCCCAGGGAGTCAGATGGGTGAGGTGAAGCAGACACAACCCCGCTGCGATTTAACCTCCAAGCAGGTAACTAGGTGGAAGTCCTTGGCATGTGAGAGACTGCGTGTGTGTTGATGTTTTCTGGCAATATTTAACCATGCTATTTTGGACCCATATATATCAGCACAACTCAAGCAAATGTTCACATGCTAGGTTGATATTTGGGGTTTGGTTTTTTTTCCTTAGAGATTTCAAGAAGTAAACCAAATGGGTGAAGAAGGCTTGAGGAAAAGAAAAGGAGAGGACAGAACCAAAGAGGATGGCCAATCCGTTGGGAGTCAAGAACACCAAACGATGAACCTAAAAAAGCAGGCAAACCTTTTTCTTTTCCTCCTCAGCCCGTGGGTGTGAGGTGCTGGCCGAGGGAGGGGTGTGTGTATATCTCTGCACATGCGTCATCCTGCAAGAACCGCAGTGATGTCCCAGTTCAGCAGCGATGTGCGAGTATCGTCACAGTGTGGTTGGTTTACGTTTTAGGAAGCTGCTAAATCCTAGTTAAATAGCTCTGATATAAACAGTTAAAAAAATAGGTATTTCTTAAAGTCTCAGAATTATTTTTCTGATAGCTTCATAACCTTTACTGTTTCTTTCCACCTGTACTTCTCAGAGGTTGAAGTAGGTTGTTTAGCTCATTGCTTCTGAAAGTTTGCTGGTGTTTATAGCCATGAAACAGCCACTGGTACAGAAAGACAAATGAAAACTTGTCTCCTCCAGAAAATATCAGATGTGCCACTTGCTGTTAGGAGGGAGTGGAATTCCTCTTTGAATTTAAGTACCCTGGAAAAAGATTGTCTGTGTGGTTTTAGTTTGGTGCCAAGACTGGAAAAATAATGATGCTGTTACACTAGCCACAACTAACAGGAAAATGTAAGAAGCCTTTGCCACTGTTTTTTTACCAGGAGATGCCTCAAGTTTTAGTAGGTTCATTTAACATGAAGGTCACTACAAAGTCAGGAGAGCACGATCTTTCACCTCCTAGCAGTATCAAGATAATTCCTGTGCAGAAATACCTGAATCAAGGAGAGGAAAACGTCTGCAGAACAACAACAACAACCAAAAAACCAAACAACCCACAACCAAAAACCACATCCCAAAAAACCCAGACTCCGTCCAAGAAAGCAAATTTTTGAAGTTTGGAAAATTCAGTATTCCTCAAGTGCTCATAAAGGAATTTCAGTGCTTAATTAAAGAGTGGAAAGGGGGTGTTCACCTGTACAAGGTTAGATTTGAGACCTACATAACCCAAAGGATGGTTTGATAAAGCAAATACACAGGCAGGAAAAGTCCAAATACTGTACTTTTGGAAAAAGTAGTACGCCACAGGGTGGAAAGAGAAACTTCACAGCGTATCGTATATTACTTTGTAGAAGCTCTATGTTGAAAGCTGAAAAAAGTCAGCCATGACAAATACTGTTTAATTGTATTATACTGAAAAGTAATTATTGACTTCTGAGAAATTACTTTACCAAAATGTCTCGTTTTGTCTCAAGGTGGGCCTCATCAGTGGAATCTGTATGATTGTTGGTACAATTATTGGCTCCGGTATCTTTGTTTCTCCAAAATCAGTACTTGCCAATGCTGGAGCTGTGGGTCCTTGTTTAACCATCTGGGCAGCCTGTGGAATTTTGGCAACATTAGGTAAGAGTGAACGAATTTGAAACTTGGCTTAAATCTTGGTGACTACTGTTTCTGCATACTACTCTCATTTTACAAATTAGCTAACAGCACCTAGACCAAAACCAATCCCATCCTGAGGAGCGAAGCAGTACTCAGGCAAAGTTTAAAATATGTGGGGTTTTTTTATATTTTATAAAGGTTTTAAAATTGTAAAGTTCATTTCACATTTTCAGTCGTGAAAGCTTAATTTTGGAAGCAAGTTTTAGTTTTGCTTACTTTCCACCAACTGCAATACAGAGAATACTTTTCTACTTAATCCCCAGGCAAAACGTGACCTTTAGTGGCAGTAAGCTAGGTGTTTCTGCTATTGTTCTTAGTAAAACTAATTCTATTACCTGAAAATTTAGCACTAAGCACCTCCAAATATTTCCAAGTAGTAAAACAAAAGAGGAATTTTGGGGCATTGTGGCAGGGACACAACATACACAAAAGCCCTTGAGGCAAGATGCCAGCTACAGCAACAGATCTAGAAGTATCACTGTGCTTTTAAGCTGAGCTCAGTAGATGTTTTACTTCAAAATTGTGCAGCAATTCGATTTTTTTCCATGTTTCCAAACAGCAGATCAGTCAGTACTGTTGTTACTTAGATGCTTCTTACAGTGTTGGTTTCTTCAACAGAAATCTAATAGGAAATCAGAATGTTTGTACTTTCCTTGCTGAAGTTTTATCTGGATTGTAACTTCATAGCTTCAGTGTATTTTTTCCAGTTACAAGTATAATTTTATTTTGCATACACAGTAAGATGTACAGAACCATCAGAAGAGTAACGATGCATTGCATAATCCATTTCCTTAGCTTTTCTACCTATGAAAAAGCGATGATCCTTTTTAGCCAGTCACCGTTTAAGCGTACAAACTAGACCAGTAATAACACTTTTCTTGTTATTCAGGTGCACTTTGTTTTGCTGAGCTTGGTACAATGATCACAAAATCCGGGGGAGAATATCCTTACCTTATGGAGGCATTTGGCCCAATCCCAGCATTTCTGTTCTCCTGGACAAGCTTACTGGTCACAAAACCCAGTTCGTTTGCAATCATTTGTCTCAGTTTTGCGGAATACGCATCGGCTCCTTTTTATCCAGGTTGCGATCCACCCCAAGTTGTCATCAAGTGTCTCGCAGCAGCTGCCATTGGTAAGATACTTTTTAAGAAAGAGCCAAGATCCGTAACTGCGTAGGGCTTTCTGTCTGGCCCCATCACCGATGCGTTTCGGCACAGAGCCCGCAGCAGGTTAACCTTCACGAAGGCACCAAGCAGCGTCCCTGTGTGGAAAGCAAGGGAAGGCTTGGGAACACAGCACCCGGAGTCCTGCCGATGATCACTGATTCAACAACACAGAAAAAGGATAGGTTTAAAACTGCCTTGCTCCGAGCCTAAGCTGCTTCTACTCTTTATTAATATAGATACAGCTGTGTAACGAATGCTCATTTCTAGCAGAAAAGGAAAAAAATTAAGCGCGGAGATATTATTTCCATATTAATCAGAGCACTGTACAACTTCAACGTGTGTTTTTTTTAAAGGTACTGTCAAAATCTAATTCAGAAAACTGTGTTTTTCTCACTATTTCAAGTGTTACCCAAACACACTATGTTAAAAAACCGTATCAGTAACACGGACAAACCGTGGGAGGATAAAGCAGGAAATAAGGGGAGGGGGAAGAGTTTTAAGCAGCAACTTTTCTTTCACTTCTGACAAATTTCATGCAGAAATTCCTACATTTCTTTCAGTATTAATTACAATAGTGAATTCGGTGAGTGTGAAGCTGGGAAGCTATCTCCAGAATTTTCTCACGGCTGCTAAAATGATCATTGTGGCAATCATCACTGTCAGCGGGATTGTCCTCCTTGCACAAGGTAATTAATTAAGTATACTTTACTTGCAAAAGTTACTTTTGCTTCTGCTATGACCATTAAAAAATTTCCCACTACAGAAGCGTTACAGCAAGGCAGCTCTCTCTATGCAGTGTTTTAGTTCCAGATCTCTTGAACTACGATATTATCTCTTAGAGAAGGGGGGTGGGTGAGAAATGCAACACTACAGATGAATCAATAAAGATTGGTATGAACCGATTTTCAACAGTGAGATGTTTCAAAACCCGAACAAATGTTGGAATGTTTCTTCCTGCGGTGGGGATTAAAGGAATTAATTTCAAAACTGATCAGTAACCTTTGTCTTATTTGCAGGGAAAACTGAAAACTTCAAAGATTCTTTCAAGGACAGTAAAATTTCCGTTAGCTCGATCGGTTTGGCATTTTACAATGGACTCTGGGCATATGACGGATGGTAAGGCACCTTTACTAGCATTAACCCTTACAGTTTAAGGGCCTTTAGACCCATTTACTCTCCCTGCAGAACTCAAACATCCAATCTGAAAAAGTTAACAGATACCTGACATGTTATTAAGCATTTCTTGATGAATTCTGGAGAAAGAACCCCAGTTTGGTTAAAAAACCCCAAGCCAACACCACTCTCCCCCTTCCCCAAACCCTCAAGCAGCTGTTTATTAGGGAAAGGAATTATACTAGACCCTGAAAGGGCTATTGCTTTGCTGCTGAAGGTGCTCACCATGGCAACGAGGAGAATATACGACAGTTTAAACAGTTTAATTCCATTATGTCGGGCAAAATAGCCTTCCCAGAGCCCCTGTAGGCTACCCCATTCAATTCCATTTCTTGTGATATATGTCGTGGTGTTTGATTAGTATAGGAGGACATAAAAAAAATTGTCAGAATTCCTGAGGTTCAACTTGTAAGTTTTTCCTTATTCAGTTTCATTTGGAGTTAATGTAAAACCATTGAAGTGTTCTTCCTTGAGCAGCTTTCTATTTTAAACCTCCTCATCCGCTTATCCGTTATTATCTACCATGGTATATTTTAAAAATCACACTTGAAAATACTCAGCTATGGATAGACTTGGGTTTACATTTATGTCCTACAAACCGCATTTATATTCAATATTCAGAAGAGTGCTTTCCAGAATTATTGTCATAGGAATAAACTTATTTACTCTCAGGAATATTTAACTTAATCTCTGCCACAGTCTAGAAAACAGTTTACACATTTCCTGTACCTAAAAGGAACATCAGCTGGTCTACGGCTCTGTCAGCACAAATCTAACAGCAAGGTCTGATCCATTAATGCCAGTCTGAAATGTTCAAACTGTAAAAGTTTGCATATAGATCTGTAATTTGGAAGGAAGTAAGAACATAAATCTGAACTTGAAACAAAGCAAGTCCCATCTAGATGCTTAAAACTGAATTAAATTAAACTGAAATAAACTGAACTGAATTAAAACTGAATACTCTTTCAGATTGTATTTCCAAGCTTGAGTGTATCAACTCAGGCATTTAAGACTGCTAATTCAGACGGTCACCTGGATTCTCAAGGAGGCAGGGAAGCTAGTACCTAATTAATTCAATAGTAACCACCAGGCACCAACATTTGAAAATTAGGCTGCTAAACTCTAAATACCAACTCCACATTTTCAGAAGTGGATGAGTAAAAAAAAAAAAAAAACAAAACCTTTTTCAATCTGGTGTACATGCTCTCGCAAAAATGAGTGCTTGGAAGTCATAATTCTGATAGGTGTCATTCTCAGAAGGGTTTTCCTGAGTTTTCTGGAAAATATGACTTCCAGAACAATTGTGAAACATCGGCAGACCTGCTTCAGTTCTTGCAGTGGGTGTGCTTGTGCTTTTACTTGAAGAGACCCAGATACTGCAAGGCTTGAAGTTCAAAAGCACACCTTCTACGTTTGAGATAAATGTCCGCCAAGGTTTCGTTATCTGGGATATTTTATCCAAGAGCTAAGACCATCTAAGTGCAAACTCTCAAAGATGCTCCTATTCTAAAAGCACGAGGAGGAGGAGGAGATGGTGAATTGAGAGGCTGACATTTGGATAAGGTCTTGTCCTGCAGCTTTCCCACTTAAAAGACTGGTTGTGCTTTTAATTTTTTTTTTAAACTGAAAAAGGTAAAACCCAGTAACACCTGACTTGATAATGTGTTAGTAATTCAACACCTGACTACTAGTAACACTGTATAAATAATTTTCCTTCCAGGAATCAACTCAATTACATCACAGAAGAACTTAAAAATCCTTACAGGTAAAACCACGTAGGAAAGCAGTATTTATAACAACAAAAATCAGACACTCAGTATTTCTGTACAAGCAGTACAAAATATTTTGGTTTTAAAAGAAATGGTTATTCAAGGTTGAAGCGCTAACAGACAAAGCTAATTAGCATCTATTTCAGGCATCATAAGTTTGCATAAATTTGTATTTTTCCTTTTTTAAAATCCTGGTTTCCATGGCTCTACAATAAAGAAATGTAAATACACCTAAAGAGCATATGGGGAAAAGTAAGAGTCCACAGTTTACTGTGACAACTCTACCAGTGATGTAGCAATGCTGATGGAGTCTTACTTTTGCATTCTTTAGAAATCTACCGCTATCTATAATTATTGGAATCCCCTTGGTTACAGTTTGTTACGTTCTGATAAACATTTCATATTTCACCGTAATGACTTCAACAGAACTCCTGCAGTCCCAGGCAGTTGCTGTGGTAAGCCACTTTATTTTGTAATAGAGCATCTGACGAAGGCTGTGTGCATTAAACTCACGAGCTAAGGAAGCTGTAATTTTTATTAAGATATAATTCATTTCTGTCTAAGCTGTCAGTGTCACCACTTCCCCATTATCTACTGTCATTTCTTAATCCAAAATTTATTTCAGTGATTTTTAATTTAACAGTAGTTCTGTCGTGTCCCAAGGAAAAAAACCAAGGAAGTGACAGTAATGCAGTCTTCAGCTAACATCTTGTGAAGACTGCAGCTCAGAGGCTGTTTTCCACAAGCATCAAAAAGATGGAAGGAAAAATAACATCTGACTGCTGCTTTGCCCTTTTCAGTGCTTGCAGTATTTCTGAGAAACAAGCATACGCAAAATGACAGTAGATCAAAGTTTGCCATTCTGGAGGTAACAGCAAGCAATCCCTAAGTCACTTTCTCCTTATTCTTTTTTTTACCAAAGCTAAGAAATATCCTTTTTACATTATAGCAAGACATATTACAGATTAAACTGAAGATTACATACATTTCTAAAATCTTAAGCACAGCTGCCCTTTCAGTCCCAGTCGGTAAGTTTTCCGTGGGACGTTTGCCTCCGAAACAACTTAAAAGGTCACGCAGCAATTCCTCCTAACGCTCGTTCCTGGGGAGAACGAGCAGTACGTGACAGGCATGCAAACCGCAGTGTAGCGGGGTGGAGAAGTACACTAACGTAGACATACTTGAAGCGTTAAACATGTGTAGACATGGTTTTTAACATGTCAGACGTGTTAAAAAAAAATCTTTTTCAGTGTGGGACTTTGCATTTCAGCATCTTGTCTGCACCAAGAGGTACAGCAGTGTACATATCCAATTAGTCTCTTGTTTAAGAACTAGTCCCCTTCGATATACCACTGAACTTCCCACCCGAGGAGCACGCATCAGCTAGCGCTGAACGGGGCAGACTACGTTAGCAGCAAGATCCCAGGACTGCCACGGAGCAGTACGAAGGCAGCACAGCAAAGAGCAGGAGTGTGCTGTGCAGAGGTCTGTACATCTCCACGTAGACTTCTGCTTAGCACTGATGAGTTGTCCTATTGCTGGACACAGAAGCACTGATGTTAGACTTGTGCAGAACCAGAACTCTTTATGCCCAAGAAAAAAAATATATCCTCCCCCCAGCTACAAACCCCAAACCTATCTGCCAAAAAAGTTTTAATTCAAATTCCTTTACAGTAGACACCTACATTAGACCTAATCCGTCCTGCAGCCACAGCTAACAAGCCACAGCACAGGTAAAAACTGAAGTGCTGTGAAAGACTGTATCAAGTTTGTCCTTCGCTCCTGCACCCCTAAGTCCCAGGCTGTCACGCTGTTCCTACCAGCATTACGCCTCTATACAGCTTGAAACCAGCCGGTGTACGCGTGGTGCTCTGCTGCAATGCTGTCTTGGGTTTGCAGGCACATCCCCCAACCAGGTGCCTTTAACAGAATTTACTTTCTGTGTATGTATTTTTTACATGTCTCCCAATATTTCGTACAGATGCTGCATCTCAAACACCATCACCACAATATTCCACTCTTTGTAGTGGTTCATGAATTAGCCCAGGTCTTACCTGGCAAAGCATTCCTCAGTAGCTGCACAAAACACACGTGTGTTTTTGCTGGTAACATACCTTAGAAGCCCATCCACTGCACTTTTTAAAGAGGCTCCAACACTACTGAATATATCAAATGGTAGTTAAAATGACATAAATGATTAATCTTGATCCCATATCCCAGACATTCGGGGACAGAGTCCTTTATCCAGCTTCTTGGATAGTTCCTCTCTTTGTGGCCTTCTCTACAATTGGATCTGCCAATGGGACCTGTTTTACTACAGGCAGGTAAGCCCCCATCCTAAATACCTTAAAGTGAAGTTTTTTTAAAGGTTGGAAAAATTTATATACACGTTTGTATCTCTACACACAGAGATACACATTCTGTGACCCAAATGTATGAAGTGTAATTAAAAAGTGCCTGAAAATCTAGCTGTATTGTTTCATTTTCAGAAAGAAACAATGGCTATGCAGGTTTGAAAAATTAGAAAAGGTCTCTTAAACAGGTATAGCACAGAAGGTTTTTTTCCACCTCTCATCAAGCTTAAAGCTAAAAATCAAACTATTAAAAAAATATCAGTAAGATCACTACTGCCCCAGTAAAGAACTGGAAAGAGATTAGTTGTTCTATTTCTCTTAGTTATTCAAAGCTTCCATTTACTATTTAAAGATACTTTAAATTTCAAATCTATCTGAACATACTAGGGCTATTAAAGACCAATTTTTCTGACAGGAGGTTATCAATGTAGCTTTTTGCTATGAAGCAAATGAAAAAGGAATTATTTTAGTTAAAAGGAACACAGTAGCTAACGTTTTTCCCCCCAAATAATTTTAAGTTAAACATGCAACTAATGATTCTGCAATTAGTTTCAGGTTTACTGCTTTAATTCTGGTTATTTCCCTTATTTCAGTCTACTAAAATACTCCTTAAATCTTACTGCGTACATAAGGAAGTGCTGATGAAAATTACAGTCGGATGCAGCCACACAATAGAACAAATCTGAAAGTGATGGGTGTTTTTAGTAATGGCACTCCGAGTCCAGGTGCCACACTGACGAAATCGCCTTGGTTTTGTTTTGCCAGACTTGTTTATGTTGCAGGCCGCGAAGGGCACATGCTAAAGGTGCTATCTTACATCAGCGTTAAGCGTTTAACGCCAGCACCCGCTATCATCTTTTACGTAAGTATATATTGCAAATACAGAAAAATTACCACCAAAAATTCTCCGGTTAACATGCCTTCATAAATCCTTACCAGGCTTGACACACATCTCTGACTAGCTAGACAAGGAAATTGCCAAATATATACTAGGCAAAAAAGGCCATATAAAAAAACCCCAGATTGAGAAACGAACAGTTTCATTCCAGAACTGGATTTTAAAATGAAAATGTTTAAGAATCCACAACATGCAAATAAATTAAACAAATAAATGATTAGTAGTAATTGTTTCACGGGATGCCTGAAAGCAAGCTATCACTCCTCTTATTTCCTACCTGTAAGAATGCATTTACATCTCACTACAAAAGTTCTATTCAGTAAATACATTTTAAAGTAAATCTAGAATATCTTGTTATTTTTATTTTACCCATTTACCTTATCTTCAAGGTAAACCAAGAGAAATTCAAAATTCAATTGCTCTGTCGACTCTCAGTAACTTTAATAACCGAAGAATGTATTTAGTATCTTCAGCCCCTCCAAGGTACTCGGCCACCACCACCACGGACGAATGCTTACAAATGTTAAGTTTCTGACTGACAACGGAACTGAGACTGCACACGAACAAGCACACGTGGGCAGGACGCGGACACTATCCTTCAGCGTGCTGCAAGGCACGCACAGCCAAGTGTTTAAGCGGCAGCACTCACAGGCCACGCTGGGTCACCAAACACGCATGCCCACAGTGACACACAGGTGAAATTCAGCCTTTTTGTAACAGACTATACTGATTCTTGTTGTCATTTTTAGGGCGCCATTGCTATTATTTATATTATCCCTGGTGACATCAACACACTCATCAATTATTTCAGTTTCGCAGTCTGGATATTCTATGGTTTAACCGTGCTTGCACTCATTGTTATGAGGTTTACAAGAAAGGAACTCAGGAGACCAATCAGGGTAAGTTCAGCATTCAGTACGGCTTCTCCTCCATTCCCATCAATTCTAAAACCTCTGGATATTTAAACATTCTCTAGCAGACCCCTCCTTGTCTGTTTGGTCTTACCCAAGATAAGACCATCGGGCACTGCACAGATTCATTAAAACGCACATTTTAACACTGTAACTTGCAAAGAGATCTTGGAAGAGTTTTCCTTATCCATATTCTTGCTACTCTTTCAATTGCCCCATCTAACTCCAGAAATATCACAAGGGAAACAAGGGAAGAATATTTTCATTGCCTTATGCGTAAGTGCCACTTCTGTATTTCGTGCTGTGTCTTGCAGGTACCCATCATCATTCCAGTCATAGTGACGTTAGTCTCCATTTTACTGGTACTGGCACCAATCATCAGCGCGCCTGAACTGGCTTATCTCTACTGTGTTTTATTTATACTGAGCGGACTTATAGTTTATGCACTTTTTGTTCATTTTAAGTTCAGCTGGCCCCAAAAAATATCAAGTAAGTATACCTCAGCTAGCCAGCTCCAATTTCAACGCAATATCGCTAAGCTTTAAGTTAATTACCATAATGAAGCTCGTTATATGGTCCATCCCATCGACATCACACGGTGGGGTGTGGAGGGAGGCAATTTTCCAGACAGTGAGCTTTACTCCATCCTGGGGGGGGGAAAAGTGATGTATGACTTCAGGAAAGAAGAAACTTAAGTCACAAAAAAGCAATACGTCACTGTAGTAGCACAAAGAAACTGACTTTAAACAGAACTGTTTTATCAGTAAAAGTTTGGGTTTTGATCGTCCAGATTTCAAGACATTGCTTTAGCCATTAAAGATTAGCAGGCACACATTCTTACCTCACAAAATACTGGTTTTAGCTCAGGTTATTGATTTTACTGTACTTTAAAAAGAAAAACATTAATAGCATTAAGACCAAAAATAATCACAGTGCTGCTGAGCAAACTGAAAGCTGCAAGAACCCAGTGTGACAACCTATAAAGGGATTTTGCACAGTCTCAAGAGAAACCCTTCGCAATTATCCAGGAAAACAGGATAGAACCAGCTGAAGAGCACAGTTAATTGTTCTACAGACATAAAAAAAAAAAAAAAAATCCATCATCTGTCTCTCCTGCCTCCCAGGCTGATTAAATATTATGTAATCAAGCCATCAGAAGCATTGTACTCTAGTAAAAGCAACTCAGGAATGTTGTAGCCTGGATCTTAGGACTGTATTCCCCACCCCTTATTTTTATTTTAAGTCTAAGATGTGAAACGACAGACAACTACTCACGAGGACAGTTTTCTCTCTTCCAAAAATAGCGGAAGTCTGAATAAAAATAGTGTTTTCTCAAAGCCTCTAACAGCACCTTTTTTTCCTCAGAGCCCATCACTATGCACCTTCAGATGCTTCTGGAAGTTGTTCCAGCAGAGGAAGTTACTGAATAAAGTATTTTGCACGTACCGGGTTGTTTTTAAGTGCCATACTGGCTGAAGGAGATGCCATGTGGCTTGGCACACCTTTACACTTTCTAAATGGTTATGTTCGTACTGGTATATTATTTTTGCAACGCTTCAGTACTTGAAAAATGTTAAAATATGTAAAAATAAAAAATCTGAGCCAGACTACAGTGTCCAGCAGAGCTGTTTTCACTGTTTGCTAATGTCACCGTATTTTGTCTTCTGCATTAAAGTTACTCCAAATAAACAAAAGGAACTTTTCCATTGTGATTTTTTTTTTTTTAATTTAAACACAATACTCAATTAAAGCTTAATTTCTCAGGTATCTGTTTGCTCCAACACCAAGTTAAAGAACAGTAACTACCACAGAAATTATCCTCAGCGCGAGTGTGACTTTACAGAGGTAACTTCTTCATCCTAGAAACACTCCATTTGGTAGCGGATGAAAATAAAATACAAAAAATAGATACTGCATTAACATACAGATGTAAGCAGCTTTTACTTTTCCTGCCCAAGAAACTTACAGGCAACATTATCACTATTCCTTCAGAGCAAATGGATAAAAAGAGGAATTTTATCCAGGCATTCGTCAATATTTTGAGGTGATTAAGTTGAGAAAGACTGTTTATATCAAAACCACAATTCCTCCCCTTAACTTTTAAGCATGTTTATCCTAAATATGTAACACAAGAATAATTAGCAACTGGCTTAAGATTGTAGGTCCCTACTAACTAGCCAAGCAAATTCAACTGAACCTGTTTCTATCATCCTGCAGCTACAAAGAAGTAAATAAAACTTTTTTCATCTACCTACATGGAAAAGCAATCCCAAAAGTACATATAAAAATGATGGGTTCTGATTCATTTGAAGGAGATTTTGTGGTCATAGTAAGATCCTTGAAAATATTAACTCCGTGTGCCATCAGAGCAAAACAAGAGCAAAAAGGTGGTGAAGAATAAGGAAGGCAATAGAGAATGAAACAGAATTGTAATTATGTCATCACATATGAAGTGCCTACTTGCCACAGGGTTTTGTCCCAGTCACACTATTGCAATTGCTGTTCCCCTACCCAGCTGGTAAAAGCTTCACTTCAAACAACTGTAAGGGTCAGGGAAAGCCCAAAGGAACAGAATACTTCTGCATAAGGAATGACTGTCTGCTACAGTTGTGAAAGCTGAACAGAGATACCCAACTGGGTATCCTTAAAGCCTTAACCTTAAAGCCCATCCAGTTCCAACCCCCCTGCCAGGGGCAGGGACACCCTCCACCAGACCAGGTTGCTCCAAGCCTCGGACACTTCCAGGGATGGGGCACCCACAGCTTCTCTGGGCAACCTGTCCCAGTGCTCCCCACCCTCTCTTGGAAGAATTTCTTCCTGATATCCAATCTAAACCTCCCCGCTTTCAATTTAAACCCGTTACCCCTTGTCCTGTCACTACAGGCCCTCGTAAATGTCCCCCCCCAGCTTCCTTGTAGGCTCCAAAAAAATGCGTGACAGGTTCATAGGCATCATTAAGTGACACGAAAACGGGAAGAGCAAGCTATGTGTTCCCATTCCGTGTTGACGGTACAGGATTTCAAGCAGACGGAGCAGGGATGGCTTCAAACACAGAAAAATGTCTTCACAAGATGTGTTGACTCCTGACTTCCTTCGTGCAGGAGCAATGTTACTAGTTGACATAGGTTCCAAAACGCAACTGACCTAATTAAAAAGTCCATAGAAAACCTCTTCCTCATGAAGACCGTGGTCAGAAATTGCTTGAGGCCAAAAGAATAGTCCTCAAAGGTATTGCTACATTTTTCACACTGTTCTTCATAAACTGGCTCTTGGCAGCTGCTAAGAATACATGGCTAAAACCAGCTTTTGCTTCCACCTCATGTAAGGTGTCTGACTTTTCAAACGAAAATTACGGATAGTTTATGTCTATTAAATAACCCACTAGATATATCTACCAGCAGAAAAAAATTAGTCACCTTATATTTAGGTATCAGACAAGTCCAAGAGGAACAAAACACATGAAGAAAAACATCCTGCCCCCTCACTCTTTTTTCAATTAGGCAATTGGACAGTCTTTTCTTTGCATCACAATGCAGAGCAAGACCAAAACACAGTTACATCAGCCATTCCCTTAAGCCCTTTTACAACAACTACAACTCTGCTGTTACCTGTGCTCTGGTGAAGGTTGTAAATAAGCTCAGTCATAGCCAGGTTCCCAACACCACTTATTTTAACAGCCATACATGAACAATTTCAACTATTTCTGACATGTGGCAGTTTCCCACTGGCATCAGCAGTATTCTTAAATACTCAGAAAGAAGCAGCTTTATTATATGCTAATACTAGAAAAACTGTAACTGTCAGTGTAAACTCAATACGGTCCTCCTTCCATTCCTGAAGTAAAGGCATCCCAATGTTTCCTGAAAAAAATAATTCCCAACAGGCAAATATATTCTTTCTAGTCAAGAATACAACATTTTAAGCTTCTTAAAATACATCTGTAAAGTTATGGTGATTTAGAGTAGAGACTTATAGTTATGCTGAGGAAACCAATGTGCTTGCATCTGTAGATCTCAAAGATATCAACACCAGATTAATGTATTATAAATATCTTTTGCATTATGAATTTACTGTAAGTAGTTCTGGATGTGCACAAATCCAACAGTAAAAAACTCTACCGAAAGATGAAAGATTAAGATGCAAAACCTTAGGGCTAAACAGACAAGATTTTATTGTTCATTTGCAAAGGAGAAAGGACTTTTAGATTAACAAGGGGGAACAAAACAAGCATTCATGAAAAGTGAAAATGACAAAGTGCAAACAAACACAGAATCTACTAGCACAGTGCCTGTTCCACAGAAGCTGCACAGCAGCCCGTTCCTACAGTGAGCTGCGCTGTGCGGTGCTTCATACCAAGTCAAGTAACAAAAACTGCCACTGGAGTTGAGGCATCATTTCTCGATGCACAACTGAGACGACTGCCAACAAACTCACACTCTGTGACTGAGGGATATAGCAGAAACAATCAACATAACAGCATTTGTGAAACTTTAGAAGTTACTACCTATTGCTAACACAGCATATTTGCTCAGATGAAGTAAACTAGAAGCTCAGTAAATTCAACTGCTTCACAACCCAACTTCAATCTTTAGATTTTACTGTCTGGAGGGCACATGTACATATATGCAAGTCATCACTGAAGCCACCAATTTTAAAGTGAAAGAGCTGGAAAATAAAGAATATTCTTCTACGGAGTATTTCTTCAGATTGTCAGAGCCCAAACGTAAGGAGTTTGTTCGCTGTTTTCCTCCTAAAATCAAGGACAGTTCTGCAAACTGTATGTTCAGTTTTATCAATTTCAGTGAAAACTCATGCAAGAGACACAATTTTGAAGCGCAATTCCTATCCAGGAAAGAGATCTGCTTCCCAATTACTCATCACTTTCTGTTCCACTGTCTTCTGAGGAGTCAACCAAGTCTTCGGTCACTGCAGCACTGCAATACATTTTTTTAGTACCTACAAGTAGTTAACAAGTGTAACTTTTATAAAGCAAGTGAAAACAAGAGCTTCAGAGCAAATATGTAGTAGTTTTAAAAAAAAACAAAACAAACCCACAAAAAACACTCCCACCCTTCAGACTATAAACTAGACCATATCTGAAATAAATGAGTCTTTCAGATAAAGCCTATGCAAAAACAAGGAGGCTAATCTTCCATGCATTATAAACACTGTCTCGTTCATTCCTTACCAACTGGAAAAGGGCTTCTATCTTCAAAATCTTCCCAGTGTTCAAAATCAAGAGACACATGAGAATTCTGTCGACAAAAAGCACAGTTTGAAATACCTGCACTGATGCACAGTGAGTATGTAGAGAACATCCAACAACTCTCAAATTAAATTCCACTTCACCTTGTTCTTCAGTAATTTACACCATGCTCCTTTTTTCTCTTTTGCAAGAACAATAACAGCCTCTTGATCCTTGATCACACACGTAGACTTCTCTGCAAGTATATACTGATGCAGCTCCAAGTCAGCCACATAAAGTTTGTCTCCTGAACAAGCGCTACATTATCAAAAAAAGTTAAATTAAATGCAAGCTGACAGTCAAATATTTTGTTATACTTAGATTTTTTTAAACCTACCTGAAAACCACCTTCTCTTTAGAGAATTCACATTTACTGTCAGCTGCACTTGCTATTTTTACCTTCACTGTAACAGTGTCTTCGTTTTGAAACCACTTTATTTCTGGATGAAAGCTAAAATAAAGAGAGTTTAATTGGATTTTTTCCAAAATAGAAAACCAGCCGAGTTTCAGACAAGCCGTGTCACATACAGCCAGCTGAGGTTCAGCATCGGTAGGTGTACTCAACCAAAATAACCTGACACTGAATAGCAGTGCCAGGAAAGTGCATGATCGGATGGTGTCTAATCAAAGTTTATGCAATTTCAACAGATAAAGTTAGCTTCCAGGAGTAGGCAAGAGAGGAATTTAAATTACATGTAAGGATTCCCAAGATGACATGTGTATAAATATGCACACACACACTTACATGCATGCGTATGACAGCAACGGTAATCTTTAAAGCTCAGCACTGACCTAACAGCACAGTTCTACCCGTATCATCCCTATTTACTCACAAAACAGATAATCTCAATAAGGAAGATTTTCCCGTTTCACATTAAAACACAAGCACGGGCACACATCACACTGAATTTCTATACCATGCACGCCGATACAGGGTAGAGTCTTCTGCTTCCTCAGTTTGAGCCACACCATCTGAAAATAAGAAATCCAGTACACTTACCTGTACTATAGGAACCAGATGCTTCCAGAATACCCCAGTAGCATCACAAAAATAACTTGCCATCAATCAAATTACTACTGCAAGACTACATTTGGCATTTATACAGGGTACTTCCCATTTGGAAAGGTTTCATGAAGTTAACAATTCAACTGAAAATTTTAATGAAGAGAGTATTATAGTTGGTACAAGGAAAACAAAAATCCCACCAAAAATGCAGTTTTCTATGTTGGGTAAAGGTTTTTTCAGTTTCAAGACATTATTTATTTGAAGCCTGAAACATTTCATTTCAGAAACTGAGTTTCAGGGATGAAACAACTAATACTGACATTGCCAGCACAGCCTGAAACATGGCATGTGTCTGTCTACTACACCAGGAAAAACCCGTTTTACCAAAGGCAGACTTCCCTGAGTACACAGAATAGCACCGTATAGTTAACGTTTACGGTAAGCCACGAACACCTCAGAGCTGGCAGCCTGGAGATGCTGGGGGAGCAAGGCATATTAATACCGCAGTGTTAGTGTTTGGGAGATAGTCTGCCACTGACAGACTGCTGACATTTAAACACTTAACTTGAATTCAAGTTTTAAAATTCTTAGAAATTATGAAGGGGTTTACCACATGGATAATTCTCAAAAGTAATTTTAGAAGAATTACTGTTTTCAGTAGAATTTTCTTGTACTGATGTATTCTGGGGACTGGACGCGTTCTCTGGACCAGCTGTGTCCTCCCTTATGCTTCTGGACACAGAAAAAGACATTTTTTGTTAAGAAACAGTTTAAAAATGTTTAATATTTAAAGGATTCCTAATCATAGCTGGAAATCCTTTCAAAGCTAAGTCTTTCATTCCAAAATATAAGAAATATGCAATAAACCCTTTTTCCAGCAAACCATGAATCTCCTCACAGCACTGCTGAACTTCAGTAACTCAGTAAGAAACACTTCTGCAGAAATCCAAGTTAGGAGACCATTTAAAGTCTGATGGTACCAGCATTTCCTTTGAACCACAAAAATCGATCGGCATTACTGTGTGTGACAGACCTAGACAGGAAAATGATTCCTTTCACAAAGAATTCCAGTGGGTTTGGGTGATAGTGGGTCTGGAAAAAGTAAACACTTCGGAGTATTCAAAAGTTCTTCACTGATGGGCAAGAGACCTCTGGCTTTCCAGCTGTACAGCCAGGGGCTTCACCGATTCAGGAAACATCGCAGAGTCAATCTGCTCGAGAGCCCAGAGAGACACCACAACCCTCTGGTCTGCAGCAGCCTCGGAAGCCTCCGTCAAAACGTTACTGAGAACACAGCGCTGTACGATTTCCGAAACACTGAGTCTTCTGTCCAAATGAAAAATACTTTCTTCCTTTACCTCCAAACACCTGGTGGCCTAAGAGGGCTGAAACCAGTCTAATGAACCATCACCTCACGTCTTAAATGAGAGACTTTTAACCACTTCCATCTTTAAAAAAAGTGCTTATTAGTTTTTCCGAACGATTCCAACTAAACAATTCCTTGAGGCTTGGTACAACACAGCACCGCAAATTCAACCTACAGTATTTTTAGAAACTATTTCTGAGTTACAGACTTGAAAGAATCAAGCAACTCAAAAAGTCAAGTCTTCTATGATTTACTGCTTTGGAAAGGCAAAGCCAGAGAATCTCATCTCATCTCAAGGCAACCCAAGTTCTTCAGAAATGTTTAATTATTCACACATCACACAGAAACACTATAAGCAGCCACCAAGCAAGGAGGTGCCTCGCCAGCTAAAGGCGAGCTGGAAAGGTAGGGGGCTGCAAACAAAGCATGAAGTCGGACAAAAGGTTTGCAAGCAAAGTCTGCAAGGAAGCGCCGAAAATCAACACAACCAACGTGCAACTACATATTCTGCAACGTTTTCTACCACTGGTATCTTTCCATGGTGCTTATGGGGCTAAAGAATAGTTAAAGGAACACAGACATATCACAAACACATTATTGTGCCGGTGCTTAAATTAAAATCACATTCAGTAATCATAATCATGAAAATATCCAGTTAAAATTAAATAATAGCATTTTTTCCCAGTAAAATATATGCTGAAAAACACCTGTGAACACTTACAAAGGCTCCAAGTTCTCTGCATGCTCTAATACTTCCACGTGCCTACACAACTTCTCAAGTTGTGTTATATGTTCTGGATTGTCGGTTCCCAGACCCGTAGACAGAATCTTGGATCGAACGTTGTATTCCTGGACATTCATCTTCAAATCTGCGAGCCTGGTAACCCGGACCTTGAATTACAAAACATACTAAATGGAAACCATGGGTCACAAATGGTTTCTCTCCAGCTCTAAGCTGTTCTTTAAGTAAAAATTTAAACATAGCTCCATTTACTTACACCTGCAAGCACCTAGTTTTCTCTGATTTTCCAACACATTTGTTTTCAAAGCAGCACCATCTTTATCATTTTGATAATAGCTCAAGGACTAGTAGCTAGTTCCATCAGTACTGAGATGGCAATGAGCTAAACAATCCTAGCCCTGATTACACTATTTATGGCCAAAATACACACCACCATTAGATTAATTTCTACGATAGAACTGCTGGGGGCAGGGGGGGGCACAGTAAGAAAAACCCTAACCAAAACCAAGAGCACAGATAGCAAAGAAAGGCTGAGATGCCATGTAGAACTACAAAGAGAAGCACCTCCACTTCATTTTTCAGCTGACTGAATGGTCAGATGGAAGACAGCATGACACATTCCAGAGCACAGGAATAACTGTACTCTTTGGCAGGATCGCAGCCACATGAGAGACACCACAATCCTGAGATGCAGGGAAGCCTTTCTGCTGAGCTTGACCAGACCATACAAAAAATTAAAGAATCCCTCAAGTTGTGCGCTGTCTTCAATAGCAATTCTTCACAGAACTCCTTGCTCATAGACTGAAGTTATTTCTTAACAGACATCATAAAAACACAACTAGCTTGTTCATACCATTAGCAAAGGCTTAAGAGGCACCTCAATTTCTGTCCTTTAATGTAAGTGTCAGCACAGATCCCTGCCTTTCAGAAAAACCCCTCTTTTCAGGTAAAACACAGCACCGGAGTAATCTCCTACCTGCAAAGTTTCGGGAGAACAGGACAATACTCAAGGAAAATCACTGCATGGATGACATACTCTAACTTTCGCCTAGCTATCACCTTCTAGTCAGTACTACCAACAGGAATACTTGGTCCAGGCCAGTTCTGCCTTTCTTACGGCCAGCGAACTGACAGAAGAACAATACAAACATGGCACTGACTAACATTTTAATTTTAGGATAACCGAAAAAGTCAGCTCCAAGAGAACTGATAATTAAAGCAATTTCATCACGTCTCAGATTACTGCAATGAGAAAATGTAAAAACAAAACACCAACAACCAAACAAAACCTTAGTATCTGAAAGGTCAGTCACAGCCTTTATACCCAATTGATGGTAAAAGGTCCTCTTTTGAATGCTGACAGACAGAAATTCAGTTTATGAAGAAAACCACTATGCATTAACACTGCAAGACCAAGAAGTCTTCTAGATTTTAGTGTAAGGAAAATTATTTAAAAAAAATCCAAGAACAAGAGGACACGTTCTTTGTATTCTAATCTTTCTATTCTAAACAATATCTAATTAATCTAATTCTATCTCTGAACTAGTGCAAGAACCATGAAAGACAGCAAAGACTTAGAAATATAAACAGAATAAATTAAGTCCAGTATAAGAGGTCTCAGATCATCAGCAAATAATCTTGGAAGATAAAAGCTTAATTCTTTCACAGCAATGTGTGACAAACTACAGAATTGATTTTACAAGACAAAATGCTAAGAACTAGTACTTCTAAAATACCCTTTTGTTATTAACTTTGTGGAATAGTCTGGATGACATTTCTAATTAATTCGGTGCTGTTACAGGTGCATGCTCAGCTCACCAGATAAAAAGCTCAAGTTTTACTCAGTCACACATTCCATCTACATGCAAGAACACGTTTATCACAGAGCGACTAAGCCTGGAAGGGGCCTCTGGAGGTCATCACATCCAACCCCTTGCTCACACAGGGACACCTCAAGCCAGCTGCCCAGGACCACGTCCCGATGGCTCCTGAGTAGCTCCAAGACTGGAAACTCCACAACCTTTAAGCAACCTGTTCCAGTGCCCAGACACCATCACGGTAATTAACCAACAGTCTTACATGAATACCAGGTAGAATACACTCAAAAAGCAACTGAGAGGAGGAAAGAGAAGAATGGGTGCTCTTGTTATAAAGGAGCTCAGATACAAATATTTTGTAGCGCTACACGTCTATACCTACCATTGGGTCAACCCAAGCTGTATTTCCCAAGGTATGTACTATTCTTGCTTCGTGTAGTTTTCCTTTAATTATGTCATTAATATAATGAGTTACCTAGGAAAAACATATTTTCACTGCACTTTAGATGTATACCAACATAACTTTATATTTTTTTTAAATTATAATGAAACAAACTTTTGAGCTTAACAAAGAAAAGGGTATTCAATAAATAAAACCAGTTTTGGGTAAACCACTGGTTTATATATACTCCAACTTTACTGCAGGTTAAAATAGTAATAGCCTTTAAGGAAGGTGCTTTCTTAATGGAAGAATTCTCAAACACAGGCCAATTTGCAGAGGCTGTGCTTCCCTTGTTGCTCCCCACACAGATTCAAAAGAAGAAGCTGCCATTTAGCCATAGAGAAGAAAATCCCATAGGTTCCACTTGATTATTTTATAGGAAAATGAACAAGAAAACTAACTACTTGGACTAGCCAAATAGCAGATATTTATTGGCAATACTAATAAACAATTAATTGGGTAACTAACTCTGCAGTTCGTAACTGTTTGCTTGTAGAAAATAACACACAAGTTAAAGAACCTAAAGGAAATAACATGAAAAGCCTGGGAAGCATTACCTTTGGGTTCCATTCAATTTCATTATCAAGGGGTTTCACTCTGCAAACTACAAATTCCACAGCCTGAGGCGGCAGACACTGAAACTTTGCAGGTAAGTGAAGCAGCCGATAGCTCTGAACTCGACTTGTTCTGCCTTCATCTATGTACTGAATTTTGACGTTAAAGAACAAGCTTTCCTCCTCTTTTGGGGAAATCTCTACCACCTGAACCCTTTGCAGAGTAGGAGAGGAAACAGAATTATTAGTAATATAATAAGTTTTAAGGTGTTTTTTAATCTACTCTTGTTTTAAAAATGGTATGTTTATAGAAGACACCTGTGTGCAAGCACGTGGGTAATCATTCTGTTTTCCATTTGGTAACTCTGAGTACCTCACAGTTTGTTAAAGAAGGATTTGAGCAGTAGTGATTTTTTTGCCGGTTTTAGTGGAAAAAGTCAACCCATCCCCAAACAGTTTAAGTTTTAAATCACTTTGTATAAAAATGTGCACATGAATAATGAAAAAACACCAGCAACATATTTACCTGTGAAAAAGTGTTTTCTCACGTAATCCATAAAACGCCAGCTTCTCCACATTTTTAACAGAAACTTTATTGCTAGGGTTCTTAAAATACTCATTAATTTCTTCAGCAAGAATTGTATATTGGTCCTTCTGTTTATCTACTATTCGACCAAAGTAGTTTGTTGCATTTACAATGTGGAGGGGCAGTATCTGAAACAAAAATACATTAGAAAGAAGGAGGACAAAATGACTTCTTGAAAACCAATGAAATGTTGAAGTGTTCATACTCAAGATCACCTACCTCTTTCCAGCCCAATGAGGTGACAAAGATGCTCATACACACGTTTCAGAAGATTATGAGTTGTTATTATAGTATGAATAATACTAACTGCTCATAGTCCAGCCAACAGTAGACACAGATTTAGCTGTTAGGCCTCGGTTGGAGGTATTCCACTTAAATGGACACCAGTGAGCTATACTGTTACCTGCCGAGCTACTCGCCGCACCATTCGAGCTTAGTTCTGTGCTCTCCAGCCTTACAAATGAGCATTCGAACTGAGCGAGGAAGCATGAGGCCTTCGCTCTTTTTGCACTCAAACTACTTAAACGAAGGACTATGGATACACTGTCAACACCAACGCGTGTAGTGCTGGGTGCATTCCATCCAAAGCGTCATGGACGCACTGAGATCCGATGACAGTGCTGAGGCCGAGCTGCGGGTGTGAAATAGCAAGAGGACCAGAAGGGTAACTTCCACTTAACACAAATCCGAAAAAAAGTGCAATGCAACGTGACGTTCTCAAAGGAAAGAAACAATGTATTGGTTCCAAACCTAAAAGAAAGTGAACACTTCAAGTGGTAAGCGATTTGTAAGACACACTCAGGCTCTGCACTCAGCAGAATTAGACGAGGAAGTGGAAGAGGCCACAACTGCCATCCTGATGTGCACTGCAAGTAAGTGCAAGCTTCTAATAGCAGTGTTATGAAATCTGCCTACTAAACCTGGCAAATCCATCCAGCACTAGAACGGGACACGTGTAGGCTGTCCAAGGGTCTGAACTCATACCTACCAACAGAAGCTTATTTATTAGGCAGAATTGGATTGATACCACCAATCAGTTCTCCTTATTTTCTATCCTCACAATCTATGACTTTTAGGAATGGACAACACCCATTAACCGCATGGCCTAAGGACACCTAAATTCTGCAACAGGACGACGGCAGAAGCAGCTCATCCAAACGGAAGGCATCCAGCACTTCTCAGACCCAAGTGCTAACTTCGGAAGGAAGCACTGAAGTCTACACACTTCTCTCAGCAACCACCATCCAACAAAGGGACGAGAGAGACTGTACAATACTGCTGTATGAGAAGACACTCCAGCACAGAAGGGACCGAAAAGGCAGGTGAAAGGACCTGGGCATACAAACTGTTACTGGGATGTGAAGAAATAGCAAAGTCAACCCCACAGCCATGAAGGTTTCATGACTGAAACTATTATAAAGTCCAATTAGAACAGCACTCTGTATCAAAACAGTTTTCAAAAAGCATTGACATCTTCATAGGAAATAACTGCTCCATCTGGAAGATAAGGGAGGAGCTGTACTCTATTTTCTGTGGATACCATCATCTGAAACTAGTATTTTCATTTGCAAGGCCAGAAAATGCTCATTTTTCAGCAAATTTGCATAGACATGTCAGCTCAGAAAAAAAATCCCCACTTCCAACGAAACATGCATCATCTTCCACTTTAAATTCACATTTTGGAGTGAAAACATTTTGTCTTTCCTCTACAATAAACAGAACTGAAGCTTACATGAGCTTTAACCTCTGTTAATTCCAGTATATGGTCTCCATCTATAGAGGGAAGGAATAAACAGGATATAGGCCTTCCCAGAGAACGGAAACCTTCAATGCAGAAGAAAATCTGAGGCAGACTCAGAATCACGTGCAAAACAATCCCAATGCAAGCTAAGGACTAAAGGAAAACCTGCCACACTTAAAGAAAAAAGCAAACACATCCCCTCCCCCAGTTACCCAAGAGTTATTAGTATACACGCTACTGTAGTAATCAGGTAACACAGAACACTCCAGTAACGTGCCAAGTGGCTATTGAAGACCTGTGGCCTTGGTACCCAAACCCAATGTAAGTGACAACAACTTACTGTCACACATCCAGGTGTCAGCGTAACTTTATCTGGTACATTCTGAGGCACGTCTACTTGCAAATTAATTTGATGACGATCTGGACACACTGTTCTGTTCCTAAGAAACAGTTTCAGAAAAAAGCCCTCTGTTTTCAGCTGTAACTCACAACAAAATAGTTTACAACAGCTTTAAACACTAAACACACCCTTTCATCAGCTTTCAATATTCAATTTGTCTCAAATAGCACCAGTCTCTCTGGGGGGTTAGACAGAAATGGCCAAAAAGCTTTTGGTGGAAGAGTTTGTCCATCAAAATAAAAAACTCCAGAACACTTGCTTCAGAGTAAAAAACCAACACGCTAACATTGAATTGTTTGTTACTTGCAGCAACAGTTATCTAAAATGAAAGTCACACCTGAGAATACTTTAGCTTCCTCCTTTGAGCACTACTTACAATCCAGTTACACAGAGCTCAGAAAAGTCATTATCTACTTACTCACTCTGGAGGGATGGGAGATGATAGGCAAGAGAGTAAAGCACAAACCTTGTGCAATTATGACCAGAATACTAATCAAAACAATAGTTGAAAGTTCCCTCGAGACCATCCAGGCAGGAGTTGTAATGAATTATGCTACTATGAGAAACTATGGATGATTGCTCTCTGTAACACCAGTATTCTTGTCTTCATAGAAGAATAAAACAGATTCAACAGTGAACAGGAAAAAAATGACAATAATACAAATCAGGTTCGAATAAAAGTATCCAACAGGAAAATTCATCAAGGAAGTATATGCAGTCATCATTCAGGGCATACAATGCCTTCACGTGACAGTATGGGTGGCAAGAAAACTTCCTATTTCCTTACTTGCAAATCCCAAACATTTTAAGATAGGCACACAGTGGCCTTGAAGATTTCTTCTCTTCCTCTGCTTTTAACATCTTGGCAGTAAGATCATGCAGTTCTGGTGGGATTTCAGCTTCTGCATGCTGCAAATAGCGCAGGATCCCGAGCGCATGACATGCGCTGTTCTCTGTTAGGAGAATGACTGACCTTGCCTTTGTATATTCTCCATCTACAGAAGAATCCTAAAATATATAAATATATTTAAAAGCTTTTCTATATCCACCACTAAATAATCAAATGTAATATTAACCCATTACAGATTTACTCCAACCTTTATCACACTACAGAAGTTGTCAGACATGCTGCTCAGACGCTGACCAAATATTCTTGGAGAAGGAAAACTGAAGTGTATCACGCAAGTCGCATCTGTAATTCCCAAGGACTGCATGCAATCATCTGTTAAAACTAAGCACATGTTTTATACACACACATAAAGTAACAGCAATACTTCAAGCATGCGAAATATTACATCACATTAGCAGTGGCAGTTTCCTCCTCCCCACCCACTGACTTCAGAAGGTCTTTTCCAACACAGTTACATACAGACTGTAACTCCTCAGCCAATGCAATTCATAAGCATACAGAAGAGCCAACATTTCACGTTAGTCTCTAATAATTAGCACAATTCTGTATCTCAGTGTCCCAGAACAGACTTGCCCACAGCCAAGTACTTCTCAAGAGTAAGATAGGAAACACTTGAAGTAACCACAGGAGTGTTACCACCTTTGTGTGAACCTACAAAGCAGATGTAAATAACTCCATCTTCTTGCTTCTGACATACAAACCCCAAGAAAATGAAGTTAGAAACTGGGTAAGAGTCCTTGCTACTGCAAATAACTTGAAAAATAAAATTCCACGAGAACATACAGGAAATGATTGCAGTAAGTCTTTGGGGTTTCTAAATTATTTGAAACTGAAAATACCCTCTGTAGTAGGAGTCAATTGTGAAAACACGGCAACACTCTGCAAGTACTAGTAGTCCTTTTAAGTAACACAAAAAAATCCATTACATTCCCTCTAATAAGTAAGGTTTTTCCTCGCAGCTGTTAACCCTGAGACCCAGGAACACCACAAAAAAACGTAAAAAGAAAAAGCTCCTAGCTGTAGCACCAGTAAGAAGAGGGCTATCTAGAAAGAACTCATAAGGAACTAACCCTGTAGAAGTCATGACATAATCTAGCATCAGTATTTAGTGTAGAACACAAGTCACCATGAAGACAATCACAACCAGACAAAAAGAAAATACTCACCTAACACGACATGAGTGCCAGTACTATACTTTTTTGTCCACTGCTCCAAGATATACTTGCAATTAAACTTGCTCTCTTTATGTATTTTCAAGGAAAATATTGAGTTGCTCTTCAGAGCCTGGATGACAGAGTAACAAGTGAGACATTCTTCCAATGCAGCAATAATTGCTCTTATAAACTCTACAGTAGCTAAGGTATGATAGATACTCCTAAGATACACTGTTTATTAAAGAGAGCTAAGGGACAGAGTTAATGAAATCTGGATTGCTTATGTGAAAAAAGAGAATTAATAGAGATTAATCTTATTAATTTCTTGTATAAAAAGAAAGCAAATAAAGCTCAGGTTCCTATGGATTAACACATTAAACAGGTGTTTAAGAAAGTGCAAATTCTATTTCAAGCTCTTCCCACCATTAAGGTGTTCTCTCTATTCTACATGGGTTCTATCATCTAACAACGTGCAGACTCACACTCAGTCTCTCAGAAAAAGCACTAGCAGCCCCCCCACCATTTAACTCACATGAATATGGCATTCCTAAAAGGCTTTATGGATTTGTCAAGTTCAAGGTTCACAAATTAATCACTACAAAAAGCCTTGGTTATTTGGTAAACTGGCATGTCTAATGAACCAAGTTAACACAAATATTTTTGTGATTACACAGGGATTACTACAAACAGCTTCAATACTTCTTTAGGATCAACACACACTCTTAGGTGGTGGGGGGCCTGGTTTTGATATGCTTGAAGTTAACCCTCAAACAATTAAGGAAAATGTGTTAGAAAGTCATAAAACAAACCCAGATTTGCTTCCATTCCAGATACACCAACATTTGCATAAGAAGAATCCTTTAGATATCACAGGATCTACTGCACCTTCTAGAAGGGAACACATTCCCATGTTTCAGGACTCCTCCTATGACATCTGAACAATCCAGCCACATACCCTTGTGCTATCCCACCCGTGAACCTATCGCTAAAGGTTTTAATGCTAATAGCTTGCCACCTTTAGCAGTATCATCCCTAGCACTCACATCCACCTATCCTGGCTCATAAGAACCGCTTCCCAGTGAAATCAGATTGCAATCCTTGTATTTCACACTGCTGCAGGACCAGCAAACAGCCAGCGAAAGCACCGAATATATATACACACACACACACGTTGCTTTATGATGTGAAGAAAGAACCATGGTGGGAAAAATCCCTCTTACAGCCTCTTGCCTCTGAAATACTGAGTACACAATTCCACAAAAAAGGTGGGAAACTGGAGTATGTTTTATTGCAGGTAACTTTGAAGCAGTTTTATGCCAGTTTTTAAGAAAATACATGTATTAAGCATGCTGTCTTCCCCCCAAGCCCTAGAACTTGAAGCTTAACTGAATTTTGGTAAACTTCCCCAGGATGACAGATGTTTCTTTCTAATCAGAGAAACGGCCTTCTACAATTCCAATTACTCCAGAGTAGAAAGCAATAGCATAGAACTTCTTAACACAGCAGCTTAAGTTTCCTCCCTCCATACTACTCCTGGAAACAGTAAAAAAAATAACTGACCGAACTTTTACTGGAAAAAAGCCAGCTTGATTCAACTCAAAGTTCCAAGCTAACAGAAAGTCGTTAGGAATTTAGTAATGGATGCATCCTGTGCCAGACATTCTGTTCAGTTAGGCTTTTCTCTGGCTGGCAGAGGGTGGGATTGTGGCTATTTTTAGCAAAAATAATTACCTTTCAATTTCACACTCCTTTGTTCTCAGAAGCCAAGATATTTTAGTTTGTTATACCTTAACAATTCAGAAAAAACCCACTTATCTATGTAAATTTAAATGCTTTCTTACTTTATGAACCAGTTCTGCTTCCTGTACTGAACTAGTGAACACCAGCACCTTCCGAAGACTACTGTGGGTAAACCCCAGTATTTTCAGCAACACAGCAGTTCTCTCACTGTTCATGCAGGGTCGCACGACCTACAATGAGACACAAAACAGAGAGCTGGTAATTCATGCAATCTATACATATTCTACTGTATAATTCTTCCTTTTAATAAGCATTACACATTGTTACAGAATACAAAAGAAAATCCAGTAAACGGCAGCTCCAGTAAGTGGTAGGTCTTCTGTTGTATCTTCTGCAAGTTTACCTCTCACAAAAGGTATGCATTTAGGACAGCTTCCAGAAACATAATTAAAACCCATCACATAATCAAAATCCCACATGAAGATTTTTCATTCTTTTAATTCTAAGCGATTTATCAATTTCTAAGTTTGGCGTTGTCAAGTGCCACTAAAAAGGCTTCACACTCCAAAAGCACACTGTACCACCTGAAATACACCAGCAATGACACACCCGAGGAAGTGCCTTCACCTCAGTCCTACAAAGCAAGGTTAAAAGGCCTTCAGCTCACTCAGTGGCTAACTTGCACAGAGCTGCTGAGAGTCACCTCAGCTCACACATGGGAGGTGCACCTGCACAGCCTGAGTTAGGACTGTAGCACTACCCACTTCGAGTAAACAATCAGCAGCCACATACACTGACCTTGATCAGTACAAACAGCAAAATATCTTAGTAAACAAAGAGTGACACCATCACCAATCTTCACCTGTTGCACATCTCCATAGATGGAAGCTTCTTCCACAGCTGTTATGACAACGTAAGGATCATTCATGAACTCCTTGATCAAGCGCACTATGTGTTTATTCCAGTGGGTTCCAACAGCAATAATCTGATGTGGTGAGTATTCCAACTCTTCAGTAATAATGGCTTTCTTGTAACAATCTAATATACTAAAAACCTATAAAGAAAACCATTTATTTTTTTCTATCCTCTCACGCTATTCCAGTGAGTACATAACAGCAGCAAAAAGCACACTGGTTCAGAGCACAGTTTTTTCCAGTCACAAAACCACCACCTGAGTAAAACACAAGTTACACATCCCAAATTGAAGTGTTTGGTTTGTACACTTCTATCCCGTTATTTGAGCAAGTCCTAAAGCAAGAAGAAAACAACAGGACAGCACGGAAGAACAACACATGCACGCACACAGGATCATAACACAGGATTCTGCGCAGAGAAGATGGAAATCTCAGAAAAAGGATCTGTTCAAATCTGAAAAATACTAAGCCTTGGCAGAAGCAGATCCAAGAGGTCAGAAGCAGTCAGCAAAACCTAGGAGGTAAGACAAGCCCAACCTGCCAATAAAGTAACTGGCCTAAAACCAGTGTGTGTATGCCATAAAATCATTTATGGAAAAATAAAAATGACTAAGAATGAATATGTTCTTGATGACATCACATAAGTGACAAGCAGTCCAGCTGTGGAACATCAGGATTTCTGGCAAAAGCACTACCGTACTAAGAAATATTCTGGTGCTCTGGCACAACTCTAAGGTATCTCTCAAGCGGGCACTGAACTCAGCCCTAGCAGCAATATTTTTAACAACATAACATAATGCTTCAGAAGAGCTACGCTAGTCCAAACGCTGTCAAGTGATCACATCCATCTGAAAGAGCATCTCTTCTTTTTCTATTCAAGACTGACCCTTTGAGAAGCTGAGAAGATCCTACAAAAATGGCAGATATGGGCACAGTATTTCACAAACCCCCTTTCCCACAGTCTTCACGTGGTATACCTGCGCTCCGTCTCACCAGGAACACAACAGAAGGACATGTCTCACTGGGTAAGGATGACGTTTCATGTAACTGATGACTTAAGATCTGCTGCACATTTAATGCAGAGGCACGTTTAACACCTTCATACATAGCAAATCAGGCATCTATTAAGTTCCTCTAGCTTTTCACAGTTAGAAACGTGGCCCTTAAGTCTCATCAAGAAATTTTACACAGGTCCTAAGTTAATGACTTTTAAAAACGTATGACAGTGAAAAAAGCGTGCAAGCTGTTTTTGCACACTGATGTAATATGCTGTAATACTAACAACAGCCATCTGTCCTATGAAAGCAGCAATAAAAAATACAGATTCTTCTCAAACTTGAATTGCAAGTCATCATTTTAAAACTGACACAATATATGTATCTCTTTGTCAACATGGAGCTTAATGCTGTTCCTCTTCCAAGATTCTCTGGGATACGATCAGCTTCTGCTGTGCCTGCACTATCACTAAGGCCCTAGGCCAGTTTATGATTGCTCCCATGACTACTCATTCACTTTTGCGCCCCTCATTCTACAGAGACAGAGTAGCTTACCAATAAAGGTGGTTCTTAAACTGAAGCTGGTCAAACAGCACTGATAAGAGGGAAGAGGAAATTCCTTACACACAGATGATGCAAGCCTTTAGAGGAGATTAAAGGCCGCTACACTTAAACTACCGCTACCCAGTTGGAAAAAAAAAAAAGGCAAGTCCTCAGGAAAAGACGACAGCATAATGGAGCAGTAGTGTACACCAGGACAGAGTTCTCAGATTAAAAAAAAAAGGCAAGTCAGATTTAATAAGATTACAACTCCACTTTTCCAGTGTTTTATTCTGACAGAAGTATACAGATGTGATTTTTTTTTTTTTTAATTCTGTTTATTCTCTACCAGAGGGGTTCAGGAAGTTTGGGTTTTTTTTCAGTACGTGCCACTGTTGAAGACACATTCACAAGTGGAACAGCATTTTACCATCTGAACGTATAAGCCATTTACCTGTTCAGTAGCATCAGAGAACAGTACCTCAACCTCATCAAGAACAAGATGGCAAAGTCTACCAAATAATAATCTGTGATGTTCAAACAGTCTCAGGAAGCTATACGGTGTAGTCACAATTACTTCACCTACAAGTAGGAAGACAAGACTGTTAAAATTATCTTAAAACTTGAGGGAGTTTTACTAAGTTGATTTGGGGTGTTTTTTTTTTTGTAAATAGAAGACACTGACCCCCATTTTCTACCTTCTGGTCAACAGTCATTTTTAGTTTGCTTGTATTTTTCTGCCCCTACATGGCTTCAAGACCTGAGTGGGTAAAACTGCATTTTCAAAAGAGTGAAAAGTCTGATCACTGACAAGTCTACAAAGCCGGATGCTATTTCATTTTCCAATACAGTAATGGAAGTAGAGATAAGAACTTCAGAACCAGAGAGACAGAAGGTAAATATTTAAAGGCACACAAGAGCAGCCTTTAGAAACGTTCGGGTTTAAAAACAGAATAAAGCACACATTGTAGTTTAGATACCTACACACACATCTATGTGTGTATATAAACACACCAATCTTAATCTGTGTAAATGTAACAGCTGTATTAATGAGATCAGAATTCATTCACCAGGCTCTTAAACTTGAATGAGGGATGCAAGAATACAAACTGCTAAATCTGCAAGTTTTAGACAAACCTTCATAGTTTTATCCACATTTCTTGTTTCCTTGGCAAAAAGAGCCACTTTCAAAAATGCAGTTATTAATTAAGGCTTAACAAAAAGATCAAACAAGAAGCATAAAACTACGTGTTTAATAAATACCTTTAAGTTGGGCAAGTCTCCCAACAGCTCTCTTACTACTTCTATGCTTCCTTTTCTCTAAGGAGTATCCCCCACTTACTACTGAAGTTATATGCACAAATTACTTAAATTTTATTGCTATAAGCAAGTTGGAAACCACCATTAAAAAAAAATTAAGTTGGACATTTATGCAACTTTGTCTGCAGAGAACTACTATCTCCCTTTTAATCCTTCACTTTTCCAATATTCTTATTCATATAAGAGTTCTTATTCATTTAAGAGAATTGTGTTAAGCACATAAGCAGTAGTCTCAGACATGTCCCCCAAATATTTGCCAAATTAAAAAAAAAAAAAAACACAAAAACCCACACCCACATGTACTTGAAATACTTCTATGCTTGTTAAAAATATTTAAGAACATACACATCTGCAGTACTGTGGTGGGCTGACAGCAGCCAGCAGCTGAAAGGCTCACAGATGCTCACTCACACCCCCAGCCCCCAGTAGGACAGGGGAGAGAACAGGAACTGCCAAAGCGAGAAAGCAAATCACCCCCACCATTACGCAGGGCTGTGTATCACTCTGGTCAGTTTGGGTCAGCCGTCCAGCCTGCGCCCCCTCCCAGTTCCCTGCTCACCCCAGCCTACTCACTGGGTAGGCAGCTATTATAAAATCTGGTTCTAAATCAAAAACATCCACAAGTAATCCTAATTCAGTGTGATCTTCAGCGACCCCTACCACTAATTTGGCTAAAAAATAATTATTATGGAACCTACCCAAAAGATTCTGAACATGTAGATATTCAAACAGCTTTAATACCATTTACTGTTAAATGGCACTACTGAAGCTTCATGTATCACTAGAGTTAGGGTGTTAAAGAAACAGAATTCCCACTTTACAGAAGAAAGAACTTAGGTATAAAATGCTTCTTTCACAGATTCCTGCAATTAAGGCAGCCCGCATTGTTTTCAAGCAATAATTAAGAAGATAAAAAGTATTCTTACATCCTCGGATTTTCACACTTCTAGCTTCTTCTTTGTTCTGCCCAAGTATTATCAACATTGGATGAAGGTGTCTGGAGCATCTCTCGCACGTTTTCAGTAGTTCAAAAATAAGTTGTGCCTTCTTCCACCCAGGACACAAAATAAGTGCTAGCGGCTACATACATATGTACAAAATTTTACACCATAGTATTAGACAAGACTTCAGGATCTTAAGAATTGTACTACTTCAGCATTTAGGGAAAAAGAAATCTGCACACAGGCCTTTAACTACTTAAAACCTGAAGCTTTTAGTACTATATCACCTCCTAATACTTAAAATAGGTAGTTCAAATTTGAATGACTACATAATACCCCCTTAAAAACAAAGCTTCAAGTATCAAAGTGATATGACATTAACCACTTGTTAGATATTACTTGATAAAGAGGTTTTAGACTCCCATATTCACGCAGTTCATCTCCGTAAGCCTCTAAGCAGAGGGGTTATAGAAACTGGCAAGCATCCTGAAGATACACTAAGACCACGTTAAATGTGCACATTCTAAATGTTCCCTATTCTTTTGGATCATTATCCTACGCTGGCACTTTAGAACAGAAAACCTGTTACTACTCGAATATATACATACTCCATTCCTCTTTCGCAAGTCTCTGTAGCAACTTCCCGACTGCAAAAACGTAAGAACTGGTGGAATATATAAGAAGGGATCATTTCCCTGATACGAGATGGCAACTACATCACATCCTCGAGCTATTGGTGGCCAACAGTAAGATTCTGTTAAGTTAGGGCCTGAAAAGTTTTTCCGAGTAAGCTCCTACAGAAAGAGAAATTAAGAGTTCCACATGAAAACTGTGTACATAAACACTAACAAAACAAGACAAAACACAACACTGAGCGATTTAAAAGCTTTGGACCCACTACATAATAAATGTCCTTAACACACAGTATGAAAAAGTACCAGTCTGATGGGTTAAATTATTATTAAATTACTATTATTTAACCCATCAAATCCCATGACTTGTGGCAGTAGTTGATACACCAGAAGAAATGTGTACAACTCTTACAGCATCTCTCTTGAAGCTTCATTTATTCAGCCCCACGAACAACCTTCTCGACATTCCTCAATCAACATTAGGTACTACTGTAATATGTCGTCTCTAAGGTTGGGGTGTGATACTAGCCTTCAAAAGACATTCAGTGTAATATATTACATTAGCATTACCTTTTTCAGATCACAAGAAAGGGGTGCTGTTTCCAGAACTGACGATGGCTCAATTTTGTTGCTAAGAAAGACAAAGTTTCTTTCTTCGCTAAGATTTTGAATACTCTGAAACTATATCACAAATAAATGACAAAGTTTAGCTTACATAAAGCTCTTTGCATTTATTATACTTCAAAAATGGTATTTGATGGAAACTAGCCAAAGAAATTGTAAATACATTTTAAATATGACTCATACATACTTCTAAGTCTGTTACACATACCAGTGGTAAGGTCCCAAACCAGAAGTGGTTTCTTACAGAAATACTCAGTATCAAGCTTATTTTAAACACAACTATCTTAAGCCATTCAAGAGAACATCCTGTGTTGTGTACAGCTAGAACAAAATCAAAGCACAATTAAAAAAGACAACTAGTAAAACTTGCTGTTGTGGGTTGGTCTCGGCTCACAGCCAAGCACCCACACAGCCATTTACTCATTCTGCCCTTGCAGAGGGATGGGGCAGAAAGAAGAGCGAGCAAGAAGGTTCATGGGCCAAAATAGAGATAGGGTTGTTACTTAAGGGTTACTGATGCAGGCAAAGCAGACCAACTTTAGCTTAGCCTAATGTGTTGCCAATTAATACTAGTTATTGGGGAAAAAAAAAAAAAGAAACAGAATATTTACACCCTTCAGAAAAACACCCCATTCCCAGGCTCGACTTCACTCCAACCTCCTCTCCTCTCCCTTTACAATCAGCGCAGGTTAGGCTCAGTCCCAACACTGAGGCAGTGAGCAGCACAAAGCAAGGACTGCGGTCAGAACATAGCCATTTCTGTTGCTCCTCCCCTCTGCTCCAGTGTGGGTCCTCCTCAGACTGCAGTCCCTACACGTACACCTGGCTTCAGCATGAAGCATCTCCTACTCCTCTGATCTCAGCACTGCCTGTTTGTCCCTCCTCCCAAAACGCCTACCTCAGCCCCCCTACATTTTTTGCTGCTTCTTATATGTTTTCACAGAGGCACCATCAACTTGGTTGGCTCAGCTTTGGCCTGCAGTGGGTCTCGTTGCTGGTAAAGCTGGAATCAGCCCCTGACCTCCTTCTACACAGATGACCCCCTGCACCCCCAACACTACCAAACAGCCCACATACGCACATTACACTTGCACAAGAGAAGGTAAGCGAAAGTCAGTGCTTGAAATACCTGTTGGTCATCTTCAATTACGGGTGTCTTCAG
Source organism: Rhynochetos jubatus (assembly GCA_027574665.1). Classification (NCBI taxonomy): domain Eukaryota; kingdom Metazoa; phylum Chordata; class Aves; order Eurypygiformes; family Rhynochetidae; genus Rhynochetos; species Rhynochetos jubatus. The sequence goes on along the minus strand of CM050661.1, from coordinate 20,474,824 downwards.
ATGATCGGAATTTAAGAACTGCTGAAGCCTGAGAAACATGGAAATATTAAATCCAACGTAAACACAGTTTATAAATACCACTGATATTTCTAAAATGTCACGAAGCACTTCACTTACCAAATATTTCTGATCTATTACCTATGCCAAGGAGAAAAACCCTCCAACATGAAAGAAGAAATCAAAAAGTACCATTTTGAAAATAAAGTTTAGTCTTGGCTTTTAAGTATCTGAAAATGCTGAAGATTTTTTTTTTTAAACAAAGATAATTGGCAGGTGCCTCAACTTTAGAGGAAAATCCAACTGGACTTTAGGAAAAGGGTTTCATTTTTTTGAAACTTTAGAAACAATGTATCTTTGCAACACTTAAGCTGAATTGAAAAACCACTCCTTGGGTTTTGTACACATGCATCAGCTACATTCAGCACAATGAAAGCACTGCACAAATTCACAGTCGTATTACATGAAGTTTTAAAACTTTATAAATCACACTAAAAATAAAGCAACTTCACACGTTTCACACGCAGAAAAAAATACTTCCCCATCATATCCTTGTTGTCCAGCTATTGCTTAGAAAGAAATGCTATTTTTATTGTACTCTACATAGGTATCAGCAGCTTCAAATTCCCTTTTTCCCCAAAAGCATGTGCATGCATCTTCTCTTACCCTCTGCCCTTCTAACTGCCTAAGAGCAGCAACTGGAAACACACTGCAGCTCCTGATCATCTGAGAACATAACCATTTAAAATATGCTGCACCATACCTGTCTGTGTCTACTGCTGTGTTTCCCTTGAAAGGCAAACCTGGAATTGCCTTGACAATCTATCAAGAAAAGACAAACATTCTTAGCACTAAAATACTGTTCCAGAGCAACATTTTCGAAAAATTACTTCTTTAGCCTATTGAGTTCAAAGTGGTTTTCTTACCTAACACTAGGATTCTCAAAATATTTTGGAGAATTTTTGTACAAATTCTAAGTTCACCTGAATAAGGCAACAATTGTGCTATAATAAACTTCAGAAAACTCTGTAACTTGTTACAGAACAGCATTTTCTTTACCAAGAACCAAGCATGTGACAACAACATCATCCACAAAACAGAAAAATCAGTTCATGGTCACATGTCAAGCTACAGTTGTATTTAGGAACCTGAGCTAGTATGAACACACCCCAATTAGTTTTTAAACATTTTTGGTTTTAAAACGATGTTAAGAAGAACCATGGAAAGCATGCATGCCACAGAAAGGAAGGAAAACAGAATCAGGTTACCCAGACGCACACTCAGAAAGACAACGGGCACGAACTTAAAACTGAACAACACTGCAAACCTGCAAGGGACTAACCAGTTGCAGATACTGAACCCAGAGTCAGCCCAAACATGTCTAGTTCTGAACAGGGGATTTTACAGTGTTCATCAGTAGCCACCAGCAATCGACAGGCATGACTTGGTCAGACCTGCGTCACACAACTGGCTAGTAAAACTAATTCAGCTGTTTGCAGAAGGGTGTGAAAGTAATCCTGCCCTGCTTCAGTAACAATCCACACTACCAGTTTCTTCATAATTCTTTCCAAAATATTTTAATAAGGTATTACAGCTTAAGTTCAGGAGTTATTTTCATTCTTCAGTTGTCAGCCGAGCTAAAAAAAATAACTTCTGTAAAACTCCTCTGATGTCAGGGGGAGAAAAAGAAGTAGTTCCATTGCAATGGAGAAGCAAATTTCTCCTTTAAAGCATCTAGCAGAAGAGAACATGGAACAGCACACAGGCTCTTTAAAACTCTTACGCTCAGCAGTGATTATTTGCCTAGAATCTATTGGTTCATTTTCTTTCTGTCCCATGGACATGGTCCTAGTTCCAACTGTGATTCAGTACACAGTTTAACACCCAAGAACAAGCACTAACCTTTTGAAAAGAAAAGCAAGGAACAAAAAAAAGAGAGAAGAGAAAATAGGAAGAAACCAGATTAGACATTTAAAGTATTAGACAACTCAAGAAATAAGCAGAGACTCCAAGGAATGTTCAGCATAGTCAGCATAAGGACTACTTTGCTTTCCGGGAAACACTAAAATTTACATTGTTATATATTCAGAAAACTGTAGTGCAGACAACCATCATCATCATAGAATGATGTAGCAAAGGAGTGCAACAGGAGGCACAGCCTTTTCAAGGGCTGCAGTACCTTTTTTTCTTATTTTCTGCCATTTAAAACACAAAACCGAAGTAGAATGCTCTTTTAAGGTTATCAAGAACTAGTGCAGTCCCCCAGATCCCTGTTACACAGAAGAACAAGCTAGATGACTACAGTATTCCTAATCTGTCCTACATGTGTTTAATTCAGTTCATCTTTGACAATTTAATGAAAAACACCACACTTACAGATGCAGTACTTTCATTTAGATCTGTGCTTGACCCTTGGCATGTCTCTTCACAAAAGGAACCAGAAACAGCGAGATCTAGAAAGTAAAGTAAAAAATGCAGAAACCAAGTCCTGATTATCTGAACACATATAAATCCAGTATTTTTTATTTACAGTGAGTTGTGACTGACTTCAGTTATTTGCAGCATTTCCTAATTGCAAAAAGAATAATCAAAAAAGTTACCTTTACATGAGAGTAACTATACAGACAAACTGAGTCAAGTTGCATACTTCAAAAGTAAGAAAGACTTGAATCAGTATAAATGAGACATTTCATAGTCATAAAACTAGCGTTTTATCCCTCCAAACTCAAAAAAACGCCAGTAATGTATCACTGATCAATGCCACAAGTAATTTCAGTAATATCTAATGCCATCAAGGATATCAACAAGTGCCCCTGTAACTCACCCTCAGCCTTTGTCTTCTACAGTACAAAAAGCTTTACAATATTCCTGCACCTGACCATCTGATTGGTGTTTGTGAAGTGGATACACCAGCACTGGTTGTTAGAAGGATACCATTTCATCCAGGTGTCAGATTTGAACTGAGACAGTAGGTTCAACACAGCCAGTTAAAGTCACATGACGCACAGCACACATGATTGTTTCCAACACAGTTCCCACCTGTTTCAAGAGCCGCTGACACCTTCTCCTGAAACAGCACTGGCCTGAAAGCAAGTGCAGGATTAACAGTTTTCACTGGAAGAGGCTCAGTATTTAATGACGTTTGGTTCTCCTGATAATCTGCAGAACTCCCTGTATCCTCTTTAGCTTCCTCAAAACAAGCAAACCTCTTTGAGACAAGATCATCATTAACGCATACCTAAAAAAAACCCAAGATCTTTACTGACCAGCATCAACAAGCAATCACTACCACATACCTCCGGATTTACTGGAAGCTTTCAACAGCAGTACGACACAAGCAGTATCAGCGAACGCTTTCTGAAGAATATTAACTCCAGAACAGGAAAGTCTTACCTTCCTGAGTGTTCTCTAAACAGGTGAGGGGGTTTTTTTTATTGAATGTGCATGAAAATCTGGCAGATAGAAGTAATACTAAACCTAATCTTAATTCCATTGGCTCAGAGATCAGCGACACTTGTCAACCGGGATTCTGAACTGAGAGAAGACACTCATATTAATATGTACCTTCAAAGTTATTGTCTACAGCAAAGACCACAGCTCCAGTGCTAAAAGCCTTGGTAAAACACCCCAAGGAGAAGCAGTATTCAAATAAATTAGTTTATATCTCCCATACAGCTGCTTAAGTGTGACAGTAGCTAACAGCAGAGATTCAGCTCAAGTTACACATTTTGGGAAGTGGAATTAGGGTTGGTTTGTTTTTCCCTAAACATTTGAGGACTCAGTCTTATGCAAAAACGAGTGTGAACTTATATTTATTTTATAATACTATGCAGCTGCCTTACTGAAACATCTTTAGGTACGATATCACAGAAAGGTGCAGAAGTGCACTAACTCATCCACACCGTTGTCTGTTTGAAGTACTTGCTGGACTTAAGTGAAGTCAATACCTTCCAAATGAGATTACTGCCTCTTGGAATGCCTCCAGAAATTTACAAGCAACAGAGGTATAAAACAAAACCTCTACTCAGTTGATGATTTTGCTTCTACTGTATCGGACAGAAATTATAAAGCTCACTTGCAAGTAACCATTTGCAGCCTTCAACTAATCACAATGTTGTAACTCACACAGCAAAGTGCATCAACAGGTTTGTAGATGGAAAAAGTGTCTTACCTTTTCACCTTTTACTGTCACATAAAGAAAGACATCAAACGTGTTATCTTCTACAGCACATAACTTGGCTTTCATTTGGGTAGTTGCTGAACATAGTAATAAACACAATTGCAGATAAAAAGATTAAACCTTTATCAAATTATCGGTATTTTTCACTTGCACTGAGATAAACAAATATAGGAATCACAATTAGATGTATAACCTATTTCTTCAGAGAAGCTACTAGTACAAACGTAGTACCTTTTAAACAAAACAAGAAAGTAACAAGGCAATAAAAGAGTTACAATGAAGCTGCCCTTAGCCTCTGAAGGAAGATTAAGAGCCAAACCAGGTTAATGGCCCCTGCACACAAACTAGCCTTAATTCTACAGTAAGAGTCTTAGTTTATCCTTTAGCCTCTCACAACTTGTAGTACAAATTCATACTTCCCCACCTGACATTTAGTCTTCTTGCAATCAGTTATATTTGCACACCTGCATGCTCTTCATTCAAGCAAGCACAGCTGATAAGTCTGTTAGTAAATACTGCGGCACCACTTCTGCACACACTAATGGTGTGCTAACAGTTAAAAAAACATTACGTATTACTACTTATGACAGAGCCGGGGAATGTCTGTGAAATTCAATGTTGCCACTGCTCCCTACTAATCTTTACTCCCCGCAGTGACACTCATTGTGCATAGGGAGAGAGACAAGCAGTAAACGAGAAGGTTTTACCTTTGAGAAGGTTTTGAAAATACCTAGTAGCAGCACTATCCCATCTTCTGGCTGGTCTAGGAAAATAAACACAATCAGTCACTCCACAGCATCAAAAATTACAATGGTAGTTTTGGAGAAAACTTTGGATGCATGTAACAAAATTATTTCAAGTCATGCCAAATCTTCAATAGGTGCACTAACTAAAAACATTTTAAACAGTAAGTTTCTGCTAATGTAACTTCAGTCTTGATAATATTGTTTCAGCTCATCCATAAAACGATCAAAATTTACTGGATATTGCTTTGCCAAAGTATTATGGCTTACATCCAACATAAAATGTGACCACTAGAAATGAAACAGAATAACCAAAACCAAAGCAAGAATCCACTTGCAGATCATATTAATTAAAGAGGTATTGAGCAATTTGGAGAACAAGCACTTAAACACTGCAATGCTGAAGACTGGTCTGTAGCAGCAAATCTAGTTCACCCTTTACCATGTTCTGTAACTTGAAGTATAAAATAAAAAAGAATCAAATGAAGAGCATCATAAACAAAATGTCAGTGTACTACCTCTGATAACTCACATCGATGGCCTACCCACAACACACGCTACTCCTATCCAAGCTATGCTAATACTTGTTCCGTCAGAACACTGGAAGTGACATACTAATTGCTTCTTCCAAACAGGAGTATAAAAAGAATAAAATGCTTGACCACATGTAGTTGTGAATATTCTTTAATGATACAAAGCAAAGTAGCTTTGCTGTGGAGCTGTACTCCCCAGTGATCTAATTGTGTCCCTCTCATGTTGGCAGGTTCTTTGGCAACAGCATCCTGGAACTCCAGGATACAAAAGCATTTTTCTTTACTATCAGACCCTCATAAAAACCTTATTCAAGTCTTTCAAAACTGCAGTGAGACAAGCTGACATGAATATAAGGAAAGCACAAACAGGAATCCAAAAATCTGCCAAGAAGACAGAATGGGGAAAAAAAAAAAAAAAAATCAAAGGTAGGCACCTATAAACACCTCCAGGACTTCAGCTCAGCTAAGCAGATAACTACCACCAACAAAAGAAAGAAAAAAGGAGTATCAGAATAAGAGGGGAACCTCTAAGAAACAGAACGTAAGGAGAGGTTAGTAAAGAAGGTCATGTGCTAGGAATCAAGAAACACAGCCCTAGGATGATAGACAAAGGGCAAGAACAGCCAGACGCTTGTCTAAATTCTGAAGGTTTTTAAATAAACATCAGAAGTTTCAAACAGGTGAATAATGAAACCCACATCATTAAGAAAGAATCATTAACGAAACAGTTCCATTTAAGAACTTCTCTGAAATAGAAACAGTTTTCCAAATCTGATTTCCTAGGTTCTTCTTGAAACATAATCTCATAATAAAAAATATGCAGTAGAACTTCACTGAAGAAATTTACGCGTGGAATACATTTATTGAACTCTACTTACATTATTTTTGCAGTATCTTCACAGAAGTCGACACGCAATGTCACTGGCTTTGTGCGATACAGTCTACACTTTTTTGCTCTATATGGGATCCGCATAAATGCTTCCAGCGCAACTCGAATGCTTAGAAAGAAAGCAGAAATACTCCCTTTTACAGAGCAGATCTTATTCTCCAGAAGTCAGCGGTCTCATACACATCCTCCCGTTAACCTGTATCTGACACCACAGTTCTTCCAGAAGTTTGGCTCCCACTGAAACACCTCCTTTGTTTCTCTCTCCAAGAGAGGTGCTACCAGGAGCAATTAGGGAGCAGATACACTCCAGGTAAGAACACACTTCCTATCTACTCAAAATCTTTCCGACCCTTTGCCACTACAGTTGGAAGTCTTTTCACGATATAATACCACATATACCACCAGGCACTGCGTATTCCATTTTGCAATCATCACTTCTGTGTGAGAAACCAGGTATGAGTAATGTACCTGAGCAAGACGGAAATCTAAGAAATACACTAATTTGCATTTGTACTCATTTTCCTAAAAAGATTTTATTCTTTATAAAGCTATCACTAGAGTTTTACCCTTATCCTTTACACTTAGTTTGGTTGGAGACTTTTAATAACCAGCCAGACGCAGTACACAGCAAGCTTGTAAGATCTATGTATTCATCACTTCTGTTCAAGCAGTAAATCACACATTTACTTCTAGTTGAACATATTTTAAACTCAGGGCATTGTCAAGCTGTTTCCCAATAAAGTAACATTCAATTTAAAAACATTATTTAAGATTTACTTTATTTTTAAATAAGCTTTCTTAATTCTGTGGAATACTACAAAAAACACATTTGTTAAAGCTTGTTGTACTAAAAGTTGCATATTTTATTAAAGAAATTAACTTTACATCTAGCTAAAAACTGAAACAGTTATTTTTTTAGAACACATTTTTCATTATTTTAGAAACAGTAGGTTTCACAGGGGTTTCATTAAAAACTGGGAACCTGTGACAACACACCTTTTTTACACTACGTGAAGACAGTCAACTCTTAACCAAGTAAGCAAGCTAGTAAACTGCAGTGGGGAAAAAACCCACGTATCTTTGTGTGTAGATGTCAAAAGCTGGTTCAGCAAGCGAAACACTGCTTCCATATTTGCTCTGTGAACAATCTTCACTGATTATAGGTTTTTTTTGTACATAATCACTTAATAAGGGAGGAAGATACATATAAATAAGGTTAACTGGCAATCATACATTTTCAGTCACAACAAACTGACATTATTGCAATTTCAAATATTTAAAAAACCAAAACCTCCAATAGAAAGCATCTTGAAAATTCACAAAGACTGGCTTGCATCCACCCCTGCAAGGGCCTAGCATATGGCTCACAGTTTCTTGTGGATCCAACCCACACCTCAATTAAATCCCTGCCTTGCCACTATCAATCTAAGTAACTATTAGTGGCATTGGTATGCATTAGCTACCAAATACATTTCAGTGATAGTGTCAAAAAAACCCAAAACACTTACTCCTTTGATTTAACAAAAATGTATTTGGCATAATCCACGAGAAAACATTCTGTTTGATAATGATCTGTACAGTACATGATTGACTTGATAACCGCTCTACACCAGCATTTGAGTTCCTCACTGAAAACCACACAAATCTGAAAAAGAATAAAGACAGCAGGTTCTTGTAAATGCACCAAGTTACACTCAAGATTTTTTAGAAGCAAGAATAAAGTAGTCATTATACAGCCCTCAATTTCATTTTTCAAATGCAAGCATCGCACCTTAATAAGTAAGCTGCAATTAAGCAAGCAATTAATAAGCTTAATTGCTTCACAAGTAGTTACGAAGTTTACAAATAATAAGATATAACCCATATAGATACCATTATCTACTTTTCTACACAATAATATTAAAAAAATTTAAGAATTAATGCCTATCTTAGACACTTCACCTCCAAACCAATGGGAATAATAGATTATTTCTATCACCACAATATAGTAATTATTTTACCTGGCCTTCTTCTACCGTTAGTGGTTTTACTTCATCCATGTCTTTACAAGATTTGTCATAGAAGAGATTCATTTCAGCATGCAGGTTTTTATATTCTGTTTCATCAACTATGTAAGGCCCGCATCCTTTCACAGTAACCCAAAAGCAACCTGGATCTTCAATCTGGGGCAAGGGGTAGATAACGATAACAAACACTATTAACTCGTGCTAAAATGATAGGATGTCTTTAAAAACATCTGAGCCACAAATGCAAAAATGTTACACTCTTTAGTGAGGCACCTTAGGAATTACAGGGACTGATACCTGGCATACAGAGTGTTAACAAGCAAAACATCTTTCAACTTCACATCATTAGTTCATTAAACGGCTTCTCAGCCCGCAAGCTGCTCTAGCACTGCAATTAAGGGCACGCATGGTCTAAAAGGCAGTAGCATTATCTACAAAGTCAGTTAAACCAAAGAGTGGGTAACATGCAAAGCTTTTTACTTCCATACTGCCCGCAAGAAGTATATACAAAACGCCTGAAACACACAAACCCCACCACTGGTATTTCTTGGTGCTCAGAGTCTACAACACAGTTTCATTAAAATGGGACCACAGCTTTATGTTCAGCCTCCATAAACCTTTACATCCCAGTCTTTCAGCTGATCTGCATCCCCAGCTGTTGTGGGTTACTTCCAGTGGGCAGCTAAACACCACACAGCTGCTCACTCACTCCCCTGCAGTGCAATCAGAGAATTAGAAGGGTAACAATGAGAAAAATCATGCATTGATATAAAACCAGCTGAACAGATAAAGCAAAAGCTGTGCATGCAAGCAAAGCAAAATAAGGAATGCATTCACTGTTTCCCATTAGCAGGGGGACATGTAGCCACTTCCAGGAAAAGACGGCTTCATCATGTGTAACACTGACTTGGTAAGACAAATTTGATAACTGACCATGTCCCCCTTCACTCCTCCTTCCCTCCAGCTTTTACAGCTAAGCATAGCATCATATGCTATGGAATATCCTTTTGCCCAGTTGGGGCCAGCTGTCCTAGCTGTATTTTGGGAAAACAAATTTTCCATGATCTCTTGTGGAATTCAGCAGAATCTAGCACCGTACTACACTCTATTTATGTTGCAAGTCTTCTCTTTTAGATTTTAGCTGCATCCCCGCTGACCTCTTTTGAGTTGAAACCAATATAAACACCTAGAAATGCCAAAACATACATAATCCACATGACCCCACTTGTATAAGTATGTGCTGCTAAACAGGAATACAGAGACACCATCTTATTTGTGAATCTGACTTCTAGAGAACTGCACTAAACAAAGAGCAATCCTTTAGACTTTAATAATCGTTAGCATACCTCTAATACCAAGACTTCCATGTTTCTCAGCTCAAGTATTCCTCAATACCACTGTAAAAGAAACCTTTGATTAACCATTTTTAAAGCTGTCATTTGTTTGGTAGCATGTTTGAAGAGCGTACATCTAAACCAAGCCCATAGATTGTTAGAACCGAATCACAAAATCTTTTAGGTTGGAAAAGACTGTGAAGATAATCGAGTCCAACCGTTAGCCTAACACTGCTAACAACACCACTAAACCATGTCCTGCAGCACCTCATCTCTTAAATACCTCCAGGGATCATGACTCAACCATCTGCCTGAGTTGCCCGTTCCAGTGCCTGACAGCCCTTTCAGTGATGAAATTTTTCCTAATATCCAATCTAAACCTCCTCTGGCACAACTTGAGGTCATTTCCTCTTGTCCTAGGCAACTGATTTACATGGATCAAACAGTTCAAACCAGCTTTCTTAATAAGGTGCCACATTAAAATCTAATTAAGATTTGCCACCCATGCTTATTTACATGCGACCACATCAATTTTTAGTACACCAGAACATAGCTGTTATGCTCAACCTACTTAGAGTACACAGCTGCTTATCATACATTCAAGGATACATTACAACAGAGAGAGGGTGACTGAACACAAGAGCTGCTACACGCTATCTATATGACCAAACAGTCAGAAACACCAGAGGTAAACGCTTATATCATCAAAAAATTCCAAACCTAACACAAGAGTCCCAATTCAGCAAACAATTTTAACAAAACAGAATTTTTTTTACCAGTATTTCACATTACAGTCATCTGCAATGGTACATATCATGCCTAAGAGTTACAGTGGAGTAACAAACTGCCTACAGACTAAAGCAATTTGCATTTCATTTTGGCACAAACCAGCACATCATGGTATCGCCACTGCAGCATCAAGTTTACCACTTCAGAGAATTCACACTGGAAGCAGCAGCTTAATAAAATGCTTTGGAAGAAAAAAGCCAACATTGGCCTTCCACTTCCAAAGCTCACGTTGGCCAATTCAGCGCAGAATGAAGCAATACAACTACACCGCGGTCCTAACTAGCAACATGCTTTGCTAGGAGACAGTACTAATTATTCCCAGCTTGATACTACAATAAACCAGCCAAAACTATTTTAAAGACTTGACCTGTGACGCAAACGCACTGTTCTGCTTACACGTAAGTCTCCAACACCGCACTACAGTACACTATAACACAAGATACACAGTGCTGCCGCAGCCACTTGCAAGATAAATGCTTTTATTTCAGGAACAACATGCCAGAGGGCACGAATAACGTCTCCTCATCTCTCAGAGAGGCATCAAAGCAATAAATTACCTATCGAAGGATCAAGGATAAAGCGCACCCACATAAAAGGCTAACTTTCCTAATACATTCTCAGTATTTGTCAGTAAGATCTAAATGAGAACGCCAACATTTGCTGACATCCCACACCCAGCACGGAGAGGATTTACCTTGCAAGGATGCAGGGGACCACTGAACCTCACCCCAAACCGCTACCAGAACACAACAGAGGGTAAACCAGCACCTCTCCAGCAACACATCCGACACGAAAGCTCCTACAAAATGCAACTCGCTGTCCCAGCCGCTCTCCCCTCCAGTCAGCCTCGCCCCGTCCAGAAACCCCACGCCAAATACACAGCACGAGCGGAACCACTGCCAAAGGCACACGACAAGCCTTCTCACACTACGTTCTTTGTGTCATCCCCCTACTCCGCCTTCATTTCACAGTTTTTCTCGTAAGAACAACACCCTCAACCTCAGCCCCCAGCCTCGCCGCCCCCATAAGCGCCCAAGGGCGCGCCCGCACCGCTCCGCTCCCTTTGGAAGTTTCCAGAAGCAGCGCGACCCTCGGCCTCCAAAGTCAGGCCCGGTGCGCATGCGCACGCAGGCCGCGGGCTACAAGGAGGCGGTGCGCGCCCCCGGGGGAGCCGTGCCTGGTGCTTGCTGCGCATGTGCGGGTTTGTGCTGAGGCGGGGTGGTGGGGTCAGGGCAGCGCGGTGGCGCCTTCTCGGCTCTTGGAGCGTGTTGCTGTGGTAGATGAGCTTTAAGCGAGGGCTGTGCCTTTCTGCTGTGCCTGCCCCGCGCTCGCAGGGGCAAGAGGCGCCGCACGGCGCTGGTGGTGCCTGGGGCCGGGCAGGGAGGCGGTGCAGCACGGAGGCGGCAGCGGGCTGGAGTAGTTCCCGTGGCGGTGCCTTCCCGGGGCAGGCGCGCGGCCCAGCGCTCCTGCGGCACGCGTTTTCCCAGAGGCTGAGAGCCTGAAGTGTATTTTTGAAAGGTGCATAAAAGTAGATTGATGGGGAGAGACAGGCCCTGGCACTTCTGTATTGAGTTCAGTTGTGCTACTGAAATGTATGCAGGTCCCCAGCAGAAACCAGTTGTAAAGGTGCCATAGCATTTAGGCCTTAAAGAAGGTACTTCAGCATGTCAAGCGTCGTGATAAAGCAGCTGTGGCTGAGAAGATGCCAGCCTAGGAGAAGGGGATGAAACACACAGCTGGGAAATAGGGCCCATGGTTTTGGGCAGAAGCCCACACTTAAGAGTGGCTCAGTATTTGAAAGTACAGCTTTAATCATCAATATTTTAAACTTAAAAGGTATAGTCTAAACCATTTATGCTGGAATTTAGGGATTATTGTCACTTCTATGTCAAATACTGTATTTTTGTTACTTTTTTTTTGTCCTTCGGTGTTCCAGCTCCCTCTGCTGGACCATTTTGATTTTGTGGGTGCGGGGAAAAAAAAAACCCAGTTAACAGGAGACAATCACAGATGGAGAGTCAGACCGTTCACTTAAGATAGGGATTTAGTACTGAATCAGAATGGTTTGGGTTGGCAGGGACCTTAAAGCCCATCCAGTTCCAACCCCCTTGCCATGGGCAGGGACACCCTCCACTAGACCAGGTTGCTCCAAGCCTCATCCAGCCTGAGCAACTGCATCTGAATCCAGCTGAATTAATGTTTTTTGACACACAGCAAAACTTACATTAGAATTAAAGGCATACTGCATAGCAGCATGCAGGTGTGTAAAAACTTCTGCAAGAATAACTGTATCTAGGTTGCTGAATCATTTCTTTCATAAAAGTATTTTCTCCTAATTGTTACTTTTTACCACAAAAGTACTGGAGTCCATGCTGGGACCAGTATTGTTTAATATCTTCATTAAGGACATAGACAGTAGAATTGGGTGTACCCTCAACAAGCCTGCAGCAGGCATAGAGCTGTGTGGGGCAGCTGGGATGCTAGAGGGAAGGGATGCTGTCTGGAGGGGCATTGACAGGTGTGAGAAGTGGACCCATGTGAAACTCATAATCTTAAGGCCAAGTGCAAGCTCCTGTACGTGGATTGGAATAATCACTAGTAGTGGTACAGGCTGGGCAGAGAATGGCTTGAGAGCAGCTCTGCAGAGGACTTAAGGGTGCTGGTAGATGGAAAATTGGACATGACCCTGCAGTGTGCACTTGCAGCCCAGAAAGCCAATTGTATCCTGGGCTGTATCAACAGATGTGTGACCAGCAGACTGCCCCCTCTATTTGCTCTTGTGAGACCCCACCTGGAGTAAGTACTGCGTCCAGCTCTGGGGCTCCCAGTACAAGACAGACATGGACCTGCTGGAGTGGATCCAGAGAAGCGCAATGGAAATGATCAGAGGGCTGGAGCACCTCCTGTGAGGAGAGGCTGAGAGATGGGGTGGTTTGGCCTGAGAAGAGAAGGCTCCAGGGAGACCTTATTGTTGCATTTCAGTACTGAAAGGGGGACTTATAAGAAAGGTGCAGAGTAACTTATTACCAGGGCATGTAGTGACTGCACAAAGAGTAATGGTTTTAAACTGAAAAAGGGTAGACTTAGATTGCATATATGGAAAAAACTTCACGGAGATGGTGGTGAGGCACTGGAAGAGGTTGCCCAGAGTTGTTGTGGATGTCCCATTGCTGGAAGTGCTCAAGGTCAGGTTGGACGAGGCTTTGAGCAACCTGATGTAGTGAAAGATGTCCCTGTCAGGGGTGTTGGGTTAAATGATCTCTAAGAGGACCCTTCCTACTCAAACTATTCTGTGATTCTATTACCAATTATCACAAATAAGGTGTTTTTTAAGCCTTGGCAAGAATTGAATAGTTTACCATTGTTGCTGTGCAACAACAATCAAATAGGAGTTTTGCAAGTGTTTCTCTGACCCCCTTTCCTGGGCTAACAATAACCTTAATTTGCTGCATTACTGTCTACCAGCTCAAAATAAGGTATTGTGAGAACACTGTATTTACGCAGGTGAAAAAGGGAGCCTAACTGACCTATCTTGATGGATGCTGTATCTTGTTAGATGTGTCTTCTCATTGTAACTTGTAAAATGGTCTAACAATTGCTCAGATGACTTACTTCACCTGTTATTAATAAACGACTGAATCACTTTGAAGCGATTTGTTACTACAGACACTACAAATATGACCATAAGCATGCCTTTACCTCTTATCTTCCTAGTATTACAGTGGCCGCTGCTTATCTCACAAAGCTAAGAATTGTGTCAGCAATACAGGGAACTTTCTTGGCTTCCTCTACTTTTTTTTTATTTTTCCTGTTGTCTTCACGCTCGGAAGAGGTAGCCAGGATAGTATGTTCTTCAGAATATCTTGAGTAATACCTTTGGCAAAGGTATACAAATTTCAGAGGTCTGCGAACCCACAACAGTCTGAGCCCGTTCAGAAAGGAGAGGCACATTTTTCTTCCAGTACGAATGAATACTACCAACAAATTCAATTTAATGAAAATATTGCAGAAGACTTTAATTGAAATACAGAGCAAAAGCTGAAACAAAGCTTTCTGAACAACTTCACTGGCTAAGCTCAAGTCATCATTCATTGTTCTTCCACAGAAAGACAAACAAATCACCCATCCAGTTACTCCACTTTCTTTACAAAAACCCAAACCCAACCAACAAAAATCCCAACCAAAACCAAGCAGCGATCCTTCCTCTGAAGCTTTTAAACCTCAAATATATTTAGTGAAGTACTTAAGAAGTACTTTGTCAGATGTGGGATGCTGAAATACGAAAGTGGGTGTTTCCAAGGTAGTACATTATTCCCTGAAGTTGCTGATACCTTTTTGGAGCTAAACAATTTATTTTTCTATTTTTTTAAATTGCTAACAACTTGAAGATAAAAATTATTATGAATAAAGATGTTGAGGAGGCACTCAGTCTGATAGATGACTGTAAATTATCTCTACCTTTGAGAAACGTGAAGTTTTGAATAATTACCATTAGTAGAAAGTATTTAGGTATATCAAATATATATATTAGCTTTATAAACTTTTCTTTAGCTAATAAATCTCTGTATACATATGTACACTGGGTTTCCCAAAACTGAAAGAGAATAGACTGAGAGATTTCATTCATTCCTAGACACACATTAGTTGTCAGATGGATAACTTTGGGAAGCTTAGTAAAAGAATTCTTCAAAACATACTTGTTCTGAACATAATATATAAAATTTGCAGTGAGAAAAGGACCTGTGTGACCCAGCAGATCAGTGTTGCAGCATATTCTGCTATTAGTGTGCAAGGAGGAAAGGTATTAATGGCTCAGTATAATTACCATCAAGCAGCATTTAAGTTAATCAATAATTAAGTTGATTATGTTAAATTTTCAGCAGCCTCTAAACACGGTAACTGGCACAACTGTGCTGTTCAAAAGACTCAAAGAATTAGGTACGCATAAATCTCAAACCACAGGCACAAAATGCTTTGGCAGGACAAAGGAATATTTTCCTGACTATTTGGCAATGGGTAGGAAGGACCAAACCCACACTGAATACGTATGTAATTAAAAATACTCTAGTTTTAAACCAAACATATCATAATCTGCTATTGCAATCTGAACCATCAGTGTTTATCATCAATGGATTGATATGTTTATATTTTGCTTGAATATTAACATAGACAGCAAGATTGTTGAGGGTTTTTATTACTATCCTGTGAAATACACTGCCCTCTTTCATGAGATCTTCAACCTTCTTATCTGTTGACATCATCTCATTCTTTTCTCCTGTATAATCTGGATCATCTGGATATAACTCATCTCCTGGGGGCAGAAAAGAAGTTGTAGTTATACACTGCCGACTTATTTTTCAGCCTTTTGACTGAGTGACACTAGCGATTTAAGGTATTTATTAGGACGTGAAACTTTGCGGGAACGTATTTAATAATAGAAAAGTAAATTGCCTCTGAACACCTTCAGATTTAAAGATGCATCCATACGTTTTGGAAGTATGTCAGTGACACTGCAGTGCACGCTCGAGGTGTTCATTTGAACGTTCCTGATGATACTAACACGCTGTAATCACAGCCTGCTCAGACAGGAGTTTATTTAATAGGTGGAGAACAAGACAAATAATCTCCTAGGTGTACAGATAGGCTGCAGTAGGACTAAGAATAGATACTGTTATTCTGTTTTGTTGAAGAAAACAGTGGCTTGCTATATAATTGCACGTTCCTCTCGAGTGCTAATATACCACAAATACAGAACTTCCAGAGGTCAGTGACGCATAATGAAAAGTAAGCTAGAAGAGCAGAAATTAATCAATAGTAGATGCAGCTTTCCTTAAGAAGTCAAAAATGCACATGACAGAGAGACTTGGGCAGGAGGAAATGACAGTGTAACTTTTTAGATCACCGCCCAACTGTGAAGACTGATCTGCCGCTGTGCCTGATGCGCTTGCCCTTCCAAAGACAAACAGGTAACTGAAGTGAACGAGCATTCCCACTGAGAAGGGCTAAGTAGGGGAGTTCCAATACATCCTTCAGATTAGAGAAAAGTTGAAGCGCTAGGATTTCTTCCTAAGTATATTAATGGCAAGCATGTGAGATGATGAGATGTGAAGGGTAGATACAGAAATAACTCTGCCGCCCGTCTGACTGAGGAGCCCGTCGCTGACAGCAGCCATTATCAACTGCATCCAAGGAGGGAGCCAAACAGTAGGAAAAAGCGTGCAGTAACTTGACATACAAGAGTAGCTTCTTCCTTACAGTTAGATGGGTTTATATCATGTGGCTTGAGTATGTATTAATTCCCAAGCTTTTTAATATTTAAAAGAACCTTTTTCTGTTTCCCTACCTGGCAGCAGCTGAACGTAGCCATCGGAAGCGGTTAACATCACAGGCAGCCAGCGTTCACATCCCTCTAGAGCTCGAGCGGAGCTGAACTGGTGTAACTCTCTGAGCGACGAGAAGTTGCACAGCCTACACAGTTCATAGAACTGAGGTGGAGGAACCCATATTTCTTGAGATTTTAACTGTTCAATGGCTTCCAGAGGTGATGACCACTGTAAAATGAAAACAAGCCTTGAAATAATAGTTTCATCAGCAAATAGTAACTTTAAAAGCCATTAGCAAGGAAGTCTTTACAGAAAAAGAGCTGGAACAGTCCACATTTTCTGAACTCAGTAAAAACCATGTATGAACTACATCAAAATGACAACTAAAACAAACAAAAAACCCCGTAAGAGTAATCTATAAAACTTAATTCTTTTTTCCAGGAAAAACGAGTGTTTACTTTACACATAGGCATGCCAAGTTTGGAAATGGAGCCTCATTTTAGTGACCTGACTCAAAGTCTACTGAAACCAACAGCAAACCTCAAATTTACTATGAGCTCAGTTAACAGAGGTCGCTACCGACGCTTCGAGAATTAAAAGTACCTCTAAACGTCTGCTTCCTGCACACCCCGTTTTCAGAGCCTGAACAGCCAGCTGTTCCTGCCCAAACACTGCGTTGTTCTGCTTGTTTAACCTCTGGGTAATCTTCACTTCATCTCGCACGGTGAACTGGATAATCTAGATGTGTGCATGAACTCTTGCAGCAGAGTTACGCTTATGAACACCGCCAAAAGGAACACGGCAAACACGACCGGCAGCTCCCGCGGTACATCCCGCGCGGGTCCCTCCGAGCACCCCGCACGTTACGGGCGTGACAGCGGTACGACTGAGTGTGGAGAAGCGATGACTCGTCATCCACCTCGGAAGGACGCAGTGATCCAAGGCGAAAACGCTCTGTCGTGACACACACCCTGCGCCATGAAACACCACGGAAAGAGACCTTGAAGAACGGCTCTCCGCCCGCAGTACGGCTGCGGCTGACCGAGGGGGCGCCTGCCGTGACGGTGAAGCCTCCCCTGCCTCCTCTCACATCCTAGGGGCCGGCTCGGGAGCTAGACCTCTGTGCCACCATTCGATCTGCACCGGACACGGGCCAGCGGCTCGGCGGTCTCGCTGGGGCCGGGAGGTGCGGAGGAGGGCTGCGTGGGGCAGAAGCCGGGTCTCTCCTCGCCGCCACGGGAACGCTCGCACGGCCGGAGCGTGCGAAGGAGCGCGGGGAAGCCCGGGCCCCTCCTCCGGTGCCAGCGCAGCGGCGGGGCGGGGGCCGCTCTTACCAGGAAGGCTGTCACCTCCCGGCCGTCCTGCGCCGTGTGCGGCGGCCGCTTCTCCAGGCAGCACAGGTAGAAAGCCGTGTCATAGCGCCGGCCGCCGCGACCAGCCCTGCCCACGGGGGTCAGCCAGTTGCTCCACTCCTGCAGAGCCCAGATATTGGGGACGCAGCCCAGGTGCCGGCACAGCTGCAAGAAGCAGGCCGGGTCCTCCTGCACCCGGCGCCGCCACTCGCTCAGCTCCGCCGCGGCGGGCAGGCGCTCCGCTGGCAGCGGGCGGGCCGGGCCGCCGCCCGCCGCCGGCCCTCGCCCCGGCACCAGCAGCAGGATTCCCGCCTCCTCGAAAGTTTCCCTGATGGCGCAGATGCGGAAGGCGACTTCCCCCGGCAGCGGCGAGCCCAGCTGCTGCCGGTCGGTGGCGAAGAGCGGCGGCCGGCTGCTGCCGTGGGGCGGCGGCCTGACGAGGCCCAGCCCGCACTGGGGCGAGGCGGGCAGCAGCCCCAGCCAGTCAGCGGAGAAATCCGCCGCCTCCACCAGGCCGCCCGGGAAGACGTGGGCGCTGGGCATGAAGCCGCTGCGGGAGCTCCGCTGCAGCAGCAGCAGCTCGTAGTCCAAGGAGCCGAGCGGGGAGCGCGGCAGCCGCCCCGGCACGCCCGCCGCCAGCAGCAGCGTCGCCGCTTCCTTCCAGTGCCACAGCCGCGAGTTCATCTTTGAGGGGCGGGGGAGGCGGCGGCCGCGCTGCGGAGCCGCCCGGGCGCTACCGCCGCCTGGGCCCCCGGAGGAGCCGCTGCAGCCGCGGGCACCGCGCGGGAAAGCCCGGCGGACCCCGGCCGCCGCCTGCGCGGGTGGGCGCTTGGCCCGCCCAGTGGCGTGGCGGGTGCAGGCCTGTCAGAAGGGGTCGGTAATGCCGCAGTCCCCATCAGCCTTAAGCCGGTAAGTAGTGTCCTCAGAGGGCAGAGGCTTAAGGAAACAGGGTTTACAGGCGAGGGAGAAACGAGGCGATGGCTTTCAGCTGGAAAACTGCGGCGTGGGGTGGTTTGCCCTTCCCGGGGTTTCAGAGCACCGGGGTGTCCAGCGTGCCCAGGTGCAGTGCCGAGTCTGCCTCGGACCCAGCGTGCTCCCGGGAGCTGCTGAAGGACGGGGTTCGGCCCCGGGACTCGGCACGGGGTCAGGAACCGAGGACTCGGCTCTGTGACGGCTACTGCCCGGCCAGCTGGCCTCGGACAAAGCTCCTTATCTCAATGCCGCATCCAGGCGTGTTGGTAAAAATAATTTTAGGTCTTTAATTAAACATGTCTTGGTCTAGTGGGCTTCAAAGGGGAGGAGTGTGTAGAATTTTAATTCATTTTTATTACACAGCTCTTTGTTTTGAGGCTTTTAAGTACCTTGTTACCTGAAAAAAAAAAAAGATATATTCAGGCAAGATAGCAAAACCTTGAAAAAGTCCTTTGAACAGACATTTATTTCACTTTAGGGAACATTTTATTTTGTTAATTTAACATTTGCTGTTGATTCCTCAATTTCATCATACATAGGGGTGGGGGTTTTTTGAATTCGTAAGGAGTTTAAGCAGAAGAATGCTGATGACACAGGTTGAGGAATTTTGTAAATGTTACTTGCAAGTAAAGTGGAGAATCCTCCTCCTATTCCTAATCCTTGTCTTGCTAGATTATTTGCACATGCCCCTGGCTTCTCTGTTTCACTTTCTATTTGAGCATGTACCGAATGCCTGTGAGATGTGGCTCACGGTAACTGCACTGATGGCTAGAAGCAGTTAAACCCGTGGGATGCCAGAACAGATCAATTGCCAAAACCAAAAATTCAGTCAAGGTCTACACAGACACAGCTGGGCCTAAGTTCATCCCGACGCTAGGCTGCAGTCGGCAGGGAACAGGTCACCCAGCCAGATGGTTATGCTAAAACTGGGGCAGAACACCAGCTGCCATGTAGCCAGACAATACATGAGTCTGCCCTCCCTTCTCCTTTCCTTCCTCGTGACCAAATACACAAGCGAAACCAGAATATCTTGTAACTCTAGCCTCCCTTTTCACGCTAATTCCATCATTTTTGCTCATCAGTGATTACCGTCTTAGGCAATGGAAGCATAAAGTCCATTGATGTGCATGTTTCCTAGTAGAAGGCATTCTGAGCCTAAAATCGGGATGCTCACCTCGCATTTGTTTGCCTTTTGCACTTTTAGTGTAGTTACTGTTGTGTTAAGTATAGATCTTGTTGGGAATGTGCTTTGCCTAACAGCTGCTTTACTGGTGAAATATCAATAAACTAGTGAGTTGAAGATTTAACGCACAATGATCTGATCAAAAAGATTTAGGGTCCAATGTCAGATCATTTCAGCATAAAGGCATTTTAAGTAGAAAGCACTCACCTGCCAGTAACGACGTCATTTTCAAATCAGTTGTAGTACCAGCACATACACAAAACTGTCTTACTGTGGCAAAACCGCAATGTCTGGTATCACTGGAACATGATTTCGGAACACCTTTAGGACAATCTGATAATAGCGAACAGTGCAGATTATATTATTGTCTTCAGTTTCTAAATGGGATGGTTTAATATATATTTTTTACCTAGCACAGCTCAAAGTCTCACAAGTGCTAGTATGTAAAGTAGGAATACCCTGGAAAACAATTCCTTTGGTTTCACTGGTATCTGCTGGTATTAAATTTAGCAGATCTAATTTCATAGGCATTCTTGCAAGGGGGGTGGAAATTGTGTGTGTGGCTGGCATATGCACTGCTGTTCGCACCCTCAAACACACGCAGAATACCAGGACCGTCGGTGGAGAAATAGTTGTGTGGTTATAGTGGAGTTTGGCGTCCAGCTCTGGAACCCTCAACATCCGAAGGATATCAACCGCTTGGAGCGAATCCAGAGGAGGCCACGAAGATGCTCAGCAGGCTGGAGCACCTCTGCTATGGGGACAGGCTGCTACAGGGACAGGCTGCTACGGGGAGTTGGGCTTGTTAGCCTGGAGAAGAGAAGGCTCCAGGGAGACCTTATAGAACCTTCCAGTACCTGAAGGGGCTACAAGGAAGTTGGGGGGGGGGGGAGGTTTACAAGGGCCTGTAGTGACAGGACAAGGGGTAATGGGTTTAAACTGAAAGCAGGGAGATTTAGATTAGATATCAGGAAGAAATTCTTCCAAGAGAGGGTGGGGAGCACTGGGACAGGCTGCCCAGAGAAGCTGTGGCTGCCCCATCCCTGGCAGTGTCCAAGGCCAGGCTGGATGAGGCTTGGAGCAACCTGGTCTGGTGGAGGGTGTCCCTGCCCCTGGCAGGGGGGTTGGAACTGGATGATCTTTAAGGTCCCTTCCAACCCAAACCATTCTGTGATTCATGACTGTCTCAGCATCTGAAGCTGTCCATTGGGACCAAACAGACCAGTGTGAGTGCAAGCTGAGGCAAACATTATTATTCTCTACTCCAGTTGCTACATTTTCCACCACAGTCCTCGGGTATGTAAGGCACCTCTTGCCCTTGAGAAGGGTGATATTCCTTACCTGAGGGTCAGCATATTCACCCAATTGATGGCAATTCTTAAACTTCTTTTCAGTATTGTTTTACATAGAGTAATGGACATTGTGCTGGGCTCTGGCATTATGCTTCAAGGACCAGTATGTAGGCTGGGAATACAGGAGACCTTAGTTTGAAGAAAAGTAACCCCTGAGCAAGAATTAGCTAGAGATAGGTGTGATGCTCAGTAAGATGTAAGAGAGAAGGCTGGAGAGTTGGAGGTCCCTTCCAGATTAAATGATTTTAAAAAAGTTTTTTTGCTAAAAAAATTAAGAATTCAACCAGAACATAAACTTGTTAACCTCAAGAACCACAAATACTTTCGTATTTCAGGTTGTTTTCAAGATCTGATGGTGTTGTATTGAAAAATAAACCTTTCTGAAGTGAGGCAAAAGTTATGTCAAGTGGTGTTCAGTGACAGGACGAGGGGCAATGGCCATGAACTGGCAAACAAAAGGTTCAACCTGAACATGAGGAAACCCTTCTGCCCTGTGAGGGTGACAGAGCCCTGGGACAGGCTGCCCAGAGAGGTGGGGGAGTCTCCTTCTCTGGAGGCTTTCCAAAGCCACCTGGACTTGTTCCTGTGTGATCTGCTCTAGGGGATCCTGCTCTGGCAGGGGGGCTGGACTAGATGGTCTCTAGAGGCCCCTTTCAACCCCTGACACTCTGTGACTCTGTGAAACACCGTAAGATTACTGCACTGATAATCATCCATTTTGGGATCATATTTCAGCAATGTGGAGGTTAGTTCAACATTTTTCTCTCTACTTCAGTTTCTGTTTGTGAGAAAAAGAGAACATCAGGTTTGTTTAAAGAAGAAGATTCTGGTCACTAGATATGTAGAAATGCTTGTAAAATTAGCTTTCTGGGGTTTGTGTGTGTGATAAAAATACTTCGCAGTAGAACAACTTTCCTTTTTCTCCTACCGTTGCAAAAATTATTTTGCAGATACAGATCAGTGCAGATCACAGCACTGTAACAATTAATTTCAGATAAAAACAAGGTCCACCATTCTTTCACACATTATTTTGGCTTACACGCTATCCTGTAAGTTGGAGATGATCGCACTAAGTCAGTTTTCGGTTTAATTTATATGCATCTGGTAAAAGCTTTGTCCCCATGCAGATGCAGTGTCTACTATATCAAACAAGTTGTTACAACCTCAGGAATCAAAACATTTAAGATATTTCACTGAACATGTCTACTACTTCTTAAACTGGCTTATTTCAAAATGACATTCTAGAGCTTTTATCTTGTTTAGCTCATGTAATGTCAACGAATAGGCAGGCTTAATGAGTAATATAAAAAGTAAATAGGTTATTCACTATATAGTTTTCCAGGTACCGTGTCCAAAATGTGAATAAATGTAAAATCTAGGAAATGCAGTATTATGATTCTAGCCCCATTATATAGATTGACTAAAAATAAAAAATATAGCTACCCTCATACAAAAGAGTATTCCAACAAGCCAAAGCAGATCAGAAAACTAGGTTACAGATAGTACTAACAACTGGAAATGTTTACTTCCGACAGGCGCATAATGGATTACGTGTTTCATGCAAACCAAAATTACGGTTCTAATTCTGCAGCTTTTAATGACATAAATAGTCTTCACACATGCAATTTCTCAGTAAACTGAGCGGTGATGGCTTATATTCAGACCACCCCCTCTGCGACCCAGCATTCAAATGTGTATTTATATATAAAGTTACACATGCAATTAGCAGATTGTTGCTAAGGGAGTATCACGTTCGGTGTGTCAGGTACTGCTCAGTCACTTTATATGGTATGAATAGTTAAATATTTTCTTTTGTCTTCCTTTCACATTTCCACCCTTCCCACTTGTTTTCCCCGCAAGGTTTATGTGATTTATATATAGATTCTTCCAGATCACACAGAGGAATTTCATTGGGATTGTTAAACAGACAGGCCTGACTCACATAACCTTCAGTGATTACTTTAATGTGACCGAACGGCCCAAAGGACAGACCCCACATTTATACTATGATTGTGACTTCCGTTTCTGTGCACTTGAATTAGAGCGAGCTTTTAGCGGATTTGTTAGTTTGTTTAATTTGGTGGAGATGTTATTAGTAAGTACACCCTAATGCCATGCGATACAGTGTAAATAAAGGAAAACACACAGCTCAGTCACCCAAACCAAACCAGCCTGACCCTGTGGGGGCTCAGGAAGTGAATTTCTGACACTTAGGAAAACCACAGTAGTTACTGTGAGAAAAATACTGGAACTGAGCAATAAACAGAATTGCTTTTGGTAACTAGCCTCTGTGGGTGACAGATTTCCAGGGCTGCTGTAATGTGATGTGAACGTGCCAACATGGCTTTTAGTCACACTGCTTCCAGCATGAAGTGCTTGTGCCTGGCTGTACGAGAAGATGCAGAAGAGCTGTCATGCTGGTTAACTGCCTCATGACTTTTCACCTTTCCACAGGGCTTAATCAATGGTAGCTGATTAAGCCCCGTTTCCAACTGCATCACAGTACTGCAGCAGCAAGCTGTCAGGAGCTGTGACAGAATCCAGCCTTCTGGGACCACCCTCTTCCAGTGGAACGTCCCTTGTAGTGTGAAACAGAGAGGAAAGGGTTGTCTCCTGTAAGATTGGTATCAACATGTAGCAAACCAAAAGATTTCACTCTTATTCTGTGTTGAGTTAATCAGAGACCGGGTAGTCAGTACCACTCAGGGGTATTTTATACGCTTTCTCCTATTGAACATTGCTACCTGCTTACAGAGAAGCTGTAGTTTAATGCTGAGATGTTATTATACCGCATTTAACGAACAGCATACTTCGCTAACGTAAGGTGAAGGCATGTTTACTACATACATCCCTCTCCTCCCCTTCCTTGTCCTTCTCTCAACACGTGCAGATGATTGTACGTGGAAGACATCCTTCTCTAAATCCCACTGTTACTGTATGCTTACCATAGCGAATGCGGCTCACTTGTCCACTGCTGTTTTGTCCAGATCTCTTCCTGCATTAAAAGACTTACATAATCGTATTGCGAGAAAGCACTTAGAGATCTGTAATCCACTGGTCTTACAGAATGACTTTTTACATAATGAAAATCTGTGAAGGGTAAATATGTTGGCTAGAAGTTCCGTTAGCACTTACATATGAGGTATTTTTGGAAAATTTACATAAACAACACAAATATTATAAGAGAAGGACAAGAAAGCCCATAACCAATGCTTTCAGACTACAAACAATAAGCACGTGTTTAATTTTTAATCCAAAAGCTAATGGCATCGGTCGTTTAGTCCGTTTGTAAATAATTGCATTCACATAAAAATATTTTCCTGTTTACATGAAGAATTTAGAAACTAATTTTATGTGTTATTCATAAAGCTGAAGTTTGGTGTTACATTGTTTGCAGCATAAGGAGAACCACTTTATTATGGTTCTGTGTTCGTTTTGCTAGTAAACACTGTAGAGGGATTTTATGGTGATAGATGAAGTCGTGGCATGCAATTACAAATTGCTGCATTTAACAGACTCGCTTCTGATAGTTTGATACAACGGTTGATGTTGTTGCTATCAGGACCTGTTGTTGCCACAGGACCAAATTTCACATTCCCTAGGTTGTGTGTATGCAAGCTTTGCTGGCTGAAAGGGGGCAGAGTTTGGATCCTAACCCAGTGAGGAGGAGGACCTTAGTCAGGTCTGGTATGTTGGCAGTTGCCCAAGCCAGCTTTACCCAACTGAACAAGCAGTGCTGAAGGCAGCGTCATCCCTGTCACCCTAAGGCAGAGATTTCTTGACTTTTCAGACTGCTTATTCCCTTGCAGTATAAATTAAGACATATCGCTGTGTTCAGCTTCAGGAGTTTGAGAAGGGTGCATGTACGTAAAGAAAACTGTAAGGAGAAGGCTTAGCATGTTAGTTTTATTCCTGTGGTTGAAATGGGGACTTCTTGTTTCTAAGAGCTTACTGACAAGCTGTATTAATATTCCAGCTTTTGTTTGGTATTAATTAATACTGCAAGCCAACCAGTAAGTTATACGAACATACTTTATTTTAAGTTAAATAAATAGTGACAGTGACAAGTTTGAATTATTCAAAGTGTAGAAAATTTTTGCCATGCCCAGGCAAAAACCAGTGTAATTCAAGCCAGGATTAAGATTCTAGTATACAGCAAATGTAATGTGTGCATCCTGTGAATAAAAAGAACTGAAACAGGACA
The DNA here is from genome assembly GCA_027574665.1 of Rhynochetos jubatus. Taxonomy (NCBI): domain Eukaryota; kingdom Metazoa; phylum Chordata; class Aves; order Eurypygiformes; family Rhynochetidae; genus Rhynochetos; species Rhynochetos jubatus. Next base: position 20,448,967 of record CM050661.1, on the reverse strand, counting down.
ACATTGAAATCAAGCAATGACCATCTTTTTTTGTACTGAAAACACAACAACATTCTCATTCGCTCCGCACAAGAGTATTTGCACTTTCATCATGCTATTTAAAAATAGAATATTTTGAAGTTACACTTTCCATTTTTCACTTAAAAAAATAGCATTTCCAGTCTCCTTCCAGTTGCATTCTGGTGGCAGAAGAGAATTAAAACTGCAAATCTGCAACATCTCTTTATTTCTTAACTTAAAAGAAGCATCAGTACTTTTGGGCGATGGTGGTTTCATCTTGTTTTGCTTTTGTGCGCTGTGGTGCCTGAACTCTGTCACATTGAGCTTACACTTGTATCAAGTGTAGGAGATTAACGGCAGGAACATTATCCACTTAGATGGTGCCAATCCTCTGTCAGAATTCTACTTAATCTTTTAATTTCAGATAGCCTAAATATAAGATGATGCAGATTTTTAGGAACATACTAATGATGAATAGATCTGCAACCAGCTTTTGTCTTAAGATTTGAAAATACATTATTTTTCCAAGGTTCAATCCTTTAAATACTACTTGTGTGCATATTCGTAATGAAGCAAGACTTACATAATTACAGGCTACTTCTGTGAATTCTTTGAGTCCTGTATCCAAAAATCCAAATTCCAGAAAGTGCATTGGACTGAAAATTTACAATTTACCACCTCACTGAAGCTTGCTTTTGAAGATGAGATTACCTGTTCTTAAAGATTCTCCTACACAACCAGCCACGGATAAACAGTACAGCCACTTCAGGATACCAAGGTACAAGATAATGACAGCTGTAGGTGTTATCGTTGACTTATCCACCAGAAACCAAACTGGTGTTACTTGGGTTTTCAGAACATGTGGTTAAACAGTCTGATTTCAAAAGGAACATGGAGTTTTCAAGAAGCACAGAACAGACTCCCAACTTCTTATCCACCTTCCCGTGAACTAAGCAAAAGGAGAGAGCAGAGAGTGAAAATACCCAGAAATCTTCAGTGACTAGTGGTGGCAATGCAAATATGTACGTTCTCCCGCAGCTTTCGCTGTATTCTCCAGAAATACGCTTACTCAGTATGATTGTGCAGGCGATCTTCTAATTTAAATCAACACGCAGCAATTACGCCTTGTTTATACAGACTGAAACTGTAGCACCGATAAATACAGGCTTGGCTTTGTTAGAATGCTGCCAGGGAATCTCTCCGAACCTAGATTAGCTACGTATAAAACACATCCTATGGAATGAGTGAAATACAAGAGAAAGGAATGTGGAGTCATCTTTTAAAACTGCGAATTCCCACAAGAATGGAGCTAGACTGGATCAACGTGCAGAACTCACATTGTCCTTCAGCCTAATGATAGTCTACAGCTTTTCCCTCAGGCCTCCGCTTACTAGTTTTCCTCATCTACGTTTTTTTTTTCTCACCCAGTGACCAGATTCAAGTTTGTCCCACACTTTTTCTCCCCAAATCCAGTTCTCTTAAGTTTCAAAGAACAAACTGTTTGCTGCAGGTTTTCAAATATGCTTAGCTCTTCACTCAAAAATATTAGCCGTTTATGAGCTAATTATGTTATCGACATGATTTTATTTAACAAGCATGAAGACTATTGTCTAGTTACTTCACAAAACATGACCAATCGTTACTTTTTGATAATGTGTCCATAATAATCAATGCAGAAGAATATAATCTATTAAAACCCCAATATTACAGGGTGTTTCTATTTGCCTGTGGAGTGCCTCATAAACCTACGGCACTATAAAGTATGTACCAAGCGTTCTTGAACGAGCAGTGTGTGCTCACAGTAACAGAAGGTACTTCCATAAGTTAGGTAATAAATACCATCATACATAGGTCCTTTTACACGACATTATACAGCTTCTCTGCAAAGCTAGTGTCTGTCCCCCCCAGTTTTATACATTTAAAAGTTGCCAGTTTTATAGGGAAACGCTGGAAAGTGTTGTGCTGCTCTTTACCTCCCAAAATTGCAGTGTATCCAGTTGTACCAATCCCCATTCCTGTTTCCCAAGGGATTAATCAAATGTAGTGAGATGAACCTGAGACGCTTTTCGCTGTGTCTGGATTTCTGCAGAGAACAGAGGTGCTTGCAGAAATGTGACTGTTACATACACAGGCATCAATCCCTGCCTGTCCACGTGAGAGGGGATCTCTTCTTTGGTAATTAGAAAAGTCTGCTTTAACTCGGTATCATTTTTGTTTGCCCAAAGCTATTTTCAAACATTACTGCTTCTGCTGTGCGTAGATTCACTGCCCCTATTTTCGTAGTTAATTGTGAAGTGCAAACCGTTTGCTTCTACAAAAAGAAAAATTTGAACCGGGGGCAGGAATCAGCCTTTCTGCAGGGAAAGACAAAATTGTGGTAAACGTGGGTGAGAGCCAAGAGGCTTGCTAGTATTTTTCTGAATACGCAGCTCCCCCTTTTTTCTCTCTGGATTTGGAAAGCCATTAGTCATTCGCATATTCTGTGCCAACCCATGCAAGTGGGTTCTGTACAATCCAGGCCAAATCAACAAACAGTATTTGGTATCAAACATTGCTTGTTCTGTTTTCTCCATTCTCTCCACACCTCTCCCCTCCCCAGCCATTAACTTATCTGAAACAGAGGCTGTTTACACTCTTTTGTCGGGGTTTTCATCCCTCCCCCTTTCCTCCACTGAACATTTTGTGTATTTGATGAATAAAAAAGTTCACCTTGTGGGACCAAACACAAGCTGTGTTAGCTTCCAAATTCACGCTACTCTCAAATACTGTAAACAGTGACCACAGCAAACACCAGAGCCTGCTCAAGAACAAAAAATACAGGCTTCGGAGAGTAGTGATCTATTAATAGCAGCCAAATCCCTGTTATAGCCAGTAGCGATAATACCCTGATACTTCATCGTTAACCGTTACTAGTCCAGCAGACGAAGACATCCTGTTTTGCAGGCCGATTCGCATCTCTTCCAACAGCAAGAAACAAACCGTGTGTTTTCAGATATTGAGAGGCAAAAGTTTTGCCTTGTTTTCTTTTTTTTTTTTTTTCAAGTGCTAGGTTTACCTTTTCAGCTCATCCAAGTGACCCGTTTCGGAATTAAAGGTGAGGTGTGAAACACTCCCAAGACAGCCAGGAGGGGGTTTGCTCCTGCCAGAGCCTGCACCACCCTAAGAGAGTTTTACCACACACACTGCCAGGACGATAGCAATAATGAGCACAGCGGAGAAAATAATCCCAGCCAGAACTTTGCTGATATCGCAGAAGGATTTGTTTTCCTCCACCGAGATCATGCCAATGGAAGAGGCGCCCACGCTGATGGTGGATTTTAGTTCAGCCCCTGGGTCTTGCTTAGCCTCTACCGTCCACTGGGGGACATTGACCTTCATCTCCATCTCGTACATCATCTCTCCTACCTGGTTGATTTCGTTCTCGAGGTCTTTCAAATCCACCACGTCTATGTTGTGCTCAGCCTCGTATTTCATGTTCTGGACGCTCATCGCCCTGGCCGCCACGCCGGAGGTTCCCCCGCTCATGCCTGTCTGGATCAGGTGCTTTTTGGGGACGTTCAGCGGGAACTCGTGGCCCAGCTCCAGGGCTCTCCTCATGTCGATCTCCAGGATCTCCAGGCACGTGGAGAAAATCACCCATAACCTCTCGAACTCGGCTTTATCTTCCTTACTCACGGTTTTGTCCTTCAGGACCGTGGTGAGCTTGTTCCTGTTGGCCACCGCCAGCTCCTGGGCTTTCTGCCGGGTTTTCTTCAGCTCCTCCCGCAGGTTCTGCGAGTCCGAGGTGCCGCCGATGGTCAGCACCATGTGCCGGTAGCAGGCGGTCACCTTGTTGAGCGCGTCCAGCAGCGCTTTGCACTCCTCCTTCACCATGATCCCGGCGGCGGCGCGGGGCTGCCTCCCCGCCGCTCTGCCCTGCTGCCGCTCCGCCCCGGCTACCCGGTACCGGGCAGCTGCCAAAGCCAGATGCTACCGGCACACATGGCAGGGGCTACCCGCATGCAGTCGGCACCCGCTCAGGCGGCGCCTCGGCGAGCCCCGGCGGGCTGCGGGGAGCCCCGAGGGGCAGGCGGCATCTCTCCCCGCCCGCTACTGCCGCCGTGCAGGAGAACCGGGGCGGCCCAGTCCGCGCTGCGCGGAACGGCAGCCGGGGCTTCCAGTGACCGGGCGCCGCTTTTGAAAAGTGCCAGACGCCGAGGAAGGCGAAGAAAAAAAATCCGCGAGGGCTAAAGCCTGGAGGAGGGAAGCCGGGCAGCTGGCTGTCCCCGCCGCCGCTCCCCGCGGTAACCCGTCCCAGCCGGGCGCCCGCGGAGTCACATGGCGCCGCGCGGGGAGCGCCCGCGGCCTCCCGGGCGCGGCCCGGCCCGGCCCTATAAGCCCTCGCAGGCTCCGCCTCCGCAGGCTCCGGCCCCGCGGCGCCCGCTCGGCTCCCGGCTCGCTCCCCGCCGGCGCCCGGCCATTGGCTTCGTACGGCGTCGCCGCCGTGCCGGGCCCGCCCTGGATCCCGGTAGGGCTTGGCTGAGGCGCGGAGCGCTTGGGGGAGGTGGGCGGCTGGCGGCCCTTTGCGGCCGGGGAGGCGATGCTGTCGGTGTAAGTAGCGCTCCCCCCCCCCGCTCCGGCCCGCTCTTCGGCGCCGGAGGGAGCGCGCGGTTGCGGGACCTGCCCCGGGGAGCCGCCGGTGCCGTCCCGCCGGTGCCCTCCTGCCGCGCGGAGAGCGGATGGGCCGCGGCCTGTCCGCCGGGCGGCGGGCGGGGGCTGCGGCGGGCCGGGCCGCGGCCTGCTGCCCGGCTGGGGCGGCGCGGGGCCGCCGAGCCCGCGCGGGGCCTGCGGCGGCGGGGTCAGGCCGTGCTTGCTGCCGCGCCGACAGGCGGCACTTGTCTCGCTGACACCTGCCTTCCGTCCCGCGCCTTCACCGCGGTAACGCGCCGTTGAACGCCGCCGGGCTGTTACCGCGCGGCCGGTGCCGTCGGACTCCAGGCGGAGTGCGCGGCGTCCCGGAGCGTCGCCGGCGCTCCCGGGCAGCTCGGGGGGGGGACGAACGGCGGTGCCTTCGCCTTTCGCGGGGGTGTCTGAGGAGGCTGGAGGGACGTGCAGGCGTGCGGTGCTGTCGGCGCTTGGCTCGAGTCAAGCAGTTGCCCGTCAGAGTCCAGGAACCACGCGGGTTCCTCGCGAGCAGGAACGGTGCTGCACGGAGTACCCTCGTGAGCGTGCCCACGGGCAGCGAGTGGGTCAGTGATGGGCACTGTGTGTGTGTGCACACCTGAACCACCTAGAGCAGGGTTGATCGCGCCGAGTGCTGCGAACTGGACAGTGCTGTCTCCAGCACGTGATGTGACTTTGCCAGAGTGGACTTGCAGAGAACTTGCTTGCGGTAACATACCCACGAACACCACAGCACGTGCAGTAGCGTAACAGTGGCGTTCTGCTGCTACGGTAACTCGAAGAAGGTGTGGAGATGTACTCCCGTGAGAATGGGCAGCGTTGCCCTTTCCCCTTTCGTGCAGTGTCTGCAGGGAGCAGTAAGGAGTCTGCAGTGAGGAGCAGAGCCCAGGCAGCCTGGCGTTACGGTGCCCAGCCCGGCCTGGAGAAACTTGTCTGCACGATGTTCCCTCTGCAGCTCGGTAGCTTAGCCTGCATTGACTATTCTTTTTTTTGTTATGCCTTCATTTTGGCCCTAATTCTAAGCCATATGTAGCTTCTGCTGCAGGTTGCCACCTGTTGAAGAAACTACCTTTTAACTTCTGTAGATTGTCAAGTTACCACAGGGAAACGGAGTAGCTCTCCACTAATCTGTGTGCTGGTAGCCCAGAAGCAGTGAATCAATAATGCCTCTTTCCTCGTGGGAATAAAGAAACACAGGATGATTTTGAGCTGATTATAAGTGAAGTCTTATAATTGCTTAATCATTATCAGGTGGAAAAAGGATTAGCTCAGGGTTTGAATGTGGAGTCCTGGGTGACTTAAGTGGTAAGCTTATTGCTGACTGAAATATGCATATTTGTGTGTGTATAGTCGGAGTGTTTTGAAGTCTGCCACATATCACTGAAGTTTCTGTTCGTTGTGGCACACCAGAATCTGGAAACTGCTGCTCTGAAAGTTGCTGAAGAGGGGAGGGAGGGGGTGTTGTCTCAGTAACATGTGACTACTTAAACCCAAAGGTGGCAGCAGTTATAATCTGTATCAGATAATGCCTAAATACATCTTTAGGTGTGTCATGTGGGAAGAAAGAGGCTGTTATGTAGATTAGTTCTAAATTAAGTTCAGTGGCTCGCAATTACCCAATTCAGGTGGGTTGTGGTAACTTAAACTTCAGTTGTAGTTTGTCAGACAGGCCTGATATTCTGAAAATCCTAATCTTGATACTGCTTTCAGACAAGATGCTGACTAACGGAACTACTGTCCTGGGAGAACTATTAGGATGGAGTGTAGAAATCCTTGGAAGTGGATTAGGAAGCAGTATATTGAATAGTAGGAGAAATGCATTTCCTGGTTCTGTGGAAAAGCTTTCTTGCAGTACGTGTTGATGACCATATTCTTGCTGGTTTAGTATGCTTAAAAATGTTTGCAGAGTATTCTGTGATGCTTCTTGAACATCACTACTTCTTAAATGCTGTATCCACATTTTTATAGACATTGAAGTAGAATTTTAGGTAAATAAGTTTGATTTGTAATGGTTGGTAAGCCTTGCCTGAGAGGCTTGCTTTTTGGAGGAAGCTCATATACTGAGTTTGGTATGTTGACTGCTGTGGCCTGGGTAAGTTTGAAGCCACTGTGAGATGAGGAAGGAAAATGTGGATGGGATACAGTGAAAATGAGACAGGATATTAACCGCCTCCCTTCCCCTGATAACACTATAGAACTTCCTTCGGTAGCTATTCTGTGATTTGCTTTCTGCTAAGTGTTTTGCTGGTAAAGTGGCTGGAGGATTTGATCTATAGTAAGAATCTTAATTTATATCGTGAGAGAATGCTAGACCAATGTTTGTCGTGGTGTTCACTGGCATGTGGTGCATTATGTAGCATCCAAACAGCAGTGGTGGCTAGAACTATTTTGCTAGTTGGAAGAACTTACCTGCTGAATTGTTCCAACCTCCTTCACCCTTACTAGGTCCATCCTTCAGGGATCAGAGCATAACTCTACATTGTTTTCCATAACTAGGTACTCTAGTAATGGTTTAAGTTTCTTGCAGTGATGAGGTAAGGCTTAGTGCTGGCCTGCAAGGACTTGGTTTTCCTCTTTGAGGAAATCCACAGAGAATGGATTAAACTCCTGTCCAGTCGTCTGGTCTAAGGACAATCTGAACTAAGGTACATGGGGGACAGGGTTGCTGGCTTCAGTTCCCTTGTGTTCTTGTGGGTGGTCTGTCCTGGGTCTGACCCTGCCTATGTGGTTTCTTTACAGACTTGCTGCTTCTTTTGGAGTTGGTATCAACCTTACGTGGTCTGCAGTGAACAGTGGTGGGCTGTAACTCTGCAGACAAGACACGCTGTGACCCACATCTCAGTAGCGCTGCTGCACCCAGGGGCCATTTCAGGCCCACTGCACCCTCGATTATACCACTGTCTTGCTTCAGTAATTAAAGGATCATAAGTGGCTTAAGTAAAATGCTGTTTATCCTCATATTTCAACTCCTTGTTCTTGTTACCCCTTCCAAGAAAGCGCATGTGCTGACACCTCTGCATGCCTGAGGTGGTGCCCTTAAATACAGCTCACTGGTACTTGGAGGAAGCATCCTTGTTCGAGAAGCTGTCCTGGGAACTTTGTACTTTCTGTTAATGTTTCTCCCCTACACGTGCTCCCTGTGATTGTTTGTGGTTCACTGATCAGCACTCTGTTCCAGGGCTTGCCTGTGCGTAGCTCAGAGCTTCCCACCCAAGTTTAATGCAGCTGTACATAGTGGTAAGCCAAAGAGCTTTGCTGCTCCTCCAGTGGATTTCTAAGCCTGCAGGAGTTGGGAATCTAGTCTCTATTCTGCTGTGAAGAGGAGAATGTAACTTGTTCCTGATCCTTGGCTAATGGCAAGTGAGACCATCTCAAAAATTAGCAGAAGTGGCTGGATAAAAGTGGGAAGCTTGCCTGTTGGAGGATGAGCGGCTCACTTTAAAATGTACTGACTCTGGAGAAACAAGCCAATATGTTGGCCTCAAGTCTAAGACAAGTAAGACTGTATTTTAACAGTGTATTTGCACTATTGTTTGATGTGGACACAAAGGGTGAACCTTTTTACTCCTTAAGAATGAGCTTGGTTTTAGAGCTTGAGGTGCAGTTCATAATGAAAAGCTGGCTGAGGGACTGAAAACCCATCTGTATGGTACTCCCCGGTCTGGCAGGTGCTGTGGGGTCTCTGGGTCTCTCCTGCCTGTCTGAGAGGGCAGGAGCGGTGGTAGGAGAGTGGGAGTTTTTAAACCAAAAAAGGGTTTGGGGGGTGTTGGGCAGAGGCAAAAGCAAAATCATGGGGTCTTGTGCCAGCTCTTAACTCTCACTGGAAGAAATGTGTGTCTGAAGGGGAGATGCTGAGAGAAGTGAGCATCTTCCTGGAATGCTGCTGATCTTTCCTGACCCTGTTCCACTGCTGTCAGACTGATGTTCTGGGACCATAAAACTCAGTTTTTCTCTGGTTGCCAGGAAGCCTTGACCTGACTGATGCAAATGCGCCACTCTGCTAAGTCAGAGGTGGTGTTCTGACTTACTTCACTTTGATGAAATCAATACAAACTGCAGCTGAATTTAAAAGGAGTAGGAATAGATTGTTTCCTCCTTGGCTCCCTCCTGGTGAGCAGGGTGCACTGGGACATCTGGGCTGCTTCTCATGAGATGCTCAGTGTCACTCCCTCAGTAAGGGAGTGAGGTTTCTTGTGTCCTCAGAAACAGAGAAAGGATCTTTTTTTATTTTGAGGTGAGTGCAGATTTGAGAGCTCAAGTCCAGACTGCAACCTTTGCCCAGAAGTGGGGTAAATATAAGGGGTAATAGTGCAGGTGAAACAGTGGCTGAAGTGGTAACTGGATTTTTATTTGAACTGAAACTAAGTCCCACTGTTAGATCACTGTTTGCTTGCAAAGTGCTTTAAGATATGCTCAGCTTCAGCTGTTCTTGCTGATAAGTGGGGCTTTTCAAAAGGGGAGGGGAAAGCACTTCTGTGAGGAAAAAGAGAATTTAAGTATTTTGGAACTGGGGAACAATTGCTTCCTCTTTTTCTGCAGAACTCTGCAGCTAACTGGTGTGGTAAGTACATGTACAGACCTTATCAGAAAGGTCTGTGCTACTCTGAGCTGCACATCTCTGCTGAGCAGGAGGTTGCTGCTTGTTTTGATTTTTCTCATTAGTTTGAGCCAAGTGGTGACTGGTTTACTAAGCCTTAGTTGTTACTGCTGGGGAGTCTGCAAGCTAACATTAACTTGATGTCGTGGTGTTAATTTAAGGAGGAGTGAAACCTCACAGCACTGCTCTGCAGGTAGAATTCAGTGAATTCATACCTCTTGCACGTGACATGTAATGGATCTGGTGATGAGGATTTTTGGAGAACATGGCGTTCTGCTTCTTTGTAGCTGGACTCCCCTGGAGAGGACACTGAGGGACTTGATGTTAGCATCCTGGTGTAGTACCTTAACTTGCTCTCCTGGGGAGATTTCAGGTTACTGAACCAGGCTAATAATTTTTGCCAACTTTGGTAGCCGTTTTACTGTCTTGGCTTTGCCAAAGTATTATTAAAATGCCGTAGTGAAAACACAGAATCTTGTGTTCAGTGTTGAACAGTGTGAAGCGTTTGTACGCAGACTCCCTAATCGTGTCATGATGGGCGTTTTCTCTGCAGTATGTTTTGTTGGGTCTTTCACAGTGGCCTGGCAGGACATTCAGATGAGGATGTGCCTAAGAATCGAGTGAAGAGTTGTATAACTTGTATGTGGGCATAATCTACTTTAATGGCTGTTTGTCTAAATTTCAGAATGCTGCTTAAGAGGAACTGAAACCTGATAGATCTGTAAAAGGTACCTCACTTGACAGTCTAAAGGAAAACATCATGAATGTCAAAATAAACAGTTTTAGTTAAATCCTACTGGTTGTTTTCAGTACTGAAGGTCATAAGGCCTTATTTCCAGTGTTTTGGAGAAAAGTGATGTGCTTAGATTCCATGGTATGTTTTTTCACTTCAGCTATCCCTTGTACCATTAGTTGTATCACTGAATTGCCACTCTGCTCTTAACCTTAACACAGCCAAATCTTTTCTAGATTATGATTATGCTTTCTGTAAAACAGTAACATAATGCTTGTTATTTTCTGATCACCTAGCTTCTGTTCTTCCAGCAATTTGAGCTATTCCTGTGTTTACAGACATGAAGCCAAACACCTAAGTGATTCCATTTAAAGCTTTTATGTAACATTAGTACTTGTGTATTGCTTTGCAGCTCAGCATGGTAGAATTTAATAATCTTCATAGTGAATATGCCTTATGACAATTTGTAGTGGGCTTTCTGTTAAGCGTTTAGCAGTTCTGGTAGTGTCTATATAAGGCTTTGTGTATATTTCCTCTTCTAATGTTAGTAAATCTAAAGCTAAGTAGGAGAATAAGTCTGTGTCCCCCCCACTTCCCGGTGCCACCCTCTACTTCCACCCCCCCCCCCCCCCAGTTAAATTAGACTGAAGCTGGATATCGTGTTCTGCCAACAAACTCTCAACGGAGTATCCTAATGCGTTCCTAGAATTACAGCAATGCATTAGCCAGTATTTTCAGATGCATTTAACTTTTGGGGTGGAAAGGAATTGACTTCATCTCAAAAATGCCTGAGCCAAAACTTGGGAAGGCTTTAATGTACTCTCTTTATACTAAACTTAAATAGATTAAGTCTACAGAATGAAGTCCTTTGTTTTTCTGTTATTACTTAAGTTGTTGATGGTTTATACATCCACACGTCTGTCTCTCTGAAGAATGCAGTGGATAGGTGAAGGATTATTATTTTATTATTATAGGAATATATTATTTCAAGGAATACGTATTCCACCCTTTCTTTTTCATACCCACGTTTTGATCAGATATAATAGCTATCCACTAGTGTAGTACTGGGCAGATGCAGGCATAAGGGAGAGAGAAAAGGGAAGGAAATTCAGAATTGAGATTCTCAAAACAGTACTAATCTGGCTAGTGGTGGTGGTTTTGTGCTGTGCAGGAACACACAGGTGATGAGCAGTTCAGAGTTTGCAATCTGCTTCTGGTCAAGGTGGGTGACAAATACCCATGTGAACTAGAAGTTTTTGTTTCCTTGTTGGGGTACAGCATGTTGATGGCATCTTAGTTGCAATACAGGAGCTAAAATGCCAGAATTCCATGTTGGAATGCAGTTTCTTCCCACTTCTTACTGGAGTCTTTGCATGTGATTCAACCCTGTCAGTAGTTCTGTAGTAAAATAATCTACATGGCTGCCACTAAGTGTTTTATTTAAAACTAGTTATTTGTGGTGTGTAACTAATGAACCAGGAACTGAAAATTATAATTTCAAGCTCTTCCTGTGATGATCTGTCGAATGAAGTGGCTCTTAAAGTAGTCCAGTTGCTTGTTTTATTTTTCCGGGTGCTGGCAATGATTTAGGAGGTACATCAGTCATACAGACAGCAAGCTTCGCAAGCTCAGGTTTTCTGTGAGAGCTCCCCTCTTCCATAAATCTCTTTCACCTGTTTGCCAGGGAATGAAATGTTTTAAATCCCTTTCTAGACAAAGCTTATCAGCTTTTTTGATGGTGAGATACAGGTTTCTAGATAAGAAGGATTTGTGGAATGAGGTGTTCTCTCTCCCTTCCTATTATGGGAAGAAGTCTTTGGACTTTTTAAGCTGGAAAAGGGTCGGGTATAGTGCTAGCAATTAGCAGTGTGTGCGCGCTGCGGTTTTATCTCTGCAGTCTCGTGCTTGGTTGCCTTCTTGTGTCAGTGTGCTCCTTTCCCCAACACAGTATGTGGTACGCTAATACCTTCTCCATCGCTGTCTTGGCTAAGGTCATAGCAGTCTCATCTACTGCTTGACCAGATACTGTGCATGAATTCACCAAAAAGGTAGATGAAGATGGCTCAGCAGGCCAACTACATTAGCAAAAGCTTGATTTGGGAGGTGCCTTGGGAGACCAGATAACCTAGACTCCCAGCCTCACCATGTCCTTTATCACCTCTAGCAGAGGTTTGTGTAACAGGTTCTTAAAGATTTACAACATAAGAGACTTGATAGCTTTGCCAAGCAATCTAAAACATGTGTTTATCTTCTCTTTTGAAAGGCGTTCCTGATCTGTAATCTGAGTCTCTTTTCAGCTATGGCCTATTTCTTCTACAGGTGTGGAAAAACTGCCCTTTGTGGAGAGCTTGATCCACCTGGGGGAAAAAATTCCTACCTGTTCCATGCAGTTTCTTTAGCAGAAACATCATCACTGCTATTTCGTATTTTGGATCCTGCTTCCAGAGCTTTCTTGCATTTCCCTCTTCAGGTTCCTCTCTAGTCAGTTCATGTCCTTGGAAGTACAGCACCCAGAAAAGGATGTAGGGCTCCAAAATAAGTCTTGTTGTGGCTATTTTGCACACTGCTGTGTGTGTATGTACAGCCCTGTTTGGTGCTTGATTTATAGCTCATAATTTGTTACTGATTCATGTTTGGACTGTATGCTGTGGTCATTTTAAGGTCTTCCTTGGAATTCTGGCTTAGCCAGCTGTTACCTTGTGTGAGGGTGGCTTGCTCAAATGAGAGTTCTGCTGCTGTTCTCATCCATTCCTAGGACATACAGCTGAAATTGCATGAGGAAATCCTGTAACTCCTGTTGATTCCTAAAGGAAGCTGGATGAAGGGGAAAAGACATAGAACAGACTAGTCACTTAAGCACTTGTAAGCCTGTTAATCTCAATACTTGTGAATAAAATAATTCTGAAGTTATTCCAGAAAGGACCTGTTAGGGTTCTTTCTGCCCTCATGTCTAGGATGTGTTAGTGTGTTAGAGAACAGAACTGAGGAAGCCAGCCATTGAGGGTTTAGTGCTTCTAGAGATCATCTGTTCCCTGCGGCACATCTAGTGGTATCTTTTCCAGTGCCTACAGGCTGGGTTTTCTGTCTCCAGTCGCTCTTTTTCTCACTGTTTTGCCAAATGTTGTGCATCGGCCTGATCTTGGATCATTGAGCCTTTTCCCATGGGTGTAGAGATGACGCAAATGATGCATTTCATGGCGACTTTTTAAACTATGACATGGATATTCCTATCTCCTTGGTGTACCTCTTTCCCTGGAAAGTTGAAGATTGCCTTACACAAGGGTTCCTGTTACACTATCTGTGTGTCTTGTTGATGAGGGTCAGTCAGTAATCCTGACACGGGTGACTCAAGACTTAAATGAGCATACTGAAAAGCATCGGTGTCCTGTGATGCAGTAGAATCTGCTGTAAATAAGATATTAGTTTGTGTCTCGTGGCTTGGTTTAGACCTTAGCTGTGCAAGTTAGCTTGTATATCAAAGTGGTAATAATGTACGTCTTAACATCTCCTCTCCAAAGTTTTACCTGGACATATTGTGTGTTCTTAGACTCCAACACCTGGAATGCCTAAGCAGACATGAGGATAACTATGTAATTGGAAGTCTATATTAAAGGAAAATAAGCTTTCTGAGTAACTACAGTTACCCTCTTATTAGTTAAGCATGCCATTGGCTGCTTACATCAAGACCTGAAACTGATTTTTCCTTTTAGACAAGAGGAATCAAACTCCCTCCTAGGTATTCCCAAATACTGTGGTTTAACAGGTACTGTGTATGATGCATTAACCATTCTCCATATGTATTTTAGAAAATATCATTGGAGTATCTGAAGTCCATATGGCTATGTATGATGAAGATATCTTGAAAAATCCCTTTTATTTGGCCATTCAGAAGCGACGTCCTGATCTATGCAGCAAAGTGGCAGAACTCCATGGTGTTGTAAGTATAAATACGTACATCTAAAAGCTGCATTTCAGATAGTAGCTATATGTATTTAAACCATGCCTGTACAACACATGTCAAGATTGGTGCAAGCCTACAAAACTTGGAGGTGAATCAGAGCAACTTTTAGTTTAAGTACTAATTTGGACCTCTTGATAGATTGCATGGTAGGAAAAGGTCAAAGTTGGTGGTGTTGCTCAAGTTCACAGGAAGCTTATTTTCTTTGCTGTGATCTAAAGCTACCTATTCTTCCACTTGTAACTTAGAATGGGATTGACCTTTTGAAATCCCTGGTGGACAGACACTAACTCACTTCAGACAGTGTTTGACATAGCAAAATAAAGCCATTAAACTGAGCTGAGATAAAAACTCCAGTCCTTAAGACTTCTATGTGGATGAAGACTAACTGCAAAACACCCAGAATTGTGTGGAGACTCCATTGAATTCAGGGGTTATTGTTACCTGATAATAAGATTATATCTTAAATTGAACAGAATTCTTTCATTTGTGCATTACTTAAGATGGTGATGTGATCAGTTGAAATGCTAAAACCTGTTCACCAGTTCTGTCTGCATTCCAACACCAGTTCTGAAAGCTGTGTACTGAAAGAACTGCTTGCTTCCTGCTTCTCTTCCTTGACAAAAAATGTCTCTTTCCAGCATGTACAGCGTTTGTTGTATTCATGTGTTGCTTTCTAATTAAGTTTGTCTCAAACTGCCAATCTGTTGGTGTGCAGTAGACCCAAGATGTTGCTTATCTGAGATTTTTTTTTTTTACTTCCTGATGAGTTTTCATGTTAGTGTGAAAACATACTTTATTTTCACTAGCTGCCTAATCTTAAATCATTCAGGTGACGAGTGTGAAGCAACATAAGACTGTATCTCCTTCTCATAGTACTGTTTGCATCTGACATCCTTTTTCAGATAAGTCACTAAATGAAACTTCTAGGTTAATCACTGGACTCTGTGTTTATCAATAGTATCTCCTGATCATTTATTTAAAGAAAAGCACCTATAGTTGCTATACACTTGCTAGTAAATGTTTCTAAGCCAGATTCAATTGCTTGCCTCTAAATGGTAAAAGCTGTTGGCCTTTAGCTGGAGATACATGGCATTTATCTCTAAAGCATGATCTAACTTTTTAGGTGTTGGTTCCATGCAAAGGAAGCCTTTCAAGCAACAGTTTGTCCACCTGCCAGTTTGAATCCTACGTCCTGAGGCCGCTAGAAGAAAATTTTCAGACCTTAAATGGAAAGGTATTTCTGTTCTGATATCTGAATGTAGCTTGGGGACACTCCAGTAAATGATTCACTGCAGCTGATGCCTGACGGTATGAACTAATGGTTACAGGAGGTAGCTAGGAGTTAGAGCTAACTGGTGAAAGGACTATGTTGCCTATCTAAGCCAAAGTTCTTGGTTATACTGCTTTCTAGCAGAAGCTGTATTTTGGCAGGTACAGATGAACAGTTGTCCCGTTCAGATGGTAACGCTGCCTGATTGCAGCTTGCTGCTTTGGCACACAAGTCTGGCAATTTGTGTTTTGTGGCTGTTGGGGATTATGTTGTGTAGCAGAAGGGCCTTTATTGTGTAGTTAAGAACTAAATAGCAAATAGTAGCCTGCCTATACTGTATGCAGAGACACATTCACCAGGACTTAAGACAAGTGTATGATGGTATGGAGTTGTATCTGAGGCCTGATGTATTAACTCAGTGCAGCAAGAGTAGAAACGGACTAATGTAGCAGCAAGCCATGGTAACCAAGGTAGTGCTGTGTAGCATCACTTCTTTATTTGCATTTTTGCAGTGCAGTCTGAGGTCTTGCACCTGTTTGCAGGCTATCTAGACCTTCCTGCTGCACATGTCCTCACTGGAGCTGCGTGACAAGATAAAGCTGAGTGAGAAATGTAGGCAAGGTGTATGGTGGTTTTTCTGAAGTCACTTAGACCCCAATTCTAAGTTGTTTTTCAATTTCCCTTCTTCTAAAAGTGCTCTAAAATCTCCAAATAGTCACTTAGACCTTGGGGATTGTCTGAATCCTACTCTAGTAGTAGACTTGTGAAAAATAAAAAAAGGTTGAGCAAGGACTAGGTAGCCATTGTAGACTAAAGGAGTCCCTTTCAGTGTCTGCACAGCATGAGAATACAAAATCTCTTGAATCTGGCGTTTTCTTGTCTTGCAAGATTTTCTTTCCCTGGAAGTGTAACTATGCAATGCAAAATCCAGTTTTAAACTTGATCTGGTGTTTGTTTTGTTTCAGGAGATCTTCATACAAGGAAACCTCATCATTTTAGGAACTGGTTTTAATTACCGTCTCTCAGTACCTGTTCTTTTTGAGGAAACATTTTACAATGAAAAGGAAGAAAGCTTTAGTATATTGTGTATAGCTCATCCATTGGAAAAAACAGAAAGCTCAGGTACATATTGAAGTGTTGACTTGGTGGTCTTGTTTGCACAGTGAGCAAATCAGTATGTTTATGCTTAATACATTTCCTTCATTCTGAAAAGCATTGACTTGGTTGAAAACTCTGGGCGTTTATTAGGTGGCTGGGGCAGATGTTTTGTTGCTGGAACAAAACAAATTAAGTTGCTGCTAGGCAAACTTGATTTTGTAGGGTCTGTGCCCCTGCCTCAGCACTAAAAATGCTCTGCAGAGCAGATCCAACATCACTGAGCAATGCTTCTACTGCTGACTGCTTAAAAGAGGGATGTAGTCTTAAATGTGAGGTGTCTCGCGATGCAGGGTGGATGCACAAGAGACTGGAGAGGTAAATCTTTTCATGACCACTTCCTCTGTGGTTAGAGATTGGATGTAGCATAGGTACGTAGCAGCTCTCTGGAGGTGGTCTGTGTCATTAAGTTGGATGTGTTAATTTTTGTGCTGGTACTGGAAGTGCTCTCAGTCAGACTGAAACACTCTTTCCAAGGCTGCTATTAAACTGATGGGTGTAACAGGATTTCTTTGTGGATTTGTATAACAGTCTGTTACTAATTAAAAGGAACAGAGGCTTCTTAAAACATATGCTTTTCCTGAAATAAAAACTTCTAGTCTTCTGAAATACGTAAGAATATCCATTTGAAACAAATGATGCCAAAGGGAAGTAATACTAGGGGAGTGTGAAAATAGTACTGTGAGGGAAGCATGAGAGTTTTTCTGAAAAAATGGCATACATACAAGCTTAAATTTTATAAATATTAGTCTAAATCTAAGAAATTATCCCTGTGGTGTTCCTTTTTTGGCCATTATTATTGTAGTTCTATAGCAGTCTTTCAGAAGCGAGGTAATTTGTAATTTCAAAAGTAATTTGAAATGAGATCTAAGCCTATTATTAGTTGGCTGCCTTTGATTGCAAATGAAAGACTTGCCTAGAAAAAGAAATTGGAAAAGCAATAGGAATTTTAAGTGAGGGATCCTATTGTCTTATTCAGAAGGAAAGTGGATTTGGTTTAATGTTTACATGAACATCTTTGCTCTCCCATTCAGAGAAAGCACATCTAAATAAAGAATAGGTTATGTAAAAATCCAAGATGGGATTTTTATAGCTCACTTAGAGCATGCTGACTTCTGCATGGGCATTCAGTCAATACGGTAATGTGCTTTTCTTCTAATTTTAAGCTTGACTGGCACTCAGTCTGAGTTGTGTATGTGGCAATAAATTACCCCAGGGTAAAAAAGCATGTGACATCAGTTTTAGCTATTCCAAATAAATACTTGACTGACAGTAGGCTCTTTTGCCTTTTATATGTGATGTATTATGTTCTTGTAATTAAAAGCAATCCTTCAGTTAAATCATCAATTCAGTTCACTCTACCTTTATTGGACACCAGTGGGCTGTGTATGTAGGGACAGAGTACTTTCCTATGCGTACATATTAAACCTCTGTGTTAATTCTTGCCTTTCGTTTTAGGTGAATCTACAGCTGCATCAAACTCCTATTCTCTGAAAAATATTGAAGATGTTAGAGAATTCTTGGGAAGGCACTGTGAGAGGTTTGATAAATATATAGGATCTTTCTATAGGACATTTAAAGAACACGAAAGGAAGAGCCTCCGCCACTACATAGTCAGTATCTTGCTTCTTGATGTTTAATTCACTAAATACGATTCACTTCAGTGCTTTGGATCTCTTTGTCTTACTGAGCTTTTCTGTATCAGAGTAGTCTAGAGCTGATGAAGGGGGGAAGGGGGGAAGTAGATTTCTTAACTGTGAATTACCACCTCTTAACTGTTAAAGGCAATTGTTCTAGCTAAAAATCTTACTGTAGTGCACCCTTCTAAGGCAGGGAAGACTTCCTTTCTTTGCTTATTTATGCTTTGTTGCCTCAAGTCAGAGTAACCTGAATCTCAGTGCTTTTTTTCTCCTTTTCTCCCAACAGGATTCTGTCAATGCACTTTATACCAAATGTCTCCAGCATCTTCTGAGAGATTCACACTTGGTAAACACTTACATTATGGGCAATGCATTTAGCAGAGCTACTTAAGCAATAAATTGTCTAACTTTCTCTTGCTGTTTGTGTGGTTTTTCCTTTTGTAGAAGATGCTTGCAAAGCAAGAAGAGCAGATGAATCTGATTAAACAAGCAGTTGAAGTAAGCATTTGAAATGAAGGAAAATAATTAGCAATCTATTTTTAACTCTCCCTTTCATGCCTGAAGTACTGTTTTTTTGTTTAACAGATGTATATACACCATGCTATTTATGATCTAGTCTTTAAATATGTGGGGACTATTGAGGCAAGTGAGGTAAGTTTGGGTTTTTTTTGATTGCTGAAGGTTATTTACATTAATGCATTTAAAAAAAATAAATCCTGTTGCCTTTCTATTGATTAGGATGCTGCTTTTAACAAAATCACAAGGAGCCTTCAGGACTTGCAGCAAAAAGACATCGGAGTGAAGCCTGAGTTCAGGTAAGAGATGATAGTGGACTCTTTGAGGAGTCACTGAGATCCTGTCTTAAGTAGGTCTCAGGCTAGCCAAGAAGTGTGTTCCTTCAGTCAATAGCAAGTTTTTCTTATACTTCATTCCTTTGAGATGGAAAAGTAAAGCTTTGCAAGTGTGGATTTAGGGCAGCCTTTGCGTTGATCGTTATCTCCTTTGCTTTTATATTCTTAGGCTTCTCTCCCCTTCTGCAGGGTACAGAAATGCAAATCTGCTTGGAGCAGAGATGGAAATATCTTAATACTGTTCTTCATTTCAGCTCCAAATAAGTTAAAACTTGGATTTTGGACATCCTGCACAGGAACTCTGTATGCTGACCATTTCTTTCAAATTATTTTCTAGCTTTAATATACCACGTGCAAAGCGAGAACTGGGCCAGTTGAACAAATGTACTTCCCCTCAACAGAAGCTCCTTTGCCTACGGAAAGTGGTACAAATTATTATGCAGTCTCCTAGCCAAAGAGGTCAGTAACGAATGAATTAATAACTTGATTTTAAACGTTTGTCTTAACTAGTACATACAAAGGGCTTTATCTAAACAGTTCTTTGAATAGCACTTGTGCATTAAATACAGTTGGACTGGGATCTGCTGCACAGGTCTCCTAGGGCGAAATGGAGGCGACGTACACACTTCAGCGTTGTTTCTCATGGTGAGGTGGGGTACTTGCTTACTTAGCTATGTTTTAGCTAGAGCAGTATGAATAGCTTGCATGTGCTAGACACTTTATCGTGCAGAAGAATTGAGGGTGGTCCGTTTTAAACACAGCGTATCGCTGCTAGATCGCTTTTGTCTATTTGTCCATGCTCCTTGATAATCCTGAAATCAAGACTCGTG
Organism: Rhynochetos jubatus; assembly: GCA_027574665.1. Taxonomy (NCBI): domain Eukaryota; kingdom Metazoa; phylum Chordata; class Aves; order Eurypygiformes; family Rhynochetidae; genus Rhynochetos; species Rhynochetos jubatus. The sequence continues at coordinate 20,429,268 of CM050661.1, read as the reverse complement.
ACATCTTTTGCAAAATGCTGTGTTGGTGGGGGATGAGCAAATGTCCTCTGTGCTGCATTCAAAGTGGTGCCGTGGGTTATGGAAATGATTCTGTGATAGGGAAGTGTGGACCTCTTAACCTGATATTTATTTTACCTAGCCTGGAGGGAGAAGATAATTCCACTAAGTAAATGGAGTAGTACAGTGATGTTTTTCCTACTTCAGCTCTTCCTTTCTCCAGGAAGGCTCCTGGGCTCTGGAAGAGTATACCAGCTGAGAGGGTAGTTTTGCCCTCAATTTTGGAAATCTCTGGCCCTTTCTGTGTAGGAAGGCAGGGATGCTAGTCAAATACTGCCATCTGTACTGTACAAACTCTATTTTTTTTGTTCCTGACAGTCTATTTTAGAAGGAAATTAAGAACATTTGAGGGGATGCTTTGGTTATTCCATGCATTCTCTACTAGTAGAGCTGGCCATTAGTCTTAGGAGGTGGAACTCCATTTATAGGTATTGCTCTTGATTTTGAACCATGACATGATTAACATCAGATGTAAATTCTTTCTTTTAGTTAACATGGAAACCATGTGTGCAGATGATCTTCTGTCCGTTTTGCTGTATTTACTTGTAAAAACAGAAATACCAAACTGGTATGTAACTACTTGGGCTATAGAGAGCTCCATAGTATCATCTTATAGGTAATGCTGCTGCAGGGGCAAATGTTTCTGAACATGCAGTAATTCTGACAGTGTAAGACAGGCTGATGTAATGCAGAATGCTATTTTTAGTAGGACAAACAGCAGATGTATTACAGGTGTGGCCAAATTAAGGACCTGTCAGGAATTCAAGTGCTATGTCTCTGATGTTTCGATTCCCAACTTAAATCTGGGAATCTGCTTGTCAATACAGACTGGTCCTTTCTCATCTGTGTTTGGAGCTGTGAAATCTATGAGCAGCTTCTTAGTGTTTGATACATTTCACATGGAGAAACTAGATTTGAATGTTTAATTGCTTGCTGCAGCCTATGTCATTGTGGTTATCTGTCCTCGCTGTGAGTAAAAGTATATCTAAACCTTCATTTGATTTGTAGCTATTGTGTTACACTGGTGCTTGAAACACTAACACGTTTGAAATGTGTGAAGCTATCCTGCTGCTGTCTGTATTCCTTATACGCGATTAATATTTCATTGAATAATTAAGAGACAAGTAAAGTTCTGACCCATCTACAAAGCTCTGAACAGCCATAGTATTGCTGCCAAACAGTCTTTTTGGAAGCTTTTTCTTAACCCACACCTATTGTCTGCCTGGATTGCCTGAGATGAGTTGCAGTATTAAGATGTGTCATGCTAGTGTCATTTTATTTTCAGTAGTTCATGGCTTTAACTTTTTATTTCAGGATGGCCAATGTGAGTTACATAAAGAACTTCAGGCTCTGCAGTTCAGTGAAGGATGAGTTGGGGTACTGTCTAACCTCAATCGAGGCTGCAATAGAGTACATACGACAAGGCAACCTCTCTGACAGATCCACAGTAAGCTGCTTTTAAAGTCTGTCAAATGTGTATTTGATAAACCTGTAGGAATGTACCACTGTGGGAGCAAATTGAGTCAGAGGATACAAACAGCTAACGTGAGCTCCATTTTTGTGCTTAAAGAAGTTGAGGTAACTATCCCTGAAGCAAATGCTAAAATGGTCTAAGTTATTACAATGAAGTCCTAGTTCTTTATCAATACTTGTTCATTGTATACTCCTTGAGTAAGTAGCTAAATGTCAAGTCTGCCTCTTCATATGATTAGAGGAAAAATGACAGTGCTGTTTTCAACAGCTGAGTCGTCAGTAAGTTTATCTCCTGTCTGCACTTTCTATCATGGTTGTGAAAGCAGTGCAGTACTTGAGAGTAGGCATAGCTTAAACAGGCTTTTCTTTATTAATTTTGAAAAGCTTCTCAATGCTAGCAGCATGGAGACTGCAGTGTAACTTAAAATTAGTCAGTAATCTTTATACTCTAAAAAATCCATGTTTGCTGTGCAGATTACTCTGTTGCACTAAACTGATATTTTAATGGGAGTGTAGGACTACAGTAAGGGGATGTTTGAAGTCAAATTTGGCTCTCAGGATCTCTAACCCAGCAGGGGCAGGAAGTTTGTGGATGCATGAGTTATTTCCTGCTGGGCAACCAGACCTTCTGACAATCAGGTCAGATCAATCAAGGATGATGTGTCTTAGAAACTTGTATGACTTAAGAACTTTGTAGCTTTGCCCTGGTAAAACTTTGTGTTGCAAAATTAGGTTTTCCTGATCTGATGTGGAAATCACAAGGAGTGAACTTGGAACCAGAGTGAATACAACGTGTCTCAGTCTGCCCAACTGCAAAGCACTGGAATCTAATTGAGGGGCCAGAATAATGGCTCAGTGTGCAGGGCTTGGGATGGGGCAATCTGGGGCATAATCTTAAAGAAGCAGCACTGAAAGTAACATTTTAGCCTTTTGTTACTTCTTGGTTTTGTTCTTTTCTGGGATCTTTCTGTGAACCTGTCATACAGTAGGTTTGCTCTGTACACTCAAAAAAAGACACTCTTTCATTTTGTGTGAAGAGACTGTGGTGATTCTTGTTTGTAATACTGTATTGAATTATGTTAAAAATAAAAAAAAGTTTAAAAGGAAAACAACGTGCCAAACACTTGCTTCCTGTAGTCACTTGGCTATCATTAACAATCAATATACAAATAGCAATGCTAGGGTCTGAATGGAGACCTGGAACCTAAGTAGAATCATCTTCCACAACACTGCCAGCAAGCTGAAAAAAGAATATGTTGCTCTTAAATGTCTAGAATAAAAACTGTTTCCTATTAAATGCCTGGTTCTATCCCTCCTTAGGTGAGGGTAGTGGTGTGTTACACTAGGATTGCCATCAAGTGATTATAACAAGTGCCACTAAGGAAGAATTTCCTCGGGAGGCAGCTGTCCTGAAAGATAAGTCTAAGTGAGGACAGTCTCATACTGCTTACATCAGCGTCTGCACCAGTGTAAGAGCAAGCATTAAGTGTTTCTGGCCATACCTCAGCTGGAATCGCTCCAGACCTAGATTGCTGGCCTCTGACTTCCTCACTTCATTGAGTGTGCAACAGCAACTCCTCTCTTCTGTGTTGCCTTTCTTCAAGCCACGTTGGCTCCTATGAAAGTAGCACCCTGAGGTGAGCTGGAAAACAGCAGAACGTTGAAGACAAGGAAGTGGTGAGCCCCTGCCCTCTAGCACAGCTGAAATGGAAAGAGCCAGACAACCCTTTTCCCTAGTGTAGGGTAAGGGAGAAGGTGGTATGCAATGAGGAGGAATAAACTAGGTAGCCTTGATAGGAATTGAAAAAGGGTAGTGAGGAGGTGGAGGGTGTTGCTATCCCTTTGTCAGCTTACAATGGAGTGAAGGAGATGAACTTTCTGTTGAAAGCAGCAGCTGCTGTCATGTTGATGCCCCATGGTTTGCTTTTCTAGATTGTGCTGGAAGTGGCTGTGGGATTTAAGGGAGCAGGAACATTGCTGTGCCCTGGGGCTTCATTACAGCCCCTCATGTGGCTACACTTAATTTTATAGCTGGCTTCAGATGGAGCTTCTGGCAGCTGAGTAATGCTGTTGTCCAACCCCTAATGAAGCCAACTCCATAATGAAAACTCAGCAGGGAACTAATGTACCCTGTGGGCTAATGGGTGTATTACCACCCTCAGTTCAGTAAGAAAATTGCACTTGGGAGACACCTGCCAAATACCTTCACCCAAGGTCATGTAAGTCTTGGAGAGATGTTTTGGTTGTGGGGAAGAGAGGACCACGTAACTGATAGCACGGATGATTCCATTTTATTTTATGTCAACCTTACTTAATTAGGGTTCCAGCTGATATGTATTGGACCTTAGTTAATAGCCCTTAATGGGTCAATACCCCATTCTTCTGCCATTCTATTTCACCTTTGAAGATACATAGTTTTACCTGGGATGGACTTTTTTCTTATTTATATAATAAATAATACCGCTACAGAAGAATTGCTGCTTTGAGTGACTTTGAAATGGTTATTCCCCTTGGGGAACATCTCTTCTAAAATACACTGTGGACGGAACAGTACTGGGGAAGGAACAGTACGCTGGGTCTTGCTAGTGGTTACTTAGGTTTTCCATAGCGAACGTATAAAGCTGTCTGTGAGCATTTATATTGGACATTCTGATAGACTTTGGAAACTTGTATCAGCAGTAAAACTTCAGCAAAAATCATTGATCAGGTATTTCTTAAGGAAGTTATTCCTCACCACACTGAGGAATCCAAGGAGACTAGTGTTATGTGCCTTGTAATTCTGAAAAGGTATGCTTGGGTATCTTAGCTAAAATACTCATGTTTTGAAAGGTCAGTGAGTATTTGTCATGGTCCTGTATCTAAATACAAACAACTTACTGTGAAGTATACATCTGGACTGGTATCTCTAGACCTCACAAACATGTTTTTAACAACATTATTTGGTATACAATTGAGGTGTTTTTAGACACCTTTATGACAGGCATCTGTTGATTTTGAATCTTGAGTCATCAAATATCTAGAAAATCTGAATTCTTTATTTTTGGTATTCAAGTGATCTTGCTTATTCACAGTTCACTAGTTTCTTAAACTTCATTCTGACTTACTAATGGCAAGACACAACTTGGAGTTTCTTTTACTCCTTTATATCTGGTCTTTACAGACTTCATTGCAGAAGCTATAGCCTGGGTCCTAAACCACCAACGAATGGTTATCTGATACATGGGCGTCTGTCTTAAATGTAGAGGTCGTCAGTTTGATGGGTGCTGGGAGTCTTTCCATTTCTAGTGAGGTAGTCGTTATCCAGAAATGACAAATTGGGAGGTACAGATGTGAGAGTTGGACTACACGCGTGCTTAGCTCAGCGTCCAGTTTTCAAGAAGTGATCAGCAGGAAACACTGTGAATGAGCCTACTCCGGAGTAACTCTTCACCTGGCACAATAGTTTATTTTCCAGCAGGTAGCAGAGTTCAGCAGAGTCTTTGAGTCAGAGTTGTGTCTGAGTTACCTTTTTTTAATAGCCACCAGTAGACATCTTGCATGTATTTGGTGGACAAAAAGCTGGCCATGAGCTGGCAGTGTGCACTGGCAGCCCGGAAAGCCAACCGGATCCTGGGCTGTATCCAGAGCAGCGTGGCCAGCAGGGCGAGGGAGGGGATTCTCCCCCTCTACTCTGCTCTCGTGAGACCCCACCTGGAGTTCTGTGTCCAGCTGTGGAACCCTCAGCTTAAGAAGGATATAGACCAGTTGGAGTGAGTCCAGAGGAGGCCACCGAGATGCTCCGAGGGCAGATGCTCTTGTTCAGCCTGGAGAAGAGAAGGCTCTGGGGAGACCTTATAGCACCTTCCAGTACCTGAAGGGGGCTACAAGGAAGCTGGGAGGGGAGGTTTACAAGGGCCTGTAGTGACAGGACAAGGGGTAATGGGTTTAAACTGAAAGCAGGGAGATTTAGAGTGGATATCAGGAAGAAATTCTTCCCAAAGAGGGTGGGGAGCACTGAGACAGGTTGCCCAGAGAAGCTGTGGGTGCCCCATCCCTGGGAGTGTCCAAGGCCAGGCTGGATGAGGCTTGGAGCAACCTGGTCTGGTGGAGGGTGTCCCTGCCCATGGCAGGGGGTTGGAACTGGATGATCTTTAAGGTCCCTTCCAACCCAAACCATTCTGTGATTCTATGGATTTGTCTAATGCCTTTTTGAGCCCATGTATGCTGATTTTTGCAGCACACTATGACAAGGGGTTCTGCAATGAGAGATCATTTTTTCTTGTCTCTCTTCTCCCCACTCCGTCCCCAGGCCTAATGTGTGATAATTTTGTTGCTGTTCTTGTATTTTGAGGAACAGCAGATATTAATTCTTTGCATGTTTTCTTTGGACTTCTTATGTTTTTATAGACCACTGAAGTACAGTCAAATCTTTCCAGATTGAAATCCTCATTTCTTCTCGTAAGAAAGCTGTGTTGCACCCCTTGTAGTTCTTCTTGTCTTTTTCATGTCTTTTCTAGTTTTGCTGTGTTCTTTTCAGAGGGTACAACCGTAATTTCATTAATGCTCAGTTAGTTCATGGAGACTTACAGTAAAGGAATGTTCTGGTGAACATCTACTGATTTCTTTGAACAGCAGGTGTGCGGCCTTTAAGTCTCAGAATCCTGAGTGTGAAACTGGTTGTGGTTTTATGTGCAGCTGATAATTCATAAGTGGGAAATGCAGTGTTAAATATTTTTAAAAGTTAATTCCACTGTTAAGGTACCGCTTTTGCCTGTAAATGAATATATAGATAATCGATCTATGTGTTTTATTTTCAGGAATCTGAGAGGCTGTGTGACAAGCTGCTTTTAAGACAAAAGATGAACTTGCTGTCCCAGATGTCTGCTACTCCAATAGACTACTTGTTTAAGGTTAATAGCATTTATGGCAAAATATGTTTGTACTTCCATATTGCATGTTTATTTCCCTTCCTGCAATTTTCTGAAATGCAGTGCGGTGTAAATTACGTTAGTACTGCAGAACGTGTTTTAGTAGACGCTAAAAGCGTGTTTTGAATGTAGTGCGTTTCTCTGCCAAAATGTTACCAAGTTAATATAGTCTTAGGGATTTCAGCGCGCTGTGAGAAATACGGAAGCCAATGGGGATGAACTGCTACTGCTGTTGGTATTGACTGGCCCACTGAATGTACAGATGTGATTTACTATCTGCTCATCCTTCACAGCTTTTAGTGCTTGAATTTGAAAGAGGTTTGTGAAGTAATTAGATGTGGTCACCTGACAGCTACTTCGTATGGTATGGTAATCCCGTATTGTCATTCTAAAAGAATTTTGCCTATACAGGGACACAAAGCAGAGCTTCTAATTGTATGTGTTCACTGCTTATGGCTAGAGAATTAGTAATTTTATAGAAATGTTTTTGTGCAGAGGGAGCTCAATTTCATGACTGAATCTAAAGAGAACAATAGGAATTGTTTTAATTTTTTATAGAAAGTAAGCCAAGAACAGATTCTTTTGAATACTGAATGCCCATTAGGGGATTTTGTGCTGTGACATTGTTCGTGTCTGCTTTCTAATGCTTGAATATGTCTTATAATCGGTTCCTTTCATTTTGTGCTTCAGTAAATTAGTCTATTTTTTGCGTGTTGGTTTTTTTCATCGCTTAAAAGAAGGCTTTTTATACTGTTTTCTTCTTCTCTTTCTTCTCTTGGCTTTTTGTAGCATATTGCTTCAGGTAATCAGGAGGAAGTGGAGCGATTACTGAGTCAAGGTGACAGTGATAAGGACACAGTACAGAAAATGTGTCATCCGCTCTGTTACTGCGACAAATGCGAGAAGCTAGTTTCTGGGTAAGCACTTTTCACCTCCTCAGATACACAGCAAGCTATGCAAAAGTCTCTGTCTAAGATTTACTTCAGAAAGTGTGCTGCGTTTGGTTGTAGAGGGAGTTGGCAGCACTTTGGGACGTAGTAGAGAGCATACGTTCGTGTGGTTTGAGAAAGCAAGAGAAATATTAGGAGAATACGGAATGCCTTGGAACCAGCCACGTTTGTGGTGGAGGCTGTGTGTGCTTTGGTAAATGTGGTTTGAAATGTTTCAAATTCTCTTGAACCTAACTTACACATCTCAGGAAAAGCCACGTCTCTTATCAAAATGTAAAACTCTGGCTAGAATCATTTGTCAGTGCGAAAGGGTAAGAAGTTCCGAAATCAGTGGTTTTTTCGGCCTTGGCAATTTTTCTCTTTCTCTCCTCCTTGCCACTGCTGCGTAGGTAACTGAGCTGCTTTTAAACCATTGTGTTTTAAAGGAAACTGAATGATCCGTCCATTATCACTCCGTTTTCCCGAGATGACCGGGGATATACACCACTTCATGTAGCTGCTGTTTGTGGTGAGTGTTGTCAGGTTTCTTCACCAGTGTTTTCTGCTCCTTACATTCCTTATCTTTATGTTAACGTGTTTTCCAACTTTGCATTAGAGTGAGTTGTGCATTAAATTGTTTCTGCTTATTTGCTGTGGCAGCTGGGATCTTGGCACAGGCTGAAGTTATTGTGTCAGCTTTTAAGCTCAGTTTCTTATGGCTAAGTTATTGTTTGCTTGTTTGTTTGCTGGCTGTTTACTTTTGCCTTAGTGGTTACCACAGTTGTTCTTTCTTCAGCTGTGAAAGAAGTAGAAAGTGTCATGAGAAACCAGTGTTGGTTTAAGAACTGGCAGATTGAGGAAGTAATCTTCTCTCTCCCCTGCAGCTAGCTGTTCATTCTAGAGCTGTACCATCTCCTGTCTTGTAATGATCATTTTGACACTGATTTTACATTTATTAGAAGATAGATTAGTTTTCTTAGTGAGGGTTTTTTAAATAAATAATTTCCTTTTTATATTATTATCTTGAACCCCAATAGGACAGTGCTTTGTGTGACATGGCTTTATTTTCTATTCTTCCCTTACTCATGAGATACAAGCATAGCTTGCTATTACTTGCAGGTTCCTTTATGGAGCTTTGACCTTGAGTAGTCTGCAGTAAAAAACCTGAATACCAAGGCAGTGAATATACAGTATATAGAAACACAGTGTGCAGAAATGCAGGGTGTCTTGGTTTAGAGTTCATGTTTGAATTTGGAAATTAGCAATGGTCTTGGGCAAAGTTTACTTCTTTCTTTTAATGTCTGCGTATTTTTCGAGGGCAAACATCACTGGTGGATTTACTGGTAGCCAAAGGAGCTGTTGTCAATGCTACAGATTACCATGGTTCAACTCCGCTTCACCTTGCCTGTCACAAGGGATATCAAAATGTTACGGTAAGCACTAAAAGGCTTAGCTAGAAATAAAAATAAATATGTAACCTAAGCAATAAATACCTGACTCTTACTGAGCTATTCTGCTGTTACTGTCATTTAGGTATTACGAGAAGATTTTACCAGAACTGTGTATGCTGTCAGAATCGAGGATTTCTTTATCACTTAGTTTGCATGGTATTTTATTTTTTCCTGTGCTGCAAGTTTTTCAGCCATTTGTATGAACTGAGCCATTGACAGCTACGCATGCCTGATAATTCACCCATTTTATTAATACAAATCTTTAATACCTACTACAAATGGAGAGCCTGTTGACATCTCTGCTCTTGATTAAGGCAGAAGAACCACTGCAGTCATTGGGATGAATTAAATGACTTCACATTGTGTTTAGGATAGACCGTGTAACTACGTCAGTTATTGTGTACTTGAATTTCATATATGTGAGACTCTTCAACTAGCATTGTTGAAATTAAGCTGTGTCTTGACTCACATAGGCTCCTAAAGTACAGGACAAATGATCATGTGGTGTATGTATTGCAGTGTTTGCTGCAGTAGACGGTTCATTTTTTCAATGGCAGCTCTGAATATGTAAGAAGCAGCTTTTCTTTGGTTGTCAGGGTACGGCAAAACCAGTACTGCAATGCCAAGAGGGTAGTGTCCCAAACAGGGGAGACGTAACTAGTTTGCATGAAGTGCTTCATCATGCGAGAAACCTAAAGGGATCTACAGAGTAACAATTGTTTGTCCATTAATTTTTTAGATACTTAAATATCTACTATTTTTCTTTCAAGCTTCTCTTATTGCACTATAAAGCAAGTACTGATGTTCAGGACAATAATGGAAATACTCCACTTCATTTAGCCTGCACTTACGGTCATGAGGATGTAAGTAATTCTTTTGTAACAATGGACATTCTAATGGAAAGGAATTAAACTGTGATGGGAATTTGCACTAAACATGTGTTTAAAAAAGCGAATAAAAAGACTTGGAGGCTAACTATTTAAAACTGTAAATTAGGACTTTATTCAGTAGTTTAAAGCAATTTTTATTGTGCATTCACATTAAAGGTAGCAGTATTGTGCAAATTCTGTTGAATTATTTAATTCTTGGTTAAATGACACTGGACTGTAAAAGCCTGTCCTTTAGGCAATGGATTATATGAGGAGCAATGGAAAAAACCTTTTTAGGAGTGCACGTTCTATGAATTGAGAGTCAATACTATAATTTATTGATAGCTTTCCGTTTCTTTGCAGTGCGTCAAAGCTTTAGTCTACTATGATGTGCATTCCTGTAGACTAGATATTGGTAATGAAAAGGGAGATACTCCTCTCCATATAGCTGCTCGTTGGGGCTATCAAGGGATCATAGAAGTGCTTCTGCAAAATGGGGCAAATCCAGAAATTCAAAACCGGATGAAAGAGACCTCCCTACAGTGTGCATTAAATTCCAAGGTATTCCTCTTTATCTTCTAGCCTGTTTACTTTCTGATGCAACTCCACAGAGCTGTAGATGCTTACCTGCTAATAGGATTTTGTGGTCTGGTACTGTTCAAGTGAAAATGTATGTTTGCCTTTAAGGAAGAAGAGACACGTTTTAAATCTAGGAGCACGAACAGAGTCTGTGGCATGGAACATAAACTTGTAAATGGGTACTTGTAATCTACTCAGTCATAATCTGTTACTAATATTAGGTGGTCAGCTAATTTGTGTTTCAGTCAGTAGATTCCTCTTTAAGTAGAGTTACATTGGTCCTCTATTAATATTTTTATACAGATTTTATCACTGATGGAATTAAACTATCTGACGTTCGAAAGAGGGCAGAGTGCTTCTGAGGTAACAACCATTGCTGAATTGGTTTTTTTTCCTATGTTTAACCTGCTTAATCTGATACGTAACTTTTTCTGGTGTCTGTTTGTCTGTTCGCTGGTTTTTCCAACTTTAAGTCGCCGCTTAGGTCTCCTCAGCGCTCAACAGAAACGTTCAGCAGGGGATCATCTGTCTCCAGCCTGTCATCAGCGTCAACGGATACAAGGCACGAAGAAGTAAAAAATAGTTATAAAGAGGTAAGACTGAGGAACAAGTTTTGACAAGTAGCAAAATGAAGGAAGCTACAGGAGTGATATTTTGCAACACTGTTTTAAACTGCTACTTCAGGAATAGCCTCTGTCTGGTCTGGAAAATCTGAAAAAAATGCTGCTTTCCTCAGGCGCTGGTCATCTAAACGTTTCTTTTCATATCGTATCAACTGCTTTGCTGGTTATTTCTGGGGGAAAATTGAAAGTATATTTGGAGTAGTTGTTCAGATTTACTGCAGTTAACTACATAATTTGAGAATTTGCTGAGGTTTACAAAATTATAGTGGCAGTCAGTGCCCCAAGGACCCTGCTGTCCTGTCCAGGAATTAAATGCCATGGCTAGTTTACAGGGAAGAGAGACTAGTACAGGCATACTGGCAAACAACAAACTAGAGTGTTGAGGCAAGCTTTCAAAATAGGTATAGGAAATCAATTTTGTAAGGTGTGAAGTGGTACAGACTGTATACTAAGTATCTTGCACATACGCGTTTGCTGATTTTGCTCTGTCCACACCAACCAGGATGCTGTCCCCTGAATTTTTTCATGTGGGACCTCAGATCCATACTTTCCATTTATCTGATCCGAAGATTGTCATGTCAGCACTCCTTCTGATGTTTCTCTTTGTATTTTTTTGCCAGTCCTTCTGTTCGATTTCTTTCCAAATTGACCTCCTTAATGTTGCTGTTTCTCTCCATATCACCTTTACATTCAAAGTGTTCCCTTTCCTGCTGTTAAAAGGTTCCTCTCTTGCCAAAAGTTCCTATTCTCTAAAGACGTTCAAGAAACTCAAAGATGTAAAGATTGACGGGACAATATTACTTCACACTTCATTATCAGTTAACTCTGAGAGAGCCTCGATATAGGAGTCTGCCTCCCTGTTTGTAGAGAGCCGAGCACTCTAAATAACGTCTAATGTACTTAAAAGTTCACCTCATAGATTGAGGATTTATTTTTCCTTAATGGAACAAATTTATCACACCCAAGAGCTAAGACTGTAGTTCAAGCCAGGGAAGAAGCTTACAGGCATCTTACACCTCAGATTTCTGGGGTTAATGACCTTCTCCTGTAATCCAGCTTTAGTTCATTTCTGTTTGCCAAGTTTCACATGGGCTCACCGCTTTTATTCTTACTACGGAAAGAGGCAAGGGGCTAATCCTGAGAGAGCTCCATGAAGAGAATGCCACTGGAAGTAACGGGAAGCTGATAAGGTCCGTTTTCCACACTTCAAGGCTTAGACTGTGGATTAAGGGGATGCAGTTAGATCTTTATTAATCAGTACTACTGGTCAATTTAAACACTTTGCTTAAATGAGCCCGTCGTGGTGTATACTTTGTCAGTGGCTTGTTCACACCTTAGAAAAGAGGGAGTAAAAGAGCCAGGCATGTAAATCTGGAACTTCCTCTGTTGGAACTAATAACTCCTCGTGCGATTGCTGTTCAGCAACAGAAAAACTGAGCGTGCGAGCAAGTTGCAGTAGATGTGTTTCATCTGTTTTTGCATTTAAGGAAGGTACTTCTGTTCCATGGAGGAGTGAGAAAGCAAACTGGAAGGATGGGGAAATGCATGTACCAGACATTTTGCCCTAAGTACTCTTAATAAATTATCTATAAGCTGCATAACAGATGCTAGGCCCTGAGGCAGTTTTTAGAACTGTAAGGAAGTTGTTATTTTTGGAAAGAAATTATCAGAGCTGGTGGGTCACTGACTATTGCTGTTGGCCATCTTGTATGTGACAAGACAGGCTCCTGAAAATCATCAAGCCCTTTGCATTTTCTAGTGACATCATCCTATATGATTAGGAGGAATTTATTTGAGGTACAGATCTCCCTATATATATAGTCCATTGTAGATGTGTATGTGTAGAGATTGGGATTCGGCTCACCTAACTTCAGATGTCTGAAAGACAATTGTCTTAGCTTTAGAATCTATTTTCTTTTCTTAGTCAGTGGGGAGAAATGGGTACCTCCAGAGAGGAATTCATCTCGGACATGCTTCGTTTGGCCTGAGTTGCACTCGAGTGTCATTTGTTGACAGCGGTCTCTTCTGTAGTTACCAGAGAGGGACTGGCTTAGATTTAGACAGCTAACGCTCAGACATTCAGAGTTAGGCAAGGGGAGTTCTGCCTCGAGTGCCTAGTGCATGGCTTCAAGGAGCTTCACCTCGTGTTAGAAAGGTAGTAGTAAAATAAAACTTAGTAGCTTTCCTAAAAAGAGTTAAAAATGGCTGGAGAGATTTAGTCTAGCCTCTGATCTTTCAGCTGTAGATGTGCCCTGCTCTTCTGCGAAAACCCCGAAGAAAGAGATCACCCCAGTAAAACACAACTTCCTTGTAGTCTCATTCTTCCTAGTTCGCTTTACCAAACCCTGCTGTCCCAGTCAGCAGTCACTTGTCATAGATAGTCATTTGTAGATAAAGAGTGAAATGTGACTGTGACTGTTACTCCCGTGACATCTGCAAGATGTTCCTCACTATTGAAACAACTTCGTTTACACAGCAGCATCTTTGGTGACGGTGGCACAGTGCTAGAATAATTTGCTATAACGCTGGAGCAGACTTCCACAAAGCTTATTAAATGATTCTTCAGCGACCTGCAGAGGTCAGCCTGCTGGTAGTACTGATGGACTGCCCCTGCCCTGTCCCTGGCACCTGCCCCGTTTCTACCAGGTTAGATCCCGACGCCTTGATGTGAGAGCGGAGAATCAGAGGAGCGGGGAGACAAGTCCATCTCGCTCTGCTGCTTTCACAAGCGATCGGGGTAATCAGGGAAATTCCCCCATTTCCTCTTTCCCCCTGCAGAGCTCTCACACAGGAGAATGCCTGCACCGAGCAGTTGTGCTCAGGCATCAGCTGGCCTGGGCACACACATACTTAATTGCTCTAATGCTGGTCCTCTGGAATCACGCTCAGTTGAAGAGAGTTGAAGAGAGTTGAAGAGTTGACTTTCATACCCTGTGATGTTTTTATCTTTTCAGATTTTAAGTAAGAAAACAAGTTTCATACTTACAATTAGGTTAGATTTGTAAATGCTTGGTTTTTAACGTCAGAATAAACCAGTAATCTGCAGATGTGAACGATTGGAAAGCATCATTTTAATCTTAAACTGTTGTTTCTCAAATATCAGAATAAAACCTGCCATCCTTTGTGCTGCTCGTAGCATATAGTAGCTCAGCAAGAGTCCAAACAGTACCAGTGTTTATCAAGGTAGAAATTTTTCTTGACTGAGGATTAATGTTAGATTCACAACAGAAATGCATGGTCAGCTGCTGCTGAAGCGGCATAATAATGTATATCACCTTACACAGCTTTGTTTATGTGTGGGCTACATGTCTTCTATTTAGACAAGTACTGTTTATCTTTAAACAAGTCAGCATCACATGGCCACAGGCCTTGCACGGCTTTTGCATTTCATAAAGGAAGAAGGTTTTCCCTTTAAAACTTTATCAACAAATATGAAATGGGCCAGCAGTAATCCTACCACATGAGCTTAGGGGGTTAGTAAAGGACACAGGATTTTCTGTGAACAGCTTAATACCAACACTAACAAAGCAAATAAATTGTTTTCTTCATGCACAGGTAGAAAAACTCCTAAGAGCAGTTGCTGATGGAGATCTGGAAATGGTGAGTGTTAGCACAGCTGTTGAATATTACTGAATTCCCATCTACCTCATTCAAACTGAGGAAGTTTCTTGTAAGTAAATGAAGAATGGTTTGGGTAATACCTTCCTTCAGCAGCAATTAATCAGATTCAACTCCTTTTCTACAAAGAATGCTCACTCCATGTCCCCAGATAATTTTACCTACAGTGCTTTAAGGCCCATTATTTTGACATTTCCGTGACCTCTTGCATTAAGGAAATCACTTTGAATAATTCTTTTGCGAAGGCCTGTTATTTAAAAATGCATGCATCGTCACCGCTAGGAGATGCAAGAACTTGGAGATGTGAAGAACTGAAGGAGAACAACATTCAGGACAGGCATGTTGAAAAGAATTATTGTGGGAAAGAGCAATTTATTTGCTTGCAGGTGCTCAAGCTGCACTGCCAAAAGCTGTTAGATGGGGAGCACGGTGCGTTGCAGAACCGTACAAAGATACGTCTGCTGAGGTCACAATATTGGACTGGATTTTCAGTCAGCACAAAAAAAAAAAAAAAGGCAAGATAGATGAGTTTTCAGGTAAACCAGATTTTTGACAGCAATTCCAATAGGAGGTGTTGTTATTCCCCGTTGCTTGTTCCTGTGTCACAGAGGTACAGAGTACCTTTTCCCACATGTGACGGGATGCCTGTGCTCGAGAGGCAGTGCTGTGCATCAGTGGTGGGATTTACAGTTTGCGGGTTTTTTTTACCTAGGAAGCGTTCCAGTAATACGGTGTTTTTAAACCCACAAATGCTTTTGGATTCCTAAATTGCCAGGTTCTCTATTGCTTTGAATATCGTCCACTCTTTATTGTGTATGTCATAATGGTGCATGTGTACTACAAATGAAAAACGGGCTCTTACTTTGTTTGTTGCGATACCTTTTTATTAATATTTCATCCAGAGAGGACATTTAGGTGACACCAGTACAGAGGCGTTGTCTCAGGGGCATACAGCTTCCCTTTGGTTTGGATTGAACTTCACACAGATAGCTGATGCCTCTAGCAATACCAGTTTCAGAGCCAACGTTCTGTAATTTGTGGTATGTCCCACCTGCCTTGACATTTTTTAGTTACTATTGTCCTTTATTCCAGCAAATGTAAACAGTAAGGTGCTTCCAATGTCATTCTACTGAAAAAT
The DNA here is from genome assembly GCA_027574665.1 of Rhynochetos jubatus. Lineage (NCBI taxonomy): Eukaryota > Metazoa > Chordata > Aves > Eurypygiformes > Rhynochetidae > Rhynochetos > Rhynochetos jubatus. The sequence continues at coordinate 20,413,624 of CM050661.1, read as the reverse complement.
TGAAGATGATGCAAATCTTTAGAAGTTTTGTCTTTGAAAAGATGTATAAGGCTGTACATTTCTCAATTGTTTTGTAGTTCACAGGACAGTATCACGAAACCATGCGAGAACGCAGGGTGTCTCTGCTGATACGTATTCTGAAAAACGTGCTGAGGTGCTGTGCACCAGGCGTTACAGATGCTAATGAAACATCACACAGCCGTAACGAAATAGATAATCTGCGTCACAAAATGCATACCGTGCTAATGTCGATTCTCGTACTTCATCCCAGCTAGATGACAGAAACAGTTTATTAATTGTTAGAGCAAAGAACCTTCAGTTGTTAAGAAAATACCATTATCCTAGTGCTCGGTGTAACTTAATCTTAGTAATTATTTCCAGGTCAGCCCTTAAGTCACTTCAAGAAGCAGCAACACGTAGAGTGGTGATATTTACTGTCTTCTGGCCAGTAGTAAACATGAATGTATTACCATTCACTTTTCACAGCCTTTGTGAAAGTCTGAGCTGCATCATGAAAATATTTAAAGAAAATTAAGGACAGTGCTATAATTTGCTGGAAAACCAGTGTCCAGCAGTGCGCAACAGATACCAGCAATATAATCTGTGCATTCAGATGACAGAACCACCGTATTTTTAGTGGCTTTACTTTCCACATTACTCAAGTTCATGTAAAACTGTTCATGACAAAGGAAATTGTCCATTTGGATGGCAAAGGTTACAGCTTGAACGTCAGTGAAAAAACCACGTTTATTTAAAACCTCTAACCTTGTTCTGCCAGCCTGAGGTCTGTCTCCATAGGAACAGAAGCAGCAGTGGGTCATTAGTGCTCTTGTAGGTTCCTGCTCTGCCAGCCAATGGAGCTTTGCAAGAAGAGGCATTAAAAAGCGTGCTGTGAAACTGGAGGATTTTTAAAAAATAAAATGCTGGTTGTTCAGGAAGCCAGAAAACAACCTTTGTCATCATGGTAGCACCTGCACATTTGAAAAAGCCAGTGTGCTTTAGCTTGGAGATAATTATGTTAATCAGTGACAGTTATTTTCATCAGCTGACTCAATGGCAGCTAATTCTACATTTTGAAAATTAAATTTAGGTCTTTTTGGTAAATTTATTGTATCCCTAGTGAGAAAGAAATGTTTTGGGACAGTATAGAGGGAATGTCTGTATAGAAAGAATTGAACTTTATTCCCAAAGTATGTTTCTGTCAAGCTCCTGGGAAGTGAAATGTCATCATCCTTGTCACTTCTTGTGTTTGTTAAAGCAAAAGATGAAACAGAATTTGCATCGATACGAGCTGGCACAAATCATCTGAGCTAAAAGGATTTGGAGGGTTGGAGAATAGGTGGGTGCTGAAGTCTTGATGAGGCAGCAGGAAGTCATTTGTAATTTCCTTCGGTGCCATACTTGCTGAGCTTTCTAGCTGCTTTGTCAACATTTGATTTTTTCATTTGACCTGGGGGCAACTGATGCCGGGAGGAAGCTGTAGAGTCTCCCTGAGATAGTCACAGTGTATGCTTGTAGCATCTTACTCATCTGCACACGCCAATGTACTAGGACATCGAACCTTTGGACTCTGTAAAGGAGTACTTGCTTTTTATGCCAGGTACGTTATCTCTTGGAATGGATGGAAGAAGACTTGGAAGATGAGGATGACACAGTTGGTCCATCAAAACCGGAATTCTGCCATCCCTTATGCCAGTGCTCAAAATGTGGGCCAGCACAAAAGGTTGGAATATTCGTTCTGTAAAAAGAGTCATTTATATTCTTGTAATGTAACTTTTAGCTCTACAGAAATAGCATTTCTGTTGCCCAACACCTCTGTCTCCTGTCTAAAAAGCTGTTCATATATACAGGTTGTAACAGAGTTTGTCTGATGTCATGAAATTGTTCAGTTTTAATTGTACTGTAGAAAATTTTGGATACAGGAACAGTGTTCAAAGATCTGCTCAATATCTAATGGAGTGAAAAAACCTTGCAGTTTGCTTTTAGAATACGTGCACTGCCGTCACTGAGGTGTGGACACCTTTGAATAAATGGGAAAAGTCTTTTTCTAAGCCTCAGTCGCTTCTGGTTCTCTTGTACAGTTTATGCTGCTAGCTGTCACAGAGTATCTGCTGATCTGTTAGTAATCAGTTTAGCAAGGAATACCTGCTAATCCCACAATCAACGTAATGCAGCCTTTTTTATAATTGCATCACATCTTGCATACAAGCTGTATCTAAAAGCCCTTCGGAGAGTAATTGTAATTGCAAGGACTTCCATTCCCCTTATTTATCACAGACTGTAGAGGAGAATCAGGCTTTACAATACACTTTTTTTAAAAGAAATAATTAATTTAGATAAGGAATGATCCCAGCTTCTTGGAAATAGAACACCAGTTACTTGCCTTCCAGGAAGACCATGCATTACCGTGTCTGGAGGTACACATAACTGGCTAAACCAAAGTACACATTTTCAGTGTATTGGCTGCTTTGAGGTAACAGTATCCATATTGCTTAACAGAGAAAATGTGAGATGGCTTAACTCCCTCTAAATTCCTCACTGCTACCTGATGTTTATTTTGTGCAGGCTGAGATTATACTGTTTATCCTTAAATGCTTCACATTCACACCGTGTGTTACTCTCTGATAGCGTGTGTCCGTGTACCCTGTGTACGGAGATGATGTGCTAAAGATGCCAGAGCCTGAGACCGTATTTGTTGGTAACAGGGGAAGGGATGGCATTGCTGTGGCAGTAACTTGCCTACTGAGTGACAAGCGGAAGGAACTTGTTAACTCATTTTACCCACTGCACCTACAGAGGTTGCAAGCGGACTGAAAAGGGATGTTCTGTACTGCTGCGTAAGCTGTGTTCCAGGTAGTTTCCTTACTTTGACTCCCCATGGCAGTCTGTTCCCTGGGCCAGCGTTACGACCACATGAATAAAATGAATTTTAGTTTTAATCCTTATTACCTCAAGCTTCGTGTAGCTGTAAAATGGGTGTGTAGTGTCTGTCTCCAAGAGCATGAATGTCTGTATAAATGAAAGTAGCTGATAATACTAACACTCTCCATATGTAAGAGCATCCTAACAGCTGTGTAAAACTGTAGAGTTTTGCTTCCATCTCAACCTGTGCTGCTTGAGCTTCTTTTTATATCATGAATAGTTGCCTGGAATTTTGTTCTACAAAGCTATCGTGTTGGAAGAAAAGAGGGAAAAATAAAACTCATTGTTCTGTTGCAAAACACTGCCGAGCCGCTCTGGTTTGCTCACTTTTCCTGAAGATCTCAAATTAGGCTCTGTAGCAGACCTTGTAATGCCCATCTACCTGCTTTGTATATACCCAGCAGGCACTGGGCTTCTTTTTGATCATCAAAACTACTGTGATTAAGGAAATAGTTTTGTTGTGTATTTTCCTCCACAGAAATTTGCAAGGATCGCTGCTAACGGACTTGGGGTAAACGTTTCGAACCAAGATGGGTTTACACCATTGCATATGGCCGCGTTGTATGGACACTTAGAACTTGTCTCTCTCCTGTTGAAACATGGAGCCAGTATCAGTGCCAAGAATGCCAAACATGCCGAACCTCTTCATTTAGCCTGCCAGAAAGGCCACTTCCAGGTAACAGCCTCTTCGTAAACGCAACTTCACACTTCACAAAGCAGCTTTTTGGGGGTGCTGAAGTTACAAACAAATTAGCGACAAGACTAAACCAGTAACGGTGAAAATTAGTTTGGTCATCCGTTTTTTCTTGCAGTGTCTCCAGAGGGAAAGGGGATCTTTGAACCGAAACAGCTGCAGTAGGCACCTTTTCTTTCCAAATGACTTAAAATAACGGCTTGATGAAAGTGCTGGGAATAGCTCTTGTCATACATCAGACGCTTTAGAAATACCTCGTGCAGCTGAATCGCCCTGTGTGTTTTCTCTCTGTCCCTTCTGTTCAAGGAGGTTACGTGTACACCTGTTGATGCACTAGACTTGGTATCTTAATACTCACAGTATTAAATACGTCCTGTATCTTCGATGGAGTAACTCCTTTAAGTGGATTATGAGCCCAGTGGAGCTCTGAGGGTAGGAGATAACCTCATCCCTGACTTCAGGTCAGGGAAGCATAAGCCGTGAAGGAGAAGCACGAGCTAGTAATAAAGGAGGAAGAGTAAACAAGAGGGGAAAAATAACGCTTACGAAAAAGCAGGTGCAGACGGGCAAATGGGAACATGCAGAAAAGTGGAGAGCTAGGGGTTTCAGAATAAGGAGCTGAGGACTGCAAGAGGAAAAAAATGGAGGGAATTGTGGAGATGATGAGGAGACAAAGCACTAGGGAGGCAAGGAGAAAAGGAGAATACAACTCAGACTTGTAGGTCAATGAAGGTTAGTTCATGAGGTGTTTACAACATCAGGAACTCCTTCCAAGTGCTCTGATGAGTTTGGAAAGGAATGGATACTGTTGCTGTGGTGGTTTGTTCTTGATGTTTTAAGTTCTTGATTATGTGTGTTTTTCACATACCTCCAGTTTTATTTTCTGGCCTTGCTTCCAGTTGCCTAAGGTCTTTCAAAAAAAGTCTTTGGTTAAATATGCAAATGAGTATGATAGGAAGAGATGCTTGTGGTTGTCATGCTTGGCAAAGGTGAGGCTTGTTTTCTCCATCATTTTTTCTTCCGTCTCTTTTTCATTCTAGATTTCAAAAAACCTTTTTGTCGTTGTTTGGTGTGGTTGGTTTTGTTTAAATAAGGGGGTCCTTTCCCTGCATGATTGTGGTTAGCTGCTATTTTAAATTAAAGCGTTGTTACTCCTTTCAATAGGTGGTGAAGTGTCTGATGGATTACAATGCTAAACAAAATAAAAAGGATATGTATGGAAATACTCCTTTAATTTATGCATGCTTGAACGGTCAGTATGAGACTACTGCCTTGTTGATAGAGGTAAGGTCACTGCAAACACAGTGTTCAGAAGAGTGGTTTTTCTGTGGTATCTGTGCTTACCCAGTACTTGGGATCAGTATTTTCAGTTATGTGTTTCTCTGTCAAAACTACTTGGGGGAAAGATAAGAGTATTTGTTGTCTCACTCCTTTCAATCCCTCCCCTTCATGTTTTTGATTAGATAAATGTTGCTATACTATTGTACAGCTAGCTGTTTTCATGGGACTTCGTGGCAGCTGTTAGGTTTTCCTGTGTATGAGTCTATCGTGTAGGGGTTTTTTGCAGGTTTTGTGATTTGTTTGCTTTTTTTTTACTATTTCTTAAGCGTGGAATATGTGGTAGATACATGCAAAAATGAAATGAGCTGATGCATGAAATTGTGGCTGTGAGGGAGGAGGAACTAAGACGAACAGGTGGCTCATTGCTGAACTGGTGATCGCTAGCACGTGCTTTCTGCCTTCGTGTGCAGCGACAAGGCTTCCGTTGCGTTGTCCTCACTCGTGCGTTGAAAAGAGAAGGAGAGAAAAACAGACTAGTAATGTGCTGTGCTGTACCCATTGCACGCTGCTCTGTCATTCTAACCTCAGCTTCATCTTGCTGTCCAGCACGGAGCTTCTGTTAACCTTTGTAACGCCAAAGGGAATACCGCACTGCACGAGGCCGTGATAGGAAAGAATGAAGCCCTGGTAGGCTTGCTGCTTCGGAACGGTGCCGTGACGCACACAAGGAACGACAGGAACTGTACCCCTGCGGACTGTGCCGAGCCGGTGAGTGCGGAGAGCTCGCTTCTGAGGTTGGATTTTCCCAGGTCTATAGGCGTAATGTAGGAGAGAAGTCAAACACAACTGTTTGTCACGACGGTGTTTGCCAAGACTTCTGCATTTAACGGTTAGTGTGGTGTAAAGGCTGTGGTGCCTGTGTGTGGTTCAGTGAACCACAGATGTACGTGAAACCTGCCGTGTTTCCGAAAGAAGTTATCCTAGAGAAAAGGGGTGAGTGTAGAAAGAGTGAAAGCACATACGTGAATGAAAATGACATTAAAACCTGTGCTAGTAACGGCAGAGAGCAGCAATGCTGGTTGTAGGAGCACGAGCACCTTTCAGTGATCAGTTACACTGCTAGCCATCTTCCTTGTTCCATCTTCTGCCCTTCGTGCCTTTGGGTACCTTTTACCTTGTCACCGATAACTCTGACCTTCCCCTTTATCAATAGCAGTAACAGAATTGGTAATACTAAATTACAAGGAATTATTATTTGATGCATGGTCCCTCTCTTTATGTGCTTAAATAGCCTCTGAGATGTAGCATAATGACCACAAAATTCTGTACTGAATCCATTTTAGTATGCACATTACCATTTAAACCGAAATTAGCTTAACCATAATTAATACAGTTTAAACTAGTAGGTCAAGACCTCAAAATCATCACTCTGTTACAGTGCAACTCGTGGAACACTGATTTTTGTCCCTGCTCGAAGTAATACGATTTAAAGTTTGTATTTATGATGAGGTATTTCTCTGTGTTACATTAGTTTTGGCAGCAGTTAATAAACACACTCTGCGTAGACTAGAATCCTAAATTGTACTGATGTTTTTCTTTTTCTTTAATAATGGTGAAAATGGAAACTTTTAAAATTAAGAATTCAAATATCAGTAAGTTGCTGGAAACAGCACCAAGCTATGTACCCACATCAGCAGAGAGAGAAAAGGAGTGTGAGCAGCATACTACTATCAAGATAAGAAAAAAAGGTACATGTCCTATTTCCACTGGTATGAATAAAAAGCGATTTAGGAATTCATGTGCAGCTACAGCAAATATTTTATATCTAATAATTATAATTAAAGAACAGACAACTATTTTGTGTATTTATTACAGGAAACCCCTAAAATTCTATAACTAAATGCAGCAGATGTGTTATAGTCCTGACGTCACCGCAAACGCAGTTTTCGCTTTTTTGGGGGTGTGTGTGGGACTTTTATATACAAACCCATTTAAAGTTAAAAAACATGTCACGTTTGAGATGATATAATTAGCCACGTATTGATTGTCCATTTCAGTGCAAAGTAAACCAGGCTAATTTCAGTCACCTCTGGTGGTTGTTTACGTTGCCCTAAGGGGGGTTAGGGAGCGACCCTCCGTTAGTTACGGTCTCACATGTTATGGCTGAGGAATGGGAGCTGCAGAGGCGACTGTCTAACCCCCTAAGCACGGTTTGCAGAGGAATGTCGTTCAGTGAGGGGCAGCGGCACACCGTGCAGCCTGAGCAGGGGTGGTGAGGCACACGGCACAGTCGGACAACGCAGCTCAGCCGATGGAGCGCCGTACTGACGCTTCGAAGGGATGGCGGAACCACCATCCATCCTCAGCTTGATTCTGAAGCTGAGCTGGGGTGAGGGGCGTAGCGTGGTGTGGTGAGCTGGGCAGCGCAGCGTAGCCAAGGACCCCCTGCCACCAGCCCTGCGGAAGGAAGACGGGCTGCACGAGCAGGAGTCGGGGAAGGTGGAGCAGGAGTGCCCTGCTCAGCATCCATGAGTTTCAGTTAGGCTTTTCAAAATAACTCCTACCCGCTTCCCTAGGAAAGACTGTGTTTCGTTAATACAGCCCCCAAATTAATCACAGTCTGCTGATGCCAAGGATTGGTACAGTCCTTGCACGTGTTACGAGAGCAGTCCAAAAGGAACAGCAGAAGGCGTGACTGAGTGATATTAATGAAGAGGGGGTATAGCATCTGTGGGTTAATTCAGGCTTGTAAAAATGGGAACTAAGGGCCTCAAAGTCCAGAGTTACATGGTCTCTTCAGCAGCTTTGCCAGTCATGCTGATCTGACGAAGGACGCTTACTCCTGCGACTTAAAATGCTTTAAAATTTCCAAAGATAAATCGCGACTCTGATTCAAGTTGTCAGTGTTAGAGTTTCACTGTAAGATTTTAAATCTAATGTCAGTAGATACCTCTTTTCGTTCAGAACTGTGGTTTTTTAATTCTTCAGTGTGACTCAGTTTTAATTTTAGCTGCCTGTTCTTTTAAACCCCTAGTGAATTCTAAGCCATGTGAGAAAGCCGATGATCCCATAAGCAGACAACTTCAGCTGGTCCAGTCAATTAACAGATTTAACAAGTAAGCATAGACGCTTCCTCAGGAGAACGTTTATTGTTTCCCATAAGCAAACAAGAAATACAACTGTAAATAAAGCCCCAAAGTGGGTCGAGCCTTGTTAGACGTCACGTGTGACTAATTTGACAGGAGATGTTAATCCTCCACCATCGCACGCCCAGACGGATGTCCTGGGCAGAGGAGAGCGCGCAGAAGTGTTGAAATTGGTTTTGCGCTAATGCTTTGGTGTACCATAAATGAAGATTTTCAGAGCCAGACGGATTAAAAACTGATCTTAGCCCTTCACTCAGCGGGTGGGTTTTGCCTGTGATCCCTGTAACCGTGAAGGTACGTGCTGCCATAGGAGGAGGCAGGGAAGATCGAGGAAACAGGAGCAGGCTGTCCCTCTGAGGTGGTGGGGGGGGGCAGAGGCCGCTCTGCGTTGAGATAATGCCACCTTGTGGGGTTTCTGCGGCCGGGCTTCTGTGGAAAGACTGACGTAATTAAATTTAATTTCTTTGAAATATATTTTAGAGCAAAACATTTACGGAGAACAATAACAAGAGATAGAAGTGTCCCTAATTTTGACTATCAGTTACTGCATCAGGTAAGTGGAAATACTTGTTTGAATTATTCGGATAATACAGCGGGACTGTTTGCTTGATCTGCTGTTAACGTGGGCGCCTGTAACAGGAAGGTTTTACTAGTGGTGGTTGGTGAATCCCAGGAGTTCTGACCTGTTTGCTAAATCCTTAATGTTTCATCATTCTTCGGACTTCAGTGGTGCTTCTGTAACACCTCTTAAACATCCCATTCGTACTCCCGAGCCTCTCCTAAGCCTCCTATTGCAGGCTTCATCTCTGCCTTGTCTTCTGTGCCGTGCCTAGCAAAATCGAGGTTAGACCAAGGCTTGAAAAACTCGGCAGCTTATCAGAGCTGTAGGCAAGCGGAAATGCTATTCACAAGACAGAAAATTTTCAGTAGATTAAAACTGGGGGTTGCATGGTAAGCCTGCTTGTAGGAGGAGGTTGTTTGCAAGGGCGATAGCAGAGTGCGTGGCGCCTTGTCAGCTGTGACGCAGGTACCCGTAATCGACTCGTCTGTGGTTGGGGTACCGTGGCACCCTGCGCCGGTCTGACTGTTGGCTGCTGCTCACTCAGAGCCTGTGCTCCCTCGTCCTCCTTTACGCTGGCTTTGACTCTTACTGGACCTTCTGCTGAGCCCTTTCACCATACTGAATCAAGAGAAAAACTACCCTGAAAACAAACTGAAGCTGTTTTCTACCGGGCTAGGTCGGTAGCTGCCCGTTACTAGATTGACACAGCCCTGGAAGGGCGGGCTCTGCCGCTCACCTCCACCTCTGTTCTGTGCATAGAGCCCTTACGGGATTCGGCGTTTGCGAAGAGCCTGGAGACGCCACATCAATGCTATAAAACTGTAATATTTTATTAATTCTTCCTAGTGTTAATGATAATATCCCACTATTTAATTAAGATTTAGATTTAGATTTTATAACTGTGGATCGCCGAAGGCAGTATGTCAAGTGACCATGATATACAGCACTTGAACCATGTGCGGCTGTCACAGCTGTGCCATTTACAGGTTATACAGCTCTAACCTGTTAGTGGGTCTAGACGTGGATTATCTCAGTCTGAAACTTTTCAAGATTGCTGCCATTATTTCAGTATCGTCGTGAATTTGTGTCTTTAGTTCTTCTGTTAGAACATGTGTCGTTAGCACGCTTGGATCCTCTTTGTTCCCTCAGTTATTTCACCATTGGCAGAGTGGCCAGTAATCAGGGAGAGGCACCCGTTCTGGAAAGTCAGGAGCAGGTACAGAAATGGCAGCTGAGAATGGTTGGAATGACCAGAAAGAGGCTTTCAGGGGAGGCGGGGAGGGGGCATGTCTCATCCCCGAGAGCAGCTGGAAGCACGGAGCTCCTGCCTTTGCCTTCAGCCTGTGTTAACTACTTACACGTTTCTTAATGGTAAAAGAAATGGCTGCATCACAAAAGGTGTTCAGAAGAGTGAGGGTAACAGTGGGACAGTGCAGTGAAAATGAGAGCTGGAATGCCTCCACGACCTTTTCTGTTCTGGTACTGATGTATGCGTAGCCTGGGCAGGTTGGCCACTTCTTAATTTCTCACATGTAGACTAAATACAATTACTGTCCTACAAAGTATGACGCTCCTAATCCTTGGCTGTGCTCTCAGTACGGAGAACACAGGGAAGTTAGTGTGATAATTCAAGAAAAACGATCCTCGTTTTGCGTTTTTGTAACAAAGCAGACAGTGCTTTTAACGCACCGTTTTTCCACCCTCACAGTTAGCTATTAAGAGCTTTGATAAAACCAAGTTAAAATCGGTTGAGACGCTGGACAAGAGCGAAGTTAAGATCATTGACACGGGACGCAGCGGTGAGTTTGTGAAACATGACGATACGGTAGAAGTTCCTCACAGGAGTAAATTAATGCACCGAAGACATACAGTTAACGTGCCGCTTCCAGCAGAGAGTAGCAGCGAGGGCAGTTCCTCCAGCCCGAGAAACACAAGTATTTCACAATCAAGAGAGTGCTGCCGTGATTTGCTTTCAGAACACTGACGAGGAAGCGCGCCTTTGATGTCAAAAGCTGCGGAAGTAGGTGGTGTTCATTTCAGTCGCCCTCAGCGCGTATCAGAATTCCGCGACGCCTGCAAGCCTGCCTTCAGAACAGACCAAGGGTGGCTCGGCAGCAACAGCACGTCCCGAGCACGAAGACTGAACCCTCTGTTTATGCTGGAGGGAACTACTCAGCCGGGTCATTACCGATCTCAGCAGGCACGTGCCGAGGTGCAGACAGGAAAAACTAACTTTCCTATTCTACTGAGCACTTGTTAAAAAATCCTGTGTAACAGTAAACCAAATGCAACCCTGAATTGTATTTTTCAGCCACCCGCTTTGTTTTTAAGAGTCTTTGAATAATTTTTGCATTTTCAGTTTTTATCACTACATTGGATAATTATACATAAATATATATTTATATATAAAGATATATTGGATAACAAGGTATTTATTGCCAGAGGTAATTGAAATGTCTCTATTTTTACTGTAAAGTTACAAACCATTCTAGTATATATTTCTGTACATTTCAGTAGCCGGGAAAAGCGGGAAAAGCAGTCCGTCACACCTGCAACGTCGCGTGAGACGTTTATACACGGTATCAGCGTGAAGGGATGTAATCCTGCTGATCTCTTTGCAGTGCTCCCCTGTATGGGATCTGCAAGTTCAAGTTCTTACACAGCCAAGATCCTGGGAAAAAGCAGAGAGCCCTTGACAAAGCTGAACTTTGGGCTCACTGCTCACAGCCCGGGCAAAAAAATACGCAGCACGGGCCTGCGTAAGGACGCACAAAGTCGTTCTGAGTGGGGCTTTTTGTTCGGTTGGTTGGTTTTTTCCCTTCCCCTAAGGCAAGTCATGCAAAAATGCACAAATATCCACAATTCTGAACCTGGGCAACACCTGCAGACGGAACGGCAGCTTCGGAGCCTGCTCCGGACTGCCCTTGGAGAGGTGAAATTCCAGTTAGGGCAGGTACTTCTCGCATCGGCAGCGCCCGTTGGAACAGGCCGAACGCGAGCCCGGTCCTGGAGGGGATCGCTGACCGATGGAGGGCTGCAAGGAACTGCGATGACTGCTCGCATTTGGCCTCGATTTTCTGCCTGTTTCGGTGCCGGTAGGAGAACGTGTACATAGCACGCGCCGGGTTTCGAAGCGCAGTGGTTTTTATTCTTGGCTCATCACATCCAGCTTGCATTTTATTTCATAAACTGTTTGTCTGCGTAACTCCATTTCCTTTAGCTGCGGTCTCAGCAAACTGCCTGGCAGACACACGGCTGGTTTTTCTCAAAGAACTTTTTAATGGAAGAGGTGAAACGTGCAGTGGGCGCACGTGTGGAGACGAGGCTCGTGTGTTTATTTTTCTAATTTATGAGTTCATCTGGTTTTCTAATGTGCCTTGGATTTGTGCCAAATGATGGAAAGAAAAAAGTAGTAAAACAACTCTTGAAAACGCTGTTTTCTTTGAGTGCTTTTTTCAAAGCATGGAGTCTCTTGCGCAGTTTTCCTTGCTTCTGTTTTTGGAGGCATTTGAAGGCTTCAATGTGTCTGTAAATGGAGGGATCTGTTGGAATTTACTCTCAAGTTCATGATGACCCTCCTCCTTCCCTCCCGCATTCACGGATTAGTTACCAGGCTGTGTGGGTTTAAGGCACAGAGGTGTGCGATATAGAACCGTTGGTGGAACTGAACGTGTTCACCTAACTTCCTCCTCTACGTTCCCGTTAAAAACAGAAAGTAGGATGGATGGGCAGCTCTTACAAGCCAAGAGGAGAGACAAAGTAGGTGTTTTTTCTTCTTGTGACACCGTGACCCGGAGTAAGTCACTTATTCTTACCTGTAAAAGGTAAGAAAAACCAAGCAAAAATAACCTAGACATTACTTACCTAGTTTAAGATACAAGCAAACATGGATCTGATTTCCAGACTATGCGGTGAAGGTGTGTTTTAATTACACCAGCCATTTAACAGAATGAGGCTTAAGACTTCTTGACAACAGCGATGGAAAAAATCACTTCGTTAGCTGCCGAGCTGGTGCTGCGGTGCGTACGGGCAGCGCGCTGCTGAACTACCGACCGTGAGCGAGTGAGCAGCAGGACGCACGCGTCAGCATCGGGCTGCTTCCCTGGGTGTAGCGCGGTGGAACAGCTTTGGAAACCAGCTTTAAGGTAGCTTATGAAACAACCTTGAAACGGCTTAGAGGCTGTGGACTGTGAATTTGCTTACTTGCTTTTTTCGGTCAAAACCAAATTGTGAATGCACAGGTGATGGAGAACCACCTGCTCCGGACTGATCCGTTTCGGTGTGTTCTGTGCGAGCCTCAATACGAATGGTTACGTAATTATCCGTGAATTTTACCCTTCAAAGGTAGGAATTAGCCAAGCAATCAAGTAGTGCTTGCCTTTGAGAAACTCTCCGGCCAAGGAAATGTAACACTGGCGAGAAGCAGCCCGTGCCTTACTCGGGCAGCAATGCGGACTCGGTGCCTACCGGCTTTTAACAAAACCTGCGTTTTAAGACATCCAACAGCAGAGTATTTTTTCCCCTTAGAGTTTACAGACAAAGTACCGATTTATTAGAATTAACGTGACTTTTCTAGTCTATTACAGTCTCAGAAGAGTTGTCCTTGTGAACCTCAGGTGACTTCAGTGCCCGAGCCATGCTTCAGTTTGATCGTGTTCAGCCTAGGATAAAGCTTATTTCCAGGCGTTTTGGATGTACAGTGGATGTATTTATAAAGCACTTAAACACCCAACAGTCCCACTGTCATCTGAACTACGGAAAGATAATGACTAACAAGTTATTTAGGGAAAAGAAGAGTTTGCAAGTTTCCTTTGATGTGCTTAACCAAGCTTGTAATTGAAAAATGGGTATGCAAGGCTGTGGTGGCCAAAGGCTAAACTGGAAGAGGACTGGAAGGGAGAAGCCCTGCACGCTTCCCCGAGCAAGCCGTAGTGCCAGGACACCGAGGGCAGCTTCACGACACTCGTGCTTGGTCTGCAGAGCAGGTGGCTGCACGGTCCCGTTTGGCTCCAAAAGGATGCGGGTTGGAATGATGCAAAGCACGACTCCACGTGTTGACGCCCCAGGTCGCACAACAGCAGGGCAACAAAGCTTACCTTGTTGAAAGCAGTATTTGATCAGCTCAGGACCGGGAAGCATGGATGCTCAGGATACGTCCACAGCCCCAAAGGGGGAACTTCTGAACCATCTACTGCCACAATTGACTGGAAACTCTTCACGCTGGCAAGGGGTCAGCAGCGTCGAGAAATTCAGCGTACGCCCGCGATGTCACCGAGTTAAGGAATCCTAATTAGAGACAAGCAGATCGCCCCGCCTAGTCCAAATGAGACAGAAACAACTGCTCAGACGCTTCTTAACCACATTCACGCAGGATGAAAACCAGAGGCACTGGTGCTCGCTTTCAAAGAGTTTTATTCTGTTCCAAAACCCACTGCAGCTGGGATCATACATGTTCCTGCTCTGTTCTGTCAGAACGGGGTTGTGTGGTGGCAGAGCGTTTATCGGCACGTTACAGTATTTGTCCTACCTATTCCCATCACCGTATTTTTGGATACACGTGTAGCACAAGTTCAGTGTTAGTTTAGGCATGCAGGAGGCGCAGGAAGTTCAGGCAAACGGTGTTTTGTCAAGGGAAGAAACACTCCAGCCATTTGATAAAAATGGAGGTAGTTTGAGGAACATAGGGCAGCAGGTGCCTGAACAGTGCTGCGCTACAGTTAACGTGCTTGTTCGGGGGTAGCGCGAGCGTTTAGAGGGGAACCGTCAACTGTGTGCTGGTTAGTTTCTTTACAGACTGCCTGACAGGAAACGCTCTGATCCAAACCCTGCCTTGACACCTTCACTTGGTTTTACAAACTGCCCGTCAGCTGCTGGAGGAGCTTCCTTCAGGGGCCGAGGAGATCTGACAGGGAAGTGGGAAGCCGGGAGCAGTCCTGAAGCTCCTCCTCATGTTGTGGCACCTCCAACAGCAGCAAGTGAAGCGTGTGCAGTTGCTGAAAGCGTAGCTTACACACCGAGTAAGGGGCAACAGAATGGTCATGCTAAGGAAGCAGTGGGGAACCCCACACTGTTCAGGCCTCTTCTACTACAAAAATGTAAGTTACAAAATCCCCTTCTCAGATTGCTTTTACAAGACAAGTTCGTTTGTTGGCCTTTTCATTAAAAAAAAAAAGTGAGGAAGCGTAAACACGTTCAGATCTTGCATTCTGCCCGGTAACACCATCCTGCCTCTTTCCAGGGCTTTTGTTTGGCAGAGGGTCTTACAGCAGTATCAATAATCGTCCTCTTCATCAGAATCCAGCACTTTCCTTCTGTTGAACTGAAACGGAAACACACGCGGCGTCGCTGGAAGGGACAGAGTAAATCCGACACAGAAGCAAGCCTCGCCAACGCGACACGTCTGACAAGGACGCCACGTGGGAGCAGAACACGCACCCCATCACCCGCCCCCCAGGTCCCTGCCTGGCGCGGCGGTACAGGACTGTCGCACCACCAGGCTGATACCCCGGCTGCGAGTGTCTGCAGATGGTACTGCTGGTAAGGACTGTGAGGATTTCCTCCCAGTACGCAGCGGTGCAGGCAACAGGTGGTAAACACAAAGTGAAGTTCTCCCTCAACTGAAACGGCCCCACACATGCGATGTTTCTGCTCTTTTTCAACAGCATTACATGCAGGGAGTGTAGCTTACCTTTACTGTTGTTTTCTTTTCTGTTTGCTGGCTTACTTTTTCAAGTATTTCTATCAAACCTTGTTCCGATACCTAGGGAAGCCAATGAAAAGCCGTATCAACACATCTTGAGATGCTTGGTACCAAACAACTGAATCACACTACGCCTTCTCAGTAAAGGCGTTTGGTGGAATTACGTAACAGTATTTAGAAGCTCTCGGTTGCCTTTTTCAGTTATTTAATTTACAGAGATTAAAACCATCCCCTTTTTTCTAGAGTGAATTAGGTTTGAAAGGAGTATACGCAAGAAAGAACGTAACTCACCTTTCCAGCTAGCTGTCCAAATCTCGCCATCTGGATAAGATAATTCTCTACTGCTTTTGCTTTGTCTGGTTTCACAAGTGCTAAATTGCTTACTGCAACAAAAACAGGCTCTGCTCATTTTGTTTTAAAACAAACACCTCCACTAGTAATTAAAAAGTGACAAACGTCCCCATGACACAGTTGTCTTCATGCCGGTCATGAAAGACACGGAAAATGCCATTTTCATGTACATAAAGGTAACAAGGTATTAAAAGTATTTCCTACTTTTAAATATTTGTTCCTAATTAGATTAACTCCTTTTGGCTCTCACTACCATTCCTGCTATTAATTACAAAAAAAATTGATGGGCACAATTCAGATACCAGTTTACCCCTTCCCTCCACACACTGCTCTCGCCAGCTGAAACGCTGCAACCCTTTTATCTTCCCATCACCACCACTGTTCCAGCGTGGGCTCTGTACCAGCACATCGGGGCTCGGTTTGAGCAGCACTGCAGTACACTAGGTGGGAATTGCTTATCAGAAAGCGACTTGGATGCTTACGTCTTGCACGAGCTGCTTGGTCAAGAACTTGAGCTAAAACGGTGTTTCTTATCTCCGCTTCCCTGGAATGAAAAACGAACCGCGTGGTAAAAGTGGGATTTCAAATACCCAAGCACACGCACAAACCAGCAAACCACAGAAGACACCTGATTCACGTGCGTGACTTCTTGAGGTCCCGTCAAACCTTACATTCACGTGATTTCTTTATCGCATTTTCTGTCACTAGCAGCTCTGTGGACATCAACAAAGTTACACAGCTGGCAACATCCTCCAAGAACTCCCGATGGGAGTTTACTAACACACCTTAGGGCCGTTTACTCTTACAGCTGAAGGACAAAAGCCCCTGTAAAGGCGCTGTGTTCAGTTCCACGTGGAATTTCCCCAAAGGCAGTGGACGGCACAGCAGACACGAGGAACCGTCCGTGCGGAACAAGACAGAACCAAACCTCATTATTTATTTAGAATTTTTCAGCAAGTCTTCACATCCTTACAATATCTGACCACCGACTTGCAGAAGTGCCATTTCAGCTTGGGCACTGCCGTCAATACAAACTTTGTGTGCAGTCCAGCTCTGGAAACGCTTCTTTCCAATTTTCTACACAGTGCAAATACTAAACACTGTTTCTGCACTAAACTCTGACGTGAATCCTTTGGTTTCATATTTTTAACGGCAGTGGATGTCCCAGAAAAATCACATCAACTAGGAAAGCCTGTTCCCTTTGCATTAACAGACAGAAGTCAATAGTTCTCACTTATACCTCTGTTTCGCTTCCTGTTGCGATGGATCACCAGCCGGATCCTAGAGAATGAGATCACAGTAAATAGTCATCCCAAACCATTCCACACAGGACAGTACGTTTAAATATTCCAGAAGAGTCAACGTAAGCTAAACCTGCCCGCTAAACCCGCCTGACCATGGGCGACATCCTGAAATCTGCTGCCCTAGCAAATCAACACGCCCTGCTGTGCTTTCCTCACAAAGCAGTGACGCAAACTAGCGCTGCTGGAGCTATCCACAGGTGGCGGGCCTGGGCAATAAAAGGCCTTCCCGTCAGGTCTAAGGTAATAAACTTTCCCAAAGCCCAGAAAACAGACAAAAAGCATGTTAAACCCGCTGAGGTAAGCTAAGGAGAAATGACATTCAACATAACACCTTTTATTTATCCACTCAGAAGAAAACACAATCCTAGCATGGTATTTTGGGGCTAACATAGGCAGCTGAGATGACTACTCAGAAATAAATTTAAAAAAAGAGGAAAATAGTGAACTTCATGTTTCAGTCTGCACCTCAGATCTTACAGGCATCATTTCAAAGAATGGGAAACCCTACAGAGAGGAAATGTGGCTGATCACAGGTACGGCAGATCCTTCACAGGAGCAGTGGAACAGACGGACACGCTTCAGGGACGGCTGGAAAGAGGGACGGCTGGAAAGAGGGACGGCTGGAAAGAGGGACGGCTGGAAAGAGGGACGGCTGGAAAGAGGGACGGCTGGAAAGAGGGACGGCTGGAAAGAGGCACGGCTGGAAAGAGGCACGGCTGGAAAGAGGCACGATGGTAATCCACAGAACTGTGAGTGGCGTGGGAAAGGGCCCGAGGGAAAGGGTATGTGCTGAACTTCCCACGGCAGCAGCCGGGGCACGCAGGCCGGTGGCACGGGGCAGGCCAAAGCGCCCTGACGGCAATGACCGCTCCGCAGCAGGTGGCCGTGGGGGCCCGGCGGCTCCGCGCCCCACCCTCTACCCCCGCCGGCGACGTTTCCAGCCAAAGCACCGGGCACGGCACGGCTTCCCGCTTCACCCCGGCCTCCAGCCAAAGCCTTTATTCACCCGGAGGCCGCCCAGGGCGCTCCTCCTCCTTCCCCGCTCCTGAGAGGCGGCCGCCACACGCGCCCCAGGGAGGCTCGGGGGGGAGGGACCGGCCCCGCTGCGCCCGCCTCGGCCCAGCCCGGCGGCAGGTGGGCATCCCCGCGCCTTACCCCGTGCTTGGCCTGCAACTCCGCCAGCCGCTGCTGCCGCAGCGCCTCCAGCTCCTCGTCCGCCATGGCTGAGGGGCTGCCGCGCAGCCGCAGCGCCCGCGCCGCACTGCGCCTGCGCCGCCTCCCCCGCGGGCGCCGCCGGGCCGGGAGCGCGGGGCGGGGCGTCCCCCAGGCGCGGCCGCGCCTCACGGCGCCGCCGCTTCCCGCTCGAGGCGCCCGGCGCCTGTTCGCCCTCCCCTGGGCTTTGGGTGGCTCGGCTCTGCTCCTCAGCTCCGCTCTGTTCCATTCGGTAGTTTATAGCGTGGCCCAAAACTGGCCCAAAACTGAGTTGGCCTCTTCCTTGCAGAGCGCAGGCCGGCCGGGTTGGCGAGCCCTCGCGGGGTCTGGCTTCTCGGGCGGCAGCCATGCTGTGCGGGAGAGGGGCGGGAAATCGCAGCCCCTCTGGGAGAGCTGCTGACACGAGGAGCCCGAACCGGGCCAGGTCAGGCCTGCTCGTCTGCTGGCTCGGTGCCGGTACGAGCGCGGGGCGGAATGAGTGTGTTAGGCCGGGTGAGCTGCTCCGGGGCAGGGCTGGGGGGTGTGCCTGTCACAGCCCGCTGCTGGCGAACAGCCCCTGACCTGGGACCCACAGCACATTGCCCCTGTCTTCTGCAGGGCCTCTGATCTCAGAAACAGGAAAGGGGGTGGCGGGATGTGGTTAAGCTCCCTGTGTGGGCAGCGCTGATGCACCCCCAGGCTCGCTTCGGCTGCGACTCCCCAAGAATTAACTCGCCGCGCGGTGACCGCTGCTTCCAGGTGCAGTCCGCCGTTGGCAGCTGGGGCAAAAAGAAGCGTGAAGGGTACGGGCCCTCAGCCCTGGGCGCTGGCCCGCTCTCGGAGCGCAGAGAGCTGACAAACAGCCTTCATCAGACGCACAAAGTCACTCTAATACCAGTTCAAAGCAACTACTGTCAGCGCTCTTCAGTCGTGTTAAATGAGCGCCTTCGCCACCTCAGATTTTGGCTTTTAACGTTGATCAGTCTCACGCCCTTACTAAAGGCTGTATGATTTTCACTCGTACTTTAAGATTTAGTTTAACGGGGGAAACAACTTCAACACCAACAGCTGTTCTACTGCTACAAATAAGCCACAGCTTCCTAAAAATTGAGATCTATAGAGATGTGTTGCCAGATATTTCTGGTGGAGTTTTTAAAGTAGGAAAGCACCAAGTGCTTGTTTCATTAATACTTCAATTCAGAACTGCTGCAGGGAATGCAGACACAATTAGCAGAGTGGAATTAATGTTCTTTGGAGCTTTCTCTGCTGCATGCTCCACATGGATAACGTGTGCCCGCCAGCCCTACCAGGACACCTCGCATCCATCCAGCTAGCCTGAGAAGCTCGTCTATCCTCCGATAAATTTAAAATCGGGGTCTATTTCTGGAGCACGTTTTTGGTGGATTTCAGGGATGGCTTTGGGTTTCACTCCCATGCTAGCGGCAGAGGGAGCCCTAGTTCTACCAAAGAGTGTTTGTTGCGCATCCTGCCCTAAGCCAGAAAACTCAGAAAGGGGTGGGGTTTTTGCTGTGCAGTATGTTCTCACAGATGAAGCTTTAATCTATATCGTACATCTCTGTTGCTGTAAATTCATGCTCCATTATACCACCATATGCTTTGCTTCAGTCAGGGAGAGCTGCAGGAATCCTAACACTTCAGCTGGCTTTATAGATACGTGCGCTGCGTGTTTGATCGCGTATTGTTTGCTCGCGCACTTAAAGGTTACGTCTTAATAAGTTGTTTGAAAGGAGTTTATTAGCAGTGAGCTGGCAGCTGATGGGTTTTTATGTTTTGAGAAGGTGTTGTAGTTATTGTCAATTACAACATGAGATTCAGGAAGCGAGAAAGGAGAGCTTGGTTCGTTAAAAAAATCTGGAGGCATGTGACACAGCGCTTTAGGTTGTATTTCATGGTTTTTCTAGTCAGCTGCCTAGTTTTCTTTTTCATCCGCTTAGAGGTGTATTTCAATACCTCCGCAAACTGGACAGCTCTTAATGTGAAAACGTGAAAGAATAGATACAGGTTTTTCTAAAGAAAATCTGTATGTATTCTAAAGAAATGCTTTAAAAATATTTTTTTTCTATTTTTTAACTTCTTTACTGGTAACTGTGCATCGCTCCCAGTGCAACCTGGTTTATATTATAGATCATGTGTAATATAAGTGCTGCATGATTATGTTAACTACATTACACAGCAAACTTACTGTGTGTAGAATAGAAAATGTTATCTGCTGCTAACTCATATCTCTATATAGTATAATATAATATATATTTATATATATAAATATATACTATATTAATATATAATATAATATATATAATATAAATTAAAAATCCAGTGCAAACTGGGCTATTGAATGCCCCTAATTTGAATGATGTTTGAAAACTCAGGCTTTGTTGCTTGGCCAGTGAGGGCTTACATGCCAAAAACCAGGATTCTGTTGTGGTAGTGAAGTTTCATGTAGCATTGTGTGGCTGCGATTTTGTCCTACCTGAGGCATCAGGTTAAATTTCACAGACATGAATTATCAGCAAATTCAACAGGAGTTAAAACTGACGTCATTGAAAGGCAAGTTTGATTTAAACAGAACTGATGTGGTAACAATTTTAGCAATTTTATAGCATCTTTTAAGATAGCCAACCTTCTCAAGTGTCTATTAACATTGTTCTAGGAATACTGTATCTCATCTGTTCTGATGTACTACCAGTATCAATTCTTCCCATTATCAGTCACATCAAACCTTGCTAAATAACGCGAGATTGGTTGTTACAAGCTTAGCCTGGGGTAGCTGCACTGAGCTCACCTGAACAACGCCCGGTGTTCATCACCTAGATTTGGTCTGTCTGGTGTTGCTGTTAGCCAGACAAGTGGTTTTTGCTGATGTGCTGGGTTCAGTCAGCAAAGGGCTAACTCCCTTTACTCTGGTTGCCAGGGAACTCTGTTGCTGGACAGTACGTGAAAACATTGATAAGGCCTCAGCTGGTGCTGGGGATGGCCTGTACTGGACTCAAGGTCTTTTGTCCGCTTCGGATACTGTAGCTGTCCCAGACTGACCAAGGAAGTATTTCATTCCACAGTATGTCATGTTCCGGTCTCTTGGGGTGGGGAAGAGGGTCCGGTAGCCATTTCTCTTCCCTTCTCTCTCTCTCCCTTACTCCCTCGCTCGTCTCTCTGGGCACTTGCTAACCCTCCTGCGTTAGCTGCTTTGCCAACTCCTGTGCTGGCTCCTTCGTGTGGGAGCTGGTGGATTGTTTTGACTTTTCTGGCCGTGTTATCAGTGATAAGGTTTGCTCGGAATCTGCTGCGTAGGCTCCCGGGCTCCGGCCTTCAGGCCGCGGCTCTCGGGCTGCGATCGCTCTCGGGCTGTGGGTCTCGGGCTCTTTGGGTCTGACTTTCATCCCTCAACATCTGGGTGTGCATTGGTCAGTGGATGGTGGAAAATTGTATCATATTGTATCACATTGTATATATTGTACTATATGTTTAATTTTCTACTATTTTAATTATTTAGTATTAGTAGTACCTGTATACATTGATTTAGATTTAATTAGTAAATAGTTCTTATCTCAATTTTACGAGCTTCCTTATTTCTTTTTCCTCAGATTCTTGCCCTCCACTGGAGGAGGGGAGGGGGATTTGTGAGAGCGGCTTCGTGGTATTTTGCTAGCCGGAGTTAAACCACGACAGCTGAATGCTCACAACGTTTGGTACTAGCACTTAAGTCACATACTGCCGGTGTCGAGGCTGTTGGGGTGAAGGAACGGGTAAAGATTGCAGAGGAGATGCAGGGCACAAAATGGGAAGACCGAGCATGACAAAGAGGACCGCTGGTGTGTGAACCAAGACCCTTCATGAAAAAAACACGGGTGTTTTTGAGACTGGGAAACTGGAAATGTTCCTGCCTGAGTGTGTGTCCGTTTCTGTCACGTTCCGTTGGTTAATTCTGTGTTTGAGATGTACGTGTGCTCCGCTCCATGATCCGTTTGCAAAGTCAGGTTCTGATCATGCATGTGGTGTTCAGGCTAATGCTTTAGGAGAGAGGACAGCCCCTAGAGGGAACATTTCATTACTCTCTCTGTTACTGTGCTTCACTCATCTTTTATTTAGTATACCTATGTGATTTAGTGAAATTAATCTAAAAATTATTTCCTCAGGTCTTCTAGCAGAAGTAATGGTTTTTGAATGACAAAAAATTGTCCACCCTGGCACTAAAATAACAAGCTTTTTGTAATGGCTGGGGAGAAATGACATTTGGAAGGGGAATGCTCTGTATTCTTTAAGAATGCATTTGTCAGCTAGGAAAGGTGCTGAGTATCTGTGGGGTGGTGAGTAATAATGCACTACCTGTACATTAGTAATTCAGCAGAGTGGCAGGAAAAGTCAGCAGTACTACTTGAGACATGTAAAAATCTCGAGGATATTGATTTTGGTAACTGGATCCTTCCCACGCCCTTTGAGACGTAATTTCAAACGCTAGAGGGCTCCAGAAATGTTTCTGATTTTCCCTCAAGGTTTTAATCGTGATAAATAGCGTGTCTCGTTCAGCAATGCTCACATTAACCTCGCAGTCATCTTTAAAACGACACTATCAGGGTAATAACGGGACAGTGGCAAGGCGTGAATAAGCTCATGAACAAAACATCTCCTTCCTCAAGCAATTGTAAATAAAATACCGTGAAATACCTACAGCCAGGACAGCACTCTGCAAACTCTGTTTAGGGCTTCGGACTGGAAGATTCGCTGGAATTCCTTGTTGATGACATCCTTGCTCAGTCGTCTCTGGCCTAAATTAAAATTTCAGTAAAAGTTAACCGCAGAAACATTGCTATTGCAATTTAAAAGTAAATTAGCAAGCATTGTGGTGCCTTCAAAATAAGCATTGCAAGATGTTTCCACCTTACAGGAACTGAAGCGACACTTCTAAAAAAAGCAGTATTTAAAAAAACAGAAAGAAAACTGAATCCAGTATTTGATCTGAGAAATGAAGAAAAACTTAACATTAACGGTGACAACTAAATATGTAATCTTAAATTATTAACAGTGAATTTTAACCCTCTAATTAATTACTGCTTGATCACACTGTGCCCGTTCCAAAGCTTCCTGAAGCGATAGAGCATTTCCCCTTTAACTTCCATCGTTCTGTAAACAAGCACGCTCAGGCTCCTCAGGGTTATGTGCAATGCAGCAGGCTGGACGGGTGCCTCGTGGCTCTGCCAAGACTTGTATGCTGTAGTGTAAAAAGTACAGTGAAACGGGTTTGGAAACGCAGTGATGTCAACAAGTGAGTCAGATCCGAGGAGATCCCCGGAGGGAAAAATGGAAAATGTTATTAATTACATTTTTGTAGGTAGGATTTTGAATTACGTTTTTCAAAGAACAAACAGCAGGTGTTTTTCGGGAATGTGATTCGTGCAGTGCCACCAGATCTGAGGAGCACGCTCACATCTTTTCTTACGCTAGATGGGTATGTAAACCTGACGCTGAAGCTGTGAAGTCGGGGATAGTATCTTACAGACTCAGTCGGAACTGAGTCAGGGCTGAGTCCGACACCTGCAAAGCACTTGAGTTCACGTGTGACTTACAGCCCATGGGGAGATCCAGTGAAATGAATATATATGTTTATATATTTCCTACTCTAGGGTTGTCATCGCTCATGGATTTGCTCTGCTACAGAAGTGCCGATAGTTGCTTTAACCTGGCTGCAGCCATCAATGTGGTTTCTATTGCTTGATGTGCTTTGGTGCCTTCATTTTTTGTTAACATCTGCAATATTTTTTTTTCTTTTGCTTTATTGGGAATTAGAGCATGAATGCCTTTGGTTTTTGGCTAAAATGTTGTACCTCAGATTGTTGGTTCTGTTTCTGGGCAATGTGTTTGTGCCCATACGCAGCAGCTGTGTTTCATGAGCCGGAGCACAGCAAAGCCAAGAAAACACCAACTCTGCGTTATCAGCACGTGTATGAAGTGAGGGGTGGACTGTGGTTTAAAACAAAATCCTGCTTTGCTTTTGCAATTGTAACGTATCATCAGACTCTCCTGATAGTGTTCACTGTATCGTTAAATGTCGGCAAGATGAAGCACTTAGTCACTTCCTTGTTGGTTTGATTCGTGTCAAATAGCGACTGTGTTGCCTTACTGTCCCTTCTTAAGGACTTTCTTACCATGTACCGGATTCAAACGGGGAATTCATTTGAGTGGAACAGCTGTATTAACAGTCTACAACCACTGTATTTGGCCTAGCTGAGCAGATAAGCACTTCTGGTACGAGACGATCAGCGTTGTGCTTCTTCCTCAGCTGTATTTGCAGCTGAACTTTGCTTGCTCCAGAACACACATCCACAGCTTCCAAGTAAATCACTGAAGTATGAATAATAGGGAGTAGATGATTTAGAAATATTTCTGTAAGTTAAAGCTTTTTACTACTAGTTCCCAGTAGTATTGTTTTATGTGATAAAATTGGATACTGTCACTTTTCTAAGAGTGTTAATTTAGGAGTTTAAAACTCTTGCTAGATCTAGATATGGTAGTATACCCTTGTCATCCATCAAAACTAATTTTTGCTTTAAAAAAAGCCCCAAAACAACACCACGTAAACCCTTCTATATCCTTTGAATTTAAAAAATTTGAAGCATGGCTCTAGTAAAAGATACTACCATGTAAAAATCAAGTGCATTAACCTAGCAGTTCTCTCCTGTGCATTGAGCATCTGCTTGCTTCATAACAAGGATAAAATGTTGCTATTTTCTTACCTGGGTTTGGAAATTACACGGGTACAAGAAGTGCACTAGGTTTGGGTTTTTTCCTTTTTTCATCATTGAGAGAAGTATTTCTTGCATTCCAACTATTACATTTTGCTCCAGCTTACGGAAGAGAATCTACTCCGAATGGTATGGAACAATACTGGTTCTAAGTATTCATCTAATTAAGGTCTTGTGAAGTAGAAGATGCACCTTAAAAACGTTGCCGTTAGCCCACTGTAACTCACTGTCCATTACCCCTGTAGGCTGCTCTTTCATGAACAGAGATGAAGAGAGAGGAAGAAGAGAGGAGGCCAGATTGCACAGAAGGCTACAGAGGAAGGTGATCAAAGGACTAGAGCTGAGAAAGGACAGGTGAGACTGGGATAAACAGTAGTGCTTGCTCTGTTTTTACTTTTGTTAAGCAACTTACTGTTGCCTAGGTCAAGGCACGGTGAGAACATCTGAGCTGACCCCTGCAGCATTTTAGACATTGCACACACGTATGAGTCGGCAGCTGTTCTAAGAAAGGGCTGTGGAAGTAGGGCAAAATGGAATATTAAAAGTGCATTGGAAGGAAGGCAGGCAATCTGCTGCCTGAGCAGTCTTTTACCTAGAATTATTTACAACAGAATTAAATAAGAGGTAGACTGACTGCCTTCAGCTTGTCCTACCACACTTTCGTATAACATGAAGGAAGATGATGAATCCTTCATGGAAGCATTCCTTACTGATTCCTCTGGCTGTAGCAACAGGAGTATTTTCTCTGTATTCCCTTGTACAGGGTTTCCTCATGCCCTGGTTGCAGCCATAAGCTTGGGTTTCTAAACTGCCAGCGATAATATGTTTGAGTATCGTCACGGTTTAACGCCAGTCAGCACGAAGCACCGCACAGCCGCTCACTCACCTCCCGCACTGCATGGGGGAGAGAATTGGAGGGAAAAAAGGTAAGAAAATTGAGTTGATATAAGAACAGTTTAATAATTGTAATAATGATACTACTAGTAGTACTACTACTAATGATAATAATATGTAATGAAAAGGAGAACAACAACAAAGAAAGAGAGAGACAAAACCCAGGGGTAAAAAAACCAAGTGATACAATCACTGACCACCCACCGACCAGTGCACAGCCAGTCATGGAGCAGTGATTGCCCCCAGCCAACTCCCATCAGCTTATATACTGAACATGATGTCTTAAGGCATGAAATTGCCCTTTGGTCAGTTTGGGTCAGCTGTCCTGGCTGGGTCTCTTCCCAGCTTCTTGTAGAGAAGAGGCTGGGAGAACAAGGTGCAGTATGAGAAACTGAAAAAGTCTTAATATCAGCATTAAAATGCTTATAAAAAATGCTTAATATAAGCATTGCTTGGCAACAACTAAAACATCTGTGTTATCGACATTCTTCTCAGCACAAATCCAAAACATAGCCCTGTACTAGCTACGATGAGGAAGATTGACTCTATCCGCGCCAAAATCAGCACAAGTATTTTTAAAATGTAAGAGCTTAAGGTGGAAGTCAGCCAAATTAAAATCGTAGTTTAAGTTTGTGTCACTTGAGCTTCTTTAATTTTCAAAGACAAAGATAAGCTAATTACTTTAAAACTTTTGAGGTAGTTTCTGCTTTTGTAGGTAGTATATTGTTCTGTAATACTGACTAAGCCAGAATATTTCTTGTAAAATTGTCCATCTGGCTGACACACATGACAATTCTGACGTACGGTATAAGATACCTCAGATGAGCACAGACACCAGTGTTTGGTACTGTCACGCTGTTCCCAGATATTTAAACAAACGTCATCTCCCAGGGATACTCTGTGTAAACCTGCTCTAAACGTACTAACATGGGATATTTCAAAATTTGGTTCGTACCACTTAGGAGCAGCAAACTCCTCTCAGATCTAGAAAGTCAGTATGAGAGAGTGTTATCTAGGTCAGTCCATCTGTGGTTTCCGGAGCTACTGACCTTGGCAGATGTGGGCTCCCTGATTTTGCAGCAGTTGTCTGCTCCAGGCCCTGGAGGCCTTAACATCCCAAGCCATAGGGCTGCAGTCCATATGATGTGCTTCCCAGAACTGCGGAATCTGGAAGAGCAGCTTTCACAAGAGCCCTATAGGCAGGATGCTGAGAAGCTCCCCAGAAACCTGACGGGCTTCTGCTGGAACCTGGGCAGAATTGAACCAGATGTGGTTTCTTTGCCAAATCTGCAGATTTTGACAATGTAAATTGTGGTGTTCTGATTAGTTCTGCTGAGGTGAAAGGAGTTTGGGATTCTGAAACAGTGAAATGTGATGACCAAAGCAAAAGTTACTTACGTTTTGGAGAATTATGCTTGTAAATAGGAAATAAAAGCAAGAAAAAATTCCTGTATACTGCATGTATACAAATAATTGAAGAATACTCTAAGCAAGGCTTACTAATATTCAGTGTCAGGCCTATGTGTTCGTAGTGGTGTATGGATTGAATGCAAAACCAGCAGTCTGCTTCTCACATAGACATTTTATTAAGGCAGTTACAGGGATGAAGCAGAGTTTTGAGAAAAATGGATGTTTACAGACTAGTATGAAGTCCTTTACAAAAGTCATTATTTCAGCAAAGTGAAATGGCTTTTTCTGTGTCAGTCACCTAAGTCAAAACACTGAGTAATAGAAAAACTATCACGTGAAAACGTAGGGTTTTAAAGAAAAGCCTTTCTGTAAAGATATTCAAACTGTCCACTGAGAAAATTAATAATGCAATTAATAGCAGTAAGGCACCGGGCAGGGACAACAGAATATACCATTAGACTGTTATTCAGTGAGAATTTATTGTCTGACTGCAACACACCTCAGATTTCACTTTTTTATGTGTATGTATAGCTTATTTCATTTGATTATAAGTTAGGTAGGAAGTGTTTCTGCATGAGAAGTACACCCATTTACATAGATTATCGTAATTAAAACACTTACTCTTAAGTTTCTTGGACTTGTATATGGCACACTGCACTTAACAGCAGGAAGGGTCTTCCAGCTGGTTGTAATAAACTGGAAAGTAATTGTTGTACAATACTGGAAGATATTGCAAATGTCATCAGTTTTGGAGGAAGGATTCTGCTCTTAGCATGACAGAAGGTGTTTCTCGCTCTAATTTGACTGCTGATTCCAAGAATAAAAGTCTGGTGAGAAAGCTGCACAAGGAGCCAGCATGGATTAGACAACAGCAGCTGTACTTGTGAATAATTTAGGTTTAGTTTGCAAAGTTCTACAGGAAAGGATTATCACTTATACTTGCATTTGAGAAAACCGAGCTGCAAATGTTGTTATAAAAAGTGACAATGTACAAACTATCTAAAATAGCAGAGGGACGATCTTGTCATCTGGGGCTAGATCCTGCAGGGCTGTGTGTCAGGACACTTGCGGAATCATGACTGGGAGATAAACAGGGCAGAAAGAGCTTCCTTTGGCTAGACCTGCACCAGGGCAGAACCCTTCCTCAAAGTTTAAACTAGTGCTTGAGAGTAACGTCTGTCGGGGCTGCCAGACGACACACAGATCAGCGTGCTCCAGAGGGGTGTGTTAAGCCTGTTGTTGATATTTATAGTAAAAGATCCTAGGGGACTTCCAGCCCCTTTTTCCCTTTTAAAGCCAGCTATTGAGCATGCTGTAGTCAAGAGCACTCACTGCTTCAGGCGTATTTGCCTTTTGATCAAAAGCAATCTGTGCCACTTTTCCCTAAGCCATCCCGCCCTTCAGCTACAAGGTAGATGTAAAACAGGAAGAATGATTAGCGTCACTCTCTCCTGACTCAGTATTTACAGTTCCATGTGCGGTTCCCTAAGGTTAAGGCAAGGTTTTCCTCAGAATGTTTCCTGTTGATATTTTAAAGGAAATCTGATTTGTAAAAGGCGAATTCTGCATCAAATACTTGGCACAATGTCTCTTTAAAAATGTGCATTAATATTGTAAATCGGCCAAGGCTGTAATTCAGTAACTTCCAAACACCAGTTAGTCATTCTTGGAAGAGATTATGATTTTGTCTTGGCCTTCCTGGCGACAGAGGTGAACCTCAGTAACCAGCAGGTGGGCTGTGCTTGGTGTGCGCGTGACCAGTAGGTACCTTTGGTCGCGTGAGATCTCTGGAAACTATGCTTGCTTGCACTCCGGGCTTGCAGGCGAGCAGTCGGCCCAGCCTGTGAGCCTAGTCGGGAGACTGGCGCTGAGGTACGTAGGTGTACCCTTGGGGTTGCGTCCTGGCTTTTACGGAGAAGAAAGAGGTGAACTTCTAATTACTGTATTAAAAGATGCACACGGGTAATTCAGGACAGGAGCAAGGAAACAGCTCCTGCTTTAGTGTGAGAACTTCCTGTCAAATCCAAAATTAGCAGAAATAGAGTGTTGCTGTAGATGGGAGAATGGTCTGGAACATTCAGAGAACCCTGGTGTAACCTCAGTGCTGTTGAACAGTCAGGAAAAGGAAGCAAGCAATGTGTAAAGCTTATTACACTCTCTACATCTGCTGTCTCCATGGGCTTGTGAAGCAGGAGAACGGGGGAGCTTGTATTGGGAAGGCAGCGCCCACAGGGAGCACTTCTGGAGAGGGGCTGGAGTCAGGATTCTGACTATACAAGTATCCAGGGCACCAATTTAGATTCCCACTGATGTGCAGAGTTAGTAATAGGATTAGAGTCTCAAGTATTTGTCTGTGATTACCACAGGGCAGTGAACTATAAAAATCACCAACCTTTTATTTTTGAGCAACAGTATAAAGTCTCTGTTTTCCTAAAAAAAGATTCAGAACCTTGTGCAATCTCTGAGTTTTCTGTCTACCTGATGATTAAGGTAATGTAGGTTGAATTCTGCGTTTGAAACCACGAACGAGGCTCATCTTTAATGTCAGTTAGAACCACGTGTGTGTCTAACAGTTAAAACACCTGTTGAATTTTTGATGCAGAAATGAAGGACTTCTCAAAATGCGGTTCTGCTCCTGGTATGGTTTCCCAGGTTTTTACAGAGAGGAATCCTAGTGGATGAAAAACCAGAACTCACTAAAACGATCCCACAAAACGGTTTGATCAAAGACTAGTTGTGGGTTCTTCATAGTAGCCTACTGCTTAGGGAACTGTTGTAAAAGCCCCGGGAGGAACAATTCCAGTTTAGTACTGCAGATGAATTGTTTCCGGTAAGGGGTTCTGCCTTCCCGCTGTGCCACCAGCGCTTCAGCAGCAGTGCTCCTCTACCTCAGATGGCACTTCCGCAGCCCCTTCCCCCTCCTGTGCTTGTTGGGGATAGATGTTTTCTTTTTGGCAGTTCTTCTGCCTGTTCCACTCTGTGGGTGGACAGAAGTTATCCTGCCCTGGATGCCGAAGGAGTGTATCGGTGTGCACTTGCTGCTGGCGGGTGGTGTGAAAGGGGCGGAAGGGAAGGCGAGTGGAGCTGACAGCGGTGTGCTGCTTGACTGAAAGAGGGCACAGTGTGAGGCAGAAATGGAGATAATATGTTTGTGTATGAAGCTGCTGATTCGTATCGCCTTAATTGCTTTCAGGACGAACTGGAGATGACTCTGGTGGTAATAGTAGAACACTTGGATTGTTCATTCTGAGGCTCCTATAGCCTTCCTGCTTGATCCTGGAGGGCTGGAGCCCCTCTCCTACAAAGAAAGGCTGAAAGAGTTGGGCTTGTTCAGCCTGGAGAAGAGAAGGCTCTGGGGAGACCTTATAGCACCTTCCAGTACCTGAAGGGGGCTACAAGGAAGCTGGGGGGGCAGGCTTTTTACAAGGGCCTGTAGTGACAGGACAAGGGGTAATGGGTTTAAACTGAAAGCAGGGAGATCTAGATGGGGATATCAGGAAGGAATTCTTCCCAGAGAGGGTGGGGAGCACTGGGAGAGGTTGCCCAGAGAAGCTGTGGGTGCCCCATCCCTGGAAGTGTCCAAGGCCAGGCTGGATGAGGCTTGGAGCAACCTGGTCTAGTGGAGGGTGTCCCTGCCCATGGCAGGGGGGTTGGAACTGGATGGGCTTTAAGGTCCCTTCCAACCCAAACCAGTCTGTGATTCTGTGATTTCCCCATAAAGGCAACCAGTTTCTGTAGAAGGCTACCAGGAAGGTGGAATATTGTGTTTGTAAAAATTTTCAGAGTCTTTGGTGGGGGTATAAAGAAAAGGCACTGTTTTCTAAGAAAAGGAACTGTCATTCAGTCTGATAAAATTTGAGTAATGTGACTAACACCGAGCATCTTATTTTTTTGCTTTTAACCTCAATGATTCTTTACGTGCTTTGTGTGTGACGTACATTTAGCTAATGACTCTTTCATACTGTGTTTGACTTTATTCTTGATAGCCCAGTTTGGTGTTGAAGAGGAACTGCTCAATATAGTAACTTTTTCTGCAACGTACCCAATTTCTGCAGTCAGTTAGCTTCAATGGTGAAATACAGTTTTTTCGGGTTTTTTTAGTTTTACTCACTTATGCCAAAAATCCGACGCAGTACATAAATGTTGGATTCCGTTTTTTTCTGTGTATTACCAGAAACATTCTCTAGTCAAGCTATGTCTCACCTAAAAGACTTCTTTTCCCTTTGCCAGTCTGGAGGGATCAGGGAGCTGATTGATTGATGGTGACTAACGATGTAGCTTTAGGTCAGTGCCACGGCTCAGGTAGGAGCTGAGGGCAAAACTGGGATTTCATCATACGGAGCTATCAGCAAGGAAAGGCTTTCAGCAGAGCCCCGAGTGCTGGGGGAGCCTGTCTGGGGGACACCCCCTGCGCGCGGAGCCCGGGGTAACCTGCGCAGAGCTTGGCTCTGGGGAAGGTGGCGGCTCGAGGAGCTGCAGGGGGCGATGACGTACCAGGGCCGATTTGGGCGCACGGGGAGCCAACCGGGGCATCCTCCCTCAGATGCGCGGGACTCGCTGCCCGCGGGGGGCGTCCCCGGCCCTGCCCGCGGGGGGCGGCGATTGGCCGGCCGAGCCCCGCGCGCGCGGGCGGCGGTGCCCCCGGCCCCGCCCCGCCCGCCTACCGGCCGCGCCGCTGCGGGGAGCGGCGGGCAGGAGTCGCCGCCGGTCGCGGCCGTCATGGGCCCCCGCGGAGCCCGGCGCGCCGCCGGTCGTCTGCTGCTCTGCCGCTTGCTGCTCTGCCGCTTGCTGCTCTGCTGCCTGCTGCTCTGCTGGGCTCTGGCCGCCGCCCGCGCCGCCTCGCGCCGGACACCCTCGTTCGGCGGCCACGTCGCGGAGAACCGCCCGGCGGGCACGCGTGTGCGCGGGCTGAGCATCCCCCTGACGCGGCTGGGGCCCGAGCCCTGGTGCGCCAAGGTGCAGGGGCGCCGCTGGCGCCTGCAGCTGCTGGGCGAGGGCCACTCGCACTTCCAGGTGTCGCTGCACGCCCGCACCGCCCGCGTCTGGCTGCGCACCAGCCGCCCGCTGGACCGCGAGGCGCGGGCGCTCTACGCCTTCCGCCTGGGCTTGTGCTGCAAGCGCTGCCTGCCCCGCGGCGCCGCCGCCGCCGCCCAGCTGGCCGCCCTCACCGTCCGCGTGCTGGACGACAACGACAACGCGCCGCGCTTCGTGGGGGCGCCGCGCGCCGGCCCCACGCGGCTCCGCGTGGAGGAGACGCTGGCGCTCAAGTCCCAGGTGTGGCAGGCGCGCGCCGAGGACGCGGACGCGGGCGCCAACGCGGAGCTGCGCTACTTCGCCCTTCCGCGCAGCGCGCACTTCTTCGTGGTGCCGCGCAGCGGGAGCGTGGTGCTGGTGCGCTCCCTGCTCCACCTGCGCGCACCCATCCCGCTGCGCCTCTACGCGCGGGACGGCGGCCGGCCGGCGCTGCTCAGCGACCCCCTGGAGCTGGAAGTGCTGCCGCAGCCCAAGCGGCTCCCGCCGCCCAGCGACGCCGCCCGCCGCCGCCGCGGGGCCGCCCTGCCGCCCGCCGCGCCCCTGGCGCTCGCCCTGCCCGAGGACGCCCGGCCGGGCAGCCGCCTGGCGACGCTGGCCCCGACGCCCTTCGCCTCCGCCTGGTTCGAGCTGGTGTCGCCGCCCGCCGCGGAGTCACCGGTGCGCGTGGAGCGGGCGAGCGGCGAGGTGACGCTGGCCGCGGCCCTGGACCGGGAGGCGGCGGCCGCCTGGGAGCTCGTCGTCCGCGTCCAGGAGCGCCGAGGTAGGTGCGGGACGCCCGCGGGCACGGGATGCTGCGCTCGCCCCCGCGCCTGCCGCGCGCGCCCCCGCGCCTGCCAAAGAAGTTGTCTTCACAGGAGCACTGCGTGGTTTGGGTTGAAGGGACCATAAAGCCCATCCAGCCCCACCCCGGCCATGGGCAGGGACCCCTCCCTAGACCAGGGCTTGCGGAGAGCGGCGGCTCGTCCCGGCTGGGGAGGTTTGTCTTTCAAGGGGCAAAAAGTCCCCGGGTGGGGACAGGCGCGTAGCGGTGGTTTGGCATCAGGTGCGGGATGGTGGTGTACAGGGGAATGTAGCTGTGCGCTTTGAAATCCCTGAGCTGTTGCCACGCACACACAGTGGGTGACGAGCAGCCCTGCATAGTGGGCTGTACAGCTGTGCGAAACGCTTCGGGCCGTACGGTGGTTCTTGAATCCAGCCGTTTCACCCGCTCAGGGTCTCGGTGAGCAGCGTGGGAAATGTAGTGTAACCGAAGAGTTATGTACGCGTTGAGACAAAGCGTGTTCGAGACGCCGCGCTCCTTACACACGGGTGTTCTCGGTCAGAACGCTTCCCGCCGCTCTGGTCCCGCAAGCGCTTAGCTTGAAGCCTGCAGCTGGAGTCACGGGGTTCGGAGTCGCTACTAAAGGCGTGTTTGATCCTCAAGCACCATGCGAGGTTTTGCAAGATCGGTGCCTTTGTGTTCGTGTGGCTGCTCTTTTCTGAAACTCTGAGGAGTCCCATGGGCACTGCCGAAGGGGCCTGGTTATGGTTTAACTTGTCACCGTTCACTGGCTCTTCCTCGAGGTGCAGAGGATGGCTCGTTTCATTTCTCTCTGGCTGGTCACATCTATTACTTTTCAAAATTACTTTTTAAAATATGAGCTGTCTCTTGGTTAGTATTTTTCACCTATGAAAATAAAGCTGAGTTTAGGTGTACTTTTCATTGATTCACCATTTCTCTTGTTATTTTCGTGTTACTTCTGATTGTAACAGTGTTCTGAAGACTGTCTGGAATGCGGGTATTCTGGAGAAAATTGCATCAGCTGAAATGTGTTGGTTGGTTTAGAAAGGTTTTTCTATGATGTGACTTCTGGTGCTTGTGAAAACTAGTGGAACTGCTGCGGGTAACTTGAGGTAGCCGCAGAGGAGCGCGGGCGAGAGAGCTGAATCGCTTCCCACGCTGCTCCTTTCCCGCATCTGTTTGCTGACTGAGGGGCAGCCCACAGGAGTGGAGGCAGTTTATTCCTTGGCGTCTGTTAAATCCCTGGGGATGGCTGCAGGGACTCTAATTAGTGCTGACAGTTTCAGTGACAGGGATACTTCCCCCTGCGAAGCAGGCTGGATCACCAACTCAATTCACTTGGGTCCTGCGGAGCAACTCTCAGATCTGCTCTCGTTCTCCCTTGGGCTGTGTCATGCCTGTCGCCGCAGCGTAGCGATGTCAGTCACTCGAACTGGCTTTGCCTTGTGTTCAGCTTGAGCTCTGGCCGCTAACCAGGAGGTTGATAGACCAATTCCAAACCACAAACGCTTTCTGTCTCCTATCTTTGCTACTCAGTCTTGAGCAAGGCTGCATGCCAAAGGGGCTGGCATGACTCGGAGGGGCTGTCAGTACTGGGAGGCAGCAACAAAATCTGTCGGGTCAAGCTGAGTATGCATCTGGGATGTTCACCCACTCTGTCATGTAGCTCAAGTTTCAGCCCTTTGTTGGTGTCACAGCTCCCGCTGTCAGGATCAAGAAGATGTTGTTAGAAAAGTGGTAGCCAACCTCGCCCCCGGTTACCGCTAGTCTCACCTTTGTGACGGTTCTTACTCTTCTCCAGCCTGAATATACAAGTCTCGGGTTGCCTGGAACAAAGCTTGTCACTCTGTCATGCCAGTGATTTCTTTGCAAAGCAATGCTTGCTAACCCTGTTAAAAAAACCCCGACCAACTTATTTCCAAGGATATTTTTTTCACCATTTTATAGTTTTACTAAATAGTTCGGAATGTTTTCCACTAACCTGACACATTACTGCTAGTAGTATGAAGTAGTAAGGTAATGCAGAACTAGATCCTGACTCTCGGGGACTAGGCAGACAGCAATTAATTGTGGACAGTGCAAACGGTGTACTTTAGGTGCTAGTGATGTTTCTTTGTTTAAAGGAGTCTAAATTCAAAAATAAACCTATGTTAGTACTAGAATTTTCATCAGATAAAGGTTAATAATGACTTGACAGTTTTAAAACTCTTTCAAGTTGCAGAATGCTTCCATTCTCATTTCACAGGGCTTAAAAGACACAGGTGTTTGAAACAGATTTAGAAGGTTATGTCTCTTGTCTTACTCAGAATCCGAACTTCAATAATGTGAGAAAAGGTAACCAAAAGGATGAGATAGGAGGGGGAGAAAGATGGCTGGCAGAACTAGTTTTTTTAATTCATCTGAAATAAGATTGCAAAAGCTCCAGGAAAAACCTAAACCCAACGATATTTACAAAAGTGAGCTCTCAGGATGGATTGGAGTGGAGATGGTTACACTGGATTTTCTTGTGAATAGAAGTGTAAGTGCAGGTTCATTCTCCAGTTTGTTTGCTTTGCTTTTGACATTTGTGCTGGCTCATTTTACATTGCACACAGCCATAAACATTCCAGCAGCTATGGTTTTCTGGCATTTAGAGCTTACGGTGCCAGATGTTGATTTATGTTCAAGCAGCATAAAGTTGTATTAATTCCTTTAATATATTTTTTCATTTTCTACTCCCCTAATTCTTGCTGTCTGGTAGCTGAGAATTGAAAATTAACCAATAATTATTTTTCTTCTTGAACCCAGGCAACGATATCAGGAATGAGACAAGACTTTATGATGCTTTAGTGTATGAAGTCTACCCTCTTTGTCCTTTATCTTTTCAGTGTAGTTTATTATGATTCATTTGTAATGTGCACTTCATTATCTAAAGTAGTAAAAAATGCTTAAAAGCTTTGTGGCACAAGTGGTTCTAATACATCTCTTGGAAGAAAAACATATTTTTTCTGACTGGTAGAGACTTCTCAAAATAGTAGCAAGTCGACTGGTGTATGGAGATAAGGCAACATTCAGCAGCCTTTCTTCTTAGCTTGTGGCAGACCTTGCCTTTTAGTTCATAAATGGGGCTGTGTAGGAGATGTCCTGTTTCTGAATTAATTTGTATTCAGAGGAACACAAAGGGCGTGTAAGGGGCTGCAGGTTTGTTTATTTTGTCAGCTAAATACTGTTCTGTTTGCTTCCTCTCATTTCTGACCTGGATAATCCACGTGACAGTGTGTCGAGGGCTGGTGTCCCATTGAAGTGAATTCAGTTCCGCATGCAACCAGACCTTTAGCACCTCAATATCCAGGTAATCTTCCACATCTTCGTAGAAGAAGAAGGGTTTTCCTACTCTGAGTTGCAGCTCTTTGAAGGGATGGGAAGTAACTACCAGCGTAGCAGATTCACTCCTCACTACACGGAGTATTTCTCAGTAGATCTGTATGGTGTGACCCTAGGCTTTGTGCTGGTACACATACCCTGCGTCAGGGGTACCTTTGCGGGGCTTTTGCAGTACGAACAACTCTTCGGCACGCAGGGTTGGTTTTGTTGGCAGAGCTGCTGTTGAGCTCTCAGGTCTATTGTAGTGGTTGTGGACAAATCACTATTACCACTGTCGTCATTAGTGGTGCAGCTACATGCTGTAGTTACTTCTCGTCTGAATGTATTTATAAATTTCTTGTTTTTAATGTAGCTGGCAAAAATTCCATCATTTGTTTGGTAATCTACGAAATAATAATTATTTTGTGTATTTTAGTGCACTTAGCTGCAGTCTCTGGAGGAAATACTGCAATTCTAGTTCTCTTTATTCACTGTGTATCTTTAGTGGCCCTTTGATAGTTTGTAGACTTCTTTTTGACATAGTTTCTATGTTTTCTGGTAGCAGTAGTCACTGGAAAGCAGTAAGAGGAAAATCTGGACCTATAGTGCTAAGTGCCTTTTTATGATGTGGGTCATGCTGTATTGTGAGAGTCATAATTCCAGGCCCTGGACACGAGGGGAGATACTGTCTTGTTCTGTAGTTCAACTTCAGGTGAGTTCCTCACATGACTTCTTGGAAGGAAGGTTTAAAACCAGGCAGAAGTCAGTTTTGAGAAACAGAAAAGAGCTCACAGATCCGTGCAGCGTGATAGTTTTCGTAGATTGGTAGGATGTTACCTTTCAGCCTAGGGCCGACCTGTCCAATGTGATTGTCGGGTCGTGGAGTACAGTCATGGGTCCTGCAGCTCCCGGGCTTGGGCTGCCCGTGGTCAAGGCCAGCGCAGACACCTGCAGCCAGCCAACCTTGGAGCTGACAGGCAGCTGTCAGAAGCCTTCTCTGGGGCCTCTGCCCCCAAGTCTTGGGAGCTGAGCTTAAGCCCAGCCCCTTTCCTGAGCTCCCCTGGGGTGGGCTCCACCTGGACGGGCATCGTGCTGACCCCGGCACTGCCTCGCTGACCTGGCTTCGGCTTGACCCAAGACACCCCTCACCACGGCATGTTTGACCACTGGGCTGTTGGCTGAACCAGGTTTGTAGCACAGGACCTGTTCTGCTCTTCTTGCTCAGGGCCCTGAGGTCCCTGCCTG
Organism: Rhynochetos jubatus; assembly: GCA_027574665.1. Classification (NCBI taxonomy): domain Eukaryota; kingdom Metazoa; phylum Chordata; class Aves; order Eurypygiformes; family Rhynochetidae; genus Rhynochetos; species Rhynochetos jubatus. The sequence goes on along the minus strand of CM050661.1, from coordinate 20,376,009 downwards.
CCTTGCTGTCACCCTGGGCTCCCAGTTCACCTTCCCTGCAGAGCAGCCTGTCCTTGCTACTCCTTGGCAGTTAAATTATGCAACTTCAGCAGCAGCATGTGTGCGTTTGTACAGAATATTCTCTGTACCCTGACTGCCTTGAGAGCTGGAATTGCTCTGCCTGGAGAGTGGACAGAGAATTTAATCATAAGAGAGCTGAGACCACTCATTTGACACTGAAATACGGCCCAACAATATTTATGTTTTTCAGGATTTTACGAAGATGTTGGCTAAAAGAAAAACAAAGAAACAAACCCCACAGCACCAAACCAAAGGGAAACACCAGGAAGAACTTGCACATTAGTTTGAGCAGCAAGATGTTAAGCAGGATTCAAAAATTTCAGGGCTTAACTTCATGAGCGTGTGTTTTGGGACATGGTCCTTGACGAGCAAATTCCTTCAGTGACCTCACTGGTCACCCAGGCCTGAGCTGTATTCTTCGGTTAACCTTGCCTGGAAGGAGTGATGGTTATGCTTACATTTTCTGTAGAGTTTCAGAGATTAGCCCATTTCATTTATTGGGACACAATTTATTTTGCCTTCACGGAGCGTAGTGTTAAGATTTTACCCAGTGAACAGAAGGTAAAATTGCTTAGACTGTCATACACATTAATATTTTTAACATAGAGCTAGCATTTAATTTGAGAAGGAGCCATTATTATTCCATTAATGCTTGGGGGAAGCGCGTGAAAGATCCTGCCTCTCTAATCCTCTGTCGCCTCAAGCTCCTTTGACCTTACTTCATCCGTGGGCATTAGCTCTGTAATCCCCTGCCGTTCATTTTTTCTTATCAGAGGATTTACTGAGGGTGATATTTGACATCCCTTCCAAACAGTTAACAGCAGTCGCTTACATTTTAGGAATATTTGTCCTGTTTAAATTCGATGTATAGAGTGGAGATACCAATTTTAGGGATACGCATATTTTAACCCTTGTAGGTTTGCCTGCTTGGAAGCCAAGGATCATCTGTTTCGGTATTATCCGGGGCCTTAGTCCCTTACTAGCTGCACTGATTCTGTGTGGATCATCCCTAAGAATTAAGTAGCTTCTGCGTGATGTTTGTCTTTTACAGCTGTTACTACCTCTTTTCCGAATTACAGCCGTGTTACCAGTTACACCTCAAGCTGGGGATAGATTGAAATTGTCAGCTACTACCCCGCAGGTGCGTTTGGTGTAACGGCAGCGGGCTTCGTGCTGTAAGTCAAAGGAAAACATACCTTCTGTGTGCTTTCAGGACAGCTCTGGGCGTTCACGGGTTTGGAGTGTTACTTACGTGGTAGAAAGGAACGTCTGGGGAAGCTTTAGAGCACCACGTTGATGTTTATTCAGCCTGAATGTTTTGATACTGTATGCTTTTTACTCCAAGCAGTCAGATTCTAAATATCTTTGTGAGACTTTTGGGACTTGAACACGAAAGCTGTTTAGATCTGGCTGTTTATCATCTCAAACGTTCAGTTTCTGCAAAAGACGTGGGGGTTTTTTTTTAAGACCTGACTAAATTTTAGTGCAAATCAATTAATCTGGTGGAAGTAGTAAATTACAGAGCGTATGGGTAGGATCTTCCTCAAAGCTGGTTTATAACATCTGCAGTTGGACATTGATTCTCTGACTGACGGGGCAGTGATGTTACACTTTGATTATGAAATAGTTTTATTTCAGTTTTTCCTAACCTCTTTTTTCAGTTAGTCTCAGAAGTGTAGTTGCCAAATCTGTAGATAGAATATCTTTAAACCTTCTCGGTATGTGTGAGTTTAGGTTTTAGAATGAAAGAGAGACTGAGATTTAGCCAGCAGTAAATTTTCCTTTGACTTCAACATGTTTTGGTATAAACAGGGGACAAATTCAGTATTTTGAAGACAGTTTCCTTTTGATTCAGTTAATATGCAGTATTTAATAATATGCAGTGCTTCAGATGTGAACTCCACTTTCGTTTTTCCTTTTTTCTGATTGAAGAGGCTGGAATTTCTTAAATAGGAAGTTTGATATTGCCTTAGATGCTTAATCTTATGCATCTCAAAATTTTTACTTATTTAAATGGGAATGTACCTAAAAGCGAGTGCTGAGGAAGTGCCAGCTTTGGGATAAGGACAGTTGGGGGCGATAGAGCAGGAGAGGTTTGAAAGGGTAAGGAAGGCTTTGTCTGCATGACAGCTTACTCCTCAGCACAGTTTGAAATGGAAACTGAGGTTTGTCAGTCTGTCTTCCCTGCTGCAAAGAAATGTCTGTGACGTCTCACAGCTTGGTGTCCTTTCTCCCTGGCGTAACGGGGCACTCAGCAGGTACCAGGTTACTGCGTTTTCCTAGCCCTAACGAGGAGTTCTGTGTGGTATGAGTAGGCTTCAGTTTACTGATGGTGCGTGTAAGTGTTGATATGTGCTCTGCCATGGTCAGGATTCTCTTTCTCATTTTCTTTTCCTGGAAAATTAAAATTAATAATAATTTCTTGTCTCTTGTGTTTAGGTTTGCAGTACAGATAGTGTCAGTTCGAAAGAGTTTCTGTGCATAATGATATGAAGAAGTACAGCAGCAGGCTGTGCTGGTGAGGCTACTGAGTGTGGTGGCTTTTTATTTTTTTTCCCTTGCACATGATGGGCTACAGAGAAAAGAACCAGGTTTTCCCCAAGGAATATTAAGGAAAATTTCAGGAGAACTTCCCGCCTTACAGTGGTATGGTAGCTGCTACCTCTTTAGCTAAGTTCTCATGGTAATGCTTTTTGGCAATCAGTAATCATTTATTAGGACACATGATTTGTTATTTAAGGATGTCTGTTGTGATTATTAATTTGTAATAACTTATTTCACATCTGGGCATGCCTGGTTTTTCTGCCTGCCACTCTCAGCAGATGGACACGCTGGGAAGTCCCTGGTAACATGGTTATCAATTTACTCTCTTTTAATTGGTAATTTATGGTAAGCTCCCCTCTGCCACCATCATTTAGTTCCTCTGATGCTTTCTTTACTTCTGTACTTTTGTTTTCTGGTTTGCTTTAGCTTCTGTTCTAAAAGCCAGATGAGGGTAAGGAACAGAGACATGACAGGCTGTCATTATTCTCTCTGCAAAAAAGATGAGGCATATTAGGAGGGAATGTGGGCTGTCCACAGCTTGAGCCCATCACAGTTATCTCTTTAGAAGGCTTATGTTTTATGAATGAGCAAACTACTGTACTTAAAAGTAGCCCATCAGAACTTCATGAATTTTCAGAAATGACAGTAGAGCGATGTTCATGCATAATTGTTCTATTTTTTTCAAGGGTATAAAGTAGGAGTGAGGGCAATAACCAGTAGCTCTTATCTTGGGTTACGGTATGAAAATGGGAATGGAGATTACTCCTGACTGTGGCTAGAGGCTTAGGCCACTGAGAAGTTTTTTCTGGAAATGTGTCTTCCCAAACATTCAGTCAGAGGACATGAAGACATTGTAAGGGTGAGGCGTTAAAAGAGGTCAGTATGATAACTGCAAAACCTCCTCACAACACTAATATCTGCTCACCCAGACTCAAGATATTTTACTCACGGTAACCCCAACAAATAACAAACCCCTGAGGGTTCAAAAAACATTTGCCTGTGTAAGGCGAAGGTCTTAGAAGTTGGAGCACCTTCAAAAAACAAAAAGAAAAATATGAACTTGAATACTTAATTTGCTGATAGGTGTAGGCCAGAGTGTAACTGCAATATTGACATAAAGGCTTGCAAGACTTTTAACACTCTCATAATCTCCTTTTTAAAATAAATTGAAATGACCTAAAAATGCCAGGAGCAACCCAGCTTCTCACCCATTACTGTTTAATCACAATAATGTAATACCTCTTCCCCCATTACATTCAAGGAGTGTGTAATGTTTGTCCACAATTGCAGAGACATGTTCAGTCGAGTACGTGTTCTGTATTGTCAGATTTTTAAATCAGAATGTCCGGCATTATCAGTTTTATCAATTACACTGAAGCAGAGGTGCCTACGTTTGACGAATACAAGGATTTTATTTTCAAGTCCCGTCTTACAGAAGTATCCATTTTGGAGAGAAAAGACAGTCTCCTCATCCTGATGAAATCAGAAGTCTGAGAATATGTTGGATTTCACAGATGGACAGCATCTTCTTGGAATTGACGTGGTGCAAAGAGATGGGCTTAGAGGCAACGGCAACCCGCAGTGTTCGAAACGACAGTCAAACTGTTTCAGCAGGCGTGGTTTGCAGGGCTTGGTTTAACCAGTCAAAAGCTCTCGCTCACTGAATGAGGAAGTATTCAGCCCCTCTCCTCCTTCCTGCCACGCTTGGTGTAGCAGTGTAAGTGGTGGGGGAATACTTCTTTCAGCGGCCCTATGAAACGGCAGGGGTTATTGGTTTGCAGTATCCATGTGCAACCCAACGAGTCTCTATAACCCGACTTCGCCAGCAGGTTGGAGAAGCCAGTTCTTGTTACTTTACGGTGAAACCCTTTCCTAGAAAATTAATGGTGAGCAGCACAAAAGAGGTTTTGCAGATAAACCTGGATTTGGTAGAGCCGTAAGGGACTAGTGAAGAACCTAGAGAGGAAAGGAACCATTATCCTATCAAGAGACTTGGTTGCTTCTTGTAATTTTCAGTATGTTCTTCAGTTTTGACAGGTCTTTAACTTGGCATTACCTAGAGGTTCATGATTTTGAGGGGCTCTCTGTTCCTTCTAAGTACTAAGTCCCTCTGTATGTCTTAAATTTGATGTGAAAAATTAACTGATTATGTTACAGGATTGTGACACTCTTATTTATTAGAAGTTTTCTCAAGTTTTTTCGTACAAAGTATGTAACCCAGGCTTTATAGCATATGAGTATTAAGGTTTTTTCCTGTTGTGTTTGGGTTTTTTGGTGTTTTTTTGGGGTGTGTGTTATTTTTTTAAAAAATAGGAACAGTGTATTTTATTACACAAACGTGGTTTGTTTCTCACCAAAGGATCACATTTCTAACTTCGAATAATTAATTTAAAATGTCATGCTTTCTCCTATATATTCAACTCTGCCTGTATTAAAGCTTCTCATTCTTAACAAACCATGCTTAGTGACGCACTCTGCCTTTTGATGGTGGAGATCTGGAAAACGACTCCAGCGAGGCAGGCAGAGGGCAGACACTGTCCTTGATCCGCACGGCTGTTTTCTGAAAGGCGCTTGAATAGCAGCTCTCCGTGCTTTCTCTTGATGAAGTGACTTCCTTTCAAAAAAGCGAATTTTGTCTTAAACCGGGAAGATTTTAGATGTTGCGCAAATCCTGTCTGTGTTACGGCCTGGACCTTGTGGTCTGGGCGGAACGTGACGGGATGTGCAGTGATTCTGGTTGTACGAAGTGGGTTTCCTCAGATCGCCGAGGTGGCCAGCTGTTCAGAGGTTAAACAGGGGTAGCGCTAAAAGCAGCCTGACATGAAATGCTGAAAGTCTTAACGCCTGGGGACATTATGGAGATAAATTGTGACGTTCTGTGAAATGCTTCTGCTGTAAAACCCAGCAGTTGGATCCTGTTGTAGTTCTTACTCGGGGCGTGTTGGTGGAGAACTGATGTCATTAGCCGTGTGGATCTAGATGTTTGCCTACAGGCAGACCAAACGAAAGATATTTTAGAGACTTTCTCTAATTTGACTTTGTTACTTATTGCTGCTTTTAAGGAGCATTTTTGCTATGGTTAGAATTCCCAGCAAGTCAGTTAATATTTTGCTTATGTATTTTTTTTTCAAAGGACGAAAAGCGTCAGTCATGTCATATCATTTATTTCCTGTGAGCAGGAACTTCGGCCAGCTGGTGTATTACATGCCCCAAAGTAGCTCGAATTCAGAGTAAGGTGGTGTCGTGGTTTAACTCTGGCTAGCCAAATACCATGAAGCCGCTCTCACAAATCCCCCTCCCCTCCTCCAGTGGAGGGGAAGAATTGTAGGAAAAAGAAATAAGGAAGCTCGTAAAATTGAGATAAGCACTATTTACTAATTAAATCTAAATTAATATATACAAGTACTACTACTAATAAATAATTAAAATAATAGAAAATAAAACATAGGATACAATTTCTCACCACCCACTGACCATGCATAACCAGGTGCTGAGCAGTGAGAGTCAGACCCAGAGAGCCCGAGAGCTGCAGCCCGAGGGCCGGAGCCCAAGAACTGATGCAGCACATTCCGAGCGAACCCCATCAGTGATAGCATGACCGGGAAAACTAAACAAACCCACCAACTCCCTCCCGAACGAGCCAGCACAGGAGTGGGCAAAGCAGCTAACGCAGGAGTCGGGGGGAGTGTTAGCGAGTGCCTGGGAGTAACCGAGCAAGAGAGTGAGAGAGAGTAATGGCTCCCAGACCCCCTCCACACCTGAGCCCCGAGCGTGACATACTACAGAATGAAATACTCCCTTGGGCAGTTGGGGTCAGCTCTCTGAGCTGTGTGTCCCCTGCACTGCCTGCAGCGAGACAGCGAGAGCTGGGAATGCAGCTGCAGGGTCAGAAGTGGAGAAAGACCTTGAATCTGGCGCAGGCACCACCCAGCGCCAGCTGGGACCTTACCAGTGCTGCTGTCAGCATCCAGGAACACAGCTCCCTAGCAGCCACGGTAAAGAGAGGTAACTCCTTCCTGACTGAACCCAGCACAGGCAGTATAATAAATCCTTCTGTTCATCAGTTTTCAACCACAGGTAGGCATGAAGAGTCAGCAATTATAGATACCTGTGATGAGGTTTCAGCAGTGGATTATGAAGATTGATTTTGTTGATAGGGAACGCATTTCAGTTCTGCAGCTTTTGTCAGTGACATTCAGTTACAAGGAAGTAATTCCGACTGAAGGGAATAGCAGAGAAAAAGCAGACTTCAGGATGAGCTGCCCTAAGAAGGATTTTGACGGTACGTGAATTGACTCTGGTAGGGAATTAAGCAGCTCAAGTAGGAAAAAGCTCTGGACTGGATTTTATAATTTTAGTTTTAATTTTTGGTAGAAATTGAAGAGGGAGCTGGAGCCGTAGAGAGGGCTTAGGTTAGATACTGCAACGGGTGATTAAGTGGTGTTGCAAGTAGGTGGGAAAAGCAGTCTGCCCACAGAATCTGTTTTCATTAATTTCCATAGTGAAGTAAGAAAAATAAGAAAAACTAGGAAAAAATACTTTCTGATGAAATAAAAAGGTGGCTTTACCCCTTTGAATATGAAGTAGTATTTTCTATGTGACTTAAAATTACTAATTTGTAATAGAAGATGTTCCAGTGTTACGTTACCATCATGCTCCTGTGCAGCAAGAGCCACCTTGGGTTTTCTCTCTTGTTGCTCAGCGTCTGTGGGAAAGGGATTTAAAGTTTGGTGTTGCCTGGAGCCAGGGAAGGAAACCTGTCAAATGCAAAATCTGCATGTGTGCCAACAATGTAATTAGCAGAACTATTATTTTGGTAGGATTTTCTTGGAATGGATGGCAGCATGTAAGATATCTACAGTGTGCCTGGCTCGAAAGTCAAGTATGTAGTGTTTAATACTGAGGAAATGCTTATTGGTAGTAGGGTACAAAACAGTGTGAAAATTCCTTTAGGGATAATTAGGCCTGTGTCAGATCCCTGACTTGGGATCTCAGTAGTGGGTTGACTTACGGTGCTGAACGTCGTTGCAGGTATCTCCACTTGTCGGGGCCTGGTATTCGGGACAGATAATTTAAGTAGAACCTGTTTGTGTGTTTGTAGGACTTAACCCAAATCCACAGAGGATTACCAGCTTTAAGCTGTTTCTATTAAGATTTTGAGTGGAATTGCAACGTATTATTTCTCCCGTAATGTAGCTATATTACTGCACATGTACTACTTACACCCTACCAATGAACTACTACGAATCATAATATACACGTGCAGACACATAGTAATGCGCTCCTACTGTTAATGTACTGATGTACGCGCATGATTAGTGTGTCTGCAAGATACATATGTGGGGCTGTTTTGATGGAAGGAGGCATTGAGACACCTTAGCTATCGAGGATGTATGTTTCTAAAATTTCCTTCCTTCTGCTGTCTGGAAGCACAAATCATTTTCATAAATAAGGGAGAAGATGAGGTTTATCTAATTTATTAAAAATTACTTAACGGTTCAATTTCAACTCCGTTGTGTAGAAAACAACTCTTCAGCAGGAAAGCAGCTATGCCAGTCACCAAGTAAGAGACTGCATTTTGCAGCCTATGTGTAATGATAATTACAGCAAACAAAGAACTTTTAAATGTTTGCTGCGAATTTTAGAATGTGGACTTAGGCTTTGAAAAAATCCCGTTTATGAACACATCCTTTGAAGTTCTTAATGTGTCGTCATGCCAGACATACATATATTGCACATTATTGTGCGTGTCAGTCTCTTCATCACACTCCTCTGGCAAGTCCTTGTCCGGTCACGCTTCATCGCACACCCTGATGTTTCTACACGTTGTCAGGTCACATTTGTAGGTCTGCAGGGAAGTACAGTCCGGTTCAGTGTTTCTGTTATAGTTTTTGCTTTGATATATAGTATGCAGTCAGGGGAAAACTTACTTACAGCCTTTTTCCTCCAGACTGCCTTTATCTGAGAGCGAAATCGTGGTGATTTATTTAGTATTTTTGTTTCTGAATCAGATTGCCCGTGGTTGATGGAACAAGTAATATACCAATAACTTCTGTAAGGTCATACGCAGTGGTCACGTATGCTGGTCAGCGGAGACACTTACGCCTGTCTCTTCGATTCTGTGTGCTGCAGTTCCTGCTGACTGTCCTAACAAAATTCTTAGGAGTATTCAGACGTTTCAGAGGTAACCAACGTACTGCTGAAAGCTTTGATCTTGCCAAGATGTCAAATGACATCAAGGTCTCTTAACTATTAAAACACAAGTACCTGGAGGAGCCTTTTCAAGACCTTTTAGATAAAGCTTGCTGGGGCATGTGAGGCTTAATCTCAGTCCTTACGCAATTTTCCACCGTTTCCTTAAGGAGGTATTTCTCAGTTATGTACTCAGTACAGTGTATCAGCGTTCAGTGAACGGACAATCAGTAAGTGGCAAGAGTGGAATTTGTATCCAGGTTTGTTGTTCAGTAAAAACCAGTTATTCTTCAGTTACGAATTATTTTGGGGTAGAGGAATAAATGCATGTCAAGAACTTCAGCAGAACTTGAAACAGGACGAGTTCACGGTTGATGAGGCTATTGATTTCCAGGCTCCGGAGAGACAAAAATCTGTAACTTTCTACTCCTGGCAGGGTTACCCAAGTGACACTCAAATCCCCAGTAGATCTGGCTGTTACAGAGGCAGATTTTCAAAGGTTCTTAGCTCAGCCCCTAATTCAGTGCTTGCTATTTCAAGCCTGCAGTATGCCCAGGCAAACTAAGCTAATAGTGGGCATTTGCAAACTTGTGCCGGCCTCCTCAAGACCTCTTCTTTTGGGAAGAGACAGACAATTTTGACAGCAGTGTCTCCGTTTTGAGCTTATTCTTTTTGGACAACCTTTTAATTAAAATCTTCAGAGCGTTCGGGGAGCCCCTGATCTCACGTGGCACCTCTCATTTAGAACTCGCCCTGTCGTGGGTCGCCGTGGTGTACTTCAGCCTCACGCTCCCATCAGCACCTCACAAGTTCCCTCCTGCAGTTTCTTTGGGTGTCTCGACTGCTGCCCTGGGGTTTTTGGAATGCACATTCTGACACGAAACACAACCCTTTGAAACACACCTGGTTCTCTTTAGTATGGCAGTGGGAAATAATACCCACGCCGCTACTTTTTACATCGTGATTTTTAGGTGGATTTTTGATGCTCCTTCGGGCTTCTTTTGCGCTGTGCAGTGTAACAGCACCTGCAAGCAGTGCAGAAAGCATGCAGCTGCTTTCCTGGAGTCGGTCTGGGTGCTGGAGAGAAGTAGACCCGGGTGACTGCGAGGGCAGTGCGATAGCAGTGTGGGTGACAGTAGTCTCGCCTCCGGGTCAGTCTGGTTTCGTAAGGAAGCAACTTGATTTCATCTTTGAAAACTTTGACTTCACATACAGTGTTATAAAGAACATTTTGCTAGAGAACCCGAGCTGAGCATCCTTGCAGAAGGCCTCCCAGCACTTCTGACAGCGGACGTGTGATACGTAACACACGGTTCATCTCAGAGTCGCAGGTACCCTCTGTGAAGTGGGTACCTCTACCGTGGGCACCCAGGACTTCAGAAGACTTGGATGTATGTGGTCACTGGGGGGTTTTTATGGCAGTGTGAAAACGTGTGCTGTATGTACCCATGTTCTGTGGTGGTGCAAGGCATGTTTAAGGTTCTTTCTCAGGAAACGGATTGCTTCTGTGTTCTGCGGTTTGATAAATGAGAAGTTTTATTTTGCTGTAGCCACTGTTTTTTCGTATGTGCTATCTTAAGCTAATACGGTATTCCAAGGGACATTAGGCTTCTGGTACAGGATATAATTACACATGAATTAGCTTAGATTAACAAGCTACTGTCAATACACTTTCTGTTGCTCTTTAGAGAAAGGAAAAAGAATTGGTGTATTCTCAGTTACACTTCTAAAATTCTGATGAATTAATACAGTTTTACAAGTTTAACTACGAAGAACGTCTGTGATTATCTTGGGTAATTTTTCTAATAAAAGAATTTTCAGAATAAGAATAGAAAGTACTCAAAGGTCATGATGGATTAAGTCTCGGGAATCTAAACTAAGAAACTTATATTTGGCTTTGTTAATCACAGCAGCGAGGAGTTTTCTTTACACAATCCACTTACTGGTTGTTTATAGACCGCAGATTACGATAGGGTGTACTGAATGTGCCACTTGCCATCAGAGGTTCCTAATTAGGAAAAGCTGAAGCTTGCCATAGGCTGATGTGAAAGATACATTAGGACTGCTGTGGGAGTGACGGGATAGCATCAGTAAATGCATCCATCAGACAAAAGGAACGTATTTTAGTTGGAACATGGACGGTTTTTGGAGAAGGATGTGATGCTGCAATTAAGGAAGTGGAAAGGGAGGGAGAGTGTAGCTGTGACACCTTCCTGGGAGAATAGTCCTGCATAGCAAGATGACACTGTTTACAAGATTAGACATTTTGTCAACACTTTATATTTGGAGTCTTAAATACTAAGTTCTTTGTATTATTGATTAGATTTAAATTAAAGCTGATAAATTTAGGTGTTTATATGTTGTTTCAGTTCTTGTAGAGCTATTTTGAAAATAAATGCGTGTGTGTGTAAATAGATTTTCATGTATGTATAAATAATAAATACTGAAATCAAGTATTAACACCATCAGCTTTAAAAATTCTGACCTCACATCCATCATTAAACTTGCGGATAAATCGTGTTGTAAATGTAGGCAGCTTTTTCTACCTGGACCATATTCCCTTTTACTTCCCCAGAACTGTGAGCTGGGGCGGAGTGCCGTGTCGCTGCAGTTGTACGGCTGTCAGAGCCAGGCAGGGCGTGCTTACGCCACTTTTCTGGGGCCGGAGGCGCTAAGGGTGGACTGCAGGGACCGGCGGGTTGGCTTCGGCAGCAAAACTTTATGCTAGTTCAGCGCCAGTCCACTTTGGAGCCACGCTGGCCAGGCAGCCTGAGTTATATCTGTACTGTGCTCCCTCGTGTGACTGGTAAATATTAGCTCTCACCTTTGTCACAGTCTTGTGTTACCCCAGCTAAGAAGTTGCTTCAAACCCTGAGCTGGCTGCGTGTGATGGAAGGAAGCGTTTTTTCAGTTGAAAGTGTAGATACATTTATTAAGGAGAAAAAGGCTTTCTGTCTTCTGTATCACTTTGCTTTCTTGTAGATTTTAATCCCATCCTTTGGTCTTGTATTCAGAAACTTTCTTCACCCAGGATATTTTCCCACCCTTTCCTCCTTTAACAGGATGCTTAACTCCATTCCTGGGGATTCAGAGCAGTTTCTTCAGCCTGACATTTTCCTTTCTGCCACCTTTCCAGTGATACCTGCTGGATATTTACTGTTTAGGAGCTCTACCGTCTTCACTGGTTGATTTAATAATGGCAGAGGTATAATAAATACTTTTTCCTCAATTTTTAAGGATCATCTGTTGCCAAATTTTGGAGAATTGAATAGTTCCATTCTGTGGTGCTTTGTTTTAGGGGATTTGGTTTTTTAACAGCATTTAATTTTTAATAGAAGTGAAAACCATATTAGGATTTCAGTGGACTTTCTAACCAGGAAAATCACTCGTTAGGGTAGATTGGTTAGATTTCTTTTGACAACATTTAATTTTCAAAATTCAGAGTTGCTGTAATCATTGCATAAACAACATATTTCTTTGTAACTTTTTTCTTTTAGCAAAAAACTTTATAGAAAACCTGTTTACATTTTGAAAATTTAAGCATGTGTGATCTTTCCTATAAGGAGATATTAGGAGAATGTAACATGGGTGGTCCCAATCTTGCAGTTCAGCAGTACATGTGCTGGTTGGTTTTTTCCCCTCGTTGTGTCTGAATGTTGCTGATTGCAGAAGAGCCTTAAAACCCAAGTGTTTTTGGATTACATGCCAACAGTATTGCAGACAATACTTGCGTTTCTGTTACTCTGAGTGCCATGAAGTAGCTGTCTAAATATTTCTTCATTTTTCTGTGACCATTAGGAAAGGATTGGTACTTGATGCCCTTGTCCCTTACTGTGACGGACGTGAACGACAACGTACCTGAATGGGCCATGGAGCCCTTCCCCTTCTTGGCGGTGGTTTCCCCTGAAGCTGTGGGAGGTACTGAAGTATACAAGCTGCGTGCTGTGGATGCAGATGAAGGGATCCATGGAGCTGTAGAATATTTTCTCTTGGAAGGTAAAATTTAACCTTCTCATTCTCTGTGTTATAGGCTTCACTGTTGTAACTTTCTTGTCTTGTGTCCTCAGTTTTGTTAGTGAAAGATCTTCCCTTCTTCTTGCAAAAAGTTCCTAAGCCTTCAGCTCTGTGTGTGAAAAAAATCAACTCTTATCGAGGGTATGGACAGATTTGCCAGCTTTGAAGCATGTTCTCCCTGCAAGGTTGGATTCCTGGCCAGATCTTCCCCTCGGGGGTGATGGGGGCTGGAGCGGTCAGTCTCCTCAGGGCTTTGGCAAGGGGGCTGCAGCGGCAGCAGCAGTCATGGCTGCACTGCCTGTTTGGGCAGAGGGTTACCGTTCCTTTTCCCTTGTGGGAGCCCTGCTCCTGGTTCACTTTAACAAATTTTTGAGGGTCTGGGTTGTGCCTTAGCTTTGCAAAGCTAGTTTTCTTTGTGGGGCTCTTAAAAGAAACTTCAGTCAATAGTTCAAAACAGTCTAAGCTGCAGGGGAGTGGCAATACTGCTCCAAAGGTGAATTTGTTCCTCTTGGCCCAGACTCTGGCAGGGTATTTTCTGGTAAGGGATATTTAGGGTCAAACAACAGCAAAGAATTGGAGGATAAAGAAGACTGATAATTGTCCAGAGAAGTAAAATGCAACGTAAAGGTGTGATCATGAACGTAATTACTGATTTCTAAACAAGCTTGTGAATTTTGGTGTGCATGTTGATTCTAAGCCAAAACCACCTTGGGAATCGATACCATATTCTTGTTCTCACTTTAATCAAGTAAAAATATTTTTGCTGACAACAATTTGTGGATCTCTTCCTTCCAGGTGGTGAAGACAGATTTGAAGTTGAGAAGGACACTGGGTGGATTAAAACGACAGGTTTGCCGTTGGTGAGGGACAAGGAGTATGTACTGACTGTCCTAGCAGCAGACAAACTTGGAAGCAGAGGGTCTCCAGCCTCTGTTTCTGTAATTGCTGGGTTTCGACCACCTCAGTTCACCAACATATCATACTTGGTTTATGTTCCTGAAAGTATGCCGCCAGGAAAATCGTAAGTAACAGTTAAAAATAATGCAGTGAGATTGTGTTCCTAGTTTAACTTCTGGTTCATCTCCCCAGAGCCTCAGCATTGTTTGTGAGTCATAAATAGATACCAAGAGAAGCAATCTGAATATCTTAATGGAAGCGATCAAGATACAGTTCGAACGCTTTGGACTGCATTAGAAAGAAGTGCCAGACAGGAGCTACAACCCTGTGTCCTGTATAACCTGCAGCATGTACGCTGTTAGCGACTGGCTTTTATCCTTTTGCAGTTGCCTGTTGAAACTTGAGGGTGGTATGACTGGAGTAGCAAACTTACAGGGCTGTTACTAACATGAATTGTTTGCAGTTTGCTTTATCTTTTCGTTTCCTGGCTGGAAACCATCACGACTGTAGAAGAAAGCTGGAAGAGGCAAATTGAGTTGCAACAAAAGTGAAATCCTCTGTTCCTGTGTTTTTAACCCTTATTGTTTTCTGCTTCCAAGAATCCTGTCTTTATCCATTTAACTTCAAGATGAAAGAAGTACCATGTAACAAAACGTTTGAGTTTGGTGTTTAGGGACAGCTGTCACTGAGCTCAGTGAGTATTGCTGCCGTCAGAGCTACAGGGTTGGACCATCATTTCTGACACGTATAACTTTTGTCTTACCTTTCTGTATGTTGTCGTACTTGCTTAAGAGTCCTTCATATTTTTTTTAATGCAGCTTTCTTACGGTCACCGCTGTATCATATCAGAACAAACCTCTGCGCTACAGTTTGCTAACGAATCCTAGTGGTCTGTTCAGTATTGATGGGGCAACGGGAGCTGTCAGTTTAACTCGGAGTGTGGATTATGAGAGGGGCCAACACCAGTATCTTCTGTCGGTCAGAGCAGAAGAAAATGAGGAGCAGTTCAGTAGTGCAGCTGAGGTAGGTGTTCACTTTTGGCAGTGGATAAGTATTTCCATTTTCCTTCAGCCTTTGCAGATTTCTGCACAGATAAACTAGGGGCTCCAGTTCCCCTGGCTCGTGATGTCTGTTCTACTGTCCATTTTAAAAGTCTTTATGGGTAGATGTTGAGGGCTGGTTTAGGCACTCTCCGAGAGAAAATGTGGATGCCCCATCCCTGGAAGTGTCCAAGGCCAGGCTGGGTGAGGCTTGGAGCAACCTGGCCTAGTGGAGGGTGTCCCTGCCCATGGCAGAGGGGTGGAACTAGGTGATCTTTAAGGTCCTTTCCAACCCAAACCGGTCTGTGATTCTATGATTCTATGCTGAAAAGGCTATTTCTGAGGGATCAATATGCCATCCCATCATAGGTCCTAGGTCTTATTTGGGAGTATAAGGAAACAGATGCAGAAAAGCCAAACATGAGGTTTTGTCTTACTGTAAACCTTCATAAAGTAGATGTGTATTTGAGATTATTCCAATTTAAAAGAAAGGCAGAACAGGAAAGGATTTGTTTTGGATCAAGAACACGAGGTGAACTTGTACAGAGAGAAAGTAATAAACACTTACAGATATTAAAAGACAGTGGTTTATGGTGTTTTAGAAAGCTGGTTGACAGCAAAAACGTTTCTAAATACAGTTACTACAGTTGTTTGAATTCCAGGATTGACTGATCTAGGAAATCCGTGCAATACAACGGCTTGTTCCTCCTGCAGGAAATAAGATGTATGCTATAGAGGGAACAGGAGGCAGAATTAGTAGGAACAAGTGGGAAGACACAGAGAGACAGTGTGTCTGTGTAACTAACAGTGGCTGTAGCACACCAGCGGCTGATAATTTCTATTGACCCTTTTACGTACTACAGGATTAAGAATAGTAGAATATGACTTGGAAGAGGATTATGACATGATTTTACAAATACATTTAGCTTAAATGTAGTTTCTACATTACACAGATACAACCTCAGTACTTATGAGAGAGCAACTCCCAGTTTATTCCTGTGTAGGGTTAGATGGAGTATTACGTCTGTTGCACTGTGATGCAGCATACCTCAACTAACTACAGACAGGCTGCAGTGTAGCAGTATGAACCACCATCAAGGCTAATTTAACATACTCCTTACTCTTTGGATTGTAAAGAATGCAACTGTGGACTCATATGTGACATAGGAACAAGAAAACTTCTTTCAAGATGTTAGAAGCAGAATTGAATTTCTTACTTTTTTTACCATTTTCCATTTCTGTCCAATTTACACTGCTATCATTGAATTCAGAACTTGGTCTTGGAGATTTATACTGCTAAAATGTAATATATGTGGCAGTAGAATATTAGTGTTACAAATCACAGAAGTGTTGGAAGATAATGGAAATAGGATGCTTGGAAAGCAGATGGTCCATATTCCTTTAAATTAGTAATAGGAGATAATCAGTGGAGATGAAGGGTTAGTGGAAAATGTTCCTGTAGTGGACTGGCTTTGGCAGTTCCTAGTGTTTTTGAATCTAATATTTCAGTGTTTCTTAGCAGGAAAAGAGCAATCTGAAAAAAAATGACTTACCCTCTGTGCTGTAGCTTCTGATGACCTGAGGGATGTGTTGGGGAAATTCTGCCTTCTGATATTTCTAGAGCAATGAAGTCACTGCCTCGATTCACTTTGCTGTTTAACATTCCCCTCTTTTCCGTTCAGGTTTTGGTTGTAATGACGGATGTGAATGATTGTGCCCCTGAATTTGATCAATCCATTTACAGCAAAGTTGGTGTTCCTGAAACAGTTACTATGACAACTGCCCTTCTACAAGGTTAGTACGTCTATAACTATCTGTAACATTCAGGAGAAGTATTTTGTTCTTTCCTCCCACTAACTAGACTTCAGTTCAGACAAAATTACCTGCTGCAGCGTGGGTAGTTGCAACTCTCCGAAGCCAAATGGCGTCTTGTAGAGTTGGGTCATAATTGTTTGCTGCCACCACAGCCCAAACAGTTTTGGTGGACGGGAGACAACGGCGACAAATCTTTGAAGGACTTTGAAGTAACAGGACTCAGTTGTGGCTGGTATCACAGCAGCAGCTGTACAGTAGTAATCTTCCAACTTTGCTTTTTTTGAAGGGAGTGACGTTGGATCAGAAATTATGGACACACAAGCTCACCTTCTCGGCCCGTCTTTGAGTCCCACGTGGGCTCGCTGAGGCAATACTGCTCTTCGGCGTTAAAAGCCTCTTGCATGGTTCAGCTGTTGTATGTGAGGTTTTGTTTGGAAGCTTGAGAAAAAGAAACTGCGTCTTCCCAATGTAACCAATAACTTCAGCTTTGAATGATGATGCTCTGTAAATTATGTAAATTTTGGTTATGTGTTATTATTTTTTATATGGCAAAAATCTTATATTGAGAATGTTTATACAATATTTTAAATCCAGCACACAAAGGCAGGGTCTGGTGGCTGAATTCAACCGGGGACGTACCTTTTTTTTAACACCCCCCCCCCCCCCCCGCCCCTATTTATTTTCAAGCGAGGGTTAGCTCAATAAAAAAGACAGAGGATAGCACAGTTTTATTAATTGTTTCAAGCACCACATGCCAAGACAAATGCTATTACAGTTTTATACTACATGCTTTTATTCTCTTGTTAAGTACTTAACATTCCAATTCACAAACTTTGATCTAGGCAATGTCTTTCTCTTCTCTTTTGATAGTGACAGCCACTGACTGCGATTCCGAAGAGAATGCAGAAATACTGTATTACACTTTGAGTCAAGACTTCAGTATTACTTCTCACGGTACTATTTTTCCAGCAACACGGTTGGACTATGAGCGACCTAACCATCTTTATGAGTTTGTAATTATGGCTGTAGATAAAGGGGAAGAGCCAAAGACTGGGACAGCAACTGTTAGGATCCATGTTTCAAATGTCAATGATGAAGCACCTGAGTTTTCCCAGACAATGTAAATACACGTTTGTAAAACTCTGTTATCTTTGTCTTTTACTGTTGCTTTTTCCTTTTGGTTGGCAGGCTGATCATTACAGGATGGTAACTGGCTTCGGTTCAGTCAAATCTGAGAGTGAGACTGATCGATGGAGGATGGTCTTTTGACTCACTACCAGGGGAAAAAAGAAATGCTTTAAGCCTGGTTCTTAACTTCAAGGTTTAGCCATAATTTGAACGTATAGTAGGACTTAAGTATCTAGCTAGGTAGAGGTAGTATATAGTTACTTGCTTTTGATGGATCTTGCACTTAACGTTTTTTCCAGTATGTAGTGAAAGAGGCGGTGCAGTAATTTCAGATGATACATTTCAAGATGAGCCCTCCACCACCAAAGGAAAACAAGCAGAAAAAGGAGGCAACTCAGAGTTGTCCTCAGCCCCCATCCAGAGTACGTGGTGGATTTTTGCCTTTTATTTAGGCAATTCAAGCTTAGACAGAGTCAACAGACTGCATCCCTGCTTTATAACTGTTAAAGAAAAATGGTTAGATGACAGAATCCTAAATGACCACTGAATCATAAAAACCACAAAGTAAATGTCAATAAGCAGGGTTCACTTAATTTCACTCCGTCCTACAAACTGTACTTTTTTCCTGACAGCATCTCTAAGCATTTTTCTTCCATATTTGGGGCTCAGAAGCATCTGAAGCAATGTCAAAAATACTATAAACTTGTGTTCATGTTAGAGGCTTAGTAATGGAATTCTCAGCTTCTGCATTAGCCTTCTACTCTTAAAAGTACACGTTGCTCAGAAAAAAACTCAGGCAGAGGTTTTGGTGATGTTAAGCTTATGGTTTAGCTGAACAAATCATCAAAGCTTTCTGACAGTCCTTATTTTATGTAAAGGTAACCTCTGGCTTCAGAATCTTGTACCTTCCTTTCTTTCCTAAACATTGCTTAGGCGATACGGCCTGGAAGGGTGGATCTTTTGTAAATTCTTACTGGACCTCTATGCAATTTCGAATACTAAATGAGATTCTCATTCTTCAGATGAGAAGAGTCTTTTCATTTATCTATTTGTTTTAATATTCAGGGTCATTGAATATTTATCTGTATCTGTTCATAATTTTTTAATCAGAAATAAGTGATAGTATTAAAGATGCTGTAAACTTCTCTAACAAATTTGAAGTAGAAAACATAGTTTAAAAAAACCCTCAACCCTGCCAGGTCTTATGTTTAAAGTTTACTGAAGAATATGATTAAAACAGACATTATTTTAAATTACCAAACATTCACAAGACGGTTTTCAGGGAAACTGTTATTGTAAGTATGTATAGATTGGCGTTGGAATTTAATTTATCTCCTGGAATTCAAATTATCTCAAGTTTTTGTTTAACCAGGTTAATCAGGGTTTGATTTTGCTTTACCTTTCCAGTTATTAAAAAAAAATCTTGAACCCAAAGGTGAATTTCAGACAGAACTTAGTTGAAGTTTTCTGTGAAGTAGGTTGATCATGAACACCCATAAATTAGATCCCATTGAGAGACTGGTTTGCAATTAATGTTTTGCTCTGTGGCAAGCTGATACAAGTCAAGGTGATGATGATGTCCTTCTAGCCCTTTGTTCGAATAGTTTTACAGTCGGGTATGAACTTAGAATTCCTTGCTACAAGCTTTCTTTCATCATGGTTATTCCATATCGCAGACACAAAATGCTTAAGGCTACCGCTCCGTTTCATTTTGTCAGTTCTAATTTCTCCTTTTTAAGAGACCTCTTCTGAGGTCCAACTCTTCTGTCCCTATATGTTCAAAACTATGACGATTACAGTTCATTTGCTTTCCAGATGTAGATTTAGACGGTGTCCTGAGGGTTGTGACTGAGCTATACCAGAATAATTTACTTCTCTTACTTCATTGCATATTAAATTGGAGGAAGAAATAAGCTGCGTCCACAAAGGTTTTGATGCAAACACACATATCTAGACAGCAAAAGCAAGGGGAGAGGTTTTGTGTGCATCCATTTCCTTTTTCTTTAATTTTTTCCTATTCTCAGCATATGGAGAGTGGGTCCGTAAGCACTCTGAACCCAGTGGTACATATGTATTGTATCCATATGGGTGGGTACACCCCAGCTGTAGTTCATTCTTACGGCTGAGCTGTGGGATATCTGCTAGGGACCGGTCTGTGGTATGCTTAGTCTGGCCTATGCTCCATCCAGTCAGATAAAATAATAAATATTTGGGGTTTCGCTAAAGCAGGGGGCTTTTCTACTCCAGAGAGTGTTAAGCTTAGGCTGATAATGCCTCTTAAGAGCTTACGTCAGTGATGTGTCTGGACTTGAGATTTTTGTAAAATTGCCATTATGCACACATCCTTCGGATCTGGTTCTCAGCCGTGCTGGTGCAACGACTGCACTGAAAGCTTTGACAGCTTGTGTCAGAAAGTGGGCTACAACGGGCAGGGCTTCAGCTTAGCAAATGCTTGCTTTGATCCTGGGAATCCTGCATCTCTCTTTTTTTTTAAATAAAAGGGGAGTTGTGAATTGAAAGTTTGCAGTGGAAATGTAAGGGAGGTAACAACAGGAAGACCTGCATGGTTGGGTAGATCGTCAGTACTGTCGTTTCACTGGTTAACAGAGAAACGTCTTGCTGGTGTTACCGTATTAATACATTACAGGTCTCTGCAGTACCCTTTGCACAGGCAGGCAGTAGGCGTTGCAACGCGTAGCTCTGTGTATATTTTTTCCTGTCTGAGTTCATAAACGTGGTGTCGTAATTTCTTTTAACAGCTACAGGAGTTTTGTTTCTGAGGATGCAGGCCCCAACACGCTGGTTGCTACAGTTAATGCTGTTGATCCTGATGGAGATGGTGTGACATACGATATTCTGTCTGGGAATCGAGAAGGAAACTTTGTTATTGACCCTAAGAAAGGTAATAATGTATTAGCTCTTTGCTGCTGCCATCATAATGCTGATTCTGATAGGATTCGCCTTGAATTTGGTTTTCATTAGGTAGCAACTATAAAAACTGAATAGCGTATGCTATTTTTGAAGCTAAAACTTTAAAAAGTGCAGGAAAAAGATGCAGTTAGTCTAGACACGCTTACAACATCAAGAAACTTGTATAATTTTTCTGAGGGCTTTGTATAATTGACCTCTTATTTGTTCGTTGTTTGTTTTCAGTCGGTAACTAAGTAGAGAGCATTATTACACGACAGGTGACTTAGCAGACAGTAACTTAATAGAGAATGTTATCATTGGCAACAGTGACATTCCAAAATGTCAAACAAGGATTTGAATGACATTTATTTCAGGGCACTGGTTTCCAAGTTGCAGCAAGGACAGGCTGCTCTGCAGGGAAGGTGAACTGGGAGCCCAGGGTGACAGCAAGGCAGGCAGGGACCTCAGGGCCCTGAGCAAGAAGAGCAGAACAGGTCCTGTGCTACAAACCTGGTTCAGCCAACAGCCCAGTGGTCAAACATGCCGTGGTGAGGGGTGTCTTGGGTCAAGCCGAAGCCAGGTCAGCGAGGCAGTGCCGGGGTCAGCACGATGCCCGTCCAGGTGGAGTCCACCCCAGCTCAGGAAAGGGGCTGGGCTTAAGCTCAGCTCCCAAGACTTGGGGGCAGAGGCCCCAGAGAAGGCTTCTGACAGCTGCCTGTCAGCTCCAAGGTTGGCTGGCTTCAGGTGTCTGCACTGGCCTTGACCATGGGCAGCCCAAGCCTGGGAGCAGGAGGATGAGTTTGCGAGGTCCGTTGGTGCACCCGAAGCCTGACGTCCACCTGCTGTGATTAGCCAAAGATACTATTAGTAATCACATAGCCATGTGAGGAGAAAAAACAATAGGATGACGGTTCTGACTGGAGAAGTTTTCTTTGTGCAGCTTTTTCAATAACAACTCAGTTTTAACTGGTTTAAAGTGGGTTTTTAGATGAGGCTTTTTTACCCCTCTCCTTATGTCTGTCCTGATTACACATGTGTGAGCAAACACTTCTTAACCGAGTTTACTTGTGGTATACTGGCACAAAGTGATGCATCTTTAGGCAGAATGAGACTAAAGAAAAAGTATGTAAACCAAGAACTCGATAAGTATATTTTTCATTTGAGGACTGAATCATTTACATGAGGACTGAATCGTTTACATGAGCAATGTTATTTAGCCAGGAATACTACATGCATGAGATGAAAAATGTGTGGAGAATACTTTGAAGTTTTTGAAATAGCAGTATTTACATCTTTTAAAAATCTTTTCAGCAGTTGCATATTTTTAAAACCCCAAAGGAGAAAATCCCACAACACTGGTGTCCTCTTTAAAAGAAAAAATTAAAAAAATAATACACAAACACACATCATCTGAGTAGGCCGGCATATCCCTTTAAATTAATAGGATTTATTTGCTGTTCATTGCTTGAAAAAACCAAAGAGGATGTTTTGAGACAGAATTAACTTCAATTAGACTACGTTATATTTAACCTGCAGTTGAATATTGCAATTTTGAACTGCAATCAAAATCTGAACTTACATTTTTTCAAAGCACAAGTGTTGAATAGAGAGGAAGGAGTACGCCCCCCTAAGTTACTCCTTCTCTTTACTTCACAGAGTTCACTTAGCATGAAATTTTAATTTCAATACAAATAATGTTTTTGCAATATTAATGTTAGGTTCTAGAATGTTCCCAAATATGCGGTCTGCAGGTAACTTGCAAGTGTTGAAGTGTGATCCTGAATTTATTGAGATCTCCTTTTATCCTTTCTGACTTAAAAAAGAGTGTTGTAGGTCCCAAGAGTTAAATTTCTAAAGGTACCTTGGCACCTGAAGAGGAAGGATGGTTTTAAATGTGTCTAATTGCCACAGGGCTATCAGTATAGGTGATGCTTCTGAAAATCTTTATTGTAAGCGCTCAAAGAATCTTAACACTCGATTGATAGCATCTCTTAGGATTAGCTCCGTAGTTTTAACGTAGGTAACCATGTATATAATGACGTACTAGATGATCTTTAAGGTCCCTGCCAACCCTAACCATTCTGTGATTCTATATGTACTTTTATACTTTTTTAACCGATTAATTGTTACAGTCTTTGAAATTTAATTTTAGAAACATTAGCTTTTTTTTTTTTTTCCAAAACACTTTTGGGATTTGCTGCTTAATAAACCAGTAAAGGTTTACAGAGTGGCTTGCAGCAGTTTCTTCTCAGAAACGATGTCAGGGGCATAGTCCGTA
Organism: Rhynochetos jubatus; assembly: GCA_027574665.1. Classification (NCBI taxonomy): domain Eukaryota; kingdom Metazoa; phylum Chordata; class Aves; order Eurypygiformes; family Rhynochetidae; genus Rhynochetos; species Rhynochetos jubatus. The sequence continues at coordinate 20,353,131 of CM050661.1, read as the reverse complement.
CCCCCTTGTCACAGAAAATGGAAATGTGTCAAAACCAAGTGCTGCAGCTAAAGCAATGCGTTTGCAAGCGAGCTGAGTGACGCTGATGCTGTGACAATGCTCTGTTGTAATGACAGTTGCTGTTATGTCTGATGAATAATAGAGGTGATTGATGGATGATGGAGCAAAAGAATGACAGCTGCTTGCTGCGTGGTCTCCACAGCTGCAGTCTCTCTTGCTTTTGCAGCAGATCTGTCATGCTCCTTTCTCTGACGGTGCCTTTATGTCCCATCCAGCGGGGTGTAGGGAAACAGAGGTTTCTGAGGATATGGCGTATAGCTAAAGCTGCTGTGGTTGTGCTGCAGGCAGGGAAACCTGTGCTGGATTCAGCTGAGCTAGCACGGGTAGCTACAGCTGTAGACATGGTGGCACAGGCTTCATTGCAGTAACGATACGGGAACATAGCCAGGCTCACTGCCACAATGCTGCTCTGGATTTTTTGTTTTTCTTGGGTTTTTTCTGCAGCAGATAGGCTAAAGCTAATGTGCAGGTCAGCTGAATTGTAGCTGCTGTCTTGTTCAGCTCTGTGGACATACCTGCAGACAAATAAACCTGTAGTGTTGTCTTAGTTTTGTTTCAGTATCAGACCGCCGTAAAAATACCATAGATTCTAGCAGCCATATGGTTTATTGGTGAATGGGTAAACGAGAATGGTTTGTTGTTGTGCTTACTAGTGAGAAGAATTAGAGTAATTGGTTAAAGTAGTAAAAAAATAAAACCCCACAACTTGTTGTTTTTACAGGGCTAATTAGACTTCGTTCAAGTCCGTTTCCTAAGCTGCAGGGGACAGAGTACATACTTAATGTCACAGCTACTGACGATAACGCCTCTGGAGGGCCCCATTCTCTTACAAGTACTGCCCAGGTTGTTGTGAAAGTTGATGATGTCAACAATAACAAACCTGTCTTTCAGAAGGTAAATACCTGAGGCTGTGTGGTAAATGTTTAAGCCTATGTTGTCCCTGCAAGTGATGCAGCAGATGAGCTATTCAGTAAGTGGTGTGCTTTCATCTCCGAGTCCTGATGCCATTGTCTTCTCCATCTTTTCCATCCCTTTCCTAAGACTTACAGCGTTTGTTCTCCCCTTGTGGCAGAACAGCTCCTGTGAGCATTGTCTCTTCCCTGAACCACAGCTCATCTGTGGCATTGTAGAAGATAGGATTCAGTACTTCTACGGTACCTTTAGGAGGTTCAGTGTGACAAGGGATGAGGAATCGATAGGTATAGCTGGCTAAGCAGTGGACTTGTTCCAAAACACCTCTCTAAATTACACAGGCTGCTTCTGATGATTCTGTGTCTGGAACTGGTGAGAGAAAAATGAAAGTGTTGTAGCTTCAGTTGTATTGCAGAAGATAAATGCTTGAATATGTTTTCAGAATATTAATTCATGTTAAAAATCTGTTATCTAAAAATTTGAAGTTTGCTGATGGCTAGAAGGTTGATGGGCAATGTTGCACATTCTGAAACCCTGTGACGTTCATGTCAGTCTTAGATTACTGAGAATTTCCTTGACAGAATTGCTTTGTAGAAATCCCTTTTGACCAGAGCAATTGTGTAGTTTGGGCAAGTGTATACTCTCTTTTTTATAAGACTTTTGCTGATATAGAAAAATATTTGCGTTTGGAACGATATGCAACTGTAACTTTTTCTCCAGATATTTTTACTAGTTGGAGATGCTCAGTGGTCTCATGTTGTGTGTTGTTGGTACAACTGCAAAATAGCGAGCAAAGTCTGTAAATGAATCGTGGTACAGATAAAACAACATCTGCATGCAAATGGAAGCGTAGCTGGAGCTTTTTTCCTCCTTTTTTCCCCTCCTGTATATCTTTATTTAAAGGGCATGGTAAGTCCTTAATTTTTCTTATATTTTGTTCCCTCTTAGTGTCAGCATTATCGAGAACATGCTTCTGTACTGGAAAACCAGCCTTCAGGGACAGTTGTACTGCAGGTTGAAGCCACTGATGCTGATGAAGGAGCCAATGGTATAGTGAAATACGGCTTGATGCACAGAGGCGGTGTCCTGCCAGCATTTAGTATTCATCCTGACACAGGTAAAGCAAATATCAGAACTGATACTGCAGTATAGAAACCACTTTGTTACACTGATGGGAAAAAAGCTTACATAAAACCAGGCTTGGCTTTTTCATTGAGTTTTTTGATAGCAGACAAAATACAAACTGTATTAACTGTGTGAAGAGATATTCTCACTTCAGTTTCATACGTGTCCAGTACTGAACTAGAACTGATGTTTTCCCTGAAATGCTGAAGTTCTGCTGTGTGAAATAACTTCTGTGGTTTTGTAACTAGATTTTAAAAAGCCCTCACCGTATTTTAAGTGCACGTTACCGTGCAATATTGCTAATGGCTTATAAATGATTTATCCAAATGACGGTGGTTTTACAAACAGCAAAGAGACTAAGGCTTGGAAGGCCAAAATTAAATTCAGGCTGAACTTTTGGAACATAAAGACATGGAATGTGCCTTTACCCTGTACTTACAAAGAAATATTTTTTGTAAAGTCGTTCTCTTAAAGTTAGTTTGCAATTTATCCCTGTTTTCTAAGTTGAAGTCCAGTTGTAGATGTAAGTGAATGTGAGTTTGTATCTGCCTGAGCAGTGCAACTGAAGCTGTTGCAATTTGATAAATGCTCTGACTGGATCCTTGAGCCTGAAGTTCACTTTGTAGGTGTATTTCACCTATGCACACAGGTGGCGTCCTACCGCCTTGTGTCTGGATGTATTGACAGATAAATAAACATCTAAATGTAGAATATTGTCAAATGCATAGTATTTTAACTCTCTGGTATTTAATTTGTTTTCAGGAGTTCTGACAACTGTTCAGGTATTCGATCGAGAAAAACAGAGGGAATATCCTGTTACTTTGACAGCAACAGATCAGGGAGCGGAACCACTCATTGGAATATGTCAGATAAATATTATCATCCTGGACCAAAATGACAATGATCCCAGATTTGAAAACACCCACTATGAATGTAATTGAGAGTCATTGGATAGAGTTTCGGTGCCCTGAGTGTGAGCTTACCTGATGTCTAAGGTTTTGGGGGGTTTGTCTTTCCTGGCAGTAGATCTTGTGACCAGCTGGGTGACTGCAGCCAGAGATGTGCTTGCCTTGATTGCAGAATTGTTATTCTGTGTAATGGGCAATGTAACAAGCACGGTCTTGACTCGTCGGCCTGAGTGTCATTAGGGGAAAATTCCTTGAAACAATAGCCACGTTGGTATCTTTCCTTACCTGAGTATACCCGGTGTCTGTGGTGCTGCACAGAGATGTGAGCGTTGTAATACGCCTGTGAGTGTGCAGTGCTGAACGCTAACTGTATCCTTTGTTTTCTGATTAATAGATTTTTGTAATAACTTCTGGTTACATACTTTTCCCACTTGAATTTCTCCATTCTTCATTGTTTGTTGTTTTACCTTTCCTTCTTGGTTCTTCAGAAACCCCTTCCTATTTATGAGTAAACACCCAGAGACATCTATAATGTTTATAAAAAAGGTGAAGACTGATAATTCTCACTTAGTTACACTATTCAAATCCTAGAAAGTAGTTTGTGACAATGTGGTTCTTCTGGTTTTACGCAATAAATGAAAATCCTATTTATGTACACTTCATACAGAGCAATTAGTCCCTTAGTAAAAATACAAGACAAAAAAAAAAAGTCTCTTATGAGAAGTAAGAATTCCAGGTTATGAATGTGATAAGATGAAGTGCAAGTGTGATCCATAGCTCTGGAGTGAGAGCAGCTCTTTAAAAAAACCTAATTTTGATTTTTATGGCCATTGTTCCAAGGAAGATAAAGTTACAGCTTCCATACATTATTACTTTAGGATTTCTGCATTTCTTAATAAGATGTTCATGGTACTTTATTAAATTAATGATCAGCTTGAAATATCCTTTCCTTGCATTAGATTTCCTAAGAGAGGACACAAGCGTTGGGACCAGCTTTCTTCGTGTTGCAGCCCGTGATGATGACTACAGCTCAAATGCTGCCATTACGTACTCAATAGCAAAGGAACAGCCAAATTACTTACAAATTAATCCTACTACAGGCTGGGTGTTTGTGAACCAACCCATATCTCAGGTATGGTCCTTTCTAGATTCCTAAAAGGGAATTGCTTTCCTTTTTAAATTGTCTATCTCAATATGTCATACAAGGGGCTGAGGTCGTGAGTTTGTCCTTACCTCCATGTTACCCCTTCACATTAAAGGATCAATATGTCATGTTTAAATTAAACATGAGTCTAAGGCTTTTAGCTGATGAGTTCATTGACCGTGAATTGCATATAAACAAGCCCTGCTTTCAGCTGGAAAGCTGACAGCGCTGCCTCAGAACTTGTTCTGCCCATTTCATTAGCTTGGGCATACTGATACCAAGGATGAGAGAGCTGAGACTGTCAGCAGGAGAGCCAGAACCCAGGTGTAGGACTTCTCTTTACCAGTTTCAGCCATGTCTAGATTCCTGTGTAGCAGTTTGATGTTTTCAGAGTTGTAATTTGTGTTGAAACAGAAAATGTTTTTGTAGATGTCGATCTCTAAATACCTACTAGATATTTCTAATATTGAAATTTAACTTCTAAGTAGCAGACACACAAAACTTTGGTGAAGGTGTATCCAATGAAGGTATAGGTAGGTAAGCTTACGGACTCAGGGTCCCCACAAAATGTTGTGGGGTTTTTTTGTTTTATTTTAAACAGTGTGTGAAATTTGCTAAGGTTTATTGAGACAAATAGCACCATTTCCCAACAATCTTAAGTAAAGCAAATAGAATTTTCAGGTGCCTTGCGCCTATTTCATATTCTGAGCTCAGTATCCTGCAGTTGTGGATGTTTTTCTTCTGTGCAGGTTTTTAAAATGTGCCTTTAATTCTATTTATTTGTACATTTTGGAAAATGAAATCCTTGTGCCTTGATTACAACCCTCTGTAACAAAACCTTTTTTACTGTTCAGAGGTCATCTATAATTCGGGAGATTATTGCTACGGATGGAGGTAATAGGAGCAGTAAAGTTGAACTTGTGGTAACGATTACCAGTGCAAAAAATCAGCCCCCACAGTGGGAAAGAGACATCTATGAAGTTGTTATTCCAGAGAATACTACACGAGATGCATCAGTTTTGGTAAGGTTAGGACAGATGTGTTTGTCTGTCTGTAGCTGTAAGGTTATGGAGTAACCGAACATTGTTTATTTGCTTAAATGTAGTGAGCTTTGTGTAGGGTAAGGACCAGTGATCTGAGATCAGTTTTCTTTCAGAAATGCTAACTATAACCAGCATTTTTGCTCTAATTTATATGTGTGCAACCACTGCGTAATTCCTTCCCATTTGGACAACACTGCAGGTGTTCCAATTTTTTGAATGCTTCCCTGTTACCTGAAATGATTATTGGGCTTGAAGTACTTGGAGTTGTTCAGTTTGATTGCTCGGAATGAGTAATCGGAACAGCTTTATGAAGTAACTCCAACATTTGTTTTTTTAGGATAAAAACGTGAGTAACCAAACATGTAATGACTGGTAATCTTTGACTGCAGCTTTCTGAGGCCTGGAGATTGGTCAGACAGGGTTAAGTGTTGGTGTCAGGAAATACTCGTCCTAGTGTTTGCAGTTGAGAGCCGAAGATCTGGGAGAGTCAGTACAGAAAAGCTTTTAGAAATGTTGCTGAACTTGCAAAAGTGCTGATTATGCAAACTTTTTCAACTGTCCAGACAATCAAAGCAACTTCTCCCCTCGGTGACCCCCGTGTGACTTATAACCTAGAAGAGGGACTTGTTCCGGAGACCAACATGCCAGTTCGTTTCTACCTGACTCCAAACAGACACGATGGTTCTGCTTCAATCCTGGTTGCTGAGCCGCTGGATTATGAAACAACGAAGAACTTCCTACTGCGTGTTCGAGCACAGAACGTTGCTGCTGTTCCTCTGGCCGCATTCGCTACGGTCTATATTAATGTAACAGGTGCGTAAGCTGTTCAGTGACGTGCTACTGTAATCAGAGTGCTTTTTCTGTCAAGTTCTATAGTTTTCTCTTTATGCATGTTTCAGATGTCAATGACAATGTCCCATTCTTCACTTCATCTATTTACGAAGCCTCGGTAACAGAGGGAGCTGGTGTTGGGACATTTGTCGTTCAGGTGTCTGCCACCGACCTTGACCTTGGTCAGAATGGTGAGGTAAGCAGGTGGGGACCTACATCTTCCGTGATGAAAGGTGTGGGATAACCTCTGTATGAACAACGGCTAAATAGGCTCGAACTCCTCAACCTAGAAAAGGGATGAGTAGTGGGGAAACATGAAATGAAGTAGTTAATTACATGTTCTCTGTCTTGCCATGTGAAAAGTGCAACTAAAACTAGCGGGTGTGAGGCAGAAAACAAAGAAGAAATATTTATACAACCTGTAGTTCAGGTGAAAAACTTGTAGAACGCTCTGGTTTGGACCTAAAATGTGATTGGATAAATTCACGGAATCAAAAATGTGTTTAAAGCTTCTGTGAGTTGTAACTCACTGGGGGTACTGAAAGCTGAATCCTTGCAAGATACGTCAAGTTAACACCGAAAGTGGATGTATGCGTTACGTTTGTTATGCGTTTAAAATCAAATGTAGGTACATCCTTAGAGCAAGGGTGGAAGCTGAAGTCAAGGGCACGAAACATGTATGTAACAGAGGTTAGAACGTGGTCCTTGATACGGAGCAAGTTCAAGTTCAGCTCACCTGTACTGTTATACAGTGCCTGGGACCCTGCCCTGAGCTTGAGTGCTGTTGCACAGGCACTGTGCAAACGTGAACTAGAGTACTTAATTAGTTGTGAATTACCTGACAAAAGGAAAGTATAGATTAACAACTTCTTTTTAATCCTTTAGATAACTTACTCCCTGTTACGTGACAGTGGCAGAGACTACACACATTTTCGCCTGGACGCACAGACAGGCTCAATATACACTGCCTCAGTGTTTGACAGGGAGAAAAGGGGGTCTTATCTCCTAGAAGTCAAGTCAGTAGATGGATCTGAATCAGCTCGACCTGGAAAAAATGGAAAGCCAAACTCTGGTAAGAGACAGATGTCTGTGACAAGCATGATTTTACCTGCACTGGTCTCTGAAAACAGCAGCTCTGAAATGCACAATTAAACAATAATTTCCTTTTTTTCAAGTGAACCTGTGAAAGAGTGTCCGTTGTTTTGGTTTTGGGATTTTTTTTTTTAACCTGTTTGTGCAAAGTTGTGTCAGAGCTGGAAGAGAGATTTTGTATGATGATCAGGCAAGGTTTTTGTTCTGAAATTAAAAGAAAACTAGGGCTTCATAGAGTTTAGAGAGTACTTCCTAGCTAGCAAAGGTCTGCCCATTATCTGTAGCCTGCAGGTCTTTGGGTAGCGGTGGTGTTTCTCAGAGCACTGCATATGGTACTGTATTCAGTCAAAATTATGAACTAGGGAGCAGGAAAGTTCAAGATGGAAAATTCCATTCTCAATCCATGGCTAAGCTTAAATAAAGATTAAAAATTTGGCTTTTGTGGCTTCAGGACAAAAAGTTAGGAGCGAAAACTGTACAATTGCCCTATTGGGCATCAATTATTCACATATTATCTGTTTAAACAAATTGGATGCGACATTCATTTGATATCCAAGTGCTTTTGAGTAATGTCGGTGTATATATTGTCCACAACCCTAAGGGTTTGTTTCTGTATTGTCTGCCTATTCGTCTTCATTTAATGTGCAGCTAGACAGTTTAAGGAATTGTAGCTGACAGGAGTGGCACAGCTGAGTATTTTAATCTCTTGTTTCTTGTCTCTCCAGACACGGCCTACGTGCGCATTTTTATCAGCGATGTGAATGATAACAAGCCTGTTTTCACTCAAAGTGTCTATGAAGTAAATGTGGATGAAGACCAGGATGTGGGCTCAACTGTCATTACAGTCAGTGCTAATGATGAAGATGAAGGTAAAGTATTGGGATTCCCCATAGCTGTGTCTAAAATATTAATGAGTTAATTTCGGCACACCAAGACGTCTTTAGTGGTGTTAGAAAGGAAAATGTCTTCTTGTTTCAAGATTTTAAAGCTTCTTTAAGTGTGAACTTACCGGGCATGAACATTAGTTCATAATGGAGCTGTGAGGCGTAAGTCAAATAACTCCTGTTTGGGGAGGCAGTGCACTGATGTGGGGTGATGGGGAATAATTTCTGTGCCAGCAAACAGAGATTCATTATAGATCACATAATTTTCTTACAAATGGGCACCAATAAAAATGTCCTGGTTATCTAGAAGTTTCTAGAATCTTCTATCTAGAATGATAGAAGATTCAGTTGCTTTCTTTCTGGAAAGTATGGTTGTACTGTTCTTTATTTTTTTGGTACACATTCTCGTATTTGAAACTGGACTTCCTAAATACGTATGATGAGTCTTAGCTGTATTGCTTTGCCAATAAACCAGCCAGGAATTCTGCCGTAAGTCATTAACAACGGGTATATAACCAGCGCTCAGAAATGAGAGCGGGTACCTTACAGACTTCAACCTGTTGGCCATGGCACACTGCTAATTTGACTTGCTGGAGGGTGAAACCATAATTTTTGTGGCACAAGTCCCAAAGAACTGTTCTGTCAGTATGTCTGTACATCCTGGCTGCCCTTGGTTCCTCACCCACTCAAGGAGGTTGAGGCAATGTGGCTAAGCTGTACTGAAGAAGGATTTACCTACTCAAGGAACTTTTAATGTGTTACTTAGGCTGCCTGTAAATCTACTCTATAGTGTTGGATCAGGGGACTTGATATGATGGGTATACGGTACTTCATTTCTGTCTTCTTAATAAAGTAACATTAAAGATGTAGCTGTGGAAGAAGGGAAGAGAAGAATGGTAATGTGAAGGCAGAGGTTGCAGAAAGGCTCAAAGTCTTTACTTGATCTGAGATGATCAGCAAATCGGTACTGCTTCTGAAACTTTGCAAAGTTTTGTGAGACTGACTCCTCTGGCTTGATACATAATTATCCTGTTTGTTGGTAAAGTCTGTGCATAAATGCGTATGGTTCTACGGTATGCAGTATTTTATGCTAACTCATTCTTACAGGCTGGGTGTTAGCAATGAAGAATTTGTCTTTTTGGTCCCATAGCCTTGCCAGTCATATTGATCCTTAAGTGAATTCGAGGGGTCGTAAGTAAAAGCAGAATTAATAGCATAGCTCTGTCACAGAATCACAGGATGGTTTGGGTGGGAAGGGACCTTAAAGCCCATCCAGTTCCAACCCCCTGCCATGGGCAGGGACACCCTCCACTAGACCAGGCTGCTCCAAGCCTCATCCAGCCTGGTATAATTAGACACAAATTACAATTGGACATACTAGAATTGAAAATGCTGATAAGGAATCTGACATAGTTGCATGTTTGAAGACCACAAAACTATAATACCAGAATTCAGTTAGCGTAGGATTTGTACTTCATCTCAACATCCCATGTTTTCTACTTCAAGAAATGTGTGTTTTCTGACACTGTTGCTAATTGACAGGTACAAATGCTAAATTACGATACCAGATCACAGCTGGAAACACAGGAGGAGTACTTGATGTAGAACCAGAAACAGGAGCCATTTTTATTGCCCAACCGCTGGATTATGAAGAAACAAAAAAGTACGAGATTCACTTGTTGGCCTCTGATGGGAAATGGGAAGATTATGCAGTGATCATCATCCATGTCATGAACAAAAATGATGAGACTCCAGTTTTCTCTATCAACGAATACTATGGAAGTATAATTGAGGAACTGGATGGGCTACCAGTCTTTGTACTTCAGGTAGTGTATGCAGTTTCAGAGATTCTACTGTTTCAGTGAAAGAGCACAGATGCTCTGGTACAATTACGTTAATAATAGTCCAGCACAGATATATTCATGAAATTTAATTTTACTTAAGAGTTTTATTGTCAACAGAATAAGAGAAAGGGACTTCTATGGAAAAATAATTACAAAGATACTAAGTAGGTCGAGCAGGATGGATCATTTGTGATACTGAAACGCAAATCATTAACATTATAAAGTAGCTATCAGAATAGTGTAGTTAACTTACCTCTACAAATACAGAAATGTGTAGCATTTTATTATTAGCTCTACATTGTTATTGTCGTGCAAAGCGTATTTACCTAGAGTGGGCCCTTAGCCACATCGGTAATTCCTATGTCTTTGTTTTCAAACCCTTTTGTAGGTTATGGCAAACGATCCCGATAGTGATGTGGATGAAGGAGATCTGCGGTACTCATTGCACGGGCATGGCGCGGCTGACGTTTTCACAATAGATGAGAAAACGGGCAGCATTTATTCACACAAGACGCTGGATCGGGAAGAGAGAGCACTGTGGAGATTTGTTGTTTTGGCTACTGACGAAGGCGGAGAAGGACTCACGGGATTCGCTGATGTAATTATTAACGTGTGGGATATAAATGACAATGCACCTGTGTTCACGTGCATGCCTGATGATTGCAACGGCAGCGTCCTTGAAAATTCTCCTGCAGACACCTTGGTCATGGAAATGGGTGCAGTTGATCGCGATGATCCAAACGTAGGTCTTAATGCTGTCCTGACTTACAGGATAACCGAGAACGTAAAAAATGAGTTTGGTACTGACATGTTTGATATCAATCCCAGCACTGGTACGATCCATGTAGCGGGAGGAATGCTAGACAGGGAAAGGACTGAAAATTATTTTCTTACCGTTGAAGCAAGAGATGGGGGAGGGCTAACAGGAACTGGCACGGCCACTATCTGGGTTGCAGATGTCAATGATCACGTACCAAAATTCACACAGCAGACGTGGCAGGCGGCAATTCCTGAAAACAGTGCCGTCGACTCAGAAGTTCTGCAGGTGTGTGCTACAGATGCAGATGCTGGGGAAAATGCTGACTTAACATTCAGTATCATCGGGGGGGACCCGGATCAGAAGTTCTACATCGAGAATGACGAAGAATGGCAATGTGCCGCTATTCGACTGAAAAAAAAATTGGATTTTGAGAATGCACGTGAAAGGCAGTTTAATCTTACTGTTACGGTGGAAGATCTTGATTTTTCTAGTATTGCAGTGTGCGTGGTTGAAGTTGAAGACTCTAATGACCACAGTCCAGTTTTCCTTTCTCAGTTTATTCAGACAAGCCCTTTCTTTGAAAACATGCCTGTAGGTACGACAGTAACCACAGTGAGAGCTACAGACAAGGATTCGGGTTTGAATGGGAACATTATATATTCTATAAAGTCAGATTCGGATCCAATGAGACAGTTTACGGTGGACCAGTATGGTCACGTGATTGTGGCAAATACACTAGATCGTGAGGTCATTCAAAAATACAGTTTAATTGTGCAGGCTTCAGATCAAGGGACACCTGCCCGCACTGGAAGCATTACAGTTTTGATCCACTTGCTTGATGTTAACGACAATGGACCAAGGTTTGAGGCGCCATACATGCCTGTAGTTTGGGAAAACATATTAAGGCCTGAAATAGTGTATATGAACCATACATCAAAACTGCTTCATGCGTTCGATCCAGACAGTGAAGAAAATGGGCCGCCCTTTACATTTTCATTGCCACCAGATTATCGGAATTCTTTGGATTTTTCTCTTACTGACAACAGAAATAACACGGCAACCGTGACTGCTCTGAGGTCCTTTGACAGAGAAAAGCAGAAGGTGTTTCATCTGCCAGTAGTTATAGCAGATAGTGGGATTCCAGCTATGAGCTCTACAAACACCCTGACTATAACAATTGGGGATGAAAATGACAACTGCCATCAATCTGGCCATAAGGAAGTATACGTGTACCGTTACGAAGGTAAGTGCTATCTGGCTATTATATCAGCTTCATGAATACAGCACGGTTTTACATGTAATTTCTGTCTTGCAGTTCTTAATTTCTTTTTAAAATGGTTTACATATTTTGACACTGAAACTCCATTTCTGTAAACTGTTAAATAAAGTGGAATGAGTAAGGTGTATTTGAGAAGCTCGGACCCTAGGGTCATCTACCAAAAATAATCTTATTTGCAAACAAGCATATATTGCACTTGCAGAAAATGCAGTATTTTTATATACCAATAAAATCTATTTTCTACTGCCTAGTTTTCACCTACACAGATGACAATTTTTTTGTGTGCACACATGATTCGGAAAATACCTGATGCTGAGAGATCTGGAGATGAGAGTGGCAGAACTGTACCAGATTAGAGAAACAGAGATTCGTAGGGGAGCTCTGCCCAGAAATTGTAGGCCAGTCCCATCCCTACTGTGACAGCCCCTGTGTGGCTGAGCAGGATAGAAATCTTGGGGAGGGAGGTTTTCTGCTGGCAAGGAAGGGTCTGAGAGAAAGCTGGGTCAGTGCTTGTTTTAGGAAAAGAATAATCTTTGGAGTACAATACGTGACTGCTTCCTAGAACGCGTAGTCTTTGAACTGAAAAGAAAAAAAGATGCCCTTGTGGATGTGCTTGAGTGGTGCACAGTGCCTGGTTCAAGAAACAGTGGCAGGAGGTGGTCTGTGACAGCAGCCACAGTACTGTGAGGTTTAACGTCGCAGTGGGATAGAGCAGAGCAAATGCAGCCATTAAGTGAATGCTTCACGTTTTCTGATCAGAGTGGTTTAGCAGAGGATGAACAGTTCAATAATAGTTTCTAGAACTCGCCTTGAATTCCTGTTACTGTGCTTTTTCCTGAAATTGCCTGTAAAGCTCGACCTTAAACTAGCGCTGGGGGCCCTTATTAAGCATGGCCTCTTAGGCCTTTCCCCAGAGCCTCCGTTCCAGATAGACTTGGCTACATCTCAGTTTTGCCACAGCAGCATTTCTGATAAATGTTAAAGATCAATCTACAGAAAGTATTTTTGCAATGAGTTATTTTGCTGAATTCAGCACGCCTAAATTAGAAAGAGATGTGGCCAGATCTACTGTAGAAATGAGAGAATGAAGTTTCTAGGGTGGATTGGCTTAGATTTGAACCTTAAAAATTTCCCATGTTGCTGGAGCCTGGCTGTAGAATTCAGAGGTCTCCTTCCTTGGAGTTGCTCCTTTTGCTATTTTAGAATGGCTGCTTGGATGTTCCACTTCTGTGACAACCCACGGGGGCCTGAAAAAAGGGCCAAGGACTGGCACAGCTTGGTGGCTTCTTGCCCATTGCCTTTTCTCAGTCGTGTCCTTCTCTCCCAGCTGCACCCCACAAGATGCTCTCCCTCTTTTGTGGATTCTACTGTTCTGTTGTTTGAAATAGAGTAGCAGTGAAACATTTTGGGGATTAACTCCTGATGTGGTGATTTTTTTTGTCTGAGAATTTCACAGAGAGCTGTATTGACATGCCATCCCGTTACTGTTCTGTGTTGTTACCAGCTTTTCTTCTTTCACGTGACATCCATAGTGTACTCACCTTCCCAGAACTGGCAGAAATCGTATGGCAGGCTGTGCTTTATTTTAAGAATCTTGGATCATAACCATCACCAAATGGAGCAGGAATCTGAAAATAATAAATGCAGTAATGAATGCGGCGGAATACAAAGTGCTCTGAAAAGTGGAAATTAAATGCAGATTTATTGTAATCTGTCTCAACAGGAAAATGGTCAACAACCGTGCTTGGGGAAGTGTTTGCACCAGATCAAGATGACTGGGACAATAAAACATTTCTCTCTGAAGGAAAACTGCTCAAGTGAGGACAGTATTCGTGTCAAAATGAGTAATATTTATGCTTCTGTAATTATTTTACTCGCCATGTATTTCTTTGTGTTCAGGATGTGCATAAAGCCAGGGTTATTGAGTGCATTAAGGAATGCACCTTCTGAATGCTTTTTCTTTCTCACTTGGGTGACTGTGTATTAAGAAGTTAATGCATGGAATGTTTTTTCCAGGAGAATGCAGGATCACACCATGATGTGGATTTTGAGTCAGATGTCATAATTAATTTATTTTAAAATGTGCATTCTCTAAGAACTAATTTAAAAATAGGCAGAGTTTTTAATACTTGCCTTCAAATGTTAGGGTTGATGGAATACAAATCCCAAATTTAAGAGGGCAGAATAGAATCATTTCATCAACAGTGGAAGAGAATTGGGTGATCTCTATTGATGGCTAAATTTACAATTGAGTTTTTTCTGTTAATTGAAATGTTGAATTGGATCCTTAATTCCTACCTATACATTATATGTTCCTATCATAAAGTGAGATGACACAGAGCATAATTGTATGCTGCTCGACATACAGAAAATAGAGGTGAAAATGAATGTGAAGTTTTGTCTCCGCTGTGAACAGCAGTTTAAAAGCTTTATGTAGCCCCAAACTGAAGACTGACTTTCTGTCTGTCAGTAACCCCTGGGCCTGTTTCCATATTAAGAGGTTCCATAATGGCAGTCATGGAATATTTCCATAATTACTGATTACTGTCCCTCTGAGGTGGCAAACGAAAATGATATCAGACATTTCATACAGGCTTTATCCTGTTCCGGATGGATAAATGAGCATCTGGAACAACTTTGTATGGTTTTGTCATTTCCTATTACTTATCTCGTAGACCTGCTCGTGATGCCTGTGTTGAACCCCCTGGTTCAACTACACGCTGCTTTTATTCAGGACTGGGAGAGGCTGGGGACTGCAGAGAGGCAGAAATATCTTTCTATAAGATCTGCACATTGTCATTTCTGAATTAAGGTGTTTCTGGTGCTTCTCTGAAGTTGGTTGCTAATTCCTGTAAGTTTTGATCCTGTAACCTTCATAGTAACGCCTAAGGTCTTCTGAATTATGTTAATGAATAAAGTAAGTTCTCAATTTTTATTGATTAAGGCTTCTAACTGAAGGTTTATGTCTAGGTTTTTCAGATTAAATCAGAGGACTGGTTCTTTGATGATGGTGGATAATACTCCTCAAGGAATATACAACTTAAAAGTTAGAGTTTCTGATGGAGTTTGTCCTGATGTTATATCTACAGTACAAATCCATGTCAGAGAGCTGGAAAATGAAACCTTACAAAACTCAGCCACTGTGCGTCTATCAGGTTAGTTTTATTTGCTGGTGAGAGTTTAGATCAGCTGCTTCTGTAACTGAATGATTATGTGATATAGGTATTATTATATCAATATTTGATTTACTTATCGCTGTAGGGTACTCACTAGTATGTTTCCATATTGTTAAATAAGAAATACATTGAGAAATTAACCTGTGGTCTCCCAGTATTTCATGTTTATCTGTTTTTGAATCCCAAACTCAGATGTCACAGCAGAGGCGTTCATAAGGAGAGATGACCACGGCAAAACGAGACATGACAAGTTCAAGGAATTACTAGCAAAAATGTTACCTGCTAAGCTTAGTGATATCATTGTCTTCAGCGTGATGGATGTCGATGGAAGACAGACAGATGTAAGATTTGCAGTCCGTGGTGACTTGGCATATTACAGACCTGAGAAACTGCATGCTGAGATGGCAGCATTTAAAAATGAGGTATGTTCTCTAGGGTTATGTATCTGTGTAAATCACCGGAATACTGAGTTTGTGAGCTATATATCCCAAACCTCAGTGAAAGAACATGCTAGATCTACAGATCAAGGGTTTTTTGCTTCACTGGGGACAAAACCACTTGTCGAGCAAGTGGTTAATTCAAGCTTCCTCCCTTCTCCTTAGTCCCATACATACAACTATCGCTGTACTAACTTCTGGCTCAATAAATATAGCCACTTTTTACGTGCAGGAACAGAGCTCTCCATCCCCATCATGGTGCAGTTAACTGTGTTTTCTCCAGCCAGTGTTTCATCATGTAACCTATCAGTCTTTGAACATGAATTCAGAGGAGTCCCTAGAAGCCAAAGTGGTACTGTAGTACAGAGTGTCTTGGAAATGATGGCTTTTTAGATGTTCCAGATGCTGCTGGAAGTACCCAAATCATCAGCATGTGTTTAGACACTTACAGTAGAGGCTTGATGCCACCCAGATGGGAATTGTACTGTACAGAGACATGACAGTCCATAGGAAAAAATCCTGCTGGAAGGAATATGCAGGTTAGAAGGATGGTTACAACAGAGAAGCGAGATGGAGATAACCAGTTTTGTGACTGTATTTAACTCACCAAAAACTACTTAAATACAAAGTGACACCCTCCCCCAACTTTTTTCACTGTTAGAAGGGGAAAATAGTTTGTGAATATAAGATGTTTTCTTCTACTTCCTGATGTTCCCTAACTGCCCTACTCTCTTCCCAGGTCCTGCATGCCCTCTAACTCGATTACCCAGACACAGTCTGTCTTGGCCGCACTTTTATTTCTGTAGTCCTCCAGATTTTGGCTTTGCTGAAGTCCTGCAGATGCTGCTGAGTAGACGCTAAAGCTGCTGCCTTGCACAAAGGCCAGATGCCACTGCTTGGCTTGTAAAGTGCTCTGGCCAAGGCAGCACTGCCTGGCATGTCATCTGTGGCCGTTGGGGCATATTTGAGTTGAATATGTGGAGTTTAACATTTGAGTTCACTACCCTCTTAGTGGAGGGTTTTTCCTGAAGAGAAAATGGCACTTTCCATTTGTCCGAATATGGTAGGGTCTGCCTGACTCTGGAACCAAACAGGAATATCTTAATTTACCTGCCTACATCTTACTGTATCTTAAATGGTTGTGTGGGTTATGGGAGACTCTTCTGAGTGACCAAGTAGGAGATACCAGAGGCAGATAGTATTCATGAAGCATAATGACTGCTTCTTTTGCGTATTTATTGAATTACTGCAACAATAATAGAGGAAATCGCATAGATTTCAAATACTCTGTGCCATAATATATGGCAGGTGAATCAATCAAAGTGATAACAAGGGGATTGCTTCACGTATTCTAATGAAAAAATATGTTTGTATTAATTATATATCACCTTTCAATATTTAATGAATAGCTCTAGTGAGTAATCACCAATAGTTTACAAAAAACCAGTCATAGCTGGAGAATTTTCTCCAGGAGTTTTTGTGCTGTGTTCAACTATAAATATAGCAAATAAGTAATTAGCACTGGAATTATTCATCGAATTGCTAAATAAATAATATGTTTGCATTACCTCCTTGGGATATAGCTTTACAACAACTAGTTTTATTTAGCAGAAAAGTGATCCATCCTAATACTGTAGTTGTTTATACACGCTGTGTTTTGCTCCAGCTCTCTAAGTGTGCGCTGTAGACTCTCGGCTAATGGCGACAGATGTGGGCAGCAGGCACGAAACTGCATTGACAGGAGGCATCGGGTCGTTATAAAGCGTATCTTTTGCCTGCGGGGACACGTTTTTCAATACATGTTATGGTATTTGAGGCTACACTGACAATTGATTATAAAGGTCAGAGTTATTACGGAATTGAGGTTTCTGCACAAGTTAGAAAAAAGCAGAAGCGCTTCAGTATTTACGTATTTGGTTTGGTGGTTTTGAAGCTTGTTTTTAAAATATTTCTCATACATTTTATTGTTTGAAAAATACCTATTAAGTATATAAATAGAGTCTAAGCCTGATCTTCATGTTATTAGCTTCATGTTTGTATACCTCAGTGGACTCCACTGGGAGAGTAGGGAGGTCTGTCAGATTCATGTTTGGGCACTAAATACACATCATTTTAATGGATTCGAATCGCCAAATGCAAATCGAATGCTGAAGCGTTACAGGTACCTGTGCAAAATCCCAAAACAAGTAGAAGGAAGAAATGTTAGTGTCCTCAGGCTCACAGTGACCAGCTTACTTCCCTTATCTGTGCTCTCTGCTGGTGCTTCGGTCTGTTCGGGTTGGGTTAGGAGTTGCCAGCTGCGAAGACACTATTACTGTGTTACAAGATGTACATACACAGTGAGGCTCTTCTCTTTACTTGCTTAACTGGGCTTTCAGGTGCAGCCCCAATTAATGATAAAAACAGTGAACTAGCAAACACTGAGGCAGGATAGAATATAGTATCCAGTATGCTGAGTTGATTGCATTGTGTTTCAGACAGTTTGATATTCAGGGTAAAATATGGGGCACAAATCAGTAGGCTGAGTCCTCATTGCCACAAAGTGGTCTTGTCAGGCCACTGTCTGGAGACATTATTACTGGACGTAGCTCAGCCCTGCATTTTCCTGTGTATAGAGATCCTTATGCACGAGAGAACGTAAGAAATGATATAACTCATGAGGAATAATTCTTCTCTGGCCCGAGCTTTAGCACGCCTGTTGCTGTCAGGGTGCCGGGAAGCATGACGCAGATGGCACAGCTTGGAAAGTGTGTCTATCACTTGGAAATAATGTAGGTAGGCCAGCACAGATTTAACATGTCAACACTGACACCATTGACGGTGAACGTTCTTAGGAAATATTGCTAGTGTAATTTTAAAAAAAATTTCCAACATTTTTCAAATAATTTTGCCTGCCTGTTGTCGTTTGACTCTGGCCAGCAGTAAAATTACATGAAGCCACTTGCACACCTTCCCCCTGTCCCCAGTGGATGGGGGGAATCTGAGGAAAAAGACAAGGAAGCTCGTAAAATGGAGATAAAAACTATTTACTAATTGAATATAAATGCATTATTTATACATAAATGGAGATATTAAGATACTACTATTAATAATAAGTAATTAAAATAATAGAAAATAGAACACATGATACAATTGCTCACCACCCACTGACTGACACACAGCCAGGTCCTGAGTAGGAGAGTCAGAGCCAGGGTGTCCAAGAGCCAGAGCCCAGCAGCGATCGCAGCAGGGTCCGAGTGAGCCTCACAAGCAACAGCATGACCAGGAAAGCCAACCGACCCACCAACTCACGAATGAATGAGCCAGCAAAGGAATTAGCAAGGCAGCTAACAAAGGAGTTAGCGAAGGAGTTAAGGAGCTAACAGAGGAGTCAGCAAAGGAGCAGAAGGAGTGATGGCCCCCCAGCCCACTCCCTGCCTATGGCCCGAGCATGCCGTGCTATGGGATGGGATCCCCCTTGGGTCAGTTTGGGTCAGCTGTCCAAGCTGTGTGTCCCCCACGCTGCCTGTAGCCAGAGAGCTGGGAATGCAGCTGCAGTATCAGCAGCGGAGAAAGACCTTGAATTTGGTGCAGGCACTCCCCAGCACCAGCTAAAAAGACACCTTGCCAGTGCTTTTCTCAGGGTAAGTCCAGAAACCCAGCTTCATACCAGCCACTGTGAAGAAAATTATCTCTTTCCTGACTAAAAGCAGCATACCTGTATAGTCAGGGATATTATTAGTTTCTTGAGTATTAATTAAAGCATTCTGTTACATCAAGGAGTAAGTAAAAGCATTCATTAGGAAGAGACTGGTGACGTGTTAAACTGTATTTTCTCTTAGATCCAGTCAGCTTTGCAGTTGAACATTTCCCAGATCGATGTAGATGAATGTAGGAGCGCAAACTGTAGTGAGGGCCACGGTTGTACAAACTACCTTGCCGTGAGTGACATCCCAACAGTGATGGATGCTGGAAGCGTGTCGTTTGTCTCGGTGACAACGGCCATCAAGGCGGTCTGCACCTGTTCAGCTAGGGACCGAGTTCATCAGCCTTGCTCCTCCTACCCTCGAAGCCCTTGTCTCAATGATGGGATGTGTGTTGACACTTCAAATGGTTACAGGTGAGGAAACTTGTACTGCAGATGCTCTTCTTTGTTTTTCTTCTATTTTTGAAGTGTTGAGTGGCGCTTAGAAGACACAGGTCTAAAACAAATCATAAGTGTGCTTCTGACTGAAGGAGAAACAAAAAAAACCCCATGAGATCACTGGAGTGTAAATCTAATGACAAATACTCCTTTATACTGGTTTATCCTAGCTAGGGTTTAACTGCCCTGAGTTTTCTCTGTAATAAGTTGACCAATTGATGTTTGGTGTCCTCTGTTACTTATTTAGTGAAAGAATTTGTTTTTCTCAAAAGCATGGCCTCAAAAATAGTTGGTGGGCATAATGTAGTGGATAAATATGCTTTGTACCC
Source organism: Rhynochetos jubatus (assembly GCA_027574665.1). Lineage (NCBI taxonomy): Eukaryota > Metazoa > Chordata > Aves > Eurypygiformes > Rhynochetidae > Rhynochetos > Rhynochetos jubatus. The sequence continues at coordinate 20,333,184 of CM050661.1, read as the reverse complement.
TTCAAGAGTTTTTATAATTGCCAAGCACCCCTGAGAATCTGCTAAAATCTTTGTTTCACTGCTATTTTTTTACTCTGATTTAAATGCTACTTTTATTGCATGTAAAACCAAAACAAACAGTTGAACATTGGGGAATTTTGACTCTTTTGTTTGTGCTCTTTCAGATGTCTTTGTCCTGCTTCATTTCATGGACCAGACTGCCAGCAGACTAAGCACAGTTTCTATGGAAATGGATATGCATGGTTTCGTCCCATCAGGCCTTGTTTTGAAAGCTCACTCTCTCTAGAGTTTATTACTATGGTTCCAGATGGACTTTTACTGTACAGTGGTCCTTTGTCAAATCCAGAACCTGGGAGTACGGGAAACTTCATTGCCATAGGTATTTCTGCAAAAGTGTGTGCAACAATTCAATGTCTTTTGGGAATGGGTTGCCTGTGAGCAGTGCAGTAGTTATTGTACGAGTTCTGTCTTCCCATCTTAAGAGAGGAGTTATTTTCTGCTCTGAAAATACTCTGAGATGTTTCCTAATAGGTCTGTTGTCTTTGATATCTATTTTTGTAGCCTGCACCTATGGCTTTAGGTCCAGCGCAGAGTTGTAAAAATCAAGGGGAAAGCAAAGTAGATGGATTGATGTATATAAAAAACCGATCCCCTTAGGGAAACCGTAGTACTAGAAGGGAATTTAGGTACTTTGAAGATAGGTATTACATGATCAATGCAATCTTAGTTGCACATCATTCTTACCTGGTTTGATGAGAAAAGAAAATCCCCTTAAACTGCTTTCAGTCTTGGCGCATTTTTGCACCCCTTTTTTTAAGCAGGCAGTGGTTTGGTGGATGAATCCAGCCCCAGCATGGCACTGCAGGAAAATCTACACACCTGTAGAACTCATTGCTTTCTGTTGACACATATTTAAAAGGTTACTACTGCTTATTTTTTGTGAATTAATATACCAGTTGCGTAGTATGGTTGGTATTTTGTATTTTCTTCTTTAATTGAAAGGCAAAGTTGTTGGATATTGTTAATCATTAACCTCTTTTTTGCTTTGCTTTGCAGTTACTTGTAAATTTGAGTAGAAGATGGAAGGGAGCAAAACCTGCGTGTGTTAGGTGTTTGAGAGCATTATAAAATTGCAGATTGCTTATCAGGAATTAGTTCCAGTGTTTTGACAACGAAGTGGCACAATCTAAAGTGGAAAAATAAATGCTACATTCAATGAGTATTTCTGCGTAATAGAAGCCATAGAATATCATTCTAGTGATTTCTGTAGTGAACCCCATTTCATGTGGCTAGCAATAACCGTTAAAGCAGTACATTCACTAACTGCTAAAATATCCAGACTGGAAAGATTCTCATATCTGAATTTCATTTCATTTTCATGTTGCATTAGAACTCTCCGGTGGTATTCCTGTGCTGAAGATGAGCCACGGCTCAGGTTTTGTGGTGCTGCAGTTGCCAAGTCACCTGAATGTAGCAGACAAAAAATGGCATCAACTGGAAGTCAGAACCACTGGTCAGGTCGGTTGATTTTTTTTCTCCCACATGAGGATGTTTTTATTTCCAGTAGCATTTGCCTGGGCAGAAACAGGGAGGAAGAAGGGACTGGGTAATTACATGTGTTATTCTGTGCTTGTAGATTTCTTGAATAATACAAATTTTGGGAGGACAGCGTTGTCAGTTCCAAATTTACTTGTGTTGTAATCCGTATTCTGCGATCAGAGGAATCTTTTTTCTGCCTTTTAAGCTCTGCAACACATGTGGAATGTGCATAAAGGCTTAGTTGCGTTTTGCACATTCAGTGTAGGCAGTTACAGTTTTTGTGAAAGTGGTTAAACTACTCAGAAGCATAAATTAAGTGCAGAGTTAAGTGCCACCTTTGTTAAATGGTTCCATTTGGCCTTTACTGTTTGTTGCAAGATGGAAAACAGAGCAGGAAAAAGCCCAGCTCTTTCTGCTTGATGGTATGCAAAAAGAAAAAGATGAAAATTTGCTATGACTTGTTTAGTGAATGTTACAGAAATTCTGAATTCAGTATTCCTGTGCTTTGGTGTAGGATGTTCGGTTCACTTTGGATCACTGCAGTGCAGCTGTTGTCTCGGAGATAGAAGGAGTGGGCAAGTGGCTGTCCACGGAAGATCGTACAAATTGTGAAGTCTTTGGGTCTGTTCCACGGAGAGCAAGGTACATTTCTGGAGGTTCACCGAAAGGCAGTGCATTCTAAGGCCTTTAACGTTTTACGTATCAAACTGAAGCCAAGTCACTAATGTCGGGGAGCAGAAAAGCATTTGCTTTTCTCTAGGACCCTCTGGGCCAAGTCACTGAACAAATTTTAAGGAACCAAGTCTTCCTCCGAGTAGTCTTGCAATACTAAATGGCAACCCCAGAACACTGTGCGGCCTGTGCTGGAGCTGCTGTGGGCACTGTGTGCCCTCCCTTACCCACAGGAGTTCCCTCAATGTCTTTATCAATGCCTGTTCTAGAAAACCTCACGCAATTAGACCAGTTGACTTTCTAATGGCAATAACTCAGGATCCTCAACGAATCTTACTATCTGATTGGTGTAAGTCTGAGGACTCCCACTGACAACCTTTGGCGAAGGTGTTAAGGCAGACTGACACGTGAGGGTCTCCGGTTGGTTACTCCATTACTCCGAGGTTACTGCCATTGTAGCAGGGTCAGAGGAAGCGCACGTGTATCCAACCTCAGCTGTTCACAGCCTGGAATGCTGTGTAGACTGCTGATTAAAGGAGGCGGGTGCTGGCGTGCCTGACGGAGGGCTGCAGTGTCTCCTAATGAGACATACAGTCTGCCAAAGTCATGCAGCCAAGCTGCCATAATTGCTTGGACTCTTGGGTCAGCCCCAGTTAAAATCGAAAAGGTTGGAAAATCTTAATCAAAAAGCAATTACTACATGTAAAGCAGAAGGATGTGTTCAGCTGCATTCTGCAAGGGTTTGGATTCCGTATATTTCAGTCCTTTGGACTGATGCTAATTGCCCTGGCTGTTGGCACCAATTGGGAAAAATGACCAGTATGTTGGAGGGCATGGCCCGACGTCAAGAATTGTCTCAGCAAACTGAAAATAGGACCTGGAAGTACACTGTGTTTTTTCCACTACAACAAAGGGCCAAGTACTGCATGTAGGCAGAAATAACCAGCCTCACAAACACAGAGAGGGGACTGCTGCGAAGTGCCAGCAGAAGATAGTCGGAATGTGAGGTGGCAGTGCCACATTAATGTGAAAAAGGCAAGCACGGCACAGTAACACCTCCACATGGGTGGATCTCTGAGACACGGAAGGTAATTCTTCCAGTCTGGTTTGCACTGCTGGGCCTCAGCAGGGGTCCTGGGTCCAGTTTGGGCACAACGGTGCAGGATAGGTGTGTACCAGCAGGGTACAGAGCGGCTGTCATCAGCTTGCCTTTGAGACCTATTAAGAATGAAGGAATTGAGGTCACTTAACTGAAAGAAGGGAAAACTGAGGAGTGAGACGGTGAGTCTCAGTGTATATAAATGAATACTGCAAAGAGGATTTAGACAATCTTTTCTGTACAGGGTCTTAAGTCACAGTGAGGAATATTCAGGTTGTGTTTTAGGGAAACCTTTGTACTAACAAAGATAGTTGAGCCGTGGAATAGCTAGTCCCATCAATGCTGATTGGCACTGGGGTTAAGCCTTGCCAGCAGATGCACGGAGCCCTCCTGGCCATGAAAGGAGCACACAAAAATGGGAATAATAAAAGAACAATGGAAAATAAAGAATTGAGTTGATAACTCAGGAAAGAAGAAACTCTGTGAAAACTAGAATAGGGGGGATTCTTTGGCTCGGAGAGATGACTGGCAGACACTGCAGCGCCCAGACATAGGTATTGTACCTTTCAGACCACATAATTGACTCAACTTTCAGGTTTACCAAACCAGTTTTTGTTGTAGTATTCCTACAGTATAGAATGAATGTGCACACACAGAAGCGCTTGAAGGAGAGTATGGTGTCTAGAGTATCAGAGCTGTTCCTGACCTGGACACAAAACCACCTGAATTGTAACAGTGTCCCACAGTTAAACTCCAAACAGCCTTCCCTCTCATGTTTAAAAAATAAATTACCCTTTATTTTAAAGGGCTGGCTTCTGCTTCCGGAGGAGGAAGTAGATAAAATAGTTGCATTCTTATTCTGTAAAGCCTCTGTTATTTAGAAATGCAGTGTGGATGTTTATTTATCTGCCCTATCATATAATGCCTACGCTTGAAGGCAAATTCGCATCTATTTTTATTATTTGTGTAATTTTTACAGGTATTTGAATGTGAACCATGTTCTACAGCTGGGTGGTGTAAAAGAATCGCTGCCATATTCCTACCCACAACTGCTACACAAACACTTTTCCGGTTGTTTGCGCAACTTCATCTTGGATACTGAGGTAAGAGAAGTGGAATACTTCGCTTTAGCAAAGGAGTAAACGTCTAAATTAAATTTTGGGGAGATTTGTACTGTCTCTGAAACTTTGGTTTCCATTAGCTTATTCAGTGGCCATGTGTGTCAGCGTAAAATACAGGAAAATTCTGGATTTTTCTGTCATAATTAGAATAACTACCTTGAAAAGTTATTTCTCAGTTACAGACAGATGTATTTGTGAGCCAGAAACTGTGCCGTTGGTTATCCCGTGTTTCATGCAGCTGTCTTCCAAGCTTCTTTGCGCATTCAGGGAACTTCTGAATGGCGACGGTATAGTGGTGTATTTATGCCAGCTGTCTGCTTTGTTAGAAAACATTAGGGTCTTTTTTGCTTTCATAGTCAGTTGAGTTCATTCAAAGGCAAAATATGCTCTTGATAAAGGAAGTGGAAATCTGAATGTCAAAAAGCAAACCTAGCATCTTAGTGCAGATGAAGAGCAGACCGTTGTGTGGTATAGCTGTTTCTGTTTAAGAACGAAGTGCAAGTGTTTCTTAAATAATATTTCTCTGTCATACAATTTTCTCTCGAAGGTATATGACCTTCAGTCTCCTGCGGAGTCCCTGAACAGCTTCCCTGGCTGCGCGCTTACGGATGGGAGCTGTGAGACCATGGGGTCTTCCTCCTGTGGTGTTCACGGGAGGTGTCTCGGAGACTGGGGCTCCTTCGCTTGTCATTGTTTGCCGGGTTACTATGGCTATCGATGCGACAAAGGTGACGCCTGTTTTCTGTCACCTTATTGGTAGGCTGGTTAATACAATCTAGAAAACTTAAAATGTTTGCAGGTGGTGATTGCTGGGGTGGGTTGATGTTTGCATCGTGTAAAGCCATGTAGTTGCCTGTGAATTGTAACCATTTCCTTTCTAATTCCCTTTGAGAAATTACTCTCTGAGCATCAGACAATTTCTTTACTCTCGAGGGTTTGTGCAGTAACTGTGTAATGGAGACTGCACAACGGAAGAGTTGTGAACCAAAAGTTATTTGTTCTCACCGTTCGTTGAATTTGCATGTTTACACTTTCAGGAATATTTAAAAATCCCAAAGTTAAATGTGAGTGTGCCAGTACCACGTGCTGTGCAGGGCCAGAAGTACAGTACTGAGATTAGAAATGACTGCTCTGCTGGTGTCTGCAAGAGACTACTGGCTTCAGGAGCTGTGCTTTCGGTATAGCAGGCTTTCTTTAGGCCTCACGGAGCCAAAGCTTGCAGCAAAGACAACTATAGAGTCTAAGGCTGCGAAAATTGATTGTGGTACTTAATGCACTGTCTGCCGTCTCTTTTTCTGTCGTGGTCAGAGCTTCTGCTTTCCCGCTGTCCTCCTGTGGGAGCCTTGTCAGGAGAAGCATTAGCGGGATCCAGTCAGGAGGGAGGTCACCTCTTTACAGAGGAGGATGAAGTGGCTGAGTGACGGGGGAAGTTCTGGAAATAGCTAAAGGGACATGTCCCAAAAGACAAGATATGTCTCATGGATCCATGCTGTGCGTGGCTGTGTTGTCTGTGACTTTCAACTCTGACCCTGACAAACATGGAGACAGTAGTATTTCCCTTTCCCTGAAAAATGTTTTAAAGGTCTGTCTCCTCTCTTTTCAGTTGCCAAGGAATATACATTTGGGCCGGGAAGTCACATTCGCTATCAGCTTCCTGTCAGCGTGCCTGCCCGTAGGACGCTGTTTGAAGCCATGGTTAGGACACGGCAGCCTGACAGTGTCATCACGAGCATGTTGTCTCGAAATAAGGATGAACACATCACCTTGCAGGTGAACAAGGAATCCCAGACAGTAATGGCATTAAGGTTAGATCAATGCCAGTGAATAGTTAGCCCAGAGAAACATCAGCTTAAGAGTTGGAAATAGGATGGAAAACCTTGTGCTAAGCACAAAAATTTGGAATTCGATTTATGGACACTTACAGATCTGATCCTTCACTTAAGATACTGACCCCCCCAACCATGATATCCCATCGGATTTCAAAGGAATTTATTGCCAGTTACAGCGACGTATGGCTTGCTGTAGAGAAAAGGATGAGTAGTGTGTCTACCCTGATGTCCTGTTCGGCCACTGTCACAAGTGGCTGACTCTGCATGGTTCAGACCCCGCCAGGAGTGGTGCCTGTAGCAGTCCTAATGACATCAGCCTCTCTAACTGACAGCCTGTTCCTTTTGTACGTACCGCTGAGCGCGTCACCCCTTCAGCCAGGCTGGCTTGAGCTGTCGGTGTAGACTTTAGACACCTGATTCTCAGAACCCTATCAATTTGTCCAAGAGAGACGCAGGGTAAAATTACCTGGAGTGATTTACTTACTTACTACTGTGAGTACCTCACTACCAGTACTTAGTTCAGTAGCACCTGAAGTATCTTTATATTACACTGCGTGTGCAGTGTAAACGTACCCTAAACCAACGCCTTAGGACTGATGGTTGCATACAGGTCTTAGGTCAGGTAATGTGACAGTTACGGGTCAATACAAAACGCCAGGTGATGACTTTTCTTTTCTTTCTTACTACTTTGTTAATTATCCACAAGGTTGTTCAGGGATTCTTAGTGGTCTCATATAATCTGGGTGATGGAGACTATTCTGTAAGCCTTCCCTCCTACCACATTGATAATGGTGAATGGCATCATATCACACTGGAGAGAAATGAAAATGAATTTACTCTTCGCCTTTATGAAGGAGGTGGGAAGAGAGAAATTCTGAAAGCAGCAGGAATATACAAAGAGATTGTGATTGACCCCAGCAGCTTGGTCCTTGGAAACACCTACCCATTCAGTCAAAACAAGAGTTTTCAAGGTGAGGAATTCCTGATCTCACTGTTCAGAATATGGACCTGTAAAAATGAAGGTTTATTGGTACATAGGCATATTGTGAGACGCTTTCTTGTTTATGTAGCGCCCAAAATAAACAGGCTTCTTGCATAACACTTTGCAAAAGGGACAGATAAACTATTCTGACTAGGAAAAAGGTACAGCAGGGAATTACGTGCAAATGCTGTTAGCCTCTGCACTTGGAACAAAGATGGTAACTGCTTCACATGACCGCAGGTAGAGTAGGTGTTACTGCAGATCCACGCGCTTCTCCCAGGTGGACTGTGGCTGGCTCATTGCGCTGGATACACAGAACTGGTTCATTGCGTGGTTCTGTCAGTCCATTCGGCAGCTCCCCTTCCCTTCCCAAGACAGCTGTCCCTGTGCTGAAGGGAATACTCCTGTCTTACACGTGCACTGCAGAGCACACAACAAACTCTGGTTTGTTACCTTGATGCACTACCTTTGTATGACCGGATTTTACAGCCACTCAGTTGAAGCATCAGCTGAAACTAGTAATGGTTTATTGAATTAGAGCTAACAACTTAAATCTTTAGCAACTGAGTGGACAAAGTCATGATGTCTGTTAAAAACCAAATTGGTTTTCAGCCTGGAAATTGAATAGTTGCATGAAGGAGAAGTACAGAGAAACATAAGGTTAAGGTGTCCGTAGCAGCTTTTTTCTGTCCTCAGCTGGCAGCGCACCCTCTGCCTAGAATCACAGTATGAGTCATGCACGGTTACGCAGGACATCATACTTTATACTGACAAGGAAAACACACGCCATCATTACTTGGTGAAGTGCAGCTGGTGTCTGCTCATCACCTCTCTCACTCATGCCTTTCACCTCTTCAACCAGATTCTAGTAAATCCAATAGAAACAAGGTGGTAAAGTTTTCACCAGGCCAAAGTATGTCGGAGAATAACACAAAAGTGTGAGGAGAAAACGTATAAAATGTATATGCATGAAGTAGAATAACAAATGACAACATTAGTGTATCACAAATTATTTAGGAAGAGATTGTTTTCTATTGTTTCACTAGGAGTATTCCAGTAACTAAAGTTTATGCTGGGAACTAGGGACCATATTTTGAATTTTTATTTATGGGAGTAATAGTATTTGGTTTTAAGTAAATAGATTAAAGAAGTCAAATGGTTACTTGAAGATCATTTTATTTAGGCCAGTTAATGTTGCTGTTAAGCAGCTGAAACTTTTAAGGGCTTTGAAGTTACAAAATACACTTAATTCACCAAGGAATGTACTTGTACGTTGAGGCACCTTGTTACATAGGAAATGAATGCCACACATCTTCAGTACCACATTTCTGTCGGAGACCCAAGGCTGTTATAAACCCCATTATTTGAGGTTTGCTCTTCTATACAGTCAATCTGTGAACTGCAATTAAAACTCAACCAAACACAAGTTAAACTGGTACACATTGAAGAATATAACAGATTTTCCACATACATGGATTTTCCATAATATTTGGACTTTAAAACATCGTGAAGGGGTACGCGTTCCACTGTTGTGAACACAAGCAGACAGGGGCCTGTAGCAGCTCTTGGTTCTTGTGGAAAACACTGGAAATCTTGATCAAAACTCTAGGAAATTCAGACAGTGGAGAACAATGCCATGAAAGTTTAGGTACATGCAGTGCTAGATTTGAACTTGGGTAGCCTGGGTCCTTTGTTAAACAAAACCTGCTAAATCTCACAGCTGCTTCACCCCATTCCTGCTGAATGGCTTTTAACGCAGCCTCTTTGTGCCTTGCCTCAGGATGCATGAAGGATGTCAGATTTAATAACTACAGGATCCCCCTGGATACTCACACGAAGGAGGTGGTGTCAGTGTTAAGTGCCCAGGGCGTCGAAGAAGGCTGTTCTTCAGAGGCTTGTAGGAGTAACCCTTGTAACCAGGAATTCGTTTGCATTGATTTGTGGATGATGCACGAATGCAGGTAATGGGTGGCAATAGAAGCAGCAAACCCTCCAGCTTCAGGTGGGGAGGGGTGGGTGCTGGAGGTGTGTGCAGCTTGAAGGCTGCCACTGCCAGTCTCATCAAAGCAGTCGAACCCCAGCGAAACACTAACCCAGATGCCTGCGTGGGCATCAGGTTCCTCAGGGAACGCTGGCCTTTCAGGTGCTACCCTCAGCTGGTATCGCCACTGAATGTGTAACGATTTCAGCTGCCTGTCCTAACTGAAAATTTGTAAGGAACAGCAGCAAATCCAGGATACCTGTAAACGCCGGGAAGCAGGAACACAGGTCCGTTAGCTGGAGCGGAGCGGGACACTAGCACATCAGCCTGCGAAGCTGGCGCTGTGCGCTGCGGATGGGCTTGCTCTGTTAGCGTCTGACTTCCCACGCTCTCCTAACCTGTGAGCTCCGTTCCCTTGCAGGCCACTCCTGTTGCTTGAGAAGCAGCGCATCATTAAGCTCAGAGTTCTTGTGTGCGGCTGAGGTTAGGACGGCACCAATTCACGCTGGTGGTGCTGTGGAAACGTACCCTTTAAGCAGTACTGGCTTAAAGCGGTACAGTCACGCAGGGTTCTCCAGAGAGGTACCGTTTTCTGGAAACTCACTGTGATGGAAACACAAAGAACGCAGCGCAGCTTACCCTGCCTAGGCAGGACTGCAGACCCTCATCCAGCTGTTTTTCACAGGGGGTCATCTTGCAGAAAGGCAGTGAGTTCGGAAAGCCCCAGACGTAAGGGTTTAAAGTAGGGCAGCTCGCTGTTGGATGGCTGCTTTAGGAAAGACCACAGCGCTGTGCTGAATGTAACTTACTTCTGGTAGCTACTTCGGAAACTGCATACGGAGTGTCGTCAAAGACTGTGTTTAAATCTTAAACGCTGTGTTTCCTGCCTACTTTTCTCAAGGTTTAATGGCTTCATTTTGCCTTCGTCTTTTCAGTTGCCCTCCAGGACACGTGATCGTGGAGAATGCCACTGGTAGACAGTGCGTCCACACTGCCTGTGCTAAAAGGCCCTGTAACTACGGTACCTGCATCTCACAGTCGCCAACCAAGTTCCAATGCCACTGCCCCGACGGCTATGCTGGACGCAGCTGTGAAATCACACTGGCCATCTTTCACGAGGACACCGGCCTGAGCTTTAGTTCCATGTTTGCCATCTGCATTTGCTTTTTGGCGCTGTTAGGTAGTTATGGCAACTACATCTTGTATTACCTTTGGTGAACTCATTTATCCACCTTGTCCTGAATAGTCATCTCATCCTCCTGCTGAAAAACTCCGTTTCCTAATGGAGATTTGACTCTGCCTTCATTTCTTTGCCATGGTCTCAGCTCCATCAGTAACTTATTTTTCATCCCCGTGTGCATATTTTGCTGCGTGGATCGACATCCGTGAGCGATGGGAAGTCCTTGCAGTTTTATTTTCTGCACATTTTCACTTCATTGCTAAAGAACTGTTCTGGTGCGTAATTGGACGCGAACTCAATGGAACAGCAGGAGTGGAAATTGCTACCAGATAAGCGTTGTTTCAAATACTGCTGAGCAGGAAACAGATTTTTCAGTCGAGGAGAAATACACTGTCCAGCAGGAATACACCTGGTCAGATGGGAGCAGCCTTCTCCCAGTTGTGTCACAGCTCCTAACGGCTGCTTGTGGCTTCCTCAGCCACTTTCAGGCGTAGGCATGGGTCTCAAAAGGAAGAGGAAGGACAAAGAAGGCTCTCCCTAGTGAGGAAGGATCACCTCTTTCGGTCCTTGTTTATTCCAGTTTCATGAAAGTTTGCCTGAGTAAGGATGTGGGATTTTTCTCATGGCTTTCACAGGGTTAATTAAGTTCAATTCAGAAGTTGTAGTGAGAGTATGAAAAGGCATCGTGGACTATTTTGCATCCATCTGTAGCTCCCTGAAATACCATCACTCGCCCCAGCTCTGCTAGGTACTACGCTTGCCTTGCAGATACGAACAGCCAGTAGCGTGGGAAGGTAACGGGTTCCCCAGCTCCTGGAATCCCAGTTAGCTGAGCAGGGATCGTTACGTTAAAGGAGGGTTCTTGCTGCGTCAGAGCAGTTTTATGGTGAGCTGACTTTGGGTCGCTGCCGGTGCCTGACCTTAACTGCAAAGACATCAGTAACTTACCTGACAATCCTGCTAACCTCCCAGGGCTAAATTACGAGTTGGAAGCAGTTGGTTTTAACCAGGTGGTGTGCATTTTGTTAACGCTTTAGTAGATGCCATTAACAATGGTGGTATCACACAGCTAACTTCTCGTTTTCAGGGTTTCAGCTGCCCTTTCTCTTAGGCAGCTTCCAAAAAGCAGTGATGTACTTAAAAGCGATTAATTCATGCAATTTAATTATAAATGGTTTCTGATAGATTAGAAATGCTGCTTTTCTGACACCTGATTACATCTTTTAAATGAAAATAAGGGGCCGTTTTCGGTAAACCGATACCTGGGCCGCTTCCCGTGAGTTGGTTACCGCAGGAACCTTCCCCACCCCTCCTGCCAGGAGGGGACGGCGGCTCATTTTGCTCCGTTAAAGACACAGGGGTAGCTTGGAGCTCGCAGCTGCCCGCACAAGCACTGTGGATCAAAGAAACAGTGACTGGCATAGGAGGCTTTTAACGACAGAAAATCAGGCAGGAGCTTACACTGTTGGTATCTGTGTGGAAGAGATAATGTCTTCAGTGGGGGTACTTCCACCAGTTTACACTCCTGGAACATGGGATATATTAATTTTAGCTATTGGCTTTTTATGAGCTGTCAGAGTAAATCAGTAGGAGGGATTTAGAACGTTAAGACTTCTTGAGTATCTCAAAACCAGCTCAGCTAAAAAGTGACTGCCAGAAAGTTACCACGTGTGTGAAAATCTGTGTGACGCGTTCTGTTAATGGGGGGGGGGCCAAGGTGGGAGAAGTGAACACACAGGCGGACTGGTTCCGCTCGCAGGGTGTAGCTGCGCAGCACGGCGCGGGCCATAGGCTCCGTGTGCGCCGGTTTCAGACCCAAGCTCGCGTAGATGCCGCCCCACAGAACTGCACTCTGTGTGTGGGCATCGCATAGGACATTCCGGTCCCGGATTCGCTGCACCGTTAGCTTATCGTGTCCGATGGCCTGAGGCCTTACTGGGAGCTTTTACTGGTTTTTACAGAGTCGGGAACACAGTGGTGCACAAGTTTCTATTAACGTAACGTTCGGTGTCCGATGTCGAGGCTTTGCAGCTGTCGGTGTGTAAAACGCACCCAAGCATTTCAGAAAAACGTTTAAATTCATGGACACTAAGGCAAAATGTGCCTGATTTATTTTTTTTTTTCCTAGTAAAATGCATAAAAGTCATTTCCTCTTTTGTCTCGTGTCTTCTTGTGCTTCATTTCTGTGTGGCTGTATGTTGGTGTCGACACATCGTTACCGAAGCGCTGGCCCTGTGTGTGCGTTTTCTCTTACAAAGCTGAGCTCAGCACGTCAAAGGGACGTGGGCAGGTCGGTGAGCACTGCCTGGGTCCTCCCCTCCGCAGCTGGTTATGCTGGAGACAACTTCGACGTTGTGCTTAAGGGGTACTTTAAATGCTCGGTAAAGGCCTCTTCTGGCTTTGCTGTTCACTTGTAACTACCTTGAAGGGTGCCAAACCCCACCATTGGCCGAGACCAAACCGGAGCCGCGCTGGCTCTGGCAGCACGGCTGCTGTGGGGGGGGGCGGCTGCCCGGGGACCCCCGGCACGGCCGTGTGTCAGCCCTCCGCCTGTTCCTGAGTGACGCTCTGTTTGCTCCTGTGTTCACACAGCTCTGCTCGGCGCTGCGTTCTTGTGGGCTCGCTGGAAGGCGCGCAGAGCCCTGAACGGAGGAGTTCGCCACGTGTCGGCGCATCACGAGGATCTGGAGGACATCAGAGAAAATATCCTCAACTACGATGAAGAAGGGGGTGGGGAACAAGACCAGGTAAGCACCGCCCTTACCTTGCAGTGGGGAAGGGCTCGGTGGCTCCCTGTGCTAGGGAAGATGTTTTCCGTGCTTTTCCTCTCTAACTGAGGGCCTCGGTTCTCCTTTGTCCTGCCCAGTCACGCCTGCGATTGGCAGATGAACGACTTGCAAGGGTGTGTACACGAGGGTGCCTGTTTCAAGCAGAGATAAGTGCCTATGGATTTTGAATTTGTCTTATAGCAAGTGATCCTATCTGCACATTTAAAAATGAATGTAGCGTGAGTTCAGCAGTAAAGCAGGAACAGCTACTGCTTTTGGTTTCGGGGCTTAGGAGCCACCGAATTCTCAGTGGTAATTCCTGCTGCAGCACGGAGGGCTCGGAAGAGCCTGGTGTGGGCTGGTCTTCAAGGACCGTCTTCCTGCAGGCTGTTCATCCCCGCCGTTGCTCAGACCTGACTTGTTAGGAATCCGAGGCGCCGCGTGTGTGCCGCTTAAGCCCGAAAGCACGTGGTGGTTGTGGAAGAACCTTTCTGCATTTTTCTGTTTTGGAGAGAAACACACCAGGGAACAAGCTGTGTTTGTACTTAAGTACACTGGGTCGTACCCCACACAGACGCTGTCACCATTTCTGCTGGCTGGTTTTCGGGTTCCTACATGTCAGTTTAAGGCAGAAGTTTGAAAGAAAACTGCAGGTATTACAGATGAGTAATTTAGGTTGTTTGCTGACCCGCAGACGTTTGCTGTGTTTGAAAAAGTTGAGGAACTTCATTGCTGCCTTTGAAACTGTTCACTTCATGGGTTCAAGCGGTGGTGTGGCTCTGCAGAGGCAGCAACAGTCAGGGCACTGACGAGATGGATCAAAAAATGCCTGTGGTTTAAAAAAAGTTAAATGTGACCTGGCCCAAAATTCCAAGTATCTTGACTTGTACCCTTAATTTCGTGATGAACTGGTGTGAACATAATACAGGGGCATTTTCCATGTGATAACACAGGCAGCTACATGCATAAATCCTGTTTGCCGTAATAAGATTAACTTCTGCAATACTTTGCAGTTTTCCACCCAGATGGTCTACAGACTGAGGGGATCCGCAGTTACTGTATGACATGTTTAATTACCGGGAGCGTTCTTAAAACACACCCCTTGTTTCAAGCAGTGGAATCAAATCGGTGACTTGATGGTCTTTATCTGAGGCTGTTACTCTGTCTTGAAGAAATGCCGCGTGGAGCGAAGCCTCTGCGGGCTCTGTATGCTGTGCCTAAATTACTCAGTTCCTGGGGCTGCAGCTAAAACTTTCCAGTGTCCTCCTTAACGCCGAAGTGTTTGCCTCCCGTTTACGTTTCGTATGACTCAAGTTGCCCCGGCTGATTGATCGTCCAGTAGCCATGTATTTATGAAAGGCTTATTGTGGGATGGTGGTGTGCAGCTCGCTTAGAGCATGCCTAAGACTGCCGCCTGCCCTGTAGGTCTCTCCACCTTCGTCACTGGCAGTAATTAGCGCCTGGATGGAGGGACATAAGCGGCTGTGCCGTGTTAGTCCTGTCCCAGACCCTGGTCGTGCCGCTTACGTGGCTTCTTGATTGCAGGAGGGTTTTTTTTTTTTTTGAAGCAGTTCTGTGTCTCTGGTTGAAATTCGGCAAAAGCTCACCAAGATTACCGAGGATAATCTCTTACGAAACGGTTACGTGCGTTTCGACGTGCCAGAGACCAAGTGTAACCTGTTGGAACGCGCTGCTTTGACAGCTCAGTCGTTGATGGCCGCGTGGACAGCACGAGCAACACAGATAATAGGTGTTTGCGCTGGGGAGCTGTCTCTCACAGCCTGGCAGCGTTCTCCTTTTGCCTGTAAGCGAGCCCAGAGACACAACCTTTGGATTGTGGGAAGGTGAGGCTGCTGCAGGACAACGCGCCTTTGCTTTCTTTCAGCTGGCACAAAGATTGTAGCGGTTAATGCCATTAACACGGTGCTGGCAGCCCCTCGGGAACGGCGGCAGGGTCGCCGGGCAGCACTGCCCGCTGCCCCCCTAGGAGGGGATTTTGGAAACGGGTAGTTATTAGGTGGCTTTCACCGTCACGGCACCCCGTGTAACACGGCTGGCAGTCACTGCACAGGCTGATAAAACGCTGACAAGCCACGGTAGATGTTTCAGGCACTAACGCAGACGGATGTACCGTGCTGTTTGCAGTGGCCTCTCTCCCCTGGGCTGCCAGACTTGGGGTCGGTGTTTAATGATGGAAAAATACTCAGATCTGAATTTCAGAATAAACCCTGGAGCGTTTCTGTCAGTTTTATTTACCTTCTACTACGAAACTAGGCTTGATTTTGAGCCTGAGTGTGTCAGTGCAGGCTGCCGCTGGCCCTCGTGTGCCCGCACCTCCGTGGTGGGTTTTGGCCGCCTTAGGCGCAGCGCGGGTGGCCGCGCTGGTTGAACGGGCCGGTCCTTCACGTGTGGGTGCCAGATGGACTGCCTCGGGACCGCCCCGTCTTTAGTTCCCCCAGAACGTGACATGCTGGGGCGTGCGGGGAACGTGAATTTAACGTGAACGGTTTCTCGCTCCAGGACACGTACAACATGGCGGAACTGCAGGTGTCTGTGCAGCCCAGCCCGGCCTGTTCCCTCTACGCCAAGAAGGAGAAACCAGCAAAACCGAAGAGCTCCCTCCGGGCCGTGGCCCCAGCCGTGCAGGAGCCGACCCGTGCGGCAGCGGCCGCTGAAGCCTCGTTTTCTAGCGGAGACCTTGGTCGGTTCTTGCCAGAGGCCGTCAGAGCTGCTGACCGTCAGCCCCAGGCCCTGCCCCAGGACTCGCTGCAGGTCTTCTGCACCGAAGGGGAAGGCTCGGTCGCAAGCGGCCTCAGCACCCTGAGCTCCCCCGGGCCGGATGAGGGTACGGTGTACGAGGACATTCGAGAGTGGGGACCAAAGTTTGAGAAACTCCGTGAACTGTACTCCCCTAGGGATGCAGACCTGTAGGCTACCAGGTGCGCTGTGTTCCCAGGGGGTGGCGAGCCCGTCACGTGCCGTGCCTACGAAATACAGAGGGGTTTTTGTCACTGAGGTAACGAGGGGCTCTGAGAGAGCCGGTGTGCGTGAGCTGGGGTGTGCTCACAGCGTGAGGAAAGCACGCTCTGTGTGCCGTTTCCAGTAGGAGCTTTAGCAGTTATTGGAAGAAAAAAAGCAGGTTATCTTTTTCTTGTGGAAATAAAGTCCATGTTGTGTTGTATCCGTCTCGTCTCCCTGACAGCCTCCGTTAGAGCACCTGCTCATCGAACGTCGTGCAGATGAGAGTCCTTGGATCCAGGTAAAGGAACGAAGCAGCGTGGATGGTGGTCTGTCTTTAACTCTGGTCACAACTTAATTAATTAAATCCCTTTATGCTCATGTAAACGCTGAAACTGAATTTAGGCACAGCGCTTCACATCAGCTTCTTGCAACTGCCTACTTAATTAAAAGGCCAGGCTTTCTCGGCTTGTAGCCCGGAAGGTCAGTCGTTCGGAATTTCAGCAGCAAACACCACAGTTCACCGTCTCCCATTCCTAATGGGCCACCAGACTGAGCCTAAACTAAGGACCAGCCAGAACCATCTCAACCTGCCCCTCACGTTTTGCTAAGCCTCCTTTCATAGAAGCCCTGCGAGAGCTGGTGTGAGAGGCTGGGGATTGACTGCGCTAACAGGAGCACTGACCAGCTGCCGTTGAGGCCGAGCAATGCCTGGCCAGGAATCTGCGTGGCTGCAGATGCATTTTCAGTGAGGAAAAAAGTGCAACATCCCTTGGATGTCGCCACACCACCTCGTGTCTTCGGGATGTCAGCAGACTGAAGGGCTTTCCTGTATTCAAAAAAACCACTTCGCTCGGCACTGGGACTTCAGAGAACAAATCCTGGGATAAAATCCTGCCAAAAGTCTAGGAATTCAGAGGTGGTGATTTTCCCAAACCCTCGAATGACGGCACGTGATAGCACAGGCCTCCCTCAGGTACAGTTTAGTAGAAAATCAGCTGGGGACAGAGAAACACGGGGAAGAACAGCAGTTGCAGGGGGTAGAATGTTACACTCTAAGTTATCCGTCCCTTTTCCAGACTGTTTAACGCCCAGCTGCTATTCTGGATCTTTTCTTAAACTTGACAATCCCTGGAAGAGAGAAGGCTCCATGAAAGTAATTTAGATTTTCTAATTTAAATTGACGCCTCTCGTATATGTAAGTGGAGTAAAGCGCAGCAAGAACAGAAGCTCATGTTGTGCTGTTTCTTTCTGTAGGTAGATGATACGTTACTATCAGCTGATAATATGAATATGCCATGTAGATTCGAAGATAATTTAATTTGTTTCATTAAAAACCAGCATATAACGATGTATTGTAAAAGTCATTAAAATATCTTCGCTCACTGTTCCGTCAGTAGCTGGTTTGGGGAGGTCTGGCTTTTTTATGGAGGTGAATCTCTCATCTCGGTCTGCAGGCTGGGTTAATTTGCACATTTCCCAAGCGACGCTCGCAGGGTGCCCTGTCCTTGCACGTTTCTGCCACACTGTGCAATCCTGGGCTCGGCCATCCAGCAACGGTCACGGGCTGCGGGTGATGTGGCCCGGCAAAGCTGAGCGCCATCCTTACCCACGCCTGCTCCCAGATGCTGCAGAGTCTTGCAGCTTTGGGTTTTGTCACTGACACGCTGACCTGGGGGGGAGCGTCGGCGGAAGCGCCTCGCAGTGTTCACAGGGCGGGTGCACCGGCTCCTGTGTCGCCTGACCGCGGCAGGCACAGACGGGACAGGGAAGGCGAAGCAAATCTCTGTTACGCACAGACGTCTGCCCCTCGCCCGACCGGCAGTAATCTCCCCTGCACGCCTCGTGTCTGCCCGTAACCACGGGTACGCTGGGGGGTCGGCAGGTTTTAGCGTGGCCTGTAAGCTCCTCGGGGCAGGGCCGGCCTGCGCTTGCCTGTGTCATGCCCGCCCAAGGCACCGCCTGAACAGCACGAGCCTGCTGTACGCGGCGTCGCTTGGGCGCGCGTTGCGGGGCCGCTGGAGCTTGGGCTCTGCGGAACGCCTGGGCTCTCGGCTTCGATCAGACGCTTCGGCGGGCCCGAGTCACGCGCGCCGCGCCGCTCCGGCGGCAAGCCGAGGGAAGCAGCAGTTGTTCCGCAGGGCCGCCTGGGCTCAAGCGCTAGTTACGCGCTCCGGAGGCGCTCGATCGTGTCCCCCGAGCGCTGCAGCTGGCGGGGCCGCAGCCCCCGCTTTTCTCGGCTACCCCAGCGCTTTGTGCACGTGGCGCCGTCGGGGCTTTCGCAGCAAACAGGACAGCGAGCCCCAGGAGGACGTCCCGAAGCCTGGGTCGTTACCCATCGGCTTACGCCCCGCTGGGGGATCTGGGGCGCAGAGCAGCAGCTGACGCGGGGGATGCGCACTGCGATCCCCCGCAGGACACACCGGAGGGAACGAGAGGTCAGGAAACGTTCTGAGTGCTGCGGGCAGTCGTGTCGGCACAGCCTCAGTACCAGGACGCGCTCATTTGCAGCTGTCGTGCCCTACTAAACCCTGCTCTTCCTCTTCCTAGGGATTGCTGATTAGTTCGCTTAATTTAGCTGTTTTAAGTTGCGCGCTGCTTTTAATTACCGTGCAGTTTTGGGAAGCGTCTCTTCGCTCGTCCCGTGTTTACAGAGCCGGGCAAGTATCTCAGTGCCCCCCCGGAGCTCAGCACTGGCGTCGCCGGGAGCAGGGCCAGCTGGGCTGACAGCAGCGAGCTCGGCAGGGGCTGGGGGGCAGGAAAGATCACCGGGTCCCTAGGTACCGGGGTTTTCACTAATCCGGTCCTTTTACTAATCGTCTTCCACGTTCTTTACAGACTTTAAACACGCGGTAAGAACGTTTCATCGAGTATAAGGTATTTGTAAAGGTCTGGAATTTAAATAATCGTGTGGATATTAGTATTTAATCTCTCTGCCTGTCAACTGCATTAGTCTCGGTGGTTTTCCCCTTCCGAAATCCCACCGCAAGTGGGTGACGTGTAGCCAAGCGCTGCGAAAGCTGGTTGGCCTTGGGGCCGGCCTCCCGGCTGGCACGGCGGGTCTAGAAGGGAAGCCGGGCTGTCGCGGGAGCCAGACTAGGAGAGCAGAAGTTGAGCGTTTTCTTGATTACAGAAATGCTAAAAACCATCGCCGTTTCCTGGGGACTGAAATAAACTAGCTTGCACCACGGCGCTGGCGAACAGCGAGGTGCTGAGGAACCCGGCTCCCTGGAACCCGGCGTCCCCGCTGCACAAGCGCACCGTGTCACGGTGACGTCCCGTTGCTGCCGGGGGGCTCACGGAAGGAGGCAGAACTCCCCAACCCTCCCCGCAGGAGCAGTGCTACGCGCGCAAAGCCGCGGCTGCGCTCGGGCACCGCGGATGAGAAAAGGATGCGCGGGACGGGGTACGTAGGGCTCCGCGCATCCCGCCTCGCCCTGCCGCACAACCCCCAGGCTGCCAGCCGCCTACCGGCACTGGGACATCCCCAGCCGAGCCAAGCACTCGCTGCGTGTCGTCGGTCCCTCCCGAAGGCAGCAGGTTTATTCCGCTGAGTCAGAGCACCAGCGCTTGAGCTACCAGGTGCGAACCAGCAGATCCCTCTGGTCAGCAAATCACCGTTACTGAAGCGGAGTAACGGCCGCAGTCCGCGGGCCTTGCTAAGGCACGCGGGGCGCTGACGCGTGAGCGTCCCGGCGGACACACCTTTCGCTTGCGACAGAGCGAGGAGGCCCGGCAGGCTGCTGAGACACCAAGATTTCCAACGTCGGTGATCCACGCACCGTGACGAGCGTGGGAGAAATCACGCCACCCGGCCGACAATTCCTCCGTAGGCACTGAAACCAAGGCGATGCCTCGCCCCACCTCGCGCCGCCCAGCCCAGCAACGACCAGAAGAGCGATTGGCAAACGGCACCATTTATTTAGCGTACAACAGTCATTGCATCTCTTTACAACAACGGATTGTAAAAGAACCGCGTTGGGTCTCACCGGCACAACACTGAAACAAGAAATGAAACCGGACTTGTGGAGCTCGGAGGCCTGTCTCCCCCGAGAACATTCCGGCTACTGGGGGTGTCCTCTCTGTGGTCTGCCCCGCTGTGCCACCGGGGACGCTCACGCTGGAAGCCCCGCAGACGAGGGCGCGGGCGCAGGACGTCACGGCGGTGCCGCTGCCCCGCTCGTTATTTGTAAGACGGGTAAAGGCATCGCCACGAGGGTTCTCCCGGGGGCGGATCGCGCCGCTGCCACGGCGGCCCTTGGCAGAACGGCGCAGCAGGATGCTGGGGCTCAGGAACAGCCGAAGGTGCTTTTAAAAAACCTACCAATTCTTCATGCAGCGACTGTAGGTCACAGCGAGGCGGGGAAGGAGAGGGAACAACCACCAGACGCTAAACCACCACCGGCCTCCTAGAGGGCTCGGAGGCGTACAGCCAGCCTCCGGGAAGATGAACGCAGCCCGCGACCCCCAGGCCCACCGCACCGACTACTCACGCTCCAGCCTCCCCGCGCGCTCTGGGGGGCAGGCCCTGAAACCGGGGGCAGAGCAGCAGCCGCCCCACCCCCCGGCCATGCTGCTGCACTGCTTTCCGCCCAGCCGGTGGTGGCTTTGTGCCTCGGCATCTCTGGTTTCCCGCCCGAAGGAGACGGGCCCACGGAGCCAGCGACACGTGCCCTTCCTGTTAGTGCTGAATCTGACGCCGTCTGACAGTCTGACGGTGTCCCAGGCTCCCTGCGCCTCCAACGCTCTCACCCGCAGGAGTTAAGCAACCTCCAAAATACCTTCTGTCTCGGACTTGGGATTCCTGGGGAGCCACTCGGCGGGATGTTCCTGCTGCAAGAAGAGAACTGTGGTGGTTCTGGTTCACGGCAGCCGTTGGGTTTTACCCAACCTAGGGTAGCATGGGGTCTGTTTGGGTTTAAACCAAACCCAAACAAAACTGTCTGCACTCGGTAGTTGCTGTGAAAGGCCAGATTTCCCCTTCGGTAACATCAGAGACTGCTGGGAAAAGTCTCCTGACAAATAACCACTGTTCCAGTCAGGCCTTGCCAGCCTCAGCTGCCACCTGCAAGTTAACCCGGAAAAGGACAGGGAATCGCTCGGAACCACTGGATCTTGGAATCTCTCATTCCAATCAGAGGAAAGTTACTGCACCTTTGAAGAGAGCTAACCCACATTTTGAACAGAGGCACTGGAGCCCAGGCATCCTTTACCGTACGTGTGCCCGCTTTCAGTTACCGGAAGGCACTGCCCGAGCAATCCCCTGAGCCCTGCTTCCAGCAAGCACAGGCGCGCGTCCTTCCGGGCCTAATTAAAGTTCTAATACTGATTAAAATGTTTCACTACTGTATTATGTTAAACTGCAGCGGTCTCCAACCGCATCAGCGGATCCAGGCTGGACACCACGCAGGAGTTTCAGCTGCGCCGTTTAACGACCGGGCTACTGCCCGGGTTTGGTTCAAGTACAGCCCGGGTGAAGCACGCTGTCCTCCCGCGTTCGCGCCGCGGCGCAGGAAGACGCCGAACATCGTTTCATGAGTATTTACGGAACATAAAGTTGTTCGAGCATGCGGCATCTCCACCTCTCCAGTAATTTACCGTGGCACAACCGAGAAGGGAAACCGCTTACACCCTCTGGAATCGGAGGGCAGCTCAGCTGTGAAAGCTCGTCTCCTTACACATCCTGATTAAATCAAACGTGCAGTTTGCCATCGGTAGCAGTTCAAGTTTCCCATCATCAGAAATTAATTGCAGTGGTAATTATTACAACCGAGTTATTTGCGCAGCCCACAAACACTCTTTGGGTCTCCAGATGTTAATTCCACGGTGGCCTAGAGGCACTTGATGATTCCAATTCCGTTTTCATAAGAAACAAACGATCCTAATTAAAGGGTGTCTAATTAAAGTTGGAGGGTACCGTTAAGACTTTCAATCAGACTCAATCTCCAGTTTCCGCATAAAACCAAAGCAGCGCTAAACCACAGCAAAAGTCGTGTGTCATCCACACGGCGTTTAGCAAATCAGTACGATGCACAGAGTTCTAGCCGGTAAAAAGACAAAGGTTACAAACGAGTCACAAAATTCTCAGGGCTGAGGCCTTCCTCTTCCAAGTCAATTTTAAATAGCTGAGCCTGGTTTTTAGGGTAAAGGGCACGGACACAGTAATTCTGTGCTAAAATACATAGCTTTGTGTCTGAACCAGCGTAAAGCGAAGCTCTAACACCTGAACATATTTGAAATACCCAAGTTTCCTGCTGATTTTAGAGCTGGATTTTCCCTTTGTAAGGTTGGCAGTGTTCAGTTTTGGTGTCCTACTCCTGGATTCACACGGGGAGAAAAAGGATCCCCTCTAGTTTGGAAAGCAAATACAGAAAAGAGTGTCGTGAGAATCCAAGCTGAGAAATTTTTGTTGTTGTTTGTTCTGCGCATTTTACGAGGACACAAACATGCGACGCGTACCGAGCATGCTCCAGCCTTCATTCTCTGGAGCAATACAAACCACTCCGTCGTCAAACGCTTAACGATTAAAACAGTATGTTCCCGTGTCACCACGACCGCTGGACAGCGACTGACCCTTTCACTCTTCAGTCACACGCTCACAAGCTTGGAAACTCCCAGCTGCAGACATTCCCAGAGAATTCCAGAAAGAGGCACTGAAAGAGCGTGAGGATGCGTCAGGGGATCAGGCTGTAAGACAAACCCCTAATCTGTGAGTATGTAAAGGATTCCCCGCGATAACCACACCCAGTGCAGAGGCAGCGCGGCCTGCTTTCACCGAGTCCTCCAGCGAAGACCCGGGCTGCTGAGCCGCGCTCCCCTGGTCACCTGCGCCGCTCCCTTTCCGCCTTTCCATCAGGGAAGCCCGGAAAGCAATTCCATCCTACGCGTTCGGCAGGCCAGACTTTATCATCAGCACGGTCCCTGCTAGCGTTTATTCAGGAATCTGTGAACGTTTTGGCAACACCAAGAACGTTATCGAAACTAAACCGTCTAAAAAAACCCAGACTCACGGTAATTAAACACGAAGCCATCAGCGTAAAACGTCTCACAAACGTGACCTGTCCGTGAGCTTCCGCCTTTTCTACTGGGGGGCCGAGCATTAGGCCGCCGAACTCGCCGCCAGGGTTGGGAACATCACTGACGCTTAGCAAGTCTGTAAACATGGAACGTTTTGTTCTGAAACACTCTGGTGAAGTGGGCCGTGTAACTAGGCAGGTTTTTCTTCACCTCCTCACAGAAGCGAGGATACGACGAAGGTTTCAAGTCAGGTTCGTTCTCTCCCAAACCATCCATGACCTGTAACGAAACGGAACAGGTTGGTGAAGTATCTTCGGCCAGTTCGCAGTCACCAACAGGAAGCCTTCGGGCTGGCCACGTCTGTTAACGGACCACGAAACAAGCGGGAGGTCAAACCGCGGGGTTTGTTATCGCTGTCTCTGGGACGGATAAAGCTGATTTGCCCGGGGTGCGTACCTGCTTCAGGTTACGCGGGCTGCCGCGGTCCCACGTCAGCGCCAGGAGCGCTGGGACGCTCCCCCGACACAGTGGAGGAAATGCAGCCGTCCAGCGGTCCGGGGGGAGCCGAAGCGAGGAAGGGGAACGCTGCTTGCGCCCTGCTCACCTGGAGCTCAGCAGGAAGCGATGCCTTTGCCCAGGCCCAGTTCTTCTCTAACACCACTAAAAGCAAGCAGTGTTCGATCTGGCCATTTGGAGAAGGTCTAAAGGCTCTGGCAGATTCCACCTCCCACACTCAGGAGGAAGCGGGAAGAACCCGAGCTACTTCACGTTGCATTTCAAAAGCCAGTTGAGCAAAATGCCTTTTCTCTACCAACCCTGGACGCGCACTTACGTGGCCATTAGCTACGTCGAGTAGGTCGCGCAACCGACAGCCTCTGCTGTGGCGCCTTTCGTAACAAATGCTGTCTTCCAGGATCACGAAGTCCGTGCCGAAGGATCGCAGTATTCTGTAAACGTCTCCAGGAGATCTCTTGGCGTAGATCTGATAAATCTACGGAAGGAGAAAACTAAGCTGTAAGACACATTTCTTTGTTTGCTCTTTCATGGTTCCTTTATCTGGAAGCGGAGAAAGGACTGAGATCCATAACCCACTACAGAGTAACCCTACTACTTGAGTAGTTAAAAAAACCAAACCAGAACCGCCTTACGCAGTAGCCCCTCAGAGTTCTATGTTACGGCTGCTGGCTACAAGAACACTGGGCGGTGCTGCTGGTTGCAGAAAGGGCCCGGTAGGTGCCCGTGCAACACTCAGAATGTCTGAGCTACAGGAAAGCACGGTTCAAAATAATCTTCCCAGCGTCGTGTGGGGTTTCTCACGGTGGCTGCTACGCATCATGTTACGTGCTAGTCCGGAACTGACGGAGTATGGGGCAGATGTGGAAACGCTCCCTGTGGGTTTAACAGCCCAGCTGGGCAGTGGGAGCTACTGAAGCCAACAGCACCCCGAGCAGCTCACGCAGAACGAGGCGCAGCGGTTCCCACGCACGCCGGCTGCCGGAAGCGAGGCCGCAGATGCCCCAACTACTGTGAGTTTCACAGAAGTTGTTAAGTTGTGGAACTGTGTCCGAAGATAAGTTAGTTCAAGGAGCAAAGCACGTGATGCCGTCTGCGCTGTGCCACTACAGACTGCGTGTGCTTTCTGGAGCGGAGCCACTGAGCGGGGTAAGAATGAGCCAAAACAGGCAGAATCCTCTTACCTGCTTCGTTCTCTCTCTCAGATCCTTGTCCTCGTAATGGGGATGATTAGTTAAGGTCCGTCCGGTGCACAGTTTGACTCCGGCCAATAGCTGCATGCTCCCAGCAAACACTGCTGTGTTTGGAGTGTTTGACCTAAACAGACGTTGAGAAGCCTGAGGAGGTGTCTGTAGGGGCATTTTTGCACTGCTTGTTACACATCAGAAGGAAAAAAAAGACTGAAATAGTATTTTTCTGCCTCTCCTCTATGCAGGGAGCAAACTGTTCAAGCAACTGTGTTTCCCTCAAAGCTGAAGGGGATGAATCACGATAATACTCTAACTGCCAATAAAAAATTTACTGCGCGCTGCGAGGAAATTTAGGGAAAACATGATTCCTGAAAATGTCAGACTGCTCCCGTGTTTCATGTGTTTCTTGGGTTCAGGTGGATATCCTCTGGATATTTGTAAATTCCGATATCCTAATTGTTTTAATATTTCAAGATACTTGCTGTGAGTTACATTTGTCCCTGTTGTATGAGGTTTCCTACACAAAATGGATTCATTTAACCTGAACGCGAAAACTTGTTACTGCCCTGGCATTCGCCACTCACTTGGAATGAAAACTTTGCTATGTGAGACATTAATCCTCCTGTTCTGACAATCGTGGGAGAGAAATGACGACAAAAGTCACGCCAAGGGCCAGCTACAGGAAGTGGGGTGGGGGGCGCGGAGGATGCCAGATGGATATGCTGTCAATTATTGGTACCGTGAGCCCATCTGAACGTCAAAGCCAATGTCTAGAACTGGTATCTGAACAACAGTCTCGGTACCTCAGGACTGTTTAAATACCCATGATGAAAAACCTCTGGTTTTGCTCACCTTCCCCCCAACAAGTTCACAATCTAAACTAAATGTAAAGACCCAACAGAAGGGCACAGCAAGAAGAAAAAAAAGCCAAGCAAGAGAGATTACTGTAATTAGGCTGATTAAAAACGGTCACAGTTCGCTTAAGCGTTTTGCAGCACTGAGAACTTGTCCTGCTATGGCGACTCAACCACCAGAAAGCAGCACGCGTTAAAGCAAGCACAACGAAATCCGAAAGGAAGGCGAGTAGCTGCCCAAGAGCCAGCACGCGCGCAGGTGGCACGGCAGCCGTCACGCAGCCGTCACACTTTGGGGCGCGCTTTAGGGAGCCCTGGGCAGCTGCGGTATGAATTCGGTCTTCTCCAAGCTCCACGATCGGCTTGAAAATGTTACAAGTATTAACGTCGCCTTTCAAGAGATTATGCTTAGCAAATGAATTCATAATTACAACCCCCCCTAAGAGTCCTGGCAGTGGTACACTAATCTCATCGAGGAAGGACCGAGAGTGTTTTTAACAGGCCAGTTTAACCTTACCGACAGACGAGTTTTTCAGCAGTTTATGACACCAGATTAAAACTTAAACTGGAAATATTTAATCTCTTTCAAAAATTTCTTTTTTTTTACTTAAAATATTCAAGGCCACAAGTGCCACGAAGCAAGTGTTTCATTCAAAGAAATGAGAATTTGGTATGACGCAAATGTACCGGCCCGGACAGGCTGTCGGCTTGGTCTCCTCCCTCAACCTGCGGGGAAGCGCAATTCCTTAGACTAAGCTGAACAGGGCATGGGCCAGATTCACGGCGGAACGTGGCAGAGCTTAGACACCCACATGAAAACGGTGATGCTCAAAGCCCCTTCAACGTGTTTCCGTGCGTATGCCTGCGCTGGGAAACCTGTAGCGCCAACAAGTCTGTTTCTGTGTTTGACCAAGGTCAGTTCAAATTTGGTGGCGCTCCGCAGTACCCGTCTCCTGCCTTGGCCCTTCCAAGGCACTCCTGCACCGCTGATGCTCAAGAGCCCAAGGTAATGCAAATGCGGAGAACCAAACTGTCTTTAAAATAACCCCAACAAGTACCAAGGGCAAAACCACAAGAGAACAACAACATCAAAAACCTCCCATTCCCAAGAAACAGCCTGCAGCCTTTTCCCTGACAAAAGCCAGAGGAAACGGTGATGGGGCCCTTTTTCCACAGCTTCCTGGCAAAGATGCATGTCAGAAATGTAGACGATGCAAGGTTCAATCCCTGCCCTTTCTAAAAGCCCGGAAGGGGTGAAATAGCTGAGTGCATTCTTTATGTACCAGGTACTGAGAGTTTTGCCAGCACTTCCTCCTCCTCCTGTACCTTAAAAGCAATCCCGTGACCCCTGCTTGCTTTCCAAAAGACTGGCTTACTGCACTGGTCAGGGATGGAGTTCGAAATGAGGCATTCCAGGTGAAGGCAGATGTTTCCCTGCCACTCAGCCTGACATGTTTGAAGTCCTAGGAAATCATGGAATGGTTTGGGTTGGAAGGGACCTTAAAGATCATCCAGTTCCCACCCCCTTGCCATGGGCAGGGACACCCTCCACCAGACCAGGTTGCTCCAAGCCTCATCCAGCCTGGCCTTGGACACTGCCAGGGATGGGGCATCCACAGCTTCTCTGGGCAACCTGTCCCAGTGCCCCCCACCCTCTCCGGGAAGAATTTCTTCCTGATATCCAATCTACATCTCCCTGCTTTCAGTTTAAACCCATTACCCCTTGTCCTGTCACTACAGGCCCTTGTAAGAAGCCCGTCCCCAGCTTCCTTGTAGCCCCCCTTCAGGCACTGGAAGGTGCTATAAGGTCTCCCTGGAGCCTTCTCTTCTCCAGGCTGAACAAGCCCAACTCTTTCAGCCTGTCCCCATGGCAGAGGGGCTCCAGCCCTCGGAGCATCTCCCTCGCCTCCTCTGGACTCACTCCAACAAGTGGATATCCTTCTTTATGTGGGGGGCCCCAGAGCTGGACTCAGAACTGCAGGTAGGGTCTCACAAGAGCAGAGTAGAGAGGGAGAATCCCCTCCCTCGCCCTGCTGGCCACACTGCTCTGGATACAGCCTAGGATCCGGTTGGCTTTCTGGGCTGCCAGCGCACACGGCCAGCTCATGTTCAGCTTCTCATCCCCCAGTACCCCCAAGTCCTTCTCCTCAGGGCTGTTCTCGATCCATTCTCCGCCCAGCCTGTCCTTGTGCTGGGATTGCCCTGACCCAGGTGCAGGACCCTGCCCTTGGCCTTGTTGAACTCCACGAGGTTGGCACGGTCCCACCTCTCCAGCCTGTCCAGGTCCCTCTGGATGCCATCCCTTCCCTCCAGCGTGTCGGCCTCGACAAGGCCTCAATGACAGGCCTCAAGACACAGCACCGTCCGTGTTGGGCTGGGGCAGCCGAGGGGGCTGCCAGAGCAACGCGCTGCCGCCAGCGCCACGGGAGGCACGCACACCCGTGCTCTACGGGCGGTGCCACCAACACACACCTGGCACGGGATGTCCCTGCTGTGGACACGCCTGGGAGCTGGGGGTGGCGCTGAGCTGCATGCAGTGTCTGCCCTCCTTAACCACAACGGGAACAGCTTGTGCTGGTGGCCCCTGCTGAGCGCCTGTCTTCTCAAAGTGCCGCTGGAGGGAGGCACGGCCAGGAACTCGTGTTTTCCACGCACAAGATGATGCCTGCGCTTCATGCGAGCGCCCTTCTCCCGCACCCCTGCCTGAGTCGGACACCAACTGCCACGGCCTGGATCCGAGGCAGCTAATGTGCTTCAAACCACGGAGTGGCACTTCTCCATTGCAGAAAAACAAAGCAATTTTTACCAATGTCTGAACAAACGACGTACAAAAGGGAAGGATAATTTGTTTGTATAGCTTCCTGCCAAGCCCCACACCGCACTGCCCAACCTGCAAACAATTTATTCTGCATGAAATGCCACTAAATAATGACAAGGACTTGCGGGTCAAACTGATTTACATTATGTAATTTAAATGTCATTCCAAGCAGTCCTGATGGCAGTTTGAACAAATAATCTCATTTGTTTTTGAAGCTCTAAGCTTTCAACAAGTTAATTACAGCTGAACTAATGGGTAAACTAAGCACTGTAATACATCGTATGAAGCTTTTCTTTGCCTCCACTTAAGAATTTAGAGAATTATATAAACACTAAAGAATAACTCATTAAAAATAAACGGGTTTTACAGGAGCTACAGGTCTATGCCCAGCTTGCACAGACCCTAAAAGTGGTAGCAATCCTTTCTCTTACTAAGCTGCTAGAGAATTACTGTGAGTTGGTTTCAAGGAAGCCCTACAGCAATGGCCAAGGTGCAATTACAGGTTACACCATTAGAAATAAAATGGCTATTTCTATTCAAAGTCCTCCAGAGCTGAACTCTGTAGTCAGTTTTCAAAGCTGTAACATTCGACAAATCTCAGATTATTCCTTTACTAGCGCCCCGGTGTGATACGAATCTACACAGCAAAGGAGCTTGAGAAAAAGAGGTTCTGAAAAGGGGTTCTCAAATATACCACGCTTTGTTTTTCTTTGAAAGTCTTTTTGTTTGCAGAATGCTGTATTAAAATACTGCAGGTTTAGCTGCAAATGCCAGGCAGTAAAGCATATTCAGTCAAACTGTCACGGTTCTTTTTTTTCCCTCTGGTTTGGAAAGACTGAAAATTGCAAATATGGAAAACGACAGCCACAAAGAAAGAGCAACAAGATGCATTTTTGTTAGTCCCAGCCTCAACTTTATGCATGCATATTGTGTTCACATAAAGGAGTGCACCTACACCGTCAGTATAAACCTAGTTCTCAGGCGCTATAAAGTTCATGCCTGCATTTACTGACAAATCAGTCAATCACAAAGGATAAGCCCAAGAATTTAAGAACAATAATAATAATAAAAAAAAGGGTGTAATATTGCCTTTAAAGTCTGGAATATGTGTTGATTTCAGCGTGATTACCCTTGAAAATCAGGCATGTAAGAGCGAAGCGTTAGAATTTCTAGCTGGATTGAAATGACAAGGTAGCCACTGATACAAATTACTGAATGAAAGAACCACCACTGAAACATGGGTATTCCGGTTTGGTAACCGTAGCAGCTTTCTGGAAATCTGTGGGGTTTCCACTAATCTAAGAATTTGCCTGCTTGTCCCCCACACCTGGTTCAATTACAGTTGACACACAACTACGCTCTGCCAAATCTCAGTCTCAGTTAACTTTCCCGCTCTTTTGGCTCTTGTCCGAGATTTCTAAGAAGATTTTTTCAGTGATTTTGGTAACTGCTTATGAAATATTCCACAGTTCTAGATAGGTTTCCCCTTTAAAGGCAGAAGACATTGCTTCTTAAACACTTACCAGAAGTAAACAGAGTAGGGAAGTTCACGCTACTGATTTGCTCATTCTACTGATATTCTTCCCCATCTCACAAATGAGCATGTTGTTCCTGTTGTCTTAGGGAGAAAGACCAAAGCTAAGAATTTTAATATACCTCCCACCTGGGAACACAGCTGTGAACCAGCCCTGGGTCACTGGCAGGACACTCTTGACACTTTTGGGTTTTTAAGAAAGCTAAGCAAATGAGGCGGTGGGTAGGAAAAAGCAAGAGCCTGGGATACGCAAGGTGATTACGTAAAAACGGCGCTCTGCAATAGCTGCAGCCCAGCAGCGTGCCGCAGCTTCGCTGGAGCGAGCGCGTACGTCTCCCTGAGCACGCTGTGGTGATTGCAGCAAGGGGAAGATTAAAAAATACATCTGCAGACCCTCCGCAGTGGGCAGACTAATAGCTGGCCATTATTCAGAGAGTATGTTTGGGCAAGTTAACATGCATTTAGATCTAAGCAGAGAGAAGGGCTTTCTTGTTGCGGAGAGATTACAAGACAGATGAGTTATTCCTAATTCACTGCTATACGTGACAAATTAGAGCTCTGCATAGTGAGTTTTAATAATGAATGATTAGTTCCTGACATGAACCTTGACAGATCATTAACCACAGCAAAACTATCGAGTGTTAGCATACTAAAATATTTTTCTTCCACATCAGAACTTAAGAAAATCGGTCCCACTTCGAGACACTTACCATCAGTTTTGTTGACTCGCATTTAAAGCATAGATAATTAACTCTTCTTTACAGAAATAATATTTCTAAACACAATAAATTCTAAGTACAAAATTTCTCTCTGCAATTGTCTGCCATGGCTTAAAATGAGAAGAGGACAAGCACCAGTTCAGCATTCTCAGCACTAAGAAACATTATTCTCAGCGGATCCAGTCAAATCCAGTTCATGGCTGGGAATAGCTCCACATGCATATTTTAAGTATAAATCTATACATAACTCTATATATTGTACGCAGGAGACCTGGACTATCAGACACTGACCGTCTTTTAATCAAACAGAAGTGCTAAATGGAACTGGCTGGTAAACATCAGTCACCAAACCATGTCAGTATGGCTGCAAAGATTCTACATGGTGGGAAAAACCACGGCCTGCTTTCCGAGTAAGTCAGTGAAGGCTTGTAACATGTTTTACTTCTGAATTACTCCTTCTAGTTTATGGATTAATGAAATACAACAGTATGGAGTGTAAATAAGTCGCTATGGGTAGAGCAGGTTTCACTGAAGTTCATTGCACATGGAAACACAACACAGGGCTCCAAGGAAATACTTCAAAGAGTTTAATGTTAAAAGCAGTAAATTCACATTTGCTTTCAGAATGTTTTCCTCCAGAACATGAAACCGATTCCCTTCTGTTTTTAAATCATTGTTGGAGTTCCACATAAATACGAGTCCCAGGATTCTCCCTCTTCAGAACTTAACCTGGATGGTTTTAGTGGTTACCGTATGTTAACAGAGAACGCATCCCTTGAATCCACAGAGCTCCAGAGAACATCCTACCTGGCCCTTTTTCTCAGGATCTTCTACATGCAGTATTCCAAACTGTTTCCCCCTAAAAAATACCTTCCTATGCTCCATGAGAAACCGGAAGTGATGGGGTGGGGTTGGGATGAATAACTCATACACCCAAAAGAGCCTTTGCAGCTAGGCCGAGCCGTGGCAAGTCCAATTCCAAGTATTTTGTTTACAGTTTAGAACGAAAGTTGAGGTTCATTCGAATAAGTATAAACAATTTAGACTATTTTGAAGTTCAAGAAGCAGATTGTGGAACACAGATTTTGCAGCCCTACAACTGTACATCCAAGCTCTGCAAAATTACTAAGTTGAAAACAGAAGGACACCAGGCTGGGGTTACTGCAAAGGTCAGTTAAGAGGCAGCTATGATGGAAAAAGCTTGGCACCTATAAATTTACCTCTTTTGGCTGGGAAAACTACGTGTACTTATGGGAGCAAAGGGAGTTGCCTGGTTCCCTGACGCACATGCAACACAGCAGCAGGATACTGAACCAGAGCAGAGCACACTGGGGGACTTTGCGTGTAGCTGTTCCCCACAGCCCTTAACACGCTAACCTCTTGACAGCCCACTCATCCTTAACTACCTCCACGGGTCACCAACGTTCACTGATGAGCTGTGGCAAATAAGGAGAGCACTATAACTAAGAACATTAGCTCTACACAAATAGCATTTAACTTAAATAGAGAAAAAATCCTCTTACTTAATCCAGTTCATCAGCTCCACAGTGTCTGGGTCATAGAATTCTCTCAGCTCTGACAGTTCATCCATTATTCCTGGCCAGAACTGTAAGGAAAACAAAATAGATCAAAAACCAAGACAGAATGAACAAAACAAGTGCTGGATATTGAAACACATTATTTCCTCTTAGCGGGTAGCGGATCTTGTCCGGCTCGTGGGTAAGCTGCGTATGTACCCTTCGTAGGAAGGAGAGGTGGCTGTCACTGCACTATGACTACACAGTTTGAGACCTGCAGCTCCTGCCAGATGACCAGGAGGAACAGAATTCCCCTTCTGGTGAGCTCGAGAACAGCTTTTCTCATGCGCCCAATTGACAGAAAACTGAAAGTCGCCACTAAATACGACAGTTGTGCATTGTATCAACTTCACAGGCAAACTATTTCAGTTCCCTGGACAACAGGATGGATGTCAACGTCTTAAGTTATTTCTTGACAGACTAAGCTTTAAGAAAAGGAACGAGCTAAAGAGGCATCACGTAACGGTTCAACACGTAACAGCCAGGCCGTTAGATAATGCCAGTGATTACAGGAGAAGGGAAGGCCCTAAGAATTCAAGGTAAGTTTGGAAAGGCAACTTACAGCCAAATTAGAAAGAAAAACATTAGATGTGCTGCGGATGCCATTAACGGCATTTCAGAAGTTTGAATTCAAAGAGAACCGCTGAAGGAAAAAAGGAAGGCGTGACTGAACAGCAACATCCAGGAGACTACTGGGGGGAAAACATTTCAAAATTTACTGAAGACAAAGAACACATAAATCAATTCTGGAGGAGAGAAATAAGGATTGTAATTGATTTTGAAAGCTTAACCCTCCCAGGAAAAAAGCTAACAGAACAAAGACTTATTTAAGGGTTCCTTGTTGTGTAAGCTAGTGAATATTCAAGGGCAAAAGGGAGCAATTAAGAAAGACAATGCCAAGGGTAATGACTAACTGATTGCTTTGCATCAGTCTTTACTGCAGAGGATGTTCCGGTGAAACCTACCCCAAACCTGCTTCCTTCAGATAATAAGGATTGCTGGCTTGCCCAGTGAAATGTCACAGGAAAACTGTGAGAAAACCCGCCTGACAATCTAAAAACCCATAAATCATCCAATTTAGACAATATTCACCCAAGAGTTCAGAAGGAATTTGAATGCGATGCTGCTTAGTGAAAATACGCATTCTTTCACTAAAACTAATTACCAGGAGGACGGGGGAGCAGGAGATATAATTGGGCCCATTAAGATACTTGTTAGTGCAACTGTTTACTTGATACTTTTTTTAAAGTGATACTGGCTGGTAGACTGGGAAACATCTACAAGACAGTTATGGCAGTATCACCACCTCGCAGTTTTGGGAAGTACAGTAGTATAACAGACATATTTCTGCTCTTCAGAAGATCTCTCGAGAGATTAGTAAATAAACTAAGCAGTTGTAAAATGAGACTGTGGAGTCTCATCACGAATCAAAATTTCCTCTCTTCATTACTAAACTACCCTGCACAGCTAAACATTTTGAGAGCTCGGAGAATTTCAGGGTGGAGACAAAAGGAAACAGGCTCTGCTTTGCTTCTAGATCATGCTCCCAACCTGCCCTGCAGCCTACGGAGCATCTAATGACCCCTCTGCCCCCTGGATGCTGGGACTATCACATGGCATTCACTAAGCTACGCAGGTTTGTCATACGTGAGACTATCAGCACGTCCTGCTCTTGGCACCACCCGTGCCAACAGAAATGGCATCATTTCTATTATTTTCAGAGATGATGAAGATGGTAAATGACTTCCTAACCAGCATACCAAAGGGCAAAAAAAAATCCGAAGAAGTCCTCTAGCAGAATAATAAGACAACGTAAGTGGAATACATCAGTGTAACTTCACTACAAACAGTATTCCTTGACTTTTCATTTCACTGTTTCAAAGGGGAGAACAGACTTCCAGAGTGAACTCTACTAGGAGCTTTCTTAACTGTTACGCTTTACTACTGCCTTTTTAACTTTAAAAATGAAATCCCCCTTGAGTTTCTTGAAGGTGATTATTTAACAGAAATATTCTCACCTAACACTAGGTATTGCAGAAATAACCTCTCCATCCAAGTAGCATCTGTATTTTTTGTATTGGTAAGAACAGACTAAATGAATGGTATGCCTATTAAACCGATGCGCTAAACAGCACCTGTACGGCAGACTAACCATCTTGTACACGTTACTGTTTGAAACATGTTTTAAGCGTTTACATTTAAACGTGTGACCGTAACAGTACTTTGTTTCTGGGACAGACGGAAGATGACATAACTCCTTAGTTAGTTTAACAATTCTGCATTTTAAAACGTACGCACGTTACGATTATTCCTCCTCCTCCAATGAATGGTTACACAATTTAACAATCTGCAACTTAGTTAGAACCAAAACAAACAACTTACATTTCCATAAAATGATGCATTTAAATAACACCTGGCGTTACACACACAATCAGACAAACGTGTATCTATGAACAACTGCCTGGGATCCAGTGAGCTCAACCGATCCTTGACACACCATTCTATATGCATAAAGGTACTTGCACTTCAGGTAGTCTATCACAGTTTTTAAAATCATCTACGTAGTTATTTATAAAACCACATCTCTTTAAGAAAAAAGGAAAATTCTATGCAAATAAAAAAGCCCAAAACATGGGAAAAAAAATATTCTTACCTTATATGAAATGTATAGGAATGTAATTATTGGTAGAGAATACTTAATCACATGCATCTAAGAGAAAACACACACAAAAAGAATTATTATTCTGACAATACATTTATTTAGACAGACTTAATTGCTAACGTGTTGATATCTGACATTTATCATGTGGTGGAATTCACAGGGTTTGAATTTTAAGGAACATTCATTTTTTTTTTCCAAGTAAAACCTTTATTACAGACCCATCACAAATGACAGATTCACATCTATATGCTTAAATCTAACTTCCACAAAGTGGAAATTGATACAGTGATGTATCGATTCAGTAAAACAGATTGTAAAGGTTTTCTCAGACTGCTGCTGATTTCTTAATATGGTGACTAAGACTTTTTTTAGTAAAATTGTGGTAATTTTTCATAGCCACATCTATATTGCCATCTAGTGCATTCAAATGGAACTGTTTAACATATAAACCACTAGAAAATACATTTTACTAAATTTACACAAATGTACTTCAGAGATACCCAGTTCAAGAGGACTACAAACAATATTCATTGCAGATGTCTTACAATCCTGAGTCTTGGTTTGGTTTAGATATGGAGCAAACCCAAGTTTCATGAAGTGCTGTAAGTATAGTGCTAACCCTCCGTGATGTGTAGAGACGAACACCCTTCAGGGTAAGTTTCCATACTTCCGTGCTGCACAGGCCAAAAGACGCAAACACACACATGTGGGATGTCCAGAGGTACTTCATTCTGGAAGAATACAGACAAGTTTCTGCTGATCATCTGGAGCTCTGCTAAGCCGTGTTGATGACAGCAGTTATGCTAGAGAAATTCTGAACAGTTTTCTTGGACTTTAAGGACTCTGAAATAACTGAGTAAAAGACTGACTTTGCACTTTGCTACGTGCTCTTGAGAATATCTCTGCTCCCAAACTTCCAAACATTCTTTTTGGCACAATTTTGGGAAATCATAGAATCACAGAATGGCTTGGGTTAGAAGGGACCTTAAAGATCATCCAGTTCCAACCCTCTGCCATGGGCAGGGACACCCTCCACTAGACCAGGTTGCTCCCAGCCTCATCCAGCCTGGCCTTGGACACTTCCAGGGATGGGGCACCCACAGCTTCTCTGGGCAACCTGTCCCAGTGCCCCCACCCTCTCCGGGAAGAATTTCTTCCTGATATCTAATCTAAATCTCCCTGCTTTCAGTTTAAACCCGTTACCCCTTGTCGTGTCGCTACAGGCCCTTGTAAAAAGCCCCCCACCCCCAGCTTCCTTGTAGCCCCCTTCAGGTACTGGATGCCTCAGGCTGCAGCAGAAACACACCAGGGAGAGGAAGAAGCTGCGTGATCCTATCACTTAGTGGTCAGCACAGTTTACATGCTTACAAAAATATACTCAATTGCCTCAAAAAGCCTTTAGTAGAATTAAAAAAAAAAATTTACCTCATTGTGCTTAATGCCAGACAACCAAAAAGAACGGTGTGAATTAAGTTGTAAGCAGCATCAGGCTTCAGTGTTATTGTGCACTCTTCCACTTTTTCCATGAACTGTACTTGACTTGAACCACTAATTAAACAGAAGAAATAAAATGTGTTATATTTAGTTCTGTAACGTTTTATATAGTTGTCTGTATTTTTAAAAGCATCTAATCCTCCTTATGCTAAAGAGCATTCCTACTGCTATTGGCCCACAATCTTCTGTTGTATCTCTGATACAATTAAGCCTGCTAGCACCAACTTGACGCAGCATCAGGTATTTATTTTCATGTCTAGTTTTTGGGAAATGCAATGGGTTTAAACAGGCTGGTTTAGAATGAGATAAAATGGTTTACAGGAAGTCATGCTCAGTTTATTGCTTGAAGCAGTTACTCCCACAGCGTTCACAGGGCTTCTGATTAGAGTGGAGAACTTAACTGTGTTTTGTGGGATTGTGCTGGTATATCTGGATGCTCCTAAAGCCATAGACTGGAAGTAAATCTACAGAAAAGAAGTGTTGAAAGGTCTGGATACCCCTTGCTGTGGCTACTCTTGTAGATATTTCTGGAGGGCTGATGAAAAAAACAAGCTGCTTAAACGTGTGGGTGTTTTCCCCGTTTTTTCATGTGGGAGAGAACCGGGCAGTGTTAAAAATGATTGATGCAGGTTATTTTTAAGAGGCTGGTTGAATAGTACCAAAATGCCTTGCAGATGACTGTGACTTCACAATTATTATAACATAGTTTCAAAATGTCTTTGATCCTCTCCCTCCCCCCTTTCACCCTGTTTTCCATAAAATCTATGATGAGTGGCATTAGTTGACACTCCTTGAATTTTTGCTTAGTCAACTTTTATATCACCCCTTCTAGCTTTTGCCCAGGTGTAAATGTAAAACCCAGAGGTGTGTAAGGAACCATTTACTCTTTTTTTTAAAAATAGTAGTTCGGTAGTAATTTTTTTCTAGTCTTGTGGAAATACCTCCAAACCCTACAGATTAGCTGTGGGAACTGGCAGCAGTGGTGCCCAGTTGCAGTCTACCACTCCTGCTTCTTCACACAGATCACAGGGAGTTCAGCACAGACCATCCATGCTCCCTTCCCGGCAGATTAAGGATACCACCAGGGAAATCTTTGATTGGGAGTGCTTTGCACAGGGAAAATGGGATGAACTAAAGAAACTAATGGTTTTTTCTATAAAGACACTCTTCCCTTGCTTCCCCTTTCCCCCAAAAACCCAACCAACCCTACACATATTGCAAAACTTCAAACAGCAAACAAGAGAGCTTGAAGGAACCTAGGGATAATGATTCTTTCTTTAGTCTCTTTCTTTCTTTACATCCTTTACATTTTTAGCTTTAATAGGAAGTCACTTATTTTGCCTGATCTCTCTGTGTTCTACTGTTTCCCTAGTACCTGTGGAAAGTAATACTGCATGCTGCTGTATTCAACTGTCAGCTCCTCAGCCTTTTGAAGAAGAGAAAATTGATAAAAATGTGAATTATTTTAAGAATGTATTTTACCTGAGGTTCCGAAAAGCAACAGTTACAGCTGCTACCGTCATAAGGAAGAGAACAAATATGTAGATGTAAAAAAGTAATGTATCCGAGAGTCTTGAAAAAGTATTTAATGGCAGCAACCCAAAAGCTTCTTCGCAAAGGTAGAGGTTAGCATCAAAATCTCTAAAGAAAAGAGAATAATCCTTGTCATCATGTATTTCATAATGTTAGAAAGGAACCAAGTGTCCTTTTTTCCCAAGGAATTATAAAGCCCCGGTTGTGCGGATTATTATGAAGGAAAATATATGGTGTAAACAGGAGGTAAAAATCCCTGACAATCACCAAGATTTTCAGTGAGAACAACCTCCAGGCTTCACTTGATGAAGTCATACAAACAAGCAAAATTGCAGCTAAATCATACCTTGTTGACCCAAATCCAAATTTTGCCTTCAGGAATTTGAATATATGTTCATCTGACTCAAGATTAAGAATTTTCTAAAAAGGGGAAAAAGGAAGACAATTATATTTTCAGTATGAAAACACTGAGCTTCGCACAGTAAACAGTTTTTCAACATCTGAGTGAAACTCTGAAGCAACACAGGCTTACTGAGATAGGATGCTTTGCAATCAAATGAGCATTCAGTTTGTAATTACAGTCCTGTGGTCCAAAGGGCAAGTTACTTTTTAGAATATCTATGAGGGTTAGTTTCTTATTTCCAGGTAAAATTTATCCAGGACAAGTTGGTTTGAGCTGTATTTATTTCAATGGCTTATCGTCTCTTACTGTGATACTTTTCATTTCCACATGTACTAAATGTTAATCTGTTGATAATAGAACTCTTGAAAGGACTAAAACTCAAAAAGCAGAAAAAGTGTTACTGTCACTAATGTCTACAGACATCTCTGTGCACAAGAAGCAACAAGTATGGTGTGGTCTGGTATGGTATAGGAGGGGATGGGAGGGTCTACAACATTTTTATAACAAGTATTCATTTTTAAATGCATTCACCAAAGAGTAAATTCAATTAACGACTCTGCAAATGCTCAGCAGTATCAGAATGCAGTATAAATCTACACTTGTTATAAAATTACAGGTGAGCTGCAAGTTACAAATATGTATTCAATTATTTGGTGTTAATTTATGAAGTTTTACGAATATCTTTTAAATATGATTTATACCAAAAATATTGGAAAACAATCCTTTCTTTCTAAATCAGTCCATGAAATGCAGTGGAATCTCAGTGTCATTCTTATTTAATGACATTACTGTAGATGGTTAACAAATCGCTTTTAACATAATACATTTTGTGAGTTTCTATATAAAAAATTATTTGCTTACCTTGATGAGTTTATTTATTAGGAGAGTCAAGCACAAGACTAGTAGTACATGGAGGATCAGTTTCCCAAGCCTATTAAGCAAGCCACCCTTCTTTAGGTTTTTCTAGAAAAAAGAAAATATAAGTATTTCAGACTCTTTTGTATGTATTTGGAACACAAGCAACACAGACCATTTGAAACAGCTTGCCTGCTAGGCCTGATCAGGATCCAATTTGTGTTAGATTCATGTAAGGAAAAATGTACACATAACCAAGTACCCAGAATAAAAACACATTTCCTCGGCAA
Source organism: Rhynochetos jubatus (assembly GCA_027574665.1). Classification (NCBI taxonomy): domain Eukaryota; kingdom Metazoa; phylum Chordata; class Aves; order Eurypygiformes; family Rhynochetidae; genus Rhynochetos; species Rhynochetos jubatus. Next base: position 20,293,596 of record CM050661.1, on the reverse strand, counting down.
AACTGAAGCGACAATATCGTAAAAGCTGGCCAGCATACTGATCTGGTGGCGTTCTGCAACTAGCCAAACAGCCTTCCTTCAGAGGTGGCCGCATTCGATTCATCCTGGCACCCAGTGCTGCTTCGGTGGTGTTCCCAGATTCCCCTGATTTCCAGAGTGTTGTGTGCCTTTTGAAAGCTGTATGCTTTAGACCTCCCACCTAAATATGGCAAAGGTGTTTTCCAGTTCAGGGCTCCAGGTCTGAGACTGGTCCTTTGGCTGCTCACAGGTGCCTTTGAATAAGTGCAGGCATTGCCTAACTATAAAAAAAAGTCCTGGTTTTAAAAATCATGAGTGAGAGACAGCAGGAATGGCTCTGTATGTTCATCTGTTCTGGTTAGAGGCTGTCATCAATGCCAGCCACAGAAGAAAGAAAACTCTAAAAAAATGCCTTTGAAAGAAACAATACTTTTCAGTAAGCTGAATTTGACATGTGCCTAGTTCTCACAGCATATCTGGTTAGAGGCAAATCCATAAATCCAGGACAAGTCCTGCTGAAACTGGTGTAAAGTCCGTTTAGGCAATTTTTTTGCAGGACGCAAAGTGCAGCTTGTACAGTCGTAAATGGGAACGGCAATCACAGAATTATGGCATCTGATGTGCTTGGTTATGCTGTAGTTAGTGTAATTGAATTCATTATTTAATCATGCAATATCTTTTTGCTTTATGCTACAGTAATTCCTCTAATTACTATTAGTAATTTAATATTATAATGCCTCTAAATTACTCATTTGCCTATATCATATTCTTTATTGAGTAATACAAAAATATTTCGGTACCTACCTGGATTGTTCTTGCTATCAACACGGAAGCATTAAAACTTATAAGTAATGATCCAAGAATCATGGAATTAAAGAACTGTAGGACACAGACTAGCAGTAATCCAGAAATCTGAATGACATAGAGCCACGTAACCTGGAACAATAATGAGATTTTTATGTCTACAAAAGTTTACAGTCATAGCTTTTCTTGGAATATGTTTTATAATTTATTTCAACATCAAATGTATCATCTTGCACTGCATCGTTACACTGAAAGCCATTACTATGTCCTTTCTCTGTTTATGTCCTGAGCTAGTTAGGTTAATATTTTATACCTGTTTTATAGCTAGGGAAGCCTGATGATATAATAAAGGAGATAAACAATTGCAGAGTGAGGAAAATACTAGTTACTTAATATTTGGAAGCTGTTTTGTATTTTCTTTAGTCAAAGAAGTGTTTCTGTTTTCAGCTTCTACAGTGTATTTCTATTCCCTGTGATTGACTGTAAATGCTCCCTTGTCTTCTTGGTAACGCTTGTTTTCCTTTTCGCCTCATTCCGTTCAGCAGCATAGCAGCCACAGTGGTTTGTCGTGGTGAATTTCAATGTTACAAAAGAAAACTGCTGCTCTTGAGCAATCTTCTTCCTTCTCTCTGTGCTCTACAGCGCCTACGCCTAACTTTCAAGAAAGAATGCACAGTACATCGTTATCACTTCAGCTTAGGCAAAAATTTCTTGTGCTACCTTTATTTTTTCTGGCCACTTCCAGAAGACATGCTTAAGCTGTGTAACAGGTAACTGTTCTGATGGTGTTCAAAATAATCCCTTAACAGTGCCAAAACACAGCTGGGTCTAAACAGAACTAGATGAAAATTAAACAACAGATGTGAAATAAAACCAGATTAAAAAAATCATACTGATTATTCATATTTACGCTTGCATACATTGTGATTACTTAAAAGCACAAAGCAGCACAGTGTATAATCTGTATTGCTCTGGGCATCCAGGTCAGTAAAATACCTCTGAAACAGTTAGCTTTATGATAGAAAAGAACAAAAATGTGGTTATTTCCAAACATAATCTTACCTTTGCTGTGGGAAGAATGTCAAAGCAGTCCAGTATGAATAACGCCAACGCTTGTATCAGCATCATAAACTGATTAAATTGCCAAGTCAGGCTAAAGAGAAATGTTGCTATGAATACAGCCGTAAGTGTCAACCTCTGGAAAGAGGGAACGAGATTTTCTTTAACTGCACAGTTTCCTTCATTAAAGACAAAAAACCCAGCAAAACCAAACAAAAATCCACCTTAATTGGGTTTTATTTTAAATCAATTTTTAAAACATTAATATGAGTTTTCTAACTGCAGTAACTGCTTGGAGGATAATGACCATCTTTAGAGTTACAGGTTCTTGTATTTATGCCGGTATTTTACCCTTGTAATACCATTTGCAAGAAAATGGTGAGATCTCAAATAGTTTCAGCCCACAGGTAAGCATGCGATATGTGTTTTACTATGCTATAAAGAGCAGTTATTTGATCAAATTGAGAGGTAATAATTTAAGAACCGTTTGTCAAAGAAACTGTATCACCAATTTGCTTTTATTCCTGCAGATCAGGACAAGCTTAAGTTTGTAAAACAAATGGGATCAAAATAAAATCTTTAACCCTGGTGCTTTACAAGCTCTTCTCCTGCCCACTTTGCTTTACTCTCATGTTTTCTGAAATACACAGTACTGTTGTCTTGTACTCTTTAGATCTTCCCTTTATTTTTTTTCAGTGCTGAGCATAGGTATTCCTCTGTGTGTCACCTACATCTACCGTAACAGAAGGCTCACGATTGTTTTCAATGTTTTAAGTGATGTGTGCGTGTATATATCCACTGCTATAAACACTTACTAAGTATTTTGTCCTAAGTTTTATAGACAGTTTTCTGATACTAATTTTACTGTGGGATACTTGCTAGAAATACTCACTTCTTGAACAGGCTGTAAATGAGTTCTGAGTAGGTATGTGATGGCTGCTATCTGAACAGCAAAGAATGGGAGTGCCCAGTTCTCTCTTAAAGGAATGGTGAATTCTACTCTTGTAGTATCTATTCTGCAAAAAACAAACAGAGTTTCATAAAGTTAAAACAAACAAAACACCAACTTGGTAACAGAGAGGTTGCAATGACAGGCATCTTCGTGGTACTTGAACTACTTATGGATAAAAATGGAGGCTCTACTCTCTAGTTCTTCTAACATGCTTGGCTCTGAAACAACTTTATTATGAGGGTTCTGCAAGTCATCCACTGTTTCTGTACTTCAAATGTTGTATTTTAGGTTCACTTACTGTTAAAAAACTTACATTATGGATTAAACCTTACTTAGGAAGCACAGCTTGGATAATTTAAAAATGAACAAACCAACCCCTAAACAAAACCACTCCCCAAATCCAGCACTCAGAGTTTTCACGTCACAGGTCATTTCACTTCATGTTTTGGCTTGCAAAAAGCACATACATGAATAAACAGGCATCAATTTCTTCACTGTCATCCCAGTGCACTGAATCTGAATACTGCTGAACTGGTTGGGAACCTCTGGTCAAGTTCTGAATGTTCTAACACAAAAAGCATGTGACGGAAGTTAGCAAAAGTTCCCCAAAAGGGCAGTCACTGACAAAACCTGAATTAAAAGTTAAAAACAAAGAATAACTCCCTTTTTTCTCGGGTAGAGGAAATGTTTGCTAAAAAGGAAAGTAAGCAACACATCTGAGACGTGCTTAGCTGGATGCAAAGAAAGTCTAGAGTGGAGTTACTCAATAGCCTCAGATGTACTTAATCTGGGCAGAAAGTCTTCATCCAAATCAATCCCATGTGCTGATGCTATCTGCATAACAGATATACGCTTCCACTGTTCATGAATTATTAGAAAGATGGGCAAAACACATCTGCTCCAAACACTGTGTAAATGGAAAAGATGAGTTCATGAAACAAACATGTGAACTACTGCACACTGCATGTATTTTTTACTTACTTTCATCTTTGGAGAAAGAAACGTTTTACCACTGTATATCTATAATTATTCTGTAATGGACATGCTTGCAGATAAAATCTTTTTGGTTTTTGGCAGAACTGACACTGCACTTTTAGTTTCTTGATTAATTTACAGATAACAGTCTAGGTCACTGGTCTCAGCTCCATAAAATCCGTTCTTTAGATTTTCTCTCCAAACTTAGAATTCAAGTGATAATGCACTAGAACAGCTCAATCACCATTTCCCCCTCCCCCCCACTTAGTGCAGATGTCTACAGGAACAAGGGAACAGAGAAGCTGAACTTCTGATGATCTCAGGTTGCTGAAGGAACCCCTGCAGGTTGGGAGTGGGGTGGTGGAGACCTGAAGGGCATGTATGCAGGTGTCTAACACCCAAGGGATCCTAGGCTGGAGAAGACAGGGTGCATCACCTGGAGATCCAGACATATCTGAAAGATGCAGTCCACTTTCAGAGACTAAATGAAGCCAAAATTTTCTGCTCAAACTTACTGAAACTTTCACATCCTATTCTGCAATTTCAGCTCATTTCTGATTATTTTCTAATTAGTTGGTATTATTTAAACATTTTTTTCCCCATTTTCTGGCTGATCTGGAGAGAGGCCTTATAGTTTCTTTCTTTTTTTTGGTCCAATTAATCATGCATTTGAAGGTTTAACGCCTTACCTTTGAAATGAGGTACAGTTTTAGAAAGAGCAAATGTTTCATCTCACTTACCTGTTTGTAATATACCAGCAAGCTGCCAACAACCCTGAAAGCCATGTTCCACTAAGAAGCCAGCTTGTTACATACAGAGCAATGACATAAACTGCCTGAAGTCCAAACAAAGTGTAGATATAAAAATAAACGGGCTCTAGGTATTGCTGTAAAACACAAGAACACTGATGTTGACATAAAACACTCATGGGGGGGACACGACTATACTGAATATGAATTAGGTTTTGCTTTAGAAAGGTATCAGGAATATTTCTAATTAGAAAATAACTAAAAAAGGGAGCTACGGTTCACTGCGCAATCTTCATAATGCACTTACAATCTAAAGCCATAAATAAATGCCTACCTGAATTGGAAGAATCCTATACAGAATGCTGAGAAACACCTCCTGGTAAACATTCATTCTTTCAAGTATGTTAATTGTCCTCACAGATTCAGTTTTATTGTCATATACTAAACCATGTAAACCTTAACGATAAAGAGAAATTGAAATAGGAGATTGTCATTTTCCCCCTCCATCTTCATTTGAACAGTGAATAACTTTGTCAAAGGTATTTTAGGATCTTTCATCAAAACCTGCAAACTTTGAGTCAAGGATTCAGATCACATTACCTCTGAATCAACATGACCTTCTGAGGTCTTCAGCTTCCCCGCTTCCAATGTGACTCAGAGCGCTAATTCAAGCACTACATACTTGGTAATGTACAAAACATTTATTTTTACACTTACATTCCTAGCATAGAATCTGTGGTACACACTGGATCTTGAGAACCATTCTTGTCACTACTCTGAACACAAGGCGATGTTACTATTGATAAATGTGTAGTATAAGCAAAACTGCTAGGGACCAAGAGTTAACTCTCTAGGAAACATGCGACGGACACAGAAAACCCCACCATCGTACATGCTTTCCTTGGAAGCTGCTCACTGTGTCACTCTCCAGGCATACAGCAAAAAAATTGCCCCTTCCCACAAATGGCTAATTATTCAAATTAAACAAAAGAAGAATCAAAATGAAAGTAATATAATGAATTAACCAGCAAGGCTGAAACCTTAACAGGTATGAAAGTTGTCCCACAAAGTGATTGCCTTCATCAGAACGTGAAGGTGTGGCACAGAAACCGATGTATCATTATGAAATTTAGTAGGTCCAGGACTTAGTGGCTCCCTGGCATTGAAGCAGAATAAATCTGCCTCCAGCACAACTGCTACACTGTCTTTCACAGATGTGGTGTTCCTCGTCCTCAGCTACATTTGAAAAAATATTAAGAACAGTCAGCTGGCAACACAAAGTAAAACTTACTTTACAGTTTACAATACCTTGCTGGATGGAAGCAGCCTGAATCATCTGTTTGTAGTAGGAATAATAAAGTCCACATTCTGTTCTGAATGAAATTTCTCTTTCCACTTCCTGCAAGTGAAAGTTCAATAGTAAATTCACTTTTCATTTGCTTTTCACAGTCCTATGAAGCTGCCTTCAACTCAGATTCTGGCTGCACCAGGGCAATGGACTTATACAGCAGCTTGAGTCTTTGGGTTCGCGCATTCTATGCAACTTCGTTCAAATAAAGGTAAAACACCTGGACAAATTGGGGTTGAAAGGCAAATGGCAGAGGTGCCAGGTGAAGTCAATTGTCTCTGTTAACTGGGAAAACGTATATGCCTTTTGTGATTCTGATACGCTGTTTGGAAACATTTTGGATCTTTTACTATTTTCACTGTAATACTCAATGTTTAACTAGGTGCAGTGGCCAACAGCTTGAATTTAAAACCACATGTGCTTGCTCCATGCACTTAACCTTCTCTTCCAGATGCAGATATCCCATAGTGTTCCCCCGCTTTGCCACCTTAAGGCTCAATTAATAGAGTGTGCTATACTTGGGACTGCAACCATCACGGCACTCCAGTTCTTCAGCTGGCAGAGAACACTGCTGCCCGCTTGTTAAGGGGAAGCAGGAAGCCAGCTGTTCATCACTCATACTGACATGGCAGGTTAAAGGAAAAGGGATTCTTTACTTCTTAGGTGTAGGTGAAATTATTTTTAAAATGTTCAAATGATGTAAACCAGGTACACTTCAAACTATGCCTCTTTCTTGGCTGATACTGCAGCAGGTGGAGTCTGGTAAGACATGAAAGCTCTCCTAGAGAAAACTGCTCTCAGTACAGGATCTTCGCTTGGGAATTCACCTCCTTTTGTTGACTCATACGGTGTGAAGACCTAATGAAATTTAACAAATTCAAAGCCTTGGCCAACCACATTTAAACAAGACCACATGAACAACCAATCTGAAAGAAATCACAGGCATCTTATACAAAATTGTTTTGTTATTAGTGATCCTTTTAATAGTTTCTATAAAAACTTCCCAGCAAGATCTCTCATAAGCAGTAAGTTAGAAAAGGTTTATATCCACATCTGAAAATCTAGTGAGATTCCTGTATGTGGTGTATTCAAGTAATGAAGAAATTTAAGTGAGATTTCTAAAAATAATCTTATTAATTCAGCTTTCTTGACAAGAGAACATCACTGAAACAACAGAATGTTACTGTGTTCTGAGATGTTTGTGAATGCCATTCTGGTTAATGCAAGCCTGCATAGAATCCCAAGACTTTCATCTTTCTTATACAGCCCCATCTCTTTTGCTGGAACAGAATCAATGCTATCTCAGAGCTAACATAAAGCTAGATAAAAAAATCACGCTCCTCCCTCCTCTACTGCCCAGTATAGAACCTCATCTCAAAACATGTGTTTTATTGAAGTCAGTTGTTGACAAACTAAACTGATATTAGTTCTGGTCTGAGAAAAATCAACAGATAAAACCGCATCTGATCCAATGTAAGTTCACAATCAAACTCTCCAGCTGCTCCATGACACACAAATCATTATAATACCAGCAGAACAAACTGACACTGGCACTAAATACTAACAGCCACACACATAGCAAAATGCGAATGCTGGGGTTTGAACGAGCTCTAGTTCCAAATTTATCACTACTGAAAAGTTTTCTAATACCAAAAAGTGGCTGATTCTAAGTGCTCATTAAAAAAACAAAAAGAAAAAAAAAAAAAAAAGGAATGTTAACATTTGGAATTTATTAAGGGGGAGAGAGCAGTCACAGAGGGGGATCTAATTAGCAAAAATGCATTCAAACATGATTAATTTGTAATCCTGGCACCAGCTGTATTCAACCAAATGCTATACTTTATGAGACAAACACTAGTGAGTTTTACATCTGTTTCATGCTAAGATAACATCTGTTTTATTCACTCACAATACTTCTCCAGTTCTACAGCAATTTATACTTTTCCTAGTATTCCATGTCAATAAAAGCATACAGACTTATGGGTAAGCATTGTAACAGCACATGTTTATCTTTCTGTATATTCCATTTGTGAGTGTTTAACAAAGAAGTTAGCACTATTAGAAGGAAGGAACCAGAACAGTATCCTCCAGGATACATAGAGTCGCATGTGATTTCAATTTATGCAACTGTACCCTAATAATATTAAGCATTCCAAACAAAATACAAAGGGCCTCCCCTCAAGGGCAGTGCAAAATTTTAGAGCTCAGGTTTCCTCAAACTCCTTCACCAAGTCATTTACAACAGTGAGCAAGCAGCCAAAGTCTGAGTTGTGAGTTTTTCTATAAATGAATAGCATTAAGAAAAGCTTTTCCTTTTTTGACAAAGTGAAAACACAATTTGTATAACTGAAAATATTTTTCAGTTATTCAAGATCGGAAAGATTTGAAAACCATCTCAACCATTCAGTGGAAACTCAACACAGTTGCTACCAGTGTCCCCGGGTGAGAATCACACCTTCAGCAAACCTGTGTGATCCCTGTACACGGCCTCTCGACTGGTTAACCTCACGCCCATCTGTTAGAATGGCATGGGTCCTACTCAGATCACTTTTGACCCAAAGGACCCTTAGCAACCCAACCAAAGTGCTGCACTGCCCTCCTTCTCGTCATGCCTTGTGCGTTCCCTTTGTAGAGTTCTGATTAGCTGGCTGTTTCCCCACTTCTTTTCATCCTTCTTTTATATCCAAGATGTAAAAAGGGAAAATATAAGCACTTCAGAGAAGGAGTCCCAGGATTCTTACCCTGCCTGTCTTTAAAATTTGGTATTTTTATCCCTGACTTCTTGCAAGCTGCAATTTTACTGGAGGAAAATTCAACAGCACTAGTCTAAATGCTTACTCAGAAGGAACAAAGACCAAACGAAAGCTCTGAAGTTTACCTGTTTTTGTTACAGTATTAATCTGCTATGAAGCCTTGGCTCAATGGGGAGATTCGGATGGGATATCAGGAAGAAGTTCTTCCCAGAGAGGGTGGGGAGCACTGGGACAGGTTGCCCAGAGAAGCTGTGGATGCCCCATCCCTGGAAGTGTCCAAGGCCAGGCTGGCTGAGGCTTGGAGCAACCTGGTGTAGTGGAGGGTGTCCCTGCCCATGGCAGGGGGGTTGGAACGGGATGATCTTTAAGGTCCCTGCCAACCCAAACCAGTCTGTGATTCTGTGATTCCTGTTCCAGGTTTCTGCAGAGTTTGCATCTGAACAAGCAATACAACAGCGGACAGGAGAGGTGATGCGATTCTCCCCTCACTCCCCTGTGGTTTTTTTTCATAGTAGATCCTGTTTCCAAAAGATACCTGAGGAGCAGTCCCTAAACTGCTATTGAAAAATCACTGGAAATAGACTACCCATTTTGTATGTGTCGTGCCAGAAAGTTTTCAGAAAACTGAGACGGGATTTTTGGATAAGGGATCTGTTTTAGCTTTCACCATCATAAACATAAATCTCTGTTGTTTCAAAGTATATGAGAAGAGATTCAAACTTCTTGTATTCAAAAATGTTTGGTCAAGAGGAGTGATTATAACCTTCTGTGACCACTGCTGGAAGCCCACACAAACACGGCTTCTGACCATGTGACATGGTATTGGGCATTCTCTCTTTTTTTAGATCGTTCTTTCAAGAAGTCTTGGAATAAAAGAAAGAATAAGAATCATGTACTTCTTTCATACACTCCAGTATCTGCCTCTTCAGTTTTTCTGATAAGAAAACAATCTTGCATCTTTTCCTAATGACTATGGCAAATTTATACTAGCAGGCATATTTATTAGCAAATAACAAAATTCACACATACTGCAGCAGCTGAAATCAATGCACTGGTGAAAGCCATATTCAAAACAGAACAAAGCAGTATAACAACCACAAAACAGTTTTTCTAGCTGGGTGAACCAGTGTTGGAAGACACCCAAAACTGAACTGGCTTTCTATGAACTGCAACTGAAATCACAGAAAGGCCATCACTATAAGTGTACATGCCAGTTGTGACTTCAATTACTTAGAAGTTAAGAATCAGGACTTTGCATAATCCACTCTTTTTACCTTCAGTTTTTAGGGTTGAATACAGTTGGCAAACTGCACAATTTTGTAACTACGCAATCACGATGTTCTTATATCAACATGGGCTTCAGAACAAAACCTCTCCCTTTTGTACCTAAATGGCATCTGTAAAAGCTCTGTTCGGTTTAGTGCAAAAGTGTCACACAAACACTGCAGATCTCCTTCTACTGAGGAGCACCTTCTCGTAAAAGAAAAAATAACAAGTCACCCATTACGTCCGACTGTATTGATTAAATAGCCATGCACACTCTTTTGTGTATGAATTCTTACCATCTGACTAACTGGAGCTTATTGGAAGAAAGGAATGAAGTTCAAGGGGATAATGTGTTATTATATAATTTTTATATCAGAAGTCACTAACATAAAATCCCCAAATTTGCACTGTTCACAGCCAAATCAGTGACTGAAGCTCCTAAGTTAAAATGTATGGAATGTAACTGATTTAGAATTTTTCTTTTCCATGTTTCTGAGCAGTGGTGATGCACTATTATGTTTCATAGGCATGGGGGGGTTAACGAAACACTGGATGTGTATAAATATAGAATAATTGGATGCAATACTAAATGTTCAACAAAAATAAAATATCCTTGGTGCTTCATTAAGTAAGGCATGCAGTAATTGCATGCCAAGGATTCCTTCCTTCTGAGGATTTGGGCTGGGGTACGCATTAATATAAAGCTTACTCGTAGTACATTTTATTCTTGTCTTTTATTAGTATATGGTGTATGCTGTAATTAGAAAATTAGCCTATTCAGAAATGCTGGAAAACATGTACATACATCTAGAGAAACTACAGTGCCCACTCATACATACAGTGTAGAGGTGTCTATATACTGTTTCACAGATGTTGGGATGAGCCTTCCTCTCTCAGCTTTGCAGAAAATTTTGCAGACTCTTCACATGCAGTCTTTCCTTCCCATGCTACGCATCAAACAGCATTTTGTCTAAACTCAATCTCATCCACGTATTTTTTCTGCTCACTTGAGAGGAGTGTATCAAAATACACAGTTTGTATTTCTGATCTTGCTATTCTCACAGCCACAAAACGCTCTGATGCGGATATTGGCAAGAAAACAAGCTTTAGCTATGTTGAAGTTAAAGAGTAAAACCTTAGAAAGCTTTGTGTTAATCAAAGTGAAAGCACAGTCAGGGTGACCTGGCAGACAACTGCAGAAAATCTGATCAGACTTGACTCATCCTCAACTTCCTTTGTATTTACAAATAACCTGCAGGGGACACTACCTGTTTGGTCTCCAGCTGTAATAAATAATTTGAGAACAACTCTTTAAAGGTACCACTGAACCTCACTGGGGACACAAGTGTTCACAAAATAAATGTCATTTGTCTGATCCATCAAGTTAGAGCTCTAGCCTTGTATTTGGGAAGATACCCTTAGAAACAATCTAAGTTGATGGTGTGTACGTGAAAAACGTGTACGCTCACTGAACACATAGTTCCAAAAAACAGGAGTATGTATGAAGCCTGATCACTCTGGCTCTGTGTTACAACTGGTTATTTTATCTCTAACAATGTGAAATCCCAGTAAAGCTTCTCCTGATGTTATCAGTTTAAAGTCAGCACTGTAGCCACATGCATTCTCTGGTGGAGTTCACATCTTACTGAAGGAGGTGATGCAAGATCAGAGAACATCTGCATCTGCTTCTCCTTTAATCTGCTGATAGATCAACTTACTGATTTTTACAATCTTTCCATCAAATTGCCTGAAATGGATCATGTTCCAGTGTTACTGGTTATTGTACCAACCCATCATAGGATGAAATGAGAGCTACAGAGACAACAGAATCCAGACTAAAAATACCTGGGGGGTCTTATTTCAGTTTTGATATCTAGTGGCATTCTTGTTTACTTAAAATGGAAACAATAATTACCAAATTAAATGAGCATTTCACCACTGGGGGCAGCTTAATTGCAATTACAGACTTGCTTTTCTCAGGGAACTTTGTGTCCCTGTGGGTTCAGCAGCATAAAACCGCTGTATCCGTTATGCTCATACACTGCCACAAGTCCACGCTTGTTTGTACTCCAAAATACACAATACCTGTGTAATTAATCAATACCTGCTTTTGGAAGGAAGAGGCTAACCTACGGTGTACCTTCAATATGCATAAAATCTAGCTATGTATTCCAGGAAAGAGGAGAGTGGGTACAAACCAGTATTGTATGTATAATGCGATGGCAATTGTTACAGAAAGCGCCAACTATTTTTATTGCGGGAATATAAATGTTTCTGGGACAGAAAAAGTGCGCGGTACAGGAAAGACATACTGCAGTGCAAGTATTCCAATTAAACTTATGTGCTCCTTGAATAATGTAATACACAGACCTAACAGGGTGAATTTGAGGCATCTAAAGAGAAAATGACTCACCTTTCTCTTTTCTCTGGTTAAATTTAGATAGGTGTTCAGCTGCATTATTTTCCCATGCAATGATTCTAGGAAAAAACTAGACAGCCTGGAATCTTGGGAATGGTTGGGTTTACACTGGTGAATGTCTGAAATATGTTTTGAGGTTGGCACGTTCAGGATAACATCATATAAAATCAGTACTGAATAGTAAGAGACTGTGCCTAAACGGTATTACAATATCACAGTACAAATACAATTAAAGAACTGCGTGCCAGGATTTTGCATACTGTTTATTTTGACTGGTTTTGTTTGGGTTTGGATTGCTTTGGAGAAAAGAAAGGTGATTGTGGAGCAACACACGTAAGTAGATTGTTGAAATTCTGTTCTAGATAATGATCAATGGTTGGAAGAACCCTAGCTGCAGCTCAGGCAGGAGCTGGGTATCAATGTTTTTAGAGAAAAGTTGGGGAAAGGTATTTATAGAAATGATCAAGTATTTAAAAACAGTGGGAAGCACACCTTTTTAAATTAAATTTAAGAAAATGAAATATCCTATGTTTGGAGCAAGTTGCAAGACAAATACATAAATAAATGAATTTCAACACTCACATTAATGCTCTATGAAAGCACCGATGAAACGATGAAAGTGACTGTTACCTTAATATTGGAAAACCACAGGTCATTTTCATGCAGCGTAGCAACATAAACAGAGGTAAGAAGTCCAAGAGAGATGGCAACAATTCCACCAACAGTTACGGAGAGTATGTTCCACAGCTTTCCACCTGTATGGTCTTGGAAGAAAAACAGTTCACTCTGCGATTGTGAAACACCTAATTCAACTTACAGGAACTTTGGAAGCTCACACATTGCCTGCGCTAGCACAGTTTACCTTCCGCAGCCTACACTACCTTTGGTTTTAAGAGGCCTTTAAGGGGATGTGGGTTTTATCCTCTCGCATAGCAAACACAGAGTATTTTATTTACATGAAAAGTGAAATAAGGTGTGCCTTAATTGGTGAAATGCAGCTACAGTTTAACAACACCGTGATCCTGTGTAAGTCGAGATAAATACCACACCTAATTTGGAAATCTACACTGAAATATCCGCCGGGGCAACTTTTTAAATTAAGGCAATACAGGATGACTGATTAGAACGCAAGAAATTATAATAATCTTCACAGCCTTAAAATGGCTGTGTGTTCTTTGGGTGTTTGCTTGGTTTTTGTAAAAAAAATAACACTGAAGGTTCAGAAGTCTCACTAAATACCCACAGAGAGACTGAACAGCGGCCAAAGCCGCCTTTGGCAATGGTGTCACGCTTTGGACTGCAGACGACCTCCTGCAGACATCAGAATAAGATTATAGATGGAATGATGGGAAAGAAAGGCCCTGTTTCTAGGTAGCTCAATCGCTTTATTCTACACTTACGCTCCTGGGGTTTTTTAGTTTTTGGGGGTTTTTTAAATGTTGATTTCAGGCTTAATACGGATCTTAGTGATCTGGAATCCTATCTTTGAAATGGCTATTTCATGCTGCGTGTGACGTCAACATAATGGGTACTAAATATGCAATTCAACGGAACTGAGGGCTAGGCTGGATGACAACTACGAGCACGGAAGCAATAACGTAACTTTCATCTACCCAAACTGAATATATAGAAACATTTAGAATTTAAATCAAAACAGCCCTTAAAATAATTTAATTAAAAAACCCTCACAACCCCAAACTTTGGAATTATAGAGTTGGCAAATAAAAATGTTATATTACTTAAACATCCTCAAATTAAGACACTTAATGACTCCCTTTTAGATTTATCTCGCTAGTCTGTCCCACAGTCAAAAAGCAGGGGTTTGCAGTTAAAATCAGATTTCATGTACGATCTGTTTATGTTTTCGCACAACCCATCACAGGTCTTCAACTCCTTTTATGCTACCGATGGTTTGAACTGAGATTCGTTTAAGAACCTTCAATGGCTATATGAAATCTGAAAGGGTGTCACTGATATTAAACTGAAAAAAATTGTTCTCACCACTTTAAATTAGGATTTTAAAACAGAGATGAGATGGAGACGCAGTAATCTGCGCGCTCTCTGTCTCATCCAATTGATTCTGGTGATAGATACACAAGTATGGAAAGGTATTCGCTACATGCCTAGTTCTAACCTGTGCTTAGGACAGATACCAAAAGTTAAACGCCACTCGAGCCATAACGTTACAATCCTTTCCATTACCCACCAGACAGAATTTTCTCATCAGGCTTCACATTCTTCTCCTCGGGAGGCTGATCTTCAGCCGCTTCTGTGCCTTTTCCAACCCTTCTCTGTCTTACGGCTGTCATTCTGTCAGTCACTTTAATTCATTATTCTTCAGGCTGACTCCTAAATGGACACACACAAGCAATGCATCTTCCTACCCAAACGTTCACTTAACGCTGTAAGAAATACCTGAACACAGAACCACCTTTTACTGCCATCCCAGACTTGGACTTACAGGACTATTCTGTAGTTGAAGTCTAGCTTATAAAAATGCAAGATTTTGGAATTTTTACAACTCGGAGTGCAAATGAAAGTAAAGAAAACCAAGCTTAAGCTTGTAAAGACTGCAGTTCACGATTTTACATACTCTTGAAGTTTTCAGAACGATTAATGATTTTGACTGCCCTCACTTTTGGCCTTTGACTCAAAATGCACACCAGGCTCTGCTTCTATGAAGAGGTGTTAAGCCCTTCGATGAAAAAAATGAAGATATTTTATTGGGGCGCCTAAACCAGAAAGCCAGTTGTTTAAATCTTGGCTTTCAGGAAATCCCAAAAAAGAGAGCCATAAGATGCAAAAATGATGCCAGAGAACACGTGCTATAAAAAACTAGAGAGGGCATTAAAAAAAATCCCTAATGTCTTATACTCTTGAAGCACAACATTCGAGCAGACGAGGAAACAGAGGTGAGCAGCCAGTTCCCATTCTGCACTTGGCAACCAGGGGCATCCCACCCCGAACCCAAAACGCCGCGACCGTTCCCAGAGCGCCAACACCGGCATTCGCGTTCCCACCGGCAGCGCGGATTCCCTAACACCTCCGCCGCACAACTCGGTTGTTTTACAGCTTTTGCAGTGGATAAACTTCCTCTTTATCCCGCAACGCCTGGGAAAATACAGGGTGGGAATTGTGTGAGCATGGCTCACAGCGGGTTTTAAACAGCTGGTTTGTAGAAAGCCCGACAATTAATTAACAGCGGCAAGATGCTCCTCCTAAGGACGCTCCTTCCCCGCGCTGCCAGGCCGGGGCAGCTGCCCGCGGTGCCTCCCGCCGGGGGAACAGTGCCCGGCTGGCAGCCCCGGTACAGGCGGGGAAAGCTCCACAGCGCGCCGGGAAGGGAACGTGCCTCCGCCCCTGGCCGAGGTGAGGCGAGGCCTGGGGCAGCGCGGCGGGAGCAAGCGACGGGCAGCAGGGGCCGGGCCGGCGGCGGGGCAGCGCGGCGGACAGGCGAGAAGGCGGCGGCGGGCGAGCGGGCCGACGGGGAGAGGGGCAGGGGCGGGAAGGGGAGGCAGGGGGGCCGGGCCTGGGGCCGGGCCTGGGGCCGCGGCGGCCCCGGCAGTCAGGGCGGGCCCCGCGGGGCGCGGGTAGCCCCACACAGCGCCGCCTTCCCGCCGCCGGCGGCGCGGCTCGCTGCGGCCTGCGCGGCCCGGCCCGGCGCGGCCTGCTTGGCCACCCGCCTCCTCCCCTTCCCCTCCGCACCCCGCTGGCGGGGCCGATACCTGCCGGCGCTCCGAGGGCCGCGGGTCGCTACAGCCGGGCGGCGGCTTCTCCTACCAGCGCTGCCTGCCCCGCCGCGAGGAGGGGAAGGGGTGGAGGCGGAGCCGTCGCGGTGCCTTTTGTTCGCCCCTGCCAGGCGGAGCGGAGCGGCGGCGGCGGCGGGCAGGGGCGCGGGGCTGGGCAGCGGCGCGGGGCTGGGCAGGCAGCCGCCGCACGGGCAGGCCGGCGCGGGGAGGAGCTGCGGGCAGGGGGAGTGGGCGGGCCGGGCGGCGGGTGGGGCGGCCGCTTCCTCTGTGGGGCTCGGCGGGCGCACTGGGTTCCCTTCGCTGCTGTCGGGGAGAAGGTTGGTTGCGGAAGCAGAGACAGGCAAAACCGCCCCAGCCGTCCGGCCCGTCCCTCCGCACCCGAGGGGGTGTAATCAGTGCCGCCGTGGAAAGGCGGCCGGGCGGGCGGGCGCCGGCTTGTGCGAGGTCCAGCCCGCAGGCGGGGGGCGATGCGGGGCCGCTCCTCCCGCACCCGTGCCGCAGGGCCGCCCTCCTGGCGGGAGCGCTGGGTGCCTTGGGACCCTCCCGCTCCCTGGGCTTCGGCTGGCCTGCAGGGCTCATTTCTAAAATAGTGACGTGGAATTTATTTTTAGTGGTTTTTTGCTTGGTTGGGTGTTTTTGGTAGTTCTGCCCTGATCCTGTCTGGAAGTACTCGGATGAATCTGATGCTGTTTTGTCTAATATTGTAGGGATGACACCTGAACTACAGGAATGGCTGGAAAGAACCACACCACAGCACTTTGCCAGGGACTAGAGCAATGTAAGTGTAAAACCAAAAAAATCCGATGCCATGAGGGAGCTACACCTGGGAGTTGTTACTCAACATCTTCTGACTGAAACAATGTATTAGTCAGGCAAGGACTGTTGATAGTAAGATGTAATCTTTACATCTACAAACCGGAGCGTACAGGAAATGGTTGAATGAAAACTTTAAGTTCAGTTTCTTTATACTATTTACATGTGTGCTTTCTCTTGGATTGTCACATTCAATACTGTCAAAAGAGCTGCTGTGAATTAGAAACACAGGGGGACTCGTTCTGCCTAAGTAAATTTTGGGTCGGCACTTGCCATCTTTTTAGTTGCTGTTCAGCAGCCATGTGATGTGCTGGGAGCATGTCAAATTTCTAGGTTATCTCTTTTTTTCAACTTCCAACGTTTGTCAGGTGCCTGAAGTTCTTCTTTTGGGCAAAAGCATCTTTGTTTTACCAATGCTGAGCTTTTTTTTACCTAGCTAACATTAAGTCAGGTCAGTATTAATGGTGTTTCACTTTCCCCGTGGCTCAGTGTGACAGCTCTCAGGACTGCAAAAAAGAACAGTAGCACGGGGCATTAACTTCTGTGCAGCAGTTCTGACTGCAAGCACTTGCCAGAGATGTAGGACGGAACGATTCATATCCCACTGGTGCATGGCAGGGCTCTAACCTATTTTCTCCTAATTCCCAGGAGTTAAGAATCGTCCAACATTTCTGCCAAAGCTGCAGCGCTCATCAGCTGGCATGGTGCCCTTTCTGCCAGCAGCAGCCCCGCTCTGGGTTGGCCAACTCTAGTGAGGAGGGAAAGTGTCTGGTAAGACACGTGCTTCATAGCAGATAAGGTGTCTGGGGATACCAGTCGTGTCACACCCACCCACTTATTTATGGGGGAAGTAACTTCTGGTGAGGCTCTTCTGGTTTATTAGGCTGAAATGAGCAAGGTATTTTAGCCCAGTGAGTAGGATAATACCTGTGTCCCATCCTACTAGAGACTTTTCTCAGGTTTTGCTTTAGAGAAAAAGTGGAGAAGCTGCGCAGCACAGCGTTCTGTAGCACTGTCTCTAAGCCCATTTGTAGTTTCAGTTTTTTATACTTCAGTGCGTTTGGCTCAGGCCATAATAGCAACAGCAGAAGGAAAGAGCCTGTTTATGTAAATGTAAACCATGACAATACCAGCAATGGGTACTCTGGTGGTACTTTCTCTTTTCTCTCCTTGGCCAGTAACAGCAACGGAGTTAGACTTTTTTTATTTTCCCCCTGAAAAAGATGGGAAGAAAGGATCCAGCAAGGCCAAGAAATACACTGTATATTTAAAATTAGGTTGTAAGATATGTTTTAGCTTAGTGATGGATAAGCAAGAGTCAATCACTTACCTGAAAAAAACTGCAAAAGGTTCAGTGTTTGAATTTTCCATATTCGTATTTCATACAGGTGAAATAAAAGTGACTAAAGTGTTTAACAAAAAAAGTTTATTACCAAAATACAATATTAAAGTCAATACGTGACAAACTCCTGTAAAGCAAAATAAATTATTCTAACATTGTACAGTATTTCAGAAGGTAGTTGAAGTAGTACTACAGACTTTGCTTCATAGTTCCAAACAGTCGTCTATCAGGAACACAATCCTAGAGAGAGCTTAAGGCATGCAGCTTAATGTGCTGGATAATTTTATCAAATGAAAGTCTTCCTATTTAATAAGATACAGTATCAGAATTAACTGCAGTCTTTACATGTCAGTTTTCTAAATCTTTTATACTTTGGCTATAAAAGCAGTGCCATAGTGTTACAATACCTTTTCTTAAAAAAATACATGTACCCATGTCCATGAATATCAAATGCAAATGTAAATTTCTATTAAATATATCTTAACAAATGTTACTTTGAGCACCAACTGTACATTTTAAAAAATGATTAAATAAGTGCTTCTGAGAGAGGAAAATACAATAACTCTGACTGAATCCCGCTATTTTTCCAGGCCAAGCGTAAGTCGGAACGATGAAATATGCACCTATTTATCAGTAAAGTCTGGCATGAATGCAGTTTTCTCTTTAGTAGAAGTGTAGGCATTTAAAACAAAGCTGCAAGTTACAGTTCTTATCACAGAATAAAATCTAATTTAACCAAACAGCAAGCGAATAGGGCTCATAGGGTTGTGACAGAAGATCCGAAAATACTGTTAAAAAGCTTAAAGAAAGGGGAAGACCGCAGTGTTGGTGACTTTGAAATGTGCTTAAAACCCCTTAGACGACATGCAGCCAAGCCAGCCATACACCTTCTGAAGCAGATAACCTGAGGAATAATTTGCTTTCAGAAAAACTAATTCTATAACTACTTCACATGCAGAACTTCTGATGAAGTTCACGGGAACTGTGAGTGGATAACTACTGGCAAGCAGCAAGGGGACAGTTAAAAACCCCAAATCTCTGTGCAGCGGGGTAGGAATTATTTGTTGGCATTTGTCAGGACCGATAACAGGTTTTGGAGGCAGCTCACTTTGTACTATCATATAGGAACACATGGTGAAAAGTTAAAAAGCAACAAGATGGCAAGGAACAACTGCGAATGGAGGCATCCTGCTTAGCAATCCCACTGCAACTAGTGCTGGTGCATTACACGTAATGCTGCACACACACTCCAATTGTTACATTTGATTCAAGTTTTTGAAGTTTTGGTTCACTGCCACCTCCTTAGCTTATGAATGCAAGTTTTTCACCGCTTCATCTTTCACTAGCTGAGCAACTTTAAAATAATTATCCCTTTACGCAACAGTAACAACGTGGCAAAATATTGTTTCTGCGACTACTGACTGGGAGTTTGGCATTACTGCGGACCTCACTGTACCTTTAATTTTTTCAGCAAATGGGATCTCTGAATGAGAGTTGAGATATATTCCAGCTAATGTATTATTTTCACATGAACTCTGCAATGCAGGTAGAATATTGGTGTCAATAAGACAGTATGAAGATCCCATTAATAGTTTACTATCTCTAATTGAATTTGAGAACATGACATAAATCATGGTTTTCAAATGTAAAATGCATCTCTAGGGATAGGAACAATAACTTTAAACTGAAAACAAGGTATACTTACTTCACATATGCATTTAAATTATCTGACACAAAAATGCTTTGACATTATTATAGCCTGACCAATCTTTAAAGTAAAATGCATACCTTCTGCTATCTAATTTAGAAACAAAATAACAGATATTTAACCCAAAAGAACAAGTGAAATTGAGTCACCTGAAAACAAAAATCAAATGTAGTTGGAATCTTCATGCCTTTACCCTGGCCTTTAGATTTTGTGCTGCTTCATAAAGCTGTAACAAGACTTGTTTTCTTTTCCTACTTGCCATTTCTAGTCAGCAATAGCACCATAGACTCGACTCTGCACATGCCACCTTCTTACATTTACAGTTGAGGCCTACTTCTGCTAGCAGAAATGTATAAAGTAACGATAAAATACTGTTTTTCTAAGAGTAAGTAATTTTTTAAGTAATAAGCTACTAAAAATCAGGATACCTGCATCCCCACGTCAGTAATTAGGCATGCTTCTGTGCAACTGCCATTCACTGAAAGCAGAAATACATGCCTGAACTAGGAAGTTTAAATCTGGCTGCTGAAGGGCTTCTTTGGGAGTGTTACTGCTTCACTCGACTGAGGCATGTATTTCAAACAATTGAAGTAGACAACTTTATAAATAATCGCCACAAAGTTGCCAGGTAGCCAGTAGAATAATATTCCAAACTGACACATAGATGAACGTCTGCTACTGTGAACTGCTGTAACTGTAAAAAAACCCAACACCAAAAAACCCCCCCACACTATAATTTTAAAAGCTAAAGGCTTTAAAAGGGAGAGATTTCTATGTGTTTCTTAGAAAACAAAGTAATCCCTAATTCCCTTTATGAATCCGTATTACATGCACTAGTAAAATTTATTCTGCAAGTGACTGGATACAATTTTGCCTAAAGTATTGTTTGCCTTTTTTTTAACACGACTTTCCACAGGAAGATTACTCTATCTTTCAGTGAATTATTTCTACAGTTACAGCTCTGCCAGACAAATGGAAATTTAGACAGTCAGTGGGATTTCAAAGAACTCCAAAGGACGTAGGCATTTCTCAAAATCCCACACTCTCCTCACCTACATCTTTAGGAATCTACGTGGGTTTGATCTACATCTCTTTGTGGCAATTATTGTTAATATCTTGTTCTCATTAAAAACCATTGTGCATACATACCACAAATTAAGTGTGACCTATGATAAGCTTTTTTAAAAATAGTTCTGCTGCATGTGTCAAGAAAACCACTACGAAACAGCAGGTCAGTATTCTAAAGGATCTTTCACACACTACCAATTCAAAAGTGAACAGTTTTTCAGTTAGGATCCAATCAGACAAACAGTTATTAGGAAAATGCTTCTAAGCTCCTCAGCTCCTGTTGCTCTAAATTGATAAAAAAGGATAACAGTCTTTGTTGAAGGATGACTTGGAGTTTGTAAGGCCTTAAAAATAGACTGGGAAAAATGAAATGCCTGGGTGTGTAGGAAAGCATACACATGCCCTCACCCGCCTCCCCTCTCCCCACCTTCCAGAATCCAGCAGTGGGCTTCATGAGATCATGCGGTAAAATTTTTATCTGCTCTGGTGCTAGTTTCTAAAAAAGAGGGTAAAAAGAGTTCTTTGCTGAAAGACTTGAAAAACAAAAAAGAGGGAGGAACAAAAAAGCTTTTCAATGCATACAAAGCTTTCATGCGTTTGGGTTTTAATGTATTGTACTAATGCATTATTACTGACTAGTACCTGACAAGAAAAGAAAAAAAAACCCCAACAATCCTACATTCTTGGCACCATATAGAGAAATAATAGGTTAAAATGGATCGTTCTATTCCCCACTCCTCTAATGATTCATCGGTCCCTGGTTAAAATATTGTACTCCTACTGAAACAAGGACTCAGCATGGGAAACCAAGTTTTGCTTGCAATTCTTCTCTTTAGCAAGTTTCTCAGGCAAAAATTAGCAAAGAAAGAAAATATTCACTCTAGGAAACCCCCTCTTTAATTTCCTGCTTCACCTAGTTTGTGCTCTGAGTTGTGCTGTGGTCCTTATTTAGAATGATGTTTATGATTTCACCCTCATGTTCTTTCATGTGATCCAGCAGATTTTCTTTGTTGGTAGACTCAAACCCACAAATGCAGCAGCAGAAGAGAAGAACACAATATTCTGTGCCAAGATGGGGTAGAGCAGAGGTTTTTTCTAAACTGCATGAGGTATTCATCACGTTAGGTTTTTCATTTTCATCAGAACCTGAAATATCATTTGTAGTCTGGTTAATAGACTCTGTAAAAGACACCAAGTTGTCTGAACTTCCTAGTATAGGCACTGTACTTTCATCTGTGCCTTCTAATAAGGTTTTGTCAGGAAGCTGTCCTTGAAATCTGAAATAATAATAAAAATGAAACAAATATCAAAACATATAATTGTTGATTTTTGACAGGAACTTTATTTTGGATCACAGTTGGGTCCTTTGAAAATTCTAGATGATAGGGCTTGAAAGTAAATCACACATACCTGCTGCTTTGTGAAATTGCATCATTAATAGCCTTGTTCACTTGTTCATAGTTATAATTTTGGTCACTTGCATGTTTCCACATGTGGGACTTCAGGGATGGAGGATGGCTACATACATATCCACAGAGAGAACATCTAGGGGGAAAAAGTGGAGAAGGAAAAAGAGAAATATTTAGAAGTTAAATTTTATTACTTTAGTAATGGATTAGTTCTTTCAAAAGGATGAGTAACCACAGAGGTACACGTCAATCCTCTTCCCAGTCCCCCTTTTCAGTTTCACAACTGTTCCAAGGTAGTTTGCGAAGTTTCATCCTGAAATGTAAGACTATTCTTAGGGTCTGAGACTTTTTACGTTTGCTTTTTCTGGCTTCCTAAACAACTGAATTAAAATCTTAGCTGTTTGGCCTGTTAGAACTGTTTACAAACTGCAAAAATGCAATAGTTCTGATGACTGCAGAACCATGTAGTACATCGGTGTGGTGTCTGGCAGGCAGGTAGTGAGCTCTCTACCGTTGCTCTGAACCAAGTAGGAGCTTTGTAATTAGCACTGATAATTTTAATTGAACTAATAAAGCCATTCCTGGTGTAGCATATGTTAGTGTATTTAAGGATCACAGAATTGTTGCAGTTGAAAGGGACCTCTGGAGATCACCTAGCGCAATCTGCCTGCTCAAGCAGGATCAGCTACAGCAGGTTGCCGTGGACAGTGTCCAGTCAGATTTTGATTACATTCACAGATCAGGATCCAGACAGGTGACAATTTTGTCCATAGAATTTTCCATCAGCTCAGGTACCACAAGACTAAATTTTCTATTTCCCTATAAACCACTGTCTTATGCAGTAAAGAACGAAACCTTGAAGAATAAATCCTATTTACACAGAGATACAGTGTATATTTACAGACACAAATAACCCAAGACTGATCAAATCCCATAGGATTTTTTTCATACATGAACATACAACAGAGAAGGGTTTTTTTTTTACAAGTGTTTTTTAAGATGATAAATCAGTCATCTCAGCATGAAGGAGATGAGTGATACCGCATGGCATCACTCCAGAGCAGAGTGTTACTCACTGTAGAGGCAACGTAGCTCCTTGGCTTTCAGACCAGGAAGCTACTTTGTTTAGCTGCCTGCTACTTTGGACATATTCAGTTTCTCAGATCACATGGAAAAGACTAGGATCCATCAAAGATGACCTGGTTCTGATAAATTATAGCTAGGAATGCATCTCAGTCTCTCTCATTCCTCAGTGTGTTCTGCTCAAGCAATGTGATCCCAGTATGTTACACTATGACGACTCTGTTAAAATGACTACTAGACTGGTAACGTTTTGCAAATTTTTAAGACCTTTTTCAGAAATACAACCTGGAAACATGAGAAGGCCTACATAAAATCATGATACACACTATAATTTGCTAAGGTTTTACCACTTTGCTTAATGACAGTAGGGTATAGCCCTTAAATGCCTTGCAAATAATCACATACAGGAACCCATTTCTGCTCAGCAGAAGACTGGAGAAAACAGCAAAAATCTCCCAAGTTAGGTGAAGGCATGGCACATTACCTTGCTTATGTAGCAAGATAATTCTGTCCTGCTGGGGAACAACAGGCATGTCCTTCTAGCTCACTTTATTACTCGATTTGGAATGTACCATCCCATTTTTCTCTTTTCCTTCTAATTTGAAGCCTTATAAAGAAAGTGTATGCTTTCAAATAAAGGTAAGTTCACTCTCAGGTTGAGAAAATATATCTAATAAGGCTGTTACAAAATAATGGCATTGTTAAAAATAAGATAAAAGCAGACCTTATAGTTTATAGAAAAAATTAGGCCAAAATAGGGTTTTTTTTGCAAAACACAAAGATCAACAAATAATCTTAATTTCGCTTTCTATGCACATGTATTCCACTAGTCTTTATATGTGATTTTTCTGCGTCACTAACACAGCTTGGTCAGCGGGTTGGTAACACAGGGAATGAAGCCAGACGTCAGTGCTTGTTTTTATCCCCTTTTAATCACAGTCCCATTTCTTGAATTATATTGATTTACTCAGGTGATTTACTAATGAGATTTACTTTGCTGAGAACAGTATGGCGAGCCAAATGCTGCCTGCTTCAGCATACAGTTCAAATCAAAGACACACAAACTGAACGGCTTTTAGCCCCATGCAGTACACTTTATGATCATATACTTAATGTACAGTTACAGCATATGCAAGACATTCCCAAAGAAACAACATTATTTACCACTGAGTTTAGTAGTAGAACCCTTTCAATTCCACAGCATGATTTGCCCTACTATTCTGAATTATTAAACTTTACTGTTCAAGTGTATCCTATATTGATCTAGTGAGGAAACAGTTATCTTGCACCCTTTGATAGACTGTTGCCTTGGGGACCCAGGGACCTAAGCGTGGAGGTTTTCAGAAATCTTCAGTACTACTAAAAGCACTCAGCAATGCTGCATGAAGTATTACAGCAGAGCAAACAGAACTTAATGTTACTAGGAACATTTTGGGGAAAAAAATGCAGTGGAAGGACTCTGGCATTGTAGAAGCAGATTTTCCTGAGAAGAACTCCTTATTTGAATGTGCTTTATTTGGATTCTTCCTATTGACTTTAAAATCTTCCACTAAGAAATGTTCAGAACGCTCCTGATTTTCTTTCCTTTCCTAGCTTTTGGGTTTTTGTTGCCAGTCAGTAGCAAACAGTTGCAATATTTGTGCCAACTTTCTCTCTCTCCATCTAAACCACACCTATCTATGTTCAGACTATAAAGGACACTCATCACTTAAACATAATGACTTCATACTGATTCTTCACTAGGGCAGTGTGATGCCAATCTGAATTCCAACCAACATGCAGATGCAAAGGCTGTGCCTAGACTAGGATATTAAACAAAGCCAGAGAGCATTCCTGGGTAATGGAATATAACAATCTCTAACATTTCAAAGTTAGAAGTGCCCCTGGCATGGTTTTGGCACATGCATTCTCCCAAACAATTCCAGGCATGCTTTGGAAATTAACACGGTCCAGAAACTACTTGCAATAGGCAGTTTATATGCAACCACCTCATTTTGGAAAGAAAAAACTGAATACTGTACCAGAGGGAGGTCACGGACATGTTTAATTACCTCACGTAAGCATCACCCGGGAATGCCACATCAAATCTCTTTCTCAAAAAAAAATTAAAAAAATAATCACTAGAACAAAGAATTAATCTAGGAGGGAAAAGAATAGAATCTGAACTCGGCTTTGTCTCTTAACATAACAAAATCACCACTATGACAGCTTTTTGCCAAATTAGAACTGTTACATACTTGTACTGTTCCATTAGCTGCACTGCCTGATGCTCCTGGGGGTGACGCCTCATATGGCATTTCAAGCTATTCATATTTGTGGTGGCGAAGTCACACACTCGACATCTAAAGAGACAATAACAAGTGAACTAATCTGACAATTAACTGCTAATGCTATTCCAGAAATAAAAGTCCATGAGAACGCAAAGGTACCTGGAAAGACTACAGTTAAAAACTAGCAATATTTACAGAAGTCCAAGCGATGACATTAACTTCCAATTTTTGGACCATGAGAATCTTTTGTAGCCCAAAAAAGCCTCCACCTTTCCCCAAGAATCACTAGGCATATGGACTATGTTCCTTCCTGACGTCTATCTTGTGCACCTCTACTGAAGTTGGTAAGCATCACGAAGCATCAGGGAGATGCGGATGCACTTGGATGGCTGCAGTCCTGATGCAAACTGCTTGGCTGTGTTATGGAAAGGCACAGTATGACCGTAAGAGCTATAGGGGACATAGTGTATTCAGAAGTGAGTCTTGTTCCGCAAGAAAACATGTTCTACTTAATACAACAGCCATGTTTCTCGTGACATTTTAAAAGCCAAACTATCTTTTTAGTAATAAAACGTCTAAGTTTTAGAGCATTGTATCTGAAACAGAAGTCAGGGACACGATCAACACATTTAGATTCAAGTGCCTTAAGACAAGTGTGTCACATCATGCTGTCTAAATTTTTATTTCTGTCACAATATCTTTGTATAAAAACAATATATTAAACAGTCTCGATTTAGATCCGTGGATTTAAATCCCAAAGTATTGCACAAAATACTATGCTATTCATAAATATCAATACGCTACTGCACAAGCTTCCTGTATGTAACATACTGAGACAGACACCATCAAGCTCAGCTAAAACTCTGTGTATTTATTCGAAATTCAGGTGTTGTTTGGTTTTTTGGTTGGTTGGTTTTTTTGTTTGGTTGTTTTTTTTTTTGGGTTGTTTTTTTTTTTTTAAATAATGGTAAAATGTCCAATATTTATTAAGTCTGGTCTATAGTGTGACTCAGTTTGAGACTGCAGGATACATAACTTCAGATTACTCACTTTATTTTTGAAAGGACTTAATTGTGCAGTATTAAAATCCAGAAGGTATCAAATCTACCAGAATGCATCATTGGAGGCGATACAGTTTAATTTCCAGCAATTTTTGTCAAACAAACAGTAAAATGTTTACAGCTATAAAAATGGCAGCAATATAGTAGGTTGCTATCTGATACTATGAAAGGCTTGAGGAATACATGTTTCAGAATGAGAAATACCATAAATACTAGATCTTTATGGTTTTTAGGTGGTGGTTTAAGTATCCTAACAGGTCTGCAGATTTGTCTAAGGGGTTTATGAAAAAATAATAAGAAAAGCAAGCTAGATCAGTAAGGTTAAATTTAGTATGCAGCAATTTCCATCACCAATGGAAAATTTTTAAGGGTTCCTAAATCAGAGAAGCTGGCTAACAGCTATTCAGAAAACTAACATATATGATACACTCTACAGTATCTGCTGTTCCAACCCCACTAAGTAACAACAGCAATAGGGAAGATTCTGAGGAGAAAAACATAATCTATTTGTATTTCATATTTGCTCTCTGAGCACACATCTTGCAAATTTTTGCTAGTGTTATGGGATATCATTATCATGCACAAATCAAAATACAACATGTCTTCTGGGTTTGTTTATCCAAAACAGAAAGCCCCTGGCTGAGCTCAGCATTTCAAGGTGTTGAGTATCCAGAATTTGTATTAAAAAGATAGAAGTATATTAACTCAAAAATTCTATTAGATCTATTTTCTAGCCACTAGAGAGGGACAGAGATCCACACTGAATGAGAATAGATTGAATTTACAGAAATTTATGCAGCAACCAATACTAAAATGCATGATTTATTTTTCTGCTGGGGACCTGATCCCCACCATTACAGTATTATATGTGGGATTTGATATCAAAGTTTCTGTATAAATCCGTTTAACACCCTTGTAGAACAGTTATATGATCTGATCCTAAGTGAGTGTTAACATTGTTCGAAAACTGTGAAAAAGACAAGGGGATTGGAGTTAAGAGTAAGGGCAGAACTTTACCACACGCTGTAGAAGCCAATGTGCAAAGGTGCAATCTGACAATGGAGAACACTTTGCAATAAAGCAAATGCAAAATGAACTTAAGTGTGCAAGGAGTTCTGGAAATATATTATTACTGTTGACCAATATTACGATGTAATTATTTCCCTTTCCACATCTGAATCCTTCAAACTGAAAACAAGCTGCAGACTGCTGTAGCAAAAGCTGCATCCTGGAAAAGTTAGGAAATCTTAATTACATAGTTTCAGTCAACCAGCAAGTATGGCTCCTTCACATTTGCAGTAAAATCACGTCAGTGAAATTATTTAAAAATACCTTTGAAAGTGCACGAGCAATTAAGTAGCCTCTTTAGTTAAGAGAAGTAAACCAGGCACGTGGCATTAGCCAGCAATAATCGGGACACTCACCTATATGGCTTATCGGAGTTATGAATTCGTCGGTGATTTCGCACACCAACGTAAGTTGTGCTTGTGTAGTCACACACATCACATCTATACAGCTTCGGAACTGAAGACTTATTTCCTATATAAAACAAAATCCGTTACTTCAGAGAGTTGCATTCAGCACTGTAAGGAGTTCTCAGACGATAATTTCAGCACAATTGAATTATGGAACATGAATTAAGATTTTAAAGTAATACTTTTAAATATGCATAAATAT
The DNA here is from genome assembly GCA_027574665.1 of Rhynochetos jubatus. Lineage (NCBI taxonomy): Eukaryota > Metazoa > Chordata > Aves > Eurypygiformes > Rhynochetidae > Rhynochetos > Rhynochetos jubatus. The sequence continues at coordinate 20,265,073 of CM050661.1, read as the reverse complement.
TTAATACTTTCAAAGTACCTGGAGCAAACTGGCAGTGGACATAGAGATAATAAACTACACCTTTATTTAATAATGTTCTACATTCGCCCTACTATTTACTGAAATTATTAACATTTTAGGAAAACACTTTCTTTCTCTCTGTGCAGATACATCCTTCCTGCTGCATTTGGGTTAAAATCCTGTGTTAGTGAAAAAGGTGATACAACGTGGGAACTGCTGAACCCAGCAGTTTCACTGCTGTGCAGAATGGATCCAATGAAAAGATGGGCATTGAGAAAGGACAAATTTCAAACTGTCAAACATAGAAAGCAAAAGGCCTCACGAAGCACCTAAATCCTCTTTATCCTCCACATACACTTTCAGAGGTATCTCAGATGATAAAAGATACTGACCAGATGTGTTAAGAAATACTTTGGAACTTCTCCAAATTACTAAAAAGTGATTGTAACAAAAATCATTTTTCCTTTCCAGAATGAAAGGGACTCTTGAAAAATTAATGGTTGCAGAGACAAAGGCTACTGATTAATTTAACACAGGAAAACGTGTGCCCGCAAGTGCACAGTTTGAGTATTTTTGAGATGTAAGCGTGTAGGCTTTAACAGCCCTATTCCTGCTCCCTCACTGAATAATGGAACTGATTTGGGTTAAAATAGTAACATTTGGGAGGAGGGATGGTATCTTTTATGCAGGTCATTTTCCTATTCCCACCTATCATGTGGCCATCACGCGCTCCCCAAATGAGGGAGCAGCAGGAACACCAAGGTCGGGGCTGTTTAAATCAGCACTACTGCCAAAAGAAACATCAAGCTAGAATAAAAGGGTTTCCTTTCTGTATCTAACCTCTGCGCTACCTTAAGTAATTCTACTTCCCCCCTCACCCCCCAAGTGCAAGTGAGGTGCTCTAGTTCATTTTATCTCTACACCAAATTCTTGCTAGCTGGCTGAACAGTCAAGCCATTACTCTTTTACATACACGGGCTTTGAAGAAACCGATAGAGATCCTCAGAGATTTCTCTGGTGGGTAAAGGTCATTACTAAGTACACCCCCAAACCAAAATAGGTATACAATTCAATAAATAATGTGTGGGAGACAAAGCAAAGTTCATATCTTGCAAGAAGAGACTTTAGAAACTCTTCATGCTCATATGAGGCACATCCCCAGCACAAATGATTCCTCTGAGTTGCGAAGGGGTTTACTACTAGTAGGATACACCAAAAGATCCTAGGTGCAACAGAAAAGGGTGTATTAGCTGGATGTTTTTAGTGGATATTGCCTTAAGAACTCCAACAGCAGCAGCAGGCGAGACCTCCCAGCTCCTCCCCAAACCAAAAATAACTCCCTCCCTGAAAAATGTACGTTCTGGTTTCCCACATGGGCTCCCCCTATTCTGAACTCTGAGGAGCTCTGTCAACGGCCTGTCGAGGTGAAGAGCGCTGAAGGTCGGTGTCACACGGAGGGGAGGGTCCATCTGGCACCGCTTAGGTCCAAATACAGTGAGCTTCTTCACAGTTTGGAGTGAGAAAAGCTGACTGAACCTCCTGCTTTACTGCCTCCTGAATTCCCGTTCTTATGGGCTAAAGAAGGGAGGAATGAGACAAGTAGATTGAGCTCAGGGGCAACTGTCAAGTTTATCTGTTAAACAGAAGTTCTGTCTCCTGAGTCCAAAATACTGAACGGATTTTGTAAAGGTAACTTTGTCCTGGCATTTCCATCTTGATGAGGCTGGACTCCAATAACCCAGACTGAATCTTTCATAATCAAAGCAACAATTAAGAATAAACCAGTAGAGCGAGTCATCCAAAATGGCAGTTCAACTTTTCATTTTGAATTTTTTTCCCACAGCTGAGCGCTGAATTATGTCAAGAAAAAGTTTTACATACGTTATTCTGAGAGATACAGTCACACAGCTAACTTAAACAGTAAGGGAAAATTACCACTAATTAAACTTTCACTCTAAATTTCAGCCCTTTTGGTTCAAGATGCAAAAGAATCAGGTAGGGCTGATAACCCCAGGGGGTTATAGTATGTCATACAAAATACAAAACAAATCTGAATGCAAAGACACACTGAAATAAAATGTGAATAATTCTGTGTGTACCAAGATAATGAAAAGGATACTTTATACTTTTTACTTTAAAACATGACACAGCGCTCACTCTTCTAGCATTCTTATAAAAAATAATACGGAAGTAACATATAATGTGTACTCTTTGCAAGTTAACCTTAAAGAAAAATATATCAGAATTTTCCCTAAAACATAGTACATTATATTACAGTATATACTCATACAGTATACTCATACAGTAACATTCATCAGTTTTTTTTCTTTAATGTATATTATCAAAACAATCTTAATTATATACCTGGAGACTTTACAATTTATATTTCGACAATTATTCTTTTCTGCACTTATGTAGAAGTCCTCCAGTGAATACGACGACACTTACTGGGCTGCAGGTCTACGGCAGAGCAGGGGTTGTGTGAAGGTTAAGCTATTGCACGCTCTACTCGAATGCGTTTTCCATCTCAAATTCGGCAGTTTTAGAATAAAGTGCTTCCAAATGTATTTTCTGTTAGGAATTTGGGATTTTATTGGGCAGGCAGCTTAAAACAAACAGTGTCTAATGAGATTTTTAAAGCGTTATGCAAACATGTTATCTGTTGCGTGGTTGTAAGTGGCTAACCACCCAGTAGCACACACTTAGGAGCAATTATTCACACCAATCACTATGTTATATTTATTCCTTCAACATAATGCATGTAAATAATAATACATCATCTAATCTCTCGCTGCTGCAAAACAGCGGTCATGTCCCCCACCCCCTCCACTGGCTTATTTCTTGGGGATTTGGGGCCTTTTTTGCTTTCTTGGATGGAGGGTATCAGGTCTTTTCAAAGTGAACATGGAAATGACAGATCTTTGTTCTAGCAGCAGTAACAGGTGCTCCTGTAATGCTGCTTATTACCCCATTCCTTCATTATTAGACATTTACAATCTGATCATATCCAGTGTCATAATACTCCCTCTTAATTTATTGTGCAACCATGATGAATAAAGAGACTTTTAGGACTAACTATTTCATAAACAAGAAATGAAACTGTTCCAGCTCAGGCATCTTTCACATAAACAGATGCTATGCCATAAACTTCTTTGTTTTGTGTCGCTTTATAGGGATGACATCTGTTTGACAAGAGATTGCTGTACTGCAGTGGTACTGCAATTTGATTATAAATTGGTTCTGAAATAATTTAAGCATTCCACAGTATGAGTTAATAAAAGTTTAAAAGGAGAAGTGTTTTCATTCAAGCCACATTACTAAATTTCGTGTGGGGTAAACAATCAATTAAAGCACGGCTTTGTCATGGCTGTAACACTTTTATAAGACAATAACGAGCAAAAAATATTTAAAAAAACCCTCAGAAGTAATTAAATTGAAAGCAGGCAGTTTTGTTGAACAGGGGCTCCTCTTTCATGGAAGCTAAGTTATAAGATCAGGATATAGAATCACAGAATCATAGAATGGTTTGGGTTGGAAGGGACCTTAAAGCCCATCCAGTTCCAACCCCCCTGCCATGGGCAGGGACACCCTCCACTAGACCAGGTTGCTCCAAGCCTCATCCAGCCTGGCCTTGGACACTTCCAGGGATGGGGCATCCACAGCTTCTCTGGGCAACCTGTCCCAGTGCCTCTCCACCCTCTCTGGGAAGAATTCCTTCCTGATATCCAATCTAAGTCTCCCCGCTTTCAATTTAAACCCATTACTCCTTGTCCTGTCACTACAGGCCCTTGTAAAAAGCCCCCCACCAGCTTCATAGTAGGCCCCCTTCAGGTACTGGAAGGTGCTATAAGGTCTCCCTGGAGCCTTCTCCAGGCTGAACAAGCCCAACTCTCCCAGCCTGTCCTCCTAACAGAGGGGCTCCAGTCCTCTGGTCATCTCTGTGGCCTCCTCTGGACGCACTCCAACAGCTCCGTGTCCTTCTTAAGCTGAGGGCCCCACAGCTGGACACAGAACTCCGGGTGGGGTCTCACAAGAGCAGAGTAGAGGGGGAGAATCCCCTCCCTCGCCCTGCTGGCCACGCTGCTCTGGATACAGCCCAGGATCCGGTTGGCTTTCTGGGCTGCCAGCGCACACTGCCAGCTCACGTTCAGCTTTTCGTCCACCAGTACCATATCAACTCTAAAACCACATTATAAAAACATACTGTTTTCAAAACCAGGTAGGCATCTTGATTTTCAGTCACCTTAACAAGACTTTAGCTCAAAAGGTACAATATTCCCCAAAATCTGACGTTTCAGGCACTGCAAGGCAGTTATTCCAGTATTGTGACGTCTTTAAAAATAGCGGTTTAAAACAAACAAAACATTGTCAGAAGTAATAGCCCAAGCTGTGCTCACAGATATTTGTAACCAGCTAAACTAACAATGCTTTATTGCCTAGCACTTCCATTAAAACATCCATGCAATTTCTTCCGAAGAAAAACCCCGCTACTTAATGGGGAATGTTCCCACTACCGGCAGACCCTCCCTGGCCATCTTCCTGTCTCTCACTGCTTCCCTAAGACCTAAGCACTACGGATCAATTCCCTGAATTCAAATGCCTTCTACACTGATGAGTGCAAAAAGGAGTTGGGAAGGGTCATTTCACCTGAGGCTGATAAGGTAATTAACTTTTAAGCTTCTAATTTGGATAGTGAAAGCCAGAGAAAGAGGCAGCATGAGTTAATAGAACACAAGTCAAGAGTTAAGGATCTCATTCTATGCTGACGTGTATCATGGTGCTTTGGACAGATCATTAACGGGTCAAGCCACCCACCCTGGCTCATGCTGGTTAGTACCTTTTTTCACCAGCAGTTACATCAATTTCAGTGATTACTTTCCCACTCACTGATCAGCTGTAGAGGGAAGAGTAGAACCCAGAAATTTCAACTGCAGCCTGAGTACTATCATAGTGCACATTTTGCTGTCTACAAACAAGAGACCATAATTAGGACAGCTATGTGCACAAAATGGAAATACTACAGCCCACGATTATTCAGAGGTGATGTAATTACTAGTATTTTTCCATAGTGCTCTAAAATTACAAAATACTAATAATTACCATGTTGCCTTCAGAATGAAAATGCTGCAAGTATTTTCAGTAACTTTAACTCACCAGAGAAGAGGATGCGTTCAAATTGCAATAATAAATATTGGGCCTCCAGGACACTCAAAGGATTTTAAGACCACATTTTCTCCTAAACTTCAAACTTCGGCTATCTGTCCCCCTATTTCACTACCTTAACACGTCAAGGGTTTGGGTTTTGTTGTTGTTTGTAAACCAAACACTGTTAAATTATAAGCAGATACACAGTTAAACATGCATTTAGACAATGCATACCTGCTGTTAGCCTGGCAACTATTACAAATACAGGCTGAATTTTTAGAATGTTTTACATCTGCCTCTCTAGGGCTAAAACAAATGACTCATTTTGGATATTACCATAATTAAACAGAAATTTCTAAACACAGAAAGGACAGTACTGTATGTATATGCTGTCTGCAAACCACACTACCACAGTGAGTTAAAAAAATAAGGTTTTCTTTTGTTCACTGTAGGTGATTTGGAAAATACTGTAGCTGCTGAAGAAAGGGAAAGAAGATTTTTTTTTCCTTAAAAATTCAAAGTAATACTCCATACCAGTTGTTTTTCATAAGAAGAAATACAAGGTCCAATTACTAAAAATGTCTTACCTACAAATAAAGGTCAGTAAGATATTTCAACACTGACTATGTCAAGTTTTGCACACTGAAAGAACATACATTTAAGGTTATGAATAGGCATGACAACATTTCAGCATGGACAAGATCCTAAAACCAGTCTTATACACGTACAGCAAACAGACGTAATGGTATAAGTGACCTTTTGTAATTTCAAGTGTAAATACAAACAGTACCTTCTCTTTCATCTACTTCATTGGAAACTATGAGTTTGTTAGATGCAGCTGTTGAGAAGATATCTGGAAGACTGTGTTGTTCTCTTTCATGATTTCGCAGTTGGCTCTGAAAAACAATTTCCCACGTTTAAATATACACTACGAAACATACACTGGTCACTTCAAATACTGCAGTAATTTGTGACACTTACTCAAGTTTTAATGACCACTGTTATAAAAGGGATGCCAACATATATACAGATTATCCCTCAGGTGATTTTACGAGAAACAAAACAAAGCAAATAACAGTAATTAATAACACAAAGGATTGAATGGCTGTGTAGATCATACGATTTGTGTTTATTTAGAAAGTAAATTTCCTTCTTCCCCTGTTCCTGTAGGCAAGTGGCAAATGGTTCTTCCTCCAAAATTATTATACTCCAAAAGCAGTATTAGATTAGAAGTTAGCGGATAGCTTGTGTGAAGACTAACTCAATTTTCCTATTACCTAGTGACCTAATGAATATGTTATTCCTGCTTCTACTTGCTTGAGGAAGAGAAGGGAAAGACAGCCTTTTGCTACACTACCTGTACATTTTTTTCAAACCAAGACAAGGACTTTATCTTACACTATCAACTATTAAGTTCTCTGATGCTTTCAGTTCTTCATATAGTTGCTACACGTGGGCAGCACATAACGTGATATTAGTACATCCGTAAGATGGCTCTCAGGAAAACAACTTACGTGAGGAAGCAAGTTTATTTCAGTGGGTAAAGCAGAATAATTATAGCTGAACTGTTATACTCAGAAAGTGCTGCTGGCAACATTTCCCAGTTTTAAAGACCATGAAGCCAGGATGTCAGACTGAATTAAGTTACAAAGAGGGATCACCATTTATTAAAAAAGTAGCCAAACAGGTTATTTAGCTACTACGGACAGGAACAGGAAAGAATTTTACCTTATAATGAAAGGATTCTTCGCACTGCTTGCACTGGTACATTCTTGTTTTGCAGTGGTTGATCATGTGGCTCTCTAAATCCTTACTATTGTCAGCAATGTGTTCACAGATAGGGCACTGGTACGGCTGCCTCTGACGATGGACTCTCAAGTGTTGTTTTATGTAGCCCTTATTACCACTGCTGTAATGGCAGAGGCGACAGCGGTAGGGTCGATCTACATTAGGTATATATTCTACTAGGTTACTTCCAGGAATATTTGCATCATTTGCATTTTGGCATTGTGCGTTGTCTTGTAACTCTTTCAAAATGTCATCATCAGAAGCATTCTGATCTGTCCTCTCCTTCAGTTTCTCAATGACGGTGAGCAGTGACATACTGATGCCCATTTTGATTGGTGCTTCTGATAACTCTGGCCTTTCTTTCTGTATCTCAACTATTGCACATTCACTTTGGTTTAAGCCACAAAACTCCTCGGAGGGATTCTTAAGTGAGGCTACCCCTCCAGAATGAGCCATGCACGGACCATCAGCTTCTCCCTGCCTTGCTCCTGCATCCACGGCATCTTCTCCAGTCAGAGTCCTGAAGCCAGACCTTGTTAGTTCTGCAGCTCTGATAGGCATTGTAACAAGAGCTTCTGCAGCTAATGAGTGTAGTCGTAAAGACTCCGAATTTGTCCTTCTTCGTGCAGGAGGCACATTTTCATCAGTTGTTATGTTTTTATTAGAGCTTAATTCATTCTCTTTCTTCTCAGCATTATTCCATCCTATTACTACTTCTTGAATTTCATCTGAGTGATAAACTTCATCAGGTTCTTCACAGGTAACATGGGACTCCTCTGAGATTAGGTTTTTTTCTGTTTCAATGTCAGTGTTCATTAAGAACGGCTCTTGTAAGACACTTTCTTCAGCACCTGGCAAACGCTCTACTATTACATTAACGTGACCCTTTTTATTTGGACTACAGTGGATGATTTTCTGTGCTGATGAAAGCAGGCTATCAGTTATCGTACTATCCTGTTCTGTATCTGATAGAGTCTCCTCTAAAACCTCTGTAGTAGGAGAATGCACTACAGACTGATTTAACATCTCTTCCTCTTTTACATTTGTTCTTACTGGCGATTTGCATGACAGCTGCTCCGAATTGCAAATCTGAAGCTGAAGAGAAGGTTCACTATGAATATCAAGTTCACTGTTTTCCAAAGAAAGAACAACTGCATCCACGCTATGAGGTGTGTGAGTTACAACCGTCTCTGACAAGTTGGTAGTTTCGTTTTCTTCCTCAAAGATAGGATAGGAGCAATCAACCTCACCCGCGTGTTTCCAAGCGTGTGTTTTCAACATTCTTTGCTGACCACAGGTGTACCTACAAATTAAACACCGGTACATGCCATACTGCTCGTAAGTATACCATTTTCTCCTACCCATTTCAGGCATGAGAGTAGACTGAGTTATATCTTTACATTCCACATTTCCTGTCTGATCAGTCCCTGATTTAACACTTCCTTCCACTGGCCCCTGCAAAAATGAACTTGCGACATTTACGCATTGCTGCACTTCTGTCTGCATGCTATTTTTACCGTGATTCTCATGGTAAATTTGGAAGTGGGATTCAAGTTCTTCTTGGCTTTTGGAAGCAAAATGACATTCTGAGCACATCAGTATCACTTCATTTTTCTGCCCATGTTGTTTCACATGTTCTTGTAGTGTTAAGAGAGAGGGTGATAGAAACTTACACAGACTACACTGGTAGCACGTCACCTTTTTTCTGCTTTCTGGAAGACATTCAGTCACAATATAATCTGCTTGTAACTCTTCAGTCTTTTTAGTAGCAATAACGGATAGCTCAATTGCTTTAGCTGGGATTTCACAGAGATCATCTGTGTCAAAGGACTGTACAGAAGCAGTAGGATGGGAACGTTTTTTCCCTATTAAAAGGCATCTTTGTGACTTCTCACTTTCAACTATTTTGCTTAGCTTCTGGATGACATGGATTAGTGGATCAGTTTTACATTTTCTCTGATCTTCACTGTTCTGCAGTGCTGGGCCAATGACCGTTTCAGAAATCAGCACAGCTTCCTGCTCCCCGATATTTGGCACCAATACTGCAACACTGCTGCCTTCTTCCATAATACCTAGGAGAAAGGGTTTTATAAAAAATTCAAGTTTATAGATGCACAGTAATAAAAATAGCACCCAGTGCTATTTAAATTTCTGCCTCTACTAAACACGGAAGCCTAATGCCACTAACTTAATGAAGTCTTTCAGAACGGGTATACGAATAGCCAGAGATTTTGAGGACATTTGCTGGATAGCACAGATGTTATTCAATACAGCTGGACAGAATAGTTCCAAGAAAGACTGTAACTGTCTGCCTCCAAGTACAAGGGCAAGATAAGTATTTTTCAAGTATAGGCACTGTTACAGGTATTGTCTTTTTCTTTACAAGGACTACGCACTGGAACGCTAGACACTTAAATATAGCAATCGATAATAACTGGCTATTTATGATTAAAAGCCATGATATGAAAATGTGTTCCTCACATACTTACTCTGATACAGTGAGTCTCCAAAAGCAAATGACAATTTGCAACAACATCATTTACAAAAATAGGCATTATTTTTCCTTGAAGTGTTAGGAATAGAAAGTAATTCTGGTATTTACTTGCGTTAGTCATTTTGCTATGACTATATTAAAGACCACTCAAATGTCAAATCATACTTCTTATTAGAAATGTCATGTTCTAGAAAAGCTACTAATTGCAGCTTTTTGTACAATTCCTTAATTGTAGGGAAAAGCCATTGGTACTAAAGTTAAGCAGAGTAATTTTTTTCTGTTTTGAGGGAAAGCTAAAGGCAGTAATGATTTCCAGTTACACTTCCTTTAAACGTTCCTAACCATAAACCACAGGCAATAATGTGGTACTGCTGGAGGTTAAATTAGAAGCCAATAAGTATAAATTTACATGAAAACTTACTTTGTGGTGTGGGCAAAGCTGTGGTGTGAGAGGTGGAGCAGCTGGACAAAAAGTCTTTACAGTGGAATTTACTTCTGAAAATAGGCATAGAACCAACCTATTCAAGTTCCACTACATGCACACACGCATACATTTTATAAACAATACTTATTTTGGTATACTGTATATAAAATACAGGACATACAGAGATGCCAGATGGTTCTTTTATCAGTCAACCTTGAAAATGTATTCCAAGTTCTTTCATGTGGATTTTTTTTTTTTCAAGAAAGATACACAGGCCAAACCAGAACTTCCAGATCTGGTCCTAAAGAGCCATGAAATCCACTGTTTTCTACTTAGGGATTTACTATACAGCAATATAATAAACAGACATGTGAGAGTGGGTTCTGTGGTGCCCCCTTCCCACTACAGAACCATTACATGCAGAACTACTCGTTACCTTTATTTGCCATTCAACTCACAGTTCAGGTTATCATCAGAACTATCAACATAAGCAGTGTTATTATCATTCACACTTCATTTGCTCATGTAATATTTCAAGTTGAAAATGCACCAATATTTGTCAATTCTGAATAATTGGGAAAGACAAGATCCCTCTCTTCAATATTACTAATTTTTTACTGTTTGAAGAATATTTATTTGGTGATGCCTACAATATGCATTAAAATTGAAAAATTAATAAAATATAAAGTTCTAGGGCAGTTGGATCCATGATAACTAGAAAACTAAGCAACTTAAGGTCTTATGCCTTCAGATGGAACTGTATCAGCAGATTAAAAATGATCAATACTACACTGCAACAACTGGAGGAGATAGATAGAAATTAAAAAATAAATACATTTAAAACAAAGAAGTACCATTTTATGTAAGAGTATACCAAATAGCCTGCTTACTTAATTCATGTTCAGTATCACCTTACCAGCTGGAATCGATGCATGAATACACAGTTACTATTAAACTGAAACATCCAAGTATTTAACTTTTTAAAAATAAAGCAGTACTTGCCTCAACGGGCATTTTCTGCTTCAATTTCTATTCTCTGTTTGGCGCAGTTACTGAATGACTAACCCTTGTCTATGTGGCTAGGAAAAATTTTATCCCTTTCATCTAATACCTCCAATTATATATTAACTTAAAAGAAGTTTATTATTTGAAAAGCACCCTATTCAGTTACACAAAAATACTTTGCTGTTTGTTTCATACTGGCTGTAATATGTAGGAGAAATACAGGCTTGGAGCAACCTGGTCTGGTGGAGGGTGTCCCTGCCCACGGCAGGGGGGTTGGAACTGGATGGGCTTTAGGGTCCCTTCCAACCCAAACCAGTCTGTGATCCTATGTTTTAAAAAGATGAAATATAAACAGATGTGCTTTTTCCCCTGAAAGCAGATTTAACATTACATCTAGTGCTCGAAGGAATAACGTCTACTTGAAATATATTCCATTTGAGAATGAGTTAAAGAAAATTATAAGCACATGGTGCTATTTCAAATTGCACCCAGTATGTAAAAAAATGTTTAAGTAACGCTGAAGTATTGCCTGCTTGAAGTAGGGAAGTACCTAACTTTTTGATCTGAAAGCAGCACAGACACTAAGAGGAAAGATCCTCAGCATCTCAGTCAGACCATAAATGAAAAACGCTGCTACATACTATTGCTAGAGCAAAAGTGCAAACAGCGGGAGCACCTTCGGATCTATTGGGTTTGGATGCTTGTAGCTGATGAAGTTATCAGCTGTGTAACTACGGTGTACACGTGTTACGTCATTCTTTGTTTAGGGTAAGTTTAATGCTTGCTGCTGCAGACTGGTTCTTGGAGGGATGGTGAGAACTGTACAGAAATACCGTGATTTCACTGACCACATCACTTTCCCTAAGAACAAAGATGATTCAACCTGCCACGACACAAAACTTCAGCCTGGCAAATGGCTCTGCCAGCACGAACCCTTTACGCAACCCACACGGCAGTCAAAATGCGGGGTCCGGGGGTGACAGAGGGGCCCGAAGGGAGAACGGTGAACGCCTCTGCACGGGAGCTGCTCGCGCCACCCGGGTCAAACACCCGCTCGAGCAGCACGGCAGAGACTGGGTGAAATGCCTCCAGGGTTAGGAAAAGCCAAGCACCGCTTTGCACAATCTCGCTCGGAGAGGCCGGTCTGATCACCTCACAGCTCCTGAGGGCAGGGAAACTTCACAGCGGCAGCCCTGTGCTGCCGGCTGTCGTGCCCAGACGGCGCAGCCCCTGCCCCGGGGCAGCGGCTCGGGGACGTCCGGCCGCGGATCCGCGGGCCGCCTCCTGCGGCATCCCCCCAGCGCTTCCCTGCCCTCCGCGCTCCCCGCCGACCGCCTCCGCACCTGCCGCCACCCCCCGGGCCGCCCCCGTTATATACCGCGCAGGTGCCGCCAGCGCGGCCCTGGGGCAGCGGGCCGGGCGCTACGGGTTGGGCGAGGAGCAGCGCTCGCCGCCTGGGAGCTGGCCCGCCGGCTTGGCCGTGCGGTGAGGAGGGGAGGAAGGCGGCTGCGGCCTGGGCCCGGCCCGGCCGGGGGAAGGCTCCGCCGGCAGCCGCCCGCGGGCTCCGCACATGGGCTGCGGCACGCCGCCCCGGGGCCTGCCCGCCCGCCGCCGCGCCTTGCGCCCTACCTGCCGGCCGGCCGGTCACCGTGGCCGGGCCGCCGCCCGCTCGCCCCGGCGGCGCCGCGGGCCCGCCCTGCTTTTTGCTTGGCTTTTAATGAAGTAAAGAAATTTCTTTTTTCCTCACCCCCGGCCACCGCTTCAAGATGGCGACGATGGAGACCGTATCACGTGATCGGCGGGCTCGGGTCAGGTGACCGGCGGCGGGGGGGACGACACGCGCTGCCGCTGCGCCGCCGCCTCTTCGCCGTTGCCACGGAGACGAGTGCGGGCCCTGCCGTGTTCGCGACCCGCCTCGACCCTGCGCGGGGACACAGGGCTCGTCGCACCGGGCAGCCGGGCCGGTGGGTCCGTCACAGGGCTGGCCTGCTGTACCGCCACCACGCTGTGGTGGCTCCGTCCCTGAGGCGGGCTGGGGCCGTGTGGCGGTGCGGTTGTGCTCCTCTGGCCCGCTCCACAGGCCGCGGCCACCCACCTCTTGCCAGGGCTCTCTTGGCGTAGGTGGCTCCGTCACTGCGTTTATCAAACTTCCACTGGGCGCAGCGAGCCAGCGGCTAGGCACGGCCACTCGTGACGGCCCGGTGGGGCTGAGCTGATGGTTCTGCGGCAGGTCTCAGGTGCTCACCTTGCAGCCCCTCTGCTGAGGTGATCTGGCTTCATGCCTTTGGGAGTCACAAGCTTATCAATATACAAGTTGGTTACCCCGTGTCAAGCCAGGCAGCACGGTGCGCTTCAAGAAATGGTATAGTGTCCCGAGAGGTGTTTTGTTTCAGCACGATTTTCAAGTGATAAACAACCTGTAGCAATAAAAAACCTCAGACAAAATAACCAACAACACAACCACCCCCACGTTTTTGTTCTAAATCAATGCAAATGTTTCCCTGTGTAAACTGCAGAGAACTGATATGAAGGTTTGGCAGTTGAAGTCGGCAGGAATACGAAGTTGAAGGCATACGTGGCGTATCAGGGGCAACCTCGGAATCTGCATACCAGAAATGCTACATGCTGTGAATTCATGGCATATTTCATATGAATTGAAAGCGAGGAGATTCAGATTGGATATCAGGAAGGAATTCTTCCCGGAGAGGGTGGGAGGCACTGGGACAGGTTGCCCAGAGAAGCTGTGGGTGCCCCATCCCTGGAAGTGTTCAAGGCCAGGCTGGATGAGGCTTGGAGCAACCTGGTCTGGTGGAGGGTGTCCCTGCCCATGGCAGGGGGATTGGTACTGGATGGGCTTTATGGTCCCTTCCAACCCAAACCGTTTTGTGATTCTATAATTCTATGAATAATTAGTTTCAGCGGTGGCTTGTGGCTAGGTGATGGCAAGTAAAATCTAATGTTCGTTTCCAGAAGGGGACTTGAAGTGTATTGATGTGGCTGCATCTACAGCTGGATTTGGGGGGAACCTCGTAAAATTGTATTACTTTTTGCAAGTTCCTCACACAGCTGGGAGTTTTGCTACTGCTTTTATATTGTTTCATATGGATCAGGGATGCATTTGAAATGTTGGCAAACCAGCTATTCAGGAGATGGGTTTAGCCATCCTTCCAACAAGCATTATTTCATCTCTGATATTACTTTGTTCCTTAGGTTCACTACATTCTAAATTCTGTTTAATTGTGTGAGGTTTTAAGACATTTCAAACCTTATTTTACAGCTTGTGACTTGGTAAGATGATCTTGGTAAGATTTTTGGTAAGGCTATTTTTGAAAAAGAAAATGCAGTGGGGAAAAAGCAAGGATACATCCTACCTTAACACCTACTAAAATAAATGTAATTTAAAATATCATTGAAGCTGCATAGCATTCACATTCTAAAATGTAGTAGTAATAATAATAATAACAACAGCTTGTTTCAGATTTTTCTGCCACATTAAATGGAGACTTTTCATAGAAATGTGATTATTTTTCGTGGGCCCTGTTCCTTTAAAAGCTTAGTTTCCACTTCTGTGTTTGTCACAGTTTAATTAACCAGTTCCCTGAATTGAATCACTCTTGTAGATACAGAACTCTCACCCTCCACTATCCAATCAAATATGCTAGGATCCGATAGGTCTGGATTAAAAATCCTGGGTTGATAATGAGTAACGTTCTCCACATACTCTGTTATTCTTCTCTGTTGTAATTAAAGTGTGACTAAGTTAAATATTTCATTTTCCATGTAAGTATGGCTGTATAACAAAACCGGGTTTAGATTTTACACTATTACATTAATTTGAAAGGCTTCTCAGTTCACAAAGTTCTCATATTTTTCATTTTCATTGCTTTCAAGTTGAAGGACACATGAAACCAAATGAAATTTGGGTAAGGCAACTCTCCGTTTGTGGTAGAGATGAGGCACTTGTATTGAGCGTATTGAGAATGTTGATGTTTTTGTAAAAGTTTATACCAAATTGCTTCATAATTACTGTAAATATGCACAGAATGTCAGTGGCGTGAGTTTTATGGTAAACATTATAAGCTTAATTTGAGTAATGCACAGTTTAGAAACACCACGTAAATTTAGAGCTGCATCACCAAAGATACTGTCTGGAAGTAAATAGATGAAAAGTATACTCACTTCTTTGTATAAACTTTCGAAAGAAGAGAAATCTGTGTGTAGAAACTTGCCTATAACGTATTTACTCTTAGTGGCCTCAGTCTCAAACTCTTTTCAGTCACCAGGATTAACAATTAGGCTTATTTTCATTAATGACTTGTACAGCAATGAGTTACATAGTCGCCCATAAAAAATTCAGTCTAGCCCATGAGTTTTCTAAACTTTTGTGCCTGGCTGTTCCAAAACCATTCCAAAAGCTTTATAATTTTCACATTATTATAATGTATTATATCAATGGAGCCCCACAATCTCCTGAGTGGAGATTAAATAAACTGCCTTATAGCTCAGTGCACAACACAGGTGAAGCCTGCATGGAGCAGGGCTTGGAACAGCGGCCCTGGCTTGTGCACATCTTCCTGGGAGAATGGTGAGCTAGAGTACCGTGTAAGCACTCTGAGTGGCATGTGAAGAAGTGGGGTTTCGTTTTCTGTTTCAGTTTAGTTCTAAGTCTTGGCAACTTGGAGGTGGCCTTTATCTAGCACGAGGTACCTCCACCATGACAAAGTGAAATTTGCAGTAGCATTGCAACACTGTTGGCTACTAGGAATTTTTCAGTCATCTCTATAGGCTGACTGCAACACGAGCCTCACACAGGGGACATTTTGACCCTCTAAATATAGAAGTTTGCAAACCTGGTGTATGATGTACGGAAATGCAAAGAGTAAGAGAAGAGTGGTAACAACACTATATAGGAAAAAATGATCCTGTGTTATTGGTTTATAAAATAGGACCACATTCTGGGAGAAGATACTGCAGATGAATTACGAGTTATTAGAAGTACAGAAAAATTATATGGGGAAGATTGAACGCTGCCTGGCTTCCTTGAGAAGGACAATGCAATAGAACATCACAGATACATGAGGATAATAAATGGTATAAATAAAATAAATTACACTTTAAATTGTCTTGTCCTACCATTGGACTAATTAGATATTCAGGGAAGTTCAGTGGTTGCACTTTGAAAACAGGAATGTTTTAGGATTTTTTTCCTTGTATATGTGTAATTAACCTCTGGGATTCATTGCTACAAGATGTTGTAGAAAGCAAAAACTTTGTAAGATTTAAAACCCAATAATTAATTTTTGTATATATATATATATATAACTTGTACAACTGCTCCAGATAGAATTAGAGATGTGTTAATATGACATGTCAGTGGTTTAGTATTGAGGCAAACATTGCCAGGAGTTATGGAGCATCTTCCCTTGTGGAAGGGGTATGTGATGCTTTAGGCTGTGTGGTTTAGACTGCAGTGTCCTTTGAGGTGATTGTGCTTACCTGCTGGCAGAACCCAAACCTTGCCTACAACCCTTTTGTATAGAGTTAGTTGGCTTTTCTCTTGTAGCCTCAGAGATCTTTGTGCTTTGGCACTGAGGCATTAAAACTGAGCAGAATTTATATTACTTAGATGGTTTATTTTGCTTTACACAGCCTTTTCTACTACAGAATTAGGAAAGTTCTGTATTACGTGATATTTCAGCTGCAACAATGACATCTAGGGGCTGATTTATATTAATTTAATTTAGATATGGATCTCCTATTTTTTGAGAAGTTCATTACTAATATTTTTAGTAAATCTAAATTATTAGTATTTGCTAAAAAGCTGTAAATCTGTTTCATATATTCAGAGAATAGCCATGACATTTTTAACTTTTATTTTTTGTTTTTCCTTGATCTCTTTTAATTATTTTAGGACTGCTAACACTGCAAATCAGTGAATCTCTCTCATTCCTTTAGACCTTGTATTTTTTCGTGACATGTTATCAAATGATGAGATTTTTTTCACTCTATACTTTCCATGTACTTTTCTGTGGATTAAAGGGAAATCTCATTGACTCTGCTTTCTTATATGACTTATTCTGTCTCCTAAAATCACATCTACTTTATTTCATACAGGAAATGAGACCCAAAATCCCTGTATTCAATCCCCTGCTTCCTCTAGCTTTTATGGGTGTGTAGATATAATGATTCAGGGCCACCTCTAAGCTATACGTAAATCCGATTTTATGTGTGCAAGTAAGTGTATACGTAAAATACGTAATTGCAATTTAGAGATGATTTAACAGCATCTGTCCTATTATTTGCAAACTTACTTTCTTTCCCTTGAATCTTAGTTATTTGACCATAAGTCACTTATTTGGAATTGCTTTTTACAGAAAAAAATATTCTATATTTCTTTCTCATTGGCTTCTTCACTTATATTTACAACTTTTTCTCAGGAGTAAGAGAATATATTTTTTTTTCAAAGTTCCCCTCATACCATTCCATGCAATGTATTGCACTATCTTTAACATACTGGCTTTTCATTGGTATTGAGAAGAGACCTGAATAAAAACCCTTGAGTGTAAGAAATAAGGAAAAGCTCATCTTTTTCCTTACATGCTTCCTTAAAACTTTGAAGTCATGTTTGTGGTTCTAGGAGAGTGTTATTGAGCAGAGAATTTTGAATCGTAAAATTTATATAGCTGCAGAAAAGAGAGAACCAAACAGAAGCGAAAAAAAGCAGAATGAAACCCTATATGTTAGGTGCTCCAAAATGTGAAACTTAGAGCTGTATTTTCGCAGAACATGCCAGGCAGTTGTTAGGAGGCAATTTGATAGAATGTGAAAAATCACTTGATGAGATTCCTGGTGATACACTAGGAGTAGAGGCTAGGGTACGCTGACTACCTTCATAGCTTTTCTGGTATATAAGTGAAAAAATACTACAACCAGGTAAGCTGAAAATAGTGAGACATCATGGACAGCTTCACCTTGGCTCAAATCAAGGTACTGAAATGATCTCTACAATAAATAAAGGTATTTTTCTGATACAACTACACAAACAGGACCTTTTTCATATAGAAACGATACTGCCACAGTGATTATTCTCACAACTGCTCTATCTGCTGGCTTCATCTGTGAATATAGGGATCCTGACGAGGGCCACAAAGATGATCAGAGGTCTGGAGCACCTCTCTTATGAAGAAAGGCTGAGAGAGTTGGGCTTCTTCAGCCTGGAGAGGAGAAGGCTTCAGGGAGACCTTATTGCAGCCTTCCAGTACCTGAAGGGGCTACAAGGAAGCTGGGGAAGGGGGCTTTTTACAAGGGCTTGTAGTGACAGGACAAGGGGTAATGGGTTTAAACTGAAAGTGGGGAGACTTAGATTGGATATCAGGAAAAAGTTCTTCCTGGAGAGGGTGGGGAGCACTGGGACAGGTTGCCCAGAGAAGCTGTGGATGCCCCATCCCTGGAAGTGTCCAAGGCCAGGCTGGCTGAGGCTTGGAGCAACCTGGTCTAGTGGAGGGTGTCCCTGCCCATGGCAGGGGGGTTAGAACTGGATGGGCTTTAAGGTCCCTGCCAACCCAAACCATTCTATGATAAATCAGTAGGTGTGATTCTTAAGAGATGCTTCACCATTGTCTTCAAAAGACCCAAGGTTTCTCCTAGCCCTTAGACTATGCGTTTTCTTATGTCAGTATTAATATAAAGGCCATGTGATCTGTGTGCATGTACTGAGGACAGATTGGTTTTAAATTAGTGAAAACCATAAGGAGAGCTTGAATTGGGTTTTACTGCTGATTTGGCCCTGAGGAAACGCCACTTAGAACAGGGCCAAAATGTTATTTAGCTATACAAAAAATATCAAGGCAGTTTATACAGACTTGCCACATGATGTACTATAATGTCTGTTATTATTTTCCTTTTTTATTACTTGGTATAGATACTGATATTTTTGCCAGCTCTTACTCCAAACAGTGCTTTCTTAGGTATGTAATCCAATTAAGGGTGTGTAGAATGTGATTTGTTACTGGCAGTTGCAGCAAGGGGAGTCATATGCACAAAAACCTCCTACAACAATGACAGCAAACTGCCACTCTTTTTTTTTCTTGTTACAGTCAGTGAAAATACAGAAGTGTCCTTTGGATTCTTAAGAGAAATTAGCTGTACGTGAAGGTACACACCTGCTACCTTATAGCAGGTACACACTGATCCCAATTGTTACATTTGCCATTCACATATGCCCGAGTGACTGTCTTTGGTGTGTGTTTTACACATTCAAGGGTCTTTGTTTGTGAATGATAAGCTGCAGCAAGCCTGGAATCAGACCCTACATTGCATAAATTAGTATTTCACGTGTAAAAGGACATCACCTAAAAGAATTTGACTCCCTGGAGTTCTAATATAGCTAATATTCCTGTAATTGATTTAATTGCCTTTTTTTTTTTTACAGTTGTAGTTAAGAGGCATTACTTTTCCCTCCATGTTAAATCAGTCATTGTAGACTAAAATACACTGATATCCGGTGCAAGAAAGAACTCCTAGAGTATTTCCTACGTGCTAGCTCCTGAAGGCTAAAACGGCACCAAAAATTCGTAAATCCAGTCAGGTGTGAAACTGGTATATCCATGACTTAATTTCACTGTCGGTTACTATAGGCCAGAATAAAGGTTTCCTGCTCAGCATGGAAATTGGATAACTTAAATAAAACAGTAATAAGTGCTTTTGAGTACTTCTCATCTCGCTGAAGGGAGTGGTGGACCAGTCATCTGTCCTTCTGTGAGTGGTCGGGCTGGTCCTGGCAGCTTTCTGTTTATGTTCCGTAGACTGATCTCCTCCACAGGCTTGTTTACCTGAAGCGCAATCTGGTTTTTGCCAGATGGGATTAGGTAGGGTTTTTAAATCTAGACACATAGGTGCTTGAGATGGGCTTTAAGCAGTAGATGATTGTAATTTTCGGGTGTGACGTTTTTCAGGTAAGTTCAGTGTAGCAGTCACCTAACCCTGAAATAGTTAACTAACCTTGATACATTTGGAAAATTGATATAGCCGACCACGCGTTTGCCATGCGTATGATGGTAGGAGGCTTCTGTTATGCCTCTGTAGAACTCTTCGGAGTGCAAACTTACCTAATTTCTGAGCATCCAAACAAACACAAAACACTTTCATAGTATCCAATAAATACATTGTTCCAGTTTTTGTCATTACAATATTTATTCGTCTTCCAAAACCTTAATTAAGAACATTTACACAACTTTCCTATCTGTGCTACAAAACTTACTGTGCACTCGTTCCCTCAGCATAGCGGTTAAAACGCTAACATAATTGTGACAAACTGGAGTTCTCCATCCTACTGTGATTTTCATCTGGAAGGTTGAAACCAACCAACCAACCAAACACACACACACCCTGGAAAGGTACTGGGCCAAAGTTTTAGTAGCCTTTCCAATTTTACTATGTCAAATTCTTGTGCATGAGTTGGTGTAAAATTAGGACCTCATGGTTTGGCTCACTTTATGAACATTCCTCGACATCCAAGGTTTTTTTTCCTCTAAGCCTTAGCACTGTGTGTGCAGGCGGGGCTGCAGGGGCACACGTATGCACTTCCTTTTACACAGAGACACAGCATTATGTTTTCATTGCAAATATGCCTGTGGAATCTGCACACGATGGGCATCGCACAACTGCGTGAAAACAAAGGAGTCTGTTCATTCTTAATTCTTGAATCTTGCTATTGTGTATTAGATATGGGTAGACTGAAATGAACCATCACACTTTTCTGTAGTGACCTTGAGGTGGCAGCAGCATTACATTCAATTCTGCCATACACCAACTCCATTAAAGGTGAAAGTAAAATTTGCAATAAATCAAAATAATACTGATTGTTATACTTTTATTACCAGAGCATTAAGTCAATAAAACTTATCTGGAATGTCATTTGCATTGTATACAATTTTTACTAGTTATCAAGTATGGTTTAAAAGCATATTTAAAGCAACCAAATGAAGAAATCTGTGATAAATTGTTGGAAAGCTGGGACTTGTCTAATGGTGTAGTAAAACTAAAGTCTGTTTTGATCTCTTGTATTGTAAAAGACTGTTTCTGAAAGCATTTGTTAGTACAGTGTCTTGTGTCTTGACTAACTATATTTAATGTCCTAATGTCGGATTAAATATTTTCCTGCAAGCTGTCAGGCCCTTTTTCATTCATGATTTTATGTAGGAAGGTCATCTAATTATATGACACCTTTTTCAGTGAAGGAGAATGTGTTTGTTTCTTTTAATAATGAGGAATAATGAAACTTATTTATGTTGGAAGTCAGAGAAATTTATTGGAGAATTACAACATGAGAAACATGAAAATTAAAAAACCCCTTTTAATAGCATATTCATTACCAAGAAGCTTGCAGGTAATGAAATAGTTGTAGGAAAGCCAGTATATTGGGTGATATAATACTGCTCATGGCAGTTTTCAGGACAGGGTTATTGCGGATTTCTCTGTTGTCAATTACTATTACGTTACTAAATCATTATTAGCTAATTAGTCAAAATAGGAGGCACTAGAAGAAATGGTTAAAAACATTTGTTTTTACAAACTTCTAAACCAACCTCTGACTGGGGAGCCAGGTGGTGTCCAGAAACACTCCACAAACGATCTTGCTGTGTGTGTTGCATCGCCGCTCAGGTATCGCTGTTCTGCAAGACTAACACAAGTTTGGACTAGAATTCAGGAGAGGTGACTATTATAAAACTTCACGATGTTGAAGAAACAACGTTCAAAAGTAGTTACCGTAAGAAATGCAGAAAAATAATGTTGGTTAAAAACTGACTTGAAGGAAATCCTTTATGTAACTGCTGCTAAAGGAGCCCCAATAACTGATTAAAGATAGCTGATGTAGTAGTTCAAATAATCCAGTGGTAAGTAATGAAAAATAAGGTTATATGGATTATTTAACTTTTGGGTTTATTTGATCTTAAGGGTTTTATGTTTATACTAAGATATGATATTTAGACCTGTTTACCATTACATTCTTTACCCGTGTTTCACTTGTTTGTTGACCAGTTGTATCTTGACAACTTTTTCAACTCCTTATGAAATACCAGTATTAAATGTAAACAAACACAGTAATATGTAAACAAGTATATAAGCAAAAATACTATAAGGTGAATTATAGCTCCAGAGTGATGTGTTATTAGATTTTAAAAAGCAGATAGAGAATCACAAACCACAAGTCAAACGGGTTGTGCCAGTGGTTACTAAAACCAATACAAATGCTATTACTTCAGTAAGACATAGATCTGGTCTTTTACTTCTTCTGATTTGTACTGTAATTTTCCCTTTGTCACACTTCACTGTTTCTTAATCTAATTTCTATGAGTTTATGAAATTTCCAGAAGTGTGAATGCAGTGAGTGACAAAGCAGTAGAATAACTGTGGTATTAACAGTAGTCCTGTGAAGGATGTAGTTCACTGTGAGCCTCTTTTCTTCTTTCTTTCTGGTTTTAACCTTATAGCTCTTTATCATCAGAATGTATTTACCTCAGAAATAAAAGTAAGGCAACAATATGTATGAGCTGAACATAGTTAACGTGGAAACTAATGTGAGTAATTTCTTAGAAATACGTAGAAATGAGGTTCAGCGGGTACTCCTCGTCTCTGTAGGTTGGGAACCTGGATTATCAGTACCTCAAGAGCAGACTCGTGCTTTGTATTTGTCTTTACAGCACTACAAACACAAAATTTGTTGGGGAAATGAAAAAAGTTTCAGTTGTCACATTGGCGCCTCTTTGTAAGTATACAGCATTCAAATAAATAGGTTGTCCTCAGCTTCAGTGCACGAAGAATCTGCTATAGATGTTGCAGAATATTGTAGAGATTTTGACCTGGAGACAGGTTTATTCAAGTGTTAGCCTAGCATTTGCAAGTGTTAGTTTAACCCTTGCCTAACGCTTGTGCACTAATGTTAAGCGAGACCTTGTTGTAAGACCTTGTTGTCCTGAAATCACAACATTGCTGTCCTGAAAGCACCATCGCTATACTGAACAGGAAGGTACCTGATGTGATCTCTCTCTTCCGGTTAAGCTGTGTAGTATCTGATAAAGGGTATTTTATTATTTTGGGGAGTAATTTGTATAGCAGAGAATATATTGCCAATTGCTTAGTTAGCAATATACTGTTGGGTAAAATCACATTACCTAGAACATTAAAACTATCATTCTAAACCATGATTTATAATGATTTGAACGTGTTTGTAAAAAATAGATGACCATCGTACATTTACAGTTGACACAGAGGTCCCTAATGTCAAGAAAGCACTCTTGACCTTGATGGGTAGTTGTAGTTCCATTTAAATCAATTGCCAATACAAGTCAAATGAAGTTCTTATGGCTGTCTAGTGTGCACTTCCCCGTTCTTCTGACATTATTGTTCTATTCCAAGTCATTCTTCAATCTTTTAACAGCTGAAAGAGACCTGCATTCTGCAGCTTTATGGGAAAACAGCACTAAGTTGTACTTCTCTGTGTTTTGAAAGCTTCTCTTTTTCACTGACTTTATTTCCAAGCTAACTAAGCAAACCACATCCTTTTCTGCATAAAATAGAGTACTTGGTCTGTTGCTGGCAAAGCCGAGTATTTCATTATTACAGTGAATACAGAATGAATTTTCTGTGCCTACATTTTTACTGGTCATTTATTTAATTTATTTAACAGAAACTGGTCTTTTAACTCTGAAAACTGGGGATGTCATTGTTAGTTTAGCCTTACTTGAAACTTTCACTATATTAAACATGATATATTTGAAACATGTTACATTAAAAATTATGGTGAATAGAGTTCTTGGGGTGTTTTGTGGGGCAGAAGAGAAAGGGACACAGCAATTCAGAAAAATAACTTGAAAATTTATCCTGTGTTTGTGCATGTATGGTTACTTATTTCTTCAAAGGATTTGCTAAAATTGGAGGTGAATATAGGAAAAGTGATATGAAAATATTAAACATTTTTCACAAGAGAAAATCCTTGGATACGCATCACTTTCTAAAAATATCTGGGGTTTGTGTTATTAACTTACTTGCAATGTTTTCACTCTTCCAAGAGTGAATTTAAGTGTCTACCTTTTCACAAGTGGGAATATTAAAAGGCCACATCATGGCACAGATTTGACAAGCCTAAACCCACCCAAGTACAGTACTTTCTCAATGACAGATAATGCAAACTGTGGCTAATCTCCTCCAGCTCCCCTACTTACCTTTCATGAGTAGTCCAAGCTTTCAAAAGATACTATCAATGAGAATAATAGGAACACTTAATTTGATTTGTTAGCATTAAATGCATACAACAACTAAGAATTGATAATGGAAAAAGTGGTTCTGGTTGCCGGTGGAATCTGGCTGGGATAGAATTAACAGGTGGCTGCAATTAATGCAAAGCTACTCACCAGTCCTCCATGGAGAAATGCAAATTGCAAGTTGTTAGGAGGCCTGTTCTGTTCAATAGGATTTGTATTGCTGCTAATCCACTTAGCAGCATCTCATGTTTCTCTGTTGAGGTGGGGTTTTTATCCTTTATTATTATTTTCTAGAGATTCTCTGGATTTCTTTAGTTTCTATATTTTGACTCATCTGTTTTTATTAAATATGTGAGTATGTTTGCCTGCTCTTTCCCATTCCATGGACTGAGACCACAGTATATGTCCGTATTTTGTTCATTTTCCTGAATCCCTGGAAACTGTATTATATGAAGCTGTAGCTATAGAACTGACCACCTGACGTACAGGAAATGCGTTACATATACTGTCCTCATGTCTGCAATTGAAACTCAAAGATTCTGCTGTATCCCATGTTCTGGCATCTGCTGGTGGGCAAGAATAGCTGCATAAACCCTGCATTTAGTTACCTGTCCTTTTCAGTGTTAAATACCACATGAAACAAACCTTTGTGCTTTTTGTTTTGTTTAATTCATTCATTTAAAAGTAGTCATGGGCCACGTTGTTTTGTTAAATGGTCTTTTACTCCTCCTTACCATATGTATGCTTACCAGCAGGCGGTGGGATATGAATCAGCTATGGGTTAGCCTGGTCCTCAACAAACTTGTCCCTCGGCCTGGATATTCCTATACCGTCAGTTAATTTCGGAAGAGAGTAGCTGTGCTCTATCATATCATATCATATCATATCATATCATATCATATCATAGGAATACACACTGGAAGGAAGCCGCTGAATCGCATTTACCTTCCATTGAAACAGAAGGCAAAATTGTAACGTTTGTCTTTAACTCACTGGAGAAGCGAGTTCAGGCTTAGTTTTGATGGCAGTGTAAACATCGTTGGTTTTAATTAATGATGAATGGGTAATTCCTTTCAGAGGAGGTGTAGCATGTCTTATAAGTAAATTTCGTATATAAAAAGACAGTGTTATTAAAATGGAACGTTTGGCAAATATTTTGTTCAAAGGCACACACAAACCAGTCAGTGTTTGTTCTTTCATCCAGTGTTCTGTTTTGTTGCCACTTTGAAGCTAAAGAGCCAACCCATAAAAGGTTGTGGAATCTCTTCTGTATGCCACCGAATGTTTGACCTTTTATCCTACAATGTAGTCTTTTCATACACAGAAAATTTCGATGCGGATATGCAACAAAACAAGAGCAACTTCCAGAAAAATAAATAATTTTGGTTTGCACAGCCTTTTACTCTGACATGAAAGCCATTTCTAAAAAAAGCGCCATCTGCTACGTTATTGTTTGCTATCAGCGGCAGAACAATGTCCGATTTTAATATCACACTGCTTGGCTATGTACTGCGCTAATTTGTTCTGTGACATCAATGAATCAAAGTAAAGTTCCTGATAGAAGAACATCAAAAGGAAATTAATCTCCCTGTGATAGTATTAATAATTTCAGAATGGACCTGTTTTGCTCAATTATTGTAACATTGAAAGCTGTGTTTTTGTGGACTGTTAGATCAATATCACAACTGCTACACAAATCGAGTATGTAAGAACAAGACTGGTTCTCTTCAGGAGCCAGTCAGGAGTGGCATTACTGATGGAGGAGGAATTTAGTGAACATTCTTGGTAGAATTTTATGGTTACTTAAGGAAAGGAGACATGGAAGTGTGAAACTGGTGGGGAAGAGGGGAATTGTAGGGAAAAAAAGTCACTTTTCAGTATGTTGCATATGCAGCATACTAGAGGTGTCATAATGTGTATTCAGCATATCTCTCCTGAAAATATTGTGGTTTTTTAAAAGTATTTTATTAGTTTTTAAATTTTTTTAAAATACATAATACTTGTCAGATGAATATAACGTTTATTCAAAAGCATGTTTATGTAGCCTTCCCAAACATCCATTCAGTTCCATTCAAATCTTTCCCTGCAAGGAGGCACGGATCTATACAGGATTTGACACAATAAATCAACAGAGCATTTGTAGGCGTAGATCCTTCCAAGTGCCTACACAATTCGAGTCGAAGGAAGGGTTGCTACAGTAAAGCATGCCTGTTGTAGCTACACGGCATACCCACAGATAGACTGGGACTATATTTGGGGTTCTGGTTGTGTGCCGAGATTAGAACTAAAGGGGTGCAGGGGTCCAAGTATGTCACTGAAATAAATGTTGGCAGAATGGATGTGTGAGCGAAATAGCCAAATATATCAGAGACTGACTGCAGAACTGAAAAGTCAGTAATAGTCCAGGTAGGGATAAGATTTCAAATGAATCTAGTATTCCCCTCTTCTATTTACTGCCTTTAACTTTCTGCCCTTTTTTGTCCTGTTTGCCCTCAACTGCCGGTCCGTAGTGTTCATCAATGTGGGGCTGTGGTGGGGTGACCTCAGACTGATGCCAGCCGCCCACCCGCCTGCTCTCACCTCCCTCCTCCACAGGACAGGGGGGAAATAGGGTGAGAAAGCTTGTGGGTCAAGGAAAAGACTGGGAGCTCACTTACCAATTAGCAGCATGGGGAAATCAGACTTGACTTGGGGAAAATTTAATTAATTAATTGCCAAATAAAATAGATGTGGATGGTGAGAAACAAAAACAAAATTAAACCAACACCTTCCTCCCCTCCCATCTTCTTTTTCCAGGCTCAAATTTACTCCTTCCTTCCTCCCGCCTGACCTCGGTGCTCTCAGGGCTGTTCCTCACGCTCCCCCTCGGTGCCGGGCAGCATTTTGCCCTTTCCCATACACATTTGCACAGAGGCTCCACTGGCTGCAGAAACAGCTGGCACCAGCCCTGTCCAGCCCGCGGCAGCCCCGGCTTCCCCTCAGGGACACCCTGCAGCCACCCGCAAGAAAACCTGGACACGGACACCTGACACAGCGTACTAATTAGCTTTATATCAGTCACCTCTTAATTTCTTTATTCATGTAAGAGTGCTGCTGATATTAATGAGTTTGTTTTTTGTCTGGGAAGATGAAGTGACGTTTTTATGATTCCATAAAATTCCTAACAAGACCGACACACTTTCTTCTAGATGAGCACTGCGAGAATGATGGCTTATTTCTGCACTGACTGAGATAAAACCAGCTGCTTTTACAAGCTCGCATCTGGTATACAGTAGTAATATCTTGTATTAAGGACAGGAGATGGGTGAACAGACAGTGTGGTGGAATTCCGTGGAAACCTTGGGACCGTCAGTACAAATCTAACCATTAGCATCTCCATTCTGGTCTCTTCTTCACCGCCTCCTTTGCTTGCCCTTCTGCCCAAGCTAGAGTTTTCAAAGGGAAACCAACTTAAAGGGTGGATGACAGTACAACATTGGAAGGAACTGCTTCACAACAGTCACAGAGTCACAGTACATCATTCTGACCACTGCAACTGTGCTTTTTGGATTGTCCCTGCTTGTTTCAAGGGTAATGAAGAAAATGCTTACAGGAAAACTTCGAGCTAATCCTCTCTAAGTGTTGAACAAGAGCTTGTTCCCAGTTGCTGTTATGGAAATGAAAGGAAACCTTCCTATACTAGGGGGTAGGAAAGTTTGTCTCTGTGGTTTTGCACACAAATCCCAAGGATCCACCTTATCTGCACAAGTCAGATTTTTTTTATATATATGTTTTTTTTCTCTTTTCTCCACCTGCATGTTACAATTAGCATAGACCTTTGGTGAATTATCAGAATGAGATAATGTCTCCACAGCAGTCTTGGGAAGCCATTCAGGAAGATGTCCTTCACATACCATATTTTTTCGTTCCTCTCCCCCAAGAAGCACACTGATAATGCGCTTTCAGAGAACAAATTCACCCACTTCCCCTGGAAGACTAGTTTAGAAAACCTCCCTTTTCTCCGTCTTTTAAATAACTTCAACTCTAGAAAGCAATGAACACTAAATATGTCTTTAACTGAGGGATTATTTAGACAGTATTTGTGAGCATGGAAGCAGTATCTCTAATTAGGGCTAATAGCTTACCTTCTTTATAAAAGCAGGTAAAGATCGCGCTACATATAAGCATGTGGAGTTAATGTCCATTTAGGTTTATTAAAAATCTGCACTGTCTACTGAAAAATTTAGGTTATTAAATACATAATGTAACTATATGTGCCATGGTTTTCTGTTTACTCGCTCTCTGCTTTTCTAAATTCCTCCTACATAATATTTTTTATAAACATACAACATGCCGTGTTTCGATGGAGTCCTACAGGGAGAGAGGCAATTAAGAATGTTATGCAATCATACATTCTTTTTCTTACACATAATGTATTTGTGATCATCATACATGCAGGCGCAAGTGCTGAGCTCGGCAATTCAGGCCTTCACATCTCTGTGCCATATTCGCTGCTTTAACAGTTTCAGCACAAAGGTAGTAGTTCCAAAACCAGTATTGAGGATAAGAAATTGAAAATATTTCATTAGGTTTTTTTGTTCAATAATAATGAGCATGATATTATCTAAAGGTTTGCTAAATATTAGTTACATTTTCCCATTTAATAGAGATGGCTTATGTCTGAGAGTTCTCTAAAGGAGTGCTGATGAAGCAGAAATAGGCCTGATTTTTGACATTCAAATGCAATGACGTTGTCAGTTAATACGTTTTCATAATTTATAAAAAATAATGAGAAAAAACTATCTAGTTGCCAGTCTTCTCCTTTTGTTAAAGTGGACTTCCTACTTCTTGTCTTTTGTCCAGGTTCTCTTCAAGAGGTTTCCCAGTTGTTGGACTTTTTGAACAATGTTTCCAGTGGATTTTCTGCAGTTGCGTGAATGTAAGATGAAAATATTCTTAAAATAGACACCCTCCATTTTTGTTTTTCTAACAATAATATTACTTCTACTCTCTTCTCACTAACATTCACAAGAATTCCATTTTACTTTCTCCAAAACTGGGTCACCTAGTTAAAATAAAAATGTAAAATTCTTGCCCTATAATACAGAATGCAGTAGGTTCAGTAGGGAAAAAAATCCAATGAATGAGGTTTTGATACTCTGATAAATCATAACTGTACCTTTTATTGCCCAATTAATTTGCTACTATGTAGTGTAAATAATGATAATTAATAGCAGTGCTCTTTTCCTAACTTGGCTGGAGTTACCATCGTGACCCTTGGTAATGCTGCAATTAAAGATTAAACCTTTTGAACTGTAGATGTGGGTGAATGTCTTTTATGGGAAGTAACACAAAGTTTCAGAAGCTAAATTATTAATCTTTTGTGAATTAATCTTGAACCTGTTAGGTAACTGTGAAAGCTTTATAAATTTATATCTGATAACATGCTCAAATACATTTTGTTACGTATGTAAGAGTTTATTGTATTGTACTTTTAAAGGAAAATGGGGAGAACTGAATGTATTCGGTTATAGGAATCAGTCTTGCATAAATGTTCTGCAGACATGTCTAAATTAAAACTGTGAGGAAATGAAAAGTAATATTTTTTCCCTTCATTTTCTTCTTGGAACTTACAAGTGATCAGGAGAACTTCACAGAGTAATTACAAAACATTTTTCTCATATTGACAGGTTTAGTATCTGTGGTGATACATTCCTGAGTGATCACTGAGTGATCACACCTTTGTTTGAATTCTGGGTGGTAGTTTGCTTTTTAGGCTTTAAGGCAAAAATATGGATTCCACCTTTGCAGCTAATCCAGAAGGCAAGGATATCCCTGACGTCTTTGGTTTCTCTACTCTGTAGGTGCCAGACAGAGCACAAACTCCACAGTAGATTGCCAGGGAATACTGTTGTGTCAGCTACAGGTGTAGTCGAATAATGCATGACTGCTGGGATACTTGCTTGTGATTCCGAATTAAAATTGTGATGAATTGTAGAATAGCTGTAATCTGCTTGCAGTGTTGTGGAGGTGAAACTTATGGTGTGGCTGATAAATTGGTTTTCATGTTAAGCCTTTTGAAAGAGAAGTTTTCAGTCACTGCGGTAAGTGCAGAACTCCAGTAGTGTCAGCTACTTGTAATCTTTATTACAGCAAAATGCTATTAAATATGGGAAATGTCAATATCGGTGTCACGCTGGTATCTTTACACTCTCCATTTCTTTTTAATTTACATTTCTCATACAGTGTTAATGATTGTTTAAGGGCAACATATTTCTGTCAAAGAATCATATAAATGCCTTGATTTCAATAAACTTCATGTTCTGTACTTTATATATTTAATTGCAATACCAAAAGTAAATGAAGTGCAATGTAACTTCTGAAAGAAATAATTAATTAAAAATATATATTTTATTCATTGGACCCCAAAAATTAGTTAGAGCAGGTAAGTCATGCCTGCTCTTTATACGCATATATTAAAATATTTACTTACTAAAATATTTTGAGATTACTTTTTACAAGGAATAAATTGTGTGATTTTAAGGCTCTTTAATATAAAAATCTCAGTGCAACTTTACAGTTGGAAGATTACAAGGGTTTTTCTATTTTTGTTCAGAGAATACTTTGTTACCTATAAAGTACCTGTTTAGGAAAAACAGTATACATAGAAAAATTGAAAATATCTGGGACAGAAAAAAGATTCTAAGCTCTAGAATGTTTAGTTTTAGAGACACTTAATATACCGGTGATTGATCTATTCCCTGAGTGACTCAATACATTTAAAAGATCTATTAAAAATCCCTCTTGTGTATGTATAGTAAAATTTTCTTCAGCTGGTCTTTTTGTGATATCTGTAGCTCATGAACCCGCTTTGTACTACTGATCAGTCATTTCAGGAAGTACTAGTAATATGTTGTTGACTGATGGCTTATTTATAATCAGAGCTGTTGATGTAAGCTCTCATGTTGATCTTCTAGTCTTTATTTTCAAGTTGTTCGGTAGGAGTATGTTCATTGCCTTGGTATGCCTGTATGTGAAGAACAGGTAACCGTACATTCTCTATGGCTAGTTATCTGCTCTTCTTAACACCGCTTCCTCTGTGATGTACACTCTGATATTAACTTGCAATAGATATAACATTAGTAAGCAAGCTCCTATTCCAAAATTGCTGTTTCTCTGATGAATGATGCTGCAATCACTACTTCCCAAGAAGAGTGATCAATAAACTCTATGTGAAGGCTGCCTCTGTTCACTGAGCCAGGGCAGAAAATTCAGTCACAAACATTCAGGTGAAGATTGTGACTGGAAAGATACTGACTAGAATAATAAGAAGTCATTCATAACTCTCCCCCGCCCCGATATATTCTAGAAAGATTTGCCATAAGCTGATAAAGTAAACTTTCAACTGAGTCAAGAGTATTGTACTGTGCAGAATAAACGTCTCAAAGTTCTGAATAATTTATAACTTTTAAGGTGGTTATTAACATCTACCTGTTGGGAACTGACACACGAACTAGACAGGATAGTAGGATGGCTGATGATCCTTCTGAGGAAACAGTGACTCCATCTTCTGGCTGAAAAGAGAAACTTAAGAATTTTTGATTGAGATTTGAGGACAGAGGGAGAAAATACTAAAAGGTGTTCTCTGAATTAGCATTCAGAAAATGAAATGCAAATACCAGGAGCAAATAAATATTCTATTATTTCCTCCCTTATTTATTTCACTTTTTACTTTTTGACTGCAACGAGTTTCAGATCCCAGGATAAAGTACATTGTAAATACATCTCGAAAAAGAAGTCTTTATTGCATTCATGTTATATAGGAAAAGTTGTTTCAAATATGTTTTTGAGAACAATGATATTATCTTGGAAGCAATTTAGAAATTTTGTCCATACTATGGATTATTGATTGACAACAGATGTCAGTATAACAGGTGTATTTACCTGGTAATGAACACACGTCAGTGTATGAGACATACGGTTAAAATTTGTTAAAAGGCGTTTAGGAGCGCAGTTTGCTTCTCCTAGATTATCTAGTCACTCCAGAAAATATTATCCTTTCATTAGGCATTAACCCATATCAGGAAGATCTGTGCTGAGAAAAGATGGGCTGAATTCTTCAAGTCAATCCTTTACTCACCCAAATGAGTCAGTGCAGAGACTGAAGTAGCCTTCAGCCTATCTGCGGCAAGCAAAGTGTCCTTTCCATTCCCTACTCGTATATATGCTGAGTCCAGCTTCAGTGCAGAGAGGGAACACCCCGGTTTATTTTGTGATGTTCTGATTTCCATTTAGTATTTTAGCTGGAAGCGCCTATTTCACCACGGGGAGGCACAAGATAAAGTTGAGGGGTTTCTCTGAACGGCTTTTGCTCTGGATTTATACTCAAGTAAATCTTAAGGATACACCTCTTTCAAGATGTTCTTGCTCCCCAGGTGCTTGAGAGATCACACTGGTGATCTCAAAATCATGTAAGATTTGAAAACATGAGAAAATTAAATGATCAAAGAAAGTTGACATTTAGACTTTCTTTTACAGATATGATTTTGCAAATAATTTGTTATTTTAATTGACATCAATTTTTAAGAGAATTGAGATATCTGTAGCAAAGTAAAATTACCAAATATTGTGCGGTATACCAATTTCAATAGATCTGGATTGTGACAGTAAAGATTATTTGTATGCATTGAGCTTTATGTAGATGTCTAAACTACAACCCTCTTTATGGTATCTTGTAGCCTATGTGTACAGTTGGATAAACAGTTTAACTATTCATGTGCATTATTTTTATATGATGGAGTGCAGTACAGTAAGTACACCCAAAAGGATAATACTGCTCACTCCTCTCGTGCTGGAGAGACCAGCAGGGACTGGCCATTTAGGGCTATCAGTAAACCAGTGCTGTGCTAGGGTGAAAGGAAGCATATGAATCACAAATGTAGCATGCTTCACCTGTTTTGTTGCTGGCTTTATGATTTCATGCTGCTTAAGCATTATGATTTTGTGATTGAACTGTCTGTTTTCCTCCCTTGCAGTGTAATAAGATGACATTGAAGAAAACCCTCCTCTTTGGGTTATAGCATGTTTAAATATGTCAACATTTGATCTGAATCCCTGAAATAGCCCTGCTTTGCCCTCTATTCTTTCCAGTTCGTGAGGCTATGCTCTCTTCTATATTACTGCATGGGTATTTCCGAGAAGAATAAGAAGAGTCAAGAAGTTTTTTTCACTTTGAGAGTGTTTGACTCCCATTTTATTGTCTGTTTTTTCTTCTGTATCAACTTCTGTGTATATTTCAGGCTAGTTATACAGTGAATATAGTCAATAACAAGGATAAAATATCTGCAACATCTTTCCTGCCATGTCAGTATGAGATGTTATATTAAATATCTGTACTTAGAAATACTTCCTTTTAAAAGAATAACCACATTTCCAATGAAGGCCTTTTTCCTAGAAGGCCCATTAGAAATTACAATGGTAAGCTGAGCTCTTTTTTATTAAATAGCATCAGTCTTTATGGCCCAAGCAAACAGTTGATTCTGCAGACCCCTTTTGACAAATTCTGCAATAGGTTGGCATCATTTTTGGTTTTAATAAATTAAAACTCCAAGGATGATCCACCTGTGTCACACTGATTGTGTCCTTAGGGCCGTTACTCAGGAGGAGATTGGCTGGACTGCTGCTGCCAAAATTCCTCACTTCTGCCATACTCCTGACATATGGCGTATGCTCCCTCTGTGCTACCGATGGAATTAGCTGTCACGTTAAACTGTTTTAGGAACTCAAAAAAGCCATGCTGATGTTCAGGTTTTCTCCATGCTCTCTACTAGTGAACCAAAATGTGGATGAGCTGGAAGTAGTATTTAGAGGTTTTCTTCCTCTGGTTCCTTGAGTATTCTGCAGCTTTGTTGATGTTAAAAACCTTGAAACAAAGAAGGCGGCACAGCTCTGGGAAAAACAGAACCAGGTGCTCTTCAGGGCTCTGTGCTACACCTTAGTGTGACCCTAAGTACTCTCAGCCCCGTAGTGTGAATGGGCAGAGCACAGGCCTGGTCATGTCCAGGGCTTTTGTCGTGTACCAAGTACTTAATACATTCATCTACAGGATTGTGATTATTAACCAATCTTTAACATTACTGTTTCATTTAATTTTACTAAAATCTTGGTAGAGATTCTTCACCATAATTCACGTTTTAATTAAGTTGGTGGCTACTAATTCACAGCCGGAACCAGCTGTGTTTGTGTATAAAGGTGTGGATAGGCATCTTCTAAAAGTACAGATATGCCTAATTGCCACTGATCTTCGAACAGCTCTCAGAGCTCATTCCTTTTTTTATTACAAATAGGATGCTAACCTGTGTCTTTTTCATCACTTTAGTGAGCCTCCACACTGGCTGCCCATCTGTCCTTACTTCGCTGTACCTATAGATAAAAGGGGTGTATATGTTATTGCTAGTATGTGTGGCAAATTATATTTGGTAACTTTAGAAGAGATTTCTCATAGCTATGGGCTGCGCCGTGATGAATCGTGTCTCCATGTCGGCGAAAATCTTTGTTAAGGAGCTTGTGTTTGGCTCTCTGAGTGCAAGTGGTCATTTTGCCAGAGATGTCAGTGAAAGGAGGAAGGAAGCAGATGTGGTCAGATCCTTGTCCCCTCTTACTTCTACAGTGGTGTCGGAAGGCTTGAAAGTTCCCAGACCTCCAGGTCCCTTCAAGCCATCTTGAGTTCTGACAACTCAGAATGATCTGGAGTTTAATTAGACAATTATCCGAACTGGGATACTCAACTCTTTTATTTTAAAGCCAAGCAGAACCCAGTGAGTACACTGTAGTTTGTGCTGAAGTTAGTTATTATTTGAAGCTGTAACTATTAGAAATCTTTCTACTTTATTTCTGCTTATTACTTCAGCCAAGGAATAGATGAATCTGAAGTTTTTTGAACAGAAGCTACTGTCTCAATCCAGAAGACCTTTCAGTGCTTTTTCAAACAAAAGGATGGAAGTTTTGTTTTGAATTCAGAGGAAGCAAGATCAAACTCTCCGTCAGTTTAGACGTAGGAAATGAACAAAGGGATTTGACACAATAACATGTCATTTAGATTGTTCAGGTTACACATTTATTTGAGAGTTTTCTCCTCTTCTTCTGAATAATTTATTTATTTTTATCAATGTAATGTTTTATGCCTTGGATTTTTATAGTACATTTGCATTTCTGATGCTGCTATTATACAGGAGCAGTAGAGCTTGATAACGGTAGTGAGGTCGACACAAACATGATAGAAGGAGAAGTTACAGAGATGAAAGTTCTGCACTCTCACTGTAGCTTTACAGCCATTACTTACAGGAACATTCAAGACTGATGGCTGTTGCGTTTCAGGTAAGAAAGAAGGTGACATTGGTTTAAAACAGTTTTTAAAAAATTTACTTCAAGTTCTTTGTGTTTCCTTTAGTATTCTGAAACTTTTGGGTTTGAGCTTGCGGTGTTTTCTCAGTTACTGAATGGTAGAAGCATAATTTTTAAAAAGAAAGTGACGTATTTTAGACAATAATATAGCTATGGGAGTGGTTAGGTGAGAAGGAATGCCAAGAAACTGTAGACGTGTGAAAAATCATGGCTGTTGCCAGCACAGTAACAAGTAAGAGAGTGGTATAAATCAAAATAAGCATCTATTGTGTTCTGTTTAGACATTTTCCCATTCATCTTCCTGGAAAATTATACTATTATGTTTCCATTATGTTGGATTCTCCCATATGTGTTGCTAACTGAGCTGAAATAAGAATAGTAGACCAAATACAGAAGTAACTTGTAAACAGCAGTTCTTAAGTTCTCAGGACTGTTCTGTTTTAATCAGTGGTGGGTTTTTCTTCTGTTTTCCCTCGAGATGAGATGACCCTACATATTATTTCTTTAGTGACCTGTTAATTGGGCTTCTGGAGAGTGAGTTTTTCGGACTTCTACTTCTTCTGAACACTACTAACTGGTAAGTCTACTAAACTATTAAACAAGCGTAATCAGCAGTATAAGGCAGGCCTACAGGCAAAGGACACCTTAGGCTCAAGTAATCCTGAACTTTGGCGTTTTCTGCCATTTGAGACACCATGGTGGTCTCTAAGGCATTCTCAGTGGGTTGACATCCTCTCAATCTCTGCACCCTTTTCAGCAGCTGGTGACCTAGGGTGTCTGAAAGAGACACCTATGTAATGAGCCCACTTAGTAAGATGTTAAATGTTGGTAAAAGATGTCCGTGGGAATAAAAAGGGACGTGAAAAATAAACTCAGAGCATTGGAATTCACATTTTAAATAATGTGAAAGCTCCTGTTAAATCCTCTCAACTTTGAGCTATATCATATGATAAATTGTATCTCTGCAAATTCTTTCTCCTGAAGGCTGAAGACAATATTGCTCCAGACCTCTGCTGTAGAATACCACACAGATATTCACGGATCATGATGTTCTATTTTCCATTGATCAATAACTGTCATCTGTCCCTGGAAGAAGCTATTCTCCCTGTTCAGCGAGAGAGCTGTCTCTGGGGGGACTGAGGACGCACAGGTTTTAGTGATACGGTCAAGTTTATATGAGAAGTTTTTAGCAAAGCTAGGAATAAACCCCAGAGCTCTTGATCTCTGTTCTTCAACCACAAGACTGTTTTCTCTTTGGCAAAGCCCTCTTTTTCTGCTCATACCTCATTTTATCCATCTGGTCATGTTAGTACTTTCTGTAACATAGTTAAGTTTTTGAAGACGGAAGTAGTTTAGGAAATGGAACTTGCATAGTGAGTTCCCCAGTGCAAAATACATTTCAAAGTAGATGTTTAGCTCAAGTGAACACCTTGAAATCTTGATTCAAGATAGGACTGCATAAAAGCGTTTACATGCTGTAACAATTGTAAAGTAAGGAATAGAAAACTAGAAGGTATTATAAAACTAGTTGTTCCAGGTAGAAGTGTCAGATTTGCAAGTAATAATGATTTTTTTTTTCTTGTGGTAAAACATAGAAATGTCTAATCTCTGTGTATGTTAACTGCTAATCCAATGCCCACAGCTGTCTGCATAGGTCCTATAGGAGAAAACAAACCTGAATGCCTGTCTGTTGCAATAGCTCTAATTGCTGAAAGGTTCCATTGACAAAGAAGCTGTTTATGTTAAAAAAGCCAAAAAATCTCAAAGAAAAAACTCACAAAATTAGATCAGGTACAGAGGCAACCAGTTCTGTATTCTTGAGCCTTTCATCAGCAGAATATCATTTGGTATATATGCTATTAGATAATGTAAAGCAGTTCTTTAATCTTTCAATTGCTACTGAAAAGCATTTAGAAGGTAGTGAGATTCAGATGAAGCCTTCTGTATATCTTGTGCACTCTTGAGATAAAAATTATGATATGTTAATTACATATTTCAATAAAAGTAGTCATATCTGTATAACTACTGCATAGATGCATGATTGAAATAGAAATGGCAGGGGAATAAAAGAACAGAAAAGAAAGGAGAAACAAAAAAAAAGCAATGCAGCTGCTTACAACTACCTGAAAGAAAGATTATCTCTTATTCTAGTTTCCTCTTGCTGAATAAAATGTGATGTGATCAGGTCACTGCATGTAAAATGCTGTAAGAATGTGATCTGTACTTCATCATTATAAAATTCAAACATTCTTGAACCTTTTATTCCACCCTGTTCATATTTATCTTTTTGGTCCTGCCTTCATCGGGTACCACATTTGTATTGATAAATTGTAGGTACTTGGAGATGTATTGATGGGCTGAAGACAGTTCAAAATGTAGAGTGCTGTGGCTTTGCATATCATTACACCTAGCTCGCTCTTTGCCTCTTGAAAGCTGTCGATTTGTGCATTATTGCTATTCAGGCTGATAAATGACAGTAATTGTTCTTAAGTTGAAGAGCTGGCTTAATGTGCTGACTTGCTTGGGAATTCTGAGCACCAGGGTTAAACTAGTGCTCCACTGGTTCTAACAAAATGGTCTTTTCCAGCTCAGAATAGATACTTAATTGAATTACTTTAGTTTTCATGCATTTTGCAGCTTTGCATTTGAAGAAAAAATATTCATAACAAGATCAGGGAATTCAGATCTGTTCACAGGGAGGTCAGGCTCGGTATGTGCCCCCACTTCAAGGCACCTGCTTCCAGTGGTGCTACCACAATTAAAAAAAAAAGAAAAAGTTGAGGGGGAGAATATGTTAGTCCTATAATGGCACTGAGAAAGACATAAAAAATTAGATGGAAATGTGTCCCTATTCTTTTTTCCACCGTCCCACTGGTGGAACTTAGGAAGACACACTTATAAAGGTGAAATACAGCTCACTTTGTGGGATTTTTTTGAACATTTTTTGTCCATGTTTAGTGGCACTGATTTTCAGTATATTTCGTTTAGGAGTGATGTCTTAAAGTCTCTGTTAATTCTAGGAAATTGCAGGTTTCTTTCAGGTATAACTCAAGAATTCCTCATGAAATTTGGATTTTTTTCTTGAATGATGCCCACAGAATTCAAACCAAGAATTCAGAACTTTCAGACGTTGGGTGTGACACGTATTGAATTGTTCACATTCGGCACTGCTTGTGTGCTGCAGTACAAATTAGGGCTCACAATCGTAATGACTGAGTGTCTCAGGTTTCCTCGCTTCCACCAACTGTCTTTGTTTTAAACACTCTCAGTACAGTTCTTCTGGGTGAAAGCGGTGCATTTCCACTTTCTGCATTGATGCAAAGAAATTTCAAATCAGATTGAAAAAATTGAGCTGTTAAAGGCGAAAATAACACGATTCAGAGTGAGATTTATTTACTTCACTGTGATTCTCTACGATGACTCATTTCATCTATAAATATTGGGTGGGATCAATCCCTTTCACGTGACGTACAGAAAGTGTTGCTTTCCACCTACAAAGATAACATATTTATTAATGGTCTTCTGTAGTTCCAGGCATATTTGGGATTTCCTGGGTTGGCATCTTAAAGATATTGGTTGTTCATTCAGGGAGAATTTTAGTCTCAACCTTCCTGCAAGATTCTTGTCTTCTTATTTATAACTGCTGTAGCTTCAGTGTATAATGTATATTTTCAACAAAGTTATGAAAACTGGGAAAATAATAAATTCAATATTTTTTTAGTCATCTTAGTAACAGGAGTCCTTTTCCTTAGTCTTGAAATGGAAGATTATTTACAGTTACATAAATGTGATGGATGATCAGTAGACAACGTTATCAGAAAGGCATGTCTTGTGCCTTTCACAAAGACTTGTGATTGTTACCCTGTGTAATTCAAGGTTAATTCTCATTCAGAGAGTCTTCTCAGAGCTGGGTTCTTAAATCAGTCACCTGCATCTCCCAACCTCTATGAGTTCAAGTGTAGGTTTGATGTTTAGGACCACTGAAGACTTTTCAAGGGTATGCAGATGTACCCAGCATGTACCTTAGCAGATCCAAGATTATTCCTGAAGCTTACAAAAGTTTTTATCACTGGAAACACTTGCCACCTCCCAGGGGGACATTTATGTTTGCATTAGATGTTGAGGTCCATCTATTGAATGTAAAAGAAATACTTTGTTATATATGCTGTACAAAAATTCAGTTTTCTTCCTTCCTATTCCTTTTTTGCAATACAAATTTCTCACTTTTACAGATATTTGTGTGTTTACTGAGCTAGAATTCATTGAAGATACTAGTTAATTCCTATTTCTTCCATTCCATGCCTCAAATACATTTCTCAGTAAGAAAAGACTCATTACCTGACTGTAACACTCTGGAAATGTAGATTTTCCTGAAGCTGCCATTTTACTAATTTTTCTTCACTTATCTACTTTAAAATTAAACAAATAGCCACTTCCTTCTTTTGTATTAGGAAAGCAGCATTAACGGAGTTCACAGGAAGGTGAACTTCTTAGGCCTTGTGTGGATACTGTATTTCTACTCAATTTTATTCAACCACTTTTCTTGACTGAGCTCATTTTTTGTTATTCATGAAACCTAAAGCCATTGCAGCATAAACCTTAATGGATGCTATCTTTCACATGCTGATCTTCACATGCCCTGTTTTCTTGCAGGGTCTCTGATAGAAGGTTAAAGAATATTGTGACTCAAGCATATATTTTATTTTTCCTAATCTACTCTTCTCCAGTTCTTTAAATCTTTGCTATTCAAGTCACTATAAAGAAGAAAGTATGAGAGTTCAGCTCATAGCAGAATTTTGGAAATATGTAATTCAGGAATTTTATGCTGTTGGGCATATTTAATATCTTTCCACAAATTTTCTATAATTGCCACTACTTTTTTTTTTTTTAGAAATTAATTTTTATTTTAAAGAAAAATACCTAATCTTTTTAGTTCTGGGAGAACTTTGGAAACACAGACCTCTTCTTGTTATAGATTTGTTTCTGGCAACGTTAATAGTATATTGTATGCACTTTTCAAACACAGAATGTCTCTCTGCTGAAGACAAACAGATGTCATCTTTCTGAATGCATGCACTGAAATAGCATTTGTGAACTGGTTTATTCAGCCAGTTGGTATTATGACTATTTTATATTTAGAAATCTATGAGTGATTGCTTTTAAGGTCTCTTGATTTAGAGGCAAGGTCAGGTGCTATGGAGTCCAAACTACATCTCAAATTCCAGTATACCATGGAGAAAAGAGCTTGTTTGTTTTAGGGTTCTAAGCATCTGCAGGTTCCACAAAGCAAGTTAAAATCCTGAACTGATGAACAGATCTGAAAATCCAAAGTTTAGTTTAAAGATTTTGGGCAGCTCAGGTGTTCCTTTGCTGGATGTGAATTCTTTACAGTTTGGGGTTTGGGGGTTTTTTGGTAGTTTTCTCTGTAAAATAAAATTTAATTTCTCTTAATTGGAGTGTTGGAGTAATGTGCTATGGGAAAGATAATACTAAGGAGAAAACTGAGGTCAGTATTTTGACTGGGAAGGTGAATTTGTATTTTTCACACCATGCATTTCATTCTTCCTTTTAAAGGATTATTAAAAGTGTTACAAAAATGTGGTCTTGTGGTTCTGCATCATGCTGAATCTATAATTTCCAACCGTCAGTTGACCTAATGGAAGTTCCCTGTAATGACTGCAGTTACCTTATACCCTTTGTCTGACTTGATTCAGCTGTTCAAGGTGGTCGTGGCTTTAAGTTTGGAGTAATCATGGCTGTTTCTGGCTTTGTCATACAGCCAGGCTGCTGATGGCTGGGCTTGGTTCTTTTATCTGGCTGGGCATCACTTTCCTTTGCACATGTAAGCACTGTTAATGTGATCCAGCAGGAGATAGCTATGCAGATGCTTAATGGTCGAAAAGGCGGGCGGGAGGGTTTTGCTGCCTGTTTTTCTACTTTCCTATGTTAATCTGTATGCTGTATATGCATGTGCCAGTATTAGTTTCTGTTATGTATTCAGTCTTCTTTCTGAATCAGAGCTCCACCACTTTAATTGGCTATGCAAAGCCGTTTCATGTGAGGGTGCCTACACCGGGAATCTTATAAAATTGACCAATACCTTCCTCTGGGTAGGAAAAGGAAGGCAAATTAATTGTTGCATAGATTTAAAAAAAAAAATAGTCTTCAGAAAACTCTCTACCAGAGCGGAGTGGAAATTCTCATTTAAAGCTTATTTCAATTTTATGTCCTACATAATGTACTCTGTAGAACAATGTTGTCTTCTAAAAGGATGAACCCTTCTGCTGTAGACTTGCAAATATTGTTACAGCAGCCTGTGTGTCACCCTTAAGTTTTCCCAACCTTTGCAATTAAAATATACGGTTTTTAGTGTGTTGAAACTTTGTTAAATGTCACCCATTTTTAGGGGCTAAAACTTGCAAGTTTCTCAAAGTTTTGTGCTTCAGCTAAAATGTTTTCTGAGAACTAGATCACAGGATGTATGTTATATATATATAACATTCAAATAGTCTTACTCCTGCTTTTTGGAAGATTTAACATTCACTGTCTTTGCAATGGATCTATAGCAGGAGGACATGTTTGTTTCAGTTTTGCATTTTGGTGTCTGCATTAAAAAAAATAAAGTAATAATTTACATGTTTATATATCTTCATTAGAAAGTTGTAACTTGGCAGGTAAATTGGCTGCAGTCAGGGCCAAGATTTTTGCTTTGAAAGAGTTATGTTAGAGTGTAATTCCATCTTGAAACTGCTCTCCTGCAATTTTAATGAATGTTCATGAAAGGACATGCCCGACACACTGGTAGGAATAATTTCAGTATTGTGAATACATTAAGGATTAGTTAGTTTGGAAGTTGTACCACCTGCCTAGTAATCTCCCTCCAGATTCCTCGTTGGCTAAACCATTGCAGGAGTTTTGCTACTCTGACATGGGGTTCACTTGTGCCACCAAGCTGGTTGAT
Organism: Rhynochetos jubatus; assembly: GCA_027574665.1. NCBI lineage: Eukaryota > Metazoa > Chordata > Aves > Eurypygiformes > Rhynochetidae > Rhynochetos > Rhynochetos jubatus. Next base: position 20,222,612 of record CM050661.1, on the reverse strand, counting down.
GGGATCCTGCTGTGTCATAAGGGACAGCTGAAACATTGCAGGTGAAACCAGACTCACAACATCATGCTCACTTGGAGGAGTAAAAACACGCTGTGATGCTTTTGGCATTTAATTATGTATGTTTTTAATACCAAGAGAAAAGTCTCAGTCTTCGTTTGTATCAGCTCTCTCTTGCCCAGCGTTTCTCCCTTCCCCACCCAATCTTAAGGCTTGCTGCAGAACCTCGTTAGACTGAGTGCAGCTGGTGCTGTAGCCACAAACCACCCAGGGGAAATTGTTCACAAGGGTGTTTCTCACTTAGTACAGCAGCTGTAGCAACTCCTGCGAATTCTCTGTGTTCCCGTTTACCTACCTGTGTTTGAGCAACATCCAGGCTTTTCTGACAGAAGAGATATGTGCGTAGAATTTATGAATATGTATATCTGGTCTAAAAATCATGCATTTTGTGTGAGATTTAGAAAGGATTATTTGATACAACAGTATTTATGTGATGATGAGTTAGACTTCTGCTTATCTTTGAAAGTTTCCATGAAACTTCAAAGCTCAAGCTTCTTTACGCGACATTCGACGTCTGCAGTATTCAGAGTATGTGTATTTGTAAAGAAATGAAATAGATAGCAAGAATCTCATTTTTTAGTTAGCAAGGCCTGATTAAGAAAATGGTGTGTATTCATACGAAGCAGCCCAAGAAAATGAAGAAGAGTTTGCAGCACTTAGAATTCATGTTTATGCAGTAGAATTCAGGTAAATGTAAAAGTGTGCGACCTCCCATGGCAGGGGTGGTTGGAAGGAGATGCTCTTTCCCAACTTCCCTCCTCGGTTACTGTTTCTGAGAAGTGTGGCATTGTGTATGTCACAAAGGGATGTCTGAAAATTTTTTCCTATTGCATGCTTAATCGGTAAGAATATTTCCTGCTGTGCAGAAATTGGTTAACAACTTCAAAGGTTATACAGGCATGCTAGCTTCTTCAGAAACATGGGAAGCAGGAAAATCCCAGAGACTGGAAAAGCTGCTGGAAGAATCATTTGCCGGTGTTAGGTTTAAGATTCAGAGATTCTTGGGTCTTTTCATAATTCATATTGTTCATTTTCCACTTTTTTAGACTCAACAAGTGAAGCTCTAAAAGTAAAACACCTCTTCCGAAGTTTAATCTATTTTTAGTTTAAAAGATCTTGTTCACTGTGAACTCCTTTTTAATAGTTTTGTCCCCAAATACAGGTGGGGAGAGTCCCAGGAAGACATAATTATTGAAGTCTCTGGTAGTGCATGTTTCCTATTTTTCTTCTAAAAAAACGTTTGGAAGCTATTTTTGCAGATTTGAAATTATGTGTGTGTTGGGTTGGTTTGTTTGGGGTGTTTTACCCTGCTCGCTTAATTCTCACTGATTATGGTCCAATTCCTTTGTGTTTCTTTTTGCAAAGAAACCCAAGAAATTGTCACCAATATTAACAAAGATAATAGAGTGCCTAATGCAGTGGATCTCTTTTTGTATGTCTTGCCTTTTAAAATATCCTTTCCAATTTCTCAGTGGGCAGGGAACTAGATACATGTGTGGTTTTCCCTTTAGTGTCCCCACAGAAATAATTCATTGAATCTGAACTTTTGTGTTGTCTGTGAAGGCTGTAGGTAAGCGATACATTGCTTTGTGCAGCAATGCACCTTGATTTTGAATGCGTAATGAATACTCTGTGAAGACCCAAATCTGCGGAAAGTTTTATGTGTGTGTGTTCCTATATTATTTTTTCTTTCTCAATTTGTAACTGGCACTGGGGAGTACAATAACCCAAAAACCCCCAAAATCAAAAGAAACCCAAACTCCTAATAACCCCCTACCTCCTCAAACACCTAGTGTCTTGTCAGCTGCAGAATGACATGTGTCTGTAAGGTAACCTTGAGGAGAGGTTTTTGTTCCTGCGTGTGGGCACACCAAAGAACCAGCAAAATAAGGTTTTTGTTCTATAGAGCTCTGTGTGGGGCGTTGTTATAGGAATGGGATCCCCCAATTTCTTAGGCTTGCATTTGAATCCTGAATTTATTTGTTTGGCAACATACAGCATTTTCCCTCTTTCATCCTAAGGCAAAATCTTCTTTTGTGCCAATTTCCCATAACAGTGATCATGAACTATATTAGCTTCATTTGGTAAACTGTTTCCTTTTGACAGAAAGGGGAAGTATTAAGTATGCAACGAATAGAGTCACATATGAATCTACCAAGCAGACCATGACCTTTAAGCCACTGGCTTCGTACACAGGAAAGCCTGCAGGAGTAAAGTAATGAATTGATAGGTGTGTAAGCATTTGCAGAATGAGGACTTTCCAATTGGTCTTCTTTTCTGGAAGGTTTCTGCCTGCACCTGCTGGTACTCCAGGATCCTAGATCATTTTCTGTGCTTACGTCTTTGAGTCATTTTTGCATTCAACTTCGTTTCCAGGAAAACACGATGAATCTGTGATCATTACAGCATGCCACAGTAATTAATAACCTTTGGTTTCTGGTTTTGGAGCAGAACTGATAGTTTTAAAGGATGTTTCAATCTAAAATCAAGTGGTAGAGAGATAGGGGAAAGCTTCAGCTTGTTTTGTTGTAACCGATGAATTTGTTGCCAACACTGACCATCAAGTGGCTGAGATAGCTTCATTATTTTAGATGGATAGCTAATTACTGTCCTTTTTTTTTTTTATTATTATTCCTATTTCTGTCCTTCATGTGATGGTTGTGAATTAGCTTTGTGCCATTTTCTAAAGTATCGGGCATTTTTATACATTTGGTATATTGAATGGCAAATACTTGATGTAAAGTCTGCAGTTTTACTCCATAACCAGATTGTAAAATATGAACTGAATTAATCATAACTGCAAAGAGTAATGGCACATTTTCTCTTATTTTATCTTTACTGCCTTTCAGATCATGGTTTAAAACCTTCTACATCTGGTGCACAGAATGAGGCAGCAGCTTTGGTGGTGGATAGCAAAAGGCAAAGGTCAAACCAGAGGCTGCACAAATATTGTGCACTGGATTTATTGTTTTAATTAAGAGTGTGGCAGTTCATCATAAACTGTTTATGGTGTTTTTGCACAGTGCAGCATTTTGAAATCAGCTGTTTTAATGAAAACATAATGTCATATCTGTCAAAGTTCTAAATATTTTGAAAGTGAAATATGAAAACAAGAACTTTAATTCTGGGTTTACTGGGATTAGCTCTTGGAATTGTTTTAAAATCCCTTATGTGTCATATTACAGGTAGCATAGTTCTGTGTTGGAAAGGGAATGGAAAGTACTATACAGAGCTTGTTATTTAATTGTGAAAATACATGCTGAGGGTTAATGTATTGAAAAACAAAGCTCTGATGACTTGCGTTGGAATGCCAGAATTAAGACATAAACAGAGATAAGGCACTTCCTTCTTCATAAACAATATGTAAACGCTGTAACCTGATTGTGCTTAAAAAACACCCAAAAAAGACCCAACAAATAAACCCCAAAGATATATGAATCCTTAAACCCTGTGAGGAAGAAATATGCTGTGGGTCATACGACGTCGTGATGTATTAGCATCAGGGTCTTTGTAACTAATTATTTACAAGACCTAATATCTTTCTGTGGACTTTTAATGCTGGGCATTTTGTAGGCTAACAATTTTCTGCTATTGTTATGTATTCATGTAGCTATGTAAGGCGATTTTGGTTACATTTTTTTGTATAGTCTGATAAAATATTTGTATAATCTGAAAATTATATTTTTGTAGTACTCTCCTTGGAAAATAGAAATTAAGTCTGTCATTAGATGCTAGGCCACAGTAGTTGACTGAGCAGGGTAATGTATGTTACGTTTTGTGCTATACTTGGTCAAGTTTCATATATATCGTATTCCAAGTTATTTTATTAAATTTAATATCTGCACTTCCTATTACCAGACATGCCTCTCATTCAAAGCACAGAGGCACAGTTCTCTAATCAGAAGTGACAAGCTATATACTTTCTTTCAGCCATTATTCGGTAGCCTAGAGCAAGGAGCTCTGTTTCCTTGAAAATGTTTTGAATTGGGTTATTTTTATTGAAGTATTAAAGTAATTCTTCAGATTTTAGGCTATTATTTAAGTACTTTTGGGAGAATGCAATAACCTCTAGATTCTGTAGCCTTTGTTATGTTAACAATTGTAGCTGCTAAATGTATCTTTTTAATGCTTGTTATGTAAGTGTCTGGAAAAATCATCTGACTGATAGAAACTAACAATATTTAGGAAATAAACAAGATTAGTTGGCTAAATTAGTTTACTATTGAAGTATAATATCAAAGGGACTCACTATTTGAATATACCCATAGATTCTGGTCACCATACCATCACCAACAAATGTCTATTATTAACTGTTTGCCAATTTGTTGCAACATAAAGTTCGTATTTGGCAGATCTAAAGAGTCTGAAAATGATTTTTTCCTATCTTAAGGCAATCTTGCTTGTGACGATGTTGGTTGAAGCCCTCTCCAAAAACGTCTAACGTTTAGGTTTGTTGAACATCTTTATTTGAAAGGACTCCTGGAGTCTTTGCAAATTTTGCAACTTCTTTTCTTTCTTTTAAGACAGAAGATAGTGTGAGAATGTCAAAATAAGTAGGATAGATTTGGTATCAAAGGAGAAAAGAAGCATTTGTCCCAAACCTCAAAGCTATGGCTCTACCGGCTGCCTTTGTATCTCTTTTGAAACAGTATGGAACAAGAGAAACTCAAGGCAAAGCAGCTTTATTGGAGGTGTAGTCCTTTTGGGGTACATGTTTTTTGAAAGGTGATCTTAACGCATCAAACACTGCCACTTTTCCTCCCATATCTTGTGTGTGTATTCGTGGGGGGTGATGCGTGAAGTATAATAGGAGAACTGGCAATATGTATTAGAATTGGGTGAGCAATGGGAAGAAATAGAGGGTGGTTAGGATCTGTCCCTGGCACAGAACGAAATACTGGCCTTTGTTAAGGGGAGCCAGTGAGCACTGAGAAATTTTGCAGTGATGCTGAGGTACATGAGAGAAGGATAATGCTAAGAAACTAACTCCCATCTTGAATAAAGATCTTGTTCTTCTAGGCAAACATCACAGGTGCAACTCAAAGTATTTTCCCAGAAACAATTTCAAAATAAAATACTGCTGGTTGTAGCCATTACTGATGCCTTGTTGCCTCTGTAGTCATCTGTGCTGGTTTTGGTCTGGAATAGAGATGATTTTTGTCACAGTAGCTGTTATGGGACTAGATTTTGGATTGGTGCTGGAACCAGCGTTGCTAACCCAGGGATGTTCTCGTTACTGCTGAGCAGGGCTTGCACAGAGCCAAGGCCTTTTCTGCTCCTCACCCCACCCCACCAGCGAGCAGGCTGGGGGTGCACAAGAAGCTGGGAGGGGGCACAGCCAGGACAGCTGACCCCAACTGACCAAAGGGACATTCCATACCATACAGCGCCATGCTCAGCATATACAGCTGGGGGAAGAAGGAAGGGGGGGGATGTTCAGAGTGATGGCATTTGTCTTCTCAAGTGACCGTTACGCATGATGGAGCCCTGCTTTCCTGCGGATGGCGGAACACCTACCTGCCCATGGGAAGTGGGGAGTGAATTCCTTGGTTTGTTTTGCTTGGGTGCGTGGCCTTTGCTTTACCTATTAGACTCTCTTCACCTCAACCCAAGAGTTTTCCCACTTTACTCTTCTGATTGTCTCCCCCATCCCGCCATGGGGAGAGTGAGTCAGGCGACTGTGTGGAGCTTAGTTGCTGCTGTGGCTAAACCATGACATCTTGTGTGTGGTGTTGTTTTTTTGTGTCTTTGTTTGTTTTGTTTGTTTTTGTACAATATGTGTTTGCTTTTTAGAGGTTTCTTTGTTAGCACACTTGATCGATTGATACTGCTTAATAGGACCGTGGTATTAATCATCAACTTTCTTTACCAGTGTTCTGAAACATTTGGATATGTTTAAAAATGCAGTAGGAGTTAATTGCAATGTTTGATTGACCTGGGCTATATTATATCTAGACACATCTTCGTGTGTATGTTATTATTGTGTTGTTTTTGAATTCAGATGAATGAAAATGTAGCAGATCCACAGGCGATGTAGCCCATGCTAAGCAAGAGAAACAGAAAGTGCTCATGAAGTCTTGCAGACGGTGTAAGAAATATGTATGCCGAAAGCAGGGTTAGGTTGCATTCTATTGCCAGGCACAGTGGTTTTGTATGCAGTTTTGATTAAGTAATTACATGCATACTATGCTGTTTGAATTGCAAATGTAAACTGTATCACATGTACAAATATAGACGACTTCTATGAAAATATGGCCCTGAACAGAATTCAAGAATGACAGTTCTTATAGTTTGGTACAATTAGAATTACAATTCAACTATATAATTGATTTTTTTAAAACTGCATTTGTCACGAGTTGAAAAACAAGAATGGGTAATACTGAAGTGGTTAATATTAAAATAAATGAAATCGCTAAGAACTGATGCGAACTAATAGAGAAAAACCTATCAGAGATGACCGAAATATGTTAGAAATTAAAACATTGACTCTAATAATAATTAACACTACACAGGGAATGAAAACATCAACGGTGTAATGACATCACATGCCTAAAATCTTTTATAAGATACCGAGCAATACATCCAAAAGATACAGAGTGGCAGTAGAGGGCTTCAGGTAGAAATGTAGATGAAAACTACTGGGAACGCTGACCTGAGAATAGCTGGGGGTAGGGAGAATATTGGCAGGACGTATCTCCTCCTGGCCCTGTTTTCTTCGTACCTTCTGCTTACATCCATTGTTGGAGACAGGGCATGAAGTTAGATTACCCCTTGATCTGACCCTGTGACTTGAGCTTCAGAGTCCGAGCGTGCAACCTGAATGACAGATAAGTGGCGGAGAATCCTTGCTGCCTCGGTGTCAGCAGTTCTGCTGGCAGGAGGAATGCATGGCATTGCCTGCGAGCTGCAGATACACTAGGAAGGGTAAGTGTAGAGTCTAAACAGACGTGAAAGGGCATGCCATGATATTCTCCAGATACTCTATCTGGCCTAGGTTTTAGGGGTGGAGTTGGGATATTTCCATGGTATGCAACTATGTGAACAGCTTGAAAATGCTTCTGGGTCTCCTAGTTGAATATAGCCATAGTGAGCTAAATCTTGCTTGGTACTTCTCCGGCAAAGTGTCATATCGAATATTTAGTGGTACAACAACACAGATGGTCTGCAAGTTAGGAGTAAGTATGTAAAGCAGCTAGTATGTGCTGAACTCAATAGGAAATGCTGACCCAGGACGTGCTTTGCACTCAACCACGTGCTTCGTAGTATGTCATCTTGCCTCTACCAGGGAAATGACTGTCCGAAATCCATTAGCAAGAGAAACATAAGGGAAAAGTTTGCTGTTCCTATTCTGCAGTACTATGGGCTAGTTTTATCCTGGTTTTATTCACTGCTTGTACCAATTCAGCCTGGTGGATTTGATCTGGGAATCGCTTGGTGAAGTGTAGTGGTAAAAGTCAGTCAGACTAGGTAGAAGGTGTGATTCCTTTCAGCCTTGAAAATGCATGGATCTCTTTCAGATGTGCATATCGGTAACACCACTAATGAGTGTACAGCTTTCACTTAGGGAAGATGTAAAAAGTCATTAGTATAGACAACTTGACTATGTTTAATTTTCAGACCTTTTATTTTGAAATCACAGCTGTGTAAAATTTGGAAAGGTGTCAGTTAAAGAGCAACATACAAATTGTTTGTACTTTCAGTGTAGGAATATTTTATATTTTAACTTATAAGTCCTGAATTTGGAAAGCATCCATGTTTCTGCAGACAAAATACATACTGTCCCTAACATGCATCACAAAAGAAAAAAAAATCTAAAGAAAAAAAGGAGAAAAAGTACTCCCTTGAAAAATACTACTCCTGCTTTGAGATGAACAATTTTTTTACAACCTGCTAATCATGGATACAATGTCATTTGTAGGAAAATAATTGCTGTTAACAGTAATTAACATAAAGTGAACATAAAGATAGAAATGTCAAAAGGATACATAAATGGATTCAGATGTCTAGATTTTTCACAAAAGACAGAGAAATATTTATTTCAAAATGGACAGACAGATAGTATTTGGGGGTCTTCTGTTTAAATGTTGGTGGAAACAAATGTGAATGGTAGAAATTGAGATACATCACATAGGAAGCAGAACTTTGAAACTTTTTCTCTTAATTTTTCTCAAATGAATATCTGTTTATTATTGAATGATATTGAATATTGACTATTAAAACTAATTAAATAGTGCTGGCATGTTCTGTGGTAATTTAAATGATGCCTTGTTAACGAGTGTACAATTAGCATTCTTAATGAAAAACCATAGCTTGATAAACCAACTTCTGCAGTCTTAAAGCAAAAACCCCACATATTTATTGTAATAACCTACAATAAGATAAAATGAATAGAAATACCTGAAAATATATTAAGATAGATGTATGTACATTGGACATTAATGCTGTATACAAAATATATCGGGAATGTGTTTCAAAATATTTCAAACATTGTTGACCTTTGTTATATAATACCAAGCGCAGGGAACTATATTTGCATAGATTTAGTAATATATTGTAAATAACTACATAGGACAGTGCACATTTTTCCTTAAGATACAGCATTATAAGCAAGACATTAAATTATGCCTATCAGACAAAGCAGCAGAATCTCAACTTTTTTTTTTTATAGCACATTCTATTGGGAAGACATCTCTGCTTCTAAAAAGCACATGCATTAACTGCCTGATTCATGTGGTGACATGTGGCATATCCAAATGTGTTATGGATCTCCCAGGAATAAAAACAACATAGCAAAATCATCACCTTGGGATGTTCATTGAGTGAATATTTTACAGACATACTCCTTTTATATTTATATAATAATTTAGTGTTATGACAATTTTTTTAGCAGTGTTGGCAGTTTTTCTTTTTTATAATGGTATTATATTTGTGAGCCTATTAAATGCACATGGGCTAAACTACACAAAAAAGTATTTTTCATAATTCCTTAGGGTGCTTGTAGCAAAAGAACCATATTGGTATAGAAAAATGTTAATAAAAGGTCAAGCAGAAATTTCCAATGTTTATCATGATAGCAATAGCAATTTGGGGCTTTTTTGAATTGTATATTGAAGAAACAGATTTATGAAGTATATAGAGAGGAAACTATGCCTACTACACTTTGTACTGGAACTCTTTATTAAGAGAAACATTTAAGTCTTAACAATAATCAGTGTAATTAATTTCTACTGTCTTCTTTTTTAAATGTCTGGAAATTGGTGTGAAGTTGTATGGAATGAGCTGAAGAAGTTTGACTGTTTTGCTATGTTTCTGTGTTACAACTATTGCTATGTACCCTAGAACTGAGAATGATTCTTACATCAGTGTAGCCATTTTTACCTGTTCCAGAGAGCTGGCATTCAGAATGGGAGCAATGCTTTTGGCAGAGTGTGTTCATGTACAACAGATAAAGAAATGCTGGGTTATATTCTAGGGATTAGTCTGTTCATTCTGGAGCATCATCATCTACTCAATTTACGTTCATATTTGCACTGACCCAAGGACCTAGCTAGGCTATTGTTGATCAACTCTTAAGTCTCCTGGAGTCACGTAGAAAGTCTGAGCTCAAATTTTGATTTGATGATTCTTTCAGAGTGTTTATTCTCGCAGAGATGCTGTCATTTGTTACTTAGAGAATAGATGTGTCTGTTTAGAGTGTACCATTTATAAAATGCTTTTCCATGTTTATCCAACAAATTTGAAGCAGTAGAAGCCAGGTAATGCATGTATTGACTGTCTCTGAACAGAATGAAAGCTGGCTGGCTGATCCAGATTTCATCGGTACACTGTTCTTTCAAACTGACCGCGTGTCTGGTCTTACACCCTTGGAGTCTGTGTGATATATTTAGTTTTTTAAAAAGGATATTTAAATACGAGCTGTGGCGAGATTAACTATGGCATGAATATCTTTAAACTCTTTTTCTGTGAGACTGCAGCCCATCAGTTATTAACTCCTCATTGAAAGAGCAGTAAGTAAATTTGTGTGCTGCTTCTTCATGCATTAATTTGCTTGAGTGTCTGTATCCTAAAATAAATAAGCCCATTTTTTCATTGTCTTCCTGGTGACAAGAGTGGGCCATAAACTTCAATAGAATGCTAATGAATAAGTATTGTCTTACCTGGTAACTGGATTAGGATTAACTGCTAGAGAGAGTCTCTCATTCCTGAGCAGATCAGAAGACATGGATGATCTACAAATGACAACACAAACACCCTTCAGACCTGAGATCACGTCGATACTAAATTTCAGTTAATTTTCTGATTGTGCTTCAACAGATAAAACTGTACTAGGGCCACGTAATATTGTATGTACAGTGCATCAATGATATTACAAGTTCTGAACTACTTTCTACCTTATTTAGAAAATGCAAAAATCATTTTCTTCAACTGCTTTGTAAATCTTGCTCTGATATTATGCTATGCTTTAACTATATGCAAGTTACAACACTGTTATGCTGCAGATTAAAATACTGACCACAGACAAATACTGCATCTCCTCAAAATAGAAATGTGTTTTCTGTGCAAAAGTGTAGATAAAGGCTATTTTCTTGAAATTGATCCAAGCTGGCTCCACAGGAACAGAAGCATGAGCATCCAAAGTAGCTGTAACAGCAGGAAATTCACTTTTCATTGCCATTTTGCTGTATCCCTTGTGAGAAGGGTTGAAAATAGTGCAGGGAAACTACAGGAAATCTATATCAAATTTTCTTAGAGATCCATCTTATTGTTTAGCAATTTTCCATTGTATCATATTAGCACTGTATTTAGTATTTCTTTTTGGCAGAGACAGTAGTGCTGATTTTTATGTTATCAAAATGATATTAAGAATTAATAAAGTGTTAAGGAAGAGCAAATGATGTTGGTAAAATAAGGTATATAAAAGATATAAATAGTATCGGCTTTCCAGTACAAACTGATGTTTAATATGTTGCTTAATATCTGATGTCAAATTATTCATGGTTCCCACTATTATCATATGGTCTAGAAAAAATATATTTTCTTATGTGTCCATACGGCATTAAAAAAAAAAAATCTTTCAAAAAATCCTTTTTTGTGCATCTTGAGTCTTCCCTGAGAGCTTTGCTGTGCAGTGAAATTGTGATGCTTTTCACACATGTAGGATCTTTTGTAGGTGCACCTTAAGTAGCTAGCGAGTTGGTGAACTAAGCTACACGAAACCCACACAACGTGAAGACAAAACATCTTGAACATGGGTACGATAATAAAGCATTGCAATTCCTGTGATTTGGGGGAATAGGGACATTGTAACTTCAGATGTCTTCAAGAAATACAGCAGAGGTATTCAAAGACAGAAGTACAGAGATTGGTACACAAATTTTGCCTGCCTACAGAATAAATATCTTAGAAATTGTCAATTCGGTTTTTAATTCTGAAATGTTTGAGTTCCACTTCAGAGTTTTGAGTTTCACTGTATGTTTGGTTTCCAGCTACCAGGGATACACCAGTAGTGTTGAGGCATGGCATGAAGCCTAAATTAATCAGCTCTTTCAGGCTTATTAGGCTGGGCCCTGTGCTGACACTGCCAAATTGGGCAGCTGGGGGAGGAGGGAGGTAGCAGCAGGGGTCAGAGAACAAAGGATAGAAGACAAGGAGACAGCATCAGGCAGTGGCAAGAGGCAATGTGGTGAATGGGAAGGAGGAAAGGGAAAGGTGGTGTCTGGAAAGGGGGCAGGTCATGAGGAGGAGAAGAAAGTGGAGTTAATGAAGTCCATTCCAAAAAGAAAAGTGGGGACCAAGGACCTATTTCATTCAATGTAACATGCAACGTGTGACCTGGTGTGAGTTACTTCTCAGCCAAAATAGCTGTTTTTCTAAAACTGAACTCTTGGGATTTTTGCGTCTAGAACTGGTCTGTACTGTAACCATTGTTATACATCAGCCCTAGTCATTTTTTGCCGTTAGCTAGAAGGTAAACAGAAAAAAATGAACCATTTTCATAAGAAATCCCATCTGGTCTGTGCACTGTACTTAGCACCTGAACAGGCTCTATCTGAGGGGGCGCAGTGCTGGGTTACACTATCCAAAAGTTGTGAAAACTACTCATCCTGACTGGTGGGAGTGGGAGGCCTTACAGAAAGAGAGGCTGCTGGAAATGTCGAGTTGTCTGCTTTGAGCTGCAAGGATGGTCAGAAGAGTCCCATTTCTGCACAGTCCTTCAAGGATTGCTAGTAATTGTCTTCTCTAGCTCATCTTCAGCCTGCCATGCAGCTAATCTGAAGTCAGCACACCTGGAAGTAGGTGGTAGGAAGGCCAATGTTCTGTCTTGGCCTCCAATTGTTTGTTTGTATTAAAGAATAGGCCTCTTGGAGCTATTGTAGTGGGATTCTGTCTCTGCCTTGTGCTTTTTTGATGAAGTGATCAAGGAAGACTTCTGACAGCTTTTCTGCAGGTATTGTCTTTGTTTAAGTTCATCAAACCCAGAAGGAGGAGTAATTTGGATACAGGCACTCACTCACTCTGCTGTAATAGGACGTGAGGTTTTTGTGGTACATCTTCTTTAAAGTGTTGTCATTCATTTTTCGTGGAATATCACCTTTAATTGAAGAGCCCTTTTTCAGTTTTCAAAGATCTGTGTATTCCTTCCCCTTCTAGTGGTTTCTATCTTAATTTTGAGTGCAGAAGACTGCTTGCATCTTTTGTTGGCTACCTTGCCAGAAGTATCCAACGTGTTCTGTGAGTTTAACGTTTAAAAGAGAGCGGCCCTGGAGCAGGTTCGAGAACTTTGAAATACACATGATCTATTTTATTTTTACATCTCTGCCAAATTTTGTGATGTGCCTAGATGTGACGCAATGAGCTCCCCAAACAGCCGTGTTCTGACTGCCGTTTGTGTTCCTGTAAATATCTAACATTATCATATTCTGGGGACACAGGGAAGTTGCTGTGGTTGACTCAGGAACAATTATTCAGCTGAGAAGTCTGTATCATTCATACGAACTAAAAACGTATGCATCGGCCTGTCATGCACAAGGAACTGCAAATGGGCTGTTATTAAGAACATAAGTGAGAATAAGGCATCCGTGTGCTGTTAAATTACTTGAAGGTACCCGATTGTCATGTGTGCCTTTGACTGCTTCTAGGGTGTGTGTTTTGTTTGGACATAGTTACGCTTCTGCTAGGTCTGATTACCTTTTTTGCTGGGATCTTGCAGCAGAGGTCTTGCCCTCCTTGAGTGGTCTGCTCCAGGTGCTAGTCCTCTGGAGCCATCCCCACGAAACACAGCTGTGCTGCAAAATTGCCTCTACTCACTCTTCTTGTTCTCTTCCATGGCTGCCCCGGGGTTTATATTGAGTGAGTAAAACGTGACTTAATGTCTTCAGTATTGCTCCTTTTTTCCGGACACAGAGCATGCGTAGGCAACAGCCTTTCCTTTCATTAGTTGCTCTATTCTTTTTCCTATGCTGTTTGTTAGAAAATAAAGACTATGTCAACTCCTGCCCGAGTAACAGAGATCCTAGTTTAAGGTCGATGTAGAGGTTGTAATGTGGCTGCTTCTCTTTATTTACCATATTGCACGATGCAATTGATTGAAAATTGTTTGACAAACATGAAATCATGTTTATGATTTAAACATATCCTATTCTCAGCCACTTTCAAAAGTTTTCTATAACTTGTATAAGAGGTTTTTCTTGAGGTTTTAGCTGCTTCTGGAGTATCTCCATCCCCCCCCGTTTATTGTGTGGTTTTCTGTGTGGGTTGGTGGGTTTTTTTGTGTGGTTTTGTTTTGTTTGGGTTTTTTTGATGAAAAGTTCTACCTGTATCATGAATGAGAATTTTAAGGTGTTTTGTCATCCAAATAAATGGATGGATGGATGATGTTAAAAATGTTTAGCACTTCTAAGAGACGTGTTCAGATTTCTGAACTTCCCACTTATAATTTGTTTTCCACCCAATGCAGTTTTCAATTTCATGCATTTCCCCCTTTTTAAAAATTGTAATAGCAATAGATAAATTAAAAAAAAATCTGTTCATGATGTGCCTCACTAGTAAATATGTTACAGTAAAATGAATAGTATTAGAGTCCCAACATGAAATTAATTGCCCAAAAGGTGACATTGACCCAATTCTGCCTATTATGAGTTTTTGTAATGCCACTTCCTTTTGCTGCTCTAGTTAACAATATTGCTGAGTGATTAGGAATTAGTTACATGAATAAAAATTTCAGAATGTGTCTAAAATTTGGCTAACATAACTCACCAAGGATTTATTGTTTGTAGTATTGAAGAACTTTACCTTTGAGTCTTGCTGTTACGTTTAGGTTTGTAGAGAATAGTTTTTGGCCACAGACTTGTAACTGGCAGGTATTGCTGAGACACCAAGAACTTCAGGAAAAGGGGCAGCAGTGGGAATACCTAGGCGAAGGAAAGTGAGCTTTTTGGATAATTGCGTATGTATTAATCTATTTTTATTTTCACTTTCTGTCATTAATATTTTGAGTTTTCTTAAAATATGTACGTTAAAGTGTTATGAAATCTTTCCTTGGTTCTATGAATAACCCTCTGAAATGCTCTTGCTGCATTTTTGGGGTATTTTTCGGGTGAAGGTGATCCTGAGAAGTCGCCGTTTTCTCCAGCTCCGTTGCTGTTTGTCTGTAGAAATGGACTGTTTTTTACCTTTGTTCACTGACCGTATTGCTTTTTTTTTTTTTTTTTCCTACACACGGCAGCATGAGGAGCCCTTTCTGTGTTGGAAGGCGAACGCTACTGCTGGGACTGGGTGGCAGCACCCAGGGAGCGATCCCACGCGTGGCCTGTTGGTGGGAGTATAGGCACGCGCACCTGCAGCACACCGGTGCGGCAGCAGACTGCAATGAGGCCATGGTTGACCTTTGTCAGGCTCAATAGCCTTTCATTTATCACTGATCACAAGAGTGGAATGAACATATTTACTTGTGTTTTACTTTCCACTTATAATATCGAGTGGCATGGGAGGAAAATGAAAACAATTGTTCATATGGGAAATTTATGGGCTTCATCTGGCTGTATGATTTCCACAGTTGTACCAGTGCCACTTAGGGACTGGTATTGCATTTTACATCTTTAGGCTACAACAAAGTAGCTTTTCCATCTGCTGTGAAGCCTCTAATAATGCTTGTCTCGCTGTGTTTTTGTAGTACAGTGTTTCATTTGAATAGCAGACTTCTTTAGCTCTTTGTTTAACAAATGCCTTTCATCTGATGTAAACCCCCCACTTTTGTTTTAAGGATATTTTCCTTTTATCCTGAGTGAATGGAAGATGCTCATTTCTCCTGTTCCATGCTGGGTACAAATTCATTTGAGTACCTGAACTAGTCTTACTCCAGTTCCTGAGTTCTACATGGAAATCGTTCCTGGACGTTATGCAAAGGGTTTCTGAATTCGTTCCCATCATAGGTTTGATGCTATCTTCATCCTGTTCTCTTCCATGCTTTACTTATTCAGATAGTCCCATTAAAATCCATGGGTTTATTCATGTAAGTAAGGCAAGTGGGAGTGGGGTTTTGAGTGACATTTTCCCCCCCTATGGTGACTTTGTTGTTTTCATCATGTTTCAACTTCTGTCATGATTAAGCCTGGAATACTTTCTGATTTTGTGCACCGTTTTTCAGATTTCTGTTAGTGTAAAATTTGTTCATATCAGTACACTTGTGTAAATTTGCCCTCAAACGAATGATCCTTTCACCACTGTTCTGCAGTATGTTAACAATGGCAGTTTCATTAAACCGTGTTACAATATTGGGTGCCCCATCATTTAATTCAGTTAAAATTTCTAGAAAGGTCAACTATTTCTTTCAACTTCACAGATTAAAGTAAATATATATATAGAGAGAGTACAGATTCTGATCACTAGCTGAGAAGTTTATCCTGCATTCTCTCCTGTATGTCAGCAAATTCTGGTGCTTTATGTGTTGTGAGCTTCCTCAGCCGTATTTATAATTTTTAGGTGAGGTTTAAACAAAATGTAAGTAACCTGTTTACATAACAGTGCAGGGTGACTAGGTGGGACAATAAGTATTATAGTGTTTGGGATTTACATCTAGTTGTAAAATTCATACCTGCATGACTATATTTTTTCTTATCAGTAAGTGGCATTGCTTTACAAATGCTGCTATGTATAGCAATGTTTATCAGTAGATAATTTTCTGATTCTGTAGGTATGTGTATAATAACTTTGGTAATAAACACATTATGAAATGCTGTGATCTACTGGTGGATTTTGTTTTTTCTACTGTACTGCTTGCATTTGTAATGTAGTTTCTCTTTATTTAACGTGCATGCTTTACAGATTGGAAGCAGAGTCAGATTAGAGGGAAATCAAATAGGGTAATAGAGTGAAACTGCACTGAAAGCAGAGTTGGATGAAATTCCAGACTTATTTTAAGATTGTTCTGCAAATTCTGCTCTCACAATACATATTTCACTTCAGAAAGAAGACGCTGTGGTGTGTGTGGCAGGAATACCTGCTGTTTGCATACTGCACCTGGGGCACAGAAAGTACAAACGCATTCTGCTTTGGTACGGTGGCGATTAAAGGGTGTCCTGAGTTTGCCGGTGGACACTAGAGTTTACAAAAAGCATTACCTTGTGTTCTGGTATATTTCTTATGGGCAGATCACACCTCTGTATTTCTCAGCATTATTATATAGGAGCCACAAAAAAAGAGAGAGGACTAATGAATCCTGTACAAACCGATAGTGTTGTATAAAAATGTTACTGTGTGCTGACCAGTCCAATGTTACACAGATAGTGGTTATCTGAGGCTAATCCTGTTCTTAATGCCCAACCCAAGACCCTTCAGGACCCCACGTCCTGAACTTATTATTTGTAGCTGTCCTGTCGTTTGTGTAGGAGTGATACCTTTGAAATGCCTTTACTGTGTCTTTTTGCTTAATTTAAGAGACCACTTTGCTTGCTTAAAGGCAAACTTTTAAAGTTACTGAAGGCAGGCAGCAGCCTCCTCCGAGGTGAATGGAATGCTCTCTCAGCTAATTAGCATTTACCCCATTTTCCCAGCAGTCTTACAATCGAATTATTCGAAATTGCATTTCTTTATTGCATGTTGCCAAAGTCCAAGGTGAGAAAATATTAAGATAATGAACAAATATTTATGAAAAATTATTACCTTTTACGCATAAGAAAACCAATTTCTAATAAGATCAGTAAATATGATAAACCACATTATACTAGAACTGGACAGAAGCTGGTCTGATACTGAAATAAATACGACACATTTTTGAACAGGCAAATATTGGTGGGAGACAGGTGTACATGTATATGTGGGTTGTATTCATGTGCAGAGGATCATAAGGCACTGAAGGGCTTCTTTGGTTTTTGTTGCTGTTTTCAGTGAACACAGAACGATAAAAAAACTAAGGAATGGGAAATATTTTGCTAATTTTATTTGCATTTAAGTTTCAAAAATTTCTTATTGCTTGAAACCAAAGTTAACTTTTTAAATTATTTATGGTAGCAATAATGCATGTTTTTGTTGTGGAACTATATCTCTATAGTTCATCTAGTGAACAAAATCCTCCCTCAGCTAATTATAACTTACAGTATTTTCCCAGCAGTCTTACAATCAAATTATTCAAAATTGCATTTCTTTATTGCATATTGCTAAAACCCAAGACAAGCAAACATCAAGATAATAAACAATTATTTATTGCAAATTATTACCTAATATATAAGATTAACAGCTTGTAACTATTAAGATTAATACATGTGGTAAACTGTATTTATTATACTTATTTTGTAGCAAATATCTTTGTATAAAACATATGTTTATGTATTGCAATTAATGAGAAAAAGTGTAAGATTAACAATTTAAGCTGTGTTTTGTTCTTAGATTTATGCACACTGTAAAACTTATTTATTGCACTTATTAAAAGTATTTAATGATGGACTTTTAGATGCTATATTTTTAATGTGCAAATATAAACTAAAGGAGTGTTAAATTACAAAATGGAAAATTATAACTGAAGTCAAAGGATGTAACTATTTTCTGCTATAAATCTACTTTAAAATGATCATCATTGGAATTACAGAATCCTTAAATTGTGGCCTTTATAATACATAATGTGTTGTGATGAGTTTTCCTTTTTAAAGGCTTTTTTCATCATTAGAACTAAACTCAACATCTTGCTCTTAAAGATAAATGTAGCTCGTAGTATAAACATAGGAATCATATCTTTTTATGATGAGAAGTTAAAATAACGTTTCTGAGAGGAGAGAGAGAGCAAAACCAGACAACTTGTGATGCACTGCAAGGAAGAAACTGAATTTAAAAATGAGGCTTCTGCTTTGTCTTTGGAGAAGAGCGACTGCTGCAGTCACGTAGATTGCACAGGTTGGCTGAGGAGAGGTTTCAATGTTCTCTTATTCTGGAGAGACTTCTTTGGTCAAAGTACTTCTAAACCGATTTTTGCTTTTGCAGAAGTGTGTTTTTCAGCATCTCTTTACAGTTTCTTCATGTTGCTAACAAGTATTTACTGCTGCAGTCTGTAGGTGATTAGGCTCTGGTATGATATGTTGTCTTTGCATTTTGTTTTACACAATATTGATGCATTACAAGTACATTCAGAGCCTATTTATATGGTGGGGTTTTTGTAAATAAACTGTTTTTTTGGGAAGAAGTCTTTCAGATGAATGTGTTTCTACTTCTGCTTCTTCCGCTGTGACCATGCTTAGTACCAGGCGTTTAGAGTGTACTTAACGATGCGGTTAGAAGAAACAAGAGATGCGATGTCACCAGGATTTCATACTTAAGCAAACAACCACGTACATAAGCAGGTTCAATGGGAAAACTCCCTCCCCACGTAACATCTACATTTTTTTTTTAATTTTTTGTGAATGGGGTTCATTTTCATTGAACACTGCACAGATAGTATTTCTAAAAAGGTTAAATGGAATTTTTATTTCACTGCTCAGGTATTCCTAATAGATTTTTTTTTTAAGAGAGCATTCAAAAAGTACCCGTATCTGAGAAGAGATTAGTAAGAATGGCAAGATGTGTATTTTTAATTTTTATTTTTTAAATATTCTAAGCTGTTATTCTCACTATTATTCATGTTAAGTATTCTCTGCTGGGTTTAAATAACTTTGTCAGACTTGAAATACTGAACTACAAGTATGTTTTAAGTCAGATAAAAATATACTGAAGTTTCTTTATGATAACTACAGTGATTTGATGGAATGAGAATCAAGTAAAATCAGTATTTTGTGAAAAGCATTCAAATCTTTGAACTGAAAATGAGGTGGGTTTTTTCCAAGCTTTTCTGGAACGTAAGAAAAATGTCTTTTCCTTTTGCTTACTAAATAGTTTTTTAGTTTTCTGTTTTAAATACATCAAAATACTGAGGTATGAGGAATTCTGCTTATTGCTGTAGGTGTTACTCCTGTTTAAAAAAACACGTGTTTTTCGCTAGATGTAATTTATCATTATACAGTCATTTGATGAGATTTTCCATCAAAGTGCTAATATGATGAACTTACCCTGTTCCTGTTGAAGTCAAAAGGCTGTCTTTTTTTATTCATTCCTCGTTTGTTAGGGGTACAGATGTGAGTCTAAAAATGCCTATTAAAATAGGTAACATAGTCGGAGGTTATTTTAAAGGCTTATGTTCTTAATACGATGCTTCAGTTCTAAAACGCTGACCTTAGTTTGCTGAGTTTGAAGCAGTAAAGATCCTGTGTATTTTATTATCTGTACATCTATGGAACTCTAAGAATATTGGATCTAATGTGATTTCACTGCTCAGGGAATTTAAATGCTCTGATTTGGGATGTGTGTGGCCAGCTGAAATTTCCTGGAGTGGGAATCAGTACTCTACTGCTCCCTCCTGTCTTCAAATTTACGATCGTAAGAGCAACTGTTCCGCAGCAAACCAAAAGCCTTCTAGGACACTGTCCTTTCTGTGACATTGGCCGGTGAAGGATTTAGAGAGAAAGAGTGGAAGTAGCAGAGCAAAAGTAGCGTTACATTTTCCCAAATCTCTGCTCCCTGTTTCTGGAAGCTGGCAATTTATGACCTATACTTTTATACTTCTGATTATCCTTGTTTCTTGCCTCCAGTGCCCTTTTTAGTTCTATTATCCTTTTTTGAGAAATGGGTACCAGAATGCACTCAGGTTTAAAGGTGTAGGCATTCAGAATCTCTGCCGAGGAAGGGCAAAATGGTTTAAGAGTAGAACAGAGCTCCTTCGATGGCGTAAACTCCCATAGCTACCATCCGTGACTGGTGTTTTGTAGGCAAATACCCTCACAGCTCAAGCTGGGGCTGGTGTCAGTTATTGAGCTGTAATTAGGCCCATGATGCTCCTCTTCCTAGTGTCATCCTTCGCAGGGCAGAATTCAGACTCTGGAAAGACACTGACCTTATGATCAGTTAACAAAAATGCAATGAGAGTGTGTGTGTCTAGGCTTGGCCCGAGACCTGAGAGGTCCTGACTTTGGTGGAAGTTGTAGCTACATAACTAACCTCACAGTAGCTGCAGAACTGAGTAACAGCAGTTTACAAAAGTCACGGTTTAGACAAGTCGCCTGATTTTGTATTCATTAGATCTGTTGTCTTTGAGATTAACTTGACTCTGGCATTTCTGGAATTTTACTTCACTGAAGTGAGAACAAAACAACCAACTTTTGCAGCTGATCTGTGAAAAGCCGTTATGGTTAGGCCATCTGGGAAAAAAGCATTTGTAGTCCTTGAACAGTGGCTAAGAGCTCATTGTTGAAGAATAGATTTCTTGTGATTGCCACATGATAGTGACAGTGCATTGCAAAAAAAAAGTGCTGAAACAAGTAGGGTTTTATAGCGCCATTTATATTCTAGGTTTATTTCTGCAATAATTTAAACTTTTTCCTGCTTTGCAATTTCTTTGTGCTAGTAAAGGTTTATATAGCTTTGGAGACAGTGCTACCTGGAATGTTAACTCTGACTGGATTACCACAAAAAAAGAACAACAGCAGAAAGAAATTGGCTACTTAACAATAGTTTGAAGCTGAATAAATGACACATGCAGTTTATATGACGTTAGAATTTTTTGTGGCACCAAAACAGAGTAGGCAGAATTAGGGCATTTGCCTGGGAGCTGTTGTTACTGTGTTTTGCATATTGCAAGTTTTTGGCGATAGTCCCTGAGATTGATTTCCAATATACATTGTGGTGTTGGGGATGGGGTTTTATTTTTTGTTTTGGGTGGGGTGGGTGGTGTCTGGGTTCTTTCTTTTTTCACTTCACCATTTCTCAACATGTCTTTCCCCTACTGCTTATGAAGTAATATGGACTTTGTGAGTCCAAGACAACGGGTGCTGTTGGGTATGAATTTGGAAAAACTTTTACAAGTGCTCATCAGAGAATGTTTATTGATCCGGCTTTCTTATCGTACAGTTTAGAAAACCCAGGCAAAAATGTGACTGAGAAGGGTTTGGGTTTTTTATTTCAAAATGGATTAATACCACCACCAAAACAACTCGTACTTTATTTAAAACTGTTTGGGAGAGTCCTCTTCCATATTCCCACAAACTGTATAATCAATCAGATGCATTATCCATGTGCTAACTGGAAAATTGTATGTTGATGGAACAAAGTTTAGAAAGGACACTTACCCCCTGTCCTGAACAATGTAAAGGATGTATTTATCTTGTCCTCTCAAATAGGATGGCGGTGCAAAGCTCAGTTCGTATACAGAGGGCAGAAAATCACTGAGGATGGTTTGCACTGAAGGTCATACGGGCAGCTCAGCAAACATCACAGAAGGACCAGTAACAGACTGTGTTGTAAAACTCTGTCCACACCAAGAATTAAATGCTAGATTTCCTTGTGATGCAGGCAGTAGGAGTGCACAGTAACGAGTAAAGAAAAGGTTCTGCTCATCCTGCTGAGCTCTTTGTGTGTCAGTGGCCTGATGTCACGCTAGAGACACTGTTTAACTAGCCAGTACCTACTGCCTCCTGTGGAAAAGAAATGTAGTGACCAGCTGGAGGGGGTGTAGGAGGTGGGTTTTTTCATTTGTTTTTAATGTGCCGCACACATGTTTTCTTGTACAGGTGGCCCCTTGTATTTTGGATGTAGCCCTTGCAGGAACAAGTTGATGAAGAATCTAAACTTCAACCTTTAATTTTTGTTTGTCTGCAGTCAGATTGTAGTCTAATGGTGATGTTTTCTTCCTTCTTGGGTTTTCTTTTATTTTTTTTTCTAAATCATATGAGTATTTTTAATACACAAGATGTACTTTTTAATATTGCCTTTCCATATGCTGCGCTAAAAGTGTACATTCCACATATTGCCTCCAGGGATTTTTTTGGTTTTTCCTGAGGAAAAGTGTTATTCAGTGGAAGTTATCTGTTCCTGAGGAAATCGCAGGCAGGACAGATGGAATTATGAAACCCTGGAATGATATACACTTGCTCCTAAATGGTGAGGGATATGAGTCAGGATTATGACTCTAAGGGAGCTTGGTTTATGAAAGTGCAGGTGAGAAGGGATGTGATCCACAAAGTACTACTTTCACTTAGATGGGTTCCAGGACATGAAAATATCTAAGGATCTGTGATGACAGAATTTTCAAGCATGACATCATTTGGTCATGACCTTGGGTTAATGGCCACTGTTCTCATGCAGTTTTACAGAATGAGAGTCAGTATTTGTTTACAGATTAGATGATGGCCAGATCCAAACCATTTTTTTTTTTTGCTTTTTGTCTCAGGTAATGCGTACCCTGTGATTCCAGTTGAATCCAAAATATCTTGTATGAGTGCACCAGGTATGTGTATGTATATATATATTTAACAATGAGCCAACTGTAGGTTCTTTTTGAATGTGTGGCTCATTTCTATTTATAATTTGTGCTTTCCTAAGCTCAAAGCTATACAGGTTTCAGTACCAGAAGCATAGGTATGCTGTTCTTTCTTCCCTGAACACATCTAAGGCTCAGGGATAAATCTTTGTATTGGAATTCAGTTTATTATTTGTCATCAATAATAGATGGGTTATCATCTGTAGATATCATTCAAATATTTTGCAGCCTACACAATATTTTTTAAGTTTGAATTCATTGGATTTGGATATCCGTTTTCTGTATTATCTATTAGTGTTTTACCATTTTTATTGGAGCCTTGAAATACTCGGTGCACATGATCATGCACATTCTTTAATATTAACTTTGCAAAAATGTCCTGAAATTTTACTTTCAAGAGTCACAAAACCTGCTTGTCTGCCACATGGCCTGAAAATTGATTAAGAAACAAAGGATATTTGACAAGTTTATAAAAAATAATTATTGCCCTGGGCAATTGAGTAAGTAGTATTTTGATTTGCATGTAGTCACTTTTGAAAACCTAGTTTAAATGTGAAGCATTTTAACGCAAAGCAGAAAAATCCTCACAGCATGGAAAACATCCGGTTAGGAATATGCAGCAAGAAATAATTCTAGATTTATGAAAAAAAATGGATGTTAGGGGAAAAAAATTTCCCCAAAGTTAATTTAATCCGAGGCTCACATCCTGTTCCTCAGGTTTTTGGTTCCATTTGTAGGTTGATGTATTATTTTGAGGCTATGAAAACATACAAAAACCCCACTGAACAAAATCAAACCATAGTCGTTGGCTTGAATGACGACATGTTTTGGACGTAGCATTCTGGTAGAAGACTGGATTCTGAGTGGGAATTATGTAATTCAGTGGGAAGCAGAGGGTTTCAGATAAAATATCTCTGCAAATTCTTTTAGTCAACAGGATCACCTTATTAATAATGCTTCTTGATCATTGTAGCTTCTACAGGCATTGGGCTTTGTTGAAGAAGCCGTTTTCCTGTGTTGCTTTCGTATGTGGTCAGGAAAAGATGGCTATCCACCACTCTTTGGAATTTGGGTGTTTTAGAATAAAGTGGTTAAGATGTTTACCTTAGATTCACACTCTCACTATTGAATAGGTTATAGTGGTAGGTTACAAATACTTTTTTTTTGGTGTGTAATATGGGATAACCAGTATTTAAAGGTTTATGTTTGCACAGGGATGAGTTATACGTAGCCTGGGAAAACAGACAAGAAAAAACTTCATGTCTTCATGAGACTATACCTAAGCTTGAAAGCTTGAGATCTGTAACAATTATACAGACTGTACTAATTCTATCTAACCAAATAAATGGCACTAGCATTTTAGTCTACAAAAAGCAGTCCTTCCTGGGTGCAACTCACAAACTCTTTTTTTAAAAAATAAAGCAGTTATTGCTTTCCAAGATTGGGTTCAGACTACGTGATAGTGGTAGTATCATACAGTAAAGCAGAGTAGAACAGTAGTCAAAACACCCTTCTCACCCTGTGTAGCCAACAATGGAGGAAATAGTTAATTATCAACTATGGATTTGCTTCTTGGGTTTTTTTCAAAGCTTACAATACCTGGTAGCTTTGATTATAGAGTATTTTGGGCTTTACATACATTGCCTCATTAGGGAGACAATAAACCAATTTTAATATGTCTCAGTCTGCTATTTTCAGATGAAACTGTCATCATGGGCCTTTTTTGTTACACTTCACAGCCTGGAATATTTCTTCCTTTATTTTAGCATGTTTTCTTCTCCATATATACTGTAGTCTAGATATTAGCATTTGTGGCATTTCACTTAATGACTGCGTACAACATGTCTTTGGGTAAAATACACAGTGTATAATGCAAACTAAGCAGATATTCCACTTGAACTATAGAAAAATGAGGTAATTAACCCCTGAGTGGTATCTGGAAGGGCTACGAGCTATCCTGTTCTGTAGGCACAGTAGGCCAGATAATGGTGTAAACATGGAGTAATGAGAGTTTGTCATGCTGGTGTTGAGTTCAGAACCTATTTGGATGAGCATTAATAAAATTGCATAACTTAAAAGTCTAACATTTTAACATTAAAATGTAACTTGGTTTATAACTCAAAAAGAGAGTAGAATATAGATACTTAGATTATTGCCTTTGTACTGGGTCTTTACCTACAGCTAACAGTTATGGAGGAAGTAAGAAGGTAGGAGCCATGCCCTAGGAATGCCTAAAGCAGATGTCTAAATCCGGTGAGTCTTACCCTGGCACCCATTGCCCCCCATTGACTAGTCTCTAGGTTTGATTAACTGAGACTTGGATATCTCATGCTAAAATAACTAAAATTTAAATTGGATGAATTCTGTCCTTTGTATCAGAATTATTATTGTTATTAGCTCTAGTCTCTAGATCAGGGAAGTTAGAGCTATAAGGCAAACCACTGTGGTTACTGCTAATGATTAACGCCATCCATACAGAATTACAGAGTAGCTGGTTGTTTGCCTCACCTGCTGCTCTGGCAGCTTCAGCTAATTGCTCTGTTAATAGAGTACCGGCTGCCGTCAAACGGCCGATACTTACACGGCCAGTAGTGGGGGAGGAGGGAGCAAGTTTCCCATTTGCTAAAGGAGGGAGGGGAATTTTAGCATTACATTACATGTCTTTTTAATGATTACTGAAAACTCCCTTTTTGCTACTACTAACCTGTCACTGCCATCAGTGAAGTTGAAATTCTTTCTGCCTTTGAACAGCCATAGGTGGTTGCGTTACTGCTAAATCTTAGCTGCTGTTAACACGTAATGTAAAACTCTTCATGGAACCTGTGCTTTTTATTGGCTGAGTGCTCTGTGCTTTCTTTTGACCGCTTGGGAAGCGATGAGTATTGACGAGGTTTGACAAATGTTATGCTGTCCAGGCACAAACAGACATGGCAGCTGTGCGGTAACGTGAAATTCGGAAGCTGGTAAAGTATGAGTGGAGTGCAATGTGAGACCAGGTAGCCTTACGCTAGCCCATTCATACTGAATTGCTGCGGTGTGCTGTCTTGAGCTTTCTTGGCATAATGGGTTTAAAAACCTAGAGGGCAGACAGCAAGGGCCCCAGCTTGACACTTCCATAATTTAAATGTAAGCTTAACCAAAGCTCAAGTTCCTCTGAGGTTGTAACGTACAGGCTGAACATATTCTAAATGGCTGAAGATTTTACAGCTCTGTTTTGATGCCTAACTGTGGATTTAAGAGACTAATTGTAGGCACTTGAGTCTAAAAATGCATGCTGTAGTAATTCTAGTAATATTTCCCAAACTTTCCTGAACTACCTCTTGTAAATAAAGGCCATGATTCAGTAAACTGTTTACATATACTTTTGGGAACAGTTACACACTTAATGAACAGTGTGGGACTACTTGTGTACTTACTCATCTGCTTAAACACTTTGAACCGGACTTTTGGCTCTTATATTTTTACATTCTTCTTCTAATGGTGACACTTATGAAGCAGGTATGAATCTTGCATCTAAAATCACTGCAGCTGATGCTAAACAGTACTCCTTTTATGCATTTTACATGTAAGAACAGAATTTTATTATTAGCAGACAATGACATGTACTGATTTAGATCGGAGATCAGTATCACTTCATTCTTGTTTGACACAGGTTACAGTGTTACAAAATTTAGAAGAACTAGAACTGTTGAAAAAAATGAATGGAAATATCAGAGAGCAAAATCTACCTTATATTTAAAACATATTACAGCCTTTATCTAGTTGAAAAGAATAGATTATTAGAAGTAATTTGAATTATTGTGAAAGAAATATGTCTGTATTATATGCTCATTAAAAGGTTATGGATAGGTGCTAGAGGCCTGTATGCAACACGTCATTGATGAATTTTCAATTTTCTGATGCTTTGGGTTCCAAAAGTGTCATTTTCTACTTTTCCCCATTGTGAGTTCTATGGGCAATCTGTATTAGACAGTATAGCTGAAAGAGTCATGCAGAGTCCATTTCCTATAGGGGATACCTATACAGAGGTATGCAAGTATACTTTGCTCTAATATAAAACTTCTAGACTCCTTTTACACCAGTGAACAGTTCCAGTACCTAGCTGTTGGCTGGTAAGGGGATAATGCAAAAAGATTTGAAACCCCACCCCAAACAAACAAAAAAAAACCCCAACCCACATCAAAACCAAACATTTTAAAAATCTTTCTGCATGAATAAAAGTATTTCATTTAATGAATTCTGTAACTCATATATAGAAATTTGATTATTTTGTGTAGATTTTAGAACACATATTTCTGAACTCTTTTTTGTGGGAATTTTTGTGCAAGAACTCAACCAAACATACGTAAACTTTGCAACATTTACTATTAGGTACCATATTTGAATGTTGTACCACACTTACTCTTCTGTATGTACCACATATATATGTAGAAAGAAAAAAACACAGGTGAAACGTAAATCATGGTTATTTTAGCAAGAGAATGAACATCGAAATCATTGGACTGAAGAATTGTATTTTCAATAATATTTGCACCCAAAATGGTTTCAGGTATAAAAGTGTACATTCATTGTGTAAATAAGGGTATGCTGACCTGAAACAGATAACTTCTTTTGTGGAGTGAGTTAATCCATGAACTTTATTTTAATTTGGATGAAGTGAAATTCCATTAAATGTAGCACCCCTCATTTTGATTGTTTGAACCTTTGGTATTATGATTACAACCACTGCTTTTATCATTCTCTCCCTCTCCAAAAGCAAATAGGATTAACGCAGTCGAGTCCTGGGCGTACCAAGACACAGGACAGCAGCGCGGCAAGGACTTCTCCCTTGTATTCTGAATGTGCAAATAGTGCACAATATGCCACGTTAATACTTTCGGATTGTTTTGATAGAACAGAGGCTCCTCTAGTTTCAAATGCAGCATTTCCAACTGTATTCCTGAGGAAAAAGGAGGTGAACATGTAGCAGTAGTAGACAGATGTTGAAACCTCTTTGTGCATGATATATGATGCAGAAAAACCTTGTTGTGCTGTCATTGTCACTGACTGTGACACAATTTGCTGCTTAGGTTTTGTTGCTCAGCTTAAAGCTGCTTGAGGCTGCTAACTAGTGTACATAGGATTGCTGAGATGTTAAGATAGAGCTTAGAGAGAAAAATGTGCAACTTGTGTAACTCGTGGCAGTAGTTCCATCATATGAAGCATTTAAATGTAGCTTGGACTCCGAGGAAGGAAAAGAATCTGTTCAGAATAATTTTATATTAACAGAATAGAAACAGGATGGCCTGATGTATCTTTTTCCAGCTCTAATTCCTGGAAGCATAGACATTAACAAAAACCCAAACAAAACAACCCAGAAATTTGAACTAATGCTCCCTTGGTGGTCTCTGCAACTATCAAACCTTGGTAATACCCAATGGAATTGCTGAGAGGCCACCCATTCCAGAAGAGAGAAACTTCAGGTATTGACAATTTAAAAGAAAGATGTATTATAACAGTCTGTGCATGTTTAATTTAAACGTTAGAACCTCTATCCTCAGAAAAAACCTATTCACATAAAACCTGTTGTCTGTGTATTTTCTGCTCTGAAGATCATGATTTTAATTTGATAAAATCCAACTTCTGTGGTAATATTTCCACTCAACCTATTTTTTTTTTAATGCATGCATTTAATGTTTTTATTAAGGTATGCTTCCAAATGTACCGGCATTATAAACGTTGTGCTCTTCCAGTCAAATATCTCCTTCAGACAAGAAGCTGCATCAGTTATGGTTACAGTGTAGACCAACAGGCAAATACAAGTAAAATATCAAAACAGAAATTACCTGTGTGTGCATCGACAATTGGGCTTCGAACAGGAATTTGTCAGGCTTTAAAGTATTTAATAGATTAATATCTTTGGGATGCAGCATCCAGAAGGTTTCGATAGCAGTGAATAACGTAATCGTATGGCTACACCAGTTTCCCTGGTTTCCTTTTGGTAAGGGTCTTAAAGAAATCCTTACGTTCCGCCATGCCATAAACGTGAGGTGTACGATTCTGTTCCTGCAGGTATAATACTCTGCTAATGACCTTTCTTAAGGTTACCGTATCAGTGTAACACTAAGCAGACGTAGAGGTTTATGTTGTTACAAGTATAAGCAGTCATATGAAGCAAAAGAGACCCATATTGCAAATTATAAGATGGCTTTTTGAGAAGATAGGAAGGAGGTGAATAGCTCTGCCAGAAATGAAAGTTTAGATGGTCTAAGGAGTGTTAGTTGGAGAAATCTGAAGAATACAGTCACAGAACGACAAATTCTGCTGCTGCGGCTTAGTTCAAATGCATGCTAAAAACTTACTCCTCCCACAGCCAATCCAGGAGGATTAATAAGTGTGACATTGTAAACAGATTTTGTTCATCGGGTTAAGTAATGTAGGAAATGATTATCTCTAAAAGTTTATACCAGTGGGCATTCATGTGAATTTACTATTATAGTAACACACGTATGTTCATAGCTTCCAAGGTTCTTCCAGCAGTTACAGTCTGAGTGAAGTAAGAACTCCTTTTAGTTGTAATATTAACTTTTTTGTTGTTGAAATAGTGTTTCATGTTTTTACTGCTGGCCTGCAGATTACCTGGGGACTTCTTGATTTTGGGAATAGCACTTGTATTTAAAAGCTACTGACTATAATGTCAATTTTCCCCCAAGAATGCCAAGGTGATTCTATAGTATATTTCTGTCATCCGTGTTATTTAATGGCTTGTTCACATAATTATTTTTACTGTCCCACTGCCTGAGAGTTCTGCTTGTAGACCAGGAGCCCATTGTATTAGGCAGATGTCAACATACAAAAAAAATCCTTGCTGAAGGAGCTTGAAAAAATTCCTTTTACTTATTATTCTAATTTTAAGACTGGAAAGGTCTGACCAACTGAATCTGGGCTCAGGTATTTCTTTCTCTTCTTTTTATCCTTCCTCTCCTGCCCCTATATATGCTCCAGGCTTCCTAAAGTTGTGTGAATCATGGCTGACTAGAGCAAGGTGCTGGGGGGGCCAGAGGTAAGGGAAGAGGGAAATGGAGGATATCATGGGATTTTGGAGGTACCCATTTCACATTTCAATAATGCGACACAGTGCCTAAAAGTCTGGAAAATAGGACTGTTCAATTAGAATCAACATTTTGAATCTGAATTGCCAAAAATAGAGCAATTTAAACTGTTATTTCAAGGTGGGAGACACAGCTTTCACCTAACCTTTATGGTTATCGAGGCCAGCATCTGCTGGGCTTCTTAGGCTTTCTGCTCGTTTTACTTGATAGGCAAAGAGGGAAAATGAAGATCTTGACAAAATGGTTCCTTTTATGAGAGAAATGTAAGAGTTTATTCTGTCTGTATTTTTTTCCCCCTCAGAACGCTTCCAGTATTTATACCTAGTCTCCATTTAAAAAAAATAATCTTTATTCATGTGAAGAATTTCTGTGAGAAAAATCACCAGTATCAGTGTTATCTGGCAGGTCTCTACTCTGCAATTCTCAAGCAAGTCCTGTTTTGAATTGGCAGTATCAGAAGGGATGACATTATCTTTATATGGTTTTGAAAAAAGAAAGCAAAAAATGTCATCAGTGTGAAGGTGAACTTCAGTTGCGATGCCTGTAGGAGGAGTTTTCATGCCATTTTATCTTTGTTCAGCAACTTAGATCCCGCAAGAGCTGTCTGAAGGCAGATTTGTCTGGCATGAGAGTGTAACAAATGGATATCTCATAATTCTATTTCTTGTTTGGTTGGGGTTTTTCTTCCAACCAAACAGTGTGGCTTTCATCTGTACTGAAATATGATTCCCTTCCCCACCCCGGCCCAGCTGAGATTCATAGATTTTACTGTTTTATTCAGGAAGAGCCTTGGTAACATTAGGAGTAAACCTCACCATTGTTATTTTACTTAATCACAAAGTGGGGTGTTTTGCATTTGGCCCAATGGCATTCTCGGTCTGTCCTCCAGAGGAACTAACTACTGTAAGTACATGGCATGGGACATTCTTCATTAAAAATAACACCCCTTAAAATACTGTATTTGTGGGGTTTTTATACAGAACATCTTCCAGTGAAGAGTGGTCTTTGTTTCACAGTTAGGTGAATAGCTTAAGAATTTTACCTAATTTATAATTTTGCCTTCCTTTGGTAAGAATCTTTGTATGATGTGGTCCTGTTAGCTTCCTTCCTTAGTTCAGGAAACGCGGAGATGCCTTTCCAGCAGTCTGTGGTCTATCTGCTACTTTCAGTGTACAGTTTTAAAGTGAATAACACGGACTATTGGGCAACTCCAGGTTGAATGTCAACATGGCACACCGAAAATGAAGGGAGCACGTAACGCTGCTAGAAATCCAGCTTGGCGTTCTATGCGGTCAATGTACGTACTTCCTGAAAGGGTTCTTGTTCCATTGTGGGCTCGTGCTCTCCAGCACCCCCTCTACTCTTCATCCTCAGTTTTGTGAAGGTTTGCATAGCTAGTCTGTGTGCATGGATGTCTGGCTCTGCAGCGTCTTTGTGGATTCAGTGGTTAGTACTTCACAAGGATGAACTGGAGGGGAAGGGTGGGGCTGCAGGCACAGGAGAACCTTATTCTGACTGTAATGTCCTTGTTTAACTTTGCTTGTGACAGCATTGTTACCTTTCCAGGGAAAAGGTCCTGTCTCCCCAAAAGTCTGTGAGTGCTTTTTGATTAGGAACATGAAATGTTGCCATAAATCACCTTCAGATTAAAAAAAAAAAAGAAAGACCTACTTTAATTTAGTTCTCATGATAAATATGCCTTTGGAAAATTGATGAAGTCACTCCTTCAGCTGGATTTTGTCTTTGATTGGATGGACTCGGGAGAGTGATACAAAGAAAAATATACTTTATAGCCTAAATGCTTATATGTATCAGATCTTCTTTTATATCTGTGTAGTTGTATTTGTCTTTCATCTTTTATTCATGTCTCTTATACATGTGGATATAAACGTTTGTTGATTGCCATATCAAAAGACAGAAGTAACATCATAACAGTCTAGATAATATGCACAGTAAGACTTTATGATACTCAAAAATTTGCAAGAATTATGCTCTTGATATTTCACTGCTTGAGCCTAGATATGGTATGTGAGATCACTAGTGACTTATAAAACACAAAAGGGTTTGGTTTAGGAAGATGTTAGTTGAAGCCTTTCATGCTTTCCACTCTTGACAGTGATTATAATGAAGATAATGAAGTGGCTGACAATAGAGTCTTGAAGAATGAAGAATGAAATACGATAAGAAAGGAAATGCACAATAGATACCAAAATGGTAGCTCAACTCAGTAGTATGTGGATAACCAAAAGAATAATTCAGAGAGACAGATGATTTCTCTGAATTCCAAAGTCCTGAGATATCTTTCTTAATAGTTCTGTGGCAGAGCTCTGTTCTATATATTTGAACTAAAAACAAAACTAGAGGTTTAAATCTCAGTAGGTCAGCTCTTTTTATTCTTTACGAACAGAGAGAAAGTATTTCAATGGTGTTCCCTGGTAGGGCACCGCAGAATTGAGAGCTACAACCATTGAACTTCCTGGCTTCTGTGAAGTTGTCAAGGTAAACAACTGAGTTTATTTATATTGTTTATGGAGCAGGGCGTGTAATTTATCCACTGGGGCTAGGAGTTGGCTAAGACAATGAGTGCGACAAACATCTCAGGTTTGGTTGTAGTTTTTTTGAACTGCGAGAATTGCTTTACCGTACTCACCTGAACAAATATTTGAATAGACCAGTCATTTACAGCATAAATATGTGCTAGAACCATCAAAGTTATTTTTTGAATGCATACAAAGTGAAAATGTGGGCAGAGAAAATGTGGGTATTTTAACTTTAAGGGTGAATGAAGAACAATAATTTTTCCTCTATTCAAGACAGTGGTATAAGTTTCAAACCAAAAACGTTCGGTTCCTTTTACTCCACTTTGTTGTCCTGCAAAAAACCCCAAACCACGTGCAGGCAATGTGTACAGGATGGTGATTGCAGATCCAGTCAATAAGGATTGTACAAATTCATTGACAGTTCTAAGATTTCAGGTACGTCAGCGCATATTTTGAAGATCTTGACCTCGTATAGTAAGATAGAGGATGAAGTTGGACAGGAAATCCTCTAATATTGGTGAAAACATGCCCAGGAGAAAAGAACCCAGTCTGACTTTCAGATTCCAAATTGTTTGTAATATGAGTAGGGAACAACACATGTTCTTTTATATTCATACCAATAGCATGTGGTATAGAACAGGACATCATAAATCCAGACCTCTGTAGATTTTTTTAAATTTTACAATAATCCCTTTTGAGGAATAACAGAAATTTTGTTATTTCCCCCCCTACCTCCAATATTATGCTGGTTTGCGTGCTTTGAGCATTAGAGGACTAGAATTTAGTTATTTCTGCTTATAATACAATGATTTTGTTCAGTTTGATACCCTTCAGAGGCTTTAATTCTGGCTTAAAGTCTGAGAGGAACCTAAGTTGTGTTTGGCATATAGGAAAATCAGGCAGCTTGTATTTAGCCATTTAATTTTTGTATCCAAATTTCTCGGTTTCTAATTCTAAAATAGATCTAAAAATCAAGGTTAAGGCATGTTTCTCTTTCCCTTCTCCCCCTCAATAGGTATATGTATAATACTATTTTGTTCCTGATATAGTTAATTCACAAAGAATTCTGACTAAATGAATTCTGGAATACTTAGGGTTTTTCTTCCCCAGTCACTTAGATCGCTTCATATACTAGGTTGGGTGGTCAACATTTTTATCCAGTGATAAAAAGACCTATTAAAAACTATTTAAAACCTCTCTGTTTTGCAAAGGCATACAGACAGATATTCCATAACTTGTAAGGGAAAGCTCTCAGTGGTACAAACCAGAGAGGGTGACATCATGCTACGGGAGAGTAGTGTTGTGAGAGAACTCTGAGCTGCTGTGCAGCTGTAAAGCAGAGTTTCAGAACTGCACGGTAATAATGCTGACCCCAGCAATCACTCCTGGCTTGATATCCACCCCCAGGCTCAAATCAGGGGTTTAGATGAAAATCCTGTTGCCAGTCATGTGTCGTAGTCCCAGCTAAAGCTGGACAAATCGAGAACAATCGGGCAAAGAGCACCTGCTTGTTCTGTGATTGAGAGCGTCGTGTTTCCTTTAACCTGGTATTTTGCTAACAAGCATTCCTTTTGTTGCCCATAAAATGAATGACTTCTGCTGACTCCAGAAGACAGGTGCTTCATTACCTTGCACAGAAATAAGGGAAATGAGAGCGACACTTGGAAGAGAATAACATGAGTTTATTTGCAAATGGAATCCTGGTCATAAGGTGCTCATTTTAGCAAACTGTAAGCAGGAATAAAAAGTCTGGGTTCTGGAGGCTGCCGATGAATTTATCATGACACCACCTATTTCTTCTCAAGGCTTTTTGGGTCAGTTATAGGTATGTTGGCCATTCTTTTGCATCCAGCTTTTGTCTCAAAGGCCAGCATTGTCTTGCCTACCAACCTGATCTTGTTAGTGCACATTTCTATGTGGCTTTGTTTTTTAAAGTGATGTGTATCTTTACTGAAAGCCACAAAATCAACAAGCTACCCTGCATGTCGCTTCCTCTTCTTCTATTGCTCGCACTACCAGCTAGCTAACTTCTTTTAAATATAACTTTGAAACCAATAATTAAGATATACGGAGCTAACTGTTTTTTTATTGAGAAACTGATGTGGATTCCCCACACTTCCCCCCCACCATGAAATTTACATCTCCAGGTAATAGTTTGTCTTGGTACTTGGCATTTGTTCATATGTGCAAAAAGCTACAACTGTAAGTTCCTGTTTAGTTTCTGGCAGAACAAATTGTGTATAATACTTGTTAACTGATTTATTCTTTCCTTTGGAAACTATCCTATCGAGGGAAATATCCCATCTTTTTAAACTGACTTTTAGTAACTAAATTGACCTTAAATGTGGAAATATAGATACATACCTGCAAGAAATGAGAACTCAGAGAAAATACAGTTGTATATTTTGGTATATCTTAAGAAATATTTCTGGTTAGAATTTAGATCAGTGATATTTTCAGTCAATTTTCATTTAAAAATTTGATAATGCATTTTTAAAAGAATTTTCAAAGACATTTTCAAAATTTGTCGTGTATGTAAACCACACAACCGAAGTATACAAGGATTATTTTCTTTCCCTAGTGGTAACAGGTCTCATTGAGTTTATGGAGGGGAAAATTGGCCTGTTTGGTCAAATATACTTCTTGATTATCCATCAGATATGAAAGGGAGTTCTGTAATGTCCTCTGAAAGCTTGCAAAATTAGGCTTTGTCAGAAGGGAAGGTGAATTTCAAAAGCAATAATCTGCTTTCAGTGGCAACCTGGATTAGCTGGGCTGTGAACTGACTTTGAATTCCCAGCGGCGTAAAAGGAGGCGAATCCCACAGCTCTTATTCTGTAGCAATTTTAAGGTACAGACTGTTCTGAGGAAATGACTCACTGGTGCAACACGTAGGAATATGGCTTCTATCATAGGTCAGATCCTGACTATGTGAAATGGGTATTTAGGTGAAATACTGTATGGCTGTAAAAGAGCAGGTATGTCATGTGATCAGCAAAATTAAGTATGTAAGTGCTTGCACAATTTCATGGCACACCACCCATATAATAGCTCAGTAATCATGACTGGAAGTAACAAACAAGTACGTGAGAGGAACAAGGTTTGCATCAGAAAGTGTTTTGGTGATTAAAGAGCAAATACTAGGAATTAATTATAATATAGAAAAGTTCCGGTCCTATTCTCATTAAAACCAGTGGAAACTGAGAGGCAGCAAGGTTAAACTCGTAGTGCCTTTGAATGATCTTAGTTTTAGTGCCGTCATTCAAGTTCTTCACTTCACAACATGTACAGCATAAGGACCACAAAGAGCAGACCGATGTCAGATCACCAGAATGGCTCAGCGATGACACAGTAGGGTCACCTTATGACAGAGGAATGAATTCGTTCTTTCTGTCTTTTCCGAGCTGATCAACTGGGCTTCTGGTTGTGACGGTGTGTGCGGTTTGGACACCTGTTCTCTAGGAGCAGGGCCAAATCCACCAATTAGTTTCA
Organism: Rhynochetos jubatus; assembly: GCA_027574665.1. Taxonomy (NCBI): domain Eukaryota; kingdom Metazoa; phylum Chordata; class Aves; order Eurypygiformes; family Rhynochetidae; genus Rhynochetos; species Rhynochetos jubatus. Next base: position 20,186,601 of record CM050661.1, on the reverse strand, counting down.
TAGCTGCTTGTGCATTTTCACTGCTGAGTTCCAAAGGTACAATCATGAGCTTGATGATGGCTGCTCTCAGTTCTGGAGTATGTGTTGTAATAAATGCTGCAAACTCACGGTGGTTGTGGTACAGTTAAATTTTCAATACAGCAAAGCAATTCTGAGAGTCTGCCTAAATTCTCTGTATGCCTTTTACTAGCTCTGGAGTAAAATTTTTCAGAGGCCAGGACTGACCCATCAGGATGTACATTCAAAGTAGCCAATAAGCAATCCCTTTATTATTTATAGCGCAATCATTCATAAATGTATTTAAGAAAAGGGATGATCTATTTTCTACATGTTCCTTAAAGGGATTCCATTTTAGCCTCAATTGTAATTTTTACCTTTTTCAGTAGAATTTATTGACACAATGCCTAACACAAGCCCTAGATTTTGCATCATCCTTTTGTCTGCAAGCATATTCACCAGCCGCTTAATTTGTCATAGCCCTGGAGGTATCAAAACTAATGAGCTTTGTTTGAATAGACTTTTTCCAGTTCATCTAGCACACTTTGGGGTAATCATTCAGTTTCTGTTTGCTTCTGATGTGAAGCATTGTGGGAAATATAAGAAAATAATGGTTAAAAAAAAAGCAGTATAAATTGTTAACAGCCACATTCTCTGAAAAGCCCTTAAGACGTTATATTTTTAATTTCACAATTTATTGAAGTATTGTGAGTACCTTAAGTACAATCATTACGAGATAATATCAAAGGAGAATCTGATAAAATGCTATTTTTCAATTAGCTCTGAGTTTAATACTTTGCTTTTTTAAGTATTTCACAGCTAACAAATCTTTAAACAATCTAACCTTTCAGGGTTTGGAAGTGGACAAGATAATAACTATGAATACATAATATTGTAGCAGTGGTAAGGGTTTAAAAATCTATTACTGGGATTACATTCAGGAATACCTTTTATTGGTCAGACAATTGCATTTTCATTTTTATAAAGCATTTCCCTATGCTCGGTATTATACCACAGAGATACACAAAAATGGAACGCAGAGGTGTGCACTGCATAAGTAATTCTGCAGGTGTCAGATGCACTGTACGACATATGCTTTTAATCCCAAATTCATAGGAAGACTTGTCCTTCTTGCCAATTAGGACAACATTTGTGTTCTTTTATTTTTGCCTCGTGTGCTCTAGAATAATATATCTTTAACTTAAAGGAAGTTTCCAATTATAGAATACAGGGTTTCAAATTCTCTTTTAAGTTAGTGCTATGAGGACAGATTCCCTAGAACATTTGGTTAGTTTTTTCTTTAAAAAAAACCCAAAAGCACCTGGTAGGCCAGGCTCTACGGTTGATTGCTGAGCAGTTCAGTGAGTCAACAGGATATAATAAGCAACTGAAACCTACTGTGTGATAACTTTGCATCAATAAAGCCTAACACTTCTAAATAGCCCATGGCAATCTGAAAAGGGTTGTTTCCTGCGAACAGGCCCAGGACCTCTTTGTATATTTTCACATTTCCTGTTATAAGGTGGTTTGATGAAAAGCTTCTTCTGTAAAGCAGAGTGAGGAAGAGGGAGAAAGGAGAGGAGGAAGAGACAGAAGAGCAAGAGAAGAGGTAAATGGCAGGAGTTATTTGTTTTTTAAATCAATTACAGTCTCCTTTGGTACTTTTTTGTAATGCATTGTCACATCAAGGTTACTTGGAAACAAAACTAGCAGGAGAAAGCATAAAGTTAGCACTTAACTGAAACTCTGCCAACCTAAAATTGAAGTAAGTAGTAGCTGGCAAAGGTGGTAACTTTATTAACTAATTACTATTTTATATTGATGCAGTGCAGTGCCCTACAGAGAGGTCCATGCTCATTGCATAAGGCACCCTGAGTATAAGAAGCACCATTATGTTCATCACCATCTCATGTTCCTGAGGTTTATTTTACATCTCAGTTGGTCTAGTTGGTGTAGGTGGAGTTTTTACTAAGGCAGCTACAATGTTTCTGTACCCCTATTAGGTCTTCTGGCTTTGTAGCTCTTCGTAGCTGCACTGTGCCGTGTAGACATGCACTTAGTGACACAAATCAGTTTGTAGTCCAGGGCTTCTGTGGGCTCCTTATGTGATATTGAGTACTTAGATGGCATTGACAAGCAGTGTTTGTCTTCTCAGAGATAGAGCTATAACTTCTGCTTGCTGCTTTCGCTGACTTATTCAGGCTTTCATCACTTTTGAATTGGCTTGCTGCTGTGAAATCTCCCCTCTTGGAGGTCACTGGGAAGGCAGTTCAGAATACAGAATGCAGAATATCTTATGTGGATGGCTAAGCCGGGTTCAGTTAGTACAGTAGTTCACATATTTAAGAAAAAAATGATATTGATACATAGTTTGCATTATGGTTTGGCCCATAGGTAATGTAGAGTTAAGATTTGCTGAAGTTTCTTGATTTGCATATCTGGGGACAGGGAAGAGATAGTTTTCAAATATGAAACATGCCCAGAATAACTTGTAATACAATTGAGACATCTTATGTGGGGGTGCACCAACTCTGGCTTCTTATCCTATGGGAAGGCATCACCCCTTGTCCTCCCTTACTGTTGCCTAAATGCTTAGGACCAAGATGAGTTTTTTAAATCACTGTCTGTTTGGTGCAACTTAATTGAAGCTTTTGTGCTAAACAGCGACCTACTCTCTAATTTCAGTCGTAGGAACAAGAACTTAGTGGGACTGCATTCAGAGAGGATGTCCAGGAAAAAAAATGTCTAAAAATTCTTCCTGAAATGTTTTCTCTGAGGAAAGCCAGATGATAAATCAAACTCAAAAGAAATCTAAGAAAGGATTGTTTTACTGAGGCAAATTCCATACTATCTATTTTCAGGATTATGGTCTTTCTTTATGCTCTTTCTTCCCCAAAATTCTGCTCTTTGTTCTTTTCTCTTTTTTTTTTTTTTTTAAATTTTGTTTTTCTTTTATTTGCTTGTTTACACTTATTTATTTATTGTCTTTCTACAGTGTCCGGTATATTCTCAAGGATAAATTCAATCAGGTAACCTCAGCATCATATCCATGTGGGTTTTCCTATTCCAAAGTATTTATGTAATTTATTGGGATTAAACTGGTGATTTACAGTTGGATTATTATAAAGTAGAACTGAAAGTACAGGGCTAAGAAACATGTTTCTAGAAAACACATCTATGTTATAAATAATAAAATGGTAGTTTCATGGGAAACTATGCTAAAATATTAAATGATGCTGTCTGTTCTTTATCATGACATGTATTTAATGCACTTTTCTTTTTATTGTCTCTACCACTTTAAAAACACCCAAACCTTAGACCAAACATTTAATCACAATACATTACAAGAGCAGTTTCTTGTTGTAATTTGGGTAGATCTGGAATCTTTATTTAACTTCCAGTGTTATGTTTACCCTTGCTTACTGGTTAAAGTTTATGCAAAGTTTTTGGGACCCCTTAAGGTATTGGTGAAAGTTTCATACAGATTTCTGTTACTTCCCTAGAAGCTTGCCATAGAAAGAATGTTAAAGGTGCCATGTTTTATAGTTTGCTTGATTTGTAATATGTTGGTGGGGTTCAGTGCTAGGCAGATACTGTAAATATTGTAAGAAACGGCACATTTCTTTCTAAATCCTGTAACTGATATATTAGCAACCTTCATCCCAAAGAGATGGACATGTCTCCACTGAGAACTTGGGGACTTGAGAGGGACACTGTGGGTTTTATGAAGTGCTGTTGTTTTATGAAGTGATTATGGAAGAGTGGCTGACATTCAAGGAAACTGTAGAATCAAAGAATGGTTTGGGTTGGCAGGGACCTTAAAGATCATCCAGTTCCAACCCCCTGCCATGGGCAGGGACACCCTCCACTAGACCAGGTTGCTCCAAGCCTCATCCAGCCTGGCCTTGGACTCTTCCAGGGATGGGGCATCCACAGCTCCTCTGGGCAACCTGTCCCAGTGCCTCCCCACCCTCTCTGGGAAGAACTTCTTCCTGATATCTAAGCTAAAACTCCCCGCTTTCATCTTAAAGACATTACCCCTTGTCCTGTCACCACATGCATTGTAAAAAGTTCTCCACAGCTTTCTTGTAGCTCCCCTTCCAGCACTGGAAGGTACTATAAGGTCTCCCCATAGACTTCCCTTCTCCAAGATGAATAAGCCCAACTCTCTCAGCCTGTCCCCATGACAGAGGTGCTCCAGCCTTCTGAGCTTCTCCATGGCGTCCTCTGGACTGGCTCCAACTGGTCAATATCATTCTTATGTTGGGAGCTCCAGAACTGGATGCAGAACTCCAAGTGGGGTCTCACGAGAGCAGAGTAGAGGGGGAGAATCCCCTCCCTCGCCCTGCTGGCCACGCTGCTCTGGATACAGCCCAGGATGTGGTTGGCTTTCTGGGCTGCCAGCGCACATGGCTGGCTCATGATCAGCTTTTATCCCCCAGTACCCCTGTAGTCCTTTTCCTCTGGGCTGCTCTCGATCCATTCTCTGCCCAGCCTGACCTTGTGTTTGGGATTGCCCTGACCCAGGTGCAGGACCTTGCACTTGGCCTTGTTGAATTTCATGAGGTTGGCACAGACCCACCTCTCCAGCCTGTCAAGGTCCCTTTGGATGGCATCCCTTCCATCCAGCATATTGACTGCACCACACGTCAGCAAACTTGCTGAGAGTGCACTCAATCTCACTGTCCACATTACTGACAAAGATGTTGAACAACACCAGTCCCAATACCAACTCCTGAGGAATGCACTCATCCCTGGTCTCCGCTTGGACACAAGGCCATTGACTGCAGCTCTTTGAGTGTAACTATCCAGCCAAATTCTTATCCACTGAGTGGTCTGTCCATCAAACACACGTGTCTCCTATTTAGAGACAAGGTTGTGGTGCAGGACAGTGTCAAATAGTTTGCACAAGTCCAATAGAACTATAAAGACAAAAAAAGCCAAAGGATAGGATAGAATTTGACTCAGAGGTGCTTAAAAAGCATTTCTGAGCCATGCACCAATTACAAAGGAGCTTGGAACCAAGAATGAAGACTTCACTGTTCCTGGCAAATAAACATAAATGCAGCAGAGTAACTGTCATCAAATTTTCTTCTAAGAGAAACAAGCCTGCCTGAACTTTAGCAAATCAACTAAGGGGAAAAAAAAATATCACATTTAGAGAAGAAGTATATACCCTCTGCGTTAGGGACTGCAGCGCAATACTGGGTTACACAAAGCATTTATTCCTAAGGACAGCATGATTGCTGAGTTAAGTACACTCATCATCTCAGGCCTTCAAGACGTCACCATTTTTGCCAGACACTTGCTCTACTCTTCCTCCTCCTTTGGTGGATATTACTTGTGGCATTTAGTCCTTTTGAGTTTATTATGATAATAGTTTGATTTTTACAGTAGTAGGTGTAGATGCTGTTCTTGATACACTTGTGGAAACCTAAATATGGGTATATCTGATTTTTTGCAGCCTGACGTAGCTCACACTCCTAAGTATTACTGTACTGATGAGTCTGAATAAGCTGTTGAGTGCAACAAACAAATTTGGTCAAACTGACTACCCGTCAGCTTACGTTAGAAATTTGGAATATCAGGTGTGGCATATCTGGGACAAAGTTGCTAAAAAATGCTGGTAAAAGCACCAAACCCTTTATGATTAGACACTTGGTGTTCAGCAGTAACAGAAATGTACCAGAAAAATTCCCAGAAAGGAACAAATTAAAGGCTGCAGGTAACCTTATGACTTTGTCTTTGCTGGAGTTTCTACATGGATTAGCAGTCACTGCAATGATAGGAGGCATTACTGCAGACACGCTTAAATATTTTGGATGATGTGTTGTTTAAAGCTTTTTGTGAGCCCCCTCTACTTCAATATTTCTATTTTTTGCCATCAAATGAGTTTATTGAAATGTTTATATTTTCTAATACTGGAAGGTTCTGTCTCAATCAAACTTTGATTTAATTTTAATACATTTGTTTAGTGAATAAATTTATGCAGCTCTAAGTAGACAATTACTTTACTTTTAAAATATGTAAGGTCTTATAGACTTTTAATTAATGTTTTCTAATTAATATATCAAAATAATTCCTTTTTTTTAATTTTAAAAACTATATATTTTGAATTATGCTGGTGATTTGTTTTCCAGATGAATAAAGCCACTAAAATCAGTGGGTCTACTGTGAGAGGCAACGCAAATGTATGCGGCTTATGTACCTTCCTGCTTTACACCTTCGCAGGCTTCGGGGGCAAAGCATGGGGCTGACGTAGAGGTGGAGCCCTGTGGGATGAAGGCATGTATTTTCACAAGGTTGGGCCAACAGTGGCATAATACTTGCTAGACCAATTTTTGCTGAACATGAAGGCGTGCTGCGACATCAGTCGATCCTATAGAACAGTCTGCTTGGACGGCTTTTGGTGCACACCGTTTGTGGAAGGTATCCAGTGGTGAGAAGCAGCCAAGTGATGGCTGAAGGGAAGTGTTTATTTGTTTATTTTAAAACGAACCCACTGCGAGATATGAATGCTAGTTTGATGTTGCAGTTGAATTAAATCCCATAAAACTGACACAGATTATAGCAGCATTGTTTAGCTGACAAAAATGTATGGAGTACAGTGGACACTGACTCACGTTGACAGGAATCAGCTTTAGGGAATTCTGCTTCACCAAACAGATCTTTTTACTTCTAATATTTGACAGTATAGCCATTCAGAGGAATCAAAGATGAGAAATATGGAAAGGGAGGGATACTTCAGAATAACTGCCTTCAGCTGGAAATGAAATCAGATATTAATTCTTAGAGAAACATAAAATTCAAAACCTCTGAAAGAAGGAAAAATACAAACCTATTTTTTATGAAGACTTTTGCTAAAACCTTGGCGATCTTCCTTCATTCTAACATCCAAAGGTGAATATAAAATTTGTTGCTAGAAAATTATGTATCATTGTGGAACTCGTATAAGATGCACTCAACAGTTAAATGGAATTTTTATCTGTAATCTTACGGAAGATTTATATAAATTACTTTATAAAAACATAGTAATAGAGGGAAAGAGTACCAAAAAAGTAATAGCAGAATTATCAGAAGACAGGAGGAGGCTTGAGTAGTATGTAAGATGCATCCTGAGTTTTGATTATTGTACACGTGTTTTTAAAAATTCAAACATGCATGGCTGCACATATTGTGTAATTTCTGATGCTAGAGGAAATACAGGCCAGTAGATTACTTCCTCCTTAGGTATTTGACACAAACAGAGACACCCCCACAGCCCCCAGTATGTTAAGATTCATTTCATACAATCATAGAATATTTTAGGTTGGAAAGGACCATCAGGTCCAACTATCAACCTAACACTGCTAATACCACCACTCAACCATGTCCCAAACTGATGGGATGAACTGGGAGGATACTTGATGATACCAAACTGGGAGGAGTGGCTGCCATGCCAGAAGGCCGTGCTGCCATCCAGCATGACCTGGACAGGCTGGAGAGCTGGGCAGGGAGACATCGAATGCAATTCAATAAGGGCAAGGGTAAATTACTGTATCTGGGGAGAACAACCCCATGGATCAGTACAGGCTGGGGACTGTTCTCCTGGAGGGCAGCTCTGGGGAAAAGGACCTTGGAGTCCCAGTGGACAACAGGATGGCCATGAGCCAACAGTGTGCCCTCGCGGCCAAAAAGGCCAATGGCACCCTGGGGTGCATTGAGAAGAGCGTGGCCAGCAGGTGGAGGGAAGTTATCCTCCCCCTCTACTCTGCGCTGGTGAGGCCTCCCCTGGAGTGCTGTGTCCAGTTCTGGGCTCCTCAGCTCCAAAAGGACAAGGAGATACTGGAGAGGGTCCAGAGCAGGGCCATGAAGATGATGAAGGGCCTGGAGCCCCTTCCATGTAAGGAAAGGCTGAGAGAGCTGGGGCTGTTCAGCTGGGAGAAGAGGAGGATGAGGGTGGCTCTTATCAATGCTGATCAGTATCTAAAGGGGGGGTGTCAGGAGGATGGGGCCAGGCTCTGCTCAGGGGTGCCCAGTGACAGGACGAGGGGCAGTGGCCATCACTGGCAAACAGAAGGTTCAGCCTGAACATGAGGACGCCCTTCTTCCCTGTGAGGGTGACAGAGCCCTGGGACAGGCTGCCCAGAGAGGGGGGGAATCTTCTTCTCTGGAGACTTTCCAAAGCTGCCTGGACTTGTTCCTGTGTGATCTGCTCTAGGGGATCCTGCTCTGGCAGGGCGGTTGGACTAGATGATCTATAGAGTTCCCTTCCAATGCCTAGCACTCTGTGAATCTGTGCAAAGCACCTCATCCACAAGGATTGTGACCCCACCACCTCCCTGGCAGCCCGTTCCAATGCCTGACAACCCTTTCTATGAAGAAATTTCTCCTAATATTCAATCTAAACCTCTCCTTGTGCAACTTGGGGCCATTTCCTATCACTTGTCACTTGGGAGAAGAGACCAAACCCCCTCTCAGCACCCTCCTTTCAGGGAGTTGTAGAGAGTGATAAGGCCTGCCCTCAGCCTCCTCTTCTCCAGGCTGAACACTCCCAGCTCTCTCAGCTGCTCCCCACAGGGGCTGTGCTCCAGCCCCTTCCCCAGCTCTCTTCCCTTTGGACACACTCCAGCCCCTCAGTGTCTTTCTTGCAGTGAGGGGCCCAAAACTGACCCCAGGATTTGAGGTGCAGCCTCAGCAGTGCCCAGTACAGGGGGAGGACCCCTACCCTGGTCCTGCTGGCAACACTCTTCCTAATTCAGGTCAGGATGCCATTAGCCTTTTTGACCACCTGGGCACACCGCTGGCTCATATTCAGCTGCTGTCAACCAACACCCCACCCCTCCCAAGTCCTTTTCCACCAGACAGCTTTCCACCCACTTATCCTGTAGCATTGCAGGGAGTTGTGGCCCAAGAGCAGGACCTGGCACCTGTCCTTGTTGAACCTCATACAGTGTCCTTGGCCCATCGATCCGGTCTGTCCAGATCCCGCTGAAGAGCCTTCCTACCCTTGGGCAGATCAACACTCCCACCCATCTTGGTGTCTTCAGCAAACTTACTGAGGGTGCACTCGAGGGTGGTCTCTAAATAACCGAGTTTTCTCCCCAGTTCATTGACTTGCCTTTTTTCATGGGTTCTCTTTGTAAGTATGGGTACTTGGCATGTTATCCACTGGAAAAGTAACAGAGCCGCTACCCTCCAGGCTGGAGATAACTAAGTTCTAGCAGTGCTGCTGTTCATAGTAAGCACTGTGAAGAGCATGTAGGGTCAAATCCTGTTTATGGTTGGGGTTGGATCATGTTTGTTGTTGTGGTGGAGGAGCTGTTTGGTGCTGTTTTATTCACAGACTTTGAAGGAAAGGAAATTTGTACATCCTTGTTGAAACTGGTAGGTAAAAGTATGTGGTTTGAGTTTTGTTTTAAAATTTTTTTAAATGCTATTTGCACTTAATCTGTGTAAGAATGTAAAGTCTTGTTCCTATTGAGTTATATTAAACTACACTGATGTTTGTACATTTTTTGATTATGGATATTCAAATTCAGTCAAAAGTGCTCGTAGTTTTTGTATAGCTTTTGGTGGCCATATCTTTTAAATAAACCAACCGTTTTGGCAAAGTTAGAGTAGAAAGTTAAAATGTGTGTTCGAAATAGGTCTCTTCACCTATTGCATTAGTCAGTTCCAGAATGGATCAATGCAGATGAAGTGATTAGGAGTGTAATATTTTAGAGAACTCAGTACTTTGCCTTGATTATCCTGCTGGAATGCCAGTTTTCAGACAATACCACCCCTGAACTTGGTTTCTGATACTCAGTCGATGAGTGGCTGAGGGATATTAGCCAGCCAAATGCTGTTGGTATTCTGTAATATTTATGGTTGGGGTAAGGTAAGCTATAGTCTAGGAGGGTGACATTAACCTGTCAATAAGAATAATAATCAGTTGATGCCAGCACCTCCATTAATGACGTGGTAGCATGGTAATTATAAGAATGGAAGTTCTTGCTTGTATGCCCGGCTTTCAGGATCTGGAGAGCTGCATGGTTGACTCTTTTCAAGACACTTGTTTAACAGCGCTTTCTATTATTGGTGACTTCTGACTTGTATTTAAATGCATATCTACTCTTGGTCCACATATTTTTTCTTTTTATCAGTTTATCCTGTGTTAAATGAATGCTTGTTTCCCCCACTTTTCTTTGTTATGCCACCCTGTTCGTTCCAGGGTATGTTTTCATAGAGGAGTTTAAAATGAGTTTCCTGACATGTATTCTTTAGCTAATTCTGAACATGACATAAAAAGGAATCTTTTTCTGCTACAGTAAATATTTTTGTAATACAGCATGCTTATTTAATATAAGTAGGTTTCTGAGATACCATGCAAAATGGGACCCAATTTTATTAGAGTAGCCTAAAGAACTGAATAAATCCTTTAAGCCAATTGTATAAAAATGCAAATTTAAGTCAAGCAATTAAAAACAGATAGAAATTAGAGATTTGGATTTTGCAGAGCAAGCTTTCCACAGCCACTGCCAGATTACTATGCAATTTATCTGGATTCTGTCAGCGATAGTCAGACTAGATTTTGATAAAGAGCAGCAAATCTGTCCCTCCGTAGCTCCTGTGACTTGCCGCAAATTTCATTCAAGTTGAAGCGTCTGTACAATCCCTTGAATAATTTGGAGTTAATCATTTGTACTTCACAGGCTCTGATAGGCCTTAGACTTGGGGGGTGGGAACAGATTTGGCTTTTTAATCGCCTTGTATATTGTACAGCGTGAGATAAATGACATAGACTGTCTGAAATCTACATTCTTGCTTCTGATGCAAAACTGTAATTAATTTTGTGCAGTGTTTCAGAATTGATCATGGTCACTTGAATTTCTAATTTTTCATTCACTTCAAAGACCCTTTTTTTAAAAAAGAATGTGCTTAGAGTGTGTGAATGCTCTCTGATGCTAGTGTACCAAACGACTATTTTACGCCTCTCTTTCAATAAGGTGAAACAGAGGTCAAGGCATGTGGCTTGTGTTTGTCTCTGTCCTAGCCTGCTACAGGATGTATTTTCTGACTTATAGGAAATACAATCAAACTTAGAAATTACATCTAGATACTTAGACTGCACAGTATTCACTTCTGTGCCTTGTAGGAATCCAAAAGGCTTCTTTCAGAAATCCTTTTCAGTATAAAACAATTAAGCACAATTTAGGCAATAATTACCCTAATTAACTACACTATAATGTTTGTATTCAAGATCATAGAAACATTGTATCTGTTCTCTACTGCAATAATAACAAGTCTTCCTAATTTCTCTGTATTGATAGTACTTGTATGTGCTTCTTTGTTTGGTATATTTCACTGTAAAAATATTTGTCAGTGAAAGATTGAACAATATGAATGAATTTGATTATGCCATTGTCAAAAACCCCATGCATCACAATTTCTTGTTTTTAATCACTACTGTAAACCTCACAGCCTGAGGGCATAGTTTTAATTTGGGTGCCTTACTAATGAAAAGAAAAAAATAATTGTTTTGCCTGGATTTAATAATAAGCAATAAAATCAGCCAACCAGATTTTACCTCTGCATTCAATCTCTTTTTTATTATAAAACATTTTTGTCCTTTTTTTAGATTACAGGCGTAGATACCGAACATTTTACTAATAAATATTTCAGTTTGCTTATGAAGGCTAATGCTGTCATCTGAATATGGAATTATATTTCTTTCATGCTTCATTATCATTTCATGGTAGTAATGACAGTGAGGCGATGGAATATTTACAGGCTTTTCAGAAGACATTTATCCAATACATTTCCCTGAAGGGCACCTAGGCTTAAAGATACATTATCCTTTTATAAAACACTGCCCAGAATCCCAATTTCTGAATCAACCAATCAGAACTTGTTTTGCAGCAGTTACTGCTAAAACCCTCAAGCCAGTCTCATATTAATCCTGTGAATCTGGTGTGCGTGTGTGTGTGGAGGGCTGGGGGGGGCAGAGGTGGCATTCGCTCCTGAATCATCGGGCTTGGTACTTTAAGTAAAATATGTTATTTCTTCTGTATTGATGCACTTTTTCAAACCTGTACTTACAACATTTCCTTGAAACTGCGTAGACTGCAGTAGTAAAGGTTGCTCATTCAAGTCTGGATGTATCTTTCATTAAAAATCTGTTAGACTTCTGCATTAACTTACAGTAACCTTGTCTGTTGTGTGGCTTTAAAAGAGCAGATTCCTCAGATCTCTGTCGCTGTCCATAAATACATTGCACGAATCTTATTCTAAAAGTGCTCAGGCATTCAATCTGTTGCTCAGTAGCTGGGGTCTCTCGCAAAGAGCCTGTTTGCTTTGTGTAAGGCTGCTGTAAGCAGCAGCACTTACTTGTGCCTGTGTAAGATTTATTGGTTTTAAATCAGGAAAGAAAGCAGAAGTTTCACACTGCTATAGTATCTCTCATCCAAAGGAGTTCGTAAGAGGCAGTATCATACAGTGATTAGTATGCTGGAATATGCTGTGGAATCAGGATTTTCTTCTGCTGCTGGCCTGCAGTAGTTGTATGTGTCTACCCTGCATCTGGCAGACCAATAGAGAGATTTCTTTTCAGATTCCAAAAGAAATCTAGCTGAGATACCACGGAGCTCGGTAGGAGCTAATCTACTCTGTGCCCTTTGTTTAAGCTAACTCAGGGATCTCTGCTGTATGCCAGTAAGTAATTTAGACCCACCATGCACACCATTGACAGTAATATAGTGGAAAGGTCCCTATACTGGCAGTAGCTGGTACTCAACGTGCTGTAAGGTGGCAAAAGGTGAAATTTTTAGTGAAAGATGTAGAGCAAATCATTCTCAGAAAAAAAACCTCCTGTAAATAATGCAAAATTATCTTATCTGAGAGATGCACATCCTAAACTGCATACAGCTTACATTATCTTCCTTGAAGGGCTGTCTATATATTTCTCTGACCAGGAGTTCTAACTTACACCTTCAAAATATGTTGGTATTTCAAAGTTTATGCAATATTTGCCACTAAAACCACTGCCATATACCATCTGTTACTCCGTGCACATATCCAAGATATTGCCTTTTATCCTCAGAAGGAGTGTAGAAAATGTGCATGTCTGCCCAAAAAGTTGAGTGGCTCTGGTGAAGTAGTTTGAAGTTACGTGGATGCTCTTTGGCAGTGCTTCTTATAGTCCTCTAAGCAGGCACTTTCGCTCCTTTCCTGTCTTTCCTAAAATGTAAATTTTAAAATTCACATGGGCAAGTCACTTTGGGGCATATTTTTTAGTCAGCTTGAGACTCACAACTTGATCTTCATTTTTGCACACATTAAACAAATTTCAGAGCAAGGATAAAATAAAATAAATACCTGCATATTTTCTGCTCTAACTGCTTGTTTTGTGCCTGAGAACAGATAATTAGAGATAAATGTGCTCAGATGTGCACCTGCATATCAATTTGGCTGAAAAAATAATTTCTGTTGTTCAGTTCCCAGTGTCTATCAATGTAACAGCTACTACACAGAGAGGATTTACCAGGTCTTGAGCCCCAGATGCTGCTGAAATAAAAGCACAAATCTCTATTCTATAAACAAAGAGCTAAGCTCATAAGGTGAGACTAATATACCCTCTTTGATCGGATTAAAAGATATTAATATAACCACCTTACAAGTTAGTGATTCTTGAGCTAACTTACATTTAGATCTGGATAATTTAGATGATTCCTTTGCTTCTGCAGACACTGAGCATTTTTTATGCCTGCCAATATAAGACCAGTCATGCCCAACACCATTCTGATGATAAAATGAGAATTCTCTGTGTACCTTTCATTGGCAGTGAGCACTTCCACTTATTTTCCCAAAATCAGGAAAAAAGGTGTCTTTCAGCAGAAATCACTCTTGATGGCTGTTAATCCCAACAAAACCATGAACCGGTCCCACAATGCCATTTAATTCCCAGTTAACAATCTTGCGTATATATTCACTAATGCTGTTATTTTCTCTGTAATTTCCACTGAAATGCTTAATGATTTCTAATGACTTCTAGATCACTAAAGCAAGATTTATCTTGTAGACTGTGTATTCTTGTTGATGTTCCATCTGAAGACTGTCTATATAAACGTAGCCACCATTTTGCACAGGCTGTTTATGTTGGCTTGGGGAAGTGCAGGGCTGCTGCTGTTCCATAATAGTAAAGTTGCCTGTTTTCGTATCTTCCTTCGTCTGGAATACCTATAGCTGTAGTAGTCTGAGATATTTACTTAACGCTGTTGAATTCCTGGTTTGTATAATGGTGGCTGTAGCTCTGTGTGCTGTATATGAACGTTGGTAGCAGATGGCTGGCGGTACTTTGGAGCACTGTCTGAAGGTGCCAATGTGATGGTGGAATGTAGACTCATAGTATCGTGTGAGTTGAAAGAGATGTATGGTTTGGAATGAGTGGCAAATGAAGGGAACTGGGCAGATCTTTATGAAACCTAACTTCCATGTAGAAACCCTGTGCTCCTCCCCAATTCAGAACTTACATTATTGGTCTAAATCTAAATTCCTTACATTCAGGGTTTGGGGAGGTATAGAAAGAACTGATTTCTGTGAACAATCGTCTTAATAAATAGCCTCATATTTTGTCCTTTTTGGTTCCTCTCCCCTCAGGAGAGCCTATGGAAATTCTTGTCCTTGAAGATTAGGTGCCTGGAGATTAGACACTCTGGATGCATGCAGATCCTTGGTTGTAGTGGGAAGGATAGGGCCGCATGACAATTGCTCTATTTATTAGGTATGTATAGGGTTCACTTAGTGTGAATATTTCTGAGAATTAATATTTGGAAACAGCAGCATGAGCTATTTCTAAGATCTTTCAGAAAACCCCCACCTTTGCTCCTTATGATTTACTTTGAAGAACAGCACTTTCTTTCCAGAACTTGTTTCAGTAGGTTGGCTTTAACAGCATCAAAGGAATGAGACCTCTCATTTAGTGAACACTAAACTGAAGATATATTTGATTACAAAGGGGATTGTGCATAACAGTAATTTGTATCTCTAAATAACCTCTCATGCAGTAGATTTACAGTTGGGATGTGTGAGGGGGTGTGCCTCATGCTACAGGATCATAAAGCTTGTAGATAAAATGCAAGCTATTACTGAAGCATGCCTTTCACCCCTGTGAGTGCTAGGTAACTCGTCCTACAGTAAGGCACCACTTTGGGTTTTTTTTAAAAAAACTACCACACTAAAATCACAATCAAACCAACCAATCAAAGAAAAATTCCAGGGCAAATACATTCAGATTTAAGCAATCAGGTTTAAACAAAATTTTGCAACTTTCGGAATAAAAAAATAAGATAGAGACAATAAAAAATAAAATCCAATAATCCAACCTACTTTCAGGTGTAGGTAAAAAAAATATTGCATGGTGATTGGCACAAAATTACTACAATACTTTGATTGCTTGCTCAGATGATTAGAGTGCCATGCAAAGAGCAAGAAAGAAATTAGTAACTGTTATGGTGTTTGCAGTAGAAAAATCTGTGAAAGATAGCACTCCCTGCCTGAGCAAGTAAGCTACCCTTGAATGCTATGGAATGTCGCTGCTATTTTGGCATCACTAGTCTGGTATAGGCTGTCTCTAGTTTTGGGACTGTTGTAACTTCCTCCTTCCCTCGGGATGAGCCTGTTAGCATGCATTGAGTGCCCACTGTAATCTTGATTTCTTTTCCAGTTGCAGATAACAAGAAAAATGTTATAATTACACTAGACAGGATTTTGAAATTGTGATTATCTAAGTAATATCTTAGTAATTTCCCAACACAGTATTTCTCTGGTTTTTCTCTTGTTAAAAGCCAAAGACTACTTTTCACCTTGTGGTTAATCAGGGAAATGGGGTAACCTCAAGCAAACGTGCCCCCCCCTCACCCCCTAACAATCCCCATCCCTTAACCTCCTGATAAATCCTAGGCAGCTGCATATGAATGTTATTACTCTAGAGAATTTGAACTCATAACATTTGACATGGAAAAAAAGGACTCAAAGCTGCTCACCAATCAAGAATGAAACATTTCCACACTGCAAGACTTGTCTCAACAAAGAATAAATCTGTAAATCATTAACAGTGTTTTTCCTTCCTCCCCTCTCCCCCCAGCCCCAAGTGCGCATCACTGTGTACTGGTTTAAGGCAGACACAACCCCATGTAAAGTCGTCATGGCTGGAACCTGATACAGCACTTGCTTTAAGATCCACTTTGATCAGTGAACATTAACCAAAGTGTCGACAGAAGGTCATTTGGCCTCAGGGAAGAAATAGAAAATTTTATGTACAGAACACATTGCGGTGAGTACGGGGTCATTATAACGATGAGAATAGCTGTTGTGGGGTTTTCTTTTTTTTTCTTTTCTTTTTTTTGTCCTTTTCCTTGGCTACTATATGACTTTGAACTTGGCATGGAAGCACAGACTGCTGAAGCAAAAACTCCTCCCTCCAGTGATCACATGAGCCCCTGTGAATTCTTGACAGGGCCAGTAAAGAGCCATGTCCCGCAGCAGATATCATATTTTTGACATAGGACTTCAATTGCAAAAATGTTGATGACCAGTGCAAATGTATCGATTTGTTTTTTTTTTTTTCCTCAATAGACCAAAGTGTTGTTTGCAGTTAGAAGAGGAGAAGAAAGCTAGTGAAACAGAGTTGAATCTACTTCTTAGAAGCCTGGGTTATCAAACTCATTAATCTACATGTCAAGAGGCTAGGAATGAATAATTGTGTGTAGAATTTATCTGCCAACATGATAGCTACTTTTCAGCTCTCTCTTCAGAGCTCTTTCATTGTGCTTGGCTTTATTATATGCTTTGTCTTTTCTATTTCTAGTCTGTTGGGGAGGTATAGAAATATGTACCTCAGCACTACAGAGGACAGTTGCTTTGAAACATGACACTGCTTAGTTCTTTGCATGCACATTTATTCTTACCTAGGTGCTTAAGCATCAGCGTAGCTTGCAAAATTTACTCTTTGTTCAAATGTTAATTCTTAGAATTATGAATATTATTCCACCAAAAAAAAAAAATCACCTTAGAGGTAATATCTTCGTGACATTTTTTGACAGCTTTGTGGACAATACAGGCTGCTTTGTTAATACAGTGTTCTTAGTAAGGCTTATAAATGATGAGGATTCAGAGCATTTTAGAACAATGGCGTTTCAAAAATCTAAGTAGAATTGAGATGCTTTCTATTATTTCTTACAGGGTATTTTATTGCCATGAAAGACAAAATCCAAAACCAAAGCTGGTGTGGAAAGGGTGGTAGAAAGCAGCTTCTGTGAGGATGTGAAACTAGTTTGAGTCAGAACATACTGTAACTAAGTCCCTTTCTGAAAAAGCATTGCTCTGATTCTGATCTTGAACTTGTTTTGTGCCACTGTGGCAGCAGAGCAGTTTAACTGATTTATCCAGAATTCCCTCTCTGTTTTGTTTACAGAAAATCTGCGCGCCTGGGACTTGCTTACTATGTGTGTTTTCAAGACAAAATGTTCATAAGATTCCGATGCCAGGATTTCATTTCAAATGAGAGCTGCTGGTCTTGGCAATGTCCTGTGTGCGTGTGGTGGGTTTTGGTGGTGTGGGGTGTTGGGTTTTTTTGGCTAAGATCTATGGTAATGTACCCCAATTATGGCCTTTGCTATAAAAACCATTAGGCCAGACTAGTTGCTGTTTTACTGATACCCAGGAATTCGTTCACAGGAGTAATATATGTTAGTACTCAGTGTAAAAATTCTACATGTTGGTGGGTGCTTCCTTTCTTCTGTGTGAGCTTTCTGAGGCATCTCTCCTGTTACCTGGCACAGCCAAAATGCTCCACAGTGCTATTACCCAGGTGTTGCATTTCTGTTCATTTCCCAGTAATCCATGTGACACTAGTAGAAAAATTAATCATTTGGCCCTTATTACACTGATATCACACCGTTATAATTTGACTAGTGAAAAGAAAATAGTTTATTTTTAAGGGGTCGTGAGCAATGCGTTCTCATATTTTCACCAAGACATACTGTAACGTTTGATGAAATGAAAATCTGTAATGAGAAAGGGAGGGAGCTTTATATTCAGTGTGTATATGGTAACTCGGAACACTGTTTATTTTAACAGAATGAAAGTACTGCAAGTCTAAGTGGTTTCAACAACGTTTCCTTCATCCCAGGAGCATCTGAACCCAGCTTCTGCCTTGTCAGCCACATTTATGATGTGTTCATAATTAAATGTCCACGAAGCTCACAGCATGCTGACCACAGAGGGGCCATAAGCAGTAAAGATAAATGAGAGAGAGAGATGTAATATTGCTTCACTTGTGGGTTTAGTCTGATGTTAAAGATTGTCAGTGATAATTATTAATATGTGACCTGGTTGAGTCTTTATGTGAACAATCACAATTTTAATAAAGTAGTAAACTCGGCTCTCTCTGTGTAATCTCACTCTATATTTAACTGGTTTACTATTAAAACTAGAATTTCAGGGCAAATATCAGTCATTTAAAAATATGGCATTCTAAGAATGTAAACATGCTGCTACTAACCTTTTTATTTAAAGCTTAAATAAGACTAAAATTTGAAGGAGAAATTTGAAAAAATAGCTATAGTCTAAGTTGTGGTAGGGATCATATCTAATTTGCTCAATGGTTTGTCACCTCGAACAGGTCTTCGGAATCCTTCTTTGTTAAAATCAGTAAAGAATAGCTGGATGTGCTATATACGGCATTTATAATCCTGTATCCTTATGCACCTAAAACTTCAGTTTACTGCAGTGTGTCCACTGACCTGGTTGTTGTCAAAAATATCTTCTTTGTGGAACTGGAAAAATGCTTTGTTATTGCATTTGATATTTAAGTCTTGCCACTTATCTAATTCCTTCAGCTTATATCTCTCAATTTTATTTATGGACAATTGACCATATATTCCAGGTTAGAAAATGTCAGTTAAAGGTATTTGCAAAGAAATGCCACCCTGTGACTGGCACACTACTAAAAACTGCCCACGGAATATTTAAAATTACTTATCTCTTATTTATGTCAAATAATTGCAATTGTACAAGGGGGTGTTTTTGTTCAATAACGTCAGGAAATGATGCTGCAATACAAAATGTTATTTTTGAAAGACCAGTAAGGATGCCAAGGCAACAGGTTACTCTGTGTAATGCTGTTTTGGTGCTTTAAATTTGGAGCAGCTGGAATTCCCATCTACTTTGCTGTCTTTTCCCATGCATAGCAGCTGCAGCTACTAGTTATTACTTACCTAGTAACTGAGTACCAATAGTGCTTCATAAATTCAGGGTCAGATTCTGCTACAAATAGTTGTTCTTTATTTTATGGTTGGTTTTTCTGAAAGGTGGAAGGAAATTGTTCATCTGAGGGATGGTAAGTGAGTAGGTAGAACCAAATTAAGTGACAGATATGTTCCATCATGCTCTTACTGAGGAAGTTAATGGGTTGTTTGTGACGTATGATACTATGTAGCCTTAGTAAAAATAGGAGAGGCTGCCTTAGAATTTTTTGCCTTTAATTTGGGAAAACCAGTGGGAGCTGAGGGGTGAAAATTCTACTGCTTTTAAATGACTGCAGGGCATAAACTGAGAATAAAATACTACCAAACCATTTTTTACTGCCTAATATAGGCGCTTATGCAGTAGCAACTTTATGCTATTCTGCTGTGTATTGAAATGTTGCTTGGTTATCTGTGCTCTAAAAGGTACAGTTTATCCCTAAATCCAACCCTTTCTTTGATTCACCAGAGTGTGCAAACTATTAATGATACTTATGTGATGTGTACATCACGATGGGTAACAGTTTTATGCCATTAATAAAACTAATTATATACACTAATATGGTTTAAAAAAAGTAAAATTCAAGGAAATGTTTATTAAATGCAATTACTTATTGGAACCAAATGCTGTAGCATTGTCTTTGGTTTATCAGCCCAAGCATTTTATCAAAGTTTGCCTGTCAGACATGTGTGTCTTTGCAAGCCTAATTGACGCTAATAGACTTGAAAAGAGGAGGAGTAAACTTCGAACATAATGCACATATAAAGATCCAGAGAATTGGTAACTAGTTATAAATGCATCAGAGTGCTTTCAAATGAAAAGCTTAAACAAAGGAATAACATTTGGATAATAAAGAAGTCCATTACGCTTAAATGGCTATGAACAGGTAAAAAAAAAAAAGGTGTTCTGTCAAATCAATACTTGTAGTGCAAAATTAATCACACATTTGACAAGACATGATTCTGTGTTATTTCCACCTACTGTATCTGATTCCATCTGAACATCCATTATTAATAAAATAGTCTCTCAAGAAATTCACTATCCTAGAATAAATACTTTAATTTTTTTTGATAAAAATATAGATTTGAAATATTATTTCACGGTTCATTCAGTACACGTATTTTTAATGAATATTTTTCTCTGTCTTGCTTAAATTTTATATTTCTCCCATTAGTTTTGTTCACATCATATTCATCCTGTTCTTATTTTACACATGACTCGTAACTGTGGAGCTGTGGCCTACATACAAGATGTCACTCAAACTGTTAGAGGCTGAGCACTCTTGATTTTAGGAGTACATAGTATCAATCTGTTTGCTAAAGATTTATGAATTTATTTATTTTCTACAGATAAATACGAGTACCATGATAACTGATTACTGCTTTTGAATACTATAAACAGAGAGTTTATGAAAAATGTTGTTAGTACTATAAAGTGATGACTGACTCTGGGTGGTGGGTGGAAAGAATATGAAAAGATCTAGTCTGGTTCCTGCTGAAGTAAATGAGAAGAAATATTGAGGAGAGTCAACAGTTATGCCTATTTAGATCAGGATGTTTAAGAGTTTTGTGAGTCAGGTCTGAAGGTCTTGATAAAGGAGGGGATAGAAACCTTTTCTAAACTAAATTGCAACCTTACGTTTTAATCCTGTGTAGGAAAGTCTTTCATCAGTAACTTTTTACTTTATGTCTGTATTCCATAACCTTTTGAATAATTTTTATAGTAGCAGATTGTGATAATCTGCATTTCTGCCTTGCAACCAAAGATTTTAAAATAAATTACAAAACATTTAGCATTAGGTCACTATAACTTGAGCATTTTTGCCATTCTTTTGTGCGTAATTTTTACAATTTGGAAAGAAACTGAAAGAAAACAAATATTTAATGCTTACTTCTGGGAAGTAAAATATCTAAACCACAGTCATTCCGTAGCTTTCAAAATAATAAGCATTGGGATCCATTGTTCAAATATACAAGTTCATTGGACCATATCTACATCAGTGGATTGCTACTCTTCCATTTTTTTGACTATCTGGGTAATAAAGTCTAATGACATAATGGAAGTACACTTTTTCATTGAAACATATTAAGTTCTCATTGACAAACTTTAGAATGAAAATGGGTTAAACTCCATCCTCTTGTAGTAGACATTTGACTGCGCAGTTACTTTTACATTATTTTATAATGTTGACAATTTTATACTAGATATTCAGAATTCATTATAATAATAGAGCATTGTTCATAAGACACATTTGCCTATGTGCTAGGTAATGAAATATGATAATATACTTTGCAAGGCTGCAATGTAATAAAAGAGTTCAAATTTGCTATATAAATGTAAAGAAGTAAATAAAATCACTTCAGATGGTACATTTTGTTCCCAGTACCCATTATATACAATAAGCATGTGTTCATGGTGAACGGTTTGAAAAGTGTCCAACTGGTTTAGGAGCTTTTACTGGTTTTTTAAACATGCGGTGGGAATTAAGGTTAGACTCTTGTGGGTACAGATGCCATTGACTATCAACATGTAACTATCAAAATTCTTAGCTAATTAGGTGCTACAGAAAAAAATCCTCCTTCCTTATCGTAGATAAGTGATAGTTCTCTGTATGGTTAATCTAGAGGACAAAAGGTTGAAATCATGGCCTTGTAGAAGTTAATGGTAAAATTCTGACATTTTTCTGGCTTGGGTCGGGATGTAAAATAAAGCCAACCCAAAGTGTGATTTAAATTGAACAAGTGGTGTCAAAATCAATACATAAATGTATTTTTAAAAGAAAACGAAACACAGACTAGCAGATGTATGCTCTCTGGCACTGGCCCCCGTGACTACAGTAAGGAACGGAGCTTGAAATGTCTTACAGTCTCTGATCCTGTATGTCAACAAAAATGTGTAGGGAATATAGGCAGTTATCTTCCCTAACTTTGGGGAAGTACATGATAGGTTGATGAAAGAGGCTTTAGGATTCAAAATCCTGCCAGCTGTTGAGTGTTAGCTTGAGGGAAATTATTAGAAGAAAAACAGATTTGAACATTTTGATTGTGGTAAGTTTGGAGATACCACTTTGCCTAGACATTATTCCTTATCTTTTTTCCTATTTTTGTATTCATAAAGTGGTTTGGGTTTTTTTCTGTATGGCACTGAGTGTCCTGGCACTTAATCAAATTCTAGAGATGGTTCAGTTGTATCACTTGCCAGTTCTATTTCTATAGACCTGGATGTGCAGATAAAAGACACAAAAGTGGACTTCTGTTTTTAACTAAATCTCTCTAACTATCTGGATGTAATTCTTGGACCCTCCTGCATGGAAATGCTCCTAGGCAAAGGATAGTGCTTCATCAAATTTTGGACTATCTTCAGTAAAAAACAGGGGAGAGCTGCTCTGTGATGAGGTGAAGGTGTCCACCTTTATTCATGAGTTATGGCCTAGTAAAAATGTCAGAATCCTTTAGAATCATCGAGCTGCTCAGTAAACACAAGTTGTTGACAAAGAAACTAAGCATTTAAAGGTGATATGGCCTTTGGGCTCCACTGAGTGATACGGGTCTTGATGGCCTGTACCTCTCACTTAATTGACCATATGTTCTTACTAGAAAACCATAGAAGCATTGACTAAATACACCTGAATGACCTTTAAGTGTCTTAAGCAGAGAAATATTCCACTGACCACTGAATTTGAAGTGGTAGTCTTCATAACTGAGAGTAATGTGCTCTTGATGACACTGCCATTTCCCTTGTGATCTGGTATACCTGTGTTCTGAACAAATAGTAAATAAGATTGGGTACAAATAAATGTCACTTTCTTCCTAAAGTCCAAAATACGATAGATCCGGAGTAAAGTGGGGCGAGATGTTTGGGTAACTGATTGTACCGATACTGTTATCCGGAGAGGAGTATTTTTCTTGCATTCATCAGAAGTCTTGCTGTTGAGTAGTTGAATGAATTAGAAAAATAACCAAAACCAAACCAACTCATGCCCAAACCTTGTATTTTTTGAGCATTTTTCACATTTGTTTTCATTCTAAAAACTACCCATGTTGTGTGACCTCATACGGAACTGATCAGAAATCAAACTTAACTGTATTTCTGACATAAAAAAGTGAAATTCAAATTTATAAACTGTAACTCATAAGAGTAACGTAAGAGGTTGGAAAGAAGGATGAAGGTAGGTTTTTTTTTTGTTTTGTTTTTTTAACAGCCCATTGCTTGTTTCTTCCATCAGAATTTTGATATATCCATGTTCTTTGCTTCATCTTGAATCTAAACCTCTATGAAACTTGTTCTTGTTGTCCTATTTTAAGCTTATAAATGATGACAAAGAGTTTGATTTGAGTGCTCTAATTGTGTTGCTGTTTTGTCCCAGTGATATAATAGAAGCAGATGTTGTGTTAAATCTAACTTTTCCCTTTTTGTACAAGGGTTTCCATATGCCTGCTCATCAAGTGGGTCTAGCTGGTAACGTTTCTGTAGATGGTATTTGATTAATATGATGGTCATGCCCATTACCCCCATACTTGAATGTATGCACTTTCATTCTGAAAAGAAAATATAAATGGCATTGATCATAGGTGTAAACTAGGCTCCTCCTGATGTCTTTCTGAATGGCTGTTGTAGAATGCTGTCCTTAGGGAAAACTTGCCAATTCTTGATTCATAAGTCTATTTTTCTTCATGTTAGAGGTAAGAAGAACTCAAAGTGGAAATGGAACTAGTGCCAGAAAATGCCAAGGGAGTTTCTTCGTTCAGCTATTGGGAAGTTGACAGTTAAATATACTCTTGTCCCTTTCACTGTGTTATTATTACCTCTCTTTGCTCTGGTGATTTCTGGAGTTACCGATGTACCGCTAAGGTCAAAGCTGAGAACTATTATAAATTGTTTAAAAATAAATTTTTAAACTTATTTGACTAAGGCCTGTGATGAATAACATTGCTACACAGGAAGAGTTTTTTGCTATTAATAAACACTAAACTGCACCTAGTTTTTGTTCAAGATCTGTGTGACCAGCCCTTCTTTGTAACCTGATTCTTTCTACTGTGAGTTTGCAGTTTTCCTTCCTGAAACTGAAAGATTTTATGTAATTTATTTCGCAGGAATGTTTTATGCTTGCAAGAGATGAACAGATGTTTAGAAAACAAAGCTACTAGTCACTAGTTTTGTTACAGCTACCCTAGTGATCAATTGTATGACTTTTACAGCATAGCTATACTGGAATGGAATGGAGGCATTTCAATCAAAAGTGATGCCATTCTGAGCTTGAAACGTAGGCTTAGATTTATTTTTCTAGCAGTGCAATCCTCAAAGATTATACTTCATGCACCATTTTCAGGCATGTCAGCATCCCTTACAAAATATAAAGATGAGCGTTATTTCATAGAGGTGGCACAAAGTAATACAATAAAATGGATTTATTTCACCTTAATTTATTTAAAATGTGCATAGACTGAACTGGGGTAAAATCAGTGAGATGAAATATCTTGTTCACATGAATATGTTAGAGAAAAAAGTCAACACAGTTCTAACTTTGAAAGGAAAAGAGGGACATGTGGCCTGCTCTCACAGCCATGCACGGAAATTGTTCTAGTGATGCATTTCACAGTGTTTGCATACTTTTCTGATGTCCAAATGTATATATTCACTGTAGTCTGAGCTGTCCTGTCAACTCTGTTTGGGAATAGCATTTAGTGGCTATTGCGGGTCGTGACTTCTGTTTCTTTCCCTGGCTGTGCAGCTGTTTTGAAGCTGTACCTAGTGATGTAAGGCACAACCTCTGCTAATTATGATCAAAACCAAAACTTTTTAATATCAGTAGTGTTAATGCTTTAAATACAGTTCTGAGTATAGAGCTGTCCTGCCTCAGTGGAACCAAGTACATCTCAGCTGTGATTAATCTCTGCTTAGAGGATGGGCTGTGACAGCACAGCGAGGCTTAAGCAGATAACAAGTATACCTGTGGTCTAACTTCATTGGTCTGGATAGTAACTTCTTACACAGTTTGGGCTGTGTTCCGTGCCGTGTCCCAGACCATGATCCAAACTAAAATTTCTCTAGAACTACTTCTCTGCATTCACTTTGATATAAGCTTAGTTTGTACTTTATCAAGTATATCATCCCTCCATCTCCCCACCTACAACTTTTCCATCTTTCCCCTCTACTTTCTATTTCAGCACCTAAGTGCATTAAAAACTAGGTGGTTTGATTTTGTTTGGTTTGGGTTTTTGGGTGTTGGTTTTTTTTTTATTTCCCCTCCTCTCAACACCTGTCAGTGACAGCAAAACTGAACCTCACAAAACTTTACACGATGACAAGATGGGCTCTATCTTCTTACAGGGGGGACCACTTGTGGGGCAAACATTGTCCTTTAGGATATTGTCTTTCAGCTTAAGAGTAGCAAACTGCTGAAACTTTTAAGTGTATATTCCTGTTTCCACAAATCTGTATTTGCAGGCTGTAGATCTCAAAACACAAAACCCCTTAGGCAGTGTAATCAGAGTTTTAAGGTCTAATTCTAACTTGGGCCAAGCATCTGCAGATATGCAAAAAGCTGTCTAAAGATAACATCGTCTTAGATTCATAGCAGAAAATTGAAATTACTGCTTTGCAGCCAAGTAGCCTATTGATATAGTATTGGAACTGAGTAAGCTAGTTCTATAGAGGTACTATACTATGCATGACAGCGTTAAATTTTGCTTTTAAAATTCCATCATTTTTATTAAAGGCTTGTAGTTACTACTATTCTGACAAAAATATCACTGACATGATGCTAAATAAAAAAAAAAAAAAAAATTAAGCCACAAAGATGCAAATAAATACAATGCAAGAATTTTTTTTAAAGGAAGTATGGCATGGTGGTATCCCAAGATTTATGATTGATGCATTACGCTTTGTATCAAAAATAACATTTAAGCACTACTTTTCATACATGAGAGTAGCAGTGATGTTTTTCAGGTAATAGCTTTTGTTTTGTGTTTGTCAAAGTTACACTGAAAAGCTTCAGTGACCACAGAAGCAAATATCTGCTGTTTACATCTAGCAGAGGTAAGTGTAGAGTCTGGCTTTGCTGTTGTCAGCCAGGAGCATTTCCTGAGGAGTGTCGTCCGCCTCTAGAGGGTTTTATGGATCTGAAGTCACTTGAGTTGGCATTAAAGGGGCATTACATGACATAAGCTTTAGATGACTGGTTTATCTACTTGCAGTGTTACAGCAGTCAGATTTCCTTTGCTGCTTGTTACTTGAAGACTACAAGGGGTCACACTGTGTCAGCTGATGTGTCAGAGTGTGAATGACACCAAAATAAGCTGCGATTAACAGGGGAAAAAAACCCAGAGCATTACCAGGGCTGTGGCAAACGTTACCAGAATGCCAGGTTCCAGTGTAAGAGCACCCCAATGCTGCCAAATTTATGGCTTTCCTTATGTCAGCTGCCTTGCTTCCTTTCACTCCATCCTGGGGGCACAGCTGAGAACCACGAGTAAATGTGAAACACCACTGCAGTGCTAAGCCCAGGAGAAAAAACAGCAGCTTCAGGCACTTCTAACAGAGAACAGAGGGTTTTTGCCCTTGCGTGTCTAAGATGAACAGAGGGTAAGAAATTGCATGAGTGCAGGAGACCAACATACTAGAAGTATCACAGACAAAAACAATATTAAAGATGAAAGACACAACTTGGATTGCATTGAGAGTAAATTTATGAGACCTCTCTAGGCAGGGGATGACTGCCAGACAAGGTATGCATTTAAGTATGCATAATCACCACACCCGCCCCACCCCCCCACCCACCCCCAATTTAAATTTTCACCTGAAAATTTATTTAGTGTCCTAAATGTTGATGGGTGACACCAGATGTGATTATCTTGCTTCATTTGAACTAACACAGAGAGGTCAGAAATTTACTCAAATGACTGGTGCTACTTGCCTTGGCAGTGTTTGTCATATGAAAATGTCATGGGACTGAAAATTAAGTGGAGCTAAATACACGTTCTAGATGCTTTGTCCCCTGAAATTTTGGGAGGAAGTGTATGGGATTGAATAGTGAACAAAGATGTGCATTTTTCTACCTGTCTCTTATGTTTTAGATGATTTAATTGAAAGCCAGGATCTGAATATCTGTGAAGGAGAACAAATATTCAGTAACTTGTTCTGAACCAGGTTCCGTGTCTTTTGAGTGTAAATTTTCTTTTGATGATTCTGTAGCCTTGTGCATCTGATAAGGTATTTCTGGGGAAACATGAAGCACATAGAAAAATGATAAACTAGTTAGGATAATGCTACCTCCAGAGTCCTTTGGTCTTTGGAGTGTCCTGATCTTCACTGATTGTACTACTGAGATCCTAGAATCCTAAAACAATTTGCGTTGGACGAGACCTTTAAAGGTCATCTCGGCCAACCCCCCTGTAGTGAGCAGGGACATCTTCAAGTTGATCAGTGTGGTCAGAGCCCCGTCCAACCTGACCTGGAATGTTTCCAGGGATGGAGCATCTACCACCGCTCTGGGCAACCTGTGCCAGTGTTTCGCCATCCCCATTGTAAAAAAGTTCTTCCTTTTATCTAGTCTAAATCTATCCTTCCTTTTTAGTTTAAAACCATTAGCCCTTGTCCTATCACAACAGGCCCTGCTAAAAATTTTGTCCCCAGACAAGATATATTGGATTAGTCATGTATATAAAAATCAGTTCAGAGATGGAGAGTGGTAAAGTGGTAAAATAATTCCATTATTACAAACTGACAGGCTTTTAAGAGGAGCTGGGCATGGCCTTGTTTGTGAGAAGCTACATGCTTCCAGTTGGGATGTCAGACATGGATTGGCTATAGCTTGAGCAACAAGGAATTCTGTGATTATCCTGGATGTATCAAGTTGTTCAGCTGAGAGGACCAAATGCTATACTTTGGAAGCATTGTGTAAGTTTTCTGTGCCCTGCCTGGGCACGGTGAGAGACACTTGAGTGCCCAAGTTACATATTCTTTCTAGCACACAGGACATTCAGGCTGCTATTGCTAGAAATCAATTAGATAGTTTTAAATGTTTAAGACCCTTTTCTGCCCTGGGTCCAGGGTGTTCTGTGAGATTGGGTAGTTGGAATTATCCCCATCACTGAATGGCTGCTCAGATAATCCTGTGAGAATGGTTGGGCTGTGCTAAAAGTATATTTGGGGATAGCTTCTCATGTTAGGAGGATAGACTGAAGCCAAAACTACAAGCTCCTCTTGGATTGTGGCGGAGGAATCTGAAAAGGTCAAGAAGTTTAAAGCCAGTCATATGGAGAACTTGAGCTTTCCTTGCTCTTCTGGAGGGTTCTGAGATGAGGTTATAGTAGCTTAACTAGTAGCAAAACCAGAAAAGATGCTTTTTTTTATGGACATGCTGACCCAGAAGCAGGCAAATATTAGAAAATATTGTAAGACCACACAGGATTTCTCATTGGGTGTCTTTGATCTCAGTGATTTCTCAAGAGGAATATAGACTTTGGGCCAAATAATCTGCTAGTTCAAGAAAGGTGGGTTGCCTCCTGCTGCTTGGTCTATTCATTTGCTGTATGAGAGCAAATGAATAGATTATTGTGTCTTCTCTGCATGAATTAACCTGTGAGGGGATAGTACAGATGATAGTTTTTAACCTGTTAGTGTCTGAAAGACATCCAGAACAAATCCTAGTTTGTCTGCCTTCTTCCTTCTTATTTTTATGACCCAAAGTCTGTGGCGTTCATAAAAGAAATCTGTATATTTTTTTTCATTCTGAGTCTTTCATTTCCAATATATACATAGCTTGAATGGATATTGTTCTATTGACTTCAATCTTCGTTTCTGTTCAGTTGAACTTAAAAGAAACTTTGAATAATAAAACATGTCATATGCCTTTGTACAGGCTCTTGAATCTTTGTTGTTTTGCTCTTAACACCTGGAGTAGATAATATTACTGTACTGGTTGAAGGGTACAATGCAGAAGCAAGTTGAACTCTTAGATTCAGTTCCATTTTAATCTGGAGTGAAATACAAAATTCGTGGCTGGTTATTGGCAAAAACTTCTATTAGTGCCAGGTATTGTGTTTTCCTGTTGTACTCTGACACTCACTGGACTACAGGGACACTGTTTTAATGTGACATATAGTGGGAAAAAACTGTAGAGCTGAAAAAAGATGGTTGCATAATGCACAAATTCTTCTCTGATGTGTCTTGTGCACTGCATTTTGTGGTAGCAACTATGGAAAAAATAGTTAATTTCCCAAGAGAAGGCATACTATACATGTTCAGTGACTAAAACATTAAATAGGAGAAGAAAAATAACATGGAAACCACAGGCTATGATGTTGCCAATTTTTTGTTACAGTCTTGACTGGACTTGGCATTATGTTTTCTATAACACAATGTCCAAAGTAACATAATTAGAAATCCCTCTTCCTTAGTATCTTAAATATCTACTGGAGAAAAATGTGACATATGTAGTTCAAATAAATGCATGACTTTTAATGTTGACTATCAAATAATTTATATAAACACTATGTTTTGCCTTAGCCTCAGGATGGCCTCGTTTTTTTCAAATCTGTTAAAATATCAATTATGTTGAATTTCAATGTTTGCCACCTCATACCAGATAAAAGCTGTATTTGTGTTTGCGTGAGGATACAAATATATGTACATAAAATCTTCACACATACAATACTGTTGATAATCTCTTAAAAGTCATACTGTAACTCTTGGAAATCTGGACAAAAATTCTCTTCTGCAGTCCTTTTATGTGCAAGACTTGTAAGTGTGATGGTAAGTTTATCTGAAACTGAGTTTACTGGCTTTTGGGTTAATTTTGTATGGTCCTTTCTTATTTGTGTTTTGTTTACAATACTGCTGACACCTATGCTTTGCCTTTCTCTCTTACAAAAGGGACTTTGTTTCAGTATCTCTCTGAACAATGATTAAATGTTACTAGGTGTTGGGAAGGGAGAGAGGGTGGGGTTTGCTTGGACTTAATTTGTTGTCTATAAGCTGCGATTCTTTCGAGCTACAGCATAGAAGCTTCAGGGCTACTCTACTCTGTCAACTTGTCAGTCTTTAGACTCTAAGGTTTTGTGCAGCAGTTTGTCCTCCTTTATTAGTGTTCACAAAGCATTTATCATGCAGAGGGTGTTGCTATAATTAAATTACACAAAACTAGTGAAACCCAAAGTGGAAGTTTTAATCAAAGGTGCATTTTGCCTACTAAGACTGTTCAGTTTCCCAGTGTAGGCTTATCTCCAGCTGACTTCCCTGTGTTTCCACAGCTGCTTCCAAGACCTAATGCAATATTCCCCAGAGACTTGCTCCCTGCTCCTAGGGATTGAGAGAGTGCTTCATGTGATGTTCTTTTACTCCCACTCTCTCATCAGCTTTGAGCGTGATGTTGTGATTCACTTTCTTTGTACTTCGGCCTGTGACGTCAGGAAATGTGAAAAAGTACTAATAGGAAGCCTCCTTAGAAAGCGCTGATATCTATGGAAGTGTTACAGATGACGTGAGTATTTCAGCAGGAATAATGTTACTGAAGGGGATGCTGTACCTTGGAAATTGTTTGTTTGTTTTAGTTTTTTGAACTTCTGCGTAAAAGTTCATCCACTTGTCTTTTCCTTGTCTTTATTTTGTCTTCCTGCTGTAAAAATATGTTATTTTTAATTTGTTTTACTTAAAATTCTAATCTTCATTTAGCATATTTAGTTTTACCCAGCATTCATATGTCAAGACTAAGACCTCAAAACTAATTTATTTTCTGGGTTTTCTTTATGTAAGGTGAATTTGGAGTATTGATTTCTCTGCAGATGAGTTCATAGTAACCAATTTTTAAAATGTAACTATCAATATGAGTATGTTCTGCATGGTTTTATTTTCTAGGATCACGTTATCCAGCAACAGGCGTTCTAAAGAAAAAAGAAATACTGGGAAATTACTAATATATTTGTGATATTTGTCAATACTGAGCATTTCATTGTATGTGGGGTGGGTGGGTTAACAGTTTACCAGTTAGGTACCATCTCATTTTGCTGTTTTGCTTTCCACATTTGATCCAGTCTTTTATAGGGTATTAGCTTCTATAAATCCCTGTTAAGGTTAGTCAGATGACTACTAGCACTTCCATGTTGGTATTTATTTTGAATATTTAGCTTCCCTATGAGGGTAGTGACTATGTCCATTCCGAAGTGCGCTTTCCTTAGATCACTTGAGTGTGTGCCTGTTATATTTAACATGAACTAAACCTTCAATGTTTTATTCTTCTTTTGTTGTGTTTCGCTGCCAGTTTCTTTTCTGCTTGCAAAGCCTGATTGAATCTGGGGTATACCATACATTTCTTCAGCTGGGGTTCAGTCTTGTCCCCTAAAAATTTTATGTGCATAGTAAGTCAGGTTTCCTTTGAATGAATGTGCTGATTGCTGAAGAAAGGCATATTCTTAGAATATTGCAAGTGATGATTAGACCATTTTCCTCAGTGAATTGTCCCACCTTCTGCTGGCAGCAAACCCAGCTTGCCATGAATCTTTTTTGCGTTATATAATTTTTTTTTTGGTAGGTGCAGTGTACGAATTGTTGTCCTGCAGCATCAGACAAACAGCATCTGACCTAAACCCTTTATCGGAACAAATATACGTAAGCAAATCTTACCTGATTTAAAGTTCAGCTCCTGTATATACCTTCTACATTACCCCAGGTTATTTATAGCTTACCAGCTCATACTCCACACTTACCTAATTTTGGTAGGATTCCTTCCAAGACTACATGATAATGGAACAACTTGTAGTGGTGAGTGACCTTCTCTAGCAGTAATGTCTTCCCTTGGGCATCGAAATTGATTTTCTTCATCTTGGCTTGTGAAGAGGCGAAGTATGCCTCTTGCCCTGACTCCCTTGAGCATATGGTGGCATCAGAAACAAATTATGTGAATGCTGCAGCTTCTAAGCTATTTACTAGGGCAGCATCAGGAAGAGGAGAATGTTTTTAGGCAGTTTCCCTCTGTGCTGTATTATAATTTAATTCAGAAACACCATTCACTATGGGTTGCATTCTGACAGATTAGTTTGGGTGTGTTTGAAGATATGGGTAATAGGGGGATTCAGTTTACCTGTACCTGTGAAGGTCAGAGGCAGCATGTGCCTTATGACAGAATGCACCGAGGAGGATCTCTCTGCCCATTTTCAGGTGAAGGTGAGGCCTCTACTATTGCCTTTGCAGAGCTAGAAAATTCTAGCACCTGTGTGTGTATTATAAAGATATGTTTATGTTTAACACTGGGCTAAATACACTATCTTTGCCTGGGTATGTGCAGTCCCTTTATGGTACTATTACATTCAGTATATTTGAAATATATAAGAAAGCCTACACTGATATCATCACATAGTCTGGCAATGGCAAAGCTCCTTGAGTGAATATGGTATCGTCTGTTCCAAACAAGAGTTCAGTGTGTGGTGGTCTAGCCAATGCATGGGCAAAAGGAGAGATATGCCTGGAAAGCTGCTATGCCTACAAATTTGTTTCTGGCTATAGCTATTTAGTGTTCAGCATCTTTGAACTTTTGATATACAATGTGAAGAAAGTGAAACATAACTTATAAATAAAAGTCTCTTATTCTTGTAGTTGCAGAAAACTTCTGAGGGCTTACTGAATCAGGGGAAATATTCAGGGAGCAGGCCAGTGTATTTAGCTGGGGGGAGTTTAATTTTGTTTGCCTTTTGCATATAGAAAAGGCGGAGGAAAAGGGTAGCAGAAGAAGATTGATACTTTAGGAGATGTCAAGTGAAGGCATTCTTACTTCGTATAGTGTGTTGTTTCTTGGAGGCGTGGAGCACTGAAACCTCAGTTCTCCAAAGACCTTTGGCCTGGCCGTGGATACAGTCTAAGTGTGTGTATGTCCATGAGTGAGTATTATCCCTGAATTCTGCACTCCCCTCTGCTTCAGTCACCCAGTAAAATTAACTTGAGCAGAGCTTGTGTCTGAGAAATTACTTCTTGGGCAGCAGAATGAGCGTGGATAGGACAACTCATCAATAATACTGCATAGTTCTCTTTAAAGTAAATGCATAATTGTCAGAAAAATGCATATATAATAAGTTGTGGGCATTCCCTTTAACCAGGAAAACTGAAGATATTTAAAAGTGAATAGTTGGCCTATTCAGCACAGGAATGAACCTCTTTTGGTGAAATGTGGGTTTCCATTTAATCTCAGTATTGATCAGAAGACAATTGATCAGCCAATATCCTGAAAACACTGAGAAGAAAAACAGTGAGGAAAATATAAACTATATTCTTCTGGCATAAATTGGCAAAAAACCCCAGATGTGATATATATATTTATGTAATAATGATATACTAGGGTCAGGAATGAATGATGTTAACGGGCAAAACTCCTGTCCACAGGCAGTTAATGAAAAAAGAAGGATGACAAAAGTGAGATGGCAAACTATATGGGTGAATAAGCTGTGTGTATAAGATTCCATGATAAACGAATCTAAACAGCAGTCATTAAATATAATTTTAACAAGATCTCAAGAACAATAGTATAAGCAATTGAAGAGGCAACAACCCATGGTGGGGCTGTAGCATGTTCTTTCCTTCAGCGATCATGATAGCACACTAATTATAATTGTCAGTAACAACATCCTGTGGTGAGCAGAAGAGTTTCACCGTCATCTTTACATGAATGTATTGTGAAAGGGAAGACATAGACAACTCTATAAAGAAAAGGAGAAGAAAGGAAAGAAGAAAAAGTGCTGAAATAGATAGCAAAAGAACTTCAGAGAAGAGGATTTCAGATAAATGAAGTAATAGCAATCACATTAAAAGCCTTCTAGTCAAGGGGCACAGAAGTAATATTGAAAACAACATCTCTGCTTCCTTTTGACAGTTTACAAAATTTAAAGTGGAATTTTAAATACCTCTCACATTGTACTGTGAGGCTTCAGTCAATCAAGGCTATTGCATAGGTTCAGAGGGCTTGGGTCTGAGAAAGAAGGCCCAGCATTTTTATTCTGCAGATAGTCTTTCTCCCTCCAGCTCTGTATTATCATGCACCCTCCCTGCTTCTCATTTATATTCACCTGCTTTCTAATTAGCATCCCATAAAGTCACACACAGTATATTTAACCTCAGCTCATGACACTGACACATTATGGTTTGTATCAGGGAGGATGATTGTTTGAAGACCTGTTACAGTGGACACCTTATTACTTGTACATGACAGATATCAATTACAAGAAAGGTCTAATGAGGCTGTAGCCATTGCAAGTTTACAAAGTCAGGTTTAGTGAAGGCTTTTTCTCTTCCACAGAGGGTCATAAAAGTAAGTTTTCTGTCCTACATTTATGTAAAGACATCCAGTAGAATAAGATAATTGTATGTTACAATCTCTTGGAATTTTGAAGACTGTCTTCTGAAATTTAAGATAAGAATGACAAGAAGTTGATTTACTGTAAAATCTAAACAGCAAAACCACAGGCTGTTGATTAATGCATATGTAAAAAAACATGTCTTAAATAATAATATTTTGGGTTTATAACTGTGCTTTCAGATGAGTGTAGAAGGGGGTTGGTCTGTGAATATCTACATGGGAAAGCCAGTTATTAGCAGTATAGTGTTTAGACATATTTCACCTGTGTCATCTTTCTGACATCAGAGTATAAAAAGATCGGTCCTTCAAACTGAAAAAAGTAGCCTCTAGATACACAGAAGAAGACAAATTTGGTAACATAAAAGTGTCACATAAAAGAAATAATTTTTGGCAAAAAAAACCAAACTGGGTTGGAAACAAACTATTTGATTTTTTTTCTGAAAACAAATCAAACAATTTAAAACTCAAACTGATTTTTTCCCCCCATTTTATATAAATCTGGAAATATTGGGACAGCTTGAGCTATTTGAGCAGTGTTTGTTCTGCTTTTGCCTCTGAGGCATTTAAGGGTCTAAAATACAAAATTCTGGTATGAATTCTTCTACTACTTGTGGACTTCCTATCTAACTTCTAAGTATCTGTTTCAAACATTGTGTGGTGACTCTATTACACATTAATCAGATAAGATTTAATTAATAATTATTGGAGTTTTGTGAACTTTCCTTTAGAATGGTATTCTGCGAAATAATTTAATAATATCTTTGTGAGAAATGGTCATTTTTTCTCACTGGTAAACATAATTCTGATAGGATTTCCTTGATTAACAGCGAGGTGGAAAAAAAGGTATGTCACTGTATTTCTAGGAGCAGTAACAGACATGTGAAGTCTCAGGTCAGGTCATTTTTTTCACCGAATTGTGGTGAGTGCAGAGTGTAGTTGAGGGTAGTTCTCGCAGAAACTCACGTGGATGTACCTGAAGATGAAATGGATGGTGCAAATGTGGAAGGAGAGATGACAGAGGAAATTGAGACATGTTCTCCATGCTTAAGGTCTGCTTGTTCCGGTCTTTTGTGGTTTTTTTTTTGAGATAGATAAACTCAGGTGTGAGAAGGAAAAAGTCTTATGTGTGACCTACATTTAAACTGAGGGATTTGGGGGAAATATGAGTAACGTAACATCTTTTTAGGAAGATATTATAACAATATCTGTTATATTAGTCTCTGAATTGTACAGGCCATCTCAAACCTGAGGATCTAAGTCCGCTCTGGAAAGGCTAGATGACGTTTCTGCTAATGTTCTCTTAGCTTTTTGTGAAGCCATACAACCCAACACTTCTATTTATAAATTAACAAACATATAATTGATTATTCTGTTTGCACTCAACACTCAAAGTAGTTAAAATATACCCTGTCCTATAACTCCTGTACGCTGTGAATTATTAGATCATGTAATTGATTTAGGGTAAGCAGAAAACGTGGGTACAAATTCAAGATAACCATCCAAGAACAACAGAAATTATGAAAATAGGTGTTAGACTATTGCCAACAACCCAGGTTTGATTTTTTAAATCTGGGAATGTGGGTAACAATTCTATCTTGGTAACATTCTTCAATTTCATGCTCAGTTTTTGAAGTTGGTTTTTTTTTTTTTTTTACTGAACAATACTAAAAAATCTTCAGGGTGCTCATACAAAGCTGTATGAATTTCAATTAAAAAAAAGAAAGGCATTTAG
Source organism: Rhynochetos jubatus (assembly GCA_027574665.1). Taxonomy (NCBI): domain Eukaryota; kingdom Metazoa; phylum Chordata; class Aves; order Eurypygiformes; family Rhynochetidae; genus Rhynochetos; species Rhynochetos jubatus. The sequence goes on along the minus strand of CM050661.1, from coordinate 20,150,266 downwards.
CTTGAGTTTGTTCTAGGTACTTGCTGAATGAGAAACTGAGTTCTGGAGCACAGGGCAATCAATGAAGCTGGAAAAGAGTGAGTATAAGACAGGACTGAAAAGAAAAGTTTTTCATCCCGTGTATGGTTAGAAATACGGGAACACTGTGCCAGAAGTAGTGTGGGATTGCTGTTTTAGCATATTAGACATGTAGGTGGGTAACGAGACAATCTAGAGTCATTCCTGTGAATTTCAAAGGAATGTTTTGAAATCATTCTTTAGTGGAAGATAATGAATCCTTATCACCTTTCTGTTTACTGCCTATGGAAGCTTTTTCACACTCCCTTCTTTTAATTTTTCTGGAACAACTCAGGACAAGCCAACCTTTTTGTAAGCGGATGAAAGGGAATTGTAACGGAGAGAACCTTGCACAAAGGATATGAAGCTAAAGCAAAATGTTGAGTTTTGCTTAGTTGCTATTTTTTAATTTTCCTTTTTCTTCTAATGAATATTCTTATAGAGAAGAAATAGTATCCACTCGAAGTATGATATAAGACTTCATTCTTTCAGCTGAAGAAGGTATTAAATAAAGGAAGCTTTTCTGAAGGACCCTATGCTACTTATGTAGGTCATTTTAAACATCAGTATGACTAAATGAGAGGTTATATATCATCCTTTCACCTTAAGTTTACAGGTTGTAATGTTTAAATTTTGCCTTATATATTCCTTCAAGCAGAGATATATCATTTTTTTTTTTTGTAAAAAACATTATGTGTGCCAATGTCTCTGTGAAACAGTAAAATCAACTGAAAGTGTTTGTTATGAAGGATTCTAAGATAGAAAATAAAGCTTACCTCATTTGGAAGGAAAACTGGATTATGATCCAAAAATATTTTCCCAGTGTGGTGAAAAGAAGCCAATGGGTTTATGAGTCTCATTTGGCTTGTATATTGAGTGAAACCATGTCTGATTTCCTCAAATATCACCATTTTACCTCAAATTTGAAATAAATTCAAGGCAAACCATTTCCACCTATTACTACTTAAAACAATATTCTGTTTATTACATCCAAATGCGTTTCATCCTTTTTAAAAGAGATCATTGAAATTATTAGGATCTGCAAAGTGTAAAGTTCTACAGATGTACACAGGATGTAACAAAGCTCTGTAGCATTTTCAGAATTAGTTTCACAGTACAGGACGAAGCGGTATTGTACTAGGGAGTGTACTCTTGTTATGGAAGTAGCTGAATGAAGCTTTTTGATCTGTTTTGCATCAGATCAGGTTAGATGATTGGATAGTTTCTGTGGTCTCATGTGTTTGGAAGTTGTGTTCCACACAGTGAGTTAGAACCGTACAAGAAAATTGTAATTTTTAGTAAGATCCATAGATTTTCCCCCCGCCCCTTCCTTATTTCTCTTATTTGCATCAAAACCTGAGACAGAAGAATATAGGTTAGAAATTGTGTTTGTATACTGGAAAATCCATGACCAAGTGACAAGAATGATGCATCAATTCACTTTAACTGAAAAAGCAACGTGTGAGGCTGATAGTCTTGAGGGCAATATGTTTTGACATGGTAACTCTCTACTGTGTTCCACGTGAAATTCTAACCTCTGCTCTTGTAATGGCAGCGTTGTTTTTTCTCATGTGTGTGGGAAAGAACTAGGGTAAAACAACTTTTTTGTTTAAAACTTCCTTGAAATGTCACAAGATAAGTTAACTAACATTTTTTGAAATATTTCACGTGGAAAAGTTGTAATGCAGATAACGCTCTCGGAAGTCACTTCCAAAAGGATTTCGTGTATGAAGCAGAGGGGAAAACAACATATACATAAATGGATTGAAACCTCTTATAACAGAAATATGTGAGTTTAGATTTGTTTAGCTTTTTAGATTTTCCATTATTTTCTATGAAAATAACATCTTCAAAATATTGTAATCTATATAGAAATGAACTCGCAAGTTGTATGCATTCATTCTTCAAATGCATGCTGACTCTATTTAAATGACAGTAACCAATAATTATATATCTGCAAACACTATCAACAGACAACTTAAATAGTATCTTTGGAGTAGGCTAAAATTAGTTTTCATTACAACCCTTTTGTAAATCATTTGAACCAAATATCTCAAGCTGAAAATGTAAATGTGTTTTTGTTTTTACTGCAGAGATGAGGTCAGCAGAAGTCTGCAACAAATATGATTACTTGGGTGGAGGTGACATGATTTACTTAAATCAGGCAATTTCCCCATTAAAGCACTGAAGCCTCAACTCATAAAGAGACCGCTTAGCAGATGAACTATAATGTCTTTTAGCATTTGTTATATTAGGTGATTTGAAAGAAAAGAACAATTATAACAATGAATGTATTTCTGTGTTGAGTGGGAAAAATTCAGTTTTTACAGCAGGGGGTGGCTAAGTTTCAGCAGATAAAATAAGGCTGCTTCATAAAAGCTTCTTTATAAATATTGTACAATTAAATATGTATACATGTATAGATTTATGTTACCAGGATAGGACAATGCAAGGATGAATCATTCGAGTGGTTGGTTTCTTACAGTATTCCCCCACTTTCAGTGCAGGAAATCTTTTTCCCCTTCCTCCACACCCAATAGGACCAACACAGGTACTGCAAACCTCAGTACTGCTGGGTCTTGGGGTGGCTGTTGTGGTGTTTCCAGCCCCCCCTCCACCTCTCCTTCCGCCCCCTTCCCCTGCAAAGTGTCTACTTCCGATTAACAAGGATTATTATATTGGCAAAATTTTAAACTGCTGCTCTAGCTCCTTTCCAGTGTTATGAGCTGAGCCAGAGGCCACACAATAAAACCTGATTGATTAGCCAAGACTGTAGTTCCAGTAACAGATGTAATATTTTCCATACATTCTATGGACTGAAAGTGACTGAAACAAGGAGGTTCCGAGTTAAACCTGGAAGTCTTTCTGCGCACATTAGAGCATGTGTTTGACTTTGAAGAGGCTATGCAGAAGTGCTTTTAGTGGGCTGTATTGCTTAGACCACAATCTAAGCATCTCTTTGTTCCTAAGCATTTATATTCGCAGTTGGAGTCTCAAGTGCTGCGGGCTGCAGACAGGATTCTAGCCCAGAGCTTTGGTCTGATCTAGTAAGATGGTTGTATATTCTGCTCTAAGGGAGAAAGATTTGTAGAGAGGTGATTTTTTTAATTAGACCAACTAAGGGTTTATTTTAGAGTATGTGTTTTGATCATTGTCATGGTTTCCACTTTTTACGGTAAAGCTACTCTCCTATACTCCGTGGTATATATATATACATTTGATCAAACTAAAATTCGACTTTTTAACCATAACTTGGGACAGTGGATCATGGTTTCAGTGAAAGCTAATAAGAAATTCAAAATGCTAAATGTTTGTGGTCTGCACTGCTACTTTAGAAATTACTATGCATTTACTTCTGGTGAAAGCACAAAAAAAAAAAAAAGTACTTATTTTTGGGCACTGTGTTTCTGCAAGAAGACTGAGGTTGCAGATTTCTCTCTTAGATTGGTTCTGATTTCCTGAGCAGCTGTTAAGGGCTGAATATTGTGCTCAAGGCTGAACAAAGCTAAGAAATACTTAGGAAAACTTGATTTTAACATAATTGTAAGTTAATTGTAGGGCTTTATTTGGACATTATTTTGCAGTAGAGAGAGTTGAAAAAAGATGAAAATCACTATTTGGTAAAAGTTCATTTCAGTTTTCATGTCAATGCAATATCCCCTTCACAGGGACCGTGAAAATATGCATTATTTGTACATTAGTGGGTCTTGATCTCAGTCCATGCTGTGTGAGATTAGAGCTTGGTGCAATATCCTCGTGTTTTCCCAGTGGCAGAGAGTGGGTTGCTGCAGAGAAGCAGGTAGTGTAGTTGCAGCAGACTCATTTCAGAAGAGGTTGAAGGTTTAAACTGTCTGCAATGAGGTAATAGTGCATGGTTTAAAAATTCAGCATGTAGCTCAAATCTAAGAGCAACTCTTCCAAACCTGATGGTTGTGAGCAGCCTCTCCTAAAAGAACAGTGTTGATCTTGACCATCTTGTTGATGCCACATCTTACTGCAACTAAAGAATATTTACAGAACTATTACACACTTCAGTTTGCTTTGTTGGAATGGTCAAAGGAATCTGGTAATGTTATAACCTGTAGTCCAGGTGCACATTTTTTGACTTTGAGTATAAATAGCTGTTTAATCATGACAGTGAATGTCTTGTGGTATTAAAGCACCTACCTATTGGAAGACCTTAGAATTCAAAATATTTCAAAATAACCTTTCAAATTAAACGGGCACTAAATTAAAAATTTAATTGTTTGACTATCCCTGGAAGTGACAGTATATAAAAACAGCCTAGAGTAACTTTTTTAATGTCAGTTATAAAACCATAAAGCCAGAGAAGGAATAAATACAGTGAAAACACTGATTAATCCCCATGTGTTGCTGTGCCACTTCATACTGTTGTAATGCGGACCCTTTCCTCTGATATTACTCAAGAAATACAAACAAGAAGCATTTATTATCTCCAAAGTAGTGTATGCTATAGAGTGCTGAATAAGGAAGTGAGGTATTGCAGCTGTTATCTTCTGAACTAACTGCTACTGCGTGTTGCATGACCAGCCCTGGCAGGGTTTTTGTTCCCATGAATGAATAGGCTATAAATCTGTCGCAGCTGACACTAGCAGCACTGCTGGAGAGTGTAAAGGGAAAATTTGCAGAGGAATCTTGTGGTCTTTGCTTGCCTGGAAAATGAGTTCAATAAAATGGAGGTGATCAGTGCTTATTTATAGGCCAAGCTGATACATCCAGCATTGGCTGTCAGAGTTTAACTTAGTGTTTCCTCATTTATGCTCACTCTGTAAAGCAAAACATGGCACTGTAAAAAGCTTATATAATGCTGTTATACTGTGCTAGTCACTATTGTCGAAAATAGATAAAGCAAAATAAAGGGAGGAAAAGATAAAAGCACAGATAAAATATACAGGGAGGAAGTGGAAGAGGCTGGCAGATGCTAACACCCTGAGAAGGAACGTGGAGCCCCTCAGTCCTTCTGCTTGAACCCTGGTTTCAAGGTGCTTGGCAATTACTGCTGTGTTGAAAGAGCAGGTGTGTCCTGAGAACTGTGCTCTGGAAGGAAGGCATGGGGATTTTGTTCCAGCTGAGGGGAAGGGCTGAGGAGCTACCCTTTTTTATGTAGATTTCCCCCTAACACCAAACCCTAAGGTATGCTGGAGCTGTAGATAATGTGTGTGCCGTCTGTTTTATGCAGAGGGCTCACATGTGGATTACTGTTATATAGGAAAGGGTTTAAATAAGACAAATCCTAAATTGTAATTTACTGAAGAGAAATTCTGAGAGAATTTTAATGTTTTTAATTAGGTGTGAACAAAACAAAGCATTTTTTTAATTTTTGGTTTTGTTGCTTGGTGACGTTCTATGAATAAACTGATGCTAGGTAATTTCAGGCCTTTGAAAACAGTTAACTGTAGCAGCAGTAAAAGTAAAGATTTGTTAAGTAGTGAGGACTGTGCGGTGTAAATTTTTTCCCTTATTTTTATTTTCCAAAAATAGTAACAACATAAATCTAGTACCACCCACATACATAGCACAGGATAGCCTGTACATAACAACCACACCTGGGCTGAGGCAGACTGAGAAAGTTTTGCCTGTAAATAATTAAAATCCGTTAAGACCAGCTCACCTGATGTAAAATAGGAGTGGCTTCACCTAGCAGGTGTGTGAAATTTGCTTCACAGGAGTTAGGGTAACTATGGGTTTGGAGCTAGGTCAGGACACCCTACGGTGGGGAGCTTGAATAATCTGAAAACTAGGTTTGTTGGATAATTGCAGTGAAAGACAAATTTTCCTCTCTCTCCTAATAATTTATCAATAGTTCTAACCTTCCTGCCTGATAGCTATATTTCTTGCTGTATTCAAAGGGGTTGAAATAAATCTATGTGTTCATTTTTCTGCCTTTGTGCTGTAGTACACTGAAGACTTGTAAACTGTACGGCTCTTAACTTCTTTGATAGAAGCCTGCCTGAAAGCAAGGAAGATGTGGAATAACTCCTCTGAGTAAGTGAACTTAATGCATGACATAATGATGCACTGGGGATCTATGTTGTTGTTTTGAATAAATACTTTAAAAATGAATAATATTACAAGGGCCTGAGAGACCAGTGTGAGAGGCCTTTGATCAGTTGCATTTCTGCAACCAAAGTTCTATTGTTAATGTAGTTGGAGGTTAGGTATGTAAGAACAGTAAATATGATTTTCCTTCTATCAGTGGAATTTGCCATGAAATGAGAAGCAGGAGAGGAGTGGAATTTGCAATCTTTAATTTCTTTTAAGATTTTTCTCAGTGTGTGCATTCAATTAAATAAGGACTTTGAATAACCAGACTTGTAATATATTTCTTTAGCCTTACAAATCCTGTTAGCTGTAAGTTTGAGTTGTAAAATTCATGTGTCTTGCCTTGCATCTTTGTGTGGAGGCTGATTTTTCTCTTTTCTAACACTGTCAATTTATTTCTGTATCTCAATTAGTGCAAACTCATCAGAAAGAAAAGCAAAATTTTCCTGTGTTCTGAAATTGCTTATCATAGTAGTAATGAAATATTTTGAAGACATTTTGGGCTATTTCAACACACAGACAGGCTTTGAAGGGAATTTCAAATAAGAATGCCAAATTAAGTGATAAAACTTATTACTGGACTGTTTCACGTATCATTCAGAGCTACTCCAGGGACAATGTTTGAATTATACAAAAAAATGATACTTGACCTTTTGTGACCTATTCCATTTCCAGTCTCTTGTATCCTGTGATTTAGTGAATGAGCCCGTAAATTTTCTTGGTAAACAAACAAAACTAAACACCCCAAAACCCACCAAAACAACAACAACCAAATCCCAATGAGCCAAAGCACATTTGAGTGCTTTGTTACATCTTTGTAATTCCAAGAAAATCTGGAATGTGAAAGTATTTTCTGAAAAGGTCTTTCTCTTATATGTAACCAAAATATTAAAAATGCTGGCTTTCTGTAACAATAGCGAATGAACGACATAAACTCTTTTCCTTCTACCCTACTGTTCAGGAATTGGTGCATGCATTTTGTTAGCAATGAGCCTGTTTCCCTTCTTGCTATTCAGCTTTTAAAAGAAGTATGAAATGGCAATATTAAAACAGGTGTTTTCATTTCCATTAAGTTAACAGGTGTACGGAAAATCATACTACCAGGAGTCAGTGTTCACAAAGGAGACAGGGGCGTCTTGTAAAAAACAAAAAAAACCCCAAAAAACCAAACTTTATTTGAATAAAGGGAGAGCCCACGGGACATACTCCTGTGGGGTCTTTCTACCTACAAGGGGACGCAGCCCCCTTTTATCCCACTTTCCCGACCGCAAGAGATCCTCCTCGTTTCCCCACGTACTCTGTGCATATGGACTTCCCGATCCGCCTGAGATATTCAAGACAAGTTCATTTGACACATTCAAGATATTCTTGTCATTTAGATATTCCAGATATTCAGGTGGTTTAACATATTCAAGGGATAATGTCATTTACATATTCCAGGTATTCAGGTAGTTTACATATTCAAGGGATCGTATAGTTTCGATAGTCTTTCTTATCTTAAGCCTGAGTTCACACAGGCTTCTTCTGCAAAGACACAAAACTGGTGTTCCTATCATAGGTCTAAGTGTCTGTTCTTTCTGAAACGTGTGTCTGGGTCATCCTTCATTTCAGCGTGCAGTTCTTGTTCACCCTGGTGGGTATATTTTCCCTATAAAGAAAACAGTATTTTCTGTGAGTATGTGCCCGAATTCTGCGGAGGGTCCAATGGGAAGCTGTAGTGGATTGAGAGCACTGATTCATTGCAGTCAAAAGCCGCATAAACAGATGCTAAACTTCTGAAGTATGTCAGTCTTTCTACTTTGGGCTTTTTTCAGTCAGGCGTTGAAAGCGGTTACTGCAGTGAATGTCCACGTACGGGCGATCCGTGTGCGCTTCCTACAGTGCCAGGATGCCCAGGTTTAGAATGTGCTTCCTCTGCGTGTTTGCATTAGTAAAAATGGAAGACACATACTTTTCGAAAGCAAACATAAAGTTGTCTCAAACTGAGAATTTTCTTTACTCTTGAATAAGCACTTGTACATTTCTTATTTTCATCTTAGAGTGTACTGGTACTGTTTACAGATGCTACATTAAAAGTATGAATAAAACTAGTTAGACCCAGGATGTTGCAAGTGTAGAATCTGGAATAAAAAGAAGCAGCAAGTCAGCTGCTTGTGTTGTGTAAAACCTATGAAGTGAGAAGGGAAAAGACACTCTTCTAGTGTAACATGAATTGTGCGGTGATTATTCATCACATCATAGGTACTCTCTAATTACCCACAGCTACACCTTCTTAAATACAGTACAGCAGACAGGAAACGTGGTTGGTGACAATGACAGACTCTTGCCGAAGGAGCCTAAAGTAGGAAGTGTTGTACCATGTGCTGGCTGCTTTTTTAAAGTGTGCATGTCTGTGTGAATGACGGGGATTAAGGGAGGGCGGGGGAAAGACCCCTGACAACAGACAGCTGTGAAGCCTCAGGATAAGCCTGACTGGAAAGTTTAGCCAGAGATTTTTTTTTTTTTAGACTGAGAGAAATAAAGGGAAGAGAGGGCAAAGAAGTAAAAGGGTATTTGTATTAACATGTTAATATTTAAAAATACATTTTACTTTTTGCATATGTAAAACTGCAATGGTTTAAAGTAATTTCCTAGTTACAGCGGGCCTTACTAATTCTAAGAGCATGCACACAACAACGTGTATTTTTGACTATACATGTGTGCAAGCACACATCTGTAAGCGATGAACCTAAATAATTTTTGTGGAGGCAATGTAGGATAGTATATTCAAGTGGTCCTAGTCACTGTGCCTGGCTGAAAATCCTGGTAATCCAGGAGTGCAGCACTGTGTGACTACATTAACACTTCACAATAAAGGATGGCAAGGGGGCAGATTTGCATGCAAATTAAATTTTCAACAATATTTCTGCATGCAACTTCCATTACAGTTGGGCAACTTTACACAATTGAAACTGATGACTAAGAAAAAGCATTTATAATTTAGTAAATTACAACAGCAATGCCTGTAATCACCCAGGTTAGCTGCTAAAGTGCCTCTAGGGATTTGATTAGAAGGAGGAGAACCTTTAAGAGGCTCATGAGGCAGTATCAAGCACTGTGAATTAAAACAGAGTAAGAGAAGCTGTTATAGCCTGGGCTTAGTGGAACAAATCTGGGACAAACCTATGTCATACTGAGTACTTCCATTCAGTGAAAGATTTAATCAATCAAACAATAAAGAACTGTTAGTAGTATGATATTTATATCAGAAACAAGACCACATTTTGTTAAACTGTATATGCAAGACATTATTAAATGTCCAATGGAAATAATAGGTCATTGGTGACATTAAGAATGCAATGAAAGGGATACTGTTTCATATACCAGGTTCTGAGAAGTATGGAACATTCACAACCCACCACTGACCTTTCAACATGTCTCCACATAATTTTTACATGGGTAAAAAATTTGTTTTGCATTTACATAATGCACAGTTAATTTTGTGAGATCCGTGTGGAAGCAGGGATGAATAATCCCAAGTCAAAACTCAGAATATACTGCCCTCTCCTGACAGGTGGGTCAGCCAAGAAGTGTGCAAGGGAAACAACATATCAGGTTTTGTTAGAAGAAATTTTGATGCTCGACCCTTCAGTCTTATGATTATATAACTTGTGCTTTTCCACTGTGATCGTGTGTTTTCTTTAGTCTTTCATTATGAAAAAAATAATGAGGTTATTATTTGCTGACACTCATAAGTTGATCATCTCTTGTTCCAAAACAGAACCTCATAACACTTTAAAAATATTTCCCATATTGCCTGTGACCAATTTACTTAGATTCAGAATTGGCTCACTAGCAGATTGTTGAAGATCATGAAAATCATGACTGAAAGCGTTGGCAAGGTGATCATGAAATTAACATCTCTCTTCTCCCTGAACAGGTTAATTTTTGGGGGTGTGCAACGATCAGTGATAACTGAAAGCAATACCTAGAAACGTTTCATACATTTCTTCCTGTATGAGACTGTAAATTGTTTGTACTGCATAGCAGGCATTTAGTTGTAGTTGTGATGTCTGGTGGCAGTCATACAGACACCTTAAATTTTTCTAATATTAGGTTCTTCCACACAATTGAAGCCAGGTTGCATTTTGTAAAATCCCACTTATGGAAATTAGTACTGGTTTTTGTCTGCTGTTGAGAGTACCTCTTGATCTGTTCTTAGGCCACAGCTGGGAAAAGTTTCAGTATAAACCCTGCTATATTTTCCACTTATTCTGAGAATGTAGATCATGAAGAAAGCAAAACCTTCTTCTCAATTATTTGGAAAACCTCACTGAAGCTTTCTTGCCTTCAACAGGGTATGTCTGATGTCTTCTTGAGAGGTAATGCCTCTATTATTTATTTGGTTTTTTTTTTCTTTCTTTCTCTTTCCTTTCTCTCCTGCCCTGTATGTGGTTGTCTCTTCCGTTTCTATTATCTTTCTGCAGGCCAAGGAGTCATCAAGCAGTAGAAACTCTTGTCTGCAGGTGACAAAATTCTTTGTGTTCTATATATGACTACTGATATGCTATCTAAAACACCAGTAAAAAATGTTTCTGCTTCATACATTACATATAGAATGGTTTGGGTTGGAAGAGTCAGCAAGGAGTGTATGCTTTTCCCCAGCTAAGGGCTGTCGAGGGCAGCTGCTTCCTCTTTCAGCTGTAGTTTAGGAGTGATGTTGGGAATAAGTTCCTAAGACTGAATGTATAATATTAGTGATGTCTTTATTTTCCTACTATAAGCTGCCAAGCCTACTTTAGTAGGCACTTAGCCACACCCTGCCATCTCTGTCCCTCACCCTGAGCTGTCAGATTTCTACCCTACATACATATATATATGTTTTTGTAATGGTACTAGGTAGTTTCACAAATGAGAGTTGTGCTATCGATGTTGTGAAGTCTCATTCATCTAAAAATTTATACACTAAGTTTTAAAGATATGTCCTATGACAGTGGTACGATTTCTGAAGCAATGACATTAGTGTTTTCCCAGATAGCGACTGTGTATGGACACCGGGGGAACGTGTGTATAATTTTTATGCGCTGCTTTTGGGCATATTTATGTTAATGCAAATAAGGTAATGCTGTCTTCATACTGTGTGGTGCTTTGCAGCTCAGACACCTGTGAGGGCATCTCTGTTCCTGTTAATACTAACCTGGTGGAGAAGGTGCTGATCCAGAGCATACAGCTGAGTTACTAGGAAGCGACTGGTGAGAGGTGACATAAAACCTATGCAGTCGCAAATAGAAAGGCCTATTTAATTAGGGTGTAAAGTTGCAGAAAAATCTATAATGTGTGCGTATCCACCTACCATCCCTTGGGACAGTAAGGAAAACAACTTCAAAGGAATTCTAAAATAATATTCAATTCTTAATTAAATAAACCTATTCCTCATTGTTAGATAATCTTGCCTTTTCAAGATACCATTATTAATGCTTTTGGTAACTGATTTACCACTTCTAGCAGACACTGAGATATTGGACTGTTGATCGGTTAGCAATATGGTTATTTGTGAACTGTATGTGATGATGTAATTTGCCAAGGCACACCTTTCACATTTAATTATTCATGCAAATTACACTAAGAGATATTGTAGCATTGGTTATGCAGATTCAGTGCAAAGAGTGTTTTGTTGCAAATACTGTTTATGTGAAATTAAAAGTAAGATTTCTATTGCTTGTTCAGAGGAGAATTGATTGTCAGGTTTTGTGGATCCTAAAATGTATCCAAGAGTAAAACAATAACACTTACTGAAAAGCAGGAATACCGGTCAACATAAGTGCCGTTTTTTAATCCACCACAAATATTATAATTTAATTGTCTAACAGCTCTTTAGTTATAAAGAGATGGGCAAAATACAGGTGTCTCTGTGCTGCTTAGTTTCATTACATATGTAAACAAATCCTCATGAAATTAATGATACTTTAAAGTAAATAGATAGGAAGTAGATTTAACTCTTGGTTAGTTGTTCAGAGCTCTTTCAGATAAGTAGGATAGCATCATGTGATATTTCAGCCATGTAACCAGTGTATTTATACTATTAAAGAAACATTAAATTACAGACTTACTAAGCATGGATGTTAAAGCATAGAATATAAAAAAGTTATTCCTGACTTTCATCCTAAAACAAAGGAGAGAGTGTCTGTCCCTGAGTGTTTACTGTGTTCAGTAAGCAAGGCATTGATTAAAAAAAGTCTGTGCTTTGCATTCATCACATTTAGAGATGGAAATACTTTACAGAGCTCTGATCTGAGCATCTCCGTTTCTGTGCCATCATGTATTTACCTTCTGTAATGCAATCTTGGCCCCTTTGAGCACAAAGTTCAAGTGTTAGGAGCGGGTGAGATGGGGCTTCAAGTTAAAAATAGAGTTTAAGCTGTGATTTGCTACCACAGAAGAGAGAAATCACTTGCCAAAAATGAATACAAACAAACTCCATAGGCGCATCAGCTCAGCCTAAATACCACCCAAGATTCTGTGTAGTGCATGGTGTTAGCTTTAATGGCCTTGAAGTAACCTTCGTTCTCTGGTCATGGTTCCAAATGTGTCCTCTTTGTTAGCTGGGATTGTTTCTGCCTCCCTCACATGTAAGCAAGGTTTTGCAGTAATAGATGGTTCGTGCTGAGAGTTTGCCAGGCAACACAAATCTCTAGGGAGGCTTAAAATGTCCTCCTCTTAAAAAATGTCCAATTTAACGGCTGTATTTAGGTGTTTGAGGCCATACAGTGTTTGCAACAACTATGATGGCTCTATTATGATAATGGAAGAAAGCTACATTATGAAATAAATGCATTCTAGGTTTTCCTTGGCAACATAATGTAAGGATCGTTCTGTGTGTTGGTACTAAAGAATCAAAAACAGTTTAGTAAGTCGATGTGAACACTGTTTCTTGTCATGTGGTTAATGGATCTACTGTTGTATTTGTGTTCTTTCCAGCTCTACTGCCTTACATCGATGAAAAATTATGGTTTTTCTTCAATGCCACAACACTAGTCATCTTTATATTCAACATACTCCCCTTCAAATCTTTCAGTATAAAATGTCTACCATCTTACTGGTTTTGAGTCATTTTCCTGGCTCTTGGCAATAGAAAAGGGTCATCTTTCTTGATTATTGCTGCTGCAGTTAATAAGTTCAGTTTACTATAGTTATGTAGATGCACAAACAAACGCACTACCTTTTTTCCATTTGTGTGTAGAGCTGTCTGGAAACATGGCTGTATGTGTTTACTCTGGCTTTGTTTCTGGTTAAAGTGACAATAAGACTTTTGCCCTTATAGTATTTATACGCTCTGTTATACTCTTCCCTTTCCCAAAAGCTGTTGCTTATGATTGCCTGGGCAAATTTGTGAAACAGTGAAAATCTTCCTGAAAAGCAGTTACAGTCCATTAATAGTAGGCATTCTTCAGATTTAAAGAGGTCAAATTGATTTTTGTGTGCGTGTGACAGAATTTGTTCCTGGGGTGAGACTTTGAAGTAAAATTTCAAAGCATTGACTAGGGGTGCAGCTCTGTAGCTTCTTATTGACTTTGTTCAGAGATCAGGAGCTAAAACTGCATGCTGCACTTTGAAAATTTACCCCTAAGTATTGAATTTTACCTCAGAATAATTTTTTTCCAATAATTTAATAAACCCTTGAGAATGTGGTTTATAATGGAAACGCTGACATACTTAAATTTAATGCTAATCACTGAAAATTAGAAAGATCTTTAAACAGAAGTTGGGCAAAGGCTGCAACTCATGAGTCTCCTGTAGTTAATTAACAGGAAACGTTTCCGAAATGCACGATCCTCAGAACACTGTGTTAGCAGTGGCCATGTCAATAGTAATATCATATTTTGTTTTATTCCTTACACTTGGCATTGTCCTTCAGCTCATAGGAGAGTGCTTCTGAACACCTAGCTATTTCCCAACCATATATGTGCGTTGTGGAATTGAACTTGTCAAACTTGGAAGCTCGAGGTGAGGAGCGTTTGTATACAATAACAGCACGATGGATTCTTTAATAGAAAAGTGTCAACAAGATCAGTGCTGTTAGGATCTTGCTTGAGTAGGACCTCAGAAAAGAACATAATCCAGTTTAGAAATTGTATTGACAATGTCCAGAACAATGATTTTAGTCCAGGCATGCTTGCTGTGTTGCTGCCTCTGGCTTCTCTGCGGCTCCTTTATACTTCTCCCCCACATTTCTCCATGGTGAAGTAACTGCAATGACAGTCTCATAGATACCTTTGGAAAGAGTGGTGGAGCAGCGAGGAGTATAGGAATCACAGGTCTTGGAGCTGAAAGATGAATTTTGGTTATGTGGGGATGAGGTTTGGGAAACTGACCTTAATTTCTGGGTCCTGCAAAAAAGACTGTGTTTGTTTTGCACATTTCAGTTGCTTTGTGCTGTTGAGGTGGTGGCTGAGTTTTGTACTAGCTAGGAAGGAGAGTCAAGAGATATAATTGTTAGCTGTAAGTCTGGTCAAGGCTTCTTTGCTCTTCCATCACATCTTCCCTCCTGTGCTACTTGTAACTGAGCCAATGAAGAGAAAATGACAGCAACATCTATGTCTAAAACTTGGTGGGTTGATGATCTCACTTCCTAGAAATTTAAATCAAAACATAGATACATCAAATAGCATCTCCTTAGAAGAGCATTTTAAAGAGGAATTTGAAGGAGAATGGCATGGTGGACCTGTGGATCTTTGCAAACTTATGGAAAGCAGTTAAATTTGACAAAGGAGTAACTAAATGCCTGTGTTTTCCTTTACAAAACCTGTTCTCCAAATACTGACATTTAATATTTTTAGTCACAATGGAACTCCTGAATGTCGCAAGCAATTTATATGATTTTCTGTAAAAAAACAAATAAACAAAACCTGTGCATCTGGACTGACAAGCTGTATGCCAAGATTCAGCCAGATGCAATTTGAAATGTCCAAGACATTAAACATGCCCTGAAACGGAGCCTTTAATGAAAGTGCCATCTCAGTCTCATCTATAGTGAATGCCAGTGTAACACACTGCAAGGAATTTATCACGCTAGATCTCAACTGCAAGTAGGTTACACTAATCTACAAGGAAATATACTGAAAGTTTGCAGAAGTTAATGCCTGGGAGGTGATTTTTCCATCATGTATCCCATCCTGCCTGCACATTTTGTTTATAGTAATGTATTTCTGATAACTACATAAATTTTACCAAACTTTAGAGGACCAAAAAAAAAAAAAAAAAAGTAAAAAGTTGTGTGCTGTGTGCTTGGTATGCATTGTTTTGTTTCTTTCATTAATTCTTGCTGGCATTCTGGATGCTCAGATGAACAATAGCAGTAGCCTGTAAAGATCAATACCAGATTGCTGATAGTGCCTATCTATTCAAAGAGTAGATTATTTGATAAATGGCTTGGTCCATACGTTTTGACATTTGTTAGCTGTATAGCCCAGACCAACTGGTAGAACTGTAGTTCCATCATAAAAAAGTAGGAGCAGCAAATAGAATATTTCCTTTTTGGTACAAAACCTATATATTGTAGTTTTAAAGCTGCAAGTAATAGATTTGAAGAGAGAAAAACAAAAACTTCAATTTGTTAAAGGTTTAGATGTTTTTCTTAAGTTTTGTAATTATGGTCTATGAATACAAAGTATATAGTTTGTATTTTGTAGCTTTGTAGTTGTCAGGATTCAGATCTCATGAAATCATAATCCTAGCTATATTTTAATATCAGTGTCTCTATATAGTGGATCAAATGGGATCCTCTGAGAGAACTCACTTCTATCTTCCCACAAAACCTGCCCTTTTACAGAAGAAAAAAGGGAAATTTAATGAAAGATATGCAGTGACAAGAATATCCAGAGCAGTCTCCAAAGTTAATGAAACTTTGCTCAAGCGTCTGGAACCTTACATCAGCACAGATTTCAATTCCTAGCACTTAGGTAAAAATTATGAATTATTTTTGGAAGACATATACTTATCCTTTCTGTTCTCTCCAATGCGTTATAATCTATGCTCAACTGCAAAGTCCTGCACTTTATACGCACTTAAACAAAGGACGTCTTGTCATTTAGGTAGTAGTAGTTGTAGTAAAATTCTTCTTGTTTTTCCATACTCAGAGGACCAAATAACTCTGTGAAAGGCATATGGCAGCATGTTCTGTAAACTGAATTCAAAGAAACAGTTATAGTTACTGTATTTATTTCAAGCTGTTTATGAGAGGAATTTATGACTAAACTTGTAAGAAAAATTGTAATTTAAAATTTGTAAGTAAACATAAGTAAAAAGACAAGTAAATTCCTCAGTACTTCATTAAGAAACTAAAAATCATTATTTCAAAAATTATTTGCAGTCCTTGTAGAGGGAGAGCTCACACTGGTGAAAGGTAGGACTGTAATAGATATGGCAGGGAAAACACGATGAAAAATTGTACCTGACACGCTTCACCGTCAAACTACGGTTTAGAGCCTTATAGGCAAACAGGGAAATGACGTTGCGTGCTCTCCCCGTTTTCTGACTTTGTTGACTTCACGTGGTGAGAAAAAGGAAGGCGTTTGCTTCAAGGTCCCTCCCGTCCCAAGGTCTCTCAGGGGTTTGGTTAAGGCACTACTTGCTGAGTATGTGGTGAAGGGTACATAAACCTTGTTCCTCCACCTCTTGCCATGTGTGAGGGGCCTGACTGTGCCAAGAGTTCCTTAGGCTTTTGTGAGCGTTGCTGCCCCCTTTGGGATTTGGAAGGATTTCTTTCCTCTGTCAACAGCAGGGGGTTGGTCCCTGTAGAGGCAAGTGAAGAGGAAATTGTCCAGTTGTGATTTAGCAACTTGTAGATGCTGGGGTGTGGGGTCTGTGTCTGGATCTCTCTGGTAGGCTAAAATCAGCTGGTTTTAACAGAAATGGATTTTAAAAAAGACATGGAAATGGGGTTAAAATTTATGAAACAGGAATGACAACTTCCTTTCCCCTTTCTTTTAACTAAGATGGTGATAAACAATAAGGTTGATCTAAGAATAAGACAGGAAGAATTAGGGACTGACAGTTTTCCTTCATAAAATGGAGAGGAACGTGAAGGGAAAGAGTCTGAGCTGGAGGTGGTATTTCTGGGTAGTTATAAGGGTGGATGAGATTTAACATAGTTAGATACTATCCTGTGTATCTTGTCCTCTTCCTACTTGTTTTGAATAATCAGAGGTAGCTTGATGTAGAATGGTAGAGAATGAGTGTCTCAGCAGGGGGCTTGATCACTCACTGAGAGGTACATACAGCATTATTTACTGTTTAAGGAATGGTCTTATGCAGTGTGATATCGGAGGATGATCTTTGCTTTTTTTTTTTTTAAGACTTGCAGATGTAAAATGTGTATTTCCCCTTTAAGTATTCGACAGTAAGTAGATATAACATCCCTGCTCTCACAATTATCTTAAAATAGCCACTTTCTTGTTTTCCTGGTGTATATATGAAACAGGTGTATTAACATATTAATGATCAGATGTTATATTTAGCTCTGCATTTTAAGAATCTTTAGCAATGTAGAAAAGGATGACTTGACAGGCTTAATTCAACACTGGGCAACAAATAAAGCTTATAATGAAATTAACATAAATCATTAGCATTAATCATTCAGTATTATTGATAGCCATATAAAGAAATGTATCACAGCCCTGGAAGTTAAGAAGAGAAGAGCAATGTTTCTTGCCAGCTGTTCTGACGAGCTACGAGCCCATATGGTAGTGGTACTGGCTTTCCTTTCTAATTTTCCTCCTCTGCTTGAGCTGTCAGAAGCCCCTCTCTCTCCTTTCTGTTTTCCACAGAATGCAGAGATCCCTTCTATCCCTTTTGTTTATTTATTTATTTATTTTTGAAAATGCCAGCTTTTTAGAACAGGTCAGACTCCATCAACATCTACGACTGTCTCTAGCCATGTGACCAACACGAGCAAACTGTCTAGGTGACAATTAACATGCAGTCCACATTCATTGTTTTCAATTTGGTAACCTTCACTTCTACTTACACTTTCATCTCCAAAACCGAGTAAGAGTTTTCCACAGTGCGAAACAGCATCCTCTTAGAGTAGCATTTGGAAATCGTGTACTGGGAAACGAGTGTGTATTTGAAATTTTACATGAAAAAATTAAATAAATGCCGGTGCGTTTCATTCTGTTCAGTCATTATTCCCGGATAGCTTTTTTTTGCTTTTGTGCCACCCTCCCTGCACCCTCAAAATAACAAAAACCCAAACAAACCCAACACCCAAGAAACCCCACAAAACCAGCAGTCAAAAATGAAAAAAATAGAATGAATTGAGGCTAAAATAATGAATACTGCTAATACTGTTTGTGCTGGAATCTCTCGAGAACCCGGAGTTACTTAGTCATCTTTATTTACCTGAAGTAAACTTAGGTAAACATGGGTACAGGGACTAAGTAGCAAGACTGACAATATATCCCTAAAGCTCTAATCTCAGATGCTGGTTCTAATCATAGACACTGCATACTTTCTTCATAGTTTTGGCATGCTCTCAAGTGTCAGACAAATCTTCATGATCAGCAGTGCCCAGGCCCAGTGCTGTGAGAACATGAGCAGAGTAGGCGCACTGGGGAGGTATCACAGAGTGAGAATCTTTGGATGGCAGTGATGAAAATTTCCTCCTTTCCATTGTTTTAATCTTTACCTGCTCCTTTTAATTTCTTTGTATTGTATGAACAATTAAAATCATTCTGCCTCTCATGAGCGTCTCCATTTTCCTAGCAAAAAGGAAGTATGAAATGGCTTCAGAAGCCATGCATATGCAAGTAATTTTTACATTACTTTGTTTTGGTGGTTTTTTTTTGGTTTTTTTTTTACAGTTGGTTCTTTGTATTTACCTTTTAAAATGTTTAAACGCATGGCAAGTAAGGCTTTTCCATTTTTAATTCAAGATCACACAATATATAAGGGATGTGGTTTGGCATTGTCTGAGCATTGCACAATAGTACAGTGCTGTCAGCTCTCCTTAAAATGTCTTTTAAGTGTCTTGGCTAAAAGGATCTGGTATGCTTAAATGCAGGTTACTAAATTTAAGTTACCGGACTTTCCGTTGAATAATTAAATATCCTTTTTCAAAGAACAAGATTCTGTCTTCTCTTGCCATAAAATATTCTTCATTTTCAAGTTAGTTACATGCAGAAGAGTATAAAGAAAACAGGGGCTTGAAGGAAACATGTATGAACATAGAAAAGGATCCTATACATCGTCACTCTTGGGCAATCATGT
Source organism: Rhynochetos jubatus (assembly GCA_027574665.1). NCBI lineage: Eukaryota > Metazoa > Chordata > Aves > Eurypygiformes > Rhynochetidae > Rhynochetos > Rhynochetos jubatus. The sequence continues at coordinate 20,130,901 of CM050661.1, read as the reverse complement.
GATCACCTCTTAAATTTGCATGGGACCTTAATCTCCAGTACAGAAATACATACTATTCCCTTATGCTCAAAGTCAGTGTTGCAAGGGAGCATAATAGCCAGGACTGGTATCCTATACCAAAGTGAAGAGATCCCTTAATTTCATGGTTTAAAAAATACTTGAGTTGACCTCAGTATAATTCCTATATTTTAGTCATTTAGGTGTCATGGCTCAGTAATCATTCATTAACTATAGTGCTTTTCAAATGAAGAACTGAGATGAAAATTTTTCTTAATGATGACAAGTGATGTAATTTAGTTTTATTCATATATTATAGTGGTGCCCGCTAGCGCCACTGTAGTTAAGGGTCTGTCAGTGGTTCCATTATAAACCCCTATTTTCAGAAGGTTTATAACTCAAAAATTGATTTTTGACTTAAAACTGCCACCCAAGGTCTAAGTCCTGGAGGTTGTTTTTATATACAAATTGGCATTTTAGGGGGGGAGAGGAGGAAAGGTTAATAGTTTCTCAACTGTAAGAACAGGATTGAGGATTTTCTGTTTCAGATTTGTATTTGTGCTTCTATCATACTAAAATCATATCATCCAGCCCAACACCAAAGGAAAAAAGCCACTATCGAAGCCACTACTTTATGACCAAAGAAAGGCTGCAGCTCTTATTAGCCACAGTGTAAGAACCGAATTGGGCTGAGGCTTGTAAAAGCAAGTCCATGGCTTGGAAAATCCCGTGTATTTGGACACAAGTTGAAATCTTTTTGAGTGTACTCATTTAGGAAGCTGGGGTAGGGATGAAGCAAGAATTCTTTCTCTGTGCAAAGCAAGAGTCAAAACGGATGTGTTGTCTTGCCTTATGCTATAAAGAGACTGCAACAAGACTGGTATTAATATTATAAAGGAATTTAGAGGGGCATAAGGTACTTATTAGGCCTTCAATGACATCTCTGGAACTGAGATTAGAATTGTAAATACAGCAGTGTCTTACTAAAAGCTCATGGGATGGAAGGAGAATGAGTTAGATCCTAGCTGGAATAAAATGAAGACTGCTGTTACAGTCCTGATGGATATGGGAGCTCCAGCAAGGAAACCTCCCTGAGTGTTGACGCACGGGTAGGCTGCTGAGAGGAGGGAAAGCCTTGATGCTCTCTGTTCTGCACAGGAGCCCTCAGGAAAGGGGGAGCTACACACTGAAAGAGTATTCCAGGCTAGGTGCCAATCAGGTCCTACTGATTTGCCCTCTAGTAACCACACTCCTGCTAAGCTGAGATGGCACAGAGTTGATCCACCTTAGAGCTGTCTGTTTATTGGAAATGGTAGGAATACCCCACTGGAATTACACTGTTAAAACAGAGAATATGTCTAAAGTGAATGCCAAAGAAATGGTAGAATTAGTATGGATGGATTTTGGCTTACCTGATGGTCAAATCTCATTCTGTAAGTGTTTAAAAATGGCCTCATGAACATTAGACATGAACAGGTGCAACCAGAATCTGGTTTCTGAAATGTATGTATACTAGAGATTCACTACAAATGCACATTTTTTTTTCTTACTGTAAGAAACAAAAGAATAAAAAAAATCAAGATGTTCCAGTTCTCCATCAGAATTACTTATCCTGCATCTATTGGAATTATTTATGACTGATGGTTCCGTATTTAGTTTCCAGTCCAGGTCTGCTGTCAGAGATGTTGCTCACAATTATAGTTAGACATATGAGAATTGGCAGCTGTTAGATATGCAACTCTCTCCGAAGAGAAAAAGAAGCTTGGTATTTCTTGAGGAAGGAAGTTTCTGACTAGTTTTATATTCTAGAGAGACAGTATAATGGGTTGTCTAAGACCATGTCCTCCAAGTAGACCTATCTGTTTACAACTCCTCAGTTAACCTACAGAGAGCACTGAATCTTTCTGTCTTTAGCAGCAATAATTTTTACTCTTTTCCCATAATGACAAAAAAAAAAAAAAAATCAAGATAGTCACATAAACGTTTAAAATTGTTTTTTTTCAATATTTATTAACGAACCCCCTCCCACTAGATCCACAGACATCAACACGTGAGAAAAATCGTGCATTTTTATCTCGTTCTCACATCTCTCTTTAAGAATCATTAGAGAGATGCTTGGTTTTTCCTGACAGCTGCTGGCATCTTATCATACGTTACAGTGCACTGTACTGCAGAGAGGATACATTTGTGTCCAGATGTATAGAAACTGTGTATTTCATAACATCTGTTTGTTGCCATATCATGTATAAATGTATGGGTCTTACATTAGGGAAAGGAGAAGAGTAATACATACTCTCCTGTTTCTGATTCCTGGCCAACTCTGCCTCCTTGGCTAGTCATGCTAGGTTACGGGCTGTCTGCAGGTTTGAAGAATGCTTGGACTAGAAAAGAGGGATAATATCTGGGAGAACAGTTCAGGACTGGTTGTTAAAGCAGATGTAGTTGTGTAACTGTAGATGCTAGTGTGAATTTAGGTATACCGTTTCTTTATTTTCTGTAAATTTCAGCCATTTATAAACATGAGATTTAATGGAACACTTGCTGCTAGTGTGGCTTATGGCTTTGTGAGATGTATTTTGTACATTTAGACTATAAATTCTACTGTGCATTTTTTTAAAAAATATCTTTAAATTAGCGTATTCCTTGCACTGAAAAATTCCCTTGGCAAGGTTCAGAGTTTCCCAGAATAGGATTACCACTACAAGGAAGGTAATCTTACGTTATATTAACCAGCACAAAGTTTAAGATGCAGAATGCCATCTCCTCTCAGATGGAGTTATGAAGATTAAAATAGAATGTAGCTCTTAGTCCACCACTCTTATCACCATGGAGTGTTAACTTTCAGTATCTGTCACGGCATTTTGATGGAATAAAATTTTGAGTCTCTAAACAACACTTATTAACAAAAAAGTATTTTATCATATCAATTTTATATATTTATAATTCATATTACAATGAATAACACTGTATATTCTTACTAGCTATTTTATTACTGCATTTTCAACTAACCCCAATATTTAAAAAAAAAAGATATTTGGTAAAATAGCCATTCCAAAGTTTATTGTCTTTGTGTCTTTCCTCTTTTTCAGTATAGTTGTGGTAATACCTGAAAGATTGGCAAAGCTATGGGAGTAATACAATAAATTTAAATTTTGGATAAGTTCTGCTAAGAACAGTTACGCATTCTGAATAAAGCAGTTTTTGCTGGAGATTTAGGATTAGTATGTAACTGATCAGACACCCAAAAGAGCTACTTGGTTGTTTGTATCATAAGGGTACTATATTTGTTTTCTTTTCTGGGAAAGCAGATGTTTGGTTTTTTTTTGTTTTTAACCAGTCCTAGTATACAGACAACACAGCAGGCTAATATATAGATGTGTGTAGGTATTTGTCACCTCTAGTTTTCTGTAAGTGTATTTTTGAACATGTGTGTAGCATCCTTGAACACTAGCTGTGTAAGCAGAGGTTCATTGCTGATGGTAGCAAATCTTCTGGCTGCTCACCGCTGTCTGAGCTCTCCCATCATTGGTATGTTTTACAAACTCTCAACTTGTTGATGAAACAGTTGGTAGGTTATGGAAATACCTGCCAAAATAGGGATGATACCGAGAAACTGAGGCACGTGCTGGTTTGTCAGTGATGCATTAAAATGCATGTCAGGTATGATTTAATGTAGTCCACCAATTCGTGTCTTTCTGGTTAAAATGAGAGTGGAAGATAAGGACTGGATGATACTGCAGAAGTTGCACCTTTTTTTAGAGTTTTGGCTGTGTTGAGGAAAATTGTCTTAATTAACCTATCCAAATTCCAAGCTATTTGCATATGTGCAAGCAGCAGAAATTCTGCTGGCGGCGTAGGTGAATTGCAGTACTCGTGATGGGTATAGATTATGCATCTGTTCATGCATATTTAGATTTGATCAATTCTCTTTTATTCTTTTCAACCTAAGAATGATATTAACTTACCCATGGTCTGACTTCAGTGCACACTAACTCTGTTGAAGACAGGTATCTGCCAAGGAGCACGTCACTGGTTTTCTACAAGCAGTATTGGTGGCTTCCCAGTTCCTATTCAGTTTACAGTAGTGGTCTCACATGATGTCCATGTGATTTGCAAGCAACCCATCTGAGAATTCGTTTGAAATCAGCAGAAATGCTGTTTAAAAAAGCCACCAAACCCTTGTTTGCTTTAGTGAGGTCTTGGCATGACAGTTTCTATACTAAGCTCTTAATTTGCTCCTTCCTAGAAATTGGGTCCAAAATAACTGTTAACCAAATAAGTGTTTTGGGACATAGCGTAAACACACTGCTTTCCTTAAGCATTTAGGAAGTGTGGAGAATAAGGAATAGCATTAGTGTCGGGGGAAAAGTGTTGTCCTTAGCTGATTTCTTTCACAGTTTGGACTTCATTACCTCTGTGTTGACAAAACATCCTTTGAAAAAATTCATAAGGTGCTTAGTGTTGCAGACAGATCCAGGTTTTGTTTTGCAAATCTAAAACCAGTATAGGGGATAGGCAAGGCTAACACTGTGTCCCACCTGTTGTCTGGTATCTAAGCAGATGCAGAATATGCCATTACAGTCACCAGGAGCATACAGATGCATAAGAAGTGTTAGGGATGAATCATAATATTGAGAGCCATGGAAATTGAATATTTAGACTTAGCTTATCATTAAATGGCAAAAGTTTTATTGCTGGATATGTATTCTGCTGGCAATAAACTGTGTCAGCTCAGCGAATACACGTGCTTTGGAATTTCCTAATTATCTAACTGAATCAGCAATGTAAAATTCAGTTAATAAAGATGTCCAAATATTCAGATACCTGCTACCTGCTTCTACACATGGGTAACACCAAAAAACATGTGCTTTTCAGTGGCAAAATCACTGGAGAAGAAAAGTCTATTTTTCTTAAGGTTTAAAACCTCCAGGGCAGTTAGAAAACCATGTTTTTCATTGAACTGTGTCTTTTTGAAATTCACAAGCTTGACATGTCATTGGCATGACGTGTCTCAGTCCGTTACACAGAAATGCCACATTACACTGTGTGACGTGACAGGCTGACAAAAAGGGACATGACGCACCAGCCCAATGGGATGTCAAGCCTGAGAAATTTAAGCCATGCTGTTTGTTTAAAAAAACCCCACCAAGACAGTGGAGCACGCTTCGTGCTGATATCCACTGCTGTCGGCTTTTAAAGCTTCTAAAACGTTTTCTGGGTTCAGTCAGGCCTCCCTCTTCTGTTTGGTAATCAACCATGCAAATGTATGTTTCTGCTTTTGTATGTTTTATCCTATGAGACCACAGAGACTTGAGTTCCTCCTCAATACTTGGCAAAGCTTTGTAGAAATCCTACATACTTGCAGCGCTTGCGACATGGGGATATGGGTTGCCGAAGTCTGTTGTACTACGTTTGGGGTTGCTGCACACAGAAACAAGAACAGTTTGAAGATCACTGTGATAACATGACATGCTGTAAGTCACAGTTCATAATCTATCGAGGTTTTAGAATTCTTTAAAGTTGTGTTAGGCTTCTAGGAGACAGTATAAAGTCCATTCAGGACAGGACGAATGGAAGGGCAGGAGCACTTAGAAGAATTAAAATCGTTAATAGACAAGATTTTCTTCTGAAAAATACTTTCCCTCGATATTTGCTTCCTTTAAGTAGGAGTGAAAGTATTTCAATAAACTCTAAAGAGTTTAAGACCAATACACTTAATTACTATGAGTAATTTCAGAGCTAATGAATGTGATAAATCTCTATAGTGAAGTATTCTTAGCTACTGATCAACACAAAATGAAATAGATTAAAGTCAGTGCAGATGTATCTTTTAGCTCTGTTTACTTTGGGTGTGGAATGGTGAAAATGAGCACGCAGATATACATACACAGTTTAGAATTTAAATATTCTGAGTTGCATCAAGTATATCTGCTTTTAATGCCATCATGTACATCCGACTTTGGCATGGATTTTTTTAATAGGTTCCAATAATGGGTTGAGTTAAAATAGTCAAATTCAATTAATTACTATTAAAAACCTGTCATGATTGTTCATCTATTAAAAATAATAACTCTTTCATGAGTAAAAAATGCAAGAGATAAATTGCTGCATAGATTTTTGTTAGATTCTTTGTATTGTATGCATTGTAAAAAATTTTATATAATCTAAAATGAAATTTCTTCCTTCTGCTTTGATATCTTACTTGCTAAACATATGGAATAAACTTCCACTACATGGGCATAAATCAGCTAGAATGCACATTTGTAATGCCAGTGGGTTGTGACCTTAAATGTGAGTCTGAACAGTGCTTCTGTAATTCCTGCTGGTAAACAATATCCTTCTACTTTCTCTCCTCAATATGTTTGAAACTGATGAAAGAAGTTGGTCTATAAGTACAAATTCTCCTTTGAGGAAAATTTCTTTCCATCCTTTTGCAAATAGACTTTGCTGAACTATGATTGGTTTCCGTTTATGTACAGTCTTTCCATTGACATAGCTTTGGAGTGTGTCCAAAAATATATTTTCCAGGTTGGACAGAGTCTGAGAATTCTATTTCAGAGAGAAGTGTGGTTCTAGTTTAAAGTAGTAGTGTTGTTGAGAATCTTATCCTCTTCTCAAAATATTCATACCCAGCTCCAAAGACATGGACACAGTGCACAGCAGGTCCCTCTAACCTTCCCTGTGTGCTGGCTGACCTGTGTGCTGGCTGCCCGGCACCTGAGATTGTATCCCATGGATGTCTGCAGCAGTATTGCAATGAGGTCTCAGGCTACCACCTGTAGGAAAGGCACTGCAATCTCATGCTCACAGAAATGGCTATGGTGAGAATAACCAACTATATGATGAGAGGAGGGTGCTTGAACACCAAACACTTTCCTTTGTTCCCCAGGGAAGAGGAAACTTGAAGAGAATGGCAGAGGCAAACCCCAGAGCTAGGCACAGTGAGGGCTATCATGAAACGTGCCATTGCCATGGCAGACCAAGGGGATGGTTGGTACCTGGGTTGCAGGTCTGAACTGCTGCCTTGGTCTGTGGATGTGCACCAGACCAAAAGTACCAGTTTTGTAAAACTAATGGCCAGCATTTTTTGGAGGATGCAGTCTTTGCACAGAACCAGATACGCACAAGTTTCAAAATGTGCAACTGTAGCATATAAACCAGCTCGCAATTTTGTCACAGAAGCGTGCAGAAAGGTAGTAGCAAAGTAGTAAGGGACTCACTATTAAGCACTACTTAAATTGTTTAATTTGCCTATTCACTGCAAAGAGGTTTATGTTTTGTAGCTGGACTTTACAGCTGTACTCCTGTAGCAGCACCAAAGCAAGGGCAGGGGCTCAGTTAGGTTCTCTTTCTGCAGTTTCTTCTGCTGTAACATGGCAATTAAGGCTTGCCTGTGCAGTTTGCTGTTGTGGGGACCTCTGGAGCAGTACTGTTGAAAATTGAGATGAATGGATCGGTTCAAAGCTATGTTAGAATCTATATTTGAAGACTTCCTGGATGCAGGCTGGTGTGGTAGTGCACCTATGTTACATATCCAGTTGAGAAACGTGAGAACTATACAGGTCACGTATATTGTCCAAATGGAAGTAGTTACTCTGACGTCATGATATTCCTGAAGCTGGACTTCTAAACACATGACAGTTTTTACCCAGCTCTGCTGTTCTTGACTCCTCGGTGTAGCTCAGGCTCGGAGCATGCATAATGAAGCTATTAGTATTTTATGAATTGAACTCTTTTCCTCTTGGGGAAGGGAGGGCTTCCTGAGTATGTTAAGCAAAGCAGAATTCATATGAATCATATGGCTGAATTACAGTACATCTAGTTATGCCCTTGAACTTTATGATCTGCTGCAAAAGACGTGAACATTTGTAAAGGTATGGAAAGGGTATGATCTGGGATCAGCGCTCAATATGTCAAACATTAATTAAAGCTGGAGAAATGTAAGTTTGTTATGGAAACAAAGAGAAACACAGAGCAGAGTGTGCTGCAAGCCAAGTCCCTCAGATATTCAGGAATCCTACACTGAGAATCTTATCATCATCTCCCAAAACACATTCACCAGAAGTTCTCCAGTGATTTTTCTTCCTATATTTTGAATTCTATCTGGCTGGAAAATCCAGACTCCCTTTTCCTTTAAATTTAATGTTGACACATATTCCTGAAGCACAAGAAGGATCTGAAATTATGAAGCCTAGTGCTTTGGAGTTTTGGCTCTAATGAATAGAATTTCTTCCATGGCTAATGGCCGGGGTCGGTGGTACAGCTGAATCAGTTAAAAATAGATTAACTTGATAGTTTGCTGGTGGGTGGTGGGTTTTTTTTTTGTATAAGGCTTTTTTTTTTTTTTTTCCCCCCCTTAACGTGTGTGGGGTTTTTTGCACTTGTTTTTGTGTGTGTGCTTTTTTGTTTGTTTGGTTGGTTATTTAACCTGTGGTCCTGTTACTGTCAAATAAAATCCACCAGAGCTGCTTTGGCCAGGGTTGTGCTATTTTGAAGACTGATTTTAGCCATATCCTTTTCATTATCATATTTGTGACATAAGTTTTACTTGTTTTTTGGACTGTGGTTTTGTACATAAAAAAATGTCTGTTCTTGGGTTGGTTTCTCTTTTTTAAATTCCTCTACAGAGCCTTTAGCTCCCTTAGGTTTTATTTACACAACGTGATGCATGTCTTTACTCCTGGGATTTGAAGATTCAAATGGTAATAAACAGGCTCTTTTGCTGGACAAAGAAGGTTAGAATTTGCACCCTTGCCCACATAAGAGTGGCACATGGACTGAGTGGTTGCAAATTCTACTTGAGCATATACTTGCATAAGGACTTTAGAAGTGCAGGTGTATTTTCATAGATCTGTAGATAAGGGATGTGCTGTTGGAACAGTGGGGACTGTAAAGAAGTCCAAATGAGAATTTCACCATTAGTAGAATGAGAAGATTGCACTTCTGGAAACCACTGTGCCTGGGACACACTATAGTCCTTTCCCAGGCTTGCTGCAGAACGCGATACATTGTGAAGACGGCATTCAGCTGCACTTGCTTAGAGAACACACTGACAGACAGATGGGCTTTGAGAACAGAAGTGACAAAAGTCATAAATTTCTCTTAAAGAAAAGTGCTATCATTTCTGCTACTCGCTTACATATGTTTTCAAGCATGACTGTCTTAAGTGTTGCTGGTAAGTTACATCGTACTGATAATTCAGTTACATCTTGGTATTTTCAAGAAAGGGCCAAGTTCTGCAAGAATTCTGTTACTGTCTGAATTCTTCTACTGATTGCTGCTCAGTGGATGCAGTCAGAGCAAGATTGTTAAAGCGATCCCAGTTATTGGACAGATAATTACACTTTGAAAGAATACAGGTTTCATGATGGTGTTTTTTTAGTTTTCTACTGGAGCAGATTGCTGTAGGTGTTACCCGGTTTCAGAAAGCTTTTCTGTGCACAAGCATGCACAGGCCATTTTTTTTCTCACCTGATACAAACTCCTTCTAGTGCAGGAATTTATCCCTTGTCTCCCAACAGCGTGTTCCCTGTGAGCATTGTAAAATACACTGGTACAAATTTGCCTACTAAATTGTATTCACCCTTTCTCCTTTGTTAGAATCCCCTCCTTCACTTAGATGAGACTTTGTCCAAAAGAAAAACAAGTGAACACCTCCCTTGTGTCATCTTCTCCAGTTTCACAGCCTCAAATGTTAGCAATTGAATTTATCTTGAGCTCATAAACCACCTTACCAACTGCTGCCTTCTGTACTTTAGCAGGGGAGCAGACAATGGACCTGCCATAATATCTGAATTTTCCTTCAGGAAAGATCAGGTGGAAGGTTATACAGGCTGCCTGGATGAATTTGCTTGGGAGTTCTGCTGGCTACCATCCCTGAATACAGGTTTGGGATTATCAGCTACTGCGTGTGTGCACTCACTCTGGTTGTGTTTAAAGTGGGGTTCACGCCTTGAAACGTCTGGATGTCTGTTCACCCCTGAGCTTGTAAACTTGTGGTCGAGGTGATGAATCTCCCTAATCAGGCTGAGGGTTGCATCAACTGCCAAAGTGAAAAATATTTTCTACATCTGACTACATTTGCTTATGCTCTTTTTAAAGCTGGTTTGATGGCAACTGTAGACAAGTGCCCACCTAAACCAAGTGTTACTCACAAAATGTTATGCATCTAGGTAGTTGAACTGTGACAAGTGAAAAATGGGATTTATTTCACTTCCATTTACCTGGAGCATACACAGGTAAAAAGATGAGATTAAATGGTTTTTCTGGTTTCCCCGCTCCCCACTGTTTTTTCTGTGAACAGTGCCTAAAGGCTGTATTCTGTCTTGAACACTGGATACTTCAATTTGAATATGCTCTTAAATTTATGATTAAATAATAATGTTAGTGTGAGATGGAGCAGGAATGCTGTGTAGCCTGTGTGCATTAAAATTCTTATTCCATGATTGTGATAATCATCTGTCATATAGTACAGAGATCTGAAAAATCAAGCGTTTGTTAGTACATTTTGGAATTAAATGTTTTTAAGAATATTGAAACTACAGTGTGGTCAAATATCTACTTTGAAGCTTTTGAAGCATCACCAACATACCGTCATATTCTTAGGGCACGAATTGTTTTAGGAACAAGTGATTTTAAAAGAGTCCAGGAGCTTTACACAGCTATGTACTAATGGCAGAAGATAACTGAGAGATGGAAAACTGTAAATGCACAGCAAAATATATTTAAATAATATCCTCATGAGAATCTTCTTTCTCTTAAAATTTACTCTTATGGTTTCGTATGGTATCCTGTGGGATAACTAATGGTGCTGATGTTCAGGGAATATCCAAATTACCTGGTCCCATTTGGTCACGATGTAGGTAGCAGTGTAAGATATTTAGGGTACCTACAAGGGAAATATTCTAAATGCAATCTGTTTCTCGTTTTAGGCATGGTGTTGACCATGTTTTTTTCATAGTAAAAGGCAGTGTTGGCCATAAGGTAACTGTAGTGGGCCTGGTATTGCTGTACGTTAATCGTAGCCTGTGCTAAGGTGCTATCTGCATGGGTAGCTCTGAGCTTTCTGTCCAATGTAAAACTTCTTTCTTTTTTTTTGTTGTGCAAGTGTGGAAGGCAAAAAGCTCAGGCGATGACATTACTGTCACCTGCTTAAAACAGTATGAAGTTCTTCAAGAATCGGCATAATCTCCAGGGTTCACCGTTTTCCATGAAAGCATTTATTTCAGTCAAAATACTTCACATTCTTCTCTACACAGACATTTCAAGAAAAGTTAAAAACATACCGTTTAAAGGGAACCCTTACCTTTCCTTACAAATATACCTACTTTTAATTACGTCCTACCATTGTGGAATCAAACATACACCTTATTAGGCACAGGATTCACATGAAAGCTAAATAAACTGAGATGCTTCTAATAAAGGATGTAATTGAAACTGGTTTAGATTGGTGAGCAAGCCTTTCTGTTCACCACTTCTATTTTTAGTTCATTGTTTTATCTAGTGTCTTCCTCAATAACTGACACTTTAATTCTGTTTAAATTAAAACCAAAATAAATTCTCCTGGTTTTTAACTTTCTTTCATATGTATGATTTGCCCTCTCAGAGCAAGGGGAAACAATCTTGCCCATCTGCTTGTAAAAGCATGATGAATCTTTTGAATATGCGAATGTAAGATCTGTTGTTCAAGATGTCATGTTTTTCCCTCTGTTGTTAGCTAGGAGACAACATGGAATACCCTGATTTACCTGTGTAATCCCAGTGTGTCTCAGGTGCCAGGACTTGCTGTTGAGATCAGCATGTCTCCTGTCAGAAGTGGTTGGAGTGAGACAGGGACGGCATGACCACTGGGCGCAAAAAGCTGCAGAGGTCAGGTTTCAAGGACAGCCAGCACGGCAGTGATGTGGCAGTGACAAGTTGTCAAGTGAGCAAATGTAAAAGCAGGGTAAAAAAGGGAGGGAGGAGGAAAAAGTCTTGTCATTTCTGATGAAATATTCAGCGTAGCAGGTAGCAATGGACTGAATGGATTACACCCATGAGTTTGGTGATTGCTTTCTAAGAGTGGTGGAGAGCTGACTGCTCGCAGTGGAGACCCGGTCGGTGGCTGTGAATACTTTGGTTAGTAGCCTGATGATGGTCCATGATAGATGTCCATCATAAATTGCCTCCTTTAATTTTGTGAATAAAATATCACACTATTATTTATAACAGTAGCAATATCAGGCTTGGGTAAGACACCTTTTAGAGACCTAAACTGCTTTTCAGTCATTTGTATAGATCCTTGAGTTGCTACGGAGTGATGCCTCTTAGAGAAATTTGGAAGGAAAACTATAATAATGATGCCAGTTCTGAATGATCATAAATAATCATAATTAACAACTCTGCTGTGTAATTTTGTTGGTTTGTTTTCAGACACTTTTCATTTTATTTTGAATTTTTTCATATTGTATTGAATTGAAACACTTCTGTTTGTAGTTCTGTGTATCCCATAGTATATGAGATAATAGCATACTTTATTTGTCCCTGTAACAGAACGCAGTAATATGGTGACTTTTATCTCCTGGCATGTTTGCAGAGTTCTCAATACCAGTTTTCTTAATAGTAAGAGCATTCTACTGCACACGTGTTATTCCTTGGGTCAGTAATACATTCACCAGCCTGTGTATGTGTACGTGCGCACTATTTCTGCTGGTATATGCAGAATAAATGTTAATTTAAGCTTGATTAGTGTAATCTCATTAAGAATACATACTGCAAGAAGCGTAACATGATTCCCAGTGAAGCCCTTGAATAGCTTGCTGTAATGTGACGAAAAATGGTGTATTTGTCTGCTGAAAGAATGCCTGCATCTTCTACATGTAGAATTTAGCAATCATAGTTCTTTTTTGTTAATGTTTATTTTTAAATTGGTAAACATGATCAAATGCTTTATTGTGGATGCACATGGAAAAATGCTTTAAATAAGTGTTCTGTATTAGATTTCTTCAGGGTGTACTTTTAACTACCATCAATTACTTTTAAAGTTTAACTTTTCATTTCTTTACATGAGGGAGCAGCTGTATATTGACAGCTAGTGATGCTGAAGGGAGAAATATAAAGTTCTCTTCACTATCCTACTCTCTTCTTTCTATCTAAAACCATTTAATTATTTTTTAATTCATCTGCAGCTGCTCAGGTTATAGTTGTGGTAGTGGGGGGATAGAAGGAATGAAAACAGCCTAAATCCATAGTCAATAAGTCAGTATTTAAAAATGGATGAATATTACTTTTTAGCCTTACAAAATAGACTTAGTTGCTTGAGAACGTAGATGGAAGACAAAAAATTTCCTGAGGCAAAAAATGGCCTTGGAATGAAAGGAGGAAATAAGTTTAAATGAAAACAAAGCTATGAAAATGTTTAATGATTCAATGCAGCTTTGTCTCATTGAAGAGCAATATAGATAAAGATTAACCTTAAGAGTCTAAATATAAAAACAGGCACAAAAAATAAAGACAGAACTAGGTATATAGAGTGAAGAGAGTAGCTTGCATGGAGAGCCAGTCAACTGGGATCTTACTCACCTGAGAGCTGTTAAGCATCAGCATCTTTGCCACAGTAATGCTCAAATTATGCTTCCAGCCAAATCTCGGTGTGTATCTCTTGCTGGGGATTTTTGGCAGTGCATTCTCAGAGTTGTAAGCTGGCTTTCACACTGCCATGTGCTCTCACCCCCTGCTGATGCATGCTGCAGGTGATAACACAAAGATATCAAAGACTTTTCCTTCAGTCTCCCTCTCCAGAGCTTCATGGCTTCCAAGTAAATAAAAAATAGTGGAACAGAGGTTTCTGAGGTGGACTAAAGCAAAAGCCCCCAGAAGATATATGTTGAAATCCAGCAGAGAAATTGTTCAATATTGATAATCTGGCCATGTGATATGCTCTTTTCTCGGAATAAGACTTGGAGTTTGAAGTGCCTGTAAAAGAGAATTTGGACTTTCATTTTAAAAATGCAGATTTCTAGTATTTTCCCAGTAAAAGTTTCCTTGGAATGTAAATTCACACTTTGCATGAATGTAGGACCTTTTCAGTTTCCCTAGTATGAAATATAAGAAAAGGAAATTGTGAGGAACACACACCTCCTGCTCCGGAGGACTGCCCATACCCCTCTGTACCTCCCCTTTCACTGATTATTTAGGCATAATTTAGCAGTGTGTACATTTTTATACAGCCCTTGAAAGCTGTGAGAACTTACCCATTAGGTGAGACTTACAAATACACTATTTAATAATTTTATTTTTGCTGCAGGAAGTGCTGGAATTGATTTGTTTAACATTCAAAGCTGCCACGCACTCCCGCTATGTACTATGGGATGGGTTCTAATCTTCGGGCATTGCCCCAGAGAGTCAATGTGCTTCCAGTTTTGTTAGCTTGGTTCATGCTACTGGAATAATCAAATATCTGAAATTTTTAGGCACATGTTCCTGATGGTTCTTGTTGTTGCCTACCTTCATCTCGTGAAGGCTGCTCTCACAAGCTGCTTTTTCCATGTGTAAGTGGTAGAGTGCCAGTCAGTATTGTCTTTAGGGTCACCATGAAATTCAGTTTTCTGAAAGATGACTGGTGAGTGATATTTTCATTCATATGGGAATGAAAAGTTGCTGCAGCAATCTCATGTGTATTTCTCCTGTGCCTAATTCAAGGAAAAAAAACTGGGAGAGACTGGAAAGTGTCTGTAGCCGGTTTACCCATCGTTAAGTTTTGCATACTTATGAGGTTTACCCAGTGACCATTTACAAATCCTGTCTGGAATCTGTGTACACTACACAGTGACCATTCTGGCCTTTGTGTTAAGAAGCACAGCAGTGATTGTTTTGAATAAGGCTCTGATTTGGTCAGGTATTTGAGCACATGCCCACCTTTGCATGTTTTGCTTAATATCAATGAGTTTGTGTGGTTTTTTTTTTTTTTTTTTAATATGACTAAGAAAGAAATCATATGCCTCTTTGAAAATCTAAATATAGGTCTGTAGGGAATTTGTCAAAACCATCATTTTACCAAACCCTGTTATTGTTTGTGAAATCTTACTTGAATCCCATCTTACCAAAAAAAGCCACGTTGTAGGTAATGTGTGTTCTGGCTTGCCAAAATGGTTAAAAAATACATCTCTTTTATTGTCTGCACTATAACATATTCAGTAGTGTGTATTACTAATAGAATAAATGAAAAATGTATTTCTTTAACACTGTCATCTCTCCCTCTGACATGCATCTTGAGATGATTTGCAAATGCTCAGTTGTGTAAGTGGCTTACAGAGGGAAATCAGTTAGCCTCTAATGTTATGCTGATGCATGGCCAGTTGCTTGAACCCATTAATGAACTAATCTCTGATGCTAGTAAATGGTATTCTTGCATGCTGCACATCTTGTTTCAGGTAAAATCAACATTTAAAAAAAAAAAGAATTTAAAGGGATTATGGCACTTGTCCTACCTTTTTCTCATATGTACTTTGAGAGAAATTAGAAAGTTTGCTATCCAAAGCAAAATCTTTTTGTGTCTCTCTTTTTCATGCTAAGACAAGGTTATTAAAACCTATACTTTGCTTTTGGCTGACCACTGAAGCTAAATAGCATCTTCTACATACAGAACAATCTTTTAAAACAATATACCAGGACACTTGTATTAAGCACAAGGTAATTTTTCTTTATTTCCCTTTCTATCATCACTGATTATGAAAATAGTTTTGTGTAAGTACAGATTCTCTCTCCCTTATTATCAGCTACCTCCTGCCCGATTCCTTAATTAATGACATAATTCAGTATTCTGGACATCACAATCACTTCCAGGGTAGTGAAATATGGTCAGAGCTGCCTGGAATGTGTATAACGAACCCCCCCAAGTGAAGGTCATGCCTCTGTTGTGTTTTGCTATCCACAGAAAAAAATATGCTCTCAATCTAGAGGATTTTCATTTTTAGATTAAAGAACAAACAATTGAACCTCCCCTCCCCCCGCCTGAGAGACAGAAGAACTATAAAACTTTCTAGAAACAGAAAACATCCTGGTAATCCTCCTCCTTACACTGCCTCAGAAGGCTGTATCCTAATGCCTGGGCTGGTTGTGTTTCCTCCTGCAGAATGTGGTAGAGATTCAAATTAGCACGCGCTCTTTTTTTCATATCTGACAGGCCAGGACTGAGAAGTTTCCGTGTATTCCAGTTCACAGTGGTAAACCATTTATCAGCAGTTTTGTCTATCTTTTAAGGTTTTTGGGTTGTTTGTCTAAATGTCAAGGGCAGGGGAGAGAGAGCGGTTAGTGCTTTATTCCACAGACCTTGACAACCAACAGCTAGAAGCCCAGGGAGAAAATACCAACCAAACCAAAAGCCTAAAATCATCCCGTGTTTCAGTGGAGTTTATCTAAATTGTGTATGTTTTCCAGAGTGCAACTTTTCTCCTGGGCTGTAGAGATGTTTCTGGTAGAGGTCGACAATCATTTACAAAAATCCCCCAAGACCCCCCAAATCTGCTGTTCTGTAGCTCTCCAACTTTCAACCTCTTATGTGGCGCTGTGGTTCCATTGCTGTTATCTGCTAGGGAATATGTAAATTCATACATTTCCTCAGAGAAAAGTCATCACAGAACATTGCAGAGCTCCTGAGATTTTGCATCAGGAGTGCCAAGGTACTCTGCATACTGTTTTAACTTCTTTTCCACAGGACATGCAGGCTATAGAGCTTGTCTTTAAACCACCCCTGGTTAAGGCAAATCTTTTCAATTGCTTCATCTACTGATGGGTTTGTTCCAATGCCTGTTCACAAATTTAGCCAAAATGCTACTATTTTTTCTCCAATTTACTGTCATTCCCTGATCTTAATGTTTACAGGTGATGAAGATGTAAAGATGAATGATACTTAACGGCCCTCAGATAAATGCAATGAGTCTGAAGACATTTGCTAATTTACAAAGGTTGTAAGCAGGCTTGAAGAATTCCTTAGAAAATAGCTGTCTAACACGTATCGAAATGTTCTGCCTTCTCAGTTACTGTGTTGGCTTTTCTGAGTGTCTCCAATTTAACATGACTGGTTGGAATAGAGAGAGACAGGTTTCTTTAAAGGGAATGGAAATCTCACAAACTTTCTCCTTTCCTTACTTGAAATAGTTAGAAACCGCGTTTTGCTATGACTGTGGTGGGATGGGGCTTATTTTTCTGTGTGTGTGTGTGGGAAGACTTAAGGCACATGGATTCTCTCCATGCTGGAAAAAGATTAGCAATATTTCATGCGCTTCTTAGATGATTTCCCTGTATTTACAAAAAAAAAATTTTTTTTTTTCTGTCTACTCGAGGTCTCTGAACAGGTTTAGTTAATCACTATTTATATCAATATGTAATTTGGATGTAGTGGTGGCAGTTTTTGATTCCCATTTCCTTTGAGTTCCTTGACGAGTACTAAGTGGCTAGGGAATGGTTCTTATAAAATTATACATTGAAAGTAGTGCAGGCGCAATAGAAATATTAATGAACATGATTGTTTTGACACATAAGAATTAGGGCATGTTTAAACATTATACATAGTGTATGAACTGCTGGCACAAAATTAGAAACACAAGATTTTTTTCTTGCAAATATAGTTCAACTTTAAGTTCTTCTCAGGCATAAAATGTCAGTTTACTTAGGTCATCTCAGAGGCCTTTTAAAATCTCTGTATTTCAGACTAAAGGCAGCCAAAGAGACTGCATGTAAGGGTGGTTTGGTGGACTCCAGAGCTTTGTGATACCTAATTCTAAAAAACAGTTTAATCCACCATGATTTGCACTACATTCAATTTAAGGTCGATTTAGGCAGTGTTCAAATTTATTTTTGGCATAATATACACTTTTTGCTCTTTTGACCATTTTAAAATGCAAATAACAGTAGAAATACAATGCATTTCTCTGATGTCAGAAAATAAAATGCAAAATTTACAAGGTTATAAAACAATGGGTTAGAAAAGATTTAAAGGATCTTGAGCCAGGGTTATATTCAGATGTTTGTATGGGAATGTGTGGGATTTACCGGATGTTTTATGCTAAGAGCTTTTCAAAGAATCTGTTTAGTAATACTGTCTATTATGGCCTTTCCACCACACTCCCCTCCCCCCCTGCCCATGTCTTACAAACTGTCCTTGTTTTAAAAGGCTAGATACGATCTCAAAATCTAGAGGGACACATTTGGCCATTAAAAAAGTAGTAAAATATTCACCTATGACTGGAACCGTCAGTGGGCTGATGAGTATATCTTTTTGCATTTGGACTTCATGATGGAATTCTATTTCTTAGCTTTGCTAATGGAGGCTTTTTAAAAAGAATAATAGAGTTTATACGAGTTATGGAAATGCGTGCAGGAAAGTTTGTTTTCTTTGTAGGAAGAGAAATACTACTTAAAGGATAACTTTAAATTAAATTAAGACTAGTGAACACTTGATTTGCATTTAAAATTACTGTTATTTCTTTATAAAATAACACAATTTATGCTCTTAAAGTATCCTATTTTTGAAAACTGAAAAATCAAATATGATTATCATCTCACCCTTATAATACAAATTGGCAGTTCATTTAGATCTCTATATTACAACAGAGTGTAGATGGTAAAGGTATGACATCATAGTAGAAGGTGGTCAAATTAGTAAGGAATAAAGTTCAAAATAAAGAACTTAAATTTCTTTAAAAATATTATTTTATAAATTTTGTGACTTTAAGTAAACGAAACTGTTCCAGTGTCTATACCAAAGTCCATTGCTCTCAAGCAATAGCGTGCCCCTTGTGTTCCATGTCAGAGTACAGACAACCTTATTCTCGCGTTTGTCATGCACGCAAGTCATGGGTTCACAGGCTGGACGCAGCGGAAGAGGCTCTGTCAGGACTGCGCAGGAGTTTTACATTGTCTCTGACTTGGCTCTTGGTCTATTGTGTCTCAAGTTCACGTATCTGATATTCTGCTCAAGAATGTTGAGAATTTGCAAAGCTAAGATGCTTTCGAATAGCTTGCTTATGATTACTCAACCTTTAATAACTTGTTCAGCCATCTTAAGGAATTGTCTTTGGAACCTTTTGGGCAGTTTGAAATTCAGCTTTCCTTGGCAGTGTTTCACTTGAAGTAACGTGGGGAGAAAAACCTTTGTAATACAAGACTGGACTGCTGACATTTCCTTACAGAGTGTGGTACAGTGACAAGGTGACGTGCCCAGACCCAAAATAACTATGGGGAATATTTTGGGATATCTTTTAAAATTAATCTTTTAATCTTCCCCTTTTCTCTATAAATGACATACTTTGTCAGCCGAAGTTTATCAGTAATTTCCACCAGAGGATGACTTATGTGCTTAATTAACTTTCTGGATTACACCTTAGCCTATACTCAGTCCATGTAGCAGATGCATGCACATCCTGCGTTTCTGGTCCTCGTCAGTAGTTCTAATGAGAACTTGGTTGTTGAACTCCATGGCTTTAGTCTGTAGGAGCAAAGGCTGAGCAAGACGAGGCGATTTGACTTTTAATGTGAGACAGGTACTTATCTGCACCCAGAAACTTGAAGTACCCTGAATTCTGTAATTTAATATTGAATGTAGTTGTTCAGGGACAAATATTCTCGCAGCTCTCAGGTTTCTGCTATTTATTTGAGATGGGTGCCTTCTGTGGGTTTGTTCTCACACTGTTTGACCAATCTAGACTGGGAAGGGGAATAGCGTAAATGTACGTAGAGCAACTGTGTTGCAGACAAGTAACATTTTTCCTGCAGAAGGTGTTACCTACAGATATGAGCTTACCCGTTGCCTTGCTTTAGAGAATTGGTTCATGAGGTAAGGTCTGGGTCAGTGCAGAACTAACAGTTTCATGATGGGTCTAAGTCCCTGAACACACATCCATACGCAAAGGCTGTGCCTCAGAGCAGCAGATCTTAACAGCTCCATGGATCTGCTCCTTGACGGCACCCATGGACGAAGCCATGAGACATAGGACCCTGGGCTCAGAGACGTGGCCAGGAGAGGGGTCTGCTTACAGCAGGAAGTTTGCTGTTGAATTCTGAACACTGTCGGCCTCGTGTGTTTTCCCTGTTACTGAGCTAACCCTAATTGGATTAGTATCTGGCATTTCTTTCTTTGCTATCACCATAGTGTTCCTAAAAGTGTATGTTTTGCCCAATGGAAAAAGAAGAAACTATTGTTTATTTTCTTTAATTAACAGACACTTCCCCACCCCCAATTGCATTAATTTTTCTCTGTTTTTGACATATTTCTCACTATGACACATTTATGTGACACACAGAGGTTTATGGTTGTGTGTTTTATTACGTATGTACAAGATAACCACGGACACTGACGTTAAGTGTAAAGACGTTTTGGCTTTTATTTACATTCTTTTTATTAAATCTATTGGCTGTTTGTTTTCAGATTGATTTTAGCTATTTAGTGTTTTTCCTGAAATGATATTTTGATGCTTTTCCCGCTCTGCTGTTGCTCCCGATGGTTTGGTATTTATTGGAATGCAGGAATCATGGTGAGGATATTGATCTGTGTTGGTATTTTTTTTTTTTTCTTTCACATGGTCATTTAGATTGAGCCATCTGCTTGCCTAATAGTGGGAATGCTGAAGAAAAACATTTTCTTTTCAACTCACATGGGAATTGTACTTTCAGATATAGGTTATTCATTTGCAAATATGAAAATTGAACTATGATTTTGTAGCATCATATATAAAATAATGAAAAATAAATTATGGCCCTCCAAAATATTTACTTTGATGTTGGTTCTTTGTCACTGCTCCACTATTCATTCAAATGGTGGCATATAAAGTGCATCTTTTCTGTAATTGCTGCTGTAAGTGGGCAAGAAAAGGACCATCTTTATCCTACTAATTTTCTCACAGTTAATATCAGAAAAAAAAAAAGCTTTGATAAATGCCCTCCATCCAAGGATCTCAAATACTTTGCAACATGGTTTTGTAGCATTGTTGCTATGTTGTTGCTATGTATTGTTGATTAGGAGAGAGAGAGCAGAATATATCTCCTGGAAAGTTGCCCCATGCTGAGGAGTGCACAGCGAGTCCGTACAACAGTGTGAATAGTGCCTGCATAACCTGCCTCCTGGTCACCCCCTCTTTTAACTATCTGAATTTTTTTTTTTTAATCAAAATTTATTCATTCAAAATGAATCTTCAAGGCTTCAAAGTCTGAAACCAAATGGGAATAAAGTATTTTGTGCCCACTCTGACTGAATGATTAATTGGGAAAATAATGAAGGTGGTAGATGATGTGGTGAATGTGGTTTGGCCTGATCCTCTGTTATATTCCTAATGGGCTTTTTTCTTTCTTAATCACTGTGGAAGGCACAGGCACCTGTAGGTGACAAAGGGAGGAAGTTTACTCCTGGTAACCTCAACAGGTTCATCTGTGTGGGAACGGGGCATGGACCTGTTGTAATGAGAGCTCCAGCAGGCTCTCCAGAGAGGTGCCACGGGCGAGCTGTAAAATAGCAGGGGAGTAGTCAGGGCAGAGGTTGCTCTGAGGGATACTTGTGCCTTCTTTCTTCTCTGGGCTGGAACGTAATAATTTCTTTTGGGAGTCTGGGGGTGGGAAGGCTTTGTTGACATCTTCCTGGAGTAACTCCACCACAAGATTTTACACACTGACCTTGTTGCTCCTAACTATCTTCTTAGGCGGAAATTTTCTCCTTTGGCTGTGGAGGAGACCTGTGCAGTCTGCTAAATGTGATGCCTAGTTCTTGATTGGCATCAAATATCATTAAAGATGTTAATGTAAATCCTTCTGTAGTTTCACTGCTGAACAACGTGGGTAAACCTGGTTCACATATTTTCTACTAACTTGTATGTTTCTAACCTGTATACTGTCTCATTCTTCCCCCGTGAAGGGGGGAAGCTTCTTGGCATGCAGTATAGTTCACTTGCAATTTTTGTTCTTCAACTTTTTAGCTCTCTGTGTTAATGGATCTCAACCTCTAGATTCCTTTCTGATTTCTCCAGGAGAAAAGGGTGGGAAAAGATGTCTGAGACTCCAATACTGCAAATACTTCTGCTTCTAGTTACTTCTACAAGTAATCCCTTCAATATGAAGGGCATCACCACAAAAAAGAACCCCCATTCTTAAATAACCACTAATAAACTTAACACAGTATGTAATTTCATAAACTATATGATTTTTGAGTTGTTCTTTATACACTATATCAATGTGGTTTTTTGTTTAGGCCTCAGTATAAATAATCCAAATTTGAAATAATGCTTGTTTCAAGACCATTTATACATGAGAAAAGCAGAACTAACCTTTGTTGTGGTTTAACCCCAGCCAGCAACCAAGTACCACACAGCTGCTCACTCACCTCCCTCCTCCCCAGTGGGATGGGGTGGAGAATTGGAGGAAAACACAAGGAAACTCATGGTTCAAGAGAAGAACAATTTAATAATTGAAAGTAAATGAAATAAAATGATACTAATCCTACTACTACTCCTACTAATAATATGAACAATATTACTACTGTTAATATGTAATGAAAATAATGGAAAAGAAAACAAATGATACAATTGCTCACCACCTGCCAACAGACAGACAGAGCTGGAGGGAGCAAGCCTCCCCCCTGGCCCAAATTATATACTGAGCGTGATGCCTTATGGCATGAAATACCCCTTTGGTCAGTTTGGGTCAGCTGTCCTGGCTGTGTCCCCTCCCAGCTTCTTGTGGAGAAGCAGATGGGAACACGGGTGCAGTATGAGAAACTGAAAAAAAAGTCCTTGAGTTGTCATACATGTTTCTTAGCAACAACTAAAAACATTAGATTGATATGAATATTCTTCTCAGCACAGCCAAAACATAGTCTCAGCCTAGCTACTGTGAGGAAAACAAACTCTATCCCAATTAAAATCAGCACAACCTTTGATATATTCTAGGCAACGTTCTCTAGCCTTACTTATTCTGTGGCCGTTTCCTATCCATCAGTATTACTTCATTCAACTCCACTTCTGACAATTCCTTCCCAACCCAACTAGCAACCAGCTATTCCAGCGGGTGTGTAGCTGTGCTATCTAATACCATTTATTTTTAATTAAATAAGTGGCAGAGAAGTATTTTACCAGAAGTTTTGGTTTTTCTTAAGCAAATAATGAAGTAAATAAATATACTTTGAAAAGCAGCTCCAAGTTAGGACTTCAGTAAATTAAACTTTAATCAGCAAGACCAAATCATGTCTGGAAGCACATTTGTAAACTTCAGTACAAACTGCTCCCATTCATCTGACGTTAGGATTTTGGCCTGTTTTTTTTTCACAATAACAGTACATATTTGATGTACTTGCTTCTTTTGATAACATAATTTTCCGTAGCCACAACTTTTAGTCTGAATTGTTCTCTTGAGTATTTAGGAGGCTTTGCATGCTGCTGGGGAGGAAAAAAATTGGTCCAGTTTATTCATTAATTCATGTGAAATCATAAAATGAAAATACAAGACCCTCTTTCCAAATCCTCAAAGGCTGAATGGTGACTCAGTACAAACCTCCACATGCAGAGAAGGGAGCCTGAAGCGTATGGCTGAGAACACCTTTTTGCCTAGAATGTACAGCTGCAAAATATTGAGTCCAACCTGATAAAATTCTTCTGCGCAACAACTTGCAGTTTGTGTTTGAGGCCACGGGTTTTCATTATTGGCTATGAAGGAAACGAGAATTTCTAAAGTATAAAGGAAAAAAGTTCTATTCTTTTTTTCTAAATAGTCATTTCTATAATGTGTAGTCGACAGCCCATAGAAATATAATATTACAAAACTGAGGTGGCAGATATGTATGAATACCATTAAACACAATTTTATAATGAAAATTTTGTCTTATGAAGGTGAAACTTTTAGATCTTATTAGAATTCTAAATTTTTATGCATAGCAATCAAATGACCTCTCCATATTGCCACATAAAGTATAGATTTAAAGTTAAATGATCCAGTCAGTCATTTAGCATTTTCTTAGGGTCATCTTTTGCCAATAACTACAGATGTTTACATATGGTTCTCTTGTTTCCATGTTTGTATTATTTACATTTTAAGAACTGAAGAAAGAATGACACTTTTAAAAATTGTTTTTAATAGCCTTTGTTTATTGTTAATACGTAGTGTTCCAGGCTCTTGCTCTAATGATTTTTTTCACACTGCATTGATAATTAAATTCATTCATTTTCCTGGCTGCACAATTCTTTTAAATAAAAAGTTATGGATAATAATACCTATTATGTTGAAAGTACAAAGGAGAAAAGGGCACTTCTGCAGCTTCCAGTTCAAGGAGAGCCAATGGATTTTGCAACTTACAGGTTTAAATAAAATCTTGAGTACTTTAATATACATTACAGTAATGGTAGATCTTGAAGTATTTTGGTTTTTCTCATGCTATAGTGCAGTCAATATTTTTTCCAGTGAAACAGGAGCTGTGGGTATCTGACTTGTGATCCATGTCAGGATATTTATTAACAGTAATTTTAATAATGGTACTGTGTTGGTCCTCTTTGACTGGAGACTTGTTTGCATGTTGCTACCTCCTAACATGTACAGGGTAGCAGTAATCCTCTTCACGCTCCTACCACTCCCCTTAAAGGGATTTAATGTCAATAAATAGGGGAAAATATTGTGAATATGTGAAACTTTGTGGTAACATAGTATGCATATGATTAAAAAAATCACTCCATTCTCATTTATTTGTTGATATGGCCTCTGCATATTTTATCTGTTTCATGAGATTTTAGGTTTTGTCATTTTTAAACTATGCAAAAGGGATTTAATACTTAATTACTAATAGAGAAGATGGTCTTAGCTTCATATTTATTTTTGTCATGTTTACAGAACTCAAGAACAAAAACCATTATGTCCATTTGGTCAAATAAGTGGTTTAATTGTATTTTGGAAAAAGATGAGTGTAAATGAGTAAGAATTTCTATAATTTAAAATGCAGAATAATCTTACTTTGTAAAACTTGTTTTATTAGCTGTAATATCACCAGATTGCAAAAGCAATTCACAGAAAAAGTAATTTTGAAATAGACCTAGATTTCCCTCACTTTTCATTCAAGTGTTTTATCGCTATCTGAAGGGATTACTTTTCAGCATCTCAACTCAGGCTTATGAACCCATGAGCCTTTAGTCTCAGTTTGATGGAGTTTCTTTGATTCTTGTCTACCCCTGAGTACATGGTCCTTGAAAGCATGAGCATCCGTTCCTCTGAAATAACTCTTTTTCTAAATACTCTGAGGTACAACTTTCCTTCTGGTTTTATCCTCCTTTCTGTCTGTCTCTTTACCTTCTGAATTTTATCTGTATTTCTTTTCTTGATAGATTCTCAGTGTAAATGACTTCTATGTCTAATAGGGCTGGTAGAGTCATTGGAGTACTGTAGAGAGGAGGCCCTTGTTGGAGTTCTGTTGTTAAAAGCCCATTTGGAGGTCTTCCTTTCTACCTGCATACTTGCAGGTGTATGGAAGGTATAAATGATAACACAACCACAAGTCTTCATCCTGACTGCCTCACCTGTTGGAGGGCTGATGATATGAAAGTCTCTCAGATGTGTTCCATCATCCTTAGGTGTTGAATATTGATAATGAAAATGTGTTCCAGCTGAATACAGCTACCCAGCCATCTCATATTACAATGGTATAATGAGAATATGATGTCCCAGTTAGACAGTAAAGATTTAAAGTTTCCATTATTTTGGGAGTTGAAAATATTTTGTTCCTGAAATTTTCTTACTTAAAATATACCTACTACCTCTTTTAACTTTAGTAATTCTCACCAAGCTTCTCATAACTTTTCATACATATCTGTAATTAGTGTGGATGTTTCTGCCTTGGGTATCCTTATTTCTCAAACCTGTTAAGAACAAATGAATGACTTAAAGGAGATCTGAGCAATAATCACAGATCCCCAAGTTGAACACCACAAGACCTGTACCAGTGTCAAGTGCCAACACTGATGTGTTTGAAAAGGCAAAGCCTGAGATGCCATATCAGACACTTCTCCTGTACTAAGGAACAGGATACCTGTATGTTCTCCCTACTGCCTAAGGTCCATCACAGAAGGAGTCACGAGGGAGCCCAGATAATCTTTTTAACTCATCTGCTCATACGTTCTGGTATTATGATCTCCTGTCTCAATTATTTCTGCTAGACATGCCTGAGTGTTTCTTTCAGAGGTAAAGACAAGGGTGTTACATTCAGCTCCTGCTTCTGCTCATGTGTTGGTGTAGATAATGAACTCCCCGATGCTGAATCTTTGAGTTTGTCAGAAGTTGTTAGTCAAATCCTATAGGAGTACTGAAAGCATTCCTCATGGAAGTCTGGAATCAAAGTAGGTTTGAATCAGCACCGTCAGGTTGGATACATGGTTCCTGTTTGGACTGACTTCTAATGAAAAGCTTATGAGTTAAAGAGAGTCAGTCAGAAAGGGAAAGGGCAAGTAAGAGGACCTGGTCTCAAAACCACCAAAAGAATCAAAACTGGAAAAATGTAATCTAACTTTTAATAAATATATTGCAGTGGAACTCAGATTATTAAGTAGTTTGATATTGAATGATTCTGTTAATAGTGGCAAAAAAGAATTTTCTAAATGATCCATTGCAATTGAGTGAACTGAAATGAATGTCTCCTTGAAACTCCACGGGGAATTTGACTTCTAGGGTAATTCTAAAAGGGAATTTGACCTCTTTATCATAGGAGATTTGTGACTGTCTTGTCACAAATACAAGCATGCTTGACGTTTGGTTGAAATCTCGACATGAACAGTTTTATTTTGTAACTGCATGTTGTGCTTTTAAGAGTGAGAAAGCTGAAAATCACAGGTAAGTTCATTAGCGATTGCATTTGTGTTTCTGGTGGCTGAAATTGGTACATACTGCATAGGGTCATTGTCCTGGGAATTTTGTTAATGATACCTTATAAGAAAGCGATTTTACTGCACAAAGTTGGTAACAATTGAGGAGAAGTGAGCCCGTGCTTTGCAGTGAGAGGTGTCTGCTGGCTGCCTGAGCATAATCCACGCTCCTTCAATGAACTGCTGAGATCAGACTAACCGGGAGGGCAAACTTCTTGCATCTAGACTGTGTGCTTATATACATGCTTGTTTCAATCTCTAGTTTACTAACTTTTTAAGGATTTACTAATGCTTTTGATACAGTCTCCAAATACCTGCTAGTGTACCTTTTGATTCTTGTGACGATGGGGGGAGGTATGTATTTCCCTCTGCACCCTTCCCTGTAAGTAGTGTTTCTACAGTCTGTAAAGCTTGTCCGATCTAAAAGTACACCACGTTATTGTGGAATATGAGGAGATTTTAATCAGTTCTCTTGATCTGTAGAGAAGTGAGGCAGAAAGGACTGAACGACAGCATTTAACAATTAAGTGCCGCTGCCTTCTCTGGAAGGTGAGAACCGATTACTCACCACCTCCTGCGACATACGCATGGATGGTAAGAAAGTCTTACTACAGTAGTGGAAGGTCTCTCCTATCACCTGCAATCTTCTTGATAGAAAGAGCTTGGGGTGCTCTTGGTTTCTTCCTCCCTTACACGCTTAAAGGTCTTTTTGGAGTCTGACATTGGCTTCTACTGAGTGGAAAGGGTGAGGGGTGTCTGTGCAGTGAGCCCTGCACTGCAGCACCTGGCTGCGAGCCCACATGTAGCGCTGCTGTGGGGGCAGTGCTGCAGCCTTGGATCAGCCTGCAGGAGATGCCCTCCCTCATGGGGTGATTTTTGCTGCAAAATGGTAAATTCCTTTAACAAAAATCAAGTCCGCTCCTATTTTGCAGGGTTTGTAAAATCTGAAGTACCAAGACCCTATATCACACTATTGCAAATATACTTGAAAAACCCTCTGTAAGTTTGCTTTGCCAGAATGTATTGAGTCTTAAAGCAAAAGGAAAGTCTGGAGAATCCTTTGTGGATTTAACATAGCAGTATGTTTTCCAGGACGAAACGTGATTTTATGTTACAATACGTTTGTGAAAACCCAATTTTGATATTCAGTGTTGTGTCTGTCCTAATAACTAGTTATTTCCCTGGCTTTCTCAACAAAGAGGAATAAGAAACAAGAAGAAATTATCCAGTTGGTGGTAAAATCACAGTGTAGGAATACTTCTGAGAACAGAATAACTACAAGTCTTGTTGCTTAGATGAGGGAGTTTTGTAGATTAGCTTATTTCGGTACTCTTGCAACAGAAGCATGCAGAGGAAATTCTATACTGCATCCTTTCTGCATTAATAACCATTCTGCATGGTTTTGGTTCCAATCACTTATCTAGACAAAGGCAACCTTAGTGAGGAAAATGTTCGTATTGAAGGTATTTCTGGAATTCTGAGTGCAGGTGAGAGATCTGTATTCTGTGTCAAGTGCTATCTTTTCCTAATATTTTTAGTACTTGATCTGTGTTCCAGTGAGTTGGTGTTTCAGGGTCTCTCTTGCTTCACAATTTCTCAACTTCTCTTTGTGAGCAATGAATATCAGTAAAAAGGGCGAAAGCATCCTCCAGCAAATTAACCTACTTAAATGTGGAAGTTATGTAGCAGTGTTATACTTCCTTGTGCCTAGATTTTTAAAAAAAGTTAAAGGAATAATATATTAATTTTCTTTCTGTTAGTGTAATGCACTATTTTGAACAAGAATGAGTCAAATTTCCTCTTATTTAAAATATCTGGCTAATAGGCTGTTAAAATGAATATTCTGTCAAAACATCTTACCAGTTAGCAGTTCATGATTAACATCACATGGTTTATACTCAAAGTTTATGCCTATGTAATTTTTTAAATGCTAAGTTGTTGCTTATTTCAGCCTTAGAAATACTGTATGAGCAGCAGAAAAAATTCTTTGTCTAAGAAACAACTGATGGCTTGCAATATGAAAAAGTCTTATCCTTTACCGTTATAATTTTAGTAAAAGAAATTTATGAATAGTATTGATAGCTGAATTTGACCAATGAATATATTTCACTTACACGCAAACTGTTCCAAAAATACAGCTTCAGCAATTTCAGAAGGCTTTAGAAATAAATTCTCTTCCCCAGTTTTGCATGATTTTTATAAAATTAGGTCAAAAGAATTTTCAGTTGAAAACAGTACTGTATTATCTACAACATGTCTAGCAAATTTATAAATCTAGTGTTCATTTGAGTAAAGTTTCAAATCATAATGAATGGTTTAGACAGAATTATCATCAATTTTCTACAGGTGCAGCTGTGGAAATCACTCACTTCAATCAAAAACCTCTGTCAACTTTCACCACACTGTCATTTTTTACGTTCAGGTTTTGCTGAAATTAAGGGCACGGGGTGGGAGGGGGAAGACAATTCTGTAAATGTCTTTACATCACTTCTACCTTTGGGTGGTGCTTTTGAGCAGTGCTGCACTGTTGTTTCTGTTAGGAAATTTTAACAGCATTCATATTTTTACACTATACTAACACAATATTTCTTTCGTGGTGTTATGGAGTTAAAATTGCACTGTGTGTTTTAACACACATTACAACCACCTCTTAAGGCTAAAAAGTAAATTCATGCAAATGAGTTATGGAAAGTGAAAAGATTTGTGCTTCCTCATTCATTGTAGAAACAGATATTGGGGAAACAAGCGTTTTCCTTTTACGGACTCTGTATGCTTATTGTGTCTCACGCTATTTGTCCATTGATAATAGTTATCTTTTGAATACTAATCTTAAAAGGGATTATAAAAGGGTATGAAGAAAGGAAATATGGGTGACATAGCTCGCTTTAAATTATTTACTTTGTTTCACTTGCATCTTTAAAATATTGTTGATACAGCTCATGCATGTTTCTTTGCTAGTATCTGATAATTAGAATAAATGCCTAACTTTGTATTATTGAGTTAGTGGTACATTTCTTACTTTTTTAGTAGTTATATGCCACTGGCTTTCTAGGGCCTTCCTATAAAGCACTGCAATTAAAATCCAGTAGCATTCAATAAAAATATAATACCAATCCCTTTAAAGAATTCCCAGTGTACTAAACTTGTGAAGCTATAACTAGCCAAACCGCTGTACCTTATCAAGCCAAGAGGCCAGGCTTTCTCGTGTCCTCAGACACAGAACCAAAACAGCCTCCCAGTTCCCACCATATCTACTTGCAAACGGACAAGTCTCTGTGACTTAAGAAGCCACTTGTTGCCAGCAAGATCTTCTCGTAATGAAACCATAGAAACCTAAATCCTGAGGGGTTCCTGCTCTTCCCTTGTGGGTGGTGGATAGTTTGAGCTCTATTAAATCTGAGGGATACTCATTAGCTCATGAGAATAAACATGTATTTTGCTAATGTTTTCTGACTTATTTGCTATTCTGTTTTTCTCTTTCAAGTGTTTGTGTGCTTTCTATCTTAATGTTATTGCAGTCAGTGCTCATGTAACTTTTTGACAAGAATTTTAAATGTCTTAGGCTATGACCATTTTAATTGTGTTGAAGATGGAAGAGATGCCAAGTTTTTTGCTATTTAGTCTTTATTGAAAAGGCTATGAATTGCAAATTAATGATTCTTTTTCTGTTTTAAACTTTTTTTTCTTTTTAAAGAGAGAGAACTATGATAAGATTATCACTTTTATTAATTGATTATGCCACCTTTCCAGCATTGGATTAGGGTTTATG